>CM055118.1:59397553-60830053 GCA_029206835.1 Rana muscosa
GTGCAGGGACAGTTCTAAACACGGGAAACACGTGGCACTTCACAGGCATACTTTAGACCAGTGGCGGCTGGTGCTCAAAATTTTTGGGGGGCGCAAACAAACTGAAAAAAAAAAATCAATTGCCGCCACTGTGCCCATTAAACGCAGCCACTGTGCCCAAACGCCACCAGTTTGCCCCCTCAAATACAGCCAGTTTGTTTCCATATACAGCCAGTGTGCCCCCATATATATACAGCCAGTGTGCCCCCATATACAGCCAGTGTGCCCCCATATACAGCCAGTGTGCCCCCATATACAGCCAGTTTGTCCCCATATATATAGCCAGTGTGCCCCCATATACAGCCAGTGTGTCCCCATATATATAGCCAGTGTGCCCCCATATACAGCCAGTTTGTCCCCATATACAGCCAGTTCCCCCCAAATGCAGGCAGTTCCCCCCCCCCATATACAGCCAGTTCCCCCCAAATGCAGGCAGTTTGTCCCCCATATACAGCCAGTTCCCCCAAATGCAGCCAGTTTGTCCCCCATATACAGCCAGTTCCCCCCAAATGCAGCCAGCGTGTCCCCCATATACAGACAGTTCCCCCCAAATGCAGCCAGTTTGTCCCCCATATACAGCCAGTTCCCCCAAATGCAGCCAGCGTGTCCCCCATATACAGCCAGTTCCCCCAAATGCAGCCAGCGTGTCCCCCATATACAGCCAGTTCCCCCCAAATGCAGCCAGCGTGTCCCCCATATACAGACAGTTCCCCCCAAATGCAGCCAGTTTGTCCCCCATATACAGACAGTTCCCCCCAAATGCAGCCAGTTTGTCCCCCATATACGGCCAGTTCCCCCAAATGCAGCCAGCGTGTCCCCCATATACAGCCAGTTCCCCCCAAATGCAGCCAGTTTGTCCCCCATATACAGCCAGTTCCCCCCAAATGTAGCCAGCGTGTCCCCCATATACAGCCAGTTCCCCCCAAATGCAGCCAGCGTGTCCCCCATATACAGCCAGTTCCCCCCATATTCAGCCAGTTTGTCCCCCATATTCAGCCAGTTTGTCCCCCATATTCAGCCAGTTCCCCCCATATTCAGCCAGTTTGTCCCCCATATTCAGCCAGTTCCCCCCATATTCAGCCAGTTTGTCCCCCATATTCAGCCAGTTCCCCCCATATTCAGCCAGTTCCCGCCAAATGCAGCCAGTTTGTCCCCCATATTGAGCCAGTTTGTGCCCCATATTCAGCCAGTTTGTGCCTCATATTCAGCCAGTTTGTCCCCCAAATGCAGCCTGTCCCCCCCCAGCCCTGCACTTACCTTCCTCGGTCCGCGCCGTCCTCGATGTGTTCTCCCGCCCTCGATGTCGCTTCAGCCAATCAGGTTACCGGTAACTAGATCCGGTGAACCTGATTGGCTGAAACCTCCACACAGTCTTCTTCCAGGAACGCACCCCCGGGCGTACCTGGGAGGAGTTTTTGGAAGCCGAATACAGCGTGAGAGCTGTATTCGGAAAGCCTATCAGAGCCGCTGGCTCTGATAGGCACTTCCAAGTTACACCCACTGCCGGCCGCCGCTCTAATTCATATGGCCGGCGCTCACCAGGAGGCCGGCCATATGAATAGTGGGCAGCGCGGCAGCGGTGACAATACACAGATTCATGCAATGCATGAATCTTTGTATTGTCTTTCAGTGGCGGTGCGGGAGCGAGAGGGGGCGGCGCTCCGGCGCCCTCTATGGACGCACCGCCACTGCTTTAGACACCCCCCAGGTACGATATTTAAAGGAATATTTGACTTTTTTTTTTTCACTTTATGCATCATTAAAATGACTGCTCCAGAAAAACGGCCGTTTTTAAAACTTCTTTTTGCATTGATACATGTCCCCTGGTGCAGAATCCGGGTTCCCAAACCCTTTTTAGGACAATAACATGCATAATAGTCGTTATAATTAGCACTTTAGATTTCGAACGTTCGCATCCATTGTATTTAATAGGGTTCTAAAGTTCGTGCGAACTTTCGGTCCGTTTGCGGGTTCTGGTGCGAACCGAACCCGGGGGTGTTCGGCTCATCACTAGTTCTCATCTATTGTGGCACCTATCACCCAGTTGACACGCCAGAACAACCGTTTTCACTGGTCGCAGGAAGCCCAGGAAGCTTTCATTAAACTAAAACCGTGTTTACTTCTGCACCAGTTCTGCAGCATCCAGACCCAGCACTACCATTCATATTGGAGGTAGACACTTCTGAGACAGCCACTGGGGCCATCCTCTCTCAAAGACGGGGCCCCAAGTCCCTCCTACACCCTGTAGCTATTGCATCCCGGAAGCTAAGTCCGCCAGGAAGGAAACTATGATGTTGGAGACAGAGAGTTGCTGGCCATTAAGTTTGCCCTGGAGGAGTGGAGGTACCTGCTGGAGGGTGCATCTCACCCTGTCATGATCTTCACCGATCACAAAAATCTGGAGTACCTCAGGACAGCGAAATGTTTAAAACCTAGACAAGCCTGTTGGGCTCTCTTTTCCTCCAGATTTAATATCCATATCTCCTATAGACCTGGCTCCAACAATGGAAAGGCGGATGCACTCTCCAGGATGTTCCCCGAAACCTCTCAGGCAGTTGAACCTAGTACCATCTTGTCTTCACTAAATTTTCTTCTGATTACCAAAACTAATTTGTTGACCTCCATTAAAAGAGCATCCAGGCACTGTACCGACCTTGAAGTCTCTTCTTTAGAGAAACACGACGACCTGCTCTGGTCTCAAGGAAAGATCTATGTCCCACTGGAAACAAGACCTCTGGTTTTAAGGACTTTTCATGACCACAAGTTAGCAGGTCACTTCGGAACACAGAAAAATGCAGAAGTAGTCTCTCGTTCCTTCTGGTGGCTGGGTTGGAGGCAGGATTGTAAGGATTATGTTGCCTCTTGCACCCTATGCCAGTGCAGTAAAGGACCAAACATCAAATCCTGGGGCCTACTCAAACCCTTACACATTCCTGAACGGCCATGAGCAGAGGTCTCCATGGATTTTTGTGATGTTTGTGCTGGAGCACTGTGTGACCCTTCACCCTTTTCTTCTGATGCATGCTGGGGAAGGGGCTGTACCAGGAAGTAGTGAGAGTGGTGTGTGGAACTGGGAAGCAGCAGCATGATGCACAGAAGGGATTACATCTGGTAATGACAGAATCCTGTTGTATTAGGACTCTATGTAACAAAGTCATCATGTTCTGAGTGAGTAATAAACCCTTCCATGGTTAAGAAGTTCATCTGGTCTGTGTGTAACTTGCTGAGCAGATACTGGCAGCATTGCTAGCAACACTCTGAGAGACCCTGTGTCTAAGGGACATAACAATTTTATTGTCAACTTACCGCCCTCTGGGGGATTCACCACTATCCTGCTTGTTATCGACCGCCTTTCTAAGATGGCACACTTCCTGCCCATGGTGGGTACCCCCTCTGCTTCAAATACGGCCAAAATCATCTTTAGAGAAATAACAAGGCTCCATGGGGTACCTAAAGAGCATAGTTTCGGATAGAGGTGTCCAATTTACGTCCAAATTTTGGAGGGAACTCTGTAAATCCCTAGAAATAAAGATCTGTCTCTCATCCGCTTACCATCCTCAAAGCAACGGCCAGACGGAGAGAACAAACCAAACCTTGGAGCAATATCTCTGTTGTTTCTGCTCTGCCTCCCAGGACGACTGGTCTTCTCTTCTACCTTATGCTGAATTTGCATACAACAACTCCATCCATACAGCTACCAATCAAACACCCTTCTGGTCCAACTTCGGGGTCCATCCTTCTTTTCTCCCTAACTCCATCCCTGAGATATCTGTCCCTGCTGTACAGGACCAGATAGCCTCTGTCCAGCAGAACTTTCAGAAACTTCAGGAAATGATGCAAAGTTCCCAGGACAATTACAAGAAGTACTATGATAAGGGAAGGAAGGAGAACCCAGCCTTCAAAGTTGGGGAAGAGGTTTGGCTATCAGCCATCAATCTCAAATTGCCACTTCCCTCACGGAAGTTGGGGCCAAGGTTCATTGGACCTTTTAAAGATCAAGCGGATGATCAACCCTGGGGCCTTTGAGTTGGTCTTGCTTGACTCCTATAGAATACACCCGGTATTCCATGCATCTTTATTAAAACCTGTTGTTTCCTGCTCCTTCCCTGGGAGAGAAGAACCGCCTCCTTCACCGGTCATGGTAGATGGAGAAAATTAATTTGAAGTGTAGTCCATTTTGAGTTGCAGGAAAAGGGGTAGACAACTACAGTATCTGATTAAATGGAAGGGGTATCCCCCTGAGGACAATTCCTGGGAACCCTCGAAGAACTTGCATGCCCCACACCTGATCCGAGCCTTCCACCAGGAACATCCGGAATTGGTGTCCAGCTTGGGCATCCAGAGTCCGCCCCTCGGGGGGGGCACTGTCAGAGAAACAAACAGTTCAGCTGCGCCAGCCGCGTCCCCGCGCGCATGCGCGGCGGAACGGCGATTCGGCACATGCGTGTTTTCGGCTCGATGGAACGTTGCGCACGCATGCGTGCTAGTGCATGCCCAATCAGCATTCTGGCTGGCCTATATAAGGTTGCCCAGGTACTCTGACAGATTGCTGGTTTGTCTTCACCTTCCTGTTTGAGCCTAGTTCCTGTCTCCTGTATCTGAACTCTCGTTGTGACCCGGATTGATACTGACTACCCTGCTCTTCTCCTGGACCTGACCCTCAGCTTGCTTAACGGACCTTGCCCTGCTATCTGTGCTTGACCCCCGGCCTGCATCTCGGACCTGCTACTTGTCTCCAGCCCCTGGCCTTCTGCTTGTGTTTTGGACTAGTTACTTGTCTCCTGTGCTAGACCCTCAGCCTGCACCCTGAACCAGACTTCTGCCTCCTTGTTCTGACCCCTGTTGTGCTCTGGACTTGTATCTCCAGCTAGGGTCCTGCAAAGAGCTGCACTCATTTGTGTTTGACCCTCAGCCTGCTCTTGTTGGATTATCTTCTTGTCTTCGCACAGCTGTTCAGCTCTACCAAGATCACCTTGCAAGACCTACCCATCCTGCTGGTAGCCAGTGCCTCTTCGTGCCATCCACCCCCTGTATCATCTCCAGGAGGTGGAGTGCGCCTAGCCGCAATGGTGAACCGCTCTCGGCATCTCGGCCTCGGTAAGTACACACCTGACACGGGCCCTGCTGTGAAATATTAGATCAAAAATTGTAATTACACGCCCCTGTGTCACGTACCTGGATGGAGTCTGAAGTGACGAGGTCAGCCTCTCTTGTATCTCCGGTCCTGGTCCCGCTGAGAGTGGAGACAGGAGGAACCAAGGGATGGGAGGAACATGAGTGCCTGCGGATGTAGCCCAGGAAGCCTGAAGCAGATGATGCGACTCTTGGAGGGCAGAGGCTCGCAGCAGGTCGCAGGACCAAAGTTGCAGATACCCGGGTTGCAGGGTAGAGCCGAACAGGAGACAGGAACGTAGTCACATGGATAGCCGGGTTCGATAACAGACGGGCAACAAGGTACAAAGACATCAGGCCGGAGCAAGGTCAGATAGGAAGCCGAGATTAGGAACCGATAATCAAAGTAAGCAAGTCCAGCAGCAAGGTCAGGGAAAGCCAAAGGTCGACAACAGGTGACAGGCAGGTAAACAGCGGGATACAGGAACAGCTGAAGATCCGTCAACGTTTGACTGGGGTCAGTGCGGCCCCGTAAATAGGCCGTCTGGCGCCAAAGGGCAGCGTGGACGCGCTCCTGCGGACGTGCTCGTTTCTCTGCGCACGAGCATTGGCGCGTCTGCAATCCACTGAGTTCCTTGTGCGCATGTGCACAGGATACAGTACTTTTATATACTGCAGCTAACTGAATCAACTGCCTGCCTGTAGTATATTAGGATGAGAACAACAGGAATGGTCTGCAGTGAGATCTAGCTGCACACTGTGCACAGGATACAGTACTTTATATACTCCAGCTAACTGAATCAACTGCCTGTCTGTAGGTAGTATATTAGGAATAGTGATGAGCCGAACACCCCCGGGTTTGGTTCGCACCAGAACCCGCGAACGGACCGAAAGTTCGCACGAACATTAGAACCCTATTAAATACAATGGATGCGAACGTTCGGATTCTAAAGTGCTAATTATAACGACTATTATCCATGTTATTGTCCTAAACAGAGTTTGGGAACCCGGGTTCTGCACCAGGGGACATGTATCAATGCAAAAAGAAGTGTTAAAAACTGACGTTTTCCGGGAGCAGTCATTTTAATGATGCATAAAGTGAAAAAAAAAAAGTCAAATATTCCTTTAAATATTGTACCTGGGGGGTGTCTAAAGTATGCCTGTGAAGTGCCACGTGTTTCCCGTGTTTAGAACTGTCCCTGCACAAAATAACATTTCTAAAGGAAAAAAAGCCATTTAAAACTGCTTGCGGCTTTAATGTAATGTCTGGTCCCGGTAATATGGATGAAAATCTTTAAGAAAAATGGCATAGCTACCCCATCAACCCCCCCCCCCCCTACCCCAGCCCATTACCAGCCCCTTTGGGTCTTGTATGGATATTAAGGGGAACCCCGCACACAAAATAAAAAAGGCCCTATATACTCTGAACAGCCGTATACAGGCGGTGCATACAAGACAGGGACTGTAGGTTTGTTCTTATGTAGAATCTGTTTGTAATTTTGAACAGCTACATTGTTTAAGTGTAGCTCCAGGCCAAATACCTATTTTTAAGCTTTTTGAAAAACATAGGGAAGCGTTATCACCCCTGTAACATTTTTTTTTGCTGTCTGTGCCCCTGTTCAGAACATTTCACCTCACTTTGCGTCCCAATGACAACTGTTTTTGAAATGTGGTGTTTTTATTGAAACAAGGATTGGTGATAAAGCATCAGTAGAGAGGAGACACCTTTCTCCCATATTAATTCTTACAGGAGAGAATTTTCCTTCCAAGGGGTAGATTTCCTCTCACTTCCTGTTGTCTTCTTCCGTTTGCAAGTAGTAGTCGTTTGTAAGTTGGATGTTTGAAAGTAGGGACCTGCCGTATATACTCTGCAGAAATTGGCCCCTTAGGTGTTGGTGTTGGCACAACACTGTAAGCACTCACAGTTACTCTTGGTGGGTGCTGGAACGCCCTGCTGTCAACTATTATATCAGGAATTGTAATAACATATAATTGTTGAACAGTGGTAGTAAAAATTGGGCCTTTGATGGTGGTGCTGGTGCCACAACACTGTAAGGCCTGACAGTTACTCTTGGTGGGCGCAGCAATGGGCCCTGCTGTGAATTATTAGATCAATAATTATAATTGCATGCCCCTGTTGAACAGGGGCTGAAAAATTGGGCCTTTGGTGGTGGTGGTGGTGGTGGTGGTGTTGACACAACACTGTAAGGCCTGACAGTTACTCTTGGTGGGCGCAGCAATGGGCCCTGCTGTGAATTATTAGATCAATAATTATAATTGCATGCCCCTGTTGAACAGGGGCTGAAAAATTGGGCCTTTGGTGGTGGTGGTGGTGGTGGTGGTGTTGACACAACACTGTAAGGCCTGACAGTTACTCTTGGTGGGCGCAGCAATGGGCCCTGCTGTGAATTATTAGATCAATAATTATAATTGCATGCCCCTGTTGAACAGGGGCTGAAAAATTGGGCCTTAGGCACTGGTGGCACAACACTGCAACCCCTCACAGATACTGTACTTGGAGCACAGCAATGAGGCCTGTTGCAAAGTATTGCATCAAAAATTGTAATTACACGCCCCTGTTAAACAGGGGCTGAAAAATTGGGCCTTAGCCACTGGTGGTGGCACCCATAAACCAAAATGATCATCATTAATCGGATCATTGAGGAGGAGGAGGATAGCTAGTCAACATAACAGCACAGGAACTCAGCATCAGCATCAGTCTTGAAGGGATGTGACATTTTAAAATCAATTAGTCTGTTATATCAGCATCAGGTGTGTCGTAGCTGGTGGTGATCCAAGACTGGTTCATCTTGATGAAAGTCAGTCGATCAACCGAGTCGGTGGACAGGCGCACCCTGTGATCCGTGACAAATCCTCCAGCAGCACTGAATGTGCGTTCTGAAAGAACGCTGGATGCAGGACAGGCCAGTAGCTCAATTGCATACTGTGCAAGCTCTGGCCAGTGATCCATCCTCAAGACCCAGTAAGCCAGAGGATTTTCGGTGGGGAAGGTGTCCAAGTCTGACCTTGCCCCTAGGTATTCCTGCACCATGTATATCAGACGCTGGCGATGGTTGCTGGAAACGATCATACTTTGGGGCTGCGGACTAAAGAATTGTCTGAACGCATCGGTCAGACGGCCACCTTCCCCACCGCTCCTTCTTTGACTGCCCGAAGCCTCAGCAACTCGTTGTCCAGGACCAGGAGTTTGTAACCTCCCAGTCTCTGGGAACGCGTTGCACAGACCTTTCTGCAAGGCCTCCCGGAGTTGTCTCATCCTCTGCTCCCTCTGCGACGGTAAGATAAGGTCCGCAACCTTACCCTTGTACCGTGGATCAAGGAGAGTGGCCAGCCAGTAATGGTCCCTCTCCTTGATCCGAAGAATACGAGGATCCTTCCGCAGACTTTGCAGGATCAGGGAGGCCATGCAGCGTAGGTTAGCTGAGGCATTCAGTCCGGAGTCCTCTGGGTCACTAAGGACGACATGATCCGCAGCCACCTCCTCCCAGCCACGTACAAGTCCACTGGTTTCTCGGGACTGTAAATCATCCCTAAAAGACTGCTGCTGATGATGCTGAGTGCCAGCCTCCACCTCCATGCTGACACAATCCTCCTCCTCCTCCTCCTCCTCTTCCTGTGCGATGGGTGGGACAGAAGGAACACTGTCAGGGTAAAGGGGGCCTTGAGAGGCAAGGAAGTCCTCCTCTTCCTGCCTCTGTTCTGCCTCAAGTGCCCTGTCCATTATTCCATGCAGCGTGTGCTCCAACAGGTGGACAAGAGGTACAGTGTCACTGATGCATGCACTGTCACTGCTCACCATCCTCGTGGCCTCCTCAAATGGTGCCAGGACAGTGCATGCATCCCTGATCATGCCCCACTGGCGTGGTGAAAAAAACCCGAGCTCCCCTGACCCTGTCCTGGTGCCGTAGTCGCACAGGTACTCATTGATGGCCCTCTGCTGCGTGTGCAGCCGCTGCAGCATGGCCAACGTTGAGTTCCACCTGGTGGGCATGTCACATATAAGGCGGTTCTTGGGCAGGTTCAACTCCTTTTGCAGCTCAGCCAGGCGAGCACTGGCATTATAAGATCTGCGGAAATGAACACAGACTTTCCTGGCCTGCCTCAGGACATCCTGTAAGCCCGGGTACCTGCCCAAGAACCGCTGCACCACCAGGTTAAGGACGTGAGCCATACAGGGCACATGGGTCAGTTGTCCCTGTCGGAGGGCGGAGAGGAGGTTGGTGCCATTGTCGCAAACCACCATTCCTGGCTTAAGCTGGCGTGGCGTCAACCACCTCTCGGCCTGCCCCTGCAGAGCAGAGAGGACCTCTGCCCCAGTGTGGCTCCTGTCCCCCAAACACACCAGCGCAAGCACGGCATGGCATCTTTTTGCCTGCGTACTTGCGTAGCCCCTTGAACGCCTACGGAGCACCGCTGGTTCCGAGGACAAACCACAGGAAGAGGCCATGGAGGAAGAAGAAGAGGAGGGGGTGGAGGAGAGAGGTGTGTCACAACCAGTAGTAGCATTTTGGAGGCGTGGCGGTGGAACAACCTCCAACACTACTGCACCTTGTCCTGCATCCTTCCCAGCTGCCAAAAGAGTGACCCAATGGGCCGTGAAAGAAAGGTAACGTCCCTGTCCATGCCTGCTGGACCATGAGTCAGCTGTAATATGCACCTTACCGCTGACCGCCCTGTCCAGCGAGGCCAAGACATTGCCTTCCACATGCCTGTAGAGAGCCGGAATCACCTTCCGTGAGAAAAAGTGGCGTTTGGGAACCTGCCACTGAGGAACCGCACATTGCACAAACTCACGGAAGGGGGCCGAGTCTACCAACTGAAAAGGCAGCAGTTGAAGCGCTAGCAATTTAGCCAAGCTAGCATTCAACCGCTGGGCATGTGGATGGCTGGGAGTGAACTTCTTTCGACGGTCCAGCAGCTGGGGCAGGGAAATTTGCCTGCTAGAATCGGACGTCGGTGTACTGCTAGCAGAGTGCCCGCAAGTACTTGGCTGTGACACACCTAATTCTACACCTTCATTCCTCTCAGAGCAGGTTTCAGAGAGGACTGAAGGTATAGTGGGGTTGGAGATCCCAGCTGATGCGGTGCAAGAAGAGGTCAGCTTTGTTCTTTGGTGTGGGTCTTTAAGGTAGGCTTGCCAACGAGCTGCATGGCAGGTCAACATATGTCTGATCAAGCATGTGGTGCCCAAGCGGCTGATGTTTTGGCCACGCGATATACGCTTGAGACATATGTTGCAAACAGCAGCTGTGCGATCTGATGCACTCGCCTCAAAAAAGGCCCACACCAAAGAACTTTTTGAATGACGGGCAGAGGCAGCGCCCTGCACAGGCGGAGCTCTGCGGTGTGATTCCGTCGGTGTGCTGCCCATACGCTGGCCACCCAAGGGCATCCTGCCTCGTTGGAGATGTGCCTCCTCCTCATCCTCCTCCTCCTCCTCTCTCCTATTAGGCACCCACGTGGAGTCAGTGACCTCATCATCCCCTCCCTCCTCATCACTGGAGCCAATCTGGCAGTATGCTGCAGCTGCTGGAGCATGACTGCCAGATTGGTGTCCTTCTTGAGCATCCCCTCTCTCTGCTCTCACGCTACTGCCTTCCTCTAGCTGGGTATCATCATCAGATCCTTCGAAACGCTGGGCATCCTCCTGGAGCATGTACCCAACACTGTGCTCAAACAGTTCGGGGGACTCCTCAGGAGGAGGACATGGTGGGTCTAGGGAAGGATTGACTAATGAAGATAATGATACCAGAGAAGAGGATGCTTTGGCAGCTGCTTTGCCAGTACCCTGAGCCTGGGTGAGAGAGGATGAGGAGGATGAGGTGGGCTTGGTCATCCACTCTACCAAGTCTTCGGCATGATGTGGCTCAACATGTCCAGCTGCCGAAAAGAAGGACAAGCGTGTCCCATGGCCATGTGCTGATGACAATGCACCGCGTCCACGACCAGCACTGTTGCCCCCAGACACAGAGCCTGCTTGCCCTCTTTTTTTGCCTCCTGACTGTCTGCCTCTCCTTGTTTGCCTTCCAGACATTTTAATGGATGGCCTGCAGGAAGATGGGAAAAACAGCAATAAGGGCTACCTTCAGGTGTATACTGTGCAGGAGGCTTAGCAACAATGACACTGACACTGTCCCCTGCCTATCCTTCTCTGTCCCTAAACACAAGGATTTGCAATATGCTTCAGCAAGATTGGTTTAGCACAGAATAGCACACTGTCAGTTTCACTCACTGTCCTACTCTGTCCCTACAAACAAGATTTAGCACAGAATAGCACACTGATAGTTTCCACGAGTGTCCTTCTCTGTCCCTAAACTCAAGGATTTCAAATATGGTTCAGCAAGATTGGTTTAGAACAGAATAGCACACTGTCAGTTTCACTCACTGTCCTACTCTGTCCCTACAAACAAGATTTAGCACAGAATAGCACACTGACACTTTCCCTCACTGTACCTCTCTGTCCCTAAACTCAAGGATTTCAAATATGGTTCAGCAAGATTGGTTTAGAACAGAATAGCACACTGTCAGTTTCACTCACTGTCCTACTCTGTCCCTACAAACAAGATTTAGCACAGAATAGCACACTGACACTTTCCCTCACTGTACCTCTCTGTCCCTAAACTCAAGGATTTCAAATATGGTTCAGCAAGATTGGTTTAGAACAGAATAGCACACTGTCAGTTTCACTCACTGTACCTCTCTGTCCCTACAAACAAGATTTAGCACAGAATAGCACACTGATAGTTTCCACGAGTGTCCTTCTCTGTCCCTAAACTCAAGGATTTCAAATATGGTTCAGCAAGATTGGTTTAGAACAGAATAGCACACTGTCAGTTTCACTCACTGTCCTACTCTGTCCCTACAAACAAGATTTAGCACAGAATAGCACACTGATAGTTTCCACGAGTGTCCTTCTCTGTCCCTAATTTCAAGGATTTCAAATATGGTTCAGCAAGATTGATTTAGAACAGAATAGCACACTGTCAGTTTCACTCACTGTCCTACTCTGTCCCTACAAACAAGATTTAGCACAAAATAGCACACTGATAGTTTCCACGAGTGTCCTTCTCTGTCCCTAAACTCAAGGATTTCAAATATGGTTCAGCAAGATTGGTTTAGAACAGAATAGCACACTGTCAGTTTCACTCACTGTCCTACTCTGTCCCTACAAACAAGATTTAGCACAGAATAGCACACTGACACTTTCCCTCACTGTACCTCTCTGTCCCTAAACTCAAGGATTTCAAATATGGTTCAGCAAGATTGGTTTAGAACAGAATAGCACACTGTCAGTTTCACTCACTGTACCTCTCTGTCCCTACAAACAAGATTTCGCACAGAATAGCACACTGATAGTTTCCACGAGTGTCCTTCTCTGCCCCTAAACTCAAGGATTTCAAATATGGTTCAGCAAGATTGGTTTAGGACAGAATAGCACACTGACACTTTCCCTCACTGTACCTCTCTGTCCCTAAACTCAAGGATTTCAAATATGGTTCAGCAAGATTGGTTTAGAACAGAATAGCACACTGTCAGTTTCACTCACTGTACCTCTCTGTCCCTACAGACAAGATTTAGCACAGAATAGCACACTGATAGTTTCCATGAGTGTCCTTCTCTGTCCCTAAACTCAAGGATTTCAAATATGGTTCAGCAAGATTGGTTTAGAACAGAATAGCACACTGTCAGTTTCACTCACTGTCCTACTCTGTCCCTACAAACAAGATTTAGCACAGAATAGCACACTGATAGTTTCCACGAGTGTCCTTCTCTGTCCCTAAACTCAAGGATTTCAAATATGGTTCAGCAAGATTGGTTTAGAACAGAATAGCACACTGTCAGTTTCACTCACTGTCCTACTCTGTCCCTACAAACAAGATTTAGCACAGAATAGCACACTGACACTTTCCCTCACTGTACCTCTCTGTCCCTAAACTCAAGGATTTCAAATATGGTTCAGCAAGATTGGTTTAGAACAGAATAGCACACTGTCAGTTTCACTCACTGTCCTACTCTGTCCCTACAAACAAGATTTAGCACAGAATAGCACACTGACACTTTCCCTCACTGTACCTCTCTGTCCCTAAACTCAAGGATTTCAAATATGGTTCAGCAAGATTGGTTTAGAACAGAATAGCACACTGTCAGTTTCACTCACTGTACCTCTCTGTCCCTACAAACAAGATTTAGCACAGAATAGCACACTGATAGTTTCCACGAGTGTCCTTCTCTGTCCCTAAACTCAAGGATTTCAAATATGGTTCAGCAAGATTGGTTTAGAACAGAATAGCACACTGTCAGTTTCACTCACTGTCCTACTCTGTCCCTACAAACAAGATTTAGCACAGAATAGCACACTGATAGTTTCCACGAGTGTCCTTCTCTGTCCCTAAACTCAAGGATTTCAAATATGGTTCAGCAAGATTGGTTTAGAACAGAATAGCACACTGTCAGTTTCACTCACTGTCCTACTCTGTCTCTACAAACAAGATTTAGCACAAAATAGCACACTGATAGTTTCCACGAGTGTCCTTCTCTGTCCCTAAACTCAAGGATTTCAAATATGGTTCAGCAAGATTGGTTTAGAACAGAATAGCACACTGTCAGTTTCACTCACTGTCCTACTCTGTCCCTACAAACAAGATTTAGCACAGAATAGCACACTGACACTTTCCCTCACTGTACCTCTCTGTCCCTAAACTCAAGGATTTCAAATATGGTTCAGCAAGATTGGTTTAGAACAGAATAGCACACTGTCAGTTTCACTCACTGTCCTACTCTGTCCCTACAAACAAGATTTAGCACAGAATAGCACACTGACACTTTCCCTCACTGTACCTCTCTGTCCCTAAACTCAAGGATTTCAAATATGGTTCAGCAAGATTGGTTTTGAACAGAATAGCACACTGTCAGTTTCACTCACTGTACCTCTCTGTCCCTACAAACAAGATTTAGCACAGAATAGCACACTGATAGTTTCCACGAGTGTCCTTCTCTGTCCCTAAACTCAAGGATTTCAAATATGGTTCAGCAAGATTGGTTTAGAACAGAATAGCACACTGTCAGTTTCACTCACTGTCCTACTCTGTCCCTACAAACAAGATTTAGCACAGAATAGCACACTGACACTTTCCCTCACTGTACCTCTCTGTCCCTAAACTCAAGGATTTCAAATATGGTTCAGCAAGATTGGTTTAGAACAGAATAGCACACTGTCAGTTTCACTCACTGTACCTCTCTGTCCCTACAAACAAGGTTTAGCACAGAATAACACACTGACACTCTCCCTACCTATCCTTATTTGTCCCTAAACACAAGGAATCCAGGATTAGTAAAGGAAAAAAAATGACACTGTCCCTGCCTATGCTTCTCTTTCCCTGCTCCGGAACACACTACACAAGGCCGCCACGCTGGCGGCCTTTTATAGTGTGGGGCGTGTACTAAACCCCCTCAAGAATAATTGGCCACAGGCATCCTGCCTGTGGCCAATCATTGCTCTCCTCGCTGCTGGCGCTGTGATTGGCCAAGCATGCGGGGTCACAGTGCATGCTTGGCCAATCACAGCGCCTGGATGACACTGCGATGGCGTAGTGCATTGTGGGCCATTCGCGTCACTCGAATTTGGCGCGAACGGCCCAAATCGTTCGATCTTCGTCGAACGATCGAACAGCCGATGTTCGAGTCGAACGTATGTTCGACTCGAACACGAAGCTCATCCCTAATTAGGAACAGTACACCAGGAACGCTCTGCAGTGAGATCTAGCTAAACTGTATACAGTATATGTGTGTGTGTGTGTGTATATATATATATATATATATATATGTATGTGTAGCAGGGTTTTAAAATCTAAGGGAATGTTTGAGTAGTAGTTGTACTCAAACACACTATTTGATAGGGTTCTGTAAACCATTTTTTTACTACAGGTGGGATGCTGGTATGCTACATATATATATATATATATTGTGAGGGGGTTAGCTCGGCAGCGGGCGTGTGTGACCCCCGAGATGGGCTCCCCACACAAAACAGGCCCAGCAAACGGAGGTTGTGGTTTTCAAAATCAAAAAGGTGCGGTTTATTTTCTATTTACAGTGACAAAACACAGCAAAGCAAAAGAAACATAAACAAAATAAATCCTGGTCAACTTGACCTCTGACTAAACATACAGGTTTCCTAACTAACAACTGGGATCAGCCTAGTGCTGTCCTAGTCCCTAAGTTCCTGGTTTTAAATGTCCAAGCAAATAGCCACACAGGCTTTGTCTCACCGCACAGGGGTTCACTCTCCCTAGACAGTCCACACAGGTCTGGTTCCAGGCATGAGCTAACATCTAATGAAGCTGGGAGTTCTTATAGAGGCCTAAATGAGCTGACAAGCTTCAGCTGGGCTTATACAACTCTCCACCTAGTTGTATAAGTCGGCGTAAAGCCTGAATCTGGGCGAAATATATCTACCCCCCTGGATGCAACCAGGTGACTTTACCTTCCTGCTGTCACATACCCCCCCCTCTTGTTTTAACCTCGGGGTTGGAACACCAGCAATCAGGCATTCATGTACTCGAGACAAAGCATCCACATTCCCCATTTGAACGCCAGGGCGATGCTTTACTGTGAAGTTGAATTCCTGGAGGGCCAGGAACCACCTATTCACTCTTCTATTTGTTTCCTTGTTTTGAGCCATCCACTTTAACGGAGCGTGATCCGTAACCATGTCAAAGTGCCTACCTAGCAGGTAGTACCGAAGGGAATCTAGAGCCCACTTCACCGCTAAACACTCCTTTTCAACGGTGGCGTAATTTACCTCATGGGACTTCAACTTCCTGCTGAGGTAAATGACTGGGTGCTCTTCCCCGTTCCAGACCTGGGACAATACTGCTCCTAACCCCACATCTGACGCATCACTTTGTACGACAAAGTCTTTAGAGAAGGCGGGTGAGTGCAACACTGGCTGGCTACATAAGGCTTGTTTCAAGAATTGGAATGCTGCCTCAGCCTCGGGGGTCCATTTAATCATGACCGACCCTTTC
This sequence comes from Rana muscosa, assembly GCA_029206835.1. Lineage (NCBI taxonomy): Eukaryota > Metazoa > Chordata > Amphibia > Anura > Ranidae > Rana > Rana muscosa. The sequence goes on from CM055118.1 coordinate 59,413,750, forward strand.
CCCTTCGTCAGGTTGGTTAGGGGCACAGCCTTAGAAGCAAAGTGGGGAATGAATCGCCGATAATACCCAGCGATTCCCAGAAAGGCTCGTACCTGCTTCTTGCTGTTGGGACGTGGCCAACTCTGGATGGCCTCGACTTTGTTGAGTTGGGGTTTTATTACTCCCTCCCAATGGTGTACCCAAGATATTTGGCCTCCTCCTGCCCAATGGTACACTTCTTGGGGTTAGCCGTAAACCCCGCTTCCCGAACAGAGTCCAGGACTGCTTGCACTTTTGGCAGATGTGAGGCCCAATCTGTGCTATGGACAATTACGTCATCCAGGTAAGCCGCAGCATACTTCCGATGGGGCCTCAGCATCTGGTCCATTTTCCGCTGGAATGTGGCCGGCGCATTCTGTAACCCGAACGGCATTCTTTTATATTGGAACGCCCCGTCTGGGGTTACAAATGCGGTTTTCTCTTTGGCCGACTTGGCCAGGGGGATTTGCCAATACCCTTTTGTGAGGTCAAGAGTCGTCATGTATCGGGCTGTTCCCAGCCGGTCGATCAACTCATCTATACGTGGCATGGGGTAGGTGTCAAATTTTGTAACTTTGTTCAACTGACGAAAATCGTTACAAAATCGCCAGCTCCCATCCGGTTTAGGCACCAACACAATGGGACTAGACCAATCACTTTGGGACTCCTCTATCACCCCTAAGTTCAGCATTTTCTGTACTTCCTCCCGTATTGCCTCCCGTCGGGCCTCTGGGATCCGATAGGGTTTTAACTTCACCCTTTCACCGGGCGGGGTAATGATGTCATGCTCTACCCCAGATGTTTGTCCCGGCAGCTCAGAGAATACCTCCTTGTTGCGAAGCACAAACTCCTTAACCTCCTGTTGTTGGGGTTGTGACAAGGTGGCTGCTATTCCAACCTCAGGAATCACGCAACCAGTTTGAGCTGGTGACCAAGTGTCTGCGACTAGGGACTCTCTATCCCTCCAGGCTTTCAACAGATTAACGTGATAGATCTGTTCGGGCTTTCGCCTTCCTGGTTGTCTGACCTTGTAATTCACTTCGCTCACTTTTTCCATTATCTCGTAGGGGCCTTGCCATTTGGCAAGGAATTTACTTTCAACCGTAGGGACAAGTACCAGTATCCTATCCCCCGGGGAAAAGGTACGGGTCTTGGCTCCACGGTTGTACACTCTCTGCTGTGCTAACTGCGCTTGGGCCAAATGTTCCTTCACGATGGGCATTACCTGTGCAATTCGGTCTTGCATCAGGGCGACATGCTCAATCACACTCCTGTGGGGAGAACTCTCACTTTCCCAAGTTTCCTTGGCAATATCCAACAGCCCTCTTGGGTGTCTCCCATACAGTAACTCAAAGGGGGAGAATCCCGTAGAGGATTGGGGCACCTCCCTAATAGCAAACATCAGATAAGGAAGTAGGCAGTCCCAATCCTTTCCATCTCTATCCACCACTTTCTTCAACATTTGTTTTAGGGTTTTGTTGAATCTTTCAACCAGCCCATCGGTTTGGGGGTGATACACAGATGTACGTAATTGCGTCACTTTGAACAATTTACACAGCTCCTTCATAACCCGGGACATAAAGGGTGTACCTTGGTCCGTAAGCAGTTCTTTACAAATACCCACCCGGCTAAACACAAGAGATAGCTCTTTGGCTATGGTTTTGGCCGAGGTATTTCGGAGAGGGATCGCTTCTGGATAACGGGTGGCATAGTCCATTATAACTAATATGTACTGGTGCCCCCTAGCGGACTTGATTATAGGACCTACCAAATCCATGGCGATCCTCTCAAACGGGACCTCAATGATGGGTAGAGGGACCAGCGGGCTACGGAAATGTGGCATCGGGGCCGACCTCTGACACACAGGGCAGGAGGAACAATAATTTTCTATGTCCTTCATCACCCCCGGCCAATAGAATCTCTGTAATACCCTCTCTCGGGTTTTCTCTGTCCCCAGATGACCTCCAAGAATGTGCCCATGGGCCAACTCCAACACCAACTTCCTGTAAGGTTTGGGCACCACAAGCTGCTCAACGGTTTCTTCTGCCCTTTTTGCCACCCGATACAGTAGGTCCTTCTCTACGCTGAAGTATGGGTAAGTGCAGGTATTATCTGGGTTCACTAACTCGCCATCTATTTTCACTACGTTTTCCCGTGCCTTTATTAGGGCGGGGTCTTTCAACTGTTCTGTGGCAAAGTTTTCCCTGTGAACCTCAAGATCAGAAAACTCCACAGACGGTAGGTTTTCGTCTGAGGAGGCGGGCTCCTCTCCAGTTTCTTGAGTCTCCCCTGCCAATACTGATAAGGGAAATTCCGGAGAGTCCTCACCACTCTCAGGGGAGTTCTGGCTATCACATTCCTGGTACATAGGGGCACCAGTGGGGGGCTCAGGATCATCCCACAGTTCCCAGAACTTCGGAAAATCCCTTCCCACAATGGCGTCATGCGGTAACTGAGATACTAAGCCCACTGGATGAGAGAGGGTACCTTTGGGGGTCTCGAAACACACTGTAGTCACTGGATACTCTCGGGTGTCCCCATGCACACAAATAACAGCTACCTTGCTATTCCCAGAGACCTCTGTTTTAACTAACTCAGCCTTTATCAGGGTCACAAGGCTACCTGAATCCAGCAATACCACAACATTTCTACCATTAACACACATTTTGCATAAATGTTTCTCAGTTCCTCGAATGGCAGTGCATGCGACTGTCGCACACAGCGACTGACGTCTGCCCGTCAGAAAGTCACACTGCATGGGTTCCTCCACAACCGGGCAATTGGCTGCAATATGTCCCGCTTGCCGGCAGCGGTAGCAAACGATCCTTCTTGCGGCCTCTTGAGCCGCTGATTTCCCAGGCTGTTCTCGCCAAACTTGGGGTAGAGCTCCCACCCTCTCACTCTCTCCACCCTCACCCCTTGGAATCCTCTTATCCGCCCCTGGGGATGGTCTGGTCTTAGGGTGGAAAGTCCGAGTGTCTCTGGAAGAGGCCGTCAGGTTCTCTGTAGCCAAGTATTTCTCCACACGATCCACAAGACCATCGGCCGTCTCTGGGTCTCCATGGCTTACCCACTTTTGGATGGCAGTAGGAAGAGCTCTCAAAAACCGATCCATTACAACACGTTCCACAATCTTTGGTGCGGACAAAGTCTCTGGCTGTAGCCACTTTCTGCTCAGGTGAATGAGATCATACATTTGAGACCTGGGGGGTTTTCCAAGCTGGAAAGTCCAGTTATGCACACGCTGAGCCCGGACAGCCTGGGTGACACCCAGCCTTGCCAATATTTCAGCTTTTAGCATCACATAGTCTTTTGCTTGGTTAGGCTCTAGGTCATAGTAAGCCTTCTGCGATTCACCAGTTAACAGAGGAGCCACCAGTCCAGCCCACTGCTCCTCAGGCCACTTTTCTCTTTCAGCGGTCCTTTCAAATGTGGTCAAAAATACCTCTGGATCATCCTCTCCAGTCATTTTTGTCAATAAACGACTCACCCCAAAGGACGCGGTATTAGTGGGACGGCTTTCCTCACTGGTCTGCGGACGTTGCTGCATTACTGCTTCCATCTGTTGTTGTAGTCTCTGCTCTTGCTTCTGCAACAGGTCTATGAAGCGGGCCTCAGATTGCTGCTGGGCTTGTTGCTGAGCCTCCAGACTCTGTTGCAAAGTTGCGTTTGTCTGCTGCTGGGCTGCAAGGCTCTGTTGATGAGCTTGCTGCTGGGCTGCGAAGTTCTGTTGTTGAGCTGCAAGGCTCTGTTGATGAGCTGCAAGGCTCTTTTGCAAACCTGCATTTGTCTGCTGTTGATTGGCATTTGCTAGAGCCAGCTGCTTCAGTATCTCCTCCATGCTGGCTTAAAAAAAAACTGCCACTGGTTCTCCACCAACTGTGAGGGGGTTAGCTCGGCAGCGGGTGTGTGTGACCCCCGAGATGGGCTCCCCACACAAAACAGGCCCAGCAAACGGAGGTTGTGGTTTTCAAAATCAAAAAGGTGTGGTTTATTTTCTATTTACAGTGACAAAACACAGCAAAGCAAAAGAAACATAAACAAAATAAATCCTGGTCAACTTGACCTCTGACTAAACATACAGGTTTCCTAACTAACAACTGGGATCAGCCTAGTGCTGTCCTAGTCCCTAAGTTCCTGGTTTTAAATGTCCAAGCAAATAGCCACACAGGCTTTGTCTCACCGCACAGGGGTTCACTCTCCCTAGACAGTCCACACAGGTCTGGTTCCAGGCATGAGCTAACATCTAATGAAGCTGGGAGTTCTTATAGAGGCCTAAATGAGCTGACAAGCTTCAGCTGGGCTTTTACAACTCTCCACCTAGTTGTATAAGTCGGCGTAAAGCCTGAATCTGGGCGAAATATATCTACCCCCCTGGATGCAACCAGGTGACTTTACCTTCCTGCTGTCACAATATATATATATATATATATATATATAGACAAAGCCTGGAATGCATATATACAGTCATAGCCAAAATTGTTGGCACCCCAGAAATTTTTCCAGAAAATCAAGTATTTCTCACAGAAAAGTATTGCAGTAACACATGTTTTGCTATAAACATGTTTATACCCTTTGTATGTATTGGAACAAAACAAAAAAAGGGAGGAAAAAAAGCAAATTGGACATAATGTCACACATCTCCAAAAAATTGGCTGGTCAAAATTCTTGGCATCCTTTCAAAATTGTGGATAAATAAGATTGTTTCAAGCATGTGATGCTCCTTTAAACTCACCTGGGGCAAGTAACAGGTGTGGGCAATATAAAAATCACACCTGAAAGCAGATAAAAAGGAGAGAAGTTCACTTAAGCCCTGTACACACGATCGGATATCCTATGGATTCTAATCCGATGGATTTTTCCATCGGAAATCCGATGAAACTGTTTTCCATTAGTCTTGCCCACACACCATCAGTCATAAAACCGACCGCACCAAAACGTACAACACGTACGACGGCACTATAAAGGGGAAGTTCAAATCGAATGGCGCCACCCTTTGGGCTGCTTTTGCTGATTTTGTGTTACCGCGTGTTAGTAAAAGTTTGGTGAGAGCCGATTTGCGCTTTTCAGTCTCCGTGCTTTTCAGATCGTTTTCGGGTGTTCAGTTTGTGCTTGTGGATTCGTATTTGTCATTCAGTGCGTGCAGTCAGGTCGGTTACTGTTTTGCAGTGCCTTCTTGGCCGTTCGACCTGAAAAACAGTAACGTTCTTCTCAGGCCTTGCTGTTCCTCTGTGCATTCTGTTTGAGTTCGTTCTGACCAGCCGACTGGTTTAAAGCCATGTTTGAAGTACGTTCTCGTCGTAGAGCTCGTGCTGGCTATGGACTTGGTGTTGCGGTTAACACTGTAACTCGAGTTCAGTCCATGAACAGGATGAGGAGGAGTTCATGGACCAAGAATTGGTTGCTCCAGCGGGACCAATTATCTCATATGCCTCTGCTGTGGGAAATCCAGGAGAATAATCCTGATGACTACAGGAATTATCTCCGGGTGACGGACCCCGTTTTTCACCGTCTGTTGGATTTGGTGTCCCCCTATATCACGAGGCAGGACACTGTGATGCGCCAGGCGATCACTGCCGAGCAGAGGCTTTTTGCCACGTTGAGATACCTGGCGACTGGGAGAAGCTTGCAGGACTTCAAGTTCTCAACAGGCATCTCCCCCCAGGCTCTTGGGATCATTATCCCTGAAACGTGTTCTGCCATCATACAAGTCATGCAGAAGGACTATATTAAGGTAATTTTTATCCTTCAACATCACATTCTATGTGTAGCGGGGGTTTAAATTTAGGGGGGATACACCCAGGTTTGTATAAATCATGAGAGGATTTGGACCATTTGTATTCGTGGAGGACTGGGTGGTGTATTATTCTCCTTGGCCTGTGGGTGGCGGGGTTCCCACAGGCCTAAGGTAGATTCACTGCCGTAGTGCTGGCCTTTTTGTCCCTTTCCGGCGATGGTGCGACAGGGGCGGGGAACCTGCCGTGACGTCGCGGGATGAGATAAAGGGGAGAGAGGCCCCCTCCACGAGGTCTTTTTCCTGCATCGCGCACCCAGGCACCTTCGGCCTGGGTGCGGGCGGTTCGGAGTTCCGGTCCAGGTGCCCTAGGCCTGGCCGGAGCGGAGTTGGCGTCCATCCCAGGCACCTTCAGCCTGGGGTGAGGTACTAAACCGGAGGCCTGGGGCCCAGTGACTTTGACTGGGTCCCGCGAGGGCGGAGGAGTCCGAGGGTCCCTGAGGTGGATGGGGCCCAAGTCTGAGGTGAGTAGGCCGGGGAGGTCACCCGTCCGGAGAGTCCGGAGCAGCATCAACCTGGTGACGGATGGGCCTCCGGTAACTCCCTTGGAGGGACATCTCCCCCTGACAGGGGCCACAATGCAGCGAAGGTACTCCTATCTACATTCTATTTAGTCGCTGGTAGAGACTCTCAAGTTCTAAGTTCTCTCTAGCCAAGGCTATAGTAACCGCTGGTGAAACCACAGTGGTTTAGCGTACAATCAGGATAGTGCCTCGACCTGCTCACCCCACCGTATTGAACTGTTATTGGGTCTCAACCAGTTGGCTGGTAAAGAACTGTTTGATTGTGAGTGTGACAATAAAACAAGAGTTGGACCCTAATCGGTGTGTGGTACTCTGGTTAATGGGAGCAAAGGGGGGTGTCAGCACAGCAAGACTTGGTCCTTAACTGAAACTCACAGGCCCGAGGAAAATATCTGGTACTGGCCTTCACCTCACCCACTGCCATGGGGAGGACATGGGCCGTAGCGTATCTCACCCTCACATACGAAATACCCCTAGACAAAGAAGGTGAGGTGAGGGCGCTACATATGTTTTTATTGTTTGCTATTGTATTTCTTTCATCCTTCCCAAATTGCGATGATTGTAATATGCTGTGAATGTCCCCTTTTTCCCCATGCATGTTTTTCCTTTGACCTTTTTTTTTTTGGCCTACATGCCTATTTCCCTTCACTAACCTCTCCTGCATGCTATACTGGGCCCATATACATCTAGCCTAGTCTGTTTTTTAATGTTGTTTTTGTCAGCGCCATTGTAGTTTTGAAACCCCCCCCCCCCCCCTAAAATGTGTCCTAAAGATTTTGTTTCGGGGCACAAAATCTGCTTAAACCCCCTCCCCCCCTTATAATTTGTTCCAATGGCCCATCAGCGGGGGTTAGTCATCTGATAAGTGGGCCTTCAATTTTTGTGTTTAAATACTCCTAATAAATGTTATACTGACGTTGGCCAAGAATGTATTTGTGTAATCTGCTTGCAATGTAATGTGCAAAAGTACTAATTTCTTCTTTTTGTTTGACTCCACAGTTCCCTTCATCGCCACAGGAATGGCAGACTGTGGCCTCCCAATTTGCCCAGCGGTGGGACTTCCCCAACTGCGGAGGGGCAATTGATGGGAAGCACATCCACATAGTGCCGCCACCCCCGTTCAGGGTCTTACTATTATAACTATAAAGGTTTTAATAGTATAGCGTTAATGGCGGTGGTGTCGGCACGCTATGAGTTCCTGTATGTGGACGTGGGGAAGAACGGCCGGATGTCCGATGGCAGAGTGTTCGCGCAGACGGAGTTCGCTCACCGTCTGCAGTCTGGGGGCCTGGCACTGCCTCCAGATGCAGACAACGTGGATGGACTTCCTTTTGTGTTTATAGCAGATGAAGCTTTCGGACTGGGACCACACCTGATGCGGCCGTTCCCCCAGAGGACCCTCACCCCGGAAAGGAGGGTTTTTAATTACTGGCTGGCCAGAGGCCGGAGGGTTGTGGAGAATGCCTTCAGCATAATGGCCAGCCGGTTCCGCCTTTTTCTGACAGCCATACACATGGCGGAATACAAATTGAACTACCTGATTTTAACTTGCAGCATATTGCATAATTTTATGAGACAACACTCTCCTTCATATCTATCTACTGTTGGGCCAGAGGCCGGTGTATCAGACATGCACAATCTTACCATCCTGGACACTGGCCGTACTGGCTTGGCCCCCCAAAGCGCCCGTGAAGTACGTGATAAATACGTTGAGTATGTCACGGGTAGGGGGGCCATCGCAATGCCAGACCATATTTGATACCTTTTAAAAAAAAAATATATATATATATTCTTTTGAAAACCTTGTTTTGTCATTATTATTTTTTTATTATTATGTGTCTCCCAGGTTATCATAATACACTTTGTAGTAGTGCCAAGTGTATTTGTCTTTAGTAAATAGCCACAATTGTCCCACTTAAAAACCTGACCTTTCCCATTTTATATAACTGCTATTGAGCATATAAAGAACAAGCCACACATTGTTGAGTGTACAACATGTGCAGTAATTTTTTATTCAAAATACAATCTTGTCTTTTTGGCCTCCAAATTTTTTTTTTTTTTTTTTTTTTTTGCGTTTGCAGAAACATGCATGGGTCAAAAAACAAAACATATAAAAAAAAAGGAACTTACAAAGTTCAACCTTAAAAAGATAAACATGAGATGGGGTGATGTCACCCCTGAACCATCCAAAATTAGAAGATGCACAGATTTTTGGTGTTTCAAAATGGGTATTTTCATCCTGATCCCATGGCGAAAGTCAACATGTGCTATCTGCCATCATGGGGGATCAATAGACGTGTTTTGAGGGTGCAAACCCTTCCTCTCACCTACTTGAGTAGCGAGGAAAAGGTTGCACCCCCAAAACAGGGACATAGATATCCTGTGACGGCAGATAGCACATGTTGACACACTGTGTGCATCTTGAAATTTGGGCTTGTGTTAAAACAAATGTCAATTTTTGCCTACATAAGAAAATCCCTGGTGGTTCAGACTATTCGTCCCATAATATCAATGATGTTTTTATATTTTTGCTCAATCACATTCATCCTTTTCCTCATAATGTCCATTTCGCTACTACATTCCATTATTTCTATAATGACGATTTGGGCACTAGCACTTGAGAATGGAGTAGTAGGAGTTTCTGACACACCACCATGTTCATCCCCTAAAAAGAAAAACGTATTAGAAATATGCAGGCCTACATCTCTTTTTACCCGAAGCTGTGGTGAAAGACACTGACCTGTTGTCAGGGCCGATCCGCCCTATACACTTGCTACGCAAGCTGCGTAGGGCCCCAAGTAATTACTACGGGCCCCCGAATCTTCGCCGCCGCCGCCGCTAGAGGTCCGCGGGCCGGGCGGAGACAATGTCTCCGCCGGCCGCCATTTTCTTGTAGACCAAGAGGAGGGTCAGGGTGGCTGCCAATAGGAATTGAGCTGCGGCACTGCCCACCTCTCGCCCCGCTGATGTCTGTCTGTGTGTGAGTGAAATGTGGGAAGGGGCGGGGGTGGGCGGCGGCACCGCAGCTTAATTCCTATTGCCAGCCACCCGGCCGGCTCCTCCACTGTCCCCTCTGCGTAATGGCGGCGGAGAGAGTCTCTGCTGCAGGGGCATCACACCTGGTGCAAGGGGGGCCTCCACTGGGAATGCCTGGTGTAAGGGGGGCCTCCACTGGGAATGCCTGGTGTAAGGGGGGCCTCCGCTGGGAATGCCTGGTGTAAGGGGGGCCTCCGCTGGGAATGCCTGGTGTAAGGGGGGCCTCCGCTGGGAATGCCTGGTGTAAGGGGGGCCTCCACTGGGAATGCCTGGTGTAAGGGGGCCTCCACTGGGAATGCCTGGTGTAAGGGGGGCCTCCGCTGAGGAGGCCTGGTGTAAGGGGGGCCTCCGCTGGGAATGCCTGGTGTAAGGGGGGCCTCTGCTGGGAAGGCCTGGTGTAAGGTGGGCCTCCGCTGGGAAGGCCTGGTGTAAGGGGGGCCTCCACTGGGAATGCCTGGTGTAAGGGGGGCCTCCGCTGGGAATGCCTGGTGTAAGGGGGGACTCTACTGGGAATGCCTGGTGTAAGGAGGGACTCTACTGGGAATGCCTGGTGTAAGGAGGGACTCTACTGGGAATGCCTGGTGTAAGGAGGGACTCTACTGGGAATGCCTGATATAAGGAGGAACTCTACTGGGAATGCCTGGTGTAAGGGGGACTCCGCTGGGAATGCCTGGTGTAAGGAGGGACTCGGGGCTTCCACTGATTCTGCATTATGGTGAGTTGAATAATTTCATTCTATATTACAATGTAATAATAGAAATAATGCGCTTCAGTCATCCTGACACCATAACAACCATGGTGCCGGGATGATTGAAGCGCCGACACCAGGTGTTTGGAGTATCTTTATCTGCTGATTTGTTAAACTTTCTGGAATACACATATTTCTATTGTGGTGTAGGATCTGGGCCTGCTGTCCCTCCACCCCTCTTTCTTTCTTTCTCTCCCTCTCTCTTTCTTTCTCCCTCCATCCCTCATTCATCTCCGACTCTAACCACACCCCCTCAGAGCCACGCCCACGTAAGCCACGCCCACCATTCCACGTAAACCACACCCATTTTTTGCCACCGTAAAGGGCCCCTTAGCAGAATTTTGCTTAGGGCCCCAGGGAGGTCAGGATCGGCACTGCCTGTTGTGGTGATAAGCTCCACCTCTCCTTCCTCCACCTCTGCTTCCTCCACCTCTGCATGCTGATCTTGGGGTTCTTTTTGATCTTGGGGATCTTTCTGATCTTGGGTTTCTTTATGTGGTCTGTGCTTCCTAGGCTCCTCACATTGGTGTCCTCCCAGTCTCCTCTCCCCTATGAGAATGAAACAATCAAAAGGTATCCTTTAGCACACAGAGATTAGAGGGCGTAATTTTCTAACTTTGCCTGGAAGTGGGGACAAATTGTTGGTTTTGCCAGAGTTCCAAGATGAACCTATGAGATTTTGGTAATTCAACAAAGCAAGAATACTTTCATTCTTGGTCCTCAAAAATAAAAAGGAGACACCCCAAGGTATCCACTGGAGCACCTGTGTGTGACACCCTAAAAAGCTTTTTTTGGTGGCCCACACTATAGTGCTCCTGAGTCAAGATGTGTAACCAGCTGGTTGAGTGTCCTCTCCTTTACACAGAATCTAGTTTACCATTTAACATTCTACTTACTTACAACACATCATGTAGACAACAATGTATATATAAACGTTACGCCAAATAGGCATGACCACATGTGGTTTACGTGTATCTGTGCAAAACATGTGTTTTTTTACAGGATCGCTGATTACTAGGAAACATTAACACAAATTAGTCCACTCAACTTCACATGAAAGTTGCCATTCTACAATATAAAACGAGTCAATCCAAGCACATGGAGCAAAACATGCAAGAATACATATTTCAATTTGAAAAAACACAGTAAAAATAAAAGCTTACTTTTTTCAAGGATTTTGATAAGCTTCCTATACTGCTTCGGCTCCCTCAGCTTCAGGTCAGACCACCTTTTACGGAGCTGCTCCTTGGATCTCCTGACCAAAAATGTATTATAAAGACTCCTCGCTACTTTGTCCATTATTTTAGACTTCCTGAGATTAGGGGTGTCGTATGGTCCATGCTTCCCATCGTAATCCTTCCTCCACAGGATGTCCACCATCTCCGCCATCTCAGCAAATGACATATTAGTCGCCTTGAATCTTTTATTCCTGGATCGGGACGTTCCCGCCTCCGGGCTTTCCTCGTCGGTACTTATTAATAAAGCACGCGCCTGTGTCACCGCCATGTCGTTGTCTCCCACTGTGCGCCGAACGAGAAGGGGAGGAGAAATTCAGAAAAAGACCGTCATGGGCGGGCGACGCGGTCGGAGTTTCACGAATGCGCAGGGTATATAAAGGGTAACCGAGGTTGTGGTTGCGCGGAGTAAGGACGACCGGAAGTGCCGAACAAATTCTACTAAGGTAAGAAATTAACTTGTGGCATCAGTGGCCTATACTGGTTCATGATTGTAAAGGCCTATATTGGGCTAAGATTAAGACAATTGAAGCTGACCTACTGTTTTTGTCTTGTGTTTTATCTTGTAGAAACAACTATGCATAAATTGCGTGAGCCAGACGTTATGTTATTATTTATAGAAAAGTATAAGGAAATGCGCAACCCCTGGGAGCTAAAAAATAGCTCCTACCATAATAGCCAAGTACGCAAGGCAACAATTGTTAAATTAGCGGAATATATGAAGACCTGGATCCCAGAGGCAGACTATTCTATGATGAATAGTAAAATAAACAACATGAGGAATGCGTACAAAAAACACTATGAAGAAGTGCGTGCTTCTATGAGATCAGGAGCTGCAGCAGACAAAGTAGTTAAGCCCAAGCTGTGGTACTACAAGCATCTGCAATTTCTGGATGACCAGATTGAGGCCAGGAAATCACTTTCCACCCATCCCTCAACCCTTCCTTCCACCTTTCCCTCCAGCGTTCCTTCCACCCTTCCCTCCAGCGTTCCTTCCACCCTTCCCTCCACCCCTGCAGAGGGGGAGGAGGAGCCACCTGAGCTTGAAGAGCCGGATCTGCGCATCTTCAGCCAGGTATATTATTTTCAAATATATTTATTGTCCTCAATTGATTTTTGAGAACTAGATGTTATTATTCACAAATGACAAAATTTAAATAAAAAAAAAAAAGGCTATTAAGGATTGCTACAGTCTATAAAAAAGCTGGAGTCACAATGAGAGTCTTTTATATTTCTTAACATTCAAATTGCAACAGTCATGAGATGAAAATTGTGTGTGATTGATTCAACAAAAAATTAAACTATGGTCCCAAGGCCTAGTGGCAGCACACAGTCCCAAGTGGCTCCCCTCCACGTCAGACCCCCAAAAAATCGGCGGATGACAAAGGTGGAGGAGGAGTCACTTAATATGATAAGGGATGCTGCTGCCATAATGAGGGCCCCCCTCAACCCTGTTGAGGGCTTTAGTACTTACGTTGCCCAGAAAGTTATGAACCTGGAGGAGGGACAACGTGCCCTCTGTGAGCACCTGCTCTATACAGCAATACACATGGCGGGGAAGGGGCAGTTGACAGAGGCCACTCATCTCTGCCATCTGCCCCATCCTTCTCCTCCTTCTCCTCCTCCTCCTGCCACATTACAAACGACAGAGCCACAGCCTGCAAGTGGGCGTGGATGGGGCCGTGGAACAAACGCTGGAGGGAAGCGTGGAGGGAACACTGCAGGGAGCAGTGCAAGGAAGGCTACCAAGAAGAGCAGAAGGTGATTCCCTGGCTTCAAGCTGCTCTTCCAGAAGTTGCAGTTTGTAGGAGTACCACAGCTTGGGATGATGTATGTCTTCGGGTGCTGCTCCTGATTTCCTCATGTTGTTTATTTTATTGTTCATCATAGTAATGTCTGCCTTTGGGGTCCAAAGTCTTCATAAATTCCACTAATTTAACAATTGTTGCCCTTCCTGTTTATTTATTTTTTGCCAGAATAAATTGATTTTTGATTTATGAAAAATACTTGCCTATGTTTTTTTATTGGGAGTAGCAATAAGATGTCATAAATACAATGTGTAATTAACAAGGGACACCAACCTCCTTGAGGGTAAAATAAATATGTTGTTGTGAGAACTTGACACCCAAAAAAATGAGCCGACAAGAAACAAAATCTTAAAAAAAAAAAAATGTATATCTTGATTCTAAATAACAATTAAAATTAGGGAGATCTGGCTTTAAAAATATATGAAATTATTCTAGAGATGACAAGAAACTATAAAGAAATAAGTTTGTCAGAACTCGGGATAAAGATCTGCAGCAAAAAAAAAACATTTTAAAGACCATTATAAAGAAGAAAAAAATGCGCTGCATTAAACGAGGCAATAATTTGCAGAATGACGAATGTGCTCTCTCCATTAGGAACGCTAGTTTTACCAGAATGAGCGCTCCCATCTCATAATTCAGTCTGAGCATGCGTGGGTTTTTTAACCGATGGACTTGCCCATAGACGATCGGAATTTGCAATCGGTTTTTTATCCATCGGAAAAATTTAAAACGTTCTATTTTTGGACACCAATGGAAAAAAGACTGATGGGGCCCATACACGATCGGTTTGTCCGATGAAAAAAATCCATCGTGTGTACACGGCTTTAGTCTTTGCATTGTGTGTCTGTGTGTGCCACACTAAGCATGGACAGCAGAAAGAGGAGAAGAGAACTGTCTGAGGACTTGAGAACCAAAATTGTGGAAAAATATCAACAATCTCAAGGTTACAAGTCCATCTCCAGAGATCTAGATTTGCCTTGTCCACAGTGCGCAACATTATCAAGACGTTTGCAACCCATGGCTCTCTGGGCATAGACGGAAGATAAAAATTGATGAAAGGTTGCAATGCAGGATAGTCCGGATGGTGGATAAGCAGCCCCAAACAAGTTCCAAAGAAATTCAAGCTGTCCTGCAGGCTCAGGGAGCATTAGTGTCAGCGCGAACTATCCGTCGACATTTAAATGAAATGAAACGCTATGGCAGGAGACCAAGGAGGACCCCACTGCTGACACAGAAACTGAGAGAGAGACTCAGAGAGGCAGCGGCAGCCGCAGAACAAGTACTGTATATACTCGAGTATAAGCTGACCCGAATATAAGCCGAGGCACCTAATTTTACCCCAAAAAACTGGGAAAACGTATTGACTCAAGTATAAGCCTAGGGTGTCCTAGGCTTATACTTGCCTCACTTTGCCTCACTGTGCCCATGCCTCACTGTGCCCATGACTAGACTGATGTTTAACATGGAAGTCTATGGAAGGAGTGCCCGGCTTTGAAAAATCGGTTCTCCCAGACACCAAACTTTTCAAACTTATAGAGGAGACATGGGGCTACATGTGTGCCAAGTTTGGGGTCCAGAGGACCTACGACCGGCCGGTACCGGGTCCACAAAATCACTGGAGAAATGACCGTTTAACATTGGAGTCTATGGAAGGGGTGCCCGGTTTTAAAAAATCAGTGCTCCACGGCCGTAGGTCCCCCAGACACCAAACTTTGCACACTTTTAGAAAAGACATGGGGCTACATGTGTGCCAAGTGTGGGGTCCAGGGGACCTACGACCGGCCAGTACCGGGTCCGCAAAATCACCAGAGAAATTACCGTTTAACATTGGAGTCTATGGAAGGGGTGCCCGGATTTAAAAAATCAGTGCTCCCCGGCCGTAGGTCCCCCAGACACCAAACTTTGCACACTTGTAGAGGAGACATTGGGCTATATGTGTGCCAAGTTTCAGGGGTCCTACGGCCGGCCGGTACCGGGTCCCCTAAAGTTCGGGAGATCATGCGCAAAAAAAAAAAAACAGAGCAAGCAAGTGTGACAGATGATCTCGGGGGGGGGGGCAATTGCCCTGTTGCCCCCCCCTGGATCCGCCACTGGTACAAAGGACGTTGGGCCTTTCCGAGCTGTCAACGAGATGGAGAATCCCCACCGATATGTGTATCCCAGCTGCCTTGGCTTGTCAAGGAGGGGACACAGCAGCGCCAGACGTTGCAGGGTTGCCCTAGACAAGTCTGGGAGCATTTTTACAGAGGCACCTTCAAAGACAATCTCACCTACTTCCCACGCTTTGTGGGATGTCTTGTTTGCTGCCCCCCAAAAGATACAGCACTAGCCGCCACTGATTCTGATGATTGTAATTGAATGTTATTAAAAATTACCTGTCCTTTTCAATTTGCACTGCTGTAATTTTCTGTAGAATGCAATGCAATATGGCAACCTGGAGGTGTTTTGTACACAGATGGTGCACAGAGTGCCCCACAGAAATGTAATTTCCTGCTTGTGTGTGTAGCGGGTACTTGAATTTAGGGGAGGCATCTGGGTGGTAGTGTAACCCAGATGCACAAATTGCTAGGGGATCCAAGACCCTTTTCTGGTTCTTGGAGGACTCTGGTGGTGTGGGGTTCCTTGCGGTCCACAGGTGGCGCTGTTGCCCTGGGCCGAAGCTGAATTCACACCGCAAGACTGTACCTTTTTGTCCTCCCCTGGAGCTGGTACAGCGGGGCGGGGAACCCGCTGTGACGCAAAGGGAGAGGGGATAAAAGGGGCGGGCGCCATTACCGCAGGGTTCAGAGTTCGGAGAGAGTGGGAGGACGCGGCCGCACCCAGGCACCTTCAGCCTGGGTGCTGGCGTTCCAGTGTTCCAGGCCCAGGTGCCCTTGACCTGACCGGAGCGAGGATGGAGTCCATCCCAGGCACCTTTAGCCTGAGGTGAGGTACTATGGCGGAGGCCTGGGGCTCAGTACCTTCGACTGAGTTCCGCAAGGGTGGAGGAATCCAAGGGGGCCCTAATTCCTGGGGTGCCCGTGTCTGAGTTTGTGAGGACTGGTGTGCGGAACTTCTCTGAAGAGTCCAGCGCAGCATTGCTGGTGACAGAGAGGCCTCCTGTTTCTCCCTTGGATGGATCTCTTTCCCCTGACAGGGGCCGTGCTAGCGAAGGTAATTCACGTTCTACCTCACATAGTCAGTGGCAGTGACTATCCGCCACTGGTGATATCACAGTGGTTAGCTGGAGAAGGGAAAGGATTGTGCCTCAATCTATTCCCCATTATTACTCAGTAGAAGAAACTGTTTATTGTTTGGCAAGAAGAATAAAACTGAGTTGGACCTATTCACTGTGTGGAACTCTGGTTACTAGGAGCAAAGGAGTCAGGGACGAAGTACTGGACTTGACTCTAGGACACCTGCACAGGGCCCAATCTTCTGGCCTTCACCTCTAAGTTATGGAGGACATGGGCCGTGGTATATCTCATCTCTCTCTCCCAGGTACCCCTAGACAACAGCCGCATAACCGATAAAGCTAGAGAGTGAGTGAGGTCGCTACATGTGATTGGCTCACAGATTTTTCCAGAAGTCTGCACTAAGATACAAGTCCGATTTTGTCATTTTTGGAGAGATACTTCCAAAGGGAAATCACACCTAAAGGGATGCAGACCCCGCCACTTTCTCCATTAGAGTCCTGCAGGTGCAGCAGCCTATTTGGTCATTATAAAATCACTTCCATATAGATTCACTGAGTACATGGACACAGACAAACAACCAGCTGTTTGTTCAGAATAACAAGAGGTAGGAATCTACAACAGAGTTTGTTAGAATTCCTGAAATGTACTGTAGACAGATCACCCAGAGAGGAATGCCTTTTTCTTAGTAAAAGTGGAGTTATTCTTTAACTGCCATTCCAGTTAGGGCCATGAAAGAAAAAAAATAGAAAATTGGCTCCATGGTACTGTAACCCCTATCACCCATTTGCTTTTATATAAATTATATTCTTAATAGAAGGCTATGGTGATGGCTATGTCTATGTCTCTCTGGGACTGCTTTGCTGGTCCTTTTTGTTTTGTGTTCCAGGTTAACAAGCTGCCTGTTGTTACTAGGAAGATTTACCTGGGCAGATCTTCAGTCAGCTGAGCGCTGGATTGGTGACATCTTTTTGCATGAAAAAAGCTGACCAATGAGTGTAACCTTTCACCCCGATCCCACGGTGGTCTTAACAGTTACCTCAGGTCAGTCATCTGAACTCACCTCTGGATTTTCCTCAGCCTTACTTGCAGATCTTCTGACCTACTTCCAGCCCAGAATGGATAATCTACTTCATGAACTACTTCAAAGAGCTAATTCCTCTGGTGGGTGGACTTGCTCAGACATTTTTAGGCCTTGTCCACTTGGGCAATGAAGTTCTCATCGGTGTAGGTGAGTCCCCCTGAGCACAGACAGTGTAC
Organism: Rana muscosa; assembly: GCA_029206835.1. Taxonomy (NCBI): domain Eukaryota; kingdom Metazoa; phylum Chordata; class Amphibia; order Anura; family Ranidae; genus Rana; species Rana muscosa. The sequence continues at coordinate 59,431,346 of CM055118.1, forward strand.
ACCCACACCTTGGATGGGACTGGCCTACCGGGATACCTGGACATTTCCCGGTAGGCCGCCTGCCCTGGGGCCGCAAATGTCACGCACAGCGGGCATCTCTCCCCGCTGTGTCACGGAGCTGAGTCTAAAATGTACTTCGGCCGCGCTGTGACAATGGTACCCGCCTCCTGCTAGACCAGCGTGTGTGATAGGCAGAACACTGCGTCTATTTCCTGCCATTAGATCAGTGTTCACACATGCTGGTCTAGGAGGAGGCAGGATTTTTGTCACAGCGCAGCCGAAGTACATTTTAGACTCAGCTCCGTGACACAGCAGGGAGACCGTGTGTGTAATTCAGGTACTGACACAGTGAGACTTATTGATGGGCGAAGAAAAAGAGAACGTTGGGACTTTAAATGAGGCGGTGACCAGGTAAGGTTAATTGCCTCCATCCCTATTTAATTGACACAAACAAGAGGACTAGGGGTTGGGACTTTGAATGAACAGGCAGGTGTAAGTAGTTTAAATTAATTGGAGATCAATGATGAGTTGCATGAGGCTAGTCATGGATAAACATAGAAAACCAATATATTTCATTCAGTGGATAACCATACAGCAATTACAATTTACCACTTAATAATACAAATCACATAATACAAGTGATCACTAAATAGATAAGACATATGGTTGGCATAAAACATGGCATATAGTAGCTCTATGCATTTTGTGGATTCATCCACTCTTCAGGAGCATGCACGTGGAAATTGAATGCTGTAGTATAGTAATAACAAGAATATCTGCAAGGTCTGACCCTGTCACGGGAAGGAGATTAAAATGAGATAATTAGAGGTAATATTGCCTAGGATAGACCCCCCAAAACCACTCTCAACAGTACTTACATTGTCTGTGTCTATGCAGTAGCAGTGCGCCAACATGAATCAGAAAACCCCCTAGGGGTGTCGCTGGTGGGAGCTGAGGTGGTAATGGCAGACCGGGACTCAACAAGGATGGTTTCCAAAAAAGGAAATTCCAAAAATTAATGGTCATAACTGACCATGAGTGCTGGAAACAAAAGTGAAATTATAAAAAAGACTGGATTGTCACAGTGAGGCTTATTGATGGGCACAGTGAGGCTGCATGGGCGGGCACAGTAACGCTGCATGGATGGGCAGAGTAAAGCTGCATGAACAAGCTTAGTAAGGCTGCATGGATGGGCACAGTGAGGCTGCATGGACAAGCACAGTAAAGATGTATTGATGGGCACAGTGAGGCTGCATGGACGGGCACAGTAAATCTGCATCGATGGGCACAGTGAGGCTGCATAAATGGGCACAATAAAGTTGCATCGATGGGCACAGTGATGCTGCATGGACAAGCACAGTAAAGATGAATTGACAGACACAGTGAGGCCGCATGTATGTGCACAGTGAGGCTGCAAGGATGGGCACAGCGTGGCTGCATGGACAGGCATAGTCAGGTAAGCTGCATTGATGGGCACAGTGAGGCTGCATGGGTACAGTGAGGCTGCATAGACGGGCACAGTGAGGCTGCATGGATGGGCACAGTGAGGCTGCATGGATGGGCACAGTGAAGCTGCATGGACGGGCACAGTGAGGCTGCATGGACGCGTACAGTGAGGCTGCATGGATGGGTACAGTGAGGCTGCATGGATGGGTACAGTGAGGCTGCATGGATGGGAACAGTGAGGCTGCATGGATGGGCACAGTGATGCTGCATGGATGGGCACAGTGAGGCTTATTGATGGTGTCGTGGAAATTTTATGAAGAAGTATTTAATATGCATTGTCATAGTGTCTCCCAGTGTTAGTTCTCCCGCAACCCGCTCTAAAGAGCTGACTGGGGCAGACTGTTGGTTGAGACCCGTCTGGTAGTGGAAAAACGTCTTAAGGTTGGAGATGATGTTTGCAGGGTGGGGATATGTCCTCCGACGAAGGGCCCTCTCTGCATTAGCACATACGATCATCAAGGAGGGGATATGTTCGCTCTGCAAGGACATTATTGGTTATAGGCGGATGTGTGCTCTTGTCTCTGCTATGTCTGATCAGCATGGTCGAGATTCGTAGCGCACGCCTGCAGATAGCCTCCCTTCCACAAGCAATAATAGTATAATCCGAGAATGCTCTGTTCTTTGGAATGGCGCAAAATAAGGATTCCTATCAGTGGTAAAACGGGAGTCTTGGGTTGTTCTGACCAGAGATGGCATCCATGTTTGTTTAGCTTACATTCACAGTGTCTCTGCTCACACACCCATCAGAATCCTTTATTGTATTGTGTTGTATTCATGTATTGTATTGTATTGTATTGTATTGTATTAGCTGTATTGGACATCCTGTTGAAGGGATGTCCTTGTATGGTCATTTTCCTGTGTGGAGGGGACATCCTGTGATGTCCTCTCCCATGGAGGAAGTGATTGGCTGCTGCAACCATCACTTCCTGTTTGTGAGATCTTTTGTGACAATAAAAGGAGCCAGTGGGGGGCTCTGCAGTCAATGATGCTGGCCATGCGGAAATGAACATAACAGTCTGGTGATGTCTCTTGACTTGAATGAATGGGAAAGCGAACGAATGGTGAGTGAACTTTTAGCTTGAGATGCATTATATCATTAAGACGAAGGGTGTGCTTATTAGCACAAGGAGAAATGGCTGTGTGCTCTGCAAACAACCTATTTTTCCCTGACATATGGCGGGTCAGGACTTTAGGAGCAACTACGGCCTCCTTGAGCATCAGATCAGCAGAGAGGGAGAATGGATGCACGTTCTGATGCGCGGGGATGCTATGCTTTGCAAAAGAACAACATTTTCGTCTTTTTGAAATAATGCTGGAAGTTTGATCTTAGTCAGTCTGTGTGTGGATGTCTGTGTGTGGATGTGTGAGTGTGTGTGTGTGAATGTATGAATTTTGTATGGCGTTTAACTGACTAGAAGGAATGTTTGTGTGGGGAGGCTGCGTGCTGTATGAGTGTGATTGAACAGTTTAAAGTTGTGTAGAGATAACTGTTTGAAAAAGTTATGTATGGAACACGTAAATTGCATGAGTCTTGTAGAGTGTGTAGAGAAGCTTAAAATGGCTTCTCCCATGTGCTTGAATGGGGGAGGGGCGACTAATAACTGATTGTTTTGTGTGCCATGAGGTTTAGCAGGGGAGGGACGACCAGTATGGTGGATAGTTCTGTGTATCTGTTGACTTGCCAAGTTTCAGAACAAAATTATGTGTAATATGTTTGTGATCTATATGAAAACTAGAATTGATGATTTTGAAGAGTGATTTTTACCTTTGTATGGGACCAAGACACATGTCCCCCATAAGTGTAAAAATATTTTAAGTAAAGGGTTTGGTTTTAAGTTGAAAAATCCTGCCACATATTCAAGTGGCCAGGCATTGGGACTGTAGGCCACACTCACCCCCTACCTAAACCCCAGATACAACCCCACAAACCAACACCACCACATGCTTATTTTGGCATAAAAAAGGCCGCGACACTTTATTGGTTTAACACAATTCTCAACACAACCATTATAATTGAAACTTGTATAATAATACAAAAACCATAAATCATTCACATAAACTCTGCCCAGTTTTTGGAACTCGGGCAGTATCACTGTAACATCACCAAAAATGTCCCCCCCGCTTCCGGGGTGACCCTACCACATAAAATGTCGCGACGGGAGGGGGGGTGGGAGCTCTTCTTCCTTCTTTCCGGGCCGCTGCAGAGGACGTCCAGGACCCTCTGCGGCCCTTAAATATCCTCCTGGGGGAACCAGAACCTTCTCTGGCCCACTATTGGCTTGCTCACACCTGCAATATAATTTAAAGGAACAGTACCGCCCCTCCCCTGTCCTATTCTTCCTCAACCCCTTACTAAACAGAGAGGGGACAGGTGGCCCCAGTCCCAAGAAAGCGGGCCCCAATGCTTTTGCCCGCTTTTACATGGGACTGTAGGCCACACTCACCCCCTACCTAAACCCCAGATACAACCCCACAAACCAACACCACCACATGCTTATTTTGGCATAAAAAAGGCCGCGACACTTTATTGGTTTAACACAATTCTCAACACAACCATTATAATTGAAACTTGTATAATAATACAAAAACCATAAATCATTCACATAAACTCTGCCCAGTTTTTGGAACTCGGGCAGTATCACTGTAACATCACCAAAAATGTCCCCACCAGCCGGACTTGAGCAACAAGCCCGGCCTACCCCACATACGTGGCCCTCTCAATACAGTATTGTAAACCGAGGTTAAATATATCGGAACCCACATCCGAAAGATGGACCCCATCCTGCCGGTACAGGCCTGGGATCCCCCCCTCCAGATCCACGTGCCGATACGCAAAACCTCCCAAGGACGGCATAAATTTAGCCATTGCCCGATTAATCCTCTTCCTCATTTTTTCCATCACCCTATGCAACGGAGAAGATAGCCAACACATGCGCGGCACTATCTCCGAGAATACGATGGTTGTACCTGGGGAAGTTAAATGAAAACGATAAAGATCCCTTTTAACTGAGGCCAACAACTCTAATGTTCGGGTGTTTCCTATATCATTCCCACCCAAATGCACTATTAATATTGAGGGGAGGGGCCAAACCTGACATAATCGTGATAAATGACAGTACAGCTGGTGCCACCTCATGCCCCGCACACCTTTCCAATATAGAGTGAAGGATTCCGGCTGTAAGGACAGATTAGTTGAATACCTACGCTGAGCCGCACGCTTTTGTGCCCAGACGATATAGGAATGGCCCAGAATCCATACATAATGATGAAAACCTATGGATTAAAAAGAGAGATTAGGTCTGACATAACGCTTGAAACAATTGGACGACCATCTACCCAAACCCATAATGGCCGAAGCCGGGAGACCCTGATCAGCTGCGTCAGACGCAGCCCCTATCCTAAAAGAATGAGAGGAAAACTTTAATTTGTCCAGACCTAAATGTGCCATGCAGCGCTGCAGTACATATGTAAATTGATACCTAGTGACCGGGGACCGATCCCTATGTATCAGAAAATGGCCATCCCCCTGAGGACGCACCACCAAAAAACGGCTAACCACCACCACCGGGCACAGCGAGCTATCCTCGCCTGCTGATAACGACACCCATTCCCCACGACCCATCTGGTCCCTTTTAGACTGCCGCAGGAAAAGGTACACCCTCCCATCCTCTACTAGCACATGCTCAGCTAACATGCCCCGCGAACACGTCTTGGAACCTGGAAGCAATTCCGAGACCCGAAAAGCTCCAAAATAGGCCAACACAAAGGCGGTTTGGAATAGTAATGCCTCATACTCCGTAAAACACACCACCAATGTCGCCTCGCAAATCCGTCTTAGTAATAACCGACCAATGGGCCTCCGTCCATCTGGGGTAAAATTGTGTTTTTTGTAACCCTTCAAAGCCTGTTTTACTGAGAAAAAACTAGAGCAAGGTGGGAGCTGCCGCAGATGCAAGAAAAAGGATACCCCGGCCAGCGTCTTTGCAATGTAACTGAGCGACAACCGCCGTTCCATCAAAGAAACCAGAAAAGCCAAAATAGCCGATTCTGAGGGTGCGTCCCAGGCAAAACCCGTACAGCCGGCAAACACCACCCATTTCCTCCATGCAGCAGAATAATCCACCCATGTATGCGGGGCAACTGATTGCCTAATAACCTCCAAAACCGGTGTTAGATCAAATCCCACAGGTAATCCGGGCACGGTGTGCCTACCTCGTCCGCCTCCGGCAGCAACCGTCGAAAACGCTGCATCTGGAAACGGGAAAGAGAATCCGCGATCACATTCAGCACTCCTGGCGTATACCGTGCCTTAATCCATATATTAAACTTCAGGCATAAAAAAACCAAATGACGCAGGATTTTGACTACAAACAGAGAACCGGAAGAAAGACAGTTGATTGCGAAAAGGACCCCTTTATTGTCGGTTTCCACCAAAATCCGCTTATTGGCAAAGAAATGGCCCCACAGCGAGACTGCCACCAGCACCGGAAATAGCTCAAGGAGCACAATGTTCCTTGTAGCCTTCTTGTGGACCCAGGACTCTGGCCAGGCACCACAACTCCAATGTGACCCCCAAACTGCCCCAAAACCCTTGGAACCCGCCGCGTCGGTAAATAAACGAAAATCTGGAGCAAAAATAAAATCCGACTGAAAAAAGGATCTACCATTGAAATCCGCCAAGAAATCGGCCCATACCAGCAAGTCGTCCTTAAGCGTTCCCGTCAACCTGATGTGTGCGGACGGGGACTTCAAGCCCGAAGTAGCGAGATACAATCGTCGCGAAAAGATCCTACCTACCGGCATGATCTTGCAAGCGAAAGCCAGCAGGCCTAGTAACGATTGCATTTCTTTCAACAGCACCTTCCGGCGTCTCAAGAAAAAGGCGATAAGATTCCGCGTCCTTACCACCTTTGCCATAGGCAGGCTAAATTCCATAGCCTCCGTGTCCAGTTGAATTCCTAGGAATTCCATCTGCGTTGTCGGTAGACAAGTCTTCTCCCTCGCCAGAGGAACACCAAAATGGCCTGCCATCACTGTGAATAAATGCAATAGACGGGAACAAAGCGTAGATTCCGCTGGGCCGACAAACAAAAAATCGCCTAAATAATGTACTACCGTGTCCTGACCTGCCTCAAAACTCACGACCCAATGCAGGAACGTGGAAAATGACTCAAAATATGTACAAGACAGGGAGCACCCCATTGGTAGGCATTTTTCGAAAAAATAAGCACCCTCGAAACAAAATCCCAATGAACTGAACGCCGCCGGAGCAATGGGCAAGAGCCGAAAAGCCGACTTGATGTCCGCTTTTGCCACAAGCGCCCCCCGGCCTTGTGCCTTAATCTTGACAATGGCTTCTTCAAATGTCGCATAAACCACGAGCATGAATTAACGTCGATGTCGTCATTCAACGAACCCCCCTTAGGGAAAGAGAGGTGCTGAATCAAACAGAAGGCGTTCGGCTCCTTTTTAGGCACTACCCCAATTGGTGAGATCCGGAAATTAGGAAAAGGCGGCGCAGAAAAAGGCCCTGCCATCCGCCCCTCCGTTATTTCTTTCAAAACCTTCTCCCGTACCACCTCCGGAAAGCGCCGGACGGACTTCAAATTCTCCATAACCGTACAACCTTTGCCTGAGAACACCGGAAGGGGAAAACCGAATGAAAAACCTTCAATTAATAAAAGCGCCTTCTCCCTGTTTGGGTACAGATCCAACCAGGGGCGCATGTTTTCCAGCCTCACCGGCGTGCAGGCTCTTTGGAAAAGTATCCCTGGAAGACGGCGGCGCTGACTTCCGAAAACATTTCACCATCGGGTGGGGCCCTGCACAGACCGAGCACTCGTGCCTATACTTGCATGCCGCGTTAAAACGGCACAAACTTTCGTTAAAGGCGAAGCAACAACCTCTGCGGTACCCAGGGGTACCTGGGGTACCCTGGCTCGACTTAGCCAGAGGTGCTTTCTGAGGAACGATCAGGTTAAGCCATAAGCCCACGTCCTTCATCCCCCACCTCAAAGACGGATGTACCGCCAGTTTCTGGCGGAAGGATTCGTCGTAGAAGTACCAGCCCAAACCGTCAAAACTTTTATAGGCCTCCAACACGTGATCCATATGTTGAAAAAGGCCCCCGCTCAACTCCGGCCGTTTTTCAACCAATACACTGGCAAAAACAAAAAATGCCTGTAACCAGTTATTAAAAGAGCGAGCCACCGGCCTGCGCCTATCCTCCTCCTGCCTATCCTCCCCCCTCTTCTCCGTTTTAAAAATAAAATCCTTAGCCGCCGGAAGGAGGGATAGCATATCCACAAACTCCCCAGCCCAAATTTTTTCCTTCACTGACCCTGGTAAGTGATTACCTAAGGGGGACATCTCACATGGCAATACTTCTTTCATACTCACCTCCGGGACTGACCTTCTAGCCGTCTCCCTAGGCGAGTGTCACTCAGGGCTGTATATCGCGCAACCTAGCAAACTATCTGACACTGGGTTAGTAATAGGAGAGGTATGAAAAGAACCAGCAGTAGAAACCAGTGTGGGTGCAGCAGCAGGGAAAGCAGGAATAGGGATACCAGCAGCAGAAAGAGCAGAAGAGATAGCTGACAGGTAAACCATTACATCAGGTGTTACATTATTTCTTAACTCACCCTGCGCCGCTGGAGCTGGTACTGGTGCTGGACCTGGTACTGGACCAGATATCAGAGCTGGCACCGGAGCTGCCACAGGACCTGAAAGCAAGGCTGGTGATGGGACGGGCAGTGGAAATTGCACCGTAGCTGGTACAGAAACTTGACTCTCTGGAACAGAGGCTGACCCTTGACCTGTCAGCACCATAGGTGTTGCTGTAGCACATGCTGACGCCTCCAGTCCTGGCTGCACCATGCCGAATAAGGTGCCTGGAACCAGGGCATCCTGCCGAGCCAGCAGCTGAGTGGAAGCTGCAGCCTGATGTCCGGTGCCCGCTGAGGTAGGCGGCGCCATCTTCCTGCGTCTTCCCCCCCTGAGGCACAGAGCTCCCGCCCCGCCTTCTCGCAGGGGACTGCGACTGACGTCTCTTCTTCTGCCTAGGCCGCCGCCCGGGCTCCGTTTCTTCGCCGCCTGCCCCCGCACTGGCCGCGGGGTTACGGCACTCGTCCTCCCTCGTCTGCCACTCCGGGGGTACACTCCGCCGTGTAAGTCGCCTAGGGGAAGGCACCGCCGCTCCGCCGTCATGCTGCTGTGCCGCTTCCTCCACCACCGATGGCACGTCTTCCTCCAGGGACATCTCCAGGCACCGCCGCAGCCAGGCTTCTCCCCCCCCCCGGCTCTCTGCTCGCTCCACGAATCCGCGGATCAGGTCCTCCATTTACAGGTACGTGCAGCTCTTCTTCCTTCTTTCCGGGCCGCTGCAGAGGACGTCCAGGACCCTCTGCGGCCCTTAAATATCCTCCTGGGGGAACCAGAACCTTCTCTGGCCCACTATTGGCTTGCTCACACCTGCAATATAATTTAAAGGAACAGTACCGCCCCTCCCCTGGCCTATTCTTCCTCAACCCCTTACTAAACAGAGAGGGGACAGGTGGCCCCAGTCCCAAGAAAGCGGGCCCCAATGCTTTTGCCCGCTTTTACATTCTAGAAGCTAGACCAGTGTTTCTCAACTCCAGTCCTCAAGGCGCCCCAACAGGTCATGTTTTCAGGATTTCCATACGATTAAGCAGCTGTTGTAACTACTAAGGCAGTGAAACTGATCAAATCACCTGTGCAAAATCACGGAAAGCCTGAAAACATGACCTGTTGGGGCGCCTTGAGGACTGGAGTTGAGAAACACTGAGCTAGACAATAGTAGCTGTTGAAAGGAATATGCCCTTTGAATGGTTGCAGGCTGTTTTGGATGCTAGCATTGAGGAGTTATATTTCTCAATGGCTTATTATGGAAGCTGATGCCACAGTGTGTATATGAACTTTGGTGATGTCTCTTGACTTGAATGAATGGGAAAGCGAACGAATGGTGAGTGAACTTTTAGCTTGAGATGCATTATATCATTAAGACGACGGGTGTGCTTATTAGCACAAGGAGAAATGGCTATGTGCTCTGCAGACAACCTATTTTTCCATGACAATGGGCACAGTAAAGCTGCATGGACGGGCAGAGTAAAGCTGCATGAATGGACAGAGTAAAGCTGCATAAACAAGCACAGTAAGGCTGCATGGATGGGCACAGTGAGGCTGCATGGATAGGTACAGTTAGGCTGCATGGACAAGCACAGTAAAGATGCATTGATGGGCACAGTGAGGCTGGATGGACGGACACAGTAAAGCTGCATGGATGGGCACAGTAAGGCTGCATAAATGGGCACAGTAAAGCTGCATCAATGGGCACTGTGATGCTGCATGGACAAGCACAGTAAAGATGCATTGACGGGCACAGTGAGGCCGCATGTATGTGCACAGTGAGGCTACATGGACGGGCACAGTGAGGCTGCATGGACAGGCATAGTCAGGTAGGCTGCATTGATGGGCAGTGAGGCTGCATTGATGGGCACAGTGATGCTCCATTGATGGGCACAGTGACGCTGCATGGATGGGCACAGTGAGGCTTATTGATGGGCAAAGGGAGGCTGCATCGATGAGCACAGTGATGCTGCATGGATGGGCACAGTGAGGCTGCATTGACGGGCACAGTGAGGCTGCATGGACCTGCATAGTCAGGTAGGCTGCATTGATGGGCAGTGAGGCTGCATTGATGGGCACAGTGACGCTCCATTGATGGGTACAGTGAGGCTGTATGGACAGGCAAAGTGAGACTGCATGGATGGGCACAGTGAGGCTGCATTTTATGGGCACTAATGAGGCTGCATTTAATGGGAGCTGATGAGGCTGCATTGATCTCTTGTATCATGTCCGCAAACCTCTGACCATCTCTTATATCATGTCTGCAGTCTCTGAGGGAGTCTGGAGAGGAGTCAAGATTGGGAGCACCGCTGGGATGGGGGTCATGGGAGAAGTCAGACATATGTGGACTATGGAGAGGAGACAATAGGAAAACCAGAGCCACCAAGCTCCACTTTTAACTGGAATTTGCTGTTATATATATTCCTAGCCCTATGTGCTTTCATATCTGTCTTCTCTATATACAATCCACTCTTTAAATGTGCTTTAAAATGCATGGTTTTCCTTTTAATGAATAAGAAAATAACATAATGATGTTGGGCTGGCATAATAATGTTATGGGGCTGGTATGAATTTTTTTCCAGGGCTGGTTTTTATTCCCAATCCGGCCCTGTCCACACCCACTCGCATTGGAATGAGCAGCTGGCCTTGTGCAGCCACTGTGTCCTAATAGACTTCAATGGGTGACCTGCCCTGCACACCACACCTGGAGGGTAGGGACACCAGAACAAAGGTTACGGACTTAAACGAGGCCTTAAAATGTTCCTGCCCCCTCCCTTTTCCTTGCAATATTCATCTTTCTGCGGGCATATTATTGTGGCAATGTGGTACTGCGTGGTCAACATTGTTCTCAATAGGAACCTTCAGGCAGATGTGAAGGATCGTGAGGCTGGACCAGAAGTGCCTGAGCATTGTATCACTACCAGAATTTTTTAGGGTACAAAAAACGTGAAATTGCGTGGAACTTTAAATGTATGTTCTATGGTATATTAAACATCGACGCATGAGGTATAAAAAATTTATAAAGTTTTATTACATATCAAATTAGTTAAACGATACATGTTAAAAACATATTCACAGATGTGACAGCCATATAGGTCTGTCTTAAGGTCTAAGGATCCCATGTATTACCCAACGCATTTCGCAGGCTGCCCCGCTTCATCGGGGCCTTGGATCCTCTAGAAGGTACTGTATTTAATTAAAATATTCAAGACATTTTTACATTATTATTGGCACAACATTTTTGCCTATAACTTGACAACAGATTTAGACATTATTAACATATAATGCAATGTTTGTAGATATGACATATATAGGTATTATATCCACTATTGATATTGTAAACAGGAGAATGGATAGAGAATCCATACCCAATATATATTTGAAAATATTATAGTTACCTGTATGATCAATGTGTGAGCATGGGCGTCCGCTCCATAGGGCAAGGGGGGTCAATTGCCCCCCCCTGGAAGTCAGAGTGAAGACACGCACTTGCCCCCTTGCCCCTGTGTTGCAATGGTCGCCGCGGCTGCCTTTTTTTTCTAAGTCTGCAGACTGCTGCTGGCCTGGGGGCTGGGGCTGCTCTCAGTCTTTTCCGACTATCCGTCCCTCCCTCCTCACCCCCGGCCCGAGCATCAGATTGGCTCTGCCAATCGGGCCTCTGCTTAAAATCACCGTGACCCTGACCCAGCTGTTCCGTGATTGGCTGCTGCCTCAGCCTGCCTCTGCCTGTGTAAATGTGCCTATGCCGATCCGGCCGGCGTGGCGCTGACTCCTCCCACAGGTGCGTGTCGTGCAGTGGCCGAGACAAGAGACTGAATACGCTGCCAGTGCCTGCCCGATCTCTGAAGAACTACAGGTAACAGCAGTGCCTGTGCCACGACACCACTGTGTACATCTTTTTGTATTGCAATGTATTGCAATACATCTGTGTTGTGGGCAGCCATATTTTGATCTTGAAGAAAACAACCTATACATACAATATAGGCTTTTTTTCATTTTCATCAAGATCAAAATATGGCCACAACAGATGTATTGCAATACATTGCAATATAGAAAGATTTATATTCTCTAGGCTATATTTATATGGACATGGAGTGAAGCGGAATTATCCTCAAGAGCTGTTTCACACTGCCAGCTGGCCGCGTTATCAGTAAAGCGCCGCTAGTTTTAGCGGCGCTTTACCATCGTATTAGTGGCGCTATTCGGCCGCTAGGGGGGGGGGGTAAAAAAAAATTGAAATTGCTAATCAGACAATGGCAGCTTGATCCTTCTAGTTAAGCTTTTGCATCAGGTTTCTCAAACCTTTGCATGCCTGCGCTTTATGTCATAATGACTAAGCCCCTCCCCTTCATGACATTGTCAAAAAGGGACCAAGCATGGATGACCTTAAAATGATGCCCCCCCCATAAAAAAGTTCAGCGGACGCCCATGTGTGTGAGATACTGATATCACCTAGTTCACCAGGTCCATGGGGAACGCAGCCCAATCCTCCAAAAACCATTGATGTTCACAGAGATTGTCAGGTGTATAAATCTATATAAATATATATATATTGTGACAGCAGGAAGGTAAAGTCACCTGGTTGCATCCAGGGGGGTAGATATTAGTGATGAGCCGAACACCCCCGGGTTCGGTTCGCACCAGAACCCGCGAACGGACCGGAAGTTCGAACGAACATTAGAACCCTATTAAATACAATGGATGCGAACGTTCGAATTCTAAAGTGCTAATTATAACAACTATTATGCATGTTATTGTCCTAAAAAGGGTTTGGGAACCCGGGTTCTGCACCAGGGGACATGTATCAATGCAAAAAGAAGTTTTAAAAACGGTCGTTTTTCGGGAGCAGTCATTTTAATGATGCATAAAGTGAAAAAAAAAAAGTCAAATATTCCTTTAAATATCGTACCTGGGGGGTGTCTAAAGTATGCCTGTGAAGTGCCACGTGTTTCCCGTGTTTAGAACTGTCCCTGCACAAAATGACACTTCTAAAGGAAAAAAAAGCCATTTAAAACTGCTTGCGGCTTTAATGTAATGTCTGGTCCCGGTAATATGGATGAAATTCTTTAAGAAAAATGGCATAGCTACCCCATGACCCCCCCCCCCCCTACCCCAGCCCATTACCAGCCCCTTTGGGTCTTGTATGGATATTAAGGGGAACCCCGCACATAAAATAAAAAAGGCCCTATATACTCTGAACAGCCGTATACAGGCGGTGCATACAAGACAGGGACTGTAGGTTTGTTCTTATGTAGAATCTGTTTGTAATTTTGAACAGGTACATTGTTGAAGTGTAGCTCCAGCCCAAAAATCTATTTTTAAACTTTTTGGAAAACATAGGTAAGGGTTATCACCCCTGTAACATTTGTTTTGCTGTCTGTGCCCCTGTTCAGAACATTTCACCTCACTTTCCGTCCCAATGACAACTGTTTTTGAAATGTGGTGTTTTTCTTGAAACAAGGATTGCTGATAAAGCATCAGTACAGAGGAGACACCTTTCTCCCATATTTATTCTTACAGGAGAGAATTTTCCTTCCTAGTGGTAGATTTCCTCTCACTTCCTGTTGTCTTCTTGCGTTTGCAAGTAGGAGTCGTTTGTAAGTTGGATGTTTGAAAGTAGGGACCTGCCGTATATACTCTGCAGAAATAGGCCCCTTAGTTGTTGGTGTTGGCACAACACTGTAAGCACTCACAGTTACTCTTGGTTGGTGCTGGAACGCCCTGCTGTCAACTATTATATCAGGAATTTTAATTACATATAATTGTTGAACAGTGGTAGTAAAAATTGGGCCTTTGATGGTGGTGCTGGTGCCACAACACTGTAAGCCCTGACAGTTACTCTTGGTGGGTGCAGCAATGGGCCCTGCTGTGAATTATTAGATCAAGAATTGTAATTACATGCCCCTGTTGAACAGGGGCTGAAAAATTGGGCCTTAGGCACTGGTGGCACAACACTGCAACCCCTCACAGATACTGTACTTGGAGCACAGCAATGAGCCCTGTTGCAAAGTATTGCTTCAAAAATTGTAATGACACGCCCCTGTTAAACAGGGGCTGAAAAATTGGGCCTTAGGCACTGGTGGCACAACACTGCAACTCCTCACAGATACTGTACTTGGAGCACAGCAATGAGCCCTGTTGCAAAGTATTGCTTCAAAAATTGTAATTACACGCCCCTGTTAAACAGGGGCTGAAAAATTGGGCGTTAGGCACTGGTGGCGGCACCCATAAACAAAAATGATCTTCCAAGCTATCATCATCAATCGTATCATTGAGGACTCGGAGGAGGAGGATAGCCAGTCAACATAACAGCACAGGCACTCAGCATCAGCATCAGTCTTGAAGGGATGTGACATTTTAAAATCAATTAGTCTGTTATATCAGCATCAGGTGTGTGGTAGCTGGTGGTGATCCAAGACTGGTTCATCTTGATGAAAGTCAGTCGATCAACCGAGTCGGTGGACAGGCGCACCCTGTGATCCGTGACAAATCCTCCAGCAGCACTGAATGTGCGTTCCGAAAGAACGCTGGATGCAGGACAGGCCAGTAGCTCAATTGCATACTGTGCAAGCTCTGGCCAGTGATCCATCCTCAAGACCCAGTAAGCCAGAGGATTTTCGGTGGGGAAGGTGTCCAAGTCTGACCTTGCCCCTAGATATTCCTGCACCATGTTTATCAGACGCTGGCGATGGTTGCTGGAACCAATCATACTTTGGGGCTGCGGACTAAAGAATTGTCTGAACGCATCGGTCAGACGGCCACCTTCCCCACCGCTCCTTCTTTGACTGGCCGAAGCCTCAGCAACTCGTTGTCCAGGACCAGGAGTTTGCAACCTCCCAGTCTCTGGGAACGCGTTGCACAGACCTTTCTGCAAGGCCTCCCGGAGTTGTCTCATCCTCTGCTCCCTCTGCGACGGTAACATAAGGTCCGCAACCTTACCCTTGTACCGTGGATCAAGGAGAGTGGCCAGCCAGTAATGGTCCCTCTCCTTGATCCGAAGAATACGAGGATCCTTCCGCAGACTTTGCAGGATCAGGGAGGCCATGCAGCGTAGGTTTGCTGAGGCATTCGCTCCGGAGTCCTCTGGGTCACTAAGGACGACATGATCCGCAGCCACCTCCTCCCAGCCACGTACAAGTCCACTGGTTTCTTGGGACTGTAAATCATCCCTAAAAGACTGCTGCTGATGATGCTGAGTGCCAGCCTCCACCTCCATGCTGACACAATCCTCCTCCTCCTCCTCCTCCTCCTCCTCTTCCTGTGCGATGGGTGGGACAGAAGGAACACTGTCTGGGTAAAGGGGGCCTTGAGAGGCAAGGAAGTCCTCCTCTTCCTGCCTCTGTTCTGCCTCAAGTGCCCTGTCCATTATTCCACGCAGCGTGTGCTCCAACAGGTGGACAAGAGGTACAGTGTCACTGATGCATGCACTGTCACTGCTCACCATCCTCGTGGCCTCCTCAAATGGTGCCAGGACAGTGCATGCATCCCTGATCATGCCCCACTGGCGTGGAGAAAAAAAACCAAGCTCCCCTGACCCTGTCCTGGTGCCGTAGTCGCACAGGTACTCATTGATGGCCCTCTGCTGCGTGTGCAGCCGCTGCAGCATGGCCAACGTTGAGTTCCACCTGGTGGGCATGTCACATATAAGGCGGTTCTTGGGCAGGTTCAACTCCTTTTGCAGCTCAGCCAGGCGAGCACTGGCATTATAAGATCTGCGGAAATGCACACAGACTTTCCTGGCCTGCCTCAGGACATCCTGTAAGCCCGGGTACCTGCCCAAGAACCGCTGCACCACCAGGTTAAGGACGTGAGCCACACAGGGCACATGGGTCAGTTGTCCCTGTCGGAGGGCGGAGAGGAGGTTGGTGCCATTGTCGCAAACCACCATTCCTGGCTTAAGCTGGCGTGGCGTCAACCACCTCTCGGCCTGGCCCTGCAGAGCAGACAGGACCTCTGCCCCAGTGTGGCTTCTGTCCCCCAAACACACCAGCGCAAGCACGGCATGGCATCTTTTTGCCTGCGTACTTGCGTAGCCCCGTGAACGGCTACGGAGCACCGCTGGTTCATAGGACAAACCACAGGAAGAGGCCATGGAGGAAGAAGAAGAGGAGGGGGTGGAGGAGAGAGGTGTGTCACAACCAGTAGTAGCATTTTGGAGGCGTGGCGGTGGGACAACCTCCAACACTACTGCACCTTGTCCTGAATCCTTCCCAGCTGCCAAAAGAGTGACCCAATGGGCCGTGAAAGAAAGGTAACGTCCCTGTCCATGCCTGCTGGACCATGAGTCAGCGGTAATATGCACCTTACCGCTGACCGCCCTGTCCAGCGAGGCCAAGACATTGCCTTCCACATGCCGGTAGAGAGCCGGAATAGCCTTCCGTGAGAAAAAGTGGCGTTTGGGAACCTGCCACTGAGGAACCGCACATTGCACAAACTCACGGAAGGGGGCCGAGTCTACCAACTGAAAAGGCAGCAGTTGAAGCGCTAGCAATTTAGCCAAGCTAGCATTCAACCGCTGGGCATGTGGATGGCTGGGAGTGAACTTCTTTCGACGGTCCAGCAGCTGGGGCAGGGAAATTTGCCTGCTAGAATCGGACGTCGGTGTACTGCTAGCAGAGTGGGCGCAAGTACTTGGCTGTGACACACCTAATTCTACACCTTCATTCCTCTCAGTGCATGTTTCAGAGAGGACTGAAGTTATAGTGGGGTTGGAGATCCCAGCTGATGCGGTGCAAGGAGAGGTCCGCTTTGTTCTTTGGTGTGGGTCTTTGAGGTAGGCTTGCCAACGAGCTGCATGGCAGGTCAACATATGTCTGGTCAGGCATGTGGTACCCAAGCGGCTGATGTTTTGGCCACGCGATATACGCTTGAGACATATGTTGCAAACAGCAGCTGTGCGATCTGATGCACTAGCCTCAAAAAAGGCCCACACCAAAGAACTTTTTGAATGACGGGCAGAGGCAGCGCCCTGCACAGGCGGAGCTCTGCGGTGTGATTCCGTCGGTGTACTGCCCTTACGCTGGCCACCAAAGGGCATCCTGCCTCGTTGGAGATGTGCCTCCTCCTCATCCTCCTCCTCCTCCTCTCTCCTATTAGGCACCCACGTGGAGTCATTGACCTCATCATCCCCTCCCTCCTCATCACTGGAGCCAATCTGGCAGTATGCTGCAGCTGCTGGAACATGACTGCCAGATTGGTGTCCTTCTTGAGCATCCCCTCTGTCTGCTCTCACGCTACTGCCTTCCTCTAGCTGGGTTTCATCATCAGACCCTTCGAAACGCTGGGCATCCTCCTGGAGCATGTACCCAACACTGTGCTGAAACAGTTCGGGGGACTCCTCAGGAGGAGGACATGGTGGGTCTAGGGAAGGAGTGACTGATGATTTGTCTGACATTGATACCAGGGAAGACGACGCTTTGGCAGCTGCTTTTCCAGTACCCTGAGCCTGGGTGAGAGAGGATGAGGAGGAGGAGGAGGGCTTGGTCATCCACTCTACCAAGTCTTCGGCATGATGTGGCTCAACATGTCCAGCTGCCGAAAAGAAGGACAAGCGTGTCCCATGGCCATGTGCTGATGACAATGCACCGCGTCCACGACCAGCACTGTTGCCCCCAGACACAGAGCCTGCTTGCCCTCTTTTATTGCCTCCTGACTGTCTGCCTCTCCTTGTTTGCCTTCCAGACATTCTAATAGATGGCCTGCAGGGAGATGGGAAAAAAGCAATAAGGGCTACCTTCAGGTGTCCTTCTCTGTCCCTGGAAACAAGGACTTGCAGAGTGAAAGAAAAAAAACACTCTCCCTACCTACAGTTTTCTGTCCCTAGAAAAAATGTTTTTTTTAATCACAATATAGCACAAGGAAAATTAACTCACTGTCCTTACAGGTCCCTGGAAACAAGGACTTGCAGAGTGAAAGAAAAAAAACACTCTCCCTACCTACAGTTTTCTGTCCCTAGAAAAAAATGTTTTTTTTAATCACAATATAGCAAAAGGACAATTCACTCACTGTCCTTCCAGGTCCCTGGAAACAAGGACTTGCAGAGTGAAAGAAACTGACACTGTCCCTACCTAGAGTTTTCTGTCCCTAGAATAAATGTTTTTTTTAATCACAATATAGCAAAAGGACAATTCACTCACTGTCCTTCCAGGTCCCTGGAAACAAGGACTTGCAGAGTGAAAGAAACTGACACTGTCCCTACCTAGAGTTTTCTGTCCCTAGAATAAATGTTTTTTTTAATCACAATATAGCAAAAGGACAATTCACTCACTGTCCTTCCAGGTCCCTGGAAACAAGGACTTGCAGAGTGAAAGAAACTGACACTGTCCCTACCTAGAGTTTTCTGTCCCTAGAATAAATGTTTTTTTTAATCACAATATAGCAAAAGGACAATTCACTCACTGTCCTTCCAGGTCCCTGGAAACAAGGACTTGCAGAGTGAAAGAAACTGACACTGTCCCTACCTAGAGTTTTCTGTCCCTAGAATAAATGTTTTTTTTAATCACAATATAGCAAAAGGACAATTCACTCACTGTCCTTCCAGGTCCCTGGAAACAAGGACTTGCAGAGTGAAAGAAACTGACACTGTCCCTACCTAGAGTTTTCTGTCCCTAGAATAAATGTTTTTTTTAATCACAATATAGCAAAAGGACAATTCACTCACTGTCCTTCCAGGTCCCTGGAAACAAGGACTTGCAGAGTGAAAGAAACTGACACTGTCCCTACCTAGAGTTTTCTGTCCCTAGAATAAATGTTTTTTTAAATCACAATATAGCAAAAGGACAATTCACTCACTGTCCTTCCAGGTCCCTGGAAACAAGGACTTGCAGAGTGAAAGAAACTGACACTGTCCCTACCTAGAGTTTTCTGTCCCTAGAATAAATGTTTTTTTTAATCACAATATAGCAAAAGGACAATTCACTCACTGTCCTTCCAGGTCCCTGGAAACAAGGACTTGCAGAGTGAAAGAAACTGACACTGTCCCTACCTAGAGTTTTCTGTCCCTAGAATAAATGTTTTTTTTAATCACAATATAGCAAAAGGACAATTCACTCACTGTCCTTCCAGGTCCCTGGAAACAAGGACTTGCAGAGTGAAAGAAACTGACACTGTCCCTACCTAGAGTTTTCTGTCCCTAGAATAAATGTTTTTTTTAATCACAATATAGCAAAAGGACAATTCACTCACTGTCCTTCCAGGTCCCTGGAAACAAGGACTTGCAGAGTGAAAGAAACTGACACTGTCCCTACCTAGAGTTTTCTGTCCCTAGAATAAATGTTTTTTTTAATCACAATATAGCAAAAGGACAATTCACTCACTGTCCTTCCAGGTCCCTGGAAACAAGGACTTGCAGAGTGAAAGAAACTGACACTGTCCCTACCTAGAGTTTTCTGTCCCTAGAATAAATGTTTTTTTTAATCACAATATAGCACAAGGAAAATTAACTCACTGTCCTTACAGGTCCCTGGAAACAAGGACTTGCAGAGTGAAAGAAAAAAAACACTCTCCCTACCTACAGTTTTCTGTCCCTAGAAAAAAATGTTTTTTTTAATCACAATATAGCAAAAGGACAATTCACTCACTGTCCTTCCAGGTCCCTGGAAACAAGGACTTGCAGAGTGAAAGAAACTGACACTGTCCCTACCTAGAGTTTTCTGTCCCTGGAATAAATGTTTTTTTCAGCACAATATAGCACAAGGACAATTAACTCACTGTCCTTACAGGTCCCTGGAAACAAGGACTTGCAGAGTGAAAGAAAAAAAATACTCTCCCTACCTACAGTTTTCTGTCCCTAGAAAAAAATGTTTTTTTTAATCACAATATAGCAAAAGGACAATTCACTCACTGTCCTTCCAGGTCCCTGGAAACAAGGACTTGCAGAGTGAAAGAAACTGACACTGTCCCTACCTAGAGTTTTCTGTCCCTAGAATAAATGTTTTTTTTAATCACAATATAGCAAAAGGACAATTCACTCACTGTCCTTCCAGGTCCCTGGAAACAAGGACTTGCAGAGTGAAAGAAACTGACACTGTCCCTACCTAGAGTTTTCTGTCCCTAGAATAAATGTTTTTTTTAATCACAATATAGCAAAAGGACAATTCACTCACTGTCCTTCCAGGTCCCTGGAAACAAGGACTTGCAGAGTGAAAGAAACTGACACTGTCCCTACCTAGAGTTTTCTGTCCCTAGAATAAATGTTTTTTTTAATCACAATATAGCAAAAGGACAATTCACTCACTGTCCTTCCAGGTCCCTGGAAACAAGGACTTGCAGAGTGAAAGAAACTGACACTGTCCCTACCTAGAGTTTTCTGTCCCTAGAATAAATGTTTTTTTTTAAGCACACTATAGCAGAAGCACAAAACACACTGACACTCTCCCTACCTATCCTTCTCTTTCCCTAAACTAAAGGAATCCAGGTTAAGCAAGAAAGAAATAACAGTCACTGTCCCTGCCTATGCTACTCTATCCCTGCTCCGGAACACACTACACTAGGCCGCCGTGCTGGCGGCCTTTTATAGTGTGGGGCGTGTACTAAACACCCTCAGCAATAATTGGCCACAGGCATCCTGCCTGTGGCCAATCATTGCTCTCCTCGCTGCCGGCGCTGTGATTGGCCAAGCATGCGGGGTCACAGTGCATGCTTGGCCAATCACAGCGCCTGGATGACACTGCGATGGCGTAGTGCATTGTGGGCCGTTCGCGTCACTCGAATTTGGCGCGAACGGCCCAAATCGTTCGATCTTCGTCGAACGATCGAACAGCCAATGTTCGAGTCGAACGTATGTTCGACTCGAACACGAAGCTCATCCCTAGTAGATATATTTCGCCCAGATTCAGGCTTTACGCCGATTTATACAGCTAGGTGGAGAGTTGTATAAGCCCAGCTGAGACTAGTGGGCTCATTGATGACTCATACCTCTAGGGAGAGGGCTGGGCGTCGTGCAGGCAGGGAGTTGATGAGGCCAGCTGAAGCCTGTCAGTTCGTTTAAGGCCTCTATAAAAACTCCCAGATTCATTAGATGTTAGCTCATGCCTGGAAGCAGACCTGTGTGGACTGTCTAGGGAGAGTGAACCCCTGTGCGGTGAGAGAAAGCCTGTGTGGCTATATTTTGCTTGGACATTTAAAACCAGGGACTAGGACAGCACTAGGCTGATCCCAGTTGTTAGTTAGGAAACCTGTATGTTTAGTCAGAGGTCAAGTTGACCAGGATTTATTTTGTTTGTTTCTTTTGCTTTGCTGTGTTTTTGTCACTGTAAATAGAAAATAAACGGCACCTTTTTGATTTTGAAAACCACAACCTCCGTCTGCTGGGCCTGTTTTTGTGTGGGGAGCCCATCCCGGGGGTCACACACACCCGCTGCCGAGCTAACCCCCTCACAGTTGGTGGAGAACCAGTGGCAGTTTTTTTTTAAGCCAGCATGGAGGAGATACTGAAACAGCTGGCTCTAGCAAATGCCAATCAACAGCAGACAAATGCAGGTTTGCAAAAGAGCCTTGCAGCTCAACAACAGAACTTCGCAGCCCAGCAGCAAGCTCATCAACAGAGCCTTGCAGCCCAGCAGCAAGCTCACCAACAGAGTCTGGAAGCTCAGCAACAAGCCCAGCAACGATCTGAGGCCCGCTTCATAGACCTATTACAGAAGCAAGAGCAGAGACTACAACAAATGGAAGCAGTAATGCAGCAACGTCCGCAGACCAGTGAGGAAAGCCGTCCCACTAATACCGCGTCCTTTGGGGTGAGTCGTTTATTGACAAAAATGACTGGAGAGGATGATCCAGAGGTATTTTTGACCACGTTTGAAAGGACTGCTGAAAGAGAAAAGTGGCCTGAGGAGCAGTGGGCTGGACTGGTGGCTCCTCTGTTAACGGGTGAATCGCAGAAAGCTTACTATGACCTAGAGCCTGACCAAGCAAAAGACTATGTGATGCTAAAAGCTGAAATATTGGCAAGGCTGGGTGTCACCCTGGCTGTCCGGGCTCAGCGTGTGCATAACTGGACTTTCCAGCTTGGAAAACCCCCCAGGTCTCAAATGTATGATCTCATTCACCTGAGCAGAAAGTGGCTACAGCCAGAGACTTTGTCCGCACCAAAGATTGTGGAACGTGTTGTAATGGATCGGTTTTTGAGAGCTCTTCCTACTGCCATCCAAAAGTGGGTAAGCCATGGAGACCCAGAGACGGCCGATGGTCTTGTGGATCGTGTGGAGAAATACTTGGCTACGGAGAACCTGACGGCCTCTTCCAGAGACACTCGGACTTTCCACCCTAAGACCAGACCATCCCCAGGGGCGGATAAGAGGATTCCAAGGGGTGAGGGTGGAGAGAGTGAGAGGGTGGGAGCTCTACCCCAAGTTTGGCGAGAACAGCCTGGGAAATCAGCGGCTCAAGAGGCGGCAAGAAGGATCATTTGCTACCACTGCCGGCAAGCGGGACATATTGCAGCAAATTGCCCGGTTTTGGAGGAACCCATGCAGTGTGACTTTCTGACGGGCAGACGTCAGTCGCTGTGTGCGACAGTCGCATGCACTGCCATTCGGGGAACTGAGAAACATTTATGCAAAATGTGTATTAATGGTAGAAATGTTGTGGTATTGCTGGATTCAGGTAGCCTTGTGACCCTGATAAAGGCTGAATTAGTTAAAACAGAGGTCTCTGGGAATAGCAAGGTAGCTGTTATTTGTGTGCATGGGGACACCCGAGAGTATCCAGTGACTACAGTGTGTTTCGAGACCCCCAAAGGTACCCTTTCTCATCCAGTGGGCTTAGTGTCTCAGTTACCGCATGACGCCATTGTGGGAAGGGATTTTCCGAAGTTCTGGGAACTGTGGGATGATCCTGAGCCCCCCACTGGTGCCCCTATGTACCAGGAATATGATAGCCAGAACTCCTCTGAGAGTGGTGAGGACTCTCCCGAATTTCCCTTGTCAGTATTGGCAGGGGAGACTCAAGAAACTGGAGAGGAGCCCACCTCCTCAGACGAAAACCTACCGTCTGTGGAGTTTTCTGATCTTGAGGTTCACAGGGAAAACTTTGCCACAGAACAGTTGAAAGACCCCGCCCTAATAAAGGCACGGGAAAACGTAGTGAAAATAGATGGCGAGTTAGTGAACCCAGATAATACCTGCACTTACCCATACTTCAGCGTAGAGAAGGACCTACTGTATCGGGTGGCAAAAAGGGCAGAAGAAACCGTTGAGCAGCTTGTGGTGCCCAAACCTTACAGGAAGTTGGTGTTGGAGTTGGCCCATGGGCACATTCTTGGAGGTCATCTGGGGACAGAGAAAACCCGAGAGAGGGTATTACAGAGATTCTATTGGCCTGGGGTGATGAAGGACATAGAAAATTATTGTTCCTCCTGCCCTGTGTGTCAGAGGTCGGCCCCGATGCCACACTTCCGTAGCCCGCTGGTCCCTCTACCCATCATTGAGGTCCCGTTTGAGAGAATCGCAATGGATTTGGTAGGTCCTATAATCAAGTCCGCTAGGGGGCACCAGTACATATTGGTTATAATGGACTATGCCACCCGTTATCCAGAAGCGATCCCTCTCAGAAATACCTCGGCCAAAACCATAGCCAAAGAGCTATCTCTTGTTTTTAGCCGGGTGGGTATTTGTAAAGAACTGCTTACGGACCAAGGTACACCCTTTATGTCCCGGGTTATGAAGGAGCTGTGTAAATTGTTCAAAGTGACGCAATTACGTACATCTGTGTATCACCCCCAAACCGATGGGCTGGTTGAAAGATTCAACAAAACCCTAAAACAAATGTTGAAGAAAGTGGTGGATAGGGATGGAAAGGATTGGGACTGTCTACTTCCTTATTTGATGTTTGCTATTAGGGAGGTGCCCCAATCCTCTACGGGATTCTCCCCCTTTGAGTTACTGTATGGGAGACACCCAAGAGGGCTGTTGGATATTGCCAAGGAAACTTGGGAAAGTGAGAGTTCTCCCCACAGGAGTGTGATTGAGCATGTCGCCCTGATGCAAGATCGAATTGCACAGGTAATGCCCATCGTGAAGGAACATTTGGCCCAAGCGCAGTTGGCACAGCAGAGAGTGTACAACCGTGGAGCCAAGACCCGTACCTTTTCCCCGGGGGATAGGATATTGGTACTTGTCCCTACGGTTGAAAGTAAATTCCTTGCCAAATGGCAAGGCCCCTACGAGATAATGGAAAAAGTGAGCGAAGTGAATTACAAGGTCAGACAACCAGGAAGGCGAAAGCCCGAACAGATCTATCACGTTAATCTGTTGAAAGCCTGGAGGGATAGAGAGTCCCTAGTCGCAGACACTTGGTCACCAGCTCAAACTGGTTGCGTGATTCCTGAGGTTGGAATAGCAGCCACCTTGTCACAACCCCAACAACAGGAGGTTAAGGAGTTTGTGCTTCGCAACAAGGAGGTATTCTCTGAGCTGCCGGGACAAACATCTGGGGTAGAGCATGACATCATTACCCCGCCCGGTGAAAGGGTGAAGTTAAAACCCTATCGGATCCCAGAGGCCCGACGGGAGGCAATACGGGAGGAAGTACAGAAAATGCTGAACTTAGGGGTGATAGAGGAGTCCCAAAGTGATTGGTCTAGTCCCATTGTGTTGGTGCCTAAACCGGATGGGAGCTGGCGATTTTGTAACGATTTTCGTCAGTTGAACAAAGTTACAAAATTTGACACCTACCCCATGCCACGTATAGATGAGTTGATCGACCGGCTGGGAACAGCCCGATACATGACGACTCTTGACCTCACAAAAGGGTATTGGCAAATCCCCCTGGCCAAGTCAGCCAAAGAGAAAACCGCATTTGTAACCCCAGACGGGGCGTTCCAATATAAAAGAATGCCGTTCGGGTTACAGAATGCGCCGGCCACATTCCAGCGGAAAATGGACCAGATGCTGAGGCCCCATCGGAAGTATGCTGCGGCTTACCTGGATGACGTAATTGTCCATAGCACAGATTGGGCCTCACATCTGCCAAAAGTGCAAGCAGTCCTGGACTCTGTTCGGGAAGCAGGGTTTACGGCTAACCCCAAGAAGTGTACCATTGGGCAGGAGGAGGCCAAATATCTTGGGTACACCATTGGGAGGGGAGTAATAAAACCCCAACTCAACAAAGTCGAGGCCATCCAGAGTTGGCCACGTCCCAACAGCAAGAAGCAGGTACGAGCCTTTCTGGGAATCGCTGGGTATTATCGGCGATTCATTCCCCACTTTGCTTCTAAGGCTGTGCCCCTAACCAACCTGACGAAGGGGAAAGGGTCGGTCATGATTAAATGGACCCCCGAGGCTGAGGCAGCATTCCAATTCTTGAAACAAGCCTTATGTAGCCAGCCAGTGTTGTACTCACCCGACTTCTCTAAAGACTTTGTCGTACAAAGTGATGCGTCAGATGTGGGGTTAGGAGCAGTATTGTCCCAGGTCTGGAACGGGGAAGAGCACCCAGTCATTTACCTCAGCAGGAAGTTGAAGTCCCATGAGGTAAATTACGCCACCGTTGAAAAGGAGTGTTTAGCGGTGAAGTGGGCTCTAGATTCCCTTCGGTACTACCTGCTAGGTAGGCACTTTGACATGGTTACGGATCACGCTCCGTTAAAGTGGATGGCTCAAAACAAGGAAACAAATAGAAGAGTGAATAGGTGGTTCCTGGCCCTCCAGGAATTCAACTTCACAGTAAAGCATCGCCCTGGCGTTCAAATGGGGAATGTGGATGCTTTGTCTCGAGTACATGAATGCCTGATTGCTGGTGTTCCAACCCCGAGGTTAAAACAAGAGGGGGGGGTATGTGACAGCAGGAAGGTAAAGTCACCTGGTTGCATCCAGGGGGGTAGATATATTTCGCCCAGATTCAGGCTTTACGCCGATTTATACAGCTAGGTGGAGAGTTGTATAAGCCCAGCTGAGACTAGTGGGCTCATTGATGACTCATACCTCTAGGGAGAGGGCTGGGCGTCGTGCAGGCAGGGAGTTGATGAGGCCAGCTGAAGCCTGTCAGTTCGTTTAAGGCCTCTATAAAAACTCCCAGATTCATTAGATGTTAGCTCATGCCTGGAAGCAGACCTGTGTGGACTGTCTAGGGAGAGTGAACCCCTGTGCGGTGAGAGAAAGCCTGTGTGGCTATATTTTGCTTGGACATTTAAAACCAGGGACTAGGACAGCACTAGGCTGATCCCAGTTGTTAGTTAGGAAACCTGTATGTTTAGTCAGAGGTCAAGTTGACCAGGATTTATTTTGTTTGTTTCTTTTGCTTTGCTGTGTTTTTGTCACTGTAAATAGAAAATAAACGGCACCTTTTTGATTTTGAAAACCACAACCTCCGTCTGCTGGGCCTGTTTTTGTGTGGGGAGCCCATCCCGGGGGTCACACACACCCGCTGCCGAGCTAACCCCCTCACAATATATATATATATATATATATATATATATATATATATATATATATTTATGGTCGGAGCCCTCTGTCCGAAGAGATATGGATCACATAAACACGTCACAAGACTAACAACACAAATAAGACCTGAAGTGTGGCCTGGCCTTTTGTACGGTATGCCAAAGAAAGGGGCCATACCTGAATAGAAGTGATAGATAATTCTGCTGAGAATTGGTTGTAGAGGAGTGCCCTAGAAAAGGGAGATATGGGTGGGTGGGTACCGCGCACTACAGCCGACACTGACCCTCGTGGATGGTCTGTATAAGTACCCCTCGAACTCCTCCCATAATTTCAGGCTAGCATACTAGCCTTCCTATTTATGGTCGGAGCCCTCTGTCCGAAGAGATATGGATCACATAAACACGTCACAAGACTAACAACACAAATAAGACCTGAAGTGTGGCCTGGCCTTTTGTACGGTATGCCAAAGAAAGGGGCCAAAAAGTCACACAAGGTTAGGAAGGAATTGATCTATTATGTCAGGTAAACCACTATAGAGCGAGACTGTTAAAGGCTCGTGATATTTCTGACTGAGGATCGGGGACGTGTCGGGCGAAACACAAGGATTTCCACCTGCCCATCTTCCTTATTGCGTGGTCAGGAACTCTGTTTCGTGATGTTGCTGGGGCTGCTCTAATGCGAAAGCGAGTCCCGAGTAACATCCTGGGTCAAGGCCCGAGATGCTCAGGAGTGTTCTGACGTGGCTGACGAACTGGTTCCCGCTTAGGGGTTCAGTTGGGAAAGGTAGTAGAGGGCTGTCCTCAGATGGCTCGGACAGCAGAGTTTACCAATTACCGTAGAACGGCCATGGCGTTGTGTGTCTGGAAAGGTTTAATGTCTACTCCGGGACCGGGTTGTATCATTTCCGATACCGTCGGGTGTAGGATGAAATGACTTTGGTGGCGAGTCGGGTGGTGCCCGAGTAGTACTCGGCATTTAGGGCTGGTGATAGTAATTCGCCGGGCCGTAAAACCGTAAAAGGCTAGGTAAATGGCTGCTTGAACTACCAGGCTGGGCCATAGACCAAAGGGAGAACGTGAAAGGATAGCAGACATGTCCCGGAGTATGGCGCTGGTCACTGGTAAGCGTTTGGTACTAGAGTGTGGTTGCCGCCACCTGTAGTGTGTTGGCGGATCAGGATGCATTGATGAGGGAGGTAGCACCATGGAGGTGCTATCCGATTCCAGAGTTGGTTGCGACTAATGTGGGACGCCGGACATGGTCGAGTCGGCTCCGGCTTCTGTGAAAGGATGTGGCATGGTCAAGCGGGATAGCGCGTCGGCCGAGGTGTTGCATTAACCGGGGATGTGGACACTGAGGCTACTGAGCTGATGTTGTAGGGAAAGTAGCAACAGCCTGCGTGGGAAGGACATGATGGACAACGATTTATTGACCTGCCTTTGTTAACGACTGTGGCTGTAGCCTGGTTGTCTGTGGCGAACGTGGTGGTCTGTCCTGACCGGGGCTGCCCCGTACTTGAGTTGCTGCGACTATGGGGTAGATCTCAAATAGAGAGGAGGACTGACTAAAAGCGGAATTGTGGGCATCTCTGATGGATCGGATCTCCTGAAACCGATGATGGCCAAAAGTTGCAGCGAAGCTTGTGGAAGCTGCTACGTCCGTGATTATCTGAGGTGACGAAGAGAATGCTGATGGGATAAACAAGGGTCTACCTATCCGGTCTCAAGGAATTGGTCCCCCATGGCCAGATCCTGCTACGGAGGCTGCGTCTAGCTCAATGACTTGGTCAGGGTCTTGTGCCTGGGAGAGGAACACTAAGAAGCGTGCGATAAAGGATCGCCCTTGAGAGACGATCCTCATCGTGGTTTGAGCATGCCCGGTAGGGATTGTAGCTGTGGGTTAGTGCACCCTTGCGTGTCGGTAGACGTATGGATGACTGTCCTGATGCGGGTCAATCTACCGAGAGGTGGGCTGGCCCGCATGGCGCGTTTGTCTAGAATGATTACCAGGAAGGAGATGAACTGTGCCGGTCTTTCTACTTTCTTCACGGTTGTGGGCACGTCAAGGTTTTAAAGACCTCTCTTGGATTTCTTAGATCTCACAAGAATCCTAAACCATCGGGAGAACTCCTGTGAGGGTATGCAGGAGTTTGACTGGATAGTTTTGGAATGAGTCAGGCAGTGTAATGAGTCCGATGTGGAACCCTGTAGTGTCCCCTGTACTAGAAAGGCTGCTAGAGAGGAAGTTGGATGTGAGGAGAGAAAGTCGAGCCGCCCGAAGTGCATGTGGCCTGGTCTAGCTGGACTCTGCTGCTTGGCGCCGCAGGTATTTCTAGGGAGAGCCTTCTGGCACAGGAGGCGGATGTGCAGAAGTTTGCGGTGGGGTAAAAGCAACCCTTGAAATTAAGTTGCTGGAGATGGCTGCGCCCCCCGGTGCTCAAATTGGACATCCTAGTCTGACTGGGAGGACTGGTTACATCTCTAAGGCTTCCAGAGGCTACCACGAACTTGTCGTTTTCGAGTTTGCGAGCGAGCCTGGGGTCCTTGGCCATTAGGATGACTGAGACGTCCCCCTAGGCACGCGGCTTGTTCCCTGTTATGACCTGTGCCAAAGATGCGTGGGGACGCTAGGTTCGCGTCCTAGCGCTTAGGATGTCCTTCCTGATGCCCGCTGGGACCAGGTGCGAAGAAAAAAGGGGTGCAAGCGTCGGGCGTACCTGCAGTGGGGGGTTCGGTAACGACGGTGGAGACTGGGGCTGATAGGGGCGCGGCTGACCGTGTTTCCAGGGCCCCTACTCTAGCCTGGACATCGGTGACTGCGGTTGCCAGTGTGGTCACCAAGGCGTGTAGCTGAGTGATGCCGAGGATATCGACTGCAGCGGAATTTGTCTGGTAGAGTTGCCACTGGTTATGGAACAGCAGCCTAACAGCTTGGTTTTCCTGGCCGTGGCCGGGTAGGGGATGCCCCTACGGCGTAGTTCGGCTGTAAGCCTGGGGATGGTCCAGCCCTGAGGGACTGTGTGGAGTCGTCCGCTGAACCCGAACGTGGTGACGGTGGGACGAAGGTAAAGTCATCGCAGTCGGTCTGCGACATGTTGGGGGCTGGAGAAAAAACGAGAAAGAAAAAGGGGGGGGGGAATGTATGTTTATAGAGTGAGATGCCAGGTATGGAGGGGATAGAGGAGGTACGAAAGTGGGTAGGGAGAAGGAAGGGAGGATGGACAGAATAAGGAATGACAGGCGCAGAGGATAGCCAAGTTTTGCGTACGAGCGCTTGTTGAGTGTAATTTGGAAAACTCAAAGAGTGCGTGGCAACCGAGGTGAGCCAGGAGGTGACTGGCTAGGTAACCGATAGCTCGGGTGCCGTCTGTGCTTGGTACAGACTGATGAACCAGAGCCCCCAGGGCGTACTGGGGCGGGTAGCTGGAGTCTGGTATACTAAGTAGGAATGTTTCGATCTGTAGTTCAATGACGTGTGGTCGGTCTGCCAACTCCTGCACTGCCAGCAAGGTGATGTTGGCGACCTTGTCTGCGTAGTGAAGGATCTCGGATCGGCTTCGAAAACAGAGTGTCATGCGTAGAAGTATGTGGCAGTTGCTAGCGCCTGGTGAGCGGTCGAATTGTGTATGTGAAGACAAATATGTCGTGAAAGAGTGCGAAGAGAAAGCAAGGAGGGGCCTTGCGTTTACGCACCTGACTTGAGCCCTGTCTTGGTTGAGGTCGAGACATGGGTCGACCGGGACCTGTGAGGAGGGTGACATGGAGATATATATATATATATATATATATATTTCTTTTTTCTTTTTTTTTTCTTTTTTTTTTTATTATATATATTTATTTATTTTTTTATTATATATATATATATATATATTTTTTTTTGTAGGCGTGAAGAGTTGTGGGAGCGGTAGGTAGCTCCCGGGTGAAGAAGTGTGTAAGACCCCCTGCCCCTTTTTTTTTTTTTTTTTATTTATTTATTTATTTATTTTTGGGGAAATATCGTATGACCTGGATTGCAGGGTGGACGGGATGGAAACTCGATCTAAACTGACGTGTGTGGTGAAAAGGGATAGAGAAATCGGTGAGTAGCCGTTTGACTACTGGAGGAGGTGAGTGGCTGGTGTGCAACCACTCGTCGAACGCTCGCAGCGCTTGCGAGGAACAAATGCCTTAAGGAGACGAAAGAAGAAGAGTTTGTGACTTTCGAGTGTGTGGGGATGGCCGTTTTGTGATGAAACGGGAGTGGTAAGTAATGCGTGTGTATAGCGGCTTGGGGTTCGAATCATTGTGGCCGATGCTACGGCTGGATTCGTAACATTCTGAGACGTTCGACGTTGTATCGGAGGTATGGGTCGGAGCTGCTTAGAGCCGGGTATGCGACTGCGAACGAATTGGTTGTTTCAGCCGAGGATCCGAAACTTGGAGCCGATGCTACGACTGGATTCGGATCGGTTAAAGAAGTTTACTGCTGAAGATCGGAGCGGTATGCGCCGGTGGTGCGACTGTGACTCGACCGATTGAAAATGCCATAGAGCCGAAAATTTGAGCCGCTGCTACGACTGAATTCGGATCAGCTCGAAAGTTCGATGTTTGTGGACCCGAGCCAACGAGCCGGTGGTGCGACTGAGCCCAGATCGGCCATGTTAGTGGAGGATCCGAACCTTTGAGCCGATGCTACGACTGGGTTCGGAACGAATAGGAGGGTCTGTTGCTAGAGATCCGAGTCGATTGAGCCGGTGAAGCGACTGGACTCGGATCGCTTGGGAATGCCATTGGTTCGAAAGTTTGAGCCTATGCTACGACTGAATTCGGATGGTTTAGCGGTTCGATGTTTGTAGGTCCGAGCCGATGAGCCGGTGGTGCGACTGTGCTCGGAACCAACGTGGATGCCAGAGATCCGAATCTCTAAGCCGATGCTGTGCCTGTATACGGGCTGATAACGGGTGCAAGGAGGGGATTTGAATTTCCCGGGTCCGAATCGTAGCGCCGGAGATACGGCTGGACTCGGACGGGTGTTCGTTGTTTCGAAGTTGAAGGGGCTTGTGATTGTCGAGGGTCCGGCCTGTGGTGCCGATTGTTAGCGACAAGAGCCGGCCCAGACTGTTTGGTGTATGGTGTAAGTAGGAGGTGTGGGGCATCAGTAAGGTGAAGGGAGAGTATCGTAGGAGGTGTAGGGCATCAGTGACTAGGGATAAGGAAGTGCAGTGTGGGATACCAGTTCGACGACTGGGTATCGGATGTGCGACTGAGGCGAGAGCCTTGCGAGCTGTGAGTAATTCGTACAACAGCTCTGAGAGCCGTAGTGTCTGGACGGACCGTTATTTACTCCCACAGCACCAGATGTACAGCAACAGGAAGAGGACAGGGCAGCCCTGCAGTGAGGATTTTTATAGAATTCAGCAACCTGCACATCAAAACACACACTTCATTGCAGGTAAGTAACGTATATAAAGCTGTAGAGAAATAAAAAAAAATGTAAGTAAACTTTGGCTTTATCTGGCCTGTCTTTACTAACTGCTGCTCTAGGACAGTCTCTGTCTGTGTCAATTTCTTCCCCTGAGTGTGTTTTGTCAGTCAGCATTTAGCCACCCCTTCCTTTCGCTCTGATATCTCTAGTGCTTCCGTTATACAGTAGTTCACCTGTCATACTGTACTGAGCTGTAAAATCTTATCACTGAGGAGAGAGAAACCTGCTGCTCTCATTCACATCACTCAAACGAATCCGGGGTCAGGTAAGTATAAGGGCTGGGGACACACATGCAGAACAGAAGGTTCTTTACCTTAAAGCATATGTAGCGATACCCCCAAACTAAGAGAGCCACTGATTTTGTTTTGGGCCCTGTACACAGCACAGCCAACCCTCTGCAATCTACTCGACCCTCCTCTGGCACAGCTAGTCTAGGGGTGGTATATTAATATGGCCCTATACCTGTCCATGAACAATCCCACAATAATCCAAACAGTTGTAAAGTATAGTAATGGACACTACTACCGGAATGATTAACTATAGCAGATTTACTCGGATATAAAAGTCAACGATCAATACAATACAACACATACATGCAGAGCCCTGCAGTAATAATAACACTAGTCAACTATAGTATATAAAGAAGGCACACACCACGTGTAACTATTCTCCCCGTGAGCAATATGGCGCTCATTAAAGTTCTACCCTCCCAGTCAGGCCTGACTCAGTTAAAGCTCAGTCTTATGCCCCGTACACACGATCGTTTTTAATGTCATTTTTTAAACCGACGTTTTTCTCCTCGTTTTTTTTCATGTTTCCTCTCAAGCCTGCCTTGCGTACACACCATCATTAAAAAAAACGATCAAGCAAAGCGCAGTGACGTTCAACACGTACGACGGCACTATAAAGGGGAAGTTCCGTTCGAATGACGCCACCCTTTGGGACGCTTTTGCTAATTCCGTGTTTCCGCATGTTAGTAAACGTTTGGTGAGAGACGATTCGCGCTTTTCAGTCTTCGTGCTTGGAAGATCGTTTTCGGGAGTTCAGATTGCGCCTGTGGGTTCGTATCTGTTTAGCACTGCTTGTAGTCAGTTCGTATCTGTTTATTCAGTGCGGCCTGCTCTGCACGTTCGTGTTTTTCAGCTTGTTCTTCATAGGCCTTGCTGTTCTTCCGTGCGTTCTTCTAGTACGTTCTGTTCAGCCGACCGTTATCTAGACATGTTGCGGCTACGTACTCGTCGTAGAGTTCGTGCTGTAGTTGGTGCAGGGGTTCATGCTGTATCCCGACTCCATGCCATGAGCAGGGTCAGGAGGAGTTCATGGACCAAGAATTGGTTGCTCCAGCGGCACCAATTCTGTCACATGCCTTTGTTGCGGGAGATCAGGGAGAATAATCCTGATGATTTCAGGAATTTTCTCAGGATGTCTGACCCCGTATTTCAGCAGCTGTTGGCTTTGGTGTCCCCCTATATTACCAGGCAGGACACCGTTATGCGGGAAGCCATCAGTGCTGAGCAGAGGCTCATCGCCACGTTGCGATACCTGGCTACTGGGAGAAGCCTGCAGGACCTTAAGTTCTCCACAGGCATATCCCCCCAGGCTCTGGGGATCATTATACCAGAGACTTGTTCTGCCATCCTTCAAGTTTTGCAGGAGGACTATATTAAGGTAAGTGTTCTTCTTCAAAAATTCACATTGTATGGTTTTTATGTTATTTTTAATTTGCTTTATTTGCAGTCCCTAATTCACATGATTCTTAGCTGCAGGGAATGTCCCCTTTCTCCCCATGTTTTATTATTTAAAGTTTGGTGTTTGAGGCCTACCTGTAAATTTGGCTTACCTAACCTCTCCAGCATGCTATCCTGGGGCCATACCTACCTTGCCTAGTCATTTCCATGTTTTTTATTATATGTTCCATCGTAGTGCTTTACCCAAAACGCACCCTAAATTTGGCCTAGGAATGTTTCATTTTTGTTAACTTCAATACAGAGTGCTACAGCCTTCATGTGTGATATTCCCAACTCATCTTCAACCCTTCCCCCCCCCCCCCCCCCCATAATTAATTGTTTTTTTTTTTTTTTTCTTGCTTCCAATTTTTTATGTTTTTAACAGTTTCTACCAATGTTGGCCATGAATGTGTGTATGAAATCAGCTTTCAATGTTTCTGGCTCCAAGTATTAATTTGTTATTTCTTTAATTCCACAGTTCCCTTCTTCGCCACATGAATGGCAGAATGTGGCTTCCGAGTTTGGCCAGCGATGGAACTTTCCGAACTGTGGAGTCGACGGCAAACATGTTCGGGTCGTCCCACCACCCCATTCGGGATCCTTTTATTATAATTATAAGGGGTTCCACAGCGTCGTGATGATGGCAGTGGTGTCGGCCACCTACGAGTTCCTCTATGTGGACGTTGGCAAGAATGGCAGGATGTCTGATGGAGGAGTTTTTGCCCAGACGGAGTTTGGAGAACGGCTCCTTTTGGATCTGCTGGCCTTGCCACCAGCGGAGCAGAATGTGGAGGGACTACCTTTTGTGTTTGTGGCGGATGAGGCGTTTGGCCTGGGACCCCATTTGATGAGGCCATTCCCGCAACGCACCCTCACCCCTGAGAGGAGGGTTTTCAATTATCGGCTGGCCAGAGCCAGAAGGGTGGTGGAAAATGCGTTTGGGATCATGGCCAGCTGATTTCGCCTCTTCCTTACCTCCATCCACCTTGCCCCATACAAATGGAACCATGTGGTTATGACGTGCTGTGTGCTGCATAATTTCCTAAGGGTGCATTCAACGAGTTATATATCTTTGAGTGGGCCTGAGGCTTCTTTTTTTTTTTTTTTTATAAATTCTTTTTATTAGATTTTCTTACAGTACAGTACAGTACAACATTAAAACACATACTCGAGTAGGCAACATACCCTCTCGACCGCGGCCATGCAAGGCCCACTCTACCAGAACTAACATAGTTCATCTATAACTATAACCCCCTTCCCCCCCCATCCCGACCAAGGCCGCCGTTATATATATAACACATAAGACATTCTTGCATCAATCCTAACATCACAGTCCGTCCTCCTATTATTATATCCACTATCCTCCTAAAGAGCCTATATTCACCAGGAAAACCATGTGGAACACATGTCAGCTATACAGTAGTAAATTTATAATCATGCTATCTTTGACCGACTGTCAATTCCATTGATCAGATCAGCCTACTGTTGTTTAATCAATGCCGAAACTTTGGTGGCCCTGGAACCTGGCCGTCCTGGCTTGGCCCCCCCAACCGGACGTGAGGTCCGTAACCAATATGTGGACTATTTTATGGGTAGGGGGGCCATTGAAATGCCAGACAATCTCTAATAATTTTAGACCAAAAAAATAAAACTTTTAAAAAAAGTAAAGATTGGTTTGTCATTTTTATTGTATAATGTTTGATGTTTCTGGTAGGTTTACCTAGTGCATTTGTTTTGCCATGTGGATTAAAAAATCTTTTAATTAGCCTTCATTGTCAGTGTAAACACCAAACATTGATTAGTTCACTCAGCACCACATTTACATAATGAAGCCACAATGATTTGTTATGTAAAAATACCTTTATTTTTTTTGTTTAGGTGGGCAACTTCCATAGAAATGTGGATGTTCCCTTAATTTCAGGTGTATTAAAACGCATGACCAGCCATGCATAAACAAACTATAGTTCTCCAAATTTTGAAAAAGCTAAACATGTGCTAGTCATTAAAGGGTAAAATAACCACAAAAAAATAGAAATCTCTGCAAGTAAAACGTTATTTGGTGTAAAAACATTAGACACGCCCAAGCACAGCCATGATATTTTGGAGCCTTTCCTCCACCCGCTTTGTATTTGCCCTGATCTCTAGCAAATCTCCCTTAATTTTTTCGAGGTCACGACAGCAGACCATCAGGTATTGGATCAGGATCTGAGCACTGTGATGTGACAACTTATTGGGGTCTTCGGCCAGAACTGCACCTAAATGTAAAAAGAAATATGTAGGATAGAATATGTAGGCCTACATCTATTTAACATGCATGTGTCTGGTTTCTCTCTGACCTGTGGTGGTGCCACTTTCAACTTCCACAACATCACATTCCTCTCCATCCTGGGGTTCTGGGGGTATTGTTGTAGGTATTGCAATTCTCGTTTCATCTGAGGTAGCTTTTCGAATCCCTAGGGAGATTGAAATAAAAGGAATAGTTTCATTAGTAGCGACTCAATTTTGCTAAAATAAGAAACATGAAAAAATACTTTGTAATCATTCTTTTGAAGCATGCTCCATTTTAATTTTTAACCCCTGTGCCAACCGGGACAAATGATTGGATACATAGGCCAAAACAGAGCATATACATTTTGTAAACAAATTTGAAACATTGTAACACCCCAAAGTATCTACACTGGATCACCTGTGTGTGACTCCCTCAAGCTTTTTGGCTTTAGGCCCACACTTGTACTACTGCGTTCAGATGTTTCATCAGCTGCTGAGCATTCACTCCCTTTAACATTACCATGCATATCGTTTTTCAAAATGAACAAATCTCCTTTGGATTAGCACACCAAAAATAAGTGTGGCCCAAATGTACTCCCCCAAATAAACCAAAAAACATGGGTGTTCACACTGGATGATCCTAAAACATCGTTTGAGGAACTGTACGGAGAAAGAGGTTTAATACGTCCGTTTACTATGCGGACGAACGTAAAAAAGATGGTATCTTTCAGTGTACTATATGAAAGTTAAAAATACACGACAGAATACAAGAAAATAATATGTACCATGGAAACTCACAAAAAAACAACTTACTTTTTAATATAACTTTCTTGATTCTTTTATATTGGTCGGCCTCCCGCAACTTCAGATCTGACCATCGTTTTCTGAGCTGTTCCTTCGTTCTGCACACCCCGAATTTTTGGTGGAGACTTTTGACCACTTTGCCCATAATTCTGGACTTGACCAGATTAGGCCTTTTATACGGACCATGCTTGGCATCATAATCCTCCTTCTTTAAAATGGCGACCATCTCCACCATTTCCTCGAATGACATGTTGGATGCCTTATATCTCCTGGGTCTTGATTTGGGCTCCTCTGTAATTTCATCCTCTGTAGAGGTAATCTCAGCCACCTGTGTCTCCGCCATGTTTTGTTCAGCACTACGAGCGAGAAGGGGCGGGGAAAGTACAATATCGAACGTCAGGGGCGGGGAAAGCGTGCGGAGTTTCACGCATGCGCTGTGTATATAAAGTGAAGATCCATGTCTGGGAAATACGTTCATTTTTCGGGAGAGAGAGTTAGCAACGAACGTCGTGACCAAGGTACCTAACAATTTTACTTTTTGAGGTTCATCAGACGAGGAGATTTGTGTGCTCAAAATATGTAGACAATGCACAGTTGAGGAATGTTGCCTGAAATATATTTTTATTTTGGTTTCTCGCTTTTACAGATATCATGAATACTTTTAAAAACCCAGACTTCATGGGGGAGTTCATCGATAAATGGCAAGAGCTCCCTATATTATGGCAAACAAAAAGTGGCGGTAATAAAAATAAAGACGCCAGGAAAGCAGCACTGGAGAGCCTGCTTGCATTTGTGCAAACAAAGATACCCACAACAACTCTCCAAGATGTCAAAAACAAAATTGGGACCATCAGAGGGACATACAGGACCCAGAGGACTATGGTCCTGAGGTCCCAGAGGTCAGGTGCACCAGCAGATAAGGTTTATAAACCCAGTCTGTGGTACTACAGTAAGCTTGCTTTTCTGGATGACCAGCTGGAAGTGCGGGAATCTCTCTCCACCCTTCCCCCAGAGGTCAATCCAGCCTTCCTTGTACCCAACCCTCCAGCCTTCCCTGCAGCCAGTCCTCCAGCCTTCCTGTCAACCCTGCTCTGGCTTCCTCTGAGGATCAAGATCAGGGCCTTGAGGAGGCAGATTTGGAGATTTGGAGCCAGGTAAAGTTTTGCTATCTATATTTCTATCGTACAAAATTGTAGATTTTAAATAGATGTTAGTATTGTTAAAGGTATGTACACTTCTACCAATAAAGTTTGTGAAGAGCAAGATACAGTAGTGGCCTAATTTTATGTGTCCAAGACAACAAAACCAGGATGCGTAATCAATGAAAAGGACATAACTTTTGGCATTGATTTCAACAATGTCTAGAGGTGAACAATGTCTGTGAATGATGATGTGGCAAAATAAATAATGTCCCTTTCTTTTTTTACAGCCAGAGCAGAGCCAGGAAGAGGGTGATGTTGGGGATCAGGAGGAGGCAGGGCCCAGTGGCACCCAGGAGGAGGCAGGGCCCAGTGGCACCCAGGAGGAGGCTGGGCCCAGTGGCACCCAGGAGGAGGCTGGGCCCAGCACAAGAGCCCAGATGCCTCCCCTGGTAGTTAAACCACGAGGGCCAAGGAGAGGTAGGCAGGTGGAGGAGGAAACCAGGGCCTTCCTCAGAGAGGCAACAGCGGCCCTCAGAGAGGCACCCTCTGTTGAAGAGGGATTTGCCGCAGTCCTCGCCCACAAACTAGGGCAAATGGAGTTGCAGCAAAAAAATTTCAGTGAGACCCTGCTATTGAAAGTCATCAATAAGGGCGTGCTGGGTGAACTCACTAGGTACACGGACATAAC
Organism: Rana muscosa; assembly: GCA_029206835.1. NCBI lineage: Eukaryota > Metazoa > Chordata > Amphibia > Anura > Ranidae > Rana > Rana muscosa. Next base: position 59,469,972 of record CM055118.1, read on the forward strand.
GGAGGTTGTCCCTACTCCTCCACCTCCTCCTCCTCCTCCTACTACTCCTCCTGCCACAACCTCTCCTCCTGATCCCCAGCCTCCAAGGAAGAAACCAACCAAGGCTGCAGAGAAGGCTGGAGAGAAGGCTACAAGGAAGAGGAGAAAATAATGCCTGCTGTAGTACCACAGACTGGGGACATATAGGACTTATGCTGTGGCTCCTGACCTCTGGGAGCTCAAGACAAGATTGGGCTCATTTTTGGGGGGGATCTAATCTCTATTTTGGTTTGGACATCTTGTATGGTTGTTGTGGGGTGAAAGGGATGCACAAATGCAAGCAGGCTCTCCAGTGCTGCCTTCCACTTTAATTTGTTAATGTTCTGAAATTAAAAAAAATTGAGTGCCCTTTAAATACTTGACTATGTGATTTGGATTTCAAAAGAGAGCTTGCTAGGAAGCAGGCAGGGACATCTCAAATTGTATTATTGTTATTATCAGGGGACACAAACCTCCCTGAGGCCAAATGAGACACATTTGGAAGGTTGTTGTGGTAACTTTACACAAGAATAATTTAAGCCAAAATACTTAAAAAAAGGCCAAAAAAAACCCCCAAAAATAATATAAAATTTAAATAAAAAAGGAGAATTAACTTATTTTATTATTATTAGTATTATTTAGGAGGGAGGTGCGGCTTATAAATAATATTTTATAATCATTAGAGCAATTTGGAATTACTTTAGAAACAAGTTTGGCATAAAACTCTCAATGTCATTATCAAAAGAGGGTAATTTTAAAGCATTATCAAAAGAAGAACGGAATGCGCTGCATTAAAACGATGCTATTAATTCCACCGTGACGAATGTGCCATCTCCATTTCCAACATTAGCTTTACCAAAACGAGCGCTCCCGTCTCATAGTTGCTTCTGAGCATGTGCGTTTTTTTTCACGTCGTGAAAGCATACACACTATCGTTTTTCACGTCGTTAAAAAAAACGACATGAAACGACGTGAAAAAAGAGAGCATGTCCGGAATTTTTAATGGCCGTTTTTCACGTCGTTAAAAATGCTCTGGAGCCTACACACGATCATTTTTAATGGCCATTTTTTAAAATGGCATTTTTAACGGCATGAAAAACGATCGTGTGTACGGGGCATTACAGTGAAGAATCTTCGCATGCAAGATGATCGGTGGTGCACATACTGGAACAGTAATTTGTAATCCAATAACGGGTTATAGTAATAGAAACAACTGTGCGGAGACCATATATCTCAGTTCTGCAACTAGTCTCCGGTCAGGACAGCAAGTATAACACGATGGGCCAAGGCAGTCAATATGCCTAACTAATGTACTCGGTTATAGTTGTGAGCAGGTGCTCTCTCACCCCTCCAGACTCGATCCTAGTCCGGGACTCCCACCACTGTGTCTCCGCACACAGGGTCTGCAACAGCCGGGTCTCTGGTCCAACTGATGTCAGCAAGGCAAGTAGATATCAGGTGCCAAACAGGCTCCGCATTGGGGTGGAAGGCTCTTTGGATGTGCGCAAGGCCCAGGCCTCGGGCCTTACACTTGTAGCAGGTCCGCACAGGGAGTCCTCTTGCTAGCAGCGCGGTGTCCAAAGAGACTGGGCTTAGCCTCGCCCTCCCCTTTTATACCCCGCCCACGAGTCTCTGCGGCGGCACAATGCACCTTGGGTGCCAAACGGGGTTCTGGGTAACGTAGTCCATGGGCCTCAACGGAGACCCCGATACACACTCCCCCCACTTAAACTCTTTGGTCCCCAAAGATAATTGTCAACATACACTACGCACAACATTAGACAAAGTTGCGTATGATGTCGGCAGAGGAAGTTCCCACCAAAAATGAGAGGGTGAACTTCCTTGCCCACAGGTCACACTGTCATAAGTGGCCTGTCTAACTGTGCCAGGGGGTGAGTTGGGGTTGCCCTCCACCAAATGAACAGTGGAGGGATCCGGGCTTTCTGCACTCCTTCTGGCGGTTACCACAGTGTCCTCCGAGCTCTCCCCCATTTGTGGGTAAGTCAACTTCCGGGGAGGCCATATGGTCCTTTTCACCCTCCGCTCTCTTGGGATTTCTGGTGCGGACACTGTAGGTTCTTCTTCTGGAACAGACATGGCAGCTTTCACTGTTTCTGAAACATTTAACTCAGGAGCAGGAAGATACATGGAACATCTTGGATCCTCCTCTGGGAGTGAGTCGAAGGCATCTTCCCATGAGTCTGATAGAGGACTGGACGGGATGAACTCAGTAGCTTCTGCATTCAGTGTACTGTCTATGGTGTCTTTCAAGATCTATAGCAGAAGTTACTGGGGCCTGGGAAGGCCATAGCCATTCTAGCTCTTCCCTCTCATCCTCACTAGGTTCAGAGACATCTGTTTCTTCAGACCGAGATGCCTGGGACCGGGTATTTGGCCTAGGAGTATCCAGGATGGAAGTTGGCTCAGGGGAATCCTTTGCAGGGGTATCCGAACTGCTTTGGCAAGTGGGAGTATGTGGTTCCGGTGCCAAGTCTTCAATGGCCCCACCTTTCCCTCCGGCTTCAGTTGGTAGACTGGCAGGCCGGGCAGCTTCTTGCAAATAACATACGGCTCAGGTCTCCATCTGTCTGCAAGCTTGTGTTTCCCAGGGACTCCTAAGTTCTGTAGCAGCACTCTGTCCCCAGGTTGCAGATCCTGAATCCGGACCTTCAGGTCAAAGTTTCTCTTTTTGCGGGCTCCCCTCTGATCCGAAGCTGCTTGGGCCTGCTCATAGGCCAACTTTAAACTGTGCCTCAGCCTGTCCACATATCCTTTGTGGGAAGTGACTGAGGAATGGTCTATGGAGATGCCAAAGGCCAGGTCTACGGGTAGTCTTGCTTCTCTCCCAAACATAAGTCGATAGGGAGAGTACCCTGTAGCGTCACTTTTTGTACTGTTGTAAGCATGCACAATTGCTGCTATGTGCCTGCTCCAGTGCTGCTTCTTTTCGCTACTTAAAGTCCCCAGCATGTTGAGTAGGGTTCGGTTGAACCTCTCCGGCTGAGCATCCCCTTGTGGGTGGTAGGGGGTGGTTCTGGTCTTCTTGAGCCCTAAGGAGTCCAGGAGCTTCTGGATTAGCCGACTTTCAAAGTCCCTCCCTTGATCCGAGTGGAGACGCTGTGGTAGCCCATAGTGCACAAAGTATTTTTCCATAAGTACTTTGGCCACGGTGGAAGCCTTCTGGTCCTTGGTTGGGAAGGCCTGGGCATACCGGGTGAAATGTTCGGTTATCACCAGAACATTTCCTAGTCCACTCAAGTCGGGTTCGAGGCAGAGAAAATCAATGCATACCAAATCCAATGGGCCTTGACTTTGCAGGTGGCTCATTGGGGCAGCTTGATAGGGTAAAGTTTTTCGCTGAATGCAGCGTGCGCATGAGTGGCAGTATTCCTCTACTTCAGCCCTCACGCAGGGCCAATAGAACCGACTTCTGACGAGTTGAAAGGTCCTTTCAGCTCCTAAATGACCATGGTTGTCGTGTAAGGCGACCAAGACAGTCTCTCTGTGTTTCTCGGGTAGAAACAGTTGCCACTTATCTTCAAGGTCATCAGAGGGGCCCCTTCGGTAGACCACCCCTTGATGTACCTGCAGCCTGTCCCACTCCTTCCGCAACAGGCGAGCTTCCTTTGAAGGGTGATGCAAGAGTCTATCTGGATCCTGACTTTCCAGGGCCTCCAGGACCAATTTCCCCAAAGGGTCTTCCAATTGGTCACATCTCAATTCCTTTTTGGACAGCTTTGGTAAGTCATCTTCGTCTATCTGAGTTACTCCACAGTATTGTTTCAGGACCCCCACCACTGTGACCCCTATCTCTTCCGCTCTGGACCCCCCACTTGCCTGGAGTTCAGCCCCTTGACAGAGGGCCCGCACCCCGTCCGGTGCCACTTGGGTCCAGTCTTCTGTGTTGCTGGTGGGAGCATGAGACCTTCTAGACAGGGCATCTGCATCTCGATTGCCAGCCCCAGGTCTGTATTTCAGGCTGAAATTGAATCCAGACAGTGCAGCCAGCCATCGATGGCCTGTGGCATCCAGCTTTGCTGTGGTGAAAAGATAAGTAAGGGGGTTGTTGTCAGTTTTCACGGTGAATTCTGCCCCATACAGATAGTCTTTAAGTTTATTGACTACAGCCCACTTGAGGGCCAGGAACTCCAACTTATGAGTGGGGTAGTTTTATTCAGAGGGGGTCAAACTCCTGCTCACATATGCAACGGGTCGCAGTTGCCCTTCATGCTCCTGGTAGAGCACTCCTCCCAGACCGTCATGACTGGCATCTACATGGAGTTCATAGGGTTTCTTTGGGTCTGCATAGGCCAAGACAGGGGCAGTGGTTAAGCTCTTCTTCAGCATTTGGAAGGCCTCTTCACACTTCCCAATTCCACTGATCTTCGACTGACTCCCCCGGCTTCCTGGGATCCGAGTCATCCTCTTCTCCCTCTGTCTTTAACAGTTCATTCAGGGGTCTGGCAATCCGTGCGAACCCCTCTACGAACCTCCTATAGTAGGAGCAGAACCCCAAAAAGGACCTGAGTTCTGTCACAGTGGTGGGCCGTGGCCAGGAGGTAACTGCCTCCAGCTTCCCGGGGTCTGTGGCTACCCCTTCTTCGGACACTATGTGCCCCAGATAGTTGACTGATGACTGGTAGAACTGGCATTCCTCTGGTGAAAGCTTGAGTCGCTCTTCACTGAGCCTTCTCAAGACTTTTTCCAGTCTCTCCTCATGTTCCTCTAGAGTCTTCCCAAAGACGATTATGTCATCTAGGTACACTAGGACTTCGATGAGGTTCATGTCTCCTACGGTTTTCTCCATGAGGCGTTGAAAGGTGGCAGGGGCTACAGACAGACCTTGGGGCATCCAGTCAAATTCAATGAATCCCACAGGAGTTATGAAGGCTGTCTTCTCTTTATCTTCCGGATGCATGGGGATCTGGTAGTATCCGCTCTTAAGGTCCATGACACTTAACCACCTGGCTCCAGACAAACTCTGCAGGGCATCTTCTATCCTCGGGGTGGTATACTGGTCAGGTATCGTTCTCCTGTTGAGGGTCCTGTAGTCTATACACAACCTCAACGACCCATTCTTCTTCCTGACCACCACTATCGGAGAGGCATAGGGGCTTCTAGATTCCCGGATAACACCGGTTCGCTTGAGCTCGGCGAGCTGTTCTCTCAGGTCTTCAAGGTCGGCTAGTGGAACTCGCCTGACTCTCTCCCTGAAAGGCTTGTCTTCCTGGAGGCGGATTCGATGGGTGGCACTCATCTTTAGAGAAAATCTTCCTCCATCTGGTCAACTGGGCCTTTGCTCTCTCTTTCCAGGCCCTTGGCAGGTTCGGGTTCTCCATGCAGAGATTCTCCCAGATAGTTCTTTCTCCCTCTGTCTTCTCCACATCTGATAAGACAATTGGGGCAGCAGGGCTCACCTGGCCCAGCAACATCCTGGCAGGGATCTCCATGGGGGCACCCGTGGTATTCCTGACGCTCACTGGCATCTTACAGTGTGCCTTCTTCAAAGCTCTTACCGGAACCATTTCTGGGATCACTTCCAAGCCTGAGTATTCTTCCCGGGGGTCTGGTTCCAACATGACAAAGGGGCCTGGTTGCTCCCAAGTAAGCTTCACAGTGGCTCTGAGGCAGGTTACCTCACCGGGCTGCAATACTATTCCTTTCTTCTCCAGTCTCCATACTTTTCCCACACCCTCTTCTGGGGCCTGCTGCTCTAAGACCAGTCGCTGTCTTCAACATTGGGTGGATTCTGGTGACTGCGGGATTCTTCCCTCGTGCTAGAGGGGCCAAGAGCCTTCGGACCAGGTCCGTGTTGGTCCCTATTATTAGAGAGTTCTTGTTGGCTCCAGGCGGTCGGGGGCACACCACTGCCAGGGTATCGAATACTTCAGCCTTCCCGGCTACTGAGGGGTCGAAGGTCAGTTTTATGGGCAAGTAACCATCGTAAGGGAAACTCTGTGTTCCGATTCCCCATATCTCCAAATCTTCAATTCTCTGGATGGGTAGATGACTCAGATGTTTATCATAGAAATCCCGGTATAATAAGGTCACTTGTGCCCCAGTATCCAAAATGGCTCTTGTGTAGACTCCCTCCACCTGAATAGGTACTACGGGGGAGGGGCCTACCAGTTTTTCTGGATATGACTTCCGAGGGGTCTCTTTCTATTGATCCCTACACTTTCCCTTGAAATTTTCCTTCTTGTATTTGGCTGTTGACTTTAGTCCCTCTTGGGCTTGGTATGCATTGATTTCCTCTCCTTTTTTAAGTGTATGTCCCCACTGAGGGACATTATTCCTCTTTTTAGGTGTATATTCCCGCTGAGAAACACTGTTCTTCTTCTGAGGGGGTTTGGCCCCTTTCCTTCTGGACTTCTCATTCAGTTTGGGTCCAATGGAGCTCACTGGAGATAATGGGCACCCGGATGACTCCTTCACCGGGGCCCTCTGAAGTTTTCCGCCGACTTGCGATTATTTATCTTCTTTTTCTTGGGGCTGGAACATACTTTCGCAATATGGCCAATTCCTCCGTAGTTAAAACAAATCGCATCCCCCAATCTTGTAGGGGAGTGGGCGCTGAGGTATCCAGGAACAACTCCTTCTTCGGTCCCTCCTTTTCTACGACCCTTGGATCCTTTGCCATCAAAGAGGTCAGCATCTCCAGCACCTGAGACATCTGTGACTTCAGGGTATCTACTTCTGAGTCTCTTTCAGGGGTCATGGCTGATCTGACCATTACTGGCGTAGAAGAGGTATGCGTCTTGATCGCTTGCTGATCTTTCTGTAGAGCCTCTTCATCTCTGATGATCTTTACCAGATCAGGGTAATTCAGTGACATACCTCCTCCAGAGGTTTTCAGGTGGAGCCAGACTGGATCCGAGCGTAACGCTCCCTTTAAGATCTGCTTCATTCTTGCCGCATCTATGGCTTGGGGTACCATCCCTTTTTTTAGCACGATTTGGCAAAGCATCTTGTTCAGTCTTCTGACATATTCCGACAGCTTTTCTCCCGGCTGCTGAAAGGTGTGTTCGAACTGGTACACCAGTTCCGTTACTTTCTCTAACTGACCGAATTCTTCTTGCAGCATGGCTAAGCAGTCATAAGCCGTGCAGGCAGCATTTCCGAACCGGTGACTTTTTACAGCTTCCGCAGCCGCGCCTTTCAGACTTTCCATCACGCGCTGCTTCTTCTGCGCTTCAGGCACCTCCCATGCCTCTACCGCTAATAAGGCCTGTTCGATCCAGGTATCGAAGTCTTCCTCCCCCACAGGGACGGGCAGCCTCCCCGAGAATGTTCTTAGCTTCCGGTAGCTGGCCTCTATGTGTACCGTGTTAGTTTTCTGACACTTAGTGAGCAGATCCCCCAAGGCATTTAAAAGCTCTGGCCCTATGGCAGTAATAGATGTCACTGGAGGTGTCGTCCCTTTCTGCTTCTCCGGTGCATGGGGTATGCCTGGCGGTGATCCCGTTGGGGATGGTGGAGGTGACTCCGTCTTTGCGGTCATTGCGTGCACCAAACCATAAGTCTTGTTATCTGGCGTCTGCACACTTCGGCCTTTAAAGTTCCCCGGTACTCCATCCCACCATTCTATCAGTGCATACTGAAATGAGGTGTCTGGGTCTGATTTCATGTCCATCGCTCATGGTGTATGATTTGGGGATAACGACACTACGAGTCGCTCCACCGCACCTATCGACCATTCTTCTCCTGGGAGACTGATGACCACTGACATGTCTGGGTTTGTTTTGGCTGCTTCACACCACGCTTTCACTTCTAGCGGGTCCATGCCGGTACTTTTGGCGTGTTTGCTTGCCATATACAGGATCCCGGACCCGGAGCCCCCACGTGTAGCGATACCCCCAAACTAAGAGAGCCGCTGGTTTTGTTTCGGGCCCTGTACACAGCACAGCCAACCCCCGGCAATCTACTCGACCCTCCTCTGGCACAGATAGTCTAGGGGTGGTATATTAATATGGCTCTATACCTGTCCATGAACAATCCCACAATAATCCAAACAGTTGTAAAGTATAGTAATGGACACTACTACCGGAATGATTAACTATAGCAGATTTACTCGGATATAAAAGTCAACGATCAATACAATACAACACATACATGCAGAGCCCTGCAGTAATAATAACACTAGTCAACTATAGTATATAATGAAGGCACACACCACGTGTAACTATTCTCCCCGTGAGCAATATGGCGCTCATTAAAGTTCTACCCTCCCAGTCAGGCCTGACTCAGTTAAAACTCAGTCTTACAGTGAAGAATCTTCGCATGCAAGATGATCGGTGGTGCACATACAGGAACAGTAATTTGTAATCCAATAACGGGTTATAGTAATAGAAACAACTGTGCGGAGACTATATATCTCAGTTCTGCAACTAGTCTCCGGTCAGGACAGCAAGTATAACACGATGGGCCAAGGCAGTCAATAGGCCTAACTAATGTACTCGGTTATAGTTGTGAGCAGGTGCTCTCTCACCCCTCCGGACTCGATCCTAGTCCGGGACTCCCACCGCTGTGTCTCCGCACACAGGATCTGCAACAGCCGGGTCTCTGGTCCAACTGATGTCCGCGAGGCAAGTAGATATCAGGTGCCACACAGGCTCCGCATTGGGGTGGAAGGCTCTTTGGATGTGCGCAAGGCCCAGGCCTCGGGCCTTATACGTGTAGCAGGTCCGCACAGGGAGTCCTCTTGCTAGCAGCATGGTGTCCAAAGAGACCGGGCTTAGCCTCGCCCTCCCCTTTTATACCCCGCCCATGAGTCTCTGCAGCGGCACAATGCACCTTGGGTGCCAAGTGGGGTTCTGGGTAACATAGTCCATGGGCCTCAACGGAGAACCCGCTACACATAGAATGCATTAACCACCTGACCTCCGGAATATTTACTCCCCTTCATGACCAAGCCATTTTTCGCGATACGGCACTGCGTTATTTTAACCACTTCAATACAAACCAATTTTTAGTTTTAAGCGCTGTCGCATTTTGAATGACAATTGCGCGGTCATGCAACACCATACCCAAATGAAATCTTTATGTTTTTTTCCCCCACAAATAGAGCTTTCGTTTGGTGGTATTTGATCACCTCTGTGGTTTTTATTTTTTGCACTATAAACAAAAGAACAGCGACAATTTTGAAAAAAACACAATCTCTTTTACTTTTTGATTTAATAAATATCACAATTCTTTTTTTTAAAAACATTATTTTTCCTCAGTTTAGGCCGATACGTATTCTTCTACATATTTTTGGTAAAAAAAAATCGCAATAATCGTATTGGATTGGTTTGGGCAAAAGTTATAGCATCTGCAACACTGCGGACGTCATATTACTATACGTCGGCAGGTGGTTAACTGAGAATTGTGCGGTTATGCGGCACTGTACCCAAATAGAATTTTTGGCCTTTTTTTGACACAAATAGAGCCTTCTTTTTGTGGTATTTATTATTACCTCTGCACTTTTTTTTTGCACTATATACAAAAAAGATCGACAAATTTTGAAAAAAAAACACTATATTTTTTACCTACTTCTATAAAACATACCCAATAATAAAATGAAAAAATCAAATTTTGCATTAATTTAGACCAATATGTATTCTGCATATTCTTGGTCTACATACCTTCCCTTCCGACAGAACGGCAATCTGCCTTGTTTACATAAGCAGATCGCCATTCTGCCTGTGTACTGTCTAATCGGTGGGTGCCGACGGACATCCTGTGTGTGATCACAGCGGAAGCGGGTGCACGCGTCCCAGACCCAGAAGTGTCATATCACCGTCCTGCCACAGTATATGTACGGTGGGCGGTCCACAAGTGCTTAAGGAAAAGAAAACCTCTAATGCCACGTACACACGGCCGTTTTTAATATCATTGAAAAAAACAAAGTTTTTCTCGACGTGATTCTTCTCAAGCCTGCCTTGCCTACACACTATCATGAAAAAAAATGCTTGAGCAAAGCGCGGTGACGTACAACACGTACGACGACACTATAAAGGGGAAGTTCCATTCGAATGGCGCCACCCTTTGGGGCGCTTTTGCTAATCCTCGTGTTAATAAAGTTTGGTGAGAGACGATTCGCGCTTTTCAGTCTTCGTGCTTTTCAGTCCGTTACAGCGTGACTGTGCTATCTCCATTACAAACGCTAGTTTTACCAGAACGAGCGCTCCCGTCTCATACTTAATTCTGAGCATGCGTGTTTTTTTTCCCCTTGTAAAAGCATACACACTACCGTTTTTCACGACGTGAAAAACGACGTGAAAAAATAGAGCAGGTTCTAATTTTTTTCAGGCCATTTTTCACGTCGTTAAAAATGCTCTGGAGCCTACACACGATTGTTTTTAATGGCCAATTTAAAAAATGGCATTTTTCACGTCATGAAAAACGGTCGTGTGTACGCGGCATAAGGCTTTAGAACCACTTTAAGCTATCCCATTACAACTGTATCAGTTATAGAGATCACACTTTCAGTGCTTAGATTGTGAAAACAGAAAAGTCTCAACCCTCTAACTGCTACATATGCAGGACAGCTTGTTCTGTTTAAAAACAACAGATTTACTGGCCAGATCACAGGTTAAAATAAAGAAAAGAAAAAAAAAGAAAAAAAAATCTAAGCCATCACTTATAAGAATTGTTAAAGTGGAGTTCCACCCATTTTTTAGTTTATTAAAAGTCAGCAGCTACAAAAAGCATAGCTGCTGACTTTTAATAAACCGACACTTACCTACACCACGGTCCAGCGATGCGGCCGCCTGGAAGCTCGTTCCTCTCCCCCTCCTCTCCTCGGTGCCATCATAGTAACTGTGGGCACCCGGCCGTGACAGCTTACGGCTTCATGGCTGGGCGCGCACAGCCGATCTTCTGGGACCTGAGTTGTGTCCCAGAAGATCGCTGGCAGGGAGGGACCCCCTAGGGCGAGAGGAGGAGTCGCCTAGGCGGCCGAAGAAAGGAAGTGGAACAGGAAGCCCCACTAAAAAGAGGGTCCCCCCCCAAAATGACATGCCAAATGTGGCATGTCAGGGGGCGAGGAGTGCTTAAAGCGGAAGTTCCACTTTTGGGTGGAACTCCGCTTTAAGCTGCAATTTACAAAATGTTTTCTTTTGAGTTTAATACCACTTTAATTTATATTTCTTTATTTCAATTTTGTTGTACCACGGTGGAGGTGTGTAGGAGCTAATGAAAAATTACTTTTCTGAAACAGGATAATGCACAAACCTGTAGGTAAATAAGACAACCAGTACCTTTGTTAAGTGGAGGAGTAGGTTTGATAATAAAGTTGGCAGTGCCTTCACCCAGAACTGAGGGGATTCCCTTCCTAAGAAATGAACCAGTAATCTACCGTAATTTTGAGTAAATGGGTGCAGAACTACTGCAACCAGCATATAACATTATAAGCATATAGATGCACACCACTATCTAAATGAAAGAATAATAGTACCTACATCCATCGGTGATGTGAAGACATGTTCAGCGGTAGGGATGAGCTGAACACCCCCCCCCCCCCCGTTTGGTTTGCACCAGAACCTGTGAACAGACCTAAAGTTTGCGCGAACTTTAGAACCCTATTAAATACAATGGCCTCGAACGTTCTAAATCAAAAGTGCTAATTATCAAGGCTAATATGCAAGTTATTGTCCTAAAAAGGGTTTGGGGACCCGGGTCCTGCCCCAGGGGACATGTATCAATGCAAAAAAAAGTTTTAAAAACGACTGTTTTTTCGGGAGCAGTGATTTTAATAATGCTTAACCACTTAACGACCGCTCACTGTATATATACGTCGGCAGAATGGCACCGACAGGCACAATCACGTAGAGTGTACGTGATCGCCTTTGTACAGTTGGGGGGTCCGATCGGACCCCCCTTCTATACAGTGAGCGGCCGTTTATCGTTGGGGAGCGTTCAGAGATGAGGGGGTGACCATTCGATTTCGGCCACCCCCTCGCGATCGCTCCCGGACAATGAAAATGCTTCCTCTGCCATGTGATGTAAACACAGGCAGGAGGAAGTGATGTCATCTCCCTCGCGGCGGTCTTTTCGATTCCGGCGCCGAGGAGAGAGGAAGCAGGTTAGTACACCAACAGTCCACTGACACGTAGGTACACATAGGCACACATTTCACCCCCCAGTCACCCCCAGATCACCCCCCAGGTCACCCCCCAGCCCCCAATCACAGTGTCACTGATTGCAGTGATCATTTATTTTACTGATCACTGCTTTTAGTGTCATCTGTGATAGTAAAAAGTTGCAGGGCAGTTAGGATTAGGCCCCTTTAGGTCCAGGGTAGCCCCCTAACCCCCCCAATAAAGGTTTAACCCCTTGATCGCCCCCCAGGTAACCCTTTCACCCCCTAACGCCAGCGTCACTAAGCGATCGTATTTTCGATCGCTGTATTTAGTGCCGGTGGTGCCCTAGATAGCCAGTTATTTATTTTTAGTTTCACCGCAGGTTTTTAGAGCGTCAGGTACCCCCATATATTATTTTAACCCCCTGATTGCCCCTAGAGTTAACCCTTTCACCAGTGATCACCGTATAAGCGTCACTGGTGACACTGGTTACCCAGTTAATTATTTAGTTATTTAGGTAACCCGTCAGGTTTTTATATAGCGTTGGGTACCCCCATATTTAACCTAATAAAGGTTTTAACCCCCTGATTGCCCCTAGTTAACCCTTTCACCAGTGATCACCATATAAAGGTTACGGGTGACACTGGTTGGTTAGTTTGCTTTTTATAGCATCAGGGCACCCGCCATATATCACCCAATAAAGGTTTAACCCCCTGATCGCCCGGCGGGTGAGATCAATTAGGTTTTAGCGCCAGAGAGGGTCTGCGTCGCCCCAGGCAGCGTTAGGTTAGTGCCAGTAACGCTAACACCCACGCGCAAAGCATACACCTCCCTTAGTGGTATAGTATCTGATCAGATCTATACTAGCGTCCCCAGCGGTTTAGGGTTCCCAAAAACGCAGTGTTAGCGGGATCAGCCCAGATACCTGCTAGCACCTGCGTTTAGCCCCTCCGCCCAGCCCAGCCCAGCCCACCCAAGAGCAGTATCGATCGATCACTGTCACTTACCAAACACAACACACATAACTGTAGCGTTCGCAGAGACAGTCCTGATCCCTGCGACCGCTAACAGTTTTTTTTGTAGCGTTTGATATATTTGCTGACGACAGTCGGGTGCTTTTTTTCCTGTGAATCTTACTAGTGTACCCCCAAATTTAGAGCCCAAAATGGCAAGACGAAGGTACACTAGTAAAGAGGCCTACGAGATTCTGAGCATGACAGATAGTGAAGAGGAGGTCACGTATCTGTCAGATTCAGGCTCAGAATATCTTCCCGTAGAAGACAGTGACGTCAGCGGCCCCTCGTCAGATAGCTCCGACGACGAAGTTGAGGTCCCTGCTAAGGTCAGGCGTACCCGATCCCGATCTTCTGAGGTTGTTGAGGAGCAAGAACCGCAGGGCTCTCGTATCATGGAGCAGAGGAGTACTAGCGCCGCTATTCCTTCTGGTGAATTGGCAAGCACCAGCGGCCTAGTACAGCCTGGGCGTACATCCAGCACTGCAGTATCACGTGGTGACGTGGCAAGTCCCATAAGTGCAGTTCAAGCTGGCGAGGTGGCAAGCACAAGTAGTGTCCCGCTGCCACCAAGAAGACAAAGGCAGGCCCGTCGTACCCATAGTGCTCTTCCTGCAGAATTCGCCTATCCTGATTGGGTCCCCACCACTTCTGCAGAACCTGTACTTCCCCCATTCACTGCCCAACCCGGTATTCAGGTGGAAACAGCTGATTTTATGCCAATCGATTATTATTCGCTGTTTTTCACGGAAGATCTCTATAGATCTATTGTGGACCAGAGTAATTTATATGCTGGTCAATTCATCGCCGCTAATCCCCAGTTGCCTTCCATTGCCAAAGATTGGAAACCAATTACGGTTTCCGAATTTAAGACCTTTCTGGGCCTTTCCCTCAACATGGGCACACATAAATTCCCGTCATTGCGTGCTTATTGGTCCACGCACCCAATTGACCACATGCCCGTGTTCTCTGCCTCCATGCCCAGGAAACGATACGAGCAGATTTTGCGGTTCATGCACTTCAACGACAATGAACTTTGTCGTCCACGTGGGGACCCTGAATACGACCGGCTCTATAAAATTCGGCCCCTCATAAACCACTTCAACGAATGTTTTGCAGCCTTGTTTATTCCCGATCAAGCTGTCTGCGTTGATGAGTCCCTGATTAAATTTTCTGGCCGCTTGGCTTTCAAGCAGTACCTTCCCAGCAAGCGTGCCAGATACGGGGTCAAGCTCTATAAGTGCTGTGACAGGGCAACAGGCTATGTATGGAGCTTTATGGTTTATGAGGGAAAAGATAGTCAGGTTGAGCCGGTCAACTGCCCGGATTACATAGGGAGCGCTGGCAAGATAGTGTGGAACTTGGTGTCACCCTTATTCGGAAAGGGGTCCACTTGTATGTGGACAATTATTACACGAGCGTGCCACTGTTTAGTCACTTGTTTGATCATCAGATTGGAGCATGTGGCACCGTGCGACCTAATCGCCGGGGCTTTCCCCAGCGGCTTGTAGATGCCCGTCTTAGGCTGGGGGAGAGAGCCTGCGTAAAGTGTAATAACTTGCTCGCTATGAAGTGGAGGGACAATAAGAATGTTTTCCTTCTTACCTCCCTTCATGCAGACACGACAGTCCAAATTCCTACGGCGACTGGTGTTGTGGAGAAACCCCTCTGTGTCCACGAATATAACAAAAATATGGGAGGGGTGGACCTCAACGACCAGTTGATGGCGCCGTATCTAATTGACCGTAAGGCGAGACGCTGGTACAAAAAAGTGTCTCTATCCTTATTCCAATTGGCTTTGCTGAACGCTCATGTGCTATACAGAGCTTCAGGCGGGACGTTATCTCTTCTAAAATTCCAGAATGAGATTGTCACAGAACTCCTGTATCCAGGCGGTTCTGCACCTCACCATCCCCTACCAAATGCAGTAAGCCGGCTGCATGAGAGGCATTATACGCATCTCCTCCCGAGTACCCCTACCCAACGAGCCCCCCAAAAAAGATGTCGTGTCTGTAGCAAGCGCGGATTTAGGCGTGACACCCGTTATTATTGTCCACTCTGTCCTGACAAACCTGGTCTTTGCCTTGGTGAATGTTTTGAACGCTACCACTCAAAAGTGAAGTTTTAGCGTAGGGTACAGCATTTCACAGACTAGGACACACTTACACAGGGTCTCCCAAGATGCCATTACATTTTGAGAGACCCGAACCATTACAGTTGTTAAAGTTTAAAAAAAAAGGGTAAAAAAAAAAAAAAAACGTAAAAAACAAAACACAAAAAAAATATAAAAGAAAAAAACCAAAAATAGTTGTCGTTTTATTGTTCTCTCTCTCTCTCTCTATTTTCTCTCTATTGTTATGCTCTTTTTTACTGTATTTCATTCTGCAATGTTTTATCATGCTTGCTTTTCAGGTATGTAATTTTTTGTTTTCAGGTGCGCCATTCAACTGCAGCGCGGAATTATTTATCTTGACAGCAACAGCGTTTGCTCCCACGATACATAAAGCCGTGACTCCAGTGCTGTAGGAGGTGATTTCACCACCACAGTTAAAAAAAAAGAGCATATATGCCGAAGCATGGGGGCAGCAGGGGCGGAGGAGCGATTTTGCTCCTAATGCCGCGTATATACGGTCGAAATTCCGACGGAGGCTTGCCCGTGGAAAAGTCCGACCGTGTGTACGCGGCATAACTTTTTTGCGGGAGGATGCCCCCATGCTTCGGCATATATATATTTTAGGCACAAGTTGCGTTAAAAAAATGTTTTATTTTTTACTAGGTTTTGTTTTGGTATTTGCTTTGCAGGTGTGGTATGGTAAGGTCTTACTGTTGTACTGTAATGTTACTTTGTTTTAATGTTAACCATCATTTGCTTAGCAGGTACGCCATTCAGTTGCATCGCGGATTTATTTATCTTGACAGCAACAGCGTTTGCTCCCACGATACATAAAGCCGTGACTCCAACGCTGTAGGAGGTGATTTCACCACCACAGTTAAAAAAAGAGCATATATGCCGAAGCATGGGGGCAGCAGGGGCGGAGGAGCGATTTTGCTCCTAATGCCGCGTATATACGGTCGAAATTCCGACGGAGGCTTGCCCGTGGAAAAGTTTGACCGTGTGTACGCGGCATAACCTTTTATGCCGCGTACATACGGTCGAAATTCCGACGAAGGCTTGCCCGTGGAAAAGTCAGACCGTGTGTACGCGGCATAACTTTTTTGCGGGAGGATGCCCCCATGCTTCGGCATATATGCCCATCATTAGAAGTGGGTGGATGAAGGGAGGTATTCTAATGGTGGGCATACCCACCGATCAATCTCTTTTTTTCGTTCAGCCAACAGGCTGCATGAAAAAAAAGATTACAATACATGTCCAACAAGGACCAGCAACGTACTGGTATGTTGCTGGACTTTGAATGTTTATACCAGAATGATGCCTCCAGGTTTAGGTATCATCTTGGTATCATTCTTTTCAGCCAGTGGCCGGCTTTCATGTAAAAGCAATTCTAGCAGATAATTAGCCTCTAGACTGCTTTTACAAGCAGTGGGAGGGAATCCCCCCCCCGGATATAAACAGCGCCATTGGGAAATTGGGAAAGCATTTTATCACACCGATCTTGGTGTGGTCAGATGCTTTGAGGGCAGAGGAAAGATCTAGGGTCTAACCCCCATTTTTTTTTCAAAAAAAGAGTACCTGTCACTACTTATTGCTATCATAGGGGATATTTACATTCCCTGAGATAACAATAAAAATGATAAAAAAAAAAAATATGGAAGGAACAGTTTAAAAATACAATAAAAAAGCAAAATAAATAATAAAAAAAAAAAAAAAAAGCACCGCTGTCCCCCCTGCTCTTGCGCAAAGGCGAACGCAAGCGTCGGTCTAGCGTCATATGTAAACAGCAATTGCATCATGCATGTGAGGTATCACCGCGAAGGTCAGATCGAGGGCAGTAATTTTAGCAGTAGACCTCCTCTGTAAATCTAACATGGTAACCTGTAAAGGCTTTTAAATGCTTTTAAAAATGAATGTAGTTTCTCGCCGCTGCGCGTTTGTGCGCAATTTTAAAGCATGTCGTGTTTGGTATCCATGTACTCGGCCTAAGATCATCTTTTTTATTTCATCAAACATTTGGGCAATATAGTGTTTTTTAGTGCATTAAAAATAAAAAAAGTGTGTTTTTCCCCCAAAAAATGTGTTTGAAAAATCGCTGCGCAAATACTGTGTGGAAAAAAAAATGCAACACCCACTATTTTAATCTGTAGGGCCTTTGCTTTAAAAAAATATATAATGTTTGGGGGTTCAACATAATTTTCTTGCAAAAAAAAAATGTTTTCATGTAAACAAAAAGTGTCAGAAAGGGCTTTGTCTTCAAGTGGTTAGAAGAGTGGATGATGTGTGACATAAGCTTCCTAATGTTGTGCACAAAATGCCAGGACAGTTCAAAACCCCCCCAAATGACCCCATTTTGGAAAGTAGACACCTCAAGCTATTTGCTGAGAGGCATGTTGAGCCCATTGAATATTTTTATTTTTTTGTCCCAAGTGATTGAATAATGACAAAAAGAAAAAAAAAATGTACAAAAAGTTGTCACTAAATTATATATTGCTCAAACATGCCATGGTTATATGTGGAATTGCACCCCAAAATACATTCTGTTGCTTCTCCTGAGTACAGGGATACCACATGTGTGAGACATTTTGGGAGCCTAGCCGCGTACAGGACCCCGAAAACCAAGCACCGCCTTCAGGATTTCTATGGGTGTAAATTTTTGATTTCACTCCTCACTGCCTATCACAGTTTCGGAGGCCATGGAATGCCCAGATGGCACAAAACCCCCCCACATGACCCCATTTTGGAAAGTAGACACCCCAAGCTATTTGCTGAGAGGTATGTTGAGTATTTTGCAGATCTCGCTTTTTGTCACAATGTTTTAAAAATTGAAAAAAGAAAAAAAAAATATGTCTTTCTTCATTTTCAAAAACAAATGAGAGCTGTAAAATACTCACCATGCCTCTCGGCAAATAGCTTGGGGTGTCTACTTTCCAAAATGGGGTCATTTGTGGGGGGTTTGGGCTATCTTGGCATTTTATGGCCTTCAAAACCGTGATAGGTAGTGAGGAGTGAAATCAAAAATTTGTGCCCTTAGAAATCCTGAAGGCGGTGCTTGGTTTTCGGGGGCCCGTACGCGGCTAGGCTCTCAAAAAGTCCCACACATGTGGTATCCCCGTACTCAGGAGAAGCAGCCAAATGTATTTTGGGGTGCAACTCCGCATATAACCATGGCATGTTTGAGCAGTATATCATTTAGTGACAACTTTTTGTACATTTTTTTTTTTTTTTCTTGTCATTATTCAATCACTTGGGACAAAAAAAAAAAATATTCAATGGGCTCAACATGCCTCTCAGCAATTTCCTTGGGGTGTCTACTTTCCAAAATGGGGTCATTTTGGGGGGTTTTGTGCTATCTTGGCATTTTATGGCCTTCAAAACTGTGATAGGTAGTGAGGAGTGAAATCAAAAATGTATGCCCTTAGAAACCTTGAAGGCGGTGCTTGAGTTTTGGGGTCCCGTACGCGGCTAGGCTCCCAAAAAGTCCCACACATGTGGTATCCCCGTACTCAGGAGAAGCAGCAGAATGTATTTTGGGGTGTAATTTCACATATGCCCATGGCATGTGTGAGCAATATATCATTTAGTGACATCTTTGTGCAAAAAAAACAAAGTTTGTCATATTCCCGCAACTTGTGGCAAAATATAAAATATTCCATGGACTGAACATGCCTCTCAGTAAATAGCTTGGGGTGTCTACTTTCCAAAATGGGGTAATTTGGGGGGGTTTGTGCTATTTTGGCATTTTATGGCCTTCGAAACTGTGATAGGTAGTGAGGAGTGAAATCAAAAATTTACGCCCTTAGAAATCCTGAAGGCGGTGATTGGTTTTTGGGGCCCCGTACCCGGCTAGGCTCCCAAAAATTCCCACACATGTGGTATTCCCGTACTCAGGAGAAGCAGCAGAATGTATTTTGGGGTGCAATTCCACATATAACCATGGCATGTGTGAGCAATATATCATTTAGTGACAATTTTTTGTACATTTTTTCTTTTTTTTTTCTTTTTATCATTATTCAATCATTTGGGACAAAAAAAAAATATTCAATGGGCTCAACATGCCTCTCAGCAAATAGCTTGGGGTGTCTACTTTCCAAAATGGGGTCATTTGGGGGGGTTTTGTGCCATCTTGGCATTTTATGGCCTTCAAAACTGTGATAGGTAGTGATAGGTAGTGAGGAGTGAAATCAAAAATTTATGCCCTTAGAAATCCTGAAGGCGGTGCTTGGTTTTTGGGGTCCTGTATGCGACTAGGCTCCCAAAAAGTCCCACACATGTGGTATCCCCGTACTCAGGAGAAGCAGCAGAATGTATTTTGGGGTGTAATTTCACATATGCCCATGGCATGTGTGAGCAATATATCATTTAGTGACAACTTTGTGCAAAAAAAACAAAGTTTGTCATATTCCCGCAACTTGTGGCAAAATATAAAATATTCCATGGACTAATAATGCCTCTCAGTAAATAGCTTGGGGTGTCTACTTTCCAAAATGGGGTCATTTGGGGGGGTTTTGTGCTATTTTGGCATTTTATGGCCTTCGAAACTGTGATAGGTAGTGAGGAGTGAAATCAAAAATTTGTGCCCTTAGAAATCCTGAAGGCGGTGCTTGGTTTTCGGGGGCCCGTACGCGGCTAGGCTCTCAAAAAGTCCCACACATGTGGTACCCCCGTACTCAGGAGAAGCAGCCAAATGTATTTTGGGGTACAACTCCGCATATAACCATGGCATGTTTGAGCAGTATATCATTTAGTGACAACTTTTTGTACATTTTTTTTTTTTTTCTTGTCATTATTCAATCACTTGGGACAAAAAAAAAAATATTCAATGGGCTCAACATGCCTCTCAGCAATTTCCTTGGGGTGTCTACTTTCCAAAATGGGGTCATTTTGGGGGGTTTTGTGCTATCTTGGCATTTTATGGCCTTCAAAACTGTGATAGGTAGTGAGGAGTGAAATCAAAAATTTATGCCCTTAGAAACCTTGAAGGCGGTGCTTGAGTTTTGGGGTCCCGTACGCGGCTAGGCTCCCAAAAAGTCCCACACATGTGGTATCCCCGTACTCAGGAGAAGCAGCAGAATGTATTTTGGGGTGTAATTTCACATATGCCCATGGCATGTGTGAGCAATATATCATTTAGTGACATCTTTGTGCAAAAAAAAACAAAGTTTGTCATATTCCCGCAACTTGTGGCAAAATATAAAATATTCCATGGACTGAACATGCCTCTCAGTAAATAGCTTGGGGTGTCTACTTTCCAAAATGGGGTAATTTGGGGGGGTTTTGTGCTATTTTGGCATTTTATGGCCTTCGAAACTGTGATAGGTAGTGAGGAGTGAAATCAAAAATTTACGCCCTTAGAAATCCTGAAGGCGGTGATTGGTTTTTGGGGCCCCGTACCCGGCTAGGCTCCCAAAAATTCCCACACATGTGGTATCCCCGTACTCAGGAGAAGCAGCAGAATGTATTTTGGGGTGCAATTCCACATATAACCATGGCATGTGTGAGCAATATATCATTTAGTGACAATTTTTTGTACATTTTTTCTTTTTTTTTTCTTTTTATCATTATTCAATCATTTGGGACAAAAAAAAAAATATTCAATGGGCTCAACATGCCTCTCAGCAAATAGCTTGGGGTGTCTACTTTCCAAAATGGGGTCATTTGGGGGGGTTTTGTGCCATCTTGGCATTTTATGGCCTTCAAAACTGTGATAGGTAGTGATAGGTAGTGAGGAGTGAAATCAAAAATTTATGCCCTTAGAAATCCTGAAGGCGGTGCTTGGTTTTTGGGGTCCTGTATGCGACTAGGCTCCCAAAAAGTCCCACACATGTGGTATCCCCGTACTCAGGAGAAGCAGCAGAATGTATTTTGGGGTGTAATTTCACATATGCCCATGGCATGTGTGAGCAATATATCATTTAGTGACAACTTTGTGCAAAAAAAACAAAGTTTGTCATATTCCCGCAACTTGTGGCAAAATATAAAATATTCCATGGACTAATAATGCCTCTCAGTAAATAGCTTGGGGTGTCTACTTTCCAAAATGGGGTCATTTGGGGGGGTTTTGTGCTATTTTGGCATTTTATGGCCTTCGAAACTGTGATAGGTAGTGAGGAGTGAAATCAAAAATTTGCGCCCTTAGAAATCCTGAAGGCGGTGCTTGGTTTCCGGGGTCCCGTGCGTGGCTAGGCTCCTAAAAAGTCCCACACATGTGGTATCCCCATACTCAGGAGAAGCAGCAGAATGTATTTTGGGGTGCAATTCCACATATAACCATGGCATGTGTGAGCAATATATCATTTAGTGACAACTTTTTGTATTTTTTTTTTTTTGTCATTATTCAATCACTTGGGACAAAAAATAAAAATATTCAATGGGCTCAACATGCCTCTCAGCAATTTCCTTGGGGTGTCTACTTTCCAAAATGGGGTCATTTTGGGGGGTTTTGTACTGCCCTGCCATTTTAGCACCTCAAGAAATGAGATAGGCAGTCATAAATTAAAAGCTGTGTAAATTCCAGAAAATGTACCCTAGTTTGTAGACGCTATAACTTTTGCGCAAACCAATAAATATACGCTTATTGTCATTTTTTTTACTAAAGACATGTGGCTGAATACATTTTGGCCTAAATGTATGACTACAATTGAGTTTATTCGATTTTTCTTATAACAAAAAGTAGAAAATATCATTTTTTTTCAAAATTTTCGGTCTTTTTCCGTTTATATCGCAAAAAATAAAAATCGCAGAGGCAATCAAATACCATTAAAAGAAAGCTCTATTTGTGGGAAGAAAAGGACGCAAATTTCGTTTGGGTACAACATTGCATGTTCGCACAATTTACAGTTAAAGCAGCGCAGTGCAAAATTCTGAATTCACCTCTGGTCCTCTAGCTACCAAATGGTCCGGGGCTTAAGTGGTTAAAGTGGAACAATAAAAGTGAAATATTCCTTTAAATTCCGTACCTGGGGGTGGGGGTGTATAGTATGCCTGTAAAGCAGCGCTTGTTTCCCGTGCTTAGAACTGTCCCTGCACAAAGTGTCATTTCTGAAGGAAAAAAGTAATTTAAAAGCACTCGCGGCTATAATGAACTGTCGGCTTCAGAGCAATACAGAGAAAAGTAATTGATTTAAAAAAAAAATGCGTGGGGGTCCCCCCAAATTTCATTACCAGGCCCTTCAGGTCTGGTATGGATATTAAGGGGTACCCTGCATCAAATTTAAAAAAAAAATACGTGGGATTCCCCCCAAATATCCATACTAGACCCTTCAGGGGTCTGCCAGGTTGCATGCTCGGATAAAGGGTTTGGTATGGATTTTTGGGGGGAACTCCAGGCATTTTTTTTTAAAATTTGGCATGGAGTTCCCCTTAAAATCCATACCAGACCTGAAGGGTCTGGTATGGATATTTGGGGGGAATTCCACATCTTTTTTTTTTTTTGAAGCAGGGTTCCCCTTAATATCCATACCAGACCTGAAGGGCCTGGTAATTGAATTTGGGGGGACCCCCACGCATTTTTTTTTTCAATGACTTTTCTCTGTATTGCCGGGAGCCGACAATTCATTATAGCCGCGAGTGCTTTTAAATTACTTTTTTTTCCTTCAGAAATTACACTTTGTGTAGGGACAGTTCTAAGCACGGGAAACAAGCGTTGCTTTACAGGCATACTATACACCCTCCCATACTATACACACACCCCCCCCCCCCAGGTAAGAAATTTAAAGGAATATTTAACTTTTATTGTTTCACTTTAAGCATTATTAAAATCATTGCTCCCAAAAAAACGTCAGTTTTTAAAACTTTTTTTTCCGGGTCCCCAAACACTTTTTATGACAATAACTTGCATATAAGCCTTTAAAATTAGCACTTTAGATTTCTCCCATAGACTTTTACAGGGTGTTCCGCGGCTTTTAGAATTTGCCGCAAACACCCAAAATTGTTCGGCGAACAGGCAATGTTCGAGTCGAACTCGAAGCTCATCCCTATTCAGCGGTGATGGGGAGATCATCCAACTGTCTGCCAACCAGCCTGGAACGCAGCTTCTCACATCCAGAAACTGTTGTGACACTGGAAGTCAGATTCAGTCTATCTACTCTGCACTTTAGTCCCTCCTTAGTAGTAGTAGTAGTAACTCTTGAACATTGCAAAAGTTCAGACCCAAACCCCATTGAAGTCCATGGGACCCGAATTTGAAAAATCAAAAGTCCCCATTTTGGAGGCTTATATGCAAGTTATTGGCCATAGAAAGGGTATGGGGGCCCGGCTACTGCCCTGGGGAACATGTATCAATGCAAAAACATTTTTTTTAAAAGATCGTTTTTACAGGAGCAGTGATTTTAATGATGCTTAAAATTAAACAATAAAAATGAAAAATTCCTGCCTATAGTGCCTGAGGGGGTCCTCTGATGCCGCGTACACACGACCGTTTTTCATGACGAGAAAAATGCAATTTTTTTAAATGGTCATTAAAAACGATTGTGTGTGGGCTTCAGAGCATTTTTCACGACGTGAAAAATGGCCATTAAAAATTTGGAACATGCTCTAATTTTTCTTGTTGTTTTTCACATCGTCGTTTTTCTCGTCATGAAAAATGGCCGTGTGTAGGCTTTAACGACGTGAAAAAAATGCGCATTCTCAGAAGCAAGTGATGAGACGGGAGCGCTCGTTCTGGTAAAACTAGCGTTCGTAATGGAGATAGCACATTCGTCACGCTGTAACGGACTGAAGAGCAAGAGGCTGAAAAGCGCGACTCGGCTCTCACCAAACTTTACTAACACAAGGATCAGCAAAAGCAGCCCAAAGGGTGGCGCCATCTGAATGGAACTTCCCCTTTATAGTGCCGTTGTACATTTCGTACGTCACCAAGCTTTGCTCTAGCATTTTTTTTCATGATCATGTGTAGACAAGGCAGGCTTGAGAAGAATCACGTTGAGAAAAACATAGCTTTTTTCAATGACATTAAAAAAGGTCATGTGTACGCGGCATTAGTCTGCTTGTAAATTGGCGCCTCTGTACCATGTATAGAGCCTGCTGCGTCAAAACTGACATATATAAAGGAAAAAATATATATTTAAATTGCCTGTAATACAATACTATATTCTGCAATAACAAAAGTTTTTTTTTTTTAAAACAGCGTGGGGTCCCCCCAAATTCCATACCAGGCCCTTACCCAGTGCATGCTGGGTCGGGATATGTCATAATGGGGTGGTGCCACCAGGTAATGTCACCAGGGGGCCCTGTCCCTTGCCTATTTAAGAACTGTCAAATGGCAGAGCAAGCATTCAGTGTTTAGCCTTCATCACGGGCAGAGCGATTTTTGATTTTCTTTTTTCGGGTCCGGCAGTGCGTTGTAATTGACGATTGGGGGCATTGTTTTTTAATTTTTTTAATAAAGGAATTGTCAAAAACTGCTTCCTGTCTTTATTTATTTTTGACACTTTTTTTGGTGAACGGATAGGGATACAATGTACCCCATACTCATTTACAAAGAGGGGTAGCCAGACTCTGATAAGCCCCCTGCCCACAGACCCCCACAACCACCGCCAGGGTTGTAAGGAAGAGGCCCTTGTCCTCATCAACATGGAGACAAGGTGCTTTGGGGTGGGGGGGCAGAGCAATCTTCTACATGTTGCATGTTTTGAGTTACAGAGGAGGTCTAGGGCTAGAATTATTGCTCTCACTCTAACAATCACGGCGATACCTCACACTGTTTGAACACCATTTTCATATGCGGGCGCTACTCAAGTATGCGTTCGTTTCTGCACGCGAGCTCGGCGGGACGGGGCGTGTTAAATTTTTTTTTTTTACTTATTCATTTTACTTTTTATTTCTTATTTTTACACTGTTCTTAAAAAAAAAGTGTCTCTTTTATTCCTATTACAAGGAATGTAAACATCCCTTGTAATAGAAAAAAAATCATGACAGGACCTCTTAAATATGAGATCTGGGGTCAAAAAGACCTCAGATCTCATATTTACACTAAAATGCACAAAAAAATAAAAAGTGATCTTGCAGCGAATCCGCCGTAGAGACCACTTTTATCGAAAACCAGACCGCTCAATGAAGGAGAGGATACCAGGGTTATGGTAGCTAGCTGCTGCCATAACAACGATATCCTTCTTCAAAGTGCCGTCATATCGGCGTGAGCCGGTCCGGAAGTGGTTAGTTTTTTTTTTATCTTAATGCATTCTATACATTAAGATAAAAAACCTGTGTGCAGCAGCCTCCCGAATACTTACTTGAGCCCCATCCCTATCCAGTGATGTGAACAAATGCCTTCGGCCGTCTGGGAGAATCTCCCTTCTGATTGGCTGGGACACAGCAGCGGCACCATTGGCTCCCGCTGCTGTCAATCAAGGTCAGTTAGCCAATCAGGAGAGAGAGGCGGTGGGGCCGAACCGCAGCTCCATTCCTGAATGGACACTCAGAGATGTAGCTCGTCTAGGGTGCCTCCATAGCAAGCTGCTTGCTGTGGGTGCACTCGACAGGAGGGAGGTGCCAGGAGCCCCAGGAGGGAACCCAGAAGAGGAGGATCCGGGCTGCTCTGTGTAAAACCATTGCACAGAGCAGGTAAGTATAACATGTTGTTTTTTATTTTTTTTATCTTTAAAAATAACAGACTTTAGTATCACTTGAAGTTTCATCAACAATTACACTTCTACTGATGGTTACCCTGCTCGTGCCTTGGTGTAGAATTCTGTTCCTTCTGAACTCCTGTGACCCGTTTTGAGCCAACAACGTGCTAAAGCCTGCTATCAGCTGATGTCATAGAGCCGCTTCAGGCTCTGAAAAGATCGCGGCCATATGGTCTGGATCCACCCAGATGCTTGGACTGGCAGCTAGCTGGCTTGGCCTGTCAGTGATCTGCCGAGAGTCTGAGCCTGCCCCCTCTCCCCCAATCCCTCTTCACAGCTCAGCATTCCAGTTAGCGCTGGAGGGGAAGGACAGAGAGACACTGACCGACAGTTATAAGCTCTCTGCAGGCTGAGAGCTGAGCGATCAGTGGTGTTCGATCGCTCAGTTCCCAATCTTAGAGCTGGCGGGGGACAGATACAGAACCCACCCACAGTAGGTGAGTATATATATATATATATATATATATATGTAGCGGGGTGTTCCATAAAAGGGGAGTGTCTGAGTGGTAGTTAGGCTCAGACACACTGATTGTTAGGGTTAATGGACCATTTCTGTTGATGGGAGATAGTGTTGGTGCACAGTTCCCTGTGGCCTACAGGTGGTGCTGTCGCCATGGGCCAGGGTTGAACCACCAATACAGGGCTGCGCCTTTTTGTGTCCCCTCTCGGCAGTAGTACGGTGGGGCGGGGAACCTGCTGTGCCTGTCGGGAGAGGGTATAAAAGGGGGCGGACATCTTCCGTTGGGTCGTCGACGACCCAGGCACCTTCAGCCTGGGTGTGTGTGGTTCGTCCACTCCCAGGCACCTTTGGCCTGGGGGTGAGGAGGGTCGTCTCCGGGTGCCCTAGGCCCTGAGGTGGAGTTCCTGTTCCATCCCAGACACCTTCAGTCTGGGGTGAGGTACTACTTTGAAGGCCCGGGGCCCAGCAACCTTCGGCTGGGGTCCGCTAGGGATCGAGGACTCCCAGGGTGCCGCCTTGCGAGGGGACCCGTATCTGGGATGAGGAGGCCAGGGAGGTAACCCTTTCCGAAAACCCAGCACAGAGTCGTGGTGACGGTGAGGGCCTCTAGTAACTCTCTGGAGGGATGTTTTCTCCTTGACATGGGCCAAATACTTCAAGAAGGAGGTTCACGTTCAGGTCAGTGGCAGTAAGCCCTACTCTTCAGGTCAGTGGCAGTGACCCCACTCTTCAGGTCAGTGGCAGTGACCCTACTCATCCAAGTCAGTGGCAGTGACTCTATTCACCCGGTCTTTGGCAGAGACCAACCTCACGGTCTGTGGCAGAGATCGTGCACCAAAGCTGTTTGAGAAACCTAAACAGTCTAAAGAATTGAGCTACGTTTGTGCCTGGACCTCCTCCACACCTAAGCTGTCCTGTATCTTCGCTCCAACCTGTCTGCTCTCAAAGAGGCTGTTTATTATCCTGTGTGAAATAAATGTTGAGTTGGACTTTCAGCTAGTGTGGACATTCACATTTCTGGGGAATACGAGGACTTGCATCTATCTAAGGTCGAGGTGAGATCATTCTTGGGAGGACTTTGACTCTGGCCGCAGACAAGGCCCAAAACGAACACCGCTCAACCTCTTTACACAGGAGGGTACGGGCTTGTGGTGCGGTGTGCCTCTCTCTGCCTGCGAGGAGCCTAAGTTAATGCAGGTTGGGGAGAGGTGGGTGCGCTACATATATATATATAATTATTTTTTTTTAATACATCCCAACTTTCTATTTTTACTGTATTACACATATAAACCTTAGTGTGGGGTAACATAATGCTGCACTCCTAGGGTTGCCACCTTTCCCAGAAATAACATCCCTTTAACAGGTCAAATAACAGGTGTTTATTCCTAATATTTAGATGGGAAACATTTTTACAGGTCACGCTGTACCAGTAGCAACCCTATGCCCAGTGACCACCTGTACAAAATGTGATGGTCAGTCAGTCCTCCAATATTATTTTCACCTGTAATCCCCACTAATGATAACAAGAGTAGTAAACCTTCACCACAAGCTCCCTGGTGACAATAGCTCTGCAGTATATCATCCCGCCATCTGAGAGCTCAGCATCACATGGCTCTATTCTATGAATGCATTCTGTAAAACAGCCACTAGATGCCGCAAGTAAACCCCGATGTTTGTCACTGAGAACTAATAGCCCTACCAGTGAAATGTGATGAATGTATGAGTGCGAGGTAAGCTGCTTGAGCTTGTGAGGTGCGGGGATTGCCCACCATGGACTCCTGAGGAAGGATATTACTCAGAATGAACAGTTGAGGAGGCGGTGGGTCGATGCATAGAATGTATATGTGAATGGGCGTGTTCTAGAAGACTCCTCTCCTCTCCCTTGGGCGCTCCGTACAACTTCCATGAAAGAGGACGGTGATTTGTGAAGTGTAATGTGAGCCTGTGGAGCCCCTGACATGGCTGGGAGACAGTCCCTGGTGTTTGTAAAGAAAATATTTCCCTTCATCTCCTCTCTGAGGTTTGTTGGGCTCCGGGAACATCTGCTGCAGGAAACCTCCAAAGAAGGAGAGGACCGCTCAGCTCCACACTCAGCTACAGATCCTCATCTGACCTGGTAAGAAGGACACAGGTCCTCCTCTTCATATCCTTCATATCAGGCATGTCAGCTCTGGACACAGGTCCTCCTCTTCATATCCTTCATATCAGGCATGTCAGCTCTGGACACAGGTCCTCCTCTTCATATCCTTCATATCAGGCATGTCAGCTCTGGACACAGGTCCTCCTCTTCATATCCTTCATATCAGGCATGTCAGCTCTGGACACAGGTCCTCTTCTTCATATCCTTCATATCAGGCATGTCAGCTCTGGACACAGGTCCTCCTCTTCATATCCTTCATATCAGGCATGTCAGCTCTGGACACAGGTCCTCCTCTTCATATCCTTCATATCAGGCATGTCAGCTCTGGACACAGGTCCTCTTCTTCATATCAGGCATGTCAGCTCTGGACACAGGTCCTCTTCTTCATATCCTTCATATCAGGCATGTCAGCTCTGGACACAGGTCCTCCTCTTTGTATCCTTCATATCAGGCATGCCAGCTCTGGACACAGGTCCTCTTCTTCATATCCTTCATATCAGGCATGTCAGCTCTGGACACAGGTCCTCCTCTTCATATCCTTCATATCAGGCATGTCAGCTCTGGACACAGGTCCTCCTCTTCATATCCTTCATATCAGGCATGTCAGCTCTGGACACAGGTCCTCCTCTTCATATCCTTCATATCAGGCATGTCAGCTCTGGACACAGGTCCTCCTCTTCATATCCTTCATATCAGGCATGTCAGCTCTGGACACAGGTCCTCTTCTTCATATCCTTCATATCAGGCATGTCAGCTCTGGACACAGGTCCTCTTCTTCATATCCTTCATATCAGGCATGTCAGCTCTGGACACAGGTCCTCCTCTTTGTATCCTTCATATCAGGCATGTCAGCTCTGGACACAGGTCCTCTTCTTCATATCCTTCATATCAGGCATGTCAGCTCTGGACACAGGTCCTCCTCTTCATATCCTTCATATCAGGCATGTCAGCTCTGGACAAAGGTCCTCCTCTTCGTATCCTTCATATCAGGCATGTCAGCTCTGGACACAGGTCCTCCTCTTCATATCCTTCATATCAGGCATGTCAGCTCTGGACACAGGTCCTCTTCTTCATATCCTTCATATCAGGCATGTCAGCTCTGGACACAGGTCCTCCTCTTCATATCCTTCATATGAGGCATGCCAGCTCTGGACACAGGTCCTCCTCTTCATATCCTTCATATCAGGCATGTCAGCTCTGGAAACAGGTCCTCCTCTTTGTATCCTTCATATCAGGCATGTCAGCTCTGGACACAGGTCCTCTTCTTCATATCCTTCATATCAGGCATGTCAGCTCTGGACACAGGTCCTCCTCTTCATATCCTTCATATCAGGCATGTCAGCTCTGGACACAGGTCCTCCTCTTCATATCCTTCATATCAGGCATGTCATCTCTGGACACAGGTCCTCTTCTTCATATCAGGCATGTCAGCTCTGGACACAGGTCCTCTTCTTCATATCCTTCATATCAGGCATGTCAGCTCTGGACACAGGTCCTCCTCTTTGTATCCTTCATATCAGGCATGCCAGCTCTGGACACAGGTCCTCTTCTTCATATCCTTCATATCAGGCATGTCAGCTCTGGACACAGGTCCTCCTCTTCATATCCTTCATATCAGGCATGTCAGCTCTGGACACAGGTCCTCCTCTTCATATCCTTCATATCAGGCATGTCAGCTCTGGACACAGGTCCTCCTCTTCATATCCTTCATATCAGGCATGTCAGCTCTGGACACAGGTCCTCTTCTTCATATCCTTCATATCAGGCATGTCAGCTCTGGACACAGGTCCTCCTCTTCATATCCTTCATATCAGGCATGTCAGCTCTGGACACAGGTCCTCTTCTTCATATCCTTCATATCAGGCATGTCAGCTCTGGACACAGGTCCTCTTCTTCATATCCTTCATATCAGGCATGTCAGCTCTGGACACAGGTCCTCTTCTTCATATCCTTCATATCAGGCATGTCAGCTCTGGACACAGGTCCTCTTCTTCATATCCTTCATATCAGGCATGTCAGCTCTGGACACAGGTCCTCTTCTTCATATCCTTCATATCAGGCATGTCAGCTCTGGACACAGGTCCTCCTCTTCATATCCTTCATATCAGGCATGTCAGCTCTGGACACAGGTCCTCCTCTTCATATCCTTCATATCAGGCATGTCAGCTCTGGACACAGGTCCTCTTCTTCATATCAGGCATGTCAGCTCTGGACACAGGTCCTCTTCTTCATATCCTTCATATCAGGCATGTCAGCTCTGGACACAGGTCCTCCTCTTCATATCCTTCATATCAGGCATGTCAGCTCTGGACACAGGTCCTCTTCTTCATATCCTTCATATCAGGCATGTCAGCTCTGGACACAGGTCCTCCTCTTCATATCCTTCATATCAGGCATGTCAGCTCTGGACACAGGTCCTCCTCTTCATATCCTTCATATCAGGCATGTCAGCTCTGGACACAGGTCCTCTTCTTCATATCAGGCATGTCAGCTCTGGACACAGGTCCTCTTCTTCATATCCTTCATATCAGGCATGTCAGCTCTGGACACAGGTCCTCCTCTTTGTATCCTTCATATCAGGCATGCCAGCTCTGGACACAGGTCCTCTTCTTCATATCCTTCATATCAGGCATGTCAGCTCTGGACACAGGTCCTCCTCTTCATATCCTTCATATCAGGCATGTCAGCTCTGGACACAGGTCCTCCTCTTCATATCCTTCATATCAGGCATGTCAGCTCTGGACACAGGTCCTCTTCTTCATATCCTTCATATCAGGCATGTCAGCTCTGGACACAGGTCCTCTTCTTCATATCCTTCATATCAGGCATGTCAGCTCTGGACACAGGTCCTCTTCTTCATATCCTTCATATCAGGCATGTCAGCTCTGGACACAGGTCCTCCTCTTCATATCCTTCATATCAGGCATGTCAGCTCTGGACACAGGTCCTCCTCTTCATATCCTTCATATCAGGCATGTCAGCTCTGGACACAGGTCCTCTTCTTCATATCAGGCATGTCAGCTCTGGACACAGGTCCTCTTCTTCATATCCTTCATATCAGGCATGTCAGCTCTGGACACAGGTCCTCCTCTTCATATCCTTCATATCAGGCATGTCAGCTCTGGACACAGGTCCTCCTCTTCATATCCTTCATATCAGGCATGTCAGCTCTGGACACAGGTCCTCTTCTTCATATCAGGCATGTCAGCTCTGGACACAGGTCCTCTTCTTCATATCCTTCATATCAGGCATGTCAGCTCTGGACACAGGTCCTCCTCTTTGTATCCTTCATATCAGGCATGCCAGCTCTGGACACAGGTCCTCTTCTTCATATCCTTCATATCAGGCATGTCAGCTCTGGACACAGGTCCTCCTCTTCATATCCTTCATATCAGGCATGTCAGCTCTGGACACAGGTCCTCCTCTTCATATCCTTCATATCAGGCATGTCAGCTCTGGACACAGGTCCTCCTCTTCATATCCTTCATATCAGGCATGTCAGCTCTGGACACAGGTCCTCTTCTTCATATCAGGCATGTCAGCTCTGGACACAGGTCCTCTTCTTCATATCCTTCATATCAGGCATGTCAGCTCTGGACACAGGTCCTCCTCTTTGTATCCTTCATATCAGGCATGCCAGCTCTGGACACAGGTCCTCTTCTTCATATCCTTCATATCAGGCATGTCAGCTCTGGACACAGGTCCTCCTCTTCATATCCTTCATATCAGGCATGTCAGCTCTGGACACAGGTCCTCCTCTTCATATCCTTCATATCAGGCATGTCAGCTCTGGACACAGGTCCTCTTCTTCATATCCCTCATATCAGGCATGTCAGCTCTGGACACAGGTCCTCTTCTTCATATCCTTCATATCAGGCATGTCAGCTCTGGACACAGGTCCTCCTCTTCATATCCTTCATATCAGGCATGTCAGCTCTGGACACAGGTCCTCCTCTTCATATCCTTCATATCAGGCATGTCAGCTCTGGACACAGGTCCTCTTCTTCATATCCTTCATATCAGGCATGTCAGCTCTGGACACAGGTCCTCTTCTTCATATCCTTCATATCAGGCATGTCAGCTCTGGACACAGGTCCTCCTCTTTGTATCCTTCATATCAGGCATGTCAGCTCTGGACACAGGTCCTCTTCTTCATATCCTTCATATCAGGCATGTCAGCTCTGGACACAGGTCCTCCTCTTCATATCCTTCATATCAGGCATGTCAGCTCTGGACAAAGGTCCTCCTCTTCGTATCCTTCATATCAGGCATGTCAGCTCTGGACACAGGTCCTCCTCTTCATATCCTTCATATCAGGCATGTCAGCTCTGGACACAGGTCCTCTTCTTCATATCCTTCATATCAGGCATGTCAGCTCTGGACACAGGTCCTCCTCTTCATATCCTTCATATGAGGCATGCCAGCTCTGGACACAGGTCCTCCTCTTCATATCCTTCATATCAGGCATGTCAGCTCTGGACACAGGTCCTCTTCTTCATATCAGGCATGTCAGCTCTGGACACAGGTCCTCTTCATATCCTTCATATCAGGCATGTCAGCTCTGGACACAGGTCCTCCTCTTCATATCCTTCATATCAGGCATGTCAGCTCTGGACACAGGTCCTCCTCTTCATATCAGGCATGTCAGCTCTGGACACAGGTCCTCCTCTTCATATCCCTCATATGAGGCATGTCAGTTCTGGACACAGGTCCTCTTCTTCATATCCTTCATATCAGGCATGTCAGCTCTGGACACAGGTCCTCCTCTTCATATCCTTCATATCAGGCATGTCAGCTCTGGACACAGGTCCTCCTCTTCATATCCTTCATATCAGGCATGTCAGCTCTGGACACAGGTCCTCTTCTTCATATCAGGCATGTCAGCTCTGGACACAGGTCCTCTTCTTCATATCCTTCATATCAGGCATGTCAGCTCTGGACACAGGTCCTCCTCTTTGTATCCTTCATATCAGGCATGTCAGCTCTGGACACAGGTCCTCCTCTTCATATCCTTCATATCAGGCATGTCAGCTCTGGACACAGGTCCTCCTCTTCATATCCTTCATATCAGGCATGTCAGCTCTGGACACAGGTCCTCTTCTTCATATCCCTCATATCAGGCATGTCAGCTCTGGACACAGGTCCTCTTCTTCATATCCTTCATATCAGGCATGTCAGCTCTGGACACAGGTCCTCCTCTTCATATCCTTCATATCAGGCATGTCAGCTCTGGACACAGGTCCTCCTCTTCATATCCTTCATATCAGGCATGTCAGCTCTGGACAAAGGTCCTCTTCTTCATATCCTTCATATCAGGCATGTCAGCTCTGGACACAGGTCCTCTTCTTCATATCCTTCATATCAGGCATGTCAGCTCTGGACACAGGTCCTCCTCTTTGTATCCTTCATATCAGGCATGTCAGCTCTGGACACAGGTCCTCTTCTTCATATCCTTCATATCAGGCATGTCAGCTCTGGACACAGGTCCTCCTCTTCATATCCTTCATATCAGGCATGTCAGCTCTGGACAAAGGTCCTCCTCTTCGTATCCTTCATATCAGGCATATCAGCTCTGGACACAGGTCCTCCTCTTCATATCCTTCATATCAGGCATGTCAGCTCTGGACACAGGTCCTCTTCTTCATATCCTTCATATCAGGCATGTCAGCTCTGGACACAGGTCCTCCTCTTCATATCCTTCATATGAGGCATGCCAGCTCTGGACACAGGTCCTCCTCTTCATATCCTTCATATCAGGCATGTCAGCTCTGGACACAGGTCCTCTTCTTCATATCAGGCATGTCAGCTCTGGACACAGGTCCTCTTCATATCCTTCATATCAGGCATGTCAGCTCTGGACACAGGTCCTCCTCTTCATATCCTTCATATCAGGCATGTCAGCTCTGGACACAGGTCCTCCTCTTCATATCAGGCATGTCAGCTCTGGACACAGGTCTTCCTCTTCATATCCCTCATATGAGGCATGTCAGTTCTGGACACAGGTCCTCTTCTTCATATCCTTCATATCAGGCATGTCAGCTCTGGACACAGGTCCTCCTCTTCATATCCTTCATATCAGGCATGTCAGCTCTGGACACAGGTCCTCCTCTTCATATCCTTCATATCAGGCATGTCAGCTCTGGACACAAGTCCTCCTCTTCATATCCTTCATATCAGGCATGTCAGCTCTGGACACAGGTCCTCTTCTTCATATCCTTCATATCAGGCATGTCAGCTCTGGACACAGGTCCTCCTCTTCATATCCTTCATATCAGGCATGTCAGCTCTGGACACAGGTCCTCCTCTTCATATCCTTCATATCAGGCATGTCAGCTCTGGACACAGGTCCTCTTCTTCATATCAGGCATGTCAGCTCTGGACACAGGTCCTCTTCTTCATATCCTTCATATCAGGCATGTCAGCTCTGGACACAGGTCCTCCTCTTTGTATCCTTCATATCAGGCATGCCAGCTCTGGACACAGGTCCTCTTCTTCATATCCTTCATATCAGGCATGTCAGCTCTGGACACAGGTCCTCCTCTTCATATCCTTCATATCAGGCATGTCAGCTCTGGACACAGGTCCTCCTCTTCATATCCTTCATATCAGGCATGTCAGCTCTGGACACAGGTCCTCCTCTTCATATCCTTCATATCAGGCATGTCAGCTCTGGACACAGGTCCTCCTCTTCATATCCTTCATATCAGGCATGTCAGCTCTGGACACAGGTCCTCTTCTTCATATCCTTCATATCAGGCATGTCAGCTCTGGACACAGGTCCTCTTCTTCATATCCTTCATATCAGGCATGTCAGCTCTGGACACAGGTCCTCCTCTTTGTATCCTTCATATCAGGCATGTCAGCTCTGGACACAGGTCCTCTTCTTCATATCCTTCATATCAGGCATGCCAGCTCTGGACACAGGTCCTCCTCTTCATATCCTTCATATCAGGCATGTCAGCTCTGGACACAGGTCCTCTTCTTCATATCAGGCATGTCAGCTCTGGACACAGGTCCTCTTCATATCCTTCATATCAGGCATGTCAGCTCTGGACACAGGTCCTCCTCTTCATATCCTTCATATCAGGCATGTCAGCTCTGGACACAGGTCCTCCTCTTCATATCAGGCATGTCAGCTCTGGACACAGGTCCTCCTCTTCATATCCCTCATATGAGGCATGTCAGTTCTGGACACAGGTCCTCTTCTTCATATCCTTCATATCAGGCATGTCAGCTCTGGACACAGGTCCTCCTCTTCATATCCTTCATATCAGGCATGTCAGCTCTGGACACAGGTCCTCCTCTTCATATCCTTCATATCAGGCATGTCAGCTCTGGACACAGGTCCTCCTCTTCATATCCTTCATATCAGGCATGTCAGCTCTGGACACAGGTCCTCTTCTTCATATCCTTCATATCAGGCATGTCAGCTCTGGACACAGGTCCTCCTCTTCATATCCTTCATATCAGGCATGTCAGCTCTGGACACAGGTCCTCCTCTTCATATCCTTCATATCAGGCATGTCAGCTCTGGACACAGGTCCTCCTCTTTGTATCCTTCATATCAGGCATGTCAGCTCTGGACACAGGTCCTCTTCTTCATATCCTTCATATCAGGCATGTCAGCTCTGGACACAGGTCCTCCTCTTCATATCCTTCATATCAGGCATGTCAGCTCTGGACACAGGTCCTCTTCTTCATATCCTTCATATCAGGCATGTCAGCTCTGGACACAGGTCCTCCTCTTCATATCCTTCATATGAGGCATGCCAGCTCTGGACACAGGTCCTCCTCTTCATATCCTTCATATCAGGCATGTCAGCTCTGGACACAGGTCCTCTTCTTCATATCAGGCATGTCAGCTCTGGACACAGGTCCTCTTCATATCCTTCATATCAGGCATGTCAGCTCTGGACACAGGTCCTCCTCTTCATATCCTTCATATCAGGCATGTCAGCTCTGGACACAGGTCCTCCTCTTCATATCAGGCATGTCAGCTCTGGACACAGGTCCTCCTCTTCATATCCCTCATATGAGGCATGTCAGTTCTGGACACAGGTCCTCTTCTTCATATCCTTCATATCAGGCATGTCAGCTCTGGACACAGGTCCTCCTCTTCATATCCTTCATATCAGGCATGTCAGCTCTGGACACAGGTCCTCCTCTTCATATCCTTCATATCAGGCATGTCAGCTCTGGACACAGGTCCTCTTCTTTATATCAGGCATGTCAGCTCTGGACACAGGTCCTCCTCTTCATATCCTTCATATCAGGCATGTCAGTTCTGGACACAGGTCCTCTTCTTCATATCCTTCATATCAGGCATGTCAGCTCTGGACACAGGTCCTCCTCTTCATATCCTTCATATCAGGCATGTCAGCTCTGGACACAGGTCCTCTTCATATCCTTCATATCAGGCATGTCAGCTCTGGACACAGGTCCTCTTCATATCCTTCATATCAGGCATGTCAGCTCTGAACACAGGTCCTCTTCTTCATATCCTTCATATCAGGCATGCCAGCTCTGGACACAGGTCCTCCTCTTCATATCCTTCATATCAGGCATGTCAGCTCTGGACACAGGTCCTCTTCTTCATATCCTTCATATCAGGCATGTCAGCTCTGGACACAGGTCCTCCTCTTCATATCCTTCATATCAGGCATGTCAGCTCTGGACACAGGTCCTCTTCTTCATATCCTTCATATCAGGCATGTCAGCTCTGGACACAGGTCCTCTTCTTCATATCCTTCATATCAGGTATGTCAGCTCTGGACACAGGTCCTCCTCTTCATATCCTTCATATCAGGCATGTCAGCTCTGGACACAGGTCCTCCTCTTCATATCCTTCATATCAGGCATGTCAGCTCTGGACACAGGTCCTCTTCTTCATATCCTTCATATCAGGCATGTCAGCTCTGGACACAGGTCCTCCTCTTCATATCCTTCATATGAGGCATGCCAGCTCTGGACACAGGTCCTCCTCTTCATATCCTTCATATCAGGCATGTCAGCTCTGGACACAGGTCCTCTTCTTCATATCCTTCATATCAGGCATGTCAGCTCTGGACACAGGTTCTCTTCATATCCTTCATATCAGGCATGTCAGCTCTGGACACAGGTCCTCCTCTTCATATCCTTCATATCAGGCATGTCAGCTCTGGACACAGGTCCTCCTCTTCATATCAGGCATGTCAGCTCTGGACACAGGTCCTCCTCTTCATATCCGTCATATGAGGCATGTCAGTTCTGGACACAGGTCCTCTTCTTCAAATCCTTCATATCAGGCATGTCAGCTCTGGACACAGGTCCTCCTCTTCATATCCTTCATATCAGGCATGTCTACTCTGGACACAGGTCCTCTTCATATCCTTCATATCAGGCATGTCAGCTCTGGACACAGGTCCTCTTCATATCCTTCATATCAGGCATGTCAGCTCTGGACACAGGTCCTCTTCTTCATATCCTTCATATCAGGCATGTCAGCTCTGGACACAGGTCCTCTTCTTCATATCCTTCATATCAGGCATGTCAGCTCTGGACACAGGTCCTCTTCATATCCTTCATATCAGGCATGTCAGCTCTGGACACAGGTCCTCCTCTTCATATCCTTCATATCAGGCATGTCAGCTCTGGACACAGGTCCTCCTCTTCATATCAGGCATGTCAGCTCTGGACACAGGTCCTCCTCTTCATATCCCTCATATGAGGCATGTCAGTTCTGGACACAGGTCCTCTTCTTGAAATCCTTCATATCAGGCATGTCAGCTCTGGACACAGGTCCTCCTCTTCATATCCTTCATATCAGGCATGTCAGCTCTGGACACAGGTCCTCTTCATATCCTTCATATCAGGCATGTCAGCTCTGGACACAGGTCCTCTTCATATCCTTCATATCAGGCATGTCAGCTCTGGACACAGGTCCTCTTCTTCATATCCTTCATATCAGGCATGTCAGCTCTGGACACAGGTCCTCCTCTTCATATCCTTCATATCAGGCATGTCAGCTCTGGACACAGGTCCTCCTCTTCATATCCTTCATATCAGGCATGTCAGCTCTGGACACAGGTCCTCTTCTTTATATCAGGCATGTCAGCTCTGGACACAGGTCCTCCTCTTCATATCCTTCATATCAGGCATGTCAGTTCTGGACACAGGTCCTCCTCTTCATATCCTTCATATCAGGCATGTCAGCTCTGGACACAGGTCCTCCTCTTCATATCCTCCATATCAGGCATGTCAGCTCTGGACACAGGTCCTCTTCATATCCTTCATATCAGGCATGTCAGCTCTGGACACAGGTCCTCTTCATATCCTTCATATCAGGCATGTCAGCTCTGGACACAGGTCCTCTTCTTCATATCCTTCATATCAGGCATGTCAGCTCTGGACAGAGGTCCTCCTCTTCATATCCTTCATATCAGGCATGTCAGCTCTGGACACAGGTCCTCCTCTTCATATCCTTCATATCAGGCATGTCAGCTCTGGACACAGGTCCTCTTCATATCCTTCATATCAGGCATGTCAGCTCTGGACACAGGTCCTCTTCTTCATATCCTTCATATCAGGCATGTCAGCTCTGGACACAGGTCCTCCTCTTCATATCCTTCATATCAGGCATGTCAGCTCTCGACACAGGTCCTCTTCTTCATATCCTTCATATCAGGCATGTCAGCTCTGGACACAGGTCCTCCTCTTCATATCCTTCATATCAGGCATGTCAGCTCTGGACACAGGTCCTCTTCATATCCTTCATATCAGGCATGTCAGCTCTGGACACAGGTTCTCTTCTTCATATCCTTCATATCAGGCATGTCAGCTCTGGACACAGGTCCTCCTCTTCATATCCTTCATATCAGGCATGTCAGCTCTGGACACAGGTCCTCTTCTTCATATCCTTCATATCAGGCATGTCAGCTCTGGACACAGGTCCTCTTCTTCATATCCTTCATATCAGGCATGTCAGCTCTGGACACAGGTCCTCCTCTTCATATCCTTCATATCAGGCATGTCAGCTCTGGACACAGGTCCTCTTCTTCATATCCCTCATATCAGGCATGTCAGCTCTGGACACAGGTCCTCCTCTTCATATCCTTCATATCAGGCATGTCAGCTCTGGACACAGGTCCTCTTCTTCATATCCTTCATATCAGGCATGTCAGCTCTGGACACAGGTCCTCCTCTTCATATCCTTCATATCAGGCATGTCAGCTCTGGACACAGGTCCTCCTCTTCATATCCTTCATATCAGGCATGTCAGCTCTGGACACAGGTCCTCCTCTTCATATCCTTCATATCAGGCATGTCAGCTCTGGACACAGGTCCTCTTCTTCATATCCTTCGTATCAGGCATGTCAGCTCTGGACACAGGTCCTCCTCTTCATATCCTTCATATCAGGCATGTCAGCTCTGGACACAGGTCCACTTCATATCCTTCATATCAGGCATGTCAGCTCTGGACACAGGTCCTCTTCTTCATTTCCTTCATATCAGGCATGTCAGCTCTGGACACAGGTCCTCTTCATATCTTTCATATCAGGCATGTCAGCTCTGGACACAGGTCCTCTTCTTCATATCCTTCATATCAGGCATGTCAGCTCTGGACACAGGTCCTCTTCATATCCTTTATATCAGGCATGTCAGCTCTGGACACAGGTCCTCTTCTTCATATCCTTTATATCAGGCATGTCAGCTCTGGACACAGGTCCTCTTCTTCATATCCTTCATATCAGGCATGTCAGCTCTGGACACAGGTCCTCTTCATATCCTTCATATCAGGCATGTCAGCTCTGGACACAGGTCCTCTTCATATCCTTCATATCAGGCATGTCAGCTCTGGACACAGGTCCTCTTCTTCATATCCTTCATATCAGGCATGTCAGCTCTGGACACAGGTCCTCGTCTTCATATCCTTCATATCAGGCATGTCAGCTCTGGACACAGGTCCTCTTCATATCCTTCATATCAGGCATGTCAGCTCTGGACACAGGTCCTCTTCTTCATATCCTTCATATCAGGCATGTCAGCTCTGGACACAGGTCCTCCTCTTCATATCCTTCATATCAGGCATGTCAGC
The DNA here is from genome assembly GCA_029206835.1 of Rana muscosa. Classification (NCBI taxonomy): domain Eukaryota; kingdom Metazoa; phylum Chordata; class Amphibia; order Anura; family Ranidae; genus Rana; species Rana muscosa. Next base: position 59,510,479 of record CM055118.1, read on the forward strand.
TCTGGACAAAGGTCCTCCTCTTCGTATCCTTCATATCAGGCATGTCAGCTCTGGACACAGGTCCTCCTCTTCATATCCTTCATATCAGGCATGTCAGCTCTGGACACAGGTCCTCTTCTTCATATCCTTCATATCAGGCATGTCAGCTCTGGACACAGGTCCTCCTCTTCATATCCTTCATATGAGGCATGTCAGCTCTGGACACAGGTCCTCCTCTTCATATCCTTCATATCAGGCATGTCAGCTCTGGACACAGGTCCTCTTCTTCATATCAGGCATGTCAGCTCTGGACACAGGTCCTCTTCATATCCTTCATATCAGGCATGTCAGCTCTGGACACAGGTCCTCCTCTTCATATCCTTCATATCAGGCATGTCAGCTCTGGACACAGGTCCTCCACTTCATATCAGGCATGTCAGCTCTGGACACAGGTCCTCCTCTTCATATCCCTCATATGAGGCATGTCAGTTCTGGACACAGGTCCTCTTCTTCAAATCCTTCATATCAGGCATGTCAGCTCTGGACACAGGTCCTCCTCTTCATATCCTTCATATCAGGCATGTCAGCTCTGGACACAGGTCCTCTTCATATCCTTCATATCAGGCATGTCAGCTCTGGACACAGGTCCTCTTCATATCCTTCATATCAGGCATGTCAGCTCTGGACACAGGTCCTCTTCTTCATATCCTTCATATCAGGCATGTCAGCTCTGGACACAGGTCCTCTTCTTCATATCCTTCATATCAGGCATGTCAGCTCTGGACACAGGTCCTCTTCATATCCTTCATATCAGGCATGTCAGCTCTGGACACAGGTCCTCCTCTTCATATCCTTCATATCAGGCATGTCAGCTCTGGACACAGGTCCTCCTCTTCATATCAGGCATGTCAGCTCTGGACACAGGTCCTCCTCTTCATATCCCTCATATGAGGCATGTCAGTTCTGGACACAGGTCCTCTTCTTCAAATCCTTCATATCAGGCATGTCAGCTCTGGACACAGGTCCTCCTCTTCATATCCTTCATATCAGGCATGTCAGCTCTGGACACAGGTCCTCTTCATATCCTTCATATCAGGCATGTCAGCTCTGGACACAGGTCCTCTTCATATCCTTCATATCAGGCATGTCAGCTCTGGACACAGGTCCTCTTCTTCATATCCTTCATATCAGGCATGTCAGCTCTGGACACAGGTCCTCCTCTTCATATCCTTCATATCAGGCATGTCAGCTCTGGACAGAGGTCCTCCTCTTCATATCCTTCATATCAGGCATGTCAGCTCTGGACACAGGTCCTCCTCTTCATATCCTTCATATCAGGCATGTCAGCTCTGGACACAGGTCCTCTTCTTTATATCAGGCATGTCAGCTCTGGACACAGGTCCTCCTCTTCATATCCTTCATATCAGGCATGTCAGTTCTGGACACAGGTCCTCTTCTTCATATCCTTCATATCAGGCATGTCAGCTCTGGACACAGGTCCTCCTCTTCATATCCTTCATATCAGGCATGTCAGCTCTGGACACAGGTCCTCTTCATATCCTTCATATCAGGCATGTCAGCTCTGGACACAGGTCCTCTTCATATCCTTCATATCAGGCATGTCAGCTCTGGACACAGGTCCTCTTCTTCATATCCTTCATATCAGGCATGTCAGCTCTGGACACAGGTCCTCCTCTTCATATCCTTCATATCAAGCATGTCAGCTCTGGACACAGGTCCTCTTCTTCATATCCTTCATATCAGGCATGTCAGCTCTGGACACAGGTCCTCCTCTTCATATCCTTCATATCAGGCATGTCAGCTCTGGACACAGGTCCTCTTCATATCCTTCATATCAGGCATGTCAGCTCTGGACACAGGTCCTCTTCTTCATATCCTTCATATCAGGCATGTCAGCTCTGGACACAGGTCCTCCTCTTCATATCCTTCATATCAGGCATGTCAGCTCTCGACACAGGTCCTCTTCTTCATATCCTTCATATCAGGCATGTCAGCTCTGGACACAGGTCCTCCTCTTCATATCCTTCATATCAGGCATGTCAGCTCTGGACACAGGTCCTCTTCTTCATATCCTTCATATCAGGCATGTCAGCTCTGGACACAGGTCCTCTTCTTCATATCCTTCATATCAGGCATGTCAGCTCTGGACACAGGTCCTCCTCTTCATATCCTTCATATCAGGCATGTCAGCTCTGGACACAGGTCCTCTTCTTCATATCCTTCATATCAGGCATGTCAGCTCTGGACACAGGTCCTCTTCTTCATATCCTTCATATCAGGCATGTCAGCTCTGGACACAGGTCCTCTTCATATCCTTCATATCAGGCATGTCAGCTCTGGACACAGGTCCTCCTCTTCATATCCTTCATATCAGGCATGTCAGCTCTGGACACAGGTCCTCCTCTTCATATCAGGCATGTCAGCTCTGGACACAGGTCCTCCTCTTCATATCCCTCATATGAGGCATGTCAGTTCTGGACACAGGTCCTCTTCTTCAAATCCTTCATATCAGGCATGTCAGCTCTGGACACAGGTCCTCCTCTTCATATCCTTCATATCAGGCATGTCAGCTCTGGACACAGGTCATCTTCATATCCTTCATATCAGGCATGTCAGCTCTGGACACAGGTCCTCTTCATATCCTTCATATCAGGCATGTCAGCTCTGGACACAGGTCCTCTTCTTCATATCCTTCATATCAGGCATGTCAGCTCTGGACACAGGTCCTCCTCTTCATATCCTTCATATCAGGCATGTCAGCTCTGGACACAGGTCCTCCTCTTCATATCCTTCATATCAGGCATGTCAGCTCTGGACACAGGTCCTCTTCTTTATATCAGGCATGTCAGCTCTGGACACAGGTCCTCCTCTTCATATCCTTCATATCAGGCATGTCAGCTCTGGACACAGGTCCTCCTCTTCATATCCTTCATATCAGGCATGTCAGCTCTGGACACAGGTCCTCCTCTTCATATCCTTCATATCAGGCATGTCAGCTCTGGACACAGGTCCTCTTCATATCCTTCATATCAGGCATGTCAGCTCTGGACACAGGTCCTCTTCTTTATATCAGGCATGTCAGCTCTGGACACAGGTCCTCTTCTTCATATCCTTCATATCAGGCATGTCAGCTCTGGACACAGGTCCTCCTCTTCATATCCTTCATATCAGGCATGTCAGCTCTGGACACAGGTCCTCCTCTTCATATCCTTCATATCAGGCATGTCAGCTCTGGACACAGGTCCTCTTCTTTATATCAGGCATGTCAGCTCTGGACACAGGTCCTCCTCTTCATATCCTTCATATCAGGCATGTCAGCTCTGGACACAGGTCCTCCTCTTCATATCCTTCATATCAGGCATGTCAGCTCTGGACACAGGTCCTCTTCATATCCTTCATATCAGGCATGTCAGCTCTGGACACAGGTCCTCTTCATATCCTTCATATCAGGCATGTCAGCTCTGGACACAGGTCCTCTTCTTCATATCCTTCATATCAGGCATGTCAGCTCTGGACACAGGTCCTCCTCTTCATATCCTTCATATCAGGCATGTCAGCTCTGGACACAGGTCCTCCTCTTCATATCCTTCATATCAGGCATGTCAGCTCTGGACACAGGTCCTCTTCATATCCTTCATATCAGGCATGTCAGCTCTGGACACAGGTCCTCTTCTTCATATCCTTCATATCAGGCATGTCAGCTCTGGACACAGGTCCTCCTCTTCATATCCTTCATATCAGGCATGTCAGCTCTGGACACAGGTCCTCTTCTTCATATCCTTCATATCAGGCATGTCAGCTCTGGACACAGGTCCTCTTCTTCATATCCTTCATATCAGGCATGTCAGCTCTGGACACAGGTCCTCCTCTTCATATCCTTCATATCAGGCATGTCAGCTCTGGACACAGGTCCTCTTCTTCATATCCTTCATATCAGGCATGTCAGCTCTGGACACAGGTCCTCCTCTTCATATCCTTCATATCAGGCATGTCAGCTCTGGACACAGGTCCTCTTCTTCATATCCTTCATATCAGGCATGTCAGCTCTGGACACAGGTCCTCCTCTTCATATCCTTCAAATCAGGCATGTCAACTCTGGACAGAGGTCCTCCTCTTCATATCCTTCATATCAGGCATGTCAGCTCTGGACACAGGTCCTCCTCTTCATATCCTTCATATCAGGCATGTCAGCTCTGGACACAGGTCCTCTTCTTTATATCAGGCATGTCAGCTCTGGACACAGGTCCTCCTCTTCATATCCTTCATATCAGGCATGTCAGTTCTGGACACAGGTCCTCTTCTTCATATCCTTCATATCAGGCATGTCAGCTCTGGACACAGGTCCTCCTCTTCATATCCTTCATATCAGGCATGTCAGCTCTGGACACAGGTCCTCTTCATATCCTTCATATCAGGCATGTCAGCTCTGGACACAGGTCCTCTTCATATCCTTCATATCAGGCATGTCAGCTCTGGACACAGGTCCTCTTCTTCATATCCTTCATATCAGGCATGTCAGCTCTGGACACAGGTCCTCTTCTTCATATCCTTCATATCAGGCATGTCAGCTCTGGACACAGGTCCTCTTCTTCATATCCTTCATATCAGGCATGTCAGCTCTGGACACAGGTCCTCTTCATATCCTTCATATCAGGCATGTCAGCTCTGGACACAGGTCCTCCTCTTCATATCCTTCATATCAGGCATGTCAGCTCTGGACACAGGTCCTCCTCTTCATATCAGGCATGTCAGCTCTGGACACAGGTCCTCCTCTTCATATCCCTCATATGAGGCATGTCAGTTCTGGACACAGGTCCTCTTCTTCAAATCCTTCATATCAGGCATGTCAGCTCTGGACACAGGTCCTCCTCTTCATATCCTTCATATCAGGCATGTCAGCTCTGGACACAGGTCATCTTCATATCCTTCATATCAGGCATGTCAGCTCTGGACACAGGTCCTCTTCATATCCTTCATATCAGGCATGTCAGCTCTGGACACAGGTCCTCTTCTTCATATCCTTCATATCAGGCATGTCAGCTCTGGACACAGGTCCTCCTCTTCATATCCTTCATATCAGGCATGTCAGCTCTGGACACAGGTCCTCCTCTTCATATCCTTCATATCAGGCATGTCAGCTCTGGACACAGGTCCTCTTCTTTATATCAGGCATGTCAGCTCTGGACACAGGTCCTCCTCTTCATATCCTTCATATCAGGCATGTCAGTTCTGGACACAGGTCCTCCTCTTCATATCCTTCATATCAGGCATGTCAGCTCTGGACACAGGTCCTCCTCTTCATATCCTTCATATCAGGCATGTCAGCTCTGGACACAGGTCCTCTTCATATCCTTCATATCAGGCATGTCAGCTCTGGACACAGGTCCTCTTCATATCCTTCATATCAGGCATGTCAGCTCTGGACACAGGTCCTCTTCTTCATATCCTTCATATCAGGCATGTCAGCTCTGGACACAGGTCCTCCTCTTCATATCCTTCATATCAGGCATGTCAGCTCTGGACACAGGTCCTCTTCATATCCTTCATATCAGGCATGTCAGCTCTGGACACAGGTCCTCTTCTTCATATCCTTCATATCAGGCATGTCAGCTCTGGACACAGGTCCTCCTCTTCATATCCTTCATATCAGGCATGTCAGCTCTGGACACAGGTCCTCTTCTTCATATCCTTCATATCAGGCATGTCAGCTCTGGACACAGGTCCTCCTCTTCATATCCTTCATATCAGGCATGTCAGCTCTGGACACAGGTCCTCTTCATATCCTTCATATCAGGCATGTCAGCTCTGGACACAGGTTCTCTTCTTCATATCCTTCATATCAGGCATGTCAGCTCTGGACACAGGTCCTCCTCTTCATATCCTTCATATCAGGCATGTCAGCTCTGGACACAGGTCCTCTTCATATCCTTCATATCAGGCATGTCAGCTCTGGACACAGGTCCTCTTCATATCCTTCATATCAGGCATGTCAGCTCTGGACACAGGTCCTCTTCTTCATATCCTTCATATCAGGCATGTCAGCTCTGGACACAGGTCCTCCTCTTCATATCCTTCATATCAGGCATGTCAACTCTGGACAGAGGTCCTCCTCTTCATATCCTTCATATCAGGCATGTCAGCTCTGGACACAGGTCCTCCTCTTCATATCCTTCATATCAGGCATGTCAGCTCTGGACACAGGTCCTCTTCTTTATATCAGGCATGTCAGCTCTGGACACAGGTCCTCCTCTTCATATCAGGCATGTCAGTTCTGGACACAGGTCCTCTTCTTCATATCCTTCATATCAGGCATGTCAGCTCTGGACACAGGTCCTCCTCTTCATATCCTTCATATCAGGCATGTCAGCTCTGGACACAGGTCCTCTTCATATCCTTCATATCAGGCATGTCAGCTCTGGACACAGGTCCTCTTCATATCCTTCATATCAGGCATGTCAGCTCTGGACACAGGTCCTCTTCTTCATATCCTTCATATCAGGCATGTCCGCTCTCGACACAGGTCCTCCTCTTCATATCCTTCATATCAGGCATGTCCGCTCTGGACACAGGTCCTCCTCTTCATATCCTTCATATCAGGCATGTCAGCTCTGGACACAGGTCCTCTTCTTCATATCCTTCATATCAGGCATGTCAGCTCTGGACACAGGTCCTCCTCTTCATATCCTTCATATCAGGCATGTCAGCTCTGGACACAGGTCCTCTTCATATCCTTCATATCAGGCATGTCAGCTCTGGACACAGGTCCTCTTCTTCATATCCTTCATATCAGGCATGTCAGCTCTGGACACAGGTCCTCCTCTTCATATCCTTCATATCAGGCATGTCAGCTCTGGACACAGGTCCTCTTCTTCATATCCTTCATATCAGGCATGTCAGCTCTGGACACAGGTCCTCCTCTTCATATCCTTCATATCAGGCATGTCAGCTCTGGACACAGGTCCTCTTCTTCATATCCTTCATATCAGGCATGTCAGCTCTGGACACAGGTCCTCTTCTTCATATCCTTCATATCAGGCATGTCAGCTCTGGACACAGGTCCTCCTCTTCATATCCTTCATATCAGGCATGTCAGCTCTGGACACAGGTCCTCTTCTTCATATCCTTCATATCAGGCATGTCAGCTCTGGACACAGGTCCTCCTCTTCATATCCTTCATATGAGGCATGCCAGCTCTGGACACAGGTCCTCCTCTTCATATCCTTCATATCAGGCATGTCAGCTCTGGACACAGGTCCTCTTCTTCATATCCTTCATATCAGGCATGTCAGCTCTGGACACAGGTCCTCTTCATATCCTTCATATCAGGCATGTCAGCTCTGGACACAGGTCCTCCTCTTCATATCCTTCATATCAGGCATGTCAGCTCTGGACACAGGTCCTCCTCTTCATATCAGGCATGTCAGCTCTGGACACAGGTCCTCCTCTTCATATCCCTCATATGAGGCATGTCAGTTCTGGACACAGGTCCTCTTCTTCAAATCCTTCATAACAGGCATGTCAGCTCTGGACACAGGTCCTCCTCTTCATATCCTTCATATCAGGCATGTCAGCTCTGGACACAGGTCCTCTTCATATCCTTCATATCAGGCATGTCAGCTCTGGACACAGGTCCTCTTCATATCCTTCATATCAGGCATGTCAGCGCTGGACACAGGTCCTCTTCTTCATATCCTTCATATCAGGCATGTCAGCTCTGGACACAGGTCCTCTTCTTCATATCCTTCATATCAGGCATGTCAGCTCTGGACACAGGTCCTCTTCATATCCTTCATATCAGGCATGTCAGCTCTGGACACAGGTCCTCCTATTCATATCCTTCATATCAGGCATGTCAGCTCTGGACACAGGTCCTCCTCTTCATATCAGGCATGTCAGCTCTGGACACAGGTCCTCCTCTTCATATCCCTCATATGAGGCATGTCAGTTCTGGACACAGGTCCTCTTCTTCAAATCCTTCATATCAGGCATGTCAGCTCTGGACACAGGTCCTCCTCTTCATATCCTTCATATCAGGCATGTCAGCTCTGGACACAGGTCCTCTTCATATCCCTCATATCAGGCATGTCAGCTCTGGACACAGGTCCTCTTCATATCCTTCATATCAGGCATGTCAGCTCTGGACACAGGTCCTCTTCTTCATATCCTTCATATCAGGCATGTCAGCTCTGGACACAGGTCCTCCTCTTCATATCCTTCATATCAGGCATGTCAGCTCTGGACACAGGTCCTCCTCTTCATATCCTTCATATCAGGCATGTCAGCTCTGGACACAGGTCCTCTTCTTTATATCAGGCATGTCAGCTCTGGACACAGGTCCTCCTCTTCATATCCTTCATATCAGGCATGTCAGTTCTGGACACAGGTCCTCCTCTTCATATCCTTCATATCAGGCATGTCAGCTCTGGACACAGGTCCTCCTCTTCATATCCTTCATATCAGGCATGTCAGCTCTGGACACAGGTCCTCTTCATATCCTTCATATCAGGCATGTCAGCTCTGGACACAGGTCCTCTTCATATCCTTCATATCAGGCATGTCAGCTCTGGACACAGGTCCTCTTCTTCATATCCTTCATATCAGGCATGTCATCTCTGGACACAGGTCCTCCTCTTCATATCCTTCATATCAGGCATGTCAGCTCTGGACACAGGTCCTCCTCTTCATATCCTTCATATCAGGCATGTCAGCTCTGGACACAGGTCCTCTTCATATCCTTCATATCAGGCATGTCAGCTCTGGACACAGGTCCTCTTCTTCATATCCTTCATATCAGGCATGTCAGCTCTGGACACAGGTCCTCCTCTTCATATCCTTCATATCAGGCATGTCAGCTCTGGACACAGGTCCTCTTCTTCATATCCTTCATATCAGGCATGTCAGCTCTGGACACAGGTCCTCCTCTTCATATCTTTCATATCAGGCATGTCAGCTCTGGACACAGGTCCTCTTCATATCCTTCATATCAGGCATGTCAGCTCTGGACACAGGTTCTCTTCTTCATATCCTTCATATCAGGCATGTCAGCTCTGGACACAGGTCCTCCTCTTCATATCCTTCATATCAGGCATGTCAGCTCTGGACACAGGTCCTCTTCATATCCTTCATATCAGGCATGTCAGCTCTGGACACAGGTCCTCTTCATATCCTTCATATCAGGCATGTCAGCTCTGGACACAGGTCCTCTTCTTCATATCCTTCATATCAGGCATGTCAGCTCTGGACACAGGTCCTCCTCTTCATATCCTTCATATCAGGCATGTCAACTCTGGACAGAGGTCCTCCTCTTCATATCCTTCATATCAGGCATGTCAGCTCTGGACACAGGTCCTCCTCTTCATATCCTTCATATCAGGCATGTCAGCTCTGGACACAGGTCCTCTTCTTTATTTCAGGCATGTCAGCTCTGGACACAGGTCCTCCTCTTCATATCCTTCATATCAGGCATGTCAGTTCTGGACACAGGTCCTCTTCTTCATATCCTTCATATCAGGCATGTCAGCTCTGGACACAGGTCCTCCTCTTCATATCCTTCATATCAGGCATGTCAGCTCTGGACACAGGTCCTCTTCATATCCTTCATATCAGGCATGTCAGCTCTGGACACAGGTCCTCTTCATATCCTTCATATCAGGCATGTCAGCTCTGGACACAGGTCCTCTTCTTCATATCCTTCATATCAGGCATGTCCGCTCTGGACACAGGTCCTCCTCTTCATATCCTTCATATCAGGCATGTCCGCTCTGGACACAGGTCCTCCTCTTCATATCCTTCATATCAGGCATGTCAGCTCTGGACACAGGTCCTCTTCTTCATATCCTTCATATCAGGCATGTCAGCTCTGGACACAGGTCCTCCTCTTCATATCCTTCATATCAGGCATGTCAGCTCTGGACACAGGTCCTCTTCATATCCTTCATATCAGGCATGTCAGCTCTGGACACAGGTCCTCTTCTTCATATCCTTCATATCAGGCATGTCAGCTCTGGACACAGGTCCTCCTCTTCATATCCTTCATATCAGGCATGTCAGCTCTGGACACAGGTCCTCTTCTTCATATCCTTCATATCAGGCATGTCAGCTCTGGACACAGGTCCTCCTCTTCATATCCTTCATATCAGGCATGTCAGCTCTGGACACAGGTCCTCTTCTTCATATCCTTCATATCAGGCATGTCAGCTCTGGACACAGGTCCTCTTCTTCATATCCTTCATATCAGGCATGTCAGCTCTGGACACAGGTCCTCCTCTTCATATCCTTCATATCAGGCATGTCAGCTCTGGACACAGGTCCTCTTCTTCATATCCTTCATATCAGGCATGTCAGCTCTGGACACAGGTCCTCCTCTTCATATCCTTCATATGAGGCATGCCAGCTCTGGACACAGGTCCTCCTCTTCATATCCTTCATATCAGGCATGTCAGCTCTGGACACAGGTCCTCTTCTTCATATCCTTCATATCAGGCATGTCAGCTCTGGACACAGGTCCTCTTCATATCCTTCATATCAGGCATGTCAGCTCTGGACACAGGTCCTCCTCTTCATATCCTTCATATCAGGCATGTCAGCTCTGGACACAGGTCCTCCTCTTCATATCAGGCATGTCAGCTCTGGACACAGGTCCTCCTCTTCATATCCCTCATATGAGGCATGTCTGTTCTGGACACAGGTCCTCTTCTTCAAATCCTTCATAACAGGCATGTCAGCTCTGGACACAGGTCCTCCTCTTCATATCCTTCATATCAGGCATGTCAGCTCTGGACACAGGTCCTCTTCATATCCTTCATATCAGGCATGTCAGCTCTGGACACAGGTCCTCTTCATATCCTTCATATCAGGCATGTCAGCGCTGGACACAGGTCCTCTTCTTCATATCCTTCATATCAGGCATGTCAGCTCTGGACACAGGTCCTCTTCTTCATATCCTTCATATCAGGCATGTCAGCTCTGGACACAGGTCCTCTTCATATCCTTCATATCAGGCATGTCAGCTCTGGACACAGGTCCTCCTATTCATATCCTTCATATCAGGCATGTCAGCTCTGGACACAGGTCCTCCTCTTCATATCAGGCATGTCAGCTCTGGACACAGGTCCTCCTCTTCATATCCCTCATATGAGGCATGTCAGTTCTGGACACAGGTCCTCTTCTTCAAATCCTTCATATCAGGCATGTCAGCTCTGGACACAGGTCCTCCTCTTCATATCCTTCATATCAGGCATGTCAGCTCTGGACACAGGTCCTCTTCATATCCCTCATATCAGGCATGTCAGCTCTGGACACAGGTCCTCTTCATATCCTTCATATCAGGCATGTCAGCTCTGGACACAGGTCCTCTTCTTCATATCCTTCATATCAGGCATGTCAGCTCTGGACACAGGTCCTCCTCTTCATATCCTTCATATCAGGCATGTCAGCTCTGGACACAGGTCCTCCTCTTCATATCCTTCATATCAGGCATGTCAGCTCTGGACACAGGTCCTCTTCTTTATATCAGGCATGTCAGCTCTGGACACAGGTCCTCCTCTTCATATCCTTCATATCAGGCATGTCAGTTCTGGACACAGGTCCTCCTCTTCATATCCTTCATATCAGGCATGTCAGCTCTGGACACAGGTCCTCCTCTTCATATCCTTCATATCAGGCATGTCAGCTCTGGACACAGGTCCTCTTCATATCCTTCATATCAGGCATGTCAGCTCTGGACACAGGTCCTCTTCATATCCTTCATATCAGGCATGTCAGCTCTGGACACAGGTCCTCTTCTTCATATCCTTCATATCAGGCATGTCAGCTCTGGACACAGGTCCTCCTCTTCATATCCTTCATATCAGGCATGTCAGCTCTGGACACAGGTCCTCCTCTTCATATCCTTCATATCAGGCATGTCAGCTCTGGACACAGGTCCTCTTCATATCCTTCATATCAGGCATGTCAGCTCTGGACACAGGTCCTCTTCTTCATATCCTTCATATCAGGCATGTCAGCTCTGGACACAGGTCCTCTTCTTCATATCCTTCATATCAGGCATGTCAGCTCTGGACACAGGTCCTCCTCTTTGTATCCTTCATATCAGGCATGTCAGCTCTGGACACAGGTCCTCTTCTTCATATCCTTCATATCAGGCATGCCAGCTCTGGACACAGGTCCTCCTCTTCATATCCTTCATATCAGGCATGTCAGCTCTGGACAAAGGTCCTCCTCTTCGTATCCTTCATATCAGGCATGTCAGCTCTGGACACAGGTCCTCCTCTTCATATCCTTCATATCAGGCATGTCAGCTCTGGACACAGGTCCTCTTCTTCATATCCTTCATATCAGGCATGTCAGCTCTGGACACAGGTCCTCCTCTTCATATCCTTCATATGAGGCATGCCAGCTCTGGACACAGGTCCTCCTCTTCATATCCTTCATATCAGGCATGTCAGCTCTGGACACAGGTCCTCTTCTTCATATCAGGCATGTCAGCTCTGGACACAGGTCCTCTTCATATCCTTCATATCAGGCATGTCAGCTCTGGACACAGGTCCTCCTCTTCATATCCTTCATATCAGGCATGTCAGCTCTGGACACAGGTCCTCTTCTTCATATCAGGCATGTCAGCTCTGGACACAGGTCCTCTTCTTCATATCCTTCATATCAGGCATGTCAGCTCTGGACACAGGTCCTCCTCTTTGTATCCTTCATATCAGGCATGCCAGCTCTGGACACAGGTCCTCTTCTTCATATCCTTCATATCAGGCATGTCAGCTCTGGACACAGGTCCTCCTCTTCATATCCTTCATATCAGGCATGTCAGCTCTGGACACAGGTCCTCTTCTTCATATCCCTCATATCAGGCATGTCAGCTCTGGACACAGGTCCTCTTCTTCATATCCTTCATATCAGGCATGTCAGCTCTGGACACAGGTCCTCCTCTTCATATCCTTCATATCAGGCATGTCAGCTCTGGACACAGGTCCTCTTCTTCATATCCCTCATATCAGGCATGTCAGCTCTGGACACAGGTCCTCCTCTTCATATCCTTCATATCAGGCATGTCAGCTCTGGACACAGGTCCTCTTCTTCATATCCTTCATATCAGGCATGTCAGCTCTGGACACAGGTCCTCTTCTTCATATCCTTCATATCAGGCATGTCAGCTCTGGACACAGGTCCTCCTCTTTGTATCCTTCATATCAGGCATGTCAGCTCTGGACACAGGTCCTCTTCTTCATATCCTTCATATCAGGCATGTCAGCTCTGGACACAGGTCCTCCTCTTCATATCCTTCATATCAGGCATGTCAGCTCTGGACAAAGGTCCTCCTCTTCGTATCCTTCATATCAGGCATGTCAGCTCTGGACACAGGTCCTCCTCTTCATATCCTTCATATCAGGCATGTCAGCTCTGGACACAGGTCCTCTTCTTCATATCCTTCATATCAGGCATGTCAGCTCTGGACACAGGTCCTCCTCTTCATATCCTTCATATGAGGCATGCCAGCTCTGGACACAGGTCCTCCTCTTCATATCCTTCATATCAGGCATGTCAGCTCTGGACACAGGTCCTCTTCTTCATATCAGGCATGTCAGCTCTGGACACAGGTCCTCTTCATATCCTTCATATCAGGCATGTCAGCTCTGGACACAGGTCCTCCTCTTCATATCCTTCATATCAGGCATGTCAGCTCTGGACACAGGTCCTCCTCTTCATATCAGGCATGTCAGCTCTGGACACAGGTCCTCCTCTTCATATCCCTCATATGAGGCATGTCAGTTCTGGACACAGGTCCTCTTCTTCATATCCTTCATATCAGGCATGTCAGCTCTGGACACAGGTCCTCCTCTTCATATCCTTCATATCAGGCATGTCAGCTCTGGACACAGGTCCTCCTCTTCATATCCTTCATATCAGGCATGTCAGCTCTGGACACAGGTCCTCCTCTTCATATCCTTCATATCAGGCATGTCAGCTCTGGACACAGGTCCTCTTCTTCATATCCTTCATATCAGGCATGTCAGCTCTGGACACAGGTCCTCCTCTTCATATCCTTCATATCAGGCATGTCAGCTCTGGACACAGGTCCTCCTCTTCATATCCTTCATATCAGGCATGTCAGCTCTGGACACAGGTCCTCTTCTTCATATCAGGCATGTCAGCTCTGGACACAGGTCCTCTTCTTCATATCCTTCATATCAGGCATGTCAGCTCTGGACACAGGTCCTCCTCTTTGTATCCTTCATATCAGGCATGCCAGCTCTGGACACAGGTCCTCTTCTTCATATCCTTCATATCAGGCATGTCAGCTCTGGACACAGGTCCTCCTCTTCATATCCTTCATATCAGGCATGTCAGCTCTGGACACAGGTCCTCCTCTTCATATCCTTCATATCAGGCATGTCAGCTCTGGACACAGGTCCTCCTCTTCATATCCTTCATATCAGGCATGTCAGCTCTTGACACAGGTCCTCCTCTTCATATCCTTCATATCAGGCATGTCAGCTCTGGACACAGGTCCTCTTCTTCATATCCTTCATATCAGGCATGTCAGCTCTGGACACAGGTCCTCTTCTTCATATCCTTCATATCAGGCATGTCAGCTCTGGACACAGGTCCTCCTCTTTGTATCCTTCATATCAGGCATGTCAGCTCTGGACACAGGTCCTCTTCTTCATATCCTTCATATCAGGCATGTCAGCTCTGGACACAGGTCCTCCTCTTCATATCCTTCATATCAGGCATGTCAGCTCTGGACAAAGGTCCTCCTCTTCGTATCCTTCATATCAGGCATGTCAGCTCTGGACACAGGTCCTCCTCTTCATATCCTTCATATCAGGCATGTCAGCTCTGGACACAGGTCCTCTTCTTCATATCCTTCATATCAGGCATGTCAGCTCTGGACACAGGTCCTCCTCTTCATATCCTTCATATGAGGCATGCCAGCTCTGGACACAGGTCCTCCTCTTCATATCCTTCATATCAGGCATGTCAGCTCTGGACACAGGTCCTCTTCTTCATATCAGGCATGTCAGCTCTGGACACAGGTCCTCTTCATATCCTTCATATCAGGCATGTCAGCTCTGGACACAGGTCCTCCTCTTCATATCCTTCATATCAGGCATGTCAGCTCTGGACACAGGTCCTCCTCTTCATATCAGGCATGTCAGCTCTGGACACAGGTCCTCCTCTTCATATCCCTCATATGAGGCATGTCAGTTCTGGACACAGGTCCTCTTCTTCATATCCTTCATATCAGGCATGTCAGCTCTGGACACAGGTCCTCCTCTTCATATCCTTCATATCAGGCATGTCAGCTCTGGACACAGGTCCTCCTCTTCATATCCTTCATATCAGGCATGTCAGCTCTGGACACAGGTCCTCTTCTTTATATCAGGCATGTCAGCTCTGGACACAGGTCCTCCTCTTCATATCCTTCATATCAGGCATGTCAGTTCTGGACACAGGTCCTCTTCTTCATATCCTTCATATCAGGCATGTCAGCTCTGGACACAGGTCCTCCTCTTCATATCCTTCATATCAGGCATGTCAGCTCTGGACACAGGTCCTCTTCATATCCTTCATATCAGGCATGTCAGCTCTGGACACAGGTCCTCTTCATATCCTTCATATCAGGCATGTCAGCTCTGAACACAGGTCCTCTTCTTCATATCCTTCATATCAGGCATGCCAGCTCTGGACACAGGTCCTCCTCTTCATATCCTTCATATCAGGCATGTCAGCTCTGGACACAGGTCCTCTTCTTCATATCCTTCATATCAGGCATGTCAGCTCTGGACACAGGTCCTCCTCTTCATATCCTTCATATCAGGCATGTCAGCTCTGGACACAGGTCCTCTTCTTCATATCCTTCATATCAGGCATGTCAGCTCTGGACACAGGTCCTCTTCTTCATATCCTTCATATCAGGTATGTCAGCTCTGGACACAGGTCCTCCTCTTCATATCCTTCATATCAGGCATGTCAGCTCTGGACACAGGTCCTCCTCTTCATATCCTTCATATCAGGCATGTCAGCTCTGGACACAGGTCCTCTTCTTCATATCCTTCATATCAGGCATGTCAGCTCTGGACACAGGTCCTCCTCTTCATATCCTTCATATGAGGCATGCCAGCTCTGGACACAGGTCCTCCTCTTCATATCCTTCATATCAGGCATGTCAGCTCTGGACACAGGTCCTCTTCTTCATATCCTTCATATCAGGCATGTCAGCTCTGGACACAGGTTCTCTTCATATCCTTCATATCAGGCATGTCAGCTCTGGACACAGGTCCTCCTCTTCATATCCTTCATATCAGGCATGTCAGCTCTGGACACAGGTCCTCCTCTTCATATCAGGCATGTCAGCTCTGGACACAGGTCCTCCTCTTCATATCCGTCATATGAGGCATGTCAGTTCTGGACACAGGTCCTCTTCTTCAAATCCTTCATATCAGGCATGTCAGCTCTGGACACAGGTCCTCCTCTTCATATCCTTCATATCAGGCATGTCTACTCTGGACACAGGTCCTCTTCATATCCTTCATATCAGGCATGTCAGCTCTGGACACAGGTCCTCTTCATATCCTTCATATCAGGCATGTCAGCTCTGGACACAGGTCCTCTTCTTCATATCCTTCATATCAGGCATGTCAGCTCTGGACACAGGTCCTCTTCTTCATATCCTTCATATCAGGCATGTCAGCTCTGGACACAGGTCCTCTTCATATCCTTCATATCAGGCATGTCAGCTCTGGACACAGGTCCTCCTCTTCATATCCTTCATATCATTCATGTCAGCTCTGGACACAGGTCCTCCTCTTCATATCAGGCATGTCAGCTCTGGACACAGGTCCTCCTCTTCATATCCCTCATATGAGGCATGTCAGTTCTGGACACAGGTCCTCTTCTTGAAATCCTTCATATCAGGCATGTCAGCTCTGGACACAGGTCCTCCTCTTCATATCCTTCATATCAGGCATGTCAGCTCTGGACACAGGTCCTCTTCATATCCTTCATATCAGGCATGTCAGCTCTGGACACAGGTCCTCTTCATATCCTTCATATCAGGCATGTCAGCTCTGGACACAGGTCCTCTTCTTCATATCCTTCATATCAGGCATGTCAGCTCTGGACACAGGTCCTCCTCTTCATATCCTTCATATCAGGCATGTCAGCTCTGGACACAGGTCCTCCTCTTCATATCCTTCATATCAGGCATGTCAGCTCTGGACACAGGTCCTCTTCTTTATATCAGGCATGTCAGCTCTGGACACAGGTCCTCCTCTTCATATCCTTCATATCAGGCATGTCAGTTCTGGACACAGGTCCTCCTCTTCATATCCTTCATATCAGGCATGTCAGCTCTGGACACAGGTCCTCCTCTTCATATCCTTCATATCAGGCATGTCAGCTCTGGACACAGGTCCTCTTCATATCCTTCATATCAGGCATGTCAGCTCTGGACACAGGTCCTCTTCATATCCTTCATATCAGGCATGTCAGCTCTGGACACAGGTCCTCTTCTTCATATCCTTCATATCAGGCATGTCAGCTCTGGACAGAGGTCCTCCTCTTCATATCCTTCATATCAGGCATGTCAGCTCTGGACACAGGTCCTCCTCTTCATATCCTTCATATCAGGCATGTCAGCTCTGGACACAGGTCCTCTTCATATCCTTCATATCAGGCATGTCAGCTCTGGACACAGGTCCTCTTCTTCATATCCTTCATATCAGGCATGTCAGCTCTGGACACAGGTCCTCCTCTTCATATCCTTCATATCAGGCATGTCAGCTCTCGACACAGGTCCTCTTCTTCATATCCTTCATATCAGGCATGTCAGCTCTGGACACAGGTCCTCCTCTTCATATCCTTCATATCAGGCATGTCAGCTCTGGACACAGGTCCTCTTCATATCCTTCATATCAGGCATGTCAGCTCTGGACACAGGTTCTCTTCTTCATATCCTTCATATCAGGCATGTCAGCTCTGGACACAGGTCCTCCTCTTCATATCCTTCATATCAGGCATGTCAGCTCTGGACACAGGTCCTCTTCTTCATATCCTTCATATCAGGCATGTCAGCTCTGGACACAGGTCCTCTTCTTCATATCCTTCATATCAGGCATGTCAGCTCTGGACACAGGTCCTCCTCTTCATATCCTTCATATCAGGCATGTCAGCTCTGGACACAGGTCCTCTTCTTCATATCCCTCATATCAGGCATGTCAGCTCTGGACACAGGTCCTCCTCTTCATATCCTTCATATCAGGCATGTCAGCTCTGGACACAGGTCCTCTTCTTCATATCCTTCATATCAGGCATGTCAGCTCTGGACACAGGTCCTCCTCTTCATATCCTTCATATCAGGCATGTCAGCTCTGGACACAGGTCCTCCTCTTCATATCCTTCATATCAGGCATGTCAGCTCTGGACACAGGTCCTCCTCTTCATATCCTTCATATCAGGCATGTCAGCTCTGGACACAGGTCCTCTTCTTCATATCCTTCGTATCAGGCATGTCAGCTCTGGACACAGGTCCTCCTCTTCATATCCTTCATATCAGGCATGTCAGCTCTGGACACAGGTCCACTTCATATCCTTCATATCAGGCATGTCAGCTCTGGACACAGGTCCTCTTCTTCATTTCCTTCATATCAGGCATGTCAGCTCTGGACACAGGTCCTCTTCATATCTTTCATATCAGGCATGTCAGCTCTGGACACAGGTCCTCTTCTTCATATCCTTCATATCAGGCATGTCAGCTCTGGACACAGGTCCTCTTCATATCCTTTATATCAGGCATGTCAGCTCTGGACACAGGTCCTCTTCTTCATATCCTTTATATCAGGCATGTCAGCTCTGGACACAGGTCCTCTTCTTCATATCCTTCATATCAGGCATGTCAGCTCTGGACACAGGTCCTCTTCATATCCTTCATATCAGGCATGTCAGCTCTGGACACAGGTCCTCTTCATATCCTTCATATCAGGCATGTCAGCTCTGGACACAGGTCCTCTTCTTCATATCCTTCATATCAGGCATGTCAGCTCTGGACACAGATCCTCGTCTTCATATCCTTCATATCAGGCATGTCAGCTCTGGACACAGGTCCTCTTCATATCCTTCATATCAGGCATGTCAGCTCTGGACACAGGTCCTCTTCTTCATATCCTTCATATCAGGCATGTCAGCTCTGGACACAGGTCCTCCTCTTCATATCCTTCATATCAGGCATGTCAGCTCTGGACAAAGGTCCTCCTCTTCGTATCCTTCATATCAGGCATGTCAGCTCTGGACACAGGTCCTCCTCTTCATATCCTTCATATCAGGCATGTCAGCTCTGGACACAGGTCCTCTTCTTCATATCCTTCATATCAGGCATGTCAGCTCTGGACACAGGTCCTCCTCTTCATATCCTTCATATGAGGCATGTCAGCTCTGGACACAGGTCCTCCTCTTCATATCCTTCATATCAGGCATGTCAGCTCTGGACACAGGTCCTCTTCTTCATATCAGGCATGTCAGCTCTGGACACAGGTCCTCTTCATATCCTTCATATCAGGCATGTCAGCTCTGGACACAGGTCCTCCTCTTCATATCCTTCATATCAGGCATGTCAGCTCTGGACACAGGTCCTCCACTTCATATCAGGCATGTCAGCTCTGGACACAGGTCCTCCTCTTCATATCCCTCATATGAGGCATGTCAGTTCTGGACACAGGTCCTCTTCTTCAAATCCTTCATATCAGGCATGTCAGCTCTGGACACAGGTCCTCCTCTTCATATCCTTCATATCAGGCATGTCAGCTCTGGACACAGGTCCTCTTCATATCCTTCATATCAGGCATGTCAGCTCTGGACACAGGTCCTCTTCATATCCTTCATATCAGGCATGTCAGCTCTGGACACAGGTCCTCTTCTTCATATCCTTCATATCAGGCATGTCAGCTCTGGACACAGGTCCTCCTCTTCATATCCTTCATATCAGGCATGTCAGCTCTGGACACAGGTCCTCCTCTTCATATCCTTCATATCAGGCATGTCAGCTCTGGACACAGGTCCTCCTCTTCATATCCTTCATATCAGGCATGTCAGCTCTGGACACAGGTCCTCTTCTTTATATCAGGCATGTCAGCTCTGGACACAGGTCCTCCTCTTCATATCCTTCATATCAGGCATGTCAGTTCTGGACACAGGTCCTCTTCTTCATATCCTTCATATCAGGCATGTCAGCTCTGGACACAGGTCCTCCTCTTCATATCCTTCATATCAGGCATGTCAGCTCTGGACACAGGTCCTCTTCATATCCTTCATATCAGGCATGTCAGCTCTGGACACAGGTCCTCTTCATATCCTTCATATCAGGCATGTCAGCTCTGGACACAGGTCCTCTTCTTCATATCCTTCATATCAGGCATGTCAGCTCTGGACACAGGTCCTCCTCTTCATATCCTTCATATCAAGCATGTCAGCTCTGGACACAGGTCCTCTTCTTCATATCCTTCATATCAGGCATGTCAGCTCTGGACACAGGTCCTCCTCTTCATATCCTTCATATCAGGCATGTCAGCTCTGGACACAGGTCCTCTTCATATCCTTCATATCAGGCATGTCAGCTCTGGACACAGGTCCTCTTCTTCATATCCTTCATATCAGGCATGTCAGCTCTGGACACAGGTCCTCCTCTTCATATCCTTCATATCAGGCATGTCAGCTCTCGACACAGGTCCTCTTCTTCATATCCTTCATATCAGGCATGTCAGCTCTGGACACAGGTCCTCCTCTTCATATCCTTCATATCAGGCATGTCAGCTCTGGACACAGGTCCTCTTCTTCATATCCTTCATATCAGGCATGTCAGCTCTGGACACAGGTCCTCTTCTTCATATCCTTCATATCAGGCATGTCAGCTCTGGACACAGGTCCTCCTCTTCATATCCTTCATATCAGGCATGTCAGCTCTGGACACAGGTCCTCTTCTTCATATCCTTCATATCAGGCATGTCAGCTCTGGACACAGGTCCTCTTCTTCATATCCTTCATATCAGGCATGTCAGCTCTGGACACAGGTCCTCTTCATATCCTTCATATCAGGCATGTCAGCTCTGGACACAGGTCCTCCTCTTCATATCCTTCATATCAGGCATGTCAGCTCTGGACACAGGTCCTCCTCTTCATATCAGGCATGTCAGCTCTGGACACAGGTCCTCCTCTTCATATCCCTCATATGAGGCATGTCAGTTCTGGACACAGGTCCTCTTCTTCAAATCCTTCATATCAGGCATGTCAGCTCTGGACACAGGTCCTCCTCTTCATATCCTTCATATCAGGCATGTCAGCTCTGGACACAGGTCATCTTCATATCCTTCATATCAGGCATGTCAGCTCTGGACACAGGTCCTCTTCATATCCTTCATATCAGGCATGTCAGCTCTGGACACAGGTCCTCTTCTTCATATCCTTCATATCAGGCATGTCAGCTCTGGACACAGGTCCTCCTCTTCATATCCTTCATATCAGGCATGTCAGCTCTGGACACAGGTCCTCCTCTTCATATCCTTCATATCAGGCATGTCAGCTCTGGACACAGGTCCTCTTCTTTATATCAGGCATGTCAGCTCTGGACACAGGTCCTCCTCTTCATATCCTTCATATCAGGCATGTCAGTTCTGGACACAGGTCCTCCTCTTCATATCCTTCATATCAGGCATGTCAGCTCTGGACACAGGTCCTCCTCTTCATATCCTTCATATCAGGCATGTCAGCTCTGGACACAGGTCCTCTTCATATCCTTCATATCAGGCATGTCAGCTCTGGACACAGGTCCTCTTCATATCCTTCATATCAGGCATGTCAGCTCTGGACACAGGTCCTCTTCTTCATATCCTTCATATCAGGCATGTCAGCTCTGGACACAGGTCCTCCTCTTCATATCCTTCATATCAGGCATGTCAGCTCTGGACACAGGTCCTCCTCTTCATATCCTTCATATCAGGCATGTCAGCTCTGGACACAGGTCCTCTTCATATCCTTCATATCAGGCATGTCAGCTCTGGACACAGGTCCTCTTCTTCATATCCTTCATATCAGGCATGTCAGCTCTGGACACAGGTCCTCCTCTTCATATCCTTCATATCAGGCATGTCAGCTCTGGACACAGGTCCTCTTCTTCATATCCTTCATATCAGGCATGTCAGCTCTGGACACAGGTCCTCCTCTTCATATCCTTCATATCAGGCATGTCAGCTCTGGACACAGGTCCTCTTCATATCCTTCATATCAGGCATGTCAGCTCTGGACACAGGTTCTCTTCTTCATATCCTTCATATCAGGCATGTCAGCTCTGGACACAGGTCCTCCTCTTCATATCCTTCATATCAAGTATGTCAGCTCTGGACACAGGTCCTCTTCATATCCTTCATATCAGGCATGTCAGCTCTGGACACAGGTCCTCTTCATATCCTTCATATCAGGCATGTCAGCTCTGGACACAGGTCCTCTTCTTCATATCCTTCATATCAGGCATGTCAGCTCTGGACACAGGTCCTCCTCTTCATATCCTTCATATCAGGCATGTCAACTCTGGACAGAGGTCCTCCTCTTCATATCCTTCATATCAGGCATGTCAGCTCTGGACACAGGTCCTCCTCTTCATATCCTTCATATCAGGCATGTCAGCTCTGGACACAGGTCCTCTTCTTTATATCAGGCATGTCAGCTCTGGACACAGGTCCTCCTCTTCATATCCTTCATATCAGGCATGTCAGTTCTGGACACAGGTCCTCTTCTTCATATCCTTCATATCAGGCATGTCAGCTCTGGACACAGGTCCTCCTCTTCATATCCTTCATATCAGGCATGTCAGCTCTGGACACAGGTCCTCTTCATATCCTTCATATCAGGCATGTCAGCTCTGGACACAGGTCCTCTTCATATCCTTCATATCAGGCATATCAGCTCTGGACACAGGTCCTCTTCTTCATATCCTTCATATCAGGCATGTCAGCTCTGGACACAGGTCCTCTTCTTCATATCCTTCATATCAGGCATGTCAGCTCTGGACACAGGTCCTCTTCTTCATATCCTTCATATCAGGCATGTCAGCTCTGGACACAGGTCCTCTTCATATCCTTCATATCATGCATGTCAGCTCTGGACACAGGTCCTCCTCTTCATATCCTTCATATCAGGCATGTCAGCTCTGGACACAGGTCCTCCTCTTCATATCAGGCATGTCAGCTCTGGACACAGGTCCTCCTCTTCATATCCCTCATATGAGGCATGTCAGTTCTGGACACAGGTCCTCTTCTTCAAATCCTTCATATCAGGCATGTCAGCTCTGGACACAGGTCCTCCTCTTCATATCCTTCATATCAGGCATGTCAGCTCTGGACACAGGTCATCTTCATATCCTTCATATCAGGCATGTCAGCTCTGGACACAGGTCCTCTTCATATCCTTCATATCAGGCATGTCAGCTCTGGACACAGGTCCTCTTCTTCATATCCTTCATATCAGGCATGTCAGCTCTGGACACAGGTCCTCCTCTTCATATCCTTCATATCAGGCATGTCAGCTCTGGACACAGGTCCTCCTCTTCATATCCTTCATATCAGGCATGTCAGCTCTGGACACAGGTCCTCTTCTTTATATCAGGCATGTCAGCTCTGGACACAGGTCCTCCTCTTCATATCCTTCATATCAGGCATGTCAGTTCTGGACACAGGTCCTCCTCTTCATATCCTTCATATCAGGCATGTCAGCTCTGGACACAGGTCCTCCTCTTCATATCCTTCATATCAGGCATGTCAGCTCTGGACACAGGTCCTCTTCATATCCTTCATATTAGGCATGTCAGCTCTGGACACAGGTCCTCTTCATATCCTTCATATCAGGCATGTCAGCTCTGGACACAGGTCCTCTTCTTCATATCCTTCATATCAGGCATGTCAGCTCTGGACACAGGTCCTCCTCTTCATATCCTTCATATCAGGCATGTCAGCTCTGGACACAGGTCCTCCTCTTCATATCCTTCATATCAGGCATGTCAGCTCTGGACACAGGTCCTCTTCATATCCTTCATATCAGGCAAGTCAGCTCTGGACACAGGTCCTCTTCTTCATATCCTTCATATCAGGCATGTCAGCTCTGGACACAGGTCCTCCTCTTCATATCCTTCATATCAGGCATGTCAGCTCTGGACACAGGTCCTCTTCTTCATATCCTTCATATCAGGCATGTCAGCTCTGGACACAGGTCCTCCTCTTCATATCCTTCATATCAGGCATGTCAGCTCTGGACACAGGTCCTCTTCATATCCTTCATATCAGGCATGTCAGCTCTGGACACAGGTTCTCTTCTTCATATCCTTCATATCAGGCATGTCAGCTCTGGACACAGGTCCTCCTCTTCATATCCTTCATATCAGGCATGTCAGCCCTGGACACAGGTCCTCTTCATATCCTTCATATCAGGCATGTCAGCTCTGGACACAGGTCCTCTTCATATCCTTCATATCAGGCATGTCAGCTCTGGACACAGGTCCTCTTCTTCATATCCTTCATATCAGGCATGTCAGCTCTGGACACAGGTCCTCCTCTTCATATCCTTCATATCAGGCATGTCAACTCTGGACAGAGGTCCTCCTCTTCATATCCTTCATATCAGGCATGTCAGCTCTGGACACAGGTCCTCCTCTTCATATCCTTCATATCAGGCATGTCAGCTCTGGACACAGGTCCTCTTCTTTATATCAGGCATGTCAGCTCTGGACACAGGTCCTCCTCTTCATATCCTTCATATCAGGCATGTCAGTTCTGGACACAGGTCCTCTTCTTCATATCCTTCATATCAGGCATGTCAGCTCTGGACACAGGTCCTCCTCTTCATATCCTTCATATCAGGCATGTCAGCTCTGGACACAGGTCCTCTTCATATCCTTCATATCAGGCATGTCAGCTCTGGACACAGGTCCTCTTCATATCCTTCATATCAGGCATGTCAGCTCTGGACACAGGTCCTCTTCTTCATATCCTTCATATCAGGCATGTCCGCTCTGGACACAGGTCCTCCTCTTCATATCCTTCATATCAGGCATGTCCGCTCTGGACACAGGTCCTCCTCTTCATATCCTTCATATCAGGCATGTCAGCTCTGGACACAGGTCCTCTTCTTCATATCCTTCATATCAGGCATGTCAGCTCTGGACACAGGTCCTCCTCTTCATATCCTTCATATCAGGCATGTCAGCTCTGGACACAGGTCCTCTTCATATCCTTCATATCAGGCATGTCAGCTCTGGACACAGGTCCTCTTCTTCATATCCTTCATATCAGGCATGTCAGCTCTGGACACAGGTCCTCCTCTTCATATCCTTCATATCAGGCATGTCAGCTCTGGACACAGGTCCTCTTCTTCATATCCTTCATATCAGGCATGTCAGCTCTGGACACAGGTCCTCCTCTTCATATCCTTCATATCAGGCATGTCAGCTCTGGACACAGGTCCTCTTCTTCATATCCTTCATATCAGGCATGTCAGCTCTGGACACAGGTCCTCTTCTTCATATCCTTCATATCAGGCATGTCAGCTCTGGACACAGGTCCTCCTCTTCATATCCTTCATATCAGGCATGTCAGCTCTGGACACAGGTCCTCTTCTTCATATCCTTCATATCAGGCATGTCAGCTCTGGACACAGGTCCTCCTCTTCATATCCTTCATATGAGGCATGCCAGCTCTGGACACAGGTCCTCCTCTTCATATCCTTCATATCAGGCATGTCAGCTCTGGACACAGGTCCTCTTCTTCATATCCTTCATATCAGGCATGTCAGCTCTGGACACAGGTCCTCTTCATATCCTTCATATCAGGCATGTCAGCTCTGGACACAGGTCCTCCTCTTCATATCCTTCATATCAGGCATGTCAGCTCTGGACACAGGTCCTCCTCTTCATATCAGGCATGTCAGCTCTGGACACAGGTCCTCCTCTTCATATCCCTCATATGAGGCATGTCAGTTCTGGACACAGGTCCTCTTCTTCAAATCCTTCATAACAGGCATGTCAGCTCTGGACACAGGTCCTCCTCTTCATATCCTTCATATCAGGCATGTCAGCTCTGGACACAGGTCCTCTTCATATCCTTCATATCAGGCATGTCAGCTCTGGACACAGGTCCTCTTCATATCCTTCATATCAGGCATGTCAGCGCTGGACACAGGTCCTCTTCTTCATATCCTTCATATCAGGCATGTCAGCTCTGGACACAGGTCCTCTTCTTCATATCCTTCATATCAGGCATGTCAGCTCTGGACACAGGTCCTCTTCATATCCTTCATATCAGGCATGTCAGCTCTGGACACAGGTCCTCCTCTTCATATCCTTCATATCAGGCATGTCAGCTCTGGACACAGGTCCTCCTCTTCATATCAGGCATGTCAGCTCTGGACACAGGTCCTCCTCTTCATATCCCTCATATGAGGCATGTCAGTTCTGGACACAGGTCCTCTTCTTCATATCCTTCATATCAGGCATGTCAGCTCTGGACACAGGTCCTCCTCTTCATATCCTTCATATCAGGCATGTCAGCTCTGGACACAGGTCCTCTTCATATCCCTCATATCAGGCATGTCAGCTCTGGACACAGGTCCTCTTCATATCCTTCATATCAGGCATGTCAGCTCTGTACACAGGTCCTCTTCTTCATATCCTTCATATCAGGCATGTCAGCTCTGGACACAGGTCCTCCTCTTCATATCCTTCATATCAGGCATGTCAGCTCTGGACACAGGTCCTCCTCTTCATATCCTTCATATCAGGCATGTCAGCTCTGGACACAGGTCCTCTTCTTTATATCAGGCATGTCAGCTCTGGACACAGGTCCTCCTCTTCATATCCTTCATATCAGGCATGTCAGTTCTGGACACAGGTCCTCCTCTTCATATCCTTCATATCAGGCATGTCAGCTCTGGACACAGGTCCTCCTCTTCATATCCTTCATATCAGGCATGTCAGCTCTGGACACAGGTCCTCTTCATATCCTTCATATCAGGCATGTCAGCTCTGGACACAGGTCCTCTTCATATCCTTCATATCAGGCATGTCAGCTCTGGACACAGGTCCTCTTCTTCATATCCTTCATATCAGGCATGTCAGCTCTGGACACAGGTCCTCCTCTTCATATCCTTCATATCAGGCATGTCAGCTCTGGACACAGGTCCTCCTCTTCATATCCTTCATATCAGGCATGTCAGCTCTGGACACAGGTCCTCTTCATATCCTTCATATCAGGCATGTCAGCTCTGGACACAGGTCCTCTTCTTCATATCCTTCATATCAGGCATGTCAGCTCTGGACACAGGTCCTCCTCTTCATATCCTTCATATCAGGCATGTCAGCTCTGGACACAGGTCCTCTTCTTCATATCCTTCATATCAGGCATGTCAGCTCTGGACACAGGTCCTCCTCTTCATATCCTTCATATCAGGCATGTCAGCTCTGGACACAGGTCCTCTTCATATCCTTCATATCAGGCATGTCAGCTCTGGACACAGGTTCTCTTCTTCATATCCTTCATATCAGGCATGTCAGCTCTGGACACAGGTCCTCCTCTTCATATCCTTCATATCAGGCATGTCAGCTCTGGACACAGGTCCTCTTCTTCATATCCTTCATATCAGGCATGTCAGCTCTGGACACAGGTCCTCTTCTTCATATCCTTCATGTCAGGCATGTCAGCTCTGGACACAGGTCCTCCTCTTCATATCCTTCATATCAGGCATGTCAGCTCTGGACACAGGTCCTCTTCTTCATATCCTTCATATCAGGCATGTCAGCTCTGGACACAGGTCCTCCTCTTCATATCCTTCATATCAGGCATGTCAGCTCTGGACACAGGTCCTCTTCATATCCTTCATATCAGGCATGTCAGCTCTGGACACAGGTTCTCTTCTTCATATCCTTCATATCAGGCATGTCAGCTCTGGACACAGGTCCTCCTCTTCATATCCTTCATATCAGGCATGTCAGCTCTGGACACAGGTCCTCTTCTTCATATCCTTCATATCAGGCATGTCAGCTCTGGACACAGGTCCTCTTCTTCATATCCTTCATATCAGGCATGTCAGCTCTGGACACAGGTCCTCCTCTTCATATCCTTCATATCAGGCATGTCAGCTCTGGACACAGGTCCTCTTCTTCATATCCCTCATATCAGGCATGTCAGCTCTGGACACAGGTCCTCCTCTTCATATCCTTCATATCAGGCATGTCAGCTCTGGACACAGGTCCTCTTCTTCATATCCTTCATATCAGGCATGTCAGCTCTGGACACAGGTCCTCCTCTTCATATCCTTCATATCAGGCATGTCAGCTCTGGACACAGGTCCTCCTCTTCATATCCTTCATATCAGGCATGTCAGCTCTGGACACAGGTCCTCCTCTTCATATCCTTCATATCAGGCATGTCAGCTCTGGACACAGGTCCTCTTCTTCATATCCTTCGTATCAGGCATGTCAGCTCTGGACACAGGTCCTCCTCTTCATATCCTTCATATCAGGCATGTCAGCTCTGGACACAGGTCCACTTCATATCCTTCATATCAGGCATGTCAGCTCTGGACACAGGTCCTCTTCTTCATATCCTTCATATCAGGCATGTCAGCTCTGGACACAGGTCCTCTTCATATCTTTCATATCAGGCATGTCAGCTCTGGACACAGGTCCTCTTCTTCATATCCTTCATATCAGGCATGTCAGCTCTGGACACA
This sequence comes from Rana muscosa, assembly GCA_029206835.1. NCBI lineage: Eukaryota > Metazoa > Chordata > Amphibia > Anura > Ranidae > Rana > Rana muscosa. Next base: position 59,539,249 of record CM055118.1, read on the forward strand.
GGTCCTCTTCATATCCTTCATATCAGGCATGTCAGCTCTGGACACAGGTCCTCTTCTTCATATCCTTCATATCAGGCATGTCAGCTCTGGACACAGGTCCTCTTCATATCCTTCATATCAGGCATGTCAGCTCTGGACACAGGTCCTCTTCATATCCTTCATATCAGGCATGTCAGCTCTGGACACAGGTCCTCTTCTTCATATCCTTCATATCAGGCATGTCAGCTCTGGACACAGGTCCTCTTCTTCATATCCTTCATATCAGGCATGTCAGCTCTGGACACAGGTCCTCTTCGTATCCTTCATATCAGGCATGTCAGCTCTGGACACAGGTCCTCCTCTTCATATCCTTCATATCAGGCATGTCAGCTCTGGACACAGGTCCTCCTCTTCATATCAGGCATGTCAGCTCTGGACACAGGTCCTCCTCTTCATATCCCTCATATGAGGCATGTCAGTTCTGGACACAGGTCCTTTTCTTCAAATCCTTCATATCAGGCATGTCAGCTCTGGACACAGGTCCTCCTCTTCATATCCTTCATATCAGGCATGTCAGCTCTGGACACAGGTCCTCTTCATATCCTTCATATCAGGCATGTCAGCTCTGGACACAGGTCCTCTTCTTCATATCCTTCATATCAGGCATGTCAGCTCTGGACACAGGTCCTCTTCATATCCTTCATATCAGGCATGTCAGCTCTGGACACAGGTCCTCTTCATATCCTTCATATCAGGCATGTCAGCTCTGGACACAGGTCCTCTTCTTCATATCCTTCATATCAGGCATGTCAGCTCTGGACACAGGTCCTCTTCATATCCTTCATATCAGGCATGTCAGCTCTGGACACAGGTCCTCTTCATATCCTTCATATCAGGCATGTCAGCTCTGGACACAGGTCCTCTTCTTCATATCCTTCATATCAGGCATGTCAGCTCTGGACACAGGTCCTCTTCTTCATATCCTTCATATCAGGCATGTCAGCTCTGGACACAGGTCCTCTTCATATCCTTCATATCAGGCATGTCAGCTCTGAACACAGGTCCTCCTCTTCATATCCTTCATATCAGGCATGTCAGCTCTGGACACAGGTCCTCCTCTTCATATCAGGCATGTCAGCTCTGGACACAGGTCCTCCTCTTCATATCCCTCATATGAGGCATGTCAGTTCTGGACACAGGTCCTCTTCTTCAAATCCTTCATATCAGGCATGTCAGCTCTGGACACAGGTCCTCCTCTTCATATCCTTCATATCAGGCATGTCAGCTCTGGACACAGGTCCTCTTCATATCCTTCATATCAGGCATGTCAGCTCTGGACACAGGTCCTCTTCATATCCTTCATATCAGGCATGTCAGCTCTGGACACAGGTCCTCTTCTTCATATCCTTCATATCAGGCATGTCAGCTCTGGACACAGGTCCTCCTCTTCATATCCTTCATATCAGGCATGTCAGCTCTGGACACAGGTCCTCCTCTTCATATCCTTCATATCAGGCATGTCAGCTCTGGACACAGGTCCTCTTCTTTATATCAGGCATGTCAGCTCTGGACACAGGTCCTCCTCTTCATATCCTTCATATCAGGCATGTCAGTTCTGGACACAGGTCCTCCTCTTCATATCCTTCATATCAGGCATGTCAGCTCTGGACACAGGTCCTCCTCTTCATATCCTTCATATCAGGCATGTCAGCTCTGGACACAGGTCCTCTTCATATCCTTCATATCAGGCATGTCAGCTCTGGACACAGGTCCTCTTCATATCCTTCATATCAGGCATGTCAGCTCTGGACACAGGTCCTCTTCTTCATATCCTTCATATCAGGCATGTCAGCTCTGGACACAGGTCCTCCTCTTCATATCCTTCATATCAGGCATGTCAGCTCTGGACACAGGTCCTCTTCTTCATATCCTTCATATCAGGCATGTCAGCTCTGGACACAGGTCCTCCTCTTCATATCCTTCATATCAGGCATGTCAGCTCTGGACACAGGTCCTCTTCATATCCTTCATATCAGGCATGTCAGCTCTGGACACAGGTCCTCTTCTTCATATCCTTCATATCAGGCATGTCAGCTCTGGACACAGGTCCTCCTCTTCATATCCTTCATATCAGGCATGTCAGCTCTGGACACAGGTCCTCTTCTTCATATCCTTCATATCAGGCATGTCAGCTCTGGACACAGGTCCTCCTCTTCATATCCTTCATATCAGGCATGTCAGCTCTGGACACAGGTCCTCTTCATATCCTTCATATCAGGCATGTCAGCTCTGGACACAGGTCCTCTTCTTCATATCCTTCATATCAGGCATGTCAGCTCTGGACACAGGTCCTCCTCTTCATATCCTTCATATCAGGCATGTCAGCTCTGGACACAGGTCCTCTTCTTCATATCCTTCATATCAGGCATGTCAGCTCTGGACACAGGTCCTCTTCTTCATATCCTTCATATCAGGCATGTCAGCTCTGGACACAGGTCCTCCTCTTCATATCCTTCATATCAGGCATGTCAGCTCTGGACACAGGTCCTCTTCTTCATATCCCTCATATCAGGCATGTGAGCTCTGGACACAGGTCCTCCTCTTCATATCCTTCATATCAGGCATGTCAGCTCTGGACACAGGTCCTCTTCTTCATATCCTTCATATCAGGCATGTCAGCTCTGGACACAGGTCCTCCTCTTCATATCAGGCATGTCAGCTCTGGACACAGGTCCTCCTCTTCATATCCTTCATATCAGGCATGTCAGCTCTGGACGCAGGTCCTCCTCTTCATATCCTTCATATCAGGCATGTCAGCTCTGGACACAGGTCCTCTTCTTCATATCCTTCGTATCAGGCATGTCATCTCTGGACACAGGTCCTCCTCTTCATATCCTTCATATCAGGCATGTCAGCTCTGGACACAGGTCCACTTCATATCCTTCATATCAGGCATGTCAGCTCTGGACACAGGTCCTCTTCTTCATATCCTTCATATCAGGCATGTCAGCTCTGGACACAGGTCCTCTTCATATCTTTCATATCAGGCATGTCAGCTCTGGACACAGGTCCTCTTCTTCATATCCTTCATATCAGGCATGTCAGCTCTGGACACAGGTCCTCTTCATATCCTTCATATCAGGCATGTCAGCTCTGGACACAGGTCCTCTTCTTCATATCCTTCATATCAGGCATGTCAGCTCTGGACACAGGTCCTCCTCTTCATATCCTTCATATCAGGCATGTCAGCTCTGGACACAGGTCCTCCTCTTCATATCCTTCATATCAGGCATGTCAGCTCTGGACACAGGTCCTCTTCTTCATATCCTTCATATCAGGCATGTCAGCTCTGGACACAGGTCCTCTTCTTCATATCCTTCATATCAGGCATGTCAGCTCTGGACACAGGTCCTCCTCTTCATATCCTTCATATCAGGCATGTCAGCTCTGGACACAGGTCCTCTTCTTCATATCCCTCATATCAGGCATGTCAGCTCTGGACACAGGTCCTCTTCTTCATATCCTTCATATCAGGCATGTCAGCTCTGGACACAGGTCCTCCTCTTCATATCCTTCATATCAGGCATGTCAGCTCTGGACACAGGTCCTCTTCTTCATATCCCTCATATCAGGCATGTCAGCTCTGGACACAGGTCCTCCTCTTCATATCCTTCATATCAGGCATGTCAGCTCTGGACACAGGTCCTCCTCTTCATATCCTTCATATCAGGCATGTGAGCTCTGGACACAGGTCCTCTTCTTCATATCCTTCATATCAGGCATGTCAGCTCTGGACACAGGTCCTCCTCTTCATATCCTTCATATCAGGCATGTCAGCTCTGGACACAGGTCCACTTCATATCCTTCATATCAGGCATGTCAGCTCTGGACACAGGTCCTCTTCTTCATATCCTTCATATCAGGCATGTCAGCTCTGGACACAGGTCCTCTTCATATCTTTCATATCAGGCATGTCAGCTCTGGACACAGGTCCTCTTCTTCATATCCTTCATATCAGGCATGTCAGCTCTGGACACAGGTCCTCCTCTTCATATCCTTCATATCAGGCATGTCAGCTCTGGACACAGGTCCTCTTCATATCCTTCATATCAGGCATGTCAGCTCGGGACACAGGTCCTCTTCATATCCTTCATATCAGGCATGTCAGCTCTGGACACAGGTCCTCTTCTTCATATCCTTCATATCAGGCATGTCAGCTCTGGACACAGGTCCTCTTAATATCCTTCATATCAGGCATGTCAGCTCTGGACACAGGTCCTCTTCTTCATATCCTTCATATCAGGCATGTCAGCTCTGGACACAGGTCCTCCTCTTCATATCCTTCATATCAGGCATGTCAGCTCTGGACACAGGTCCTCTTCTTCATATCCTTCATATCAGGCATGTCAGCTCTGGACACAGGTCCTCTTCTTCATATCCTTCATATCAGGCATGTCAGCTCTGGACACAGGTCCTCCTCTTCATATCCTTCATATCAGGCATGTCAGCTCTGGACACAGGTCCTCTTCTTCATATCCTTCATATCAGGCATGTCAGCTCTGGACACAGGTCCTCCTCTTCATATCCTTCATATCAGGCATGTCAGCTCTGGACACAGGTCCTCCTCTTCATATCCTTCATATCAGGCATGTCAGCTCTGGACACAGGTCCTCCTCTTCATATCCTTCATATCAGGCATGTGAGCTCTGGACACAGGTCCTCTTCTTCATATCCTTCATATCAGGCATGTCAGCTCTGGACACAGGTCCTCCTCTTCATATCCTTCATATCAGGCATGTCAGCTCTGGACACAGGTCCACTTCATATCCTTCATATCAGGCATGTCAGCTCTGGACACAGGTCCTTCTTCATATCCTTCATATCAGGCATGTCAGCTCTGGACACAGGTCCTCTTCTTCATATCAGGCATGTCAGCTCTTGACACAGGTCCTCCTCTTCATATCCTTCCTATCAGGCATGTCACTTCTGGACACAGGTCCTCCTCTTCATATCCCTCATATCAGACATGTCAGCTCTGGACACAGGTCCTCTCCTTCATATCCTTCATATCAGACATGTCAGCTCTGGACACAGGTCCTCTTCATATCCTTCATATCAGGCATGTCAGCTCTGGACACAGGTCCTCCTCTTTATATCCTTCATATCAGGCATGTCAGCTCTGGACACAGGTCCTCCTCTTCATATCCTTCATATCAGGCATGTCAGCTCTGGACACAGGTCCTCCTCTTCATATCCTTCATATCAGGCATGTCAGCTCTGGGCACAGGTCCTCCTCTTCATATCCTTCATATCAGACATGTCAGCTCTGGACACAGGTCCTCTTCTTCATATCCTTCATATCAGACATGTCAGCTCTGGACACAGGTCCTCTTCATATCCTTCATATCAGACATGTCAGCTCTGGACACAGGTCCTCTTCATATCCTTCATATCAGGCATGTCAGTTCTGGACACAGGTCCTCCCAGGGCTGGACTGGGACCAAAATTTGGCCCTGGACTTCATCCAGACCGGCCCACTTTAATTCAATAAAATGCTGCCCCCCCACCCCCCAAAAAATCACGCCCACTAAAAGGCACCTACATCCATTATTGTATATCATGAGAGGGTGAGCGAGAGGGGAATGAGAGAGAGAGAGAGAGGGTTGAGGGAAAGGGGGTGAGAGAGGGGGGTGAGTGTAAGAGAGAGGGAGTGAGTGTAAAAGAGAGGGGGTGAGTATAGGACCCCTTTCACACTGAGGCGTTTTTCAGGCGCTTTTGGGCTAAAAATAGCGCCTGTAAAGCCCCTGAAAAACGCCTCCGCTGCAGTTCCAGTGTGAAAGTCCTCCAAGCAGCATCTTTGGTCCGGTGGAGGAGCCGTGTACACACCGCTCCTGCCCATTGAAATGAATGGCTGAGAGACAGAGGAGGGGTCTGAGAGACAGAGGAGGGGTCTGAGAGAAAATGGGAGGGAGCTAAGAGACGATGGGAGGGAGATAAGAGACAATGGGAGGGAGCTGAGAGACAATGAGAAGGAGCTGAGAGACAATGGGAGGGAGCTGAGAGACAGAGGGGGAGCTGAGAGACAGTGGTGGGGAGCTGAGAGACAGTGGAGGGGATTTGAGAGACAGTGGAGGGGTCTGAGAGACGGGGGAGCTGAGAGAAAGAGAGGAGAGCTGAGAGACAGAGGAGGAGAGCTGAGAGACAGAGGAGGGGTCTGAGAGACAGAGGGGGGGTCTAAGAGACATAGGGGAACTGAGAGACAGAGGAGGGGATAAAAGAGGGGGGGACTGAGAGACACAGGAACTGAGAGACAGAGGGGGGGACTGAGAGACAGAGGGGGGTCTGAGAGACAGAGGGGGAGCTGAGAGACAGAGGGGGGGGGGCTGAGAGACAGAGGGGGAGCTGAGAGACAGAGGGGGAACTGAGAGACAGAGGGGGGGCTGAGAGACAGAGGGGGGGGCTGAGAGACAGTGGAGGGGTCTGAGAGACAGTAGAGGAGTCTGAGAGACAGAGGGGGGTCTGAGAGACAGAGGGGGAGCTGAGAGACAGAGGGGGGCTGAGAGACAGTGGGGGGGTCTGAGAGACAGAGAGGGGTTTGAGAGACAGAGGGAGAGCTGAGAGACAGAGGGGGAGCTGAGAGACAGAGGGGGGAGCTGAGAGACAGAGGGGGAGCTGAGAGACAGAGGGGGAGAGCTGAGAGACAGAGGAGGAGAGCTGAGAGACAGGAGGAGGAGAGCTGAGAGACAAGAGGAGGAGAGCTGAGAGACAGGAGGAGGAGAGCTGAGAGACAGAGGAGGAGAGCTGAGAGACAGAGAAGGAGAGCCGAGAGACAGAGGGGGTGTCTGAGAGACAGAGGGGGGTCTGAGAGATAGAGGGGAGCTGAGAGACAGAGGAAGGGCTAAAAGAGGGGGGACTGAGAGACACGGGAACTGAGAGACAGAGGGGGGTCTAAGAGACAGGGGGGTCTGAGAGACAGAGGGGGAGCTGAGAGACAGGGGAGAGCTGAGAGACAGAGGGGGAGAGCTGAGAGACAGAGGTGGAGAGCTGAGAGAAAGAGGGGGAGAGCTGAGAGACAGAGGGGGAGAGCTGAGAGATAGAGGAGGGGGCTGAGAGACAGTGGGGGGGGGGGTCTGAGAGGCAGAAGGGGAGCTGAGAGACAGAGGGGGAGCTGAGAGACAGAGGAGGAGATCTGAGAGACAGAGGAGGGGTCTGAGAGACAGAGGAGGGGTCTGAGAGACAGAGGGGGGTTCTGAGAGACAGAGGGGGGTTCTGAGAGACAGAGGGGGGGTCTGAGAGACAGAGGGACAGAGGAGGGGTCTGAGAGACAGAGGGGGGGTTCTGAGAGACAGAGGGGGGGTCTGAGAGACAGAGGGGGGGTCTGAGAGACAGAGGAGGGGTCTGAGAGACAAAGGGGAGCTGAGAGACAAAGGAGGGGATAAAAGAGGGGGGTACTGAGAGACACGGGAACTGAGAGACAGAGGGGGGGAATGAGAGACAGAGGGGGGGGGGCTGAGAGGCAGAAGGGGGGCTAAGAGGCAGAAGGGGAGCTGAGAGGCAGAAGGGGAGCTGAGAGACAGAGGAGAAGAGCTGAGAGATAGAGGAGGGGACTGAGAGACAGAGGGGGGTTCTGAGAGACAGAGGGGGGTTCTGAGAGACAGAGGGGGGTTCTGAGAGACAGAGGCGGGGTCTGAGAGACAGTGGAGGGGTCTGAGAGATAGTGGGGGGGCTGAGAGACAGAGGAGGGGGCTGAAAGAGGGGGGACTGAGAGACAGAGGGAGGAGAGAGACAGAGGGGAGGGCTGAGACAGACCACATAGCACTGTCTCTTTCTGCAGTCCCTCCTCTGCTCACCTCCCCGCTGTCTCAGTGTTCTGGCATGTTTGTGTAGGATGCCAGATACCTGATGGCCATCAGCGGCAGCGCCGAGTCTCCCTCTTGATCCGGGGGTGCTCTCGCTGCTCTGCTCCTTACAGTGGCGCATGTTCTCTTCCTCCGGGCTCCCAGTCAGCCTGCCCTCTGGCCCAGGCCGCATGATTCCTGGAGCAGAGAGGAGGTGGAGGAATCGAGGTTCTGGGAACTCCGGGGTGGCCTCGCTCGCTACTGTCCGCCTCTTCGGTGGTCAGGGAGGGGGTGGAGCTCTTCTCCCTCGGAATTTTACATCCAACTGCACTCCTCGATGGCCACCTTTCCCGAATCCCCGCCGCTGTTTGCTGCCACGCTCCCGCTGCCGCCGAACTGCATAAAAAAACGGGCCACAAAAAAAATATATATATATTTTTTTTGTTAGGGACGCTGTTTGCTGCCACGCTCCCGCTGCCGTCGAACTGCATAAAAAAACGGCCCACAAAAAAAAGACAAAAAAAAACAATTTAAAAAAAAAAACGGCCCACCGAGCCATCGGCCCACCGGGAATCTGCCGGTAGTCCCTATGGCCAGTCCATCCCTGGGTCCTCCTCTTCGTATCCTTCATATCAGGCATGTCAGCTCTGGACACAGGTCCTCCTCTTCATATCCTTCATATCAGGCATGTCAGCTCTGGACACAGGTCCTCTTCTTCATATCAGGCATGTCAGCTCTGGACACAGGTCCTCCTCTTCATATCCTTCATATCAGGAATGTCAGCTCTGGACACAGGTCCTCTTCATATCCTTCATATAAGGCATGTCAGCTCTGGACACAGGTCCTCCTCTTCATTTCCCTCATATCAGGCATGTCAGCTCTGGACACAGGTCCTCTTCTTCATATCAGGCATGTCAGCTCTGGACACAGGTCCTCTTCTTCATATCAGGCATGTCAGCTCTGGACACAGGTCCTCTTCTTTGTATCAGGCATGTCAGCTCTGGACACAGGTCCTCCTCTTCATATCCTTCATATCAGGCATGTCAGCTCTGGACACAGGTCCTCTTCTTCATATCAGGCATGTCAGCTCTGGACACAGGTCCTCCTCTTCATATCCTTCCTATCAGGCATGTCAGTTCTGGACACAGGTGCTCCTCTTCATATCCCTCATATCAGACATGTCAGCTCTGGACACAGGTCCTCTTCTTCATATCCTTCATATCAGACATGTCAGCTCTGGACACAGGTCCTCTTCTTCATATCCTTCATATCAGACATGTCAGCTCTGGACACAGGTCCTCTTCATATCCTTCATATCAGGCATGTCAGCTCTGGACACAGGTCCTCCTCTTTATATCCTTCATATCAGGCATGTCAGCTCTGGACACAGGTCCTCCTCTTCATATCAGGCATGTCAGCTCTGGACACAGGTCCTCCTCTTCATATCCTTCATATCAGGCATGTCAGCTCTGGACACAGGTCCTCCACTTCATATCCTTCATATCAGACATGTCAGCTCTGGACACAGGTCCTCTTCTTCATATCCTTCATATCAGACATGTCAGCTCTGGACACAGGTCCTCTTCATATCCTTCATATCAGACATGTCAGCTCTGGAAACAGGTCCTCTTCATATCCTTCATATCAGGCATGTCAGTTCTGGACACAGGTCCTCCCAGGGCTGGACTGGGACCAAAATTTGGCCCTGGACTTCATCCAGACCGGCCCACTTTAATTCAATAAAATGCTGCCCCCCCACCCCCCAAAAAATCACGCCCACTAAAAGGCACCTACATCCATTATTGTATATCATGAGAGGGTGAGCGAGAGGGGAATTAGAGAGAGCGAGAGAGGGTTGAGGGAAAGGGGGTGAGAGAGGGGGGTGAGTGTAAGAGAGAGGGAGTGAGTGTAAAAGAGAGGGGGTGAGTATAGGACCCCTTTCACACTGAGGCGTTTTTCAGGCGCTTTTGGGCTAAAAATAGCGCCTGTAAAGCCCCTGAAAAACGCCTCCGCTGCAGTCCCAGTGTGAAAGTCCTCCAAGCAGCATTTTTGGGGCGGTGGAGGAGCCGTGTACACACCGCTCCTGCCCATTGAAATGAATGGCTGAGAGACAGAGGAGGGGTCTGAGAGACAGAGGAGGGGTCTGAGAGACAGAGGGGGAAGCTGAGAGAAAATGGGAGGGAGCTAAGAGACGATGGGAGGGAGATAAGAGACAATGGGAGGGAGCTGAGAGACAATGAGAAGGAGCTGAGAGACAATGGGAGGGAGCTGAGAGACAGAGGGGGAGCTGAAAGACAGAGGGGAGCTGAGAGACAGTGGTGGGGAGCTGAGAGACAGTGGAGGGGATTTGAGAGACAGTGGAGGGGTCTGAGAGACAGTGGAGGGGTCTGAGAGACGGGGGAGCTGAGAGAAAGAGAGGAGAGCTGAGAGACAGAGGAGGAGAGCTGAGAGACAGAGGAGGGGTCTGAGAGACAGAGGGGGGTCTAAGAGACATAGGGGAACTGAGAGACAGAGGAGGGGATAAAAGAGGGGGGGACTGAGAGACACAGGAACTGAGAGACAGAGGGGGGGACTGAGAGACAGAGGGGGTCTGAGAGACAGAGGGGGAGCTGAGAGACAGAGGGGGGGCTGAGAGACAGAGGGGGAGCTGAGAGACAGAGGGGGAACTGAGAGACAGAGGGGGAACTGAGAGACAGAGGGGGGGCTGAGAGACAGAGGGGGGGGGCTGAGAGACAGTGGAGGGGTCTGAGAGACAGTAGAGGAGTCTGAGAGACAGAGGGGGGTCTGAGAGACAGAGGGGGAGCTGAGAGACAGAGGGGGGCTGAGAGACAGTGGAGGGGTTTGAGAGACAGAGAGGGGTCTGAGAGACAGAGGGAGAGCTGAGAGACAGAGGGGGAGCTGAGAGACAGAGGGGGGAGCTGAGAGACAGAGGGGGGAGCTGAGAGACAGAGGGGGAGAGCTGAGAGACAGAGGAGGAGAGCTGAGAGACAGGAGGAGGAGAGCTGAGAGACAAGAGGAGGAGAGCTGAGAGACAAGAGGAGGAGAGCTGAGAGACAGGAGGAGGAGAGCTGAGAGACAGAGGAGGAGAGCTGAGAGACAGAGAAGGAGAGCCGAGAGACAGAGGGGGGGTCTGAGAGACAGAGGGGGGTCTGAGAGATAGAGGGGAGCTGAGAGACAGAGTAAGGGCTAAAAGAGGGGGGACTGAGAGACACGGAACTGAGAGACAGAGGGGGGTCTAAGAGACAGGGGGGTCTGAGAGACAGAGGGGGTAGCTGAGAGACAGGGGGAGAGCTGAGAGACAGAGGGGGAGAGCTGAGAGACAGAGGTGGAGAGCTGAGAGACAGAGGTGGAGAGCTGAGAGAAAGAGGGGGAGAGCTGAGAGACAGAGGGGGAGAGCTGAGAGATAGAGGAGGGGGCTGAGAGACAGTGGGGGGGGGGTCTGAGAGGCAGAAGGGGAGCTGAGAGACAGAGGGGGAGCTGAAAGACAGAGGGGAGCTGAGAGACAGTGGTGGGGAGCTGAGAGACAGTGGAGGGGATTTGAGAGACAGTGGAGGGGTCTGAGAGACAGTGGAGGGGTCTGAGAGGCGGGGGAGCTGAGAGAAAGAGAGGAGAGCTGAGAGACAGAGGAGGAGAGCTGAGAGACAGAGGAGGGGTCTGAGAGACAGAGGAGGGGTCTGAGAGACAGAGGGGGGTCTAAGAGACATAGGGGAACTGAGAGACAGAGGAGGGGATAAAAGAGGGGGGGACTGAGAGACACAGGAACTGAGAGACAGAGGGGGGGACTGAGAGACAGAGGGGGGTCTGAGAGACAGAGGGGGAGCTGAGAGACAGAGGGGGGGCTGAGAGACAGAGGGGGAGCTGAGAGACAGAGGGGGAACTGAGAGACAGAGGGGGAACTGAGAGACAGAGGGGGGGCTGAGAGACAGAGGGGGGGCTGAGAGACAGTGGAGGGGTCTGAGAGACAGTAGAGGAGTCTGAGAGACAGAGGGGGTCTGAGAGACAGAGGGGGAGCTGAGAGACAGAGGGGGGGCTGAGAGACAGTGGAGGGGTCTGAGAGACAGAGAGGGGTCTGAGAGACAGAGGGAGAGCTGAGAGACAGAGGGGGAGCTGAGAGACAGAGGGGGGAGCTGAGAGACAGAGGGGGGAGCTGAGAGACAGAGGGGGAGAGCTGAGAGACAGAGGAGGAGAGCTGAGAGACAGGAGGAGGAGAGCTGAGAGACAAGAGGAGGAGAGCTGAGAGACAGGAGGAGGAGAGCTGAGAGACAGAGGAGGAGAGCTGAGAGACAGAGAAGGAGAGCCGAGAGACAGAGGGGGGGTCTGAGAGACAGAGGGGGGTCTGAGAGATAGAGGGGAGCTGAGAGACAGAGTAAGGGCTAAAAGAGGGGGGACTGAGAGACACGGGAACTGAGAGACAGAGGGGGGTCTAAGAGACAGGGGGGTCTGAGAGACAGAGGGGGGAGCTGAGAGACAGGGGGAGAGCTGAGAGACAGAGGGGGAGAGCTGAGAGACAGAGGTGGAGAGCTGAGAGACAGAGGTGAAGAGCTGAGAGAAAGAGGGGGAGAGCTGAGAGACAGAGGGGGAGAGCTGAGAGATAGAGGAGGGGGCTGAGAGACAGTGGGGGGGGGTCTGAGAGGCAGAAGGGGATCTGAGAGACAGAGGAGGGGTCTGAGAGACAGAGGGGGGGTCTGAGAGACAGAGGGGGGGTCTGAGAGACAGAGGGACAGAGGAGGGGTCTGAGAGACAGAGGGGGGTCTGAGAGACAGAGGGGGAGCTGAGAGACAGAGGGGGGGCTGAGAGACAGAGGGGGAGCTGAGAGACAGAGGGGGAACTGAGAGACAGAGGGGGAACTGAGAGACAGAGGGGGGGCTGAGAGACAGAGGGGGGGCTGAGAGACAGTGGAGGGGTCTGAGAGACAGTAGAGGAGTCTGAGAGACAGAGGGGGTCTGAGAGACAGAGGGGGAGCTGAGAGACAGAGGGGGGGCTGAGAGACAGTGGAGGGGTCTGAGAGACAGAGAGGGGTCTGAGAGACAGAGGGAGAGCTGAGAGACAGAGGGGGAGCTGAGAGACAGAGGGGGGAGCTGAGAGACAGAGGGGGGAGCTGAGAGACAGAGGGGGAGAGCTGAGAGACAGAGGAGGAGAGCTGAGAGACAGGAGGAGGAGAGCTGAGAGACAAGAGGAGGAGAGCTGAGAGACAGGAGGAGGAGAGCTGAGAGACAGAGGAGGAGAGCTGAGAGACAGAGAAGGAGAGCCGAGAGACAGAGGGGGGGTCTGAGAGACAGAGGGGGGTCTGAGAGATAGAGGGGAGCTGAGAGACAGAGTAAGGGCTAAAAGAGGGGGGACTGAGAGACACGGGAACTGAGAGACAGAGGGGGGTCTAAGAGACAGGGGGGTCTGAGAGACAGAGGGGGGAGCTGAGAGACAGGGGGAGAGCTGAGAGACAGAGGGGGAGAGCTGAGAGACAGAGGTGGAGAGCTGAGAGACAGAGGTGAAGAGCTGAGAGAAAGAGGGGGAGAGCTGAGAGACAGAGGGGGAGAGCTGAGAGATAGAGGAGGGGGCTGAGAGACAGTGGGGGGGGGTCTGAGAGGCAGAAGGGGATCTGAGAGACAGAGGAGGGGTCTGAGAGACAGAGGGGGGGTCTGAGAGACAGAGGGGGGGTCTGAGAGACAGAGGGACAGAGGAGGGGTCTGAGAGACAGAGGGGGGGTTCGGTTCTGAGAGACAGAGGGGGGGTCTGAGAGACAGAGGGGGGGTCTGAGAGACAGAGGGGAGCTGAGAGACAAAGGAGGGGATAAAAGAGGGGGGTACTGAGAGACACGGGAACTGAGAGACAGAGGGGGGGAATGAGAGACAGAGGGGGGGGCTGAGAGGCAGAAGGGGGGGGCTGAGAGGCAGAAGGGGAGCTGAGAGGCAGAAGGGGAGCTGAGAGACAGAGGAGAAGAGCTGAGAGATAGAGGGGGGTTCTGAGAGACAGAGGGGGGTTCTGAGAGACAGAGGCGGGGTCTGAGAGACAGGAGGGGTCTGAGAGATAGTGGGGGGGGCTGAAAGACAGAGGAGGGGGCTGAAAGAGGGGGGACTGAGAGACAGAGGGAGGAGAGAGACAGAGAGGAGGGCTGAGACAGACCACATAGCACTGTCTCTTTCTGCAGTCCCTCCTCTGCTCACCTCCCCGCTGTCTCAGTGTTCTGGCATGTTTGTGTAGGATGCCAGATACCTGATGGCCATCAGCGGCAGCGCCAAGTCTCCCTCTTGATCCGGGGGTGCTCTCGCTGCTCTGCTCCTTACAGTGGCGCATGTTCTCTTCCTCCGGGCTCCCAGTCAGCCTGCCCTCCGGCCCAGGCCGCATGGTTCCTGGAGCAGAGAGGAGGTGGAGGAATCGAGGTTCTGGGAGCTCCGGGGTGGCCGCGCTCGCTACTGTCCGCCTCTTCGGTGGTCAGGGAGGGGGTGGAGCTCTTCTCCCTCGGAATTTTACATCCAACTGCACTCCTCGATGGCCACCTTTCCCGAATCCCCGCCGCTGTTTGCTGCCACGCTCCCGCTGCCGCCGAACTGCATAAAAAAACGGGCCACAAAAAAAATATATATATTTTTTTTTTGTTAGGGCCGCTGTTTGCTGCCACGCTCCCGCTGCCGTCGAACTGCATAAAAAAACGGCCCACAAAAAAAAGAAAAAAAAAACAATTTTTAAAAAAAACGGCCCACTGAGCCATCGGCCCACCGGAAAACTGCCAGTAGTCCCTATGGCCAGTCCATCCCTGGGTCCTCCTCTTCGTATCCTTCATATCAGGCATGTCAGCTCTGGACACAGGTCCTCCTCTTCATATCCTTCATATCAGGCATGTCAGCTCTGGACACAGGTCCTCTTCTTCATATCAGGCATGTCAGCTCTGGACACAGGTCCTCCTCTTCATATCCTTCATATCAGGAATGTCAGCTCTGGACACAGGTCCTCTTCATATCCTTCATATAAGGCATGTCAGCTCTGGACACAGGTCCTCCTCTTCATATCCCTCATATCAGGCATGTCAGCTCTGGACACAGGTCCTCTTCTTCATATCAGGCATGTCAGCTCTGGACACAGGTCCTCTTCTTCATATCAGACATGTCAGCTCTGGACACAGGTCCTCTTCTTCGTATCAGGCATGTCAGCTCTGGACACAGGTCCTCCTCTTCATATCCTTCATATCAGGCATGTCAGCTCTGGACACAGGTCCTCTTCTTCATATCCTTCATATCAGGCATGTCAGCTCTGGACACAGGTCCTCTTCTTCATATCCTTCATATCAGGCATGTCAGCTCTGGACACAGGTCCTCCTCTTCATATCCTTCATATCAGGCATGTCAGCTCTGGACACAGGTCCTCCTCTTCATATCCTTCATATCAGACATGCCAGCTCTGCATCAGGGCATGGAGGCAGCTTAGAGTATGGACTTTGCTCTGGACCATCCCTGATTTACTATGGATCATCACTGATGTACTATGGACTATCCCTGATGTACTATGGATCATCACTGATGTACTATGGATCATCACTGATGTACTATGGACCATCCCTGATGTACTATGGACCATCCCTGATGTACTATGGATCATCACTGATGTACTATGGACTATCCCTGATGTACTATGGATCATCACTGATGTACTGTGGATCATCACTGATGTACTATGGATCATCACTGATGTACTATGGATCATCACTGATGTACTATGGACCATCACTGATGTACTATGGACCATCCCTGATGTACTATGGATCATCACTGATGTACTATGGATCATCACCGATGTACTATGGATCATCACCGATGTACTATGGGCCATCCCTGATGTACTATGGGCCATCACTGATGTACTATGGGCCATCCCTGATGTACTATGGGCCATCCCTGATGTACTATGGGCCATCCCTGATGTACTATGGGCCATCACTGATGTACTATGGGCCATCACTGATGTACTATGGGCCATCACAGATGTACTATGGGCCATCACAGATGTACTATGGGCCATCCCTGATGTACTATGGGCCATCCCTGATGTACTATGGGCCATCCCTGATGTACTATGGGCCATCACTGATGTACTATGGGCCATCACAGATGTACTATGGGCCATCACTGATGTACTGTGGGCCATCACTGATGTACTGTGGATCATCACTGATGTACTATGGATCATCACTGATGTACTATGGATCATCACTGATGTACTATGGACCATCACTGATGTACTATGGACCATCCCTGATGTACTATGGATCATCACTGATGTACTATGGATCATCACCGATGTACTATGGATCATCACCGATGTATTATGGACCATCCCTGATGTACTATGGATCATCACTGATGTACTATGGATCATCACTGATGTACTATGGACCATCACTGATGTACTATGGACCATCCCTGATGTACTATGGATCATCACTGATGTACTATGGATCATCACCGATGTACTATGGATCATCACTGATGTACTATGGATCATCACTGATGTACTATGGATCATCCCTGATGTACTGTGGACCATCACTGATGTACTATGGATCATCCCTGATGTACTGTGGACCATCACTGATGTACTGTGGACCATCCCTGATGTACTGTGGATCATCACTGATGTACTGTGGATCATCACTGATGTACTGTTGATCATCACTGATATACTATGGATCATCACTGATGTACTATGGATCATCACTGGTGTACTATGTATCATCACTGGTGTACTATGGGCCATCACTGATGTACTATGGGCCATCACTGATGTACTATGGGCCATCACTGATGTACTATGGGCCATCACAGATGTACTATGGGCCATCACAGATGTACTATGGGCCATCACAGATGTACTATGGGCCATCCCTGATGTACTATGGGCCATCCCTGATGTACTATGGGCCATCCCTGATGTACTATGGGCCATCACTGATGTACTATGGGCCATCACAGATGTACTATGGGCCATCACTGATGTACTGTGGGCCATCACTGATGTACTGTGGATCATCACTGATGTACTATGGATCATCACTGATGTACTATGGATCATCACTGATGTACTATGGACCATCACTGATGTACTATGGACCATCCCTGATGTACTATGGATCATCACTGATGTACTATGGATCATCACCGATGTACTATGGATCATCACTGATGTACTATGGACCATCCCTGATGTACTATGGATCATCACTGATGTACTATGGATCATCACTGATGTACTATGGACCATCACTGATGTACTATGGACCATCCCTGATGTACTATGGATCATCACTGATGTACTATGGATCATCACCGATGTACTATGGATCATCACTGATGTACTATGGATCATCACTGATGTACTATGGATCATCCCTGATGTACTGTGGACCATCACTGATGTACTATGGATCATCCCTGATGTACTGTGGACCATCACTGATGTACTGTGGACCATCCCTGATGTACTGTGGATCATCACTGATGTACTGTGGATCATCACTGATGTACTGTTGATCATCACTGATATACTATGGATCATCACTGATGTACTATGGATCATCACTGGTGTACTATGTATCATCACTGGTGTACTATGGACCATCCCTGATGTACTATGGGCCATCCCTGATGTACTATGGGCCATCCCTGATGTACTATGGGCCATCCCTGATGTACTATGGGCCATCCCTGATGTACTATGGGCCATCACTGATGTACTATGGGCCATCCCTGATGTACTATGGGCCATCCCTGATGTACTATGGGCCATCACTGATGTACTATGGGCCATCACTGATGTACTATGGGCCATCACTGATGTACTATGGGCCATCACAGATGTACTATGGGCCATCACAGATGTACTATGGGCCATCCCTGATGTACTATGGGCCATCCCTGATGTACTATGGGCCATCCCTGATGTACTATGGGCCATCCCTGATGTACTATGGGCCATCACTGATGTACTATGGGCCATCACAGATGTACTATGGGCCATCACTGATGTACTGTGGGCCATCACTGATGTACTATGGATCATTACTGGTGTACTATGGATCATCACTGATGTACTATGGACCATCCCTGATGTACTTAGCTATGAGTAAACACTAAGTGTAGTGTGAAACGCGTCAGCTGTCTTGGTTTCCGTTGCTGTGACTTGTAGTGCTTGTTACAAAATCTTTTTTACAATAAAGCTACGTTGGTTTGTTCTAATTGCTACGTGCATTGCAAGGATCTTTACAATTGCACTATAGACCATCACTTATGTACTGTGGATCATCACTGATGTGCTATGGATCATCACTTATGCATTACAGACCATCACTGATGCACTATAGATTTTAAATAGTGCAATATGGACCACCACTGATGTTCTATGGGTCATCATGTATGCACTGTGGACCATAACTGATGCACTAAGGACCTTAACAATTGCACTATAGACCATCACTGGTACTGTATGGAGCATCACTGATGTCCTATTGATCATGATGACTGGTGCATTGTAGACCAAGATTGATGCACCGTGGTCCATCATTAATGCACTATAGACTACCACTGATGCACTATGGACCATTACTGATGAACTTTTATATACTATTTGTAAATATATTAGAATGAATATTCTGTGAAAACAGTAAATTGTATAAGTGCTTGATAAATGCTTATTTTGTTTCTGTTGTTTTGATGAAGTGTTCCGTTTTTGTGGCATGTACTATATACAGAATGTACTGCAATCATTGGTTGGTGTATTAGTGAACTGCAGTTAATGAGATTTCCAAACCACATCCTGTATGAAAGCAGAGCTCACTAAAATAGGTCCAGAGGTGCACTTTAGGGTATGGGACCGCATGAATATATATGTCTCTAAAGGTACCCATTCAAACCAATGGGCTGTGGCTGTGGATTTTCCTCTGTGTGGTCCCAAAGGTGACAGACAAATACACAGTACCATGTGGAAAGGAGAAGTACTGCTTTTTCTGGTTGGTGTGCAATATTGTACTCCTTGATCCATGTAAAGCTAAAATCTATGCAGATTTTTAATTACCTCCAATAAATAAAGTTATGTATTCAGCAAAAAATCATTCAATTTTTTTACTAAATAGTCTAAGTACCTGAATTTCACTTAAGCTAATAGATTTTGGAATGAACGTTCATATGAATATTCCTACAAACATTCATACAGAAATTCCGAGTACATTTAAAGACTTGAGAAATGTCATTCAAAAGTACTTCAAAATTTCATTTGCTTTTAACATTTATGCCCCGTACACACAATCGTTTTACTGTCATTTTTTAAACCGACGTTTTTCTCCTCGTTTTTTTTCATGTTTCCTCTCAAGCCTGCCTTGCGTACACACCATCATTAAAAAAAACGATCAAGCAAAGCGCAGTGACGTTCAACACGTACGACGGCACTATAAAGGGGAAGTTCCGTTTGAATGGCGCCACCCTTCATGTTAGTAAAGTTTGTTGAGCGACGATTCGTGCTTTTCAGTCCGTTACTGTGTAATGAATGTGCTATCTCCATTACGAACGCTAGTTTTACCAGAACGAGCGCTCCCGTCTCATACTTGATTCTGAGCATGCGCGTTTTTTTTCACGTCGTGAAAGCATACACACTATCGTTTTTCACGTCGTTAAAAAAAACGACATGAAAAACGACGTGAAAAAAGAGAGCATGTCCGGAATTTTTAATGGCCGTTTTTCACGTCGTTAAAAATGCTCTGGAGCCTACACACGATCATTTTTAATGGCCATTTTTTAAAATGGCATTTTTAACGGCATGAAAAACGATCGTGTGTACGGGGCATTCGATTTGGAAATTAATGTAATCTCCAGAACAAAAAACAACATACTGTATACTGTGAGAAGTTAGTTAGTTTGAGTAAAATTTTGCATCCCGGTCCTTTGATTTTTCTCATCACTACAGTTGAAAACAAACATCGACTTGATTTTACTAATATTTAGAAAATTAAACAACTCCTTTTACACTGGGGTGTTAGCGGTAAAGCACCGCTAGTTTTAGCAGCACTTTACTGCTGTTATAGCAGCGCTTTTTTGCAGCTAGCTGGGCATATTTAACCCCCGCTAGTGGCCGAAGAAAGGGTTTATAGCGCCCGTGTTGCGGCGCTGCCGAGACGCTTTGCAGGCACTTCGGGAGGGCTGTCCATTCATTTCAATGAAAGGGCAAAGATGCTGCTTGCTTCCAAAGAAGCTGCTTGCAAGTGCACCGCCCCAGTGTGATAGCATTTAGGCTTTTACATTGGGGTGGCTTGATGGGCGCTTTACATGCGCTATTTTTAGCGCTAAAATGCCTGAAAAGCGCCCCAGTGTGAAAGGGGTCTTATTGAACAGGGCAATAGGAGTTGGTGCAATTTAGCTCGAAAGTCAGGAGGCATTTAGTAAGAAAGTTAAAGCAGAAACCAGTTTGTGGGGATGTTTTGGAATACATTTAAACATTTTTTGAAAATAAAGAAGATAAAAAAAAAAAAATATGGAAATACACTGCAAGATGAAAAAAATTGTGAGCAGGCAAAACTTTATTGCTGAAGAAGCTTGCTATGATTTTGCTGCAGTAAAACAAATTTACAGGTGTTGGACAAAAAATCTAGAGACACTACATGATTTACAGGTGTGAAATGATGACATGATTCGCAGTGAAAGTGGAAGTGATGTAACATTCTTTTGCTTCCGTTGTGTGATGACCAGAGACCTTCAAAATGTGGCATTTATTTTTACAAAACGTGGCACTAAAAAATGTGTCAATATGGCACTTATTTTGGCCAAATGTGGCATTTATTTTGGCCAAATGTGGCATTTATTTTTCAACTTTCCACCCCCCTTCCCATCGTAAAAGGGATATTAACCACTTGACAACTGGGCACATAACCCCCTTCCTGCCCAGGCGAAATTTCAGGTTTCAGCGCCGTCACGCTTTGAATGACAATTGCGCGGTCGTGCGACGTGGCTCCCAAACAAAATTGACGTCCTTTTTTTCCCCACAAATAGAGCTTTCTTTTGGTGGTCTTTGATCATTTCTGCGGTTTTTATTTTTTGCGCTATAAACAAAAATAGAGCGACAATTTTGAAAAAAACACAATATTTTTAAATTTTTGCTATAATTAATATCCCATTTTTTTTTTAAAAAAAATATTTTTTTCCTCAGTTTAGGCCGATATGTATTCTACATATTTTAGGTAAAAAAAAAAATCGCAATAAGCGTATAGTGATTGGTTTGCGCAAAAGTTATAGCGCCTACAAAATAGGGAATAGAATTATGATTTTTTTTTTATGATTTTTTTATTTTTATTTTTTACTAGTAATGGCGTCGATCTGCGATTTTTTTTTTGTGACTGTGACATTACGGCGGACACATCGGACACATTTTTGGGACCATTTACATTTATACAGCGAACAGTGCTAAAAATATGCACTGATTACTGTATAAATGTGACTGGCAGGGAAGGGGTTAACCACTAGGGGGCGATCAAGGGGTTAATATGTTCCCTGCTAGATGTTCTTACTGTGGGGGGGAGGGGACTGACTGGGGGAGGTGACTGATGGTTGTCCCTATTTACAAGGGACACACCATCCGTCTCCTCTCCCTGACAGGACATGGATCTCTGTGTTTACACACAGAGATCCATGTCCCTGGCTCTGTGACAGCCGATCGCTCGTACCTGGCGGACATCGCGGCCGCCAGGCACGCGCATCGGCAATCGCCTGACACGGCGGGCACAGTTTTTCCCCGATGCGCACCCGCGGTGGCGCGCATCGCGGAAGTAAATAAGAGGACGTCCATAGACGTCCTATCAGCAATTGACGACCGCTTTGCGGACGTCTTTTTCTTATTGCCCGGGCGCGAAGTGGTTAAATCGTGCAACTTGAATCATATTAACTACTTTATTACTATTTACAGGTATTTACAACAATTTTAGTTTTAATTATAGTATAATTTTACGTGAGCGACTATGCTCTCCATAGAAAAATTGAGGCGACGGTCGCTGAGGATGTACTTTAATTTTGAAAAAGTCCTCTCTATGTCGGCTGATGTTCCAGGCGTGGATTTCATTGCCAGCACATCTGCAGCATCCCAATCTTCTTTCAGTGGGGATTCCTTTCCTTCGAGGTTAGCGGCCACGCTCCTGACTTCCTCCCAGCCACAATTCCTGGTCAGAACGGCCTGTACTTTGGCCTTAATCCTCTTTCCAATGGCTCCTGGGTAATCTGTGTTGGCAATTTCCTCCATCTTTGCCACAGAGGTCATCATTGAGCAGCTTCAGTCTCAGAAGATTCTCCTGACTTCTGGAATTTGACTTGAAATTGGCCTCCAAAAAGAGAAGATGCGGGAAGAGGGCCGGGTCGTCTATTAGGTCTTTTGCCTTTTTCACCGCACCAGAATCGTCTTCCAGCTCCTTCACCACGGTTTTGAAACCTTCATCAAAATGCTTCACATACCATGATACTGCAGACAACCAGGTGCCCCACCTAGTGACAACAGGTAGTAGCACGCCAGGCAAATGTTTCCTGAATACCTCGACCCTCTTTGGTGCCTTCAGGAATATTTTTTTCCCCGCCGAGATGAGTTTATTGACTTTGGGGTGCTCTTCCCGTATTCCCGTATGGCCTCCGCAACACGATGTAGTCCATGCGCCAGACACGTCTCGTGGATAATTTTTGGGTAGATAGCCTTAAGGGTCCTCCTCGCACTCAGCATGTATGCTACACTATCCGTGACAAGTAGTAGCAAGCGTCCTGCCGTGTTGGGGGCTCCTTGCCACAGCAGTCCTGAAACAAATAAATAAATGAAATATTAGCATGCTGTATATAAGCACTAAAAATGGCCCTGTGACAGACATAAGCTAAAATTATAGCCTGAAGGGTGCTGGTTTAGTAGTAGTAGTAGTGTAGGAAAAAAAGGCACTTACTCAGGGCTTCCTGAACAGTTTGGACGATGCTTGAAGCATTGGTCTTTTCCAACTGAGCCACGTGGATAAGATGACCTTTTTGGACATTGTCAGGATCCAATTTTCCCACAACGACGTTGGCGATGTATCGTCTGAGTGAGTCTGTTGCTTCGTCTATGCTGAGCCAGATCCTTGAGTCACCAATGTCCTTGCGAATTTCCTCCAAGTTCTAAGAAAGAGAAAAAAATATACACTTATACAGTCGGCACCATTTAAAACATGAACATTTGTTTTTTTTCCTGTCAAAGTATTTTATTGGACATATATATTAGTCACATACAGATCATATGTAATACATGTTGTTGATATTTGTCCAATTATTACAAATATAGAAAAATAACAAATAATAGGGTCTACAGAATATATCCTAATCTAAATTATAAGGACTTAAATGAGATAGAAAGTAAATAAATCCTTGTACTAATATATTCAAGACTGTAGTTGAAAGAAATATTTAACATATTAATTATAAATTGATCTGTATCTTCGAAAAAAGTAATGTGGAGTAATACTTTGTTGTAGCTTCAATAAGGTGCGTTATGAAGTAAGAATAATAGAGAAAAAGAAGTTAAGATATCAAAATAAAATAGGGTAAAATAAAATTAGATAGATAATATAAAATAAAATAGATGGGATAGAATAGTAGGAAACCAGAGGGGGGGGGGGGTGTAGGAGTCCACCTGAATGGCATGAATGAATCGGTCCGCGGCTTGAGGGTTTAAGTAAAACACAGTGTTCACTATATTGAGCAGGGTAGCTCCCAAGCTTCAGAAATTTGGTTTAGTAGTTAGTTTAACCGATTGAGTCCTCCGGCTACCATGGCATGAGAATCGAGTTGTCACTAATAGAAGGTAGGTGAAATCTAATCCAAGGATCCCAGATCTTTTCAAAGATTGGAATTTGATTTCTTTCTATAGCTAACATTTTGGCGTGAGACATAAAGTCATTTACTCTATTTATGGTCTCGGATATCTCCAATGCCTTTGCTATTGTTTGCTTTGCTGCTGTAAGAAATTGAATGAGGAGTTTGAATTGTTTATGTGTAATGAGATCAGGTTTTAGATTGAGCAAGGCTGTGGCTGGGTCTGGTTGCACAGTGAAACCAAATATCTTGGAGGCAGTTTCAAATATCCGTTCCCAAAATAATTGCACCAACGGGCAGGACCACCAAATGTGTAAGTGGGTGCCCGGATCTGGGCAACCCCGAAAGCATAGGCCTGTTTGGTTTGGTGTGAATTTGGCCAATCTGGAGGGAACGAGGTACCAACGAGACAAAACTTTGTAATTGGTTTCAACCGCCAGGATATTTGGTGAAGAAGATTTTGTTACAGACCATATTTTGGACCAATCATTCATATTGAATGTTCTCTTCAGGTCCTCCTCCCATTTACGTCCATAAGGTGGTTTATCTAAACCGGGATAAGTGGAAATGTGGGAGTATATAGAAGATATAATGCCTCTTAAGTGAGGATCTTTCATGCATGTAGATTCAAAAATCGTAAGTTGGGTTAAGGAGACATCTGTATTTAGCAAAGGTACGTAAAAGTTTTTAATTTGGAGGTATCTGAAAAGTTCAGAGTTCGGTAGGTTGTAGGTGTCACAGAGTATAGGAAATGTATGGAAGGATGAAGGAGAAGTTAAGTTACTAAGCCGAGTAATATTTAATGAATTCCAGACCTTAAATGATTTAGGAGAGACCATGCTGGGTAGAAAGCAGGGTTTTTCAGGAATGACAAGAGAGGATTGTGAGAAGATTGTAACTGATGTTTAACTCTAAGTTTGTCCCATATAGATAAAAAGTATTTAGTAATGGGGTTACGTAGGGTTTTCCGTTCCTTAGGTAGGAGCCATAATAGATTGGAAATAGAAAGAGGGTCACATTCTGCCGCTTCTATCATTACCCATAGGGGTATTTCATATGTAGCATGATATTTAGTGAGGCTAGCAATGTGTGCGGCTCTATAATAGTTAGCGAAGTTTGGAAACCCAAAGCCTCCTTTGAGTTTTGGTAAGTGTAGTGTATGAAGCGATACACAGGGTTTTTTGGAGCCCCAGACAAATGTTGATGTTCGTCTTTGGAGAATTCTAAGATAATAAGGTGGGATAGGGATCGGTAAGACTCTAAATAAGTACAGTAGTTTTGGAAGGATTGTCATTTTGATTGCATTCATTTTACCTATCCATGAAATTGGGAGATGTGACCATTGTTGTAAAAGTGTTGTTATTTGTTTGAGGAATGGGGGATAGTTAGCTGTAAAAAGATCTGAATATGAGGCTGTCAGGTGAATCCCTAAATAGGGGATTGACCTCTCAGTCCATATGAAAGGAAGTGCATTTTTGGCCGAGTCGGATTCCACTTTGGAGAGGGATATATCTATCTAAGGCTTTGGATTTTTTGAGATTTATTGTAAGCCCCGAAATCATTGCAAATTTGGCTAAAATGAGCAGTAGGTTGGGACCAGAAACTTGTGGGGATGATAGAAATAGGAGTATGTCATCCGCAAATAGACATAATTTATGATGGTATCCAGCAGTTTCTATGCCCGTAATTGTTGGGTCTGTGCGGATTCTTTGGGCTAGGGGTTCTATTAGGAGGGCGAATAGAAGGGGGAAAGTGGGCAGCCCTGGCGTGTTCCTCTTTCTATATTAAATGAATTAGATTTGTATCCTGCATATTTAATATATGCGATTGGTCTGTTGTAAAGCGCTGCGATCCATGTTAGGAAGTGAGGGCCAAAGCCCCATCTTTGCAATGTGTAGTGGAGGTAAGGCCACGATATGGAGTCGAAAGCTTTTTTTATATCAAGGGATAGAAAACAGGAGGGTATACACTGGTTTTTAGCTATGTGAGCTAGCAATACAGTCCGGCGGACATTGTCATTCGCCTGGTGCTTTGGCATGAATCCTACTTGATCCTTGTGGATAAGCTTACCTATTATGCTATTTAGTCTTTTGGCTAATATTTTGGCTAGAAGTTTAATGTCTAAGTTCAGAAGGGAAATAGGGCGAAAATTTGTACATAAGGTATCATCAGTAAGAGGTTTAGGAATCATGCAAATAATGGCGGTTAAAGTTTCTTGTCTAAAAGATTTCCCTTCTAATAATACATTGAAAGCTTCCGCTAAGATTGGTGATAGTATGTCTGCGTAGGTTCTGTAATATAAGGTTGAGTAGCCATCTGGGCCTGGCCTCTTATTAATTTTAAGATCTTTGATGGCTTCAACGACATCATTAGATGTAATATTATCTTCCAATAACTTCTTTTGGCCAAGGGAAAGTTCTGGTAGATTTATATCAGAGAAGAATGCATCTGCTGTTTCCGGGTTGAAGTTATTAGATGAAGTATATAATAAGGTCAGATGTGAATGAAATTTCTGAACTATTTTGTTGGGATTGCAAGTGTAGACATCTTTTGCCAGTTTTAGGCGAATTGGTTTGAAGGGTTTGTTCAAAAAATTGAGTGTACGTGCAAGGTAGGTACCCGATTTATTGGCTTTCATAAAATAGTTGTGTCTTGAACGTTTATAGGATTTTTCCACTGCTTCAGTAAGAAATAGATCGTATGCAACTCGAGTCTTGTCTAATCGGGATTTTGTTAATGTTGATGGATTGTCTTGATGGGCTATAAAGGCTGTATTAAATTCCCTTTCCAGTTTACGAGCCAGTGTCTTCCGTTCGCGTTTAAATATGGCTGATTGTTTCTGAATTGTGTTACGTATAACTGGTTTATGGGCTTCTCAAAGAGTTAGTGTGCTAATCTCTGGGCTAGATTTGAGGGTTATATATTCTTTAATGGCTTGTTCAATGGTTTGGCGATGAGATGGGTGTTTGAGTAGGATTTCTGGGAGATTCCAAGTAGGGTAGTGGCCTTTGGGTAATGTTGATTTAATGGAAGTAAGTACTGCATTATGGTCGGACCATGGGATAGGGACTATATCTGCTGCTATGATTTCAGGGAGCATACCTATGGTCAGGAATATGTGGTCAATCCTTGAAAATGTTTTATGTGGGTGGGAGTAGTAGGTATATTTCCGTTTAGTTGGATTAACTTCTCTCCATGAATCAACCAAGTTATATTTGGATAGAATTTGTGAAAAAGATTTTTTAGATGTAATTTGGGATGGTGTGTATGGGGATTTATCCAGAAATGGGAGGAGGACCTGGTTAGAGTCACCACACAGCATAACTGTTCCTATCTTATGATCATTCTCAACTTGTAGTAAATGTGACATAAATGGATTAGGTTGTTTATTTGGTGCATAGTAGGAAACTACTGTTATTGCCTGGTCAACAATGTGGCCCGTAAGAATTAGATAACGTCCTTCAGGATCTTTTATTTGAGATTGAAGTGTAAATGGGGTAGATCGATGAAAGGCTATGAGAGTACCCCGTTGCTTGGAGGCAGCCGAGGCCGTATATGTTTGCAGATAGAAATTGGAAATAAATTTTGGTGTGGAGGTATTCGTGAAGTGGGTTTCTTGTAAGCAAACTATGTGAGCCTTTTTGGCATGAAATATACGGAATGCCTTGGTTCGTTTCTGGGGGATGTTTAGTCCCTGAACATTCAGGGACAGAATGTTTAATGGTGCCATGGCAGTCGGATGGACAAAGGGGACTTACCCGTTACCAGGTTATTCAGGTCATTCGATGCCATCCAAGTTAACTCGAAGAGGGGGAGAAAAGGAGGATTGAAGATGAGTACTATAATTGGGCTGCTCAAGTCAGTTGATACAATCCAGGTGGACTTGAAGGAAGAGGAGAGAAAAGGAATAGAGGTGAGTACTGAAGTGAGGGAAATAAATAAAACAGAAATGGTTAGAGAAAATAATAAGAAATTCAACAGAAAAACACATTCAAACATATCCCGTGAGTGGGGACAAAAATCACCCTCAGGGGAAAGGGTGCTTCCGTCAGACTTCCACATATTATGTGGCTGAATGAGGGAGGCAAAATAGGGCGCACGGATCTCCCGTTCGTTGGAGGAGAGCCTTCTAATGAAAGCTTCTTATTAATGTACCTAACTGTGAACCACACGACTTATAATGAAAACTATTAAAGTTAACTATAATTAGTTAAAAATGGGGCAACAGGGAAAATGGGAAATAAGAGAATGGCATCTGACTACCCCCAGGGTTTCCTGGTATGGAAGTAAGATGTGCTAAGGGAGTGATTAAGGGATTTGGGGGGTGAAAACTGGATCAGTTAACAATAAGGGTATAACAGAAGGATCTACCAGGAAAGGTAGAGTTAGGAATTCCTAAAATGACAGTGCCAAAACTACCTTAAAACTTCCTAATGATAGGCTAGCGGTCAGCAAAGTCATAAAAATTAAAACGAATGGGACCTTTGGTCATAATACTTCTTATGAATGCCAAAAGACCTTACAGTTATGTCTATTACTTGGGACAAAAATTATCCAGGATATAAAAAAATATATATATACAGGTATATATATACATATTTATATACATACACACATACATACATACACATATATACATATATATATATATACATACACATATATATATATATATATATATATATATATATATATACATACACATACATATAAAAAATTAATAATAATAATAAAAAACACACTATGCATGCAATGGGTTAAGCAAAGAACTTAAAACTATGATTATAATTTGTAAATGCAGTCTTGGTGAGTCAACTGAAACAGAGAAAATTGAAAGTAAAGGTTGAGCATGCAAATCTGGAGGACAAAAAGGGAAACAGGATGTAGCGTCTTGAATTGGAGAACTAAAAGGGATAAGGTGAAGCCCTGAGATTCTTTAGAAAGACTAGAAAGGGTGAAAAAAGAGTCAATTTCACAGTTATAGGAGCATCCTTCAGTCCATAGAATCATTTCGTTCCTGAGGAGGTGATGTGTAGCGACCTCTCTTGTGAGTTGGATGGGTACCATTTTTCAGGTTGGGATGGGAAGGGTTTCCTGTGGATGAAAGAGATGTTGATCTCCTGCGGGTTGGGGTATTTTGTGGGACTGGTTCCATGAGATTCAGGTCTAAGAGGGTTTGCTGGAGTTCATCAAAGGATCTACAGGTGTATTTCTTCCCTTTGTAGGCAAAACGTAGGGAAAATGGGAACCCCCACTGATAGATGATGTTGTGGCGCTGTAATTCCAGGAGAAGGGGCTTCATTGCTCGCCTTTTTACAATCGTTATCTGGGACAAGTCAGCAAATAATTGAAAGTCATTGCCATGGAAATTCAGCTGCTTTTTGTCCCTGGCAGACGCTAGGAGCTGTTCCTTTGTGCGATAAAAATGTAATTTCACTATTATATCGCGTGGGGGGCCATCAGGCTTTTTTGCAGCCAGGGCTCGGTGGATCCTGTCAAATTCTAACCTCTCAGTAGGAATGGCTGGTTGCAATTCCTGGAACAAAGCAGTTATGGTGGATTGTAGGTCAGTGATAGTTTCAGGATTTCCCCTGATACGTAGGTTAGACCTTCTGGCCCTATTCTCATGGTCTTCAAGTTTGGTTTGAAGCAATAAGTTTTCCTCTTTGAGAACCTCTATTTCCATAGAGTGTTCAAGAGAGATGTTTTCCAAATCATCTACTTTAAGTTCTAGTGTTGCTGTGCGCTTACCAAGTTCTCTTATTTCTCTGGTGAGATTAGCTGTAATTTGATCTGATGTTTGTTTTAAGGCTTTGTTCAACATGTGTTCAAATTGCTTTAATACAGCTGGAGTTACATGAAAAATCTGTATGGGGTCTTGTGAGGTAAATAGTTCACTGTCAGAATCAGCTGGGGAGTCAGGTTGTGTCAGGCTTTGTCTGTGAGAGCGCATAGAGGCTGTGTACGAAGAGGGGGGAGGTGCCATTTTAGCTGCAGTTTTCCCCTTCATGAGGGGATTCTTTAACTTTGCACGGCCGCCTCCCAAAGCCATAGTTTCCCCCACAAATTGACCAGAATAGTCCCGGGTACTAGCTTAACCCCGTGGGTATGTCCAAATACTTGCGGGTTATGTGGAAATATTGGCTCTCCTCCCGAACGGTGTGGAGCTCTAACTCTGCATGACTGCACTGCTAGACTCCACGCATGCACCTCCACATTTGTTTTTTTTTCATACCTACACGTAAACATGTTTGTAAATTTTTACTCGTTGATCTTAATTTTTGCAGAAGGTATTGTTGCTCAACCAAAGGTACCTATGCGTGATTTTAACATAAACTATCATTGAACGTTTTCACACAATTGAGGTACCATTCGTCTTAGGGTGCTCACGCTTGGCAATTTGACGCTACAGTACTTGACAAAAATGTCGCGCAGGGGACCCTTCTCCAGTTTGTGTAACGGAATGCCTTCTTTAAGGAAAGCCATGGTGACGTCTCTGGAAAATTCCTGGACCTCGGGCCGAATTTCCCATGACACCACATCTCTAAGGAGCTGCTGCTGCTTCCGTACTCGGAGCTTTGTCCCTTGCCAGGTGCTGCTCGCTTTTCTTGTGCACGTCGAATTGCCACTTCTTCTTAAACTCGTACTGTAAAATAAATACAAGAAAAAGTTTTGTATTCAGTACCGGTAAAAATTCTCCAGTAAAAGTCAGTTTCCTACACAGGCCAGAATAGATCAGTTTCGGAACGGGGACTAAGGTGAGGACAGAAAACTGTTTTCAACTATAGAAAATTTTGACACTTGAGGAGCATTTCAAGGCTACTTGGGGTACAAGGCTGTTGGGTACCATAAAACGAACGTTAGTGGCCATAACTTCAAAATATACAGTGCTTGTGGAAGTAATAGAAAAAGATGTCATTCTCTCGAAAAATTGAAAAAGTGAGAGAAATGAGAATGATATAGGTATAAGAAGAGTTCTTAAAGAAAACTGAATAAAAACTTACCGATTTCGTGCACAACTTGCAGAATATCTTCCCACCTTCCACGGCGAAATTGCTGTCACCATTAATCCACTTCTTGAAAAGGGTTACGTTTAAACTAGCAACTTTTGGCATATTGAATTAGGAAAACACGAAAATGTAAAACACGAGCGATGACTTCAGTAATATACTTCAGCTTGGTATGAAGGACGTGGGAAAGGGAGCTGATATACTGTATATATGCGTTTCCTTACGGTCCTCCCCCCTGCTAATGGATTTTTACATACAGTGTACACAAAGATATACACTGTGGGACAATCCCCCCTCCCCCTTAGCAGCCAATACACATATACATCCCATAATAAGTTTATCTTAAAGTGGTTGTAAACCCCCAAAAATTTAAAATTTTTAAATAAAAACCTGCAAGACAAAGGCATGATGAGCTAGTATGACTAGCATACTAGCTCATTATGAATTACTTACCTTAGATCGAAGCCCCCGCAGCGGTGCTCGGACACCGCCGCCGGCATCTTCCCTCGATGTCCCTTCCGTGTATCGCTGCTCCCGCGCTGTGATTGGCCCCGGAGCGGCGATGATGTCACACGCATGCGCGCTCGGTCTGGCTAAATCCATTCAGAAATTCGGCTACTAGTGCGAATGCGCGTGATGTCAGCGGCACAGTTTTTAAAAGCAAATATCTCCTTAACCGTGTAGGTTAAGGAGATATTTCATGCACCTACAGGTACGCCTTAACCACTTAAGCCCCGGACCATTTCGGGCCATTAGGACCAGGCCTGTTTTTGGGATTCGGCACTGCGCTGCTTTAACTGTAAATTGTGCGGACATGCAATGTTGTACCCAAATGAAATTTGCGTCCTTTTCTTCCCACAAATAGAGCTTTCTTTTAATGGTATTTGATTGCCTCTGCGATTTTTATTTTTTGCGATATAAACAGAAAAAGACCGAAAATTTTGAAAAAAAATGATATTTTCTACTTTTTGTTATAAGAAAAATCGAATAAACTCAATTTTAGTCATACATTTAGGCCAAAATGTATTCAGCCACATGTCTTTAGTAAAAAAAATGTCAATAAGCGTATATTTATTGGTTTGCGCAAAAGTTATAGCGTTTACAAACTAGGGTACATTTTCTGAAATTTACACAGCTTTAAATTTATGACTGCCTATCTCATTTCTTGAGGTGCTAAAATGGCAGGGCAGTACAAACCCCCCCCAAATGACCCCATTTTGGAAAGTAGACACCCCAAGGAAATTGCTGAGAGGCATGTTGAGCCCATTGAATATTTTTTTTTTTTGTCCCAAGTGATTGAATAATGACAAAAAAAAAAAAATTACAAAAAGTTGTCACTAAATGATATATTGCTCACACATGCCATGGTTATATGTGGAATTGCACCCCAAAATACATTCTGCTGCTTCTCCTGAGTACGGGGATACCACATGTGTGGGACTTTTTAGGAGCCTAGCCACGTACGGGACCCCGGAAACCAAGCACCGCCTTCAGGATTTCTAAGGGCGCAAATTTTTGATTTCACTCCTCACTACCTATCACAGTTTCGAAGGCCATAAAATGCCAAAATAGCACAAAACCCCCCCAAATGACCCCATTTTGGAAAGTAGACACCCCAAGCTATTTACTGAGAGGCATGTTCAGTCCATGGAATATTTTATATTTTGCCACAAGTTGCGGGAATATGACAAACTTTTTTTTTTTTGCACAAAGTTGTCACTAAATGATATATTGCTCACACATGCCATGGGCATATGTGAAATTACACCCCAAAATACATTCTGCTGCTTCTCCTGAGTACGGGGATACCACATGTGTGGGACTTTTTGGGAGCCTAGCCGCGTACGGGACCCCAAAAACCAAGCACCGCCTTCAAGGTTTCTAAGGGCATAAATTTTTGATTTCACTCCTCACTACCTATCACAGTTTTGAAGGCCATAAAATGCCAAGATGGCACAAAACCCTCCCAAATGACCCCATTTTGGAAAGTAGACACCCCAAGCTATTTGCTGAGAGGCATGTTGACCCCATTGAATATTTTTTTTTTTGTCCCAAATGATTGAATAATGACAAAAAGAAAAAAAAAAATGTACAAAAAGTTGTCACTAAATGATATATTGCTCACACATGCCATGGTTATATGTGGAATTGCACCCCAAAATACATTCTGCTGCTTTTCCTGAGTACGGGGATACCACATGTGTGGGACTTTTTGGGAGCCTAGCCGCGTACAGGGCCCCAAAAACCAAGCACCGCCTTCAGGATTTCTAAGGGCGTAAATTTTTGATTTCACTCCTCACTACCTATCACAGTTTCGAAGGCCATAAAATGCCAAAATAGCACAAAACCCCCCCAAATTACCCCATTTTGGAAAGTAGACACCCCAAGCTATTTGCTGAGAGGCATGTTGAGTCCATGGAATATTTTATATTTTGCCACAGGTTGCGGGAATATGACAAACTTTTTTTTTTTTTGCACAAAGTTGTCACTAAATGATATATTGCTCACACATGCCATGGGCATATGTGAAATTACACCCCAAAATACATTCTGCTGCTTCTCCTGAGTACGGGGATACCACATGTGTGGGACTTTTTGGGAGCCTAGCCGCGTACGGGACCTCAAAAACCAAGCACCGCCTTCAAGGTTTCTAAGGGCATAAATTTTTGATTTCGCTCCTCACTACCTATCACAGTTTTGAAGGCCATAAAATGCCAAGATGGCACAAAACCCCCCAAATGACCCCATTTTGGAAAGTAGACACCCCAAGCTATTTGCTGAGAGGCATGTTGAGCCCATTGAATATTTTTTTTTTGTCCCAAATGATTGAATAATGACAAAAAGAAAAAAAAAATGTACAAAAAGTTGTCACTAAATGATATATTGCTCACACATGCCATGGGCATATGTGAAATTACACCCCAAAATACATTCTGCTGCTTCTCCTGAGTACGGGGATACCACATGTGTGGGACTTTTTGGGAGCCTAGCCGCGTACGGGACCCCAAAAACCAAGCACCGCCTTCAAGGTTTCTAAGGGCATAAATTTTTGATTTCACTCCTCACTACCTATCACAGTTTTGAAGGCCATAAAATGTCAAAATAGCCCAAAACCCCCACAAATGACCCCATTTTGGAAAGTAGACACCCCAAGCTATTTGCTGAGAGGCATGGTGAGTATTTTACAGCTCTCATTTGTTTTTGAAAATTAAGAAAGACATTTTTTTTTCTTTTTTTTTTTCTTTTTTTACATTTTCAAAACTTTGTGACAAAAAGCGAGATCTGCAAAATACTCAACATACCTCTCAGCAAATAGCTTGGGGTGTCTACTTTCCAAAATGGGGTAATTTGGGGGGGTTTTGTGCCATCTGGGCATTCCATGGCCTCCGAAACTGTGATAGGCAGTGAGGAGTGAAATCAAAAATTTACACCCATAGAAATCCTGAAGGCGGTGCTTGGTTTTTGGGGTCCCGTACGCGACTAGGCTCCCAAAAAGTCCCACACATGTGGTATCCCCGTACTCAGGAGAAGCAACAGAATGTATTTTGGGGTGTAATTCCACATATGCCCATGGCATGTTTGAGCAATATATAATTTAGTGACAACTTTTTGTACATTTTTTTTTTTCTTTTTTTTTGGTCATTATTCAATCACTTGGGACAAAAAAAAAAATATTCAATGGGCTCAACATGCCTCTCAGCAAATAGCTTGAGGTGTCTACTTTACAAAATGGGGTCATTTGGGGGGGTTTTGAACTGTCCTGGCATTTTATGCACAACATTAGGAAGCTTATGTCACACATCATCCACTCTTCTAACCACTTGAAGACAAAGCCCTTTCTGACACTTTTTGTTTACATGAAAAAAAAATTTTTTTTGCAAGAAAATTATGTTGAACCCCCAAACATTATATATTTTTTTAAAGCAAAGGCCCTACAGATTAAAATAGTGGGTGTTGCATTTTTTTTTTCCACACAGTATTTGCGCAGCGATTTTTCAAACGCATTTTTTGGGGGAAAAACACACTTTTTTTATTTTTAATGCACTAAAAAACACTATATTGCCCAAATGTTTGATGAAATAAAAAAGATGATCATAGGCCGAGTACATGGATACCAAACACGACATGCTTTAAAATTGCGCACAAACGCGCAGCGGCGACAAACTACATTCATTTTTAAAAGCATTTAAAAGCCTTTACAGGTTACCACGTTAGATTTACAGAGGAGGTCTACTGCTAAAATGACTGCCCTCGATCTGACCTTCGCGGTGATACCTCACATGCATGATGCAATTGCTGTTTACATATGACGCTAGACCGACGCTTGCGTTCGCCTTTGCGCAAGAGCAGGGGGGGACAGCGGTGCTTTTTTTTTTTTTTATTATTTATTTGGCTTTTTTATTTTATTTTTAAACTGTGCCTTCCATATTTTATTTTTTTACCATTTTTATCGTTATCTCAGGGAATGTAAATATCCCCTATGATAGCAATAAGTAGTGACAGGTACTCTTTTTTTTAAAAAAATTGGGGGGTTAGACCCTAGATCTTTCCTCTGCCCTCAAAGCATCTGACCACACCAAGATCGGTGTGATAAAATGGTTTCCCAATGGCGCTTTTTATATCCGGGGGGGGGGACATTCCCTCCCACTGCTTGTAAAAGCAGTCTAGAGGCTAATTATCTGCTAGAATTGCTTTTACATGAAAGCCGGCTGCTGGCTGAAAAGAATGATACCAAGATGATACCTAAACCCGCAGGCATCATTCTGGTATAAACATTCAAAGTCCAGCAACATACCAGTACGTTGCTGGTCCTTGTTGGACATGTATTGTAATCTTTTTTTTCATACAGCCTATTGGCTGAACGAAAAAAAGAGATTGATTGGTGGGTATGCCCACCATTAGAATACCTCCCTTCATCCACCCACTTCTAATGATGGGCATATATGCCGAAGCATGGGGGCATCCTCCCGCAAAAAAGTTATGCCGCGTACACACGGTCAAGCCTTCGTCGGAATTTCGACCGTATGTACGCGGCATAAAAGGTTATGCCGCGTACACACGGTCGGACTTTTCCACGGGCAAGCCTCCTTTGGAATTTCGACCGTATATACGCGGCATTAGGAGCAAAATCGCTCCTCCGCCCCTGCTGCCCCCATGCTTCGGCATATATGCTCTTTTTTTTAACTGTGGTGGTGAAATCACCTCCTACAGCGTTGGAGTCACGGCTTTATGTATCGTGGGAGCAAACGCTGTTGCTGTCAAGATAAATAGATCCGCGCTGCAACTGAATGGCGTACCTGCTAAGCAAATGGTGGTTAACATTAAAACAAAGTAACATTACAGTACAACAGTAAGACCTTACCATGCCATACCTGCAAAGCAAATACCAAAACAAAACCTAGTAAAAAATAAAAAAATGTTTTAACGCAACCTGTGCCTAAAATATATATATGCCGAAGCATGGGGGCATCCTCCCGCAAAAAAGTTATGCCGCGTACACACGGTCGGAATTTTCCACGGGCAGGCCTCCGTCGGAATTTCGACCGTATGTACGCGGCATTAGGAGCAAAATCGCTCCTCCGCCCCTGCTGCCCCCATGCTTCGGCATATATGCTCTTTTTTTTAACTGTGGTGGTGAAATCACCTCCTACAGCACTGGAGTCACGGCTTTATGTATCATGGGAGCAAACGCTGTTGCTGTCAAGATAAATAATTCCGCGCTGCAGTTGAATGGCGCACCTGAAAACAAAAAATTACATACCTGAAAAGCAAGCATGATAAAACATTGCAGAATAGAATACAGTAAAAAAGAGCAGAACAATAGAGAGAAAATAGAGAGAGAGAGAACAATAAAACGACAACTATTTTTGGTTTTTTTATTTTATATTTTTTTTGTGTTTTGTTTTTTACGTTTTTTTTTCTTTTTTACACTTTTTTTTGTAACTTTACAACTGTAATGGTTCGGGTCTCTCAAAATGTAATGGCATCTTGGGAGACCCTGTGTAAGTGTGTCCTTGTCTGTGAAATGCTGTACCCTACGCTAAAACTTCACTTTTGAGTGGTAGCGTTCAAAACATTCACCTTGGCAAAGACCAGGCTTGTCAGGACAGAGTGGACAAAAACTACGGGTGTCACGCCTAAATCCGCGCTTGCTACAGACACGACATCTTTTTTGGGGGTGGCTTTGGGTAGGGGTACTCGGGAGGACATACGAATAATGCCTCTCATGCAGCCGGCTTACTGCATTTGGTTGGGGATGGTGGGGTGCAGAACCGCCTGGATACAGGAGTTCTGTGACTATCTCATTCTGGAATTTTAGAAGAGATAACGTCCCGCCTGAAGCTCTGTATAGCACATGAGCGTTCAGCAAAGCCAATTGGAATAATGATAGAGACACTTTTTTGTACCAGCGTCTCGCCTTACGGTCAATTAGATACGGCGCCATCAACTGGTCGTTGAGGTCCACCCCTCCCATATTTTGGTTATATTCGTGGACACAGAGGGGTTTCTCCACAACACCAGTCGCCGTACGAATTTGGACTGTCGTGTCTGCATGAAGGGAGGTAAGAAGGAAAACATTCTTATTGTCCCTCCACTTCATAGCGAGCAAGTTATTACACTTCAAGCAGGCTCTCTCCCCCAGCCTAAGACGGGCATCTACAAGCCGCTGGGGAAAGCCCCGGCGATTAGGTCGCACGGTGCCACATGCTCCAATCTGATGATCAAACAAGTGACTAAACAGTGGCACGCTCGTGTAATAATTGTCCACATACAAGTGGTACCCCTTTCCGAATAAGGGTGACACCAAGTTCCACACTATCTTGCCAGCGCTCCCTATGTAATCCGGGCAGTTGACCGACTCAATCTGACTATCTTTTCCCTCATAAACCGTAAAGTTCACTACATAGCCTGTTGCCCTGTCACAGAACTTGTAGAGCTTGACCCCGTATCTGGCATGCTTGCTGGGAAGGTACTGCTTGAAAGACAAGCGGCCAGAAAATTTAATCAGGGACTCATCAACGCAGACAACTTGATCGGGAGTAAACAAGGCTGCAAAACGTTCGTTGAAGTGGTTTATGAGGGGCCGAATTTTATAGAGCCGGTCGTATTCAGGGTCCCCACGTGGACGACAAAGTTCATTGTCGTTGAAGTGCATGAACCGCAAAATCTGCTCGTATCGTGCCCTGGACATGGAGGCAGAGAACACGGGCATGTGGTCAATTGGGTGCGTGGACCAATAAGCACGCAATGACGGAAATTTATGTGTGCCCATGTTGAGGGAAAGGCCCAGAAAGGTCTTAAATTCGGAAACCGTAATTGGTTTCCAATTTCTGGCAATTTTAGGCAACTGGGGGTTAGCGGCGATAAATTGACCAGCATATAAATTACTCTGGTCCACAATAGATCTATAGAGATCTTCCGTGAAAAACAGCGAATAAAAATCAATTGGAATAAAATCAGCTGTTTCCACCTGAATACCGGGTTGGGCAGTGAATGAGGGAAGTACGGGTTCCGCAGAAGTGGTGGGGACCCAATCAGGATAGGCGAATTCTGCAGGAAGGGCAGTATGGGCACGACGGGCCTGCCTTTGTCTTCTTGGTGGCAGCGGGACACTACTTGTGCTTGCCACCTCGCCAGCTTGAACTGCACTTATGGGACTCGCCACGTCACCAAGTGTTACTGCAGTGCTGGATGTACGTCCAGGCTGTACTAGGCCGCTGGTGCTTGCCAGTTCACCAGAAGGAATAGCGGCGCTAGTACTACTCTGCTCCATGATACGAGAGACCTGCGGTTCTTGCTCCTCAACAACCTCAGAAGATCGGGATCGGGTACACCTGACCTTAGCAGGGACCTCAACTTCGTCGTCAGAGCTATCTGACGTGGGGCCGCTGACGTCACTGTCTTCTACGGGAAGATATTCTGAGCCTGAATCTGACAGATACGTGACCTCCTCTTCACTATCTGTCATGCTCAGAATCTCGTAGGCCTCTTTACTAGTGTACCTTTGTCTTGCCATTTTGGGCTCTAAATTTAGGGGTACACTAGTAAGATTCACAGGAAAAAAAGCACCTGACTGTCGTCAGCAAATATATCAAACGCTACAAAAAAACTGTTAGCGATCGCAGGGATCAGGCCCGTTTCTGCGAACGCTGCAGTTATGTGTGTTGTGTTTGGTAAGTGACAGTGATCGATCAATACTGCACTTGGGTGTGCTGGGCTGGGCTGGGCTGGGCGGAGGGGCTAAACGCAGGCGCTAGCAGGTATCTGGGCTGATCCCGCTAACACTGCGTTTTTGGGAACCCTAAACCGCTGGGGATGCTAGTATAGATCTGATCAGATACTATACCACTAAGGGGGGTGTATGCTTTGCGCGTGGGTGTTAGCGTTACTGGCACTAACCTAACACTGCCTGGGGCGACGCAGACCCTCTCTGGCGCTAAAACCTAATTGATCTCACCCGCCGGGCGATCAGGGGGGTTAAACCTTTATTGGGTTATATACGGCGGGTGCCCTGATGCTATAAAAAGCAAACTAATCAACCAGCGTCACCCGTAACCTTTATAAGGTGATCACTGGTGAAAGGGTTAACTAGGGGCAATCAGGGGGTTAAAACCTTTATTAGGTTAAATATGGGGGTACCCGACGCTATATAAAAACCTGACGGGTAACCTAAATAACTAAATAACTTACTGGCTAACCAGTGACACCAGTGACGCTTACACGGCGATCACTGGTGAAAGGGTTAACTCTAGGGGCAATCAGGGGGTTAAAATAATATATGGGGGTACCTGACACTAATAAAAACCTGCGGCGAACCTAAAAAAAAATAACTGCCTATCTAAAACACCAGCGACACGAATACAGCGATCGGAAAAACAATCGCTTAGTGACGCTGAAGTTAGGGGGTGAAAGGGTTACCTGGGGGGTGATCAAGGGGTTAAACCTTTATTAGGGGGGTTTAGGGGGCTACCCTGGACCTAAAGGGGCCTAATCCTAACTGCCCTGCAACTTTTTACAATCACAGATGACAGTAAATGCAGTGATCAGTAAAATAAATGATCACTGCAATCAGTGACACTGTGATTGGGGGCTTTGGGGTGACCTGGGGGGTGATCTGGGGGTGACTGGGGGGTGATTTGTGTGCCTATGTGTACCTACGTGTCAGTGGACTGTTGGAGCACTAACCTCTGTCTTCTCTCCTCGGCGCCGGGAACGAAAAGACCGCGGCGAGGGAGATGACATCACTTCCTCCAGCCTGTGTTTACATCACATGGCGGAGGAAGCATTTTCATTGGCCGGGAGCGATCGCGAGGGGGGGGGGCGGAATCGAGCGGCCGCCCCCTCATGCCTGATCGCTCCCGAACACTTAACGGCCGCTCACTGCAGTGAAGGGGGGTCCGGATGGACCCCCCAACTGCACAAAGGCGATCACGTAGATCTACGTGATTCTGCCTGTCGGTGCCATTCTGCCGACGTAAATCGGCGGTGGGCGGTCGTTAAGTGGTTAATCTAGGCTTACCTGTAGGTGCATGTTGTGTAAGTGGGTTTACAACCACTTTAAGGCAGACAGAACAATGTGAGGTCATTAACATTTAACAATGAGACAGGCACAATCCACATTCCCTCCCAATACACAAACAAGAGGGAAGTCTGCCAATGACAGTCTGTGTGTCTCTCTCACAGACAAGCACATGGAATACACTGTGTAAGGTGGTATTAAATCTTCTATCTTTTAGTTATGAGTTAATACATTATTGAAGCTGCGCATAAGCCACTGGGAGTTCCTTTCCTTTTTTTTTCTTTTAAACAATTTTGTTCTTTTACCATACTTGTTTCCATAATTTTGTCCAACCCCTGTACCTGTCTGTTCACCAACTTTATTGAAATGTACACTGAGCTGCGCATATATAGATCAGTGTATATTCTCGGCGTACCTCGTTGTTGGAATTAATGAACTCCCATGTGCATGCACAGGAATTACATCATTCCACCCTAGCCAATCAAAAAGGCAGAAGATCTCAAGCTCCAAAAAAGACCAGGCGAGTCATTGGTACTGGTGAGAAAGTGAAGAGGAGGTGAGCTTGGTTTTGCTTTAAAGCCCAACTCAGGGCTCCCCTCCTCTATGAGGCCCTTCTTCTTTTCTTTTTCGTACATCACGGGACACAGAGCGACATAGTCATTACTAATGGGTTATATAGTTACCGTCAGGTGCTGGCACTGGCAACTTCCAAAACCGGAAGTACCCTCCCCTATATAAGCCCCTCCCATCCGGGAGCACCTCAGTTTTTTGCCAGTGTCTAAGGTGTTGGCCAAGAAGAAACATGTGTTTTTCACTGAGCTTGCGTACAGGTTCTTTTGGGCCTCAGTAAGCTATTCCGGATCCGACCAAAAAAGCTTCATAGCTAAACGGTCGGTACCCGGGCCTTGCAGAGAAGAGCAAGGTTCTGCCTGTAATGCTTCTCTTAGGAGAGCTGGACCCTGGGATCCAGAGCTCTGGTCATACCCACGACCAAGATGTTTTCTGTGCAGGGTGCTATACAGGTCCAGGGGAGTGGAATCCTTGGGAACCCGGTCCCTGAAGGTTTGATTACAATGCCTGCCGTGATAGGTGAAGTTTGGGCTTTTGTGGACCAAACAAAGTCCTGCGGCGGGGAACAGGTAAGTGGGGGCCCCCAGGAACTTGGTTCCATTGGGGGACCCCCAAGCCTAATTTGTCTTTCTGTCTGTTACCTAACGGTATTCCCGCTAATATCTGTGCATGCCTGTAACTACTAAAAAAAATGTAATAATTTTTAATGGTGGTCAAGAAAAAAAAAAAAAAAAAAGGAATGTTTTTTTATATATGTTTAGTATATTAAACTGCGGTACCTGTGTTTGTCCACTAGAGGCCGCTGTGGAATGTTTTTCTTGTCATATGGACTAGTTTCTTCTCAGAGAACAAAGTCCAGGCAGCTGGTGAGTTCTCCTACAGGAAACTGTTTCCTCTGCCATGTTGCAGTGTTCGTCTATCCCCCGGCCTGCGGCAAAGGGGGCCCTGGCTCCTGTCCCTGGTTTCCATGTTTGAAAATTAGCGCCGAGGCGCACGTGGCCGCGCGCGTGCGCGTGCACGCGCCTCTATATATAGAGGTGGCCGGAAAAAGGGGCGGGGCCTGGGGGATGACGCTCTGTGCGCGCCGCAGCGCTTCTGCGCATGTGCGGGCGTCCCAGCAGGTTTTTAAAAAGCCACATTATTGCAGTAAGCTGGCTATGAAGTACAGAGACAGAGCTGGCAACATTTAAAGGCATACAGCAAGCGGTTGATACAGGCATCCCCTAGAAAGGCACATTAGTAGACACCAACTGTTATATAGCAGCAATTGTGCTAGACTATTCTCAGTAAAAGTGGTGTATTACGGCTGGAATACCTCAGCTTTAGGCTTAGGAATATGCCGTCCAGTAGCTCCGGAACTGAATCTTCCAGGAAGCGAAGGGGGTCTCATCGGGCTCTGAGGATCTTGGGCATACTCCTGCTGCACCAGTCTCCCCTGAAGTTCAGAGGTAAGTGACCGTAGAGACCCCGCAGGGGTACTTGGTACTGTGGCTGTCCTCAGTCACCTGCTCCTGTGTATGTAACAGAGGAGGTTTTTTCCTCAGCTCTGGGAGGATTAGAGAGAGATTGTCAAAATTTATCGCTGCCTCCCTGTCAGGGAAAGCACGCCCGATCTCCGTCTCCTCCTTCAGAGTGCCTGTTAGCAGAGCAACAGTCCCATACAGGGATCGACCTGCCTGAAGGGGATCAGGATAAGGTTGATTCTGTTATAGAGGAATCAACAGTGGGGGAACCTTTTCTCAGCATCTCAAGCTGAAAGATTATGGGTTCAGTCTCTGACTAACATGGTCCGATCAGCATTTAAAAATGCACCTTGCGGAACCAGCAACCACTACTGTATCCTCGTTGGGGTCGCTAGAAGCCCCCAGACTGTTTGTTCTTTTCCACTTCACCCTTTACTGAAAGGGCTCATTTACCAGGATTGGGAACGTCCTGAGAAAATATTTATTCCCCTAAGAGATTTTCGGTGGTCTATCCCATGGAGGATAAGTTCATCAAAAAAAAAAAAAAAAATGGAAGGTCCCTACAGTGGACGCAGCCATCTCTTGTATGTATAAATCACTGACATGTCCAGTGGATAATGTCCAAATGTTCAAGAACCCAATAGATAAAAGATTGGAGTCCTTATGAAAATCTGCTTGGTGATACAACCAGCAGTAGCAGCTATTGGGGTCTGCTAAGCAGTGAAGGATCAGTTGAAACAGGTCTTGAGGGACTTGACAGATCAGCAGGCTTTGCCCTAGCTGATCTACCTAGAGCCTTAGGCTTTGCGGTTGACGCCATAGAGGATTCAGTCCATCAGGCCTCCCGCCTTACGCTGTCTATAGTACATATGCGTAGGCTCCTATGGCTCAAAAACTGGTCTGCTGAAGCTCCCTGTAAAAAATGGCTGGTTAGCGTCCCATTTCATGGTGAACGCTTATTCAGGGAAAACCTGGACAAATATATCCAGAAAATTTCCAGCGGTAAAAATACGCTCTTGCCGGTTAAAAGCAGAGTTAGAGGTCCCTCTTTAAGAGGCCTGCTTCTCCAGTCCCTGGGGCATCGGCTGTGTAACAGTTCCGACGGCCTCCTCGGTTAAATCCCGGGGGTAAAAAACAGGGACAGTAGCAGGGTAATGAGAAACCCTGGGTCAGGGGAGGTACAAAACCTCCCCCAAAGTTAAATTCATTGAAGCCCCCACTCAGTCGGGTGGGGGGAGGACTCCAGTTGTTCGCAGGAGACCTGGCGGGACACGATCAAGATAGGTGCTCTCCGCAGTAGGTTTGGGATACAGTTTGGAGTTAAAAGACTCCCCTCCTTCCCATTTTGAGGTCAAACGTGCCAAGGGATCCCCGGAAGAGAGAGTCCCTCCTGTTGGCACTAGAACAACTATTGCTCCAAGGAGTAATTATGGAGGTTCCCCTGGAAGAATGAGGGTTCGGGTTTTACTCAAACCTCTTTACAGTCCCGAAGCAAACGTGGACGGGAGGCCCATATTAATTCTAAAAAGGGCTATACAAATTCCTGTATATCAGGACTTTCCGATGGAGTCGATCCGATCGGTGGCCACTGCCCTACAAGGGGAGGATTGGTTAGCCACGATCGA
This sequence comes from Rana muscosa, assembly GCA_029206835.1. Lineage (NCBI taxonomy): Eukaryota > Metazoa > Chordata > Amphibia > Anura > Ranidae > Rana > Rana muscosa. The sequence goes on from CM055118.1 coordinate 59,583,096, forward strand.
CATCAAAAATGCTTATTTGCACATTCCCATCTTTCCAGTCCATCAAAAATTTCTACGCTTTGCAGTAGAAGGGCGCCATTTTCAGTTCAGAGCCTTACCCTTCGGTTTGGCCACAGCACCAAGAGTGTTCACAAAAATTCTGGCCCCATTATTGGCCAATCTAAGAACACGAGGTGTAACGATAATGGCATATCTAGACGACTTGTTGCTGATAGACCACTCAGTGGAAAAACTAGAAGTGGTTGTTCACGAGACAATCAAGTATCTGGAATATCACGGTTGGATTATCAACCGAGACAAGTCAGCCCTAAAACCAGTCAAAAGTCTGGAATACTTGGGGCTAAGGCTGGATTCAGACCAGAGAAAAATTTTCTTGCCTCAAGAAAAGGGGTCGTCTTTGAGAGATTTGATCCACTTAGTGGGTTCAAAAAGACAGCCATCCATACGCCTATGCATGAGGCTGCTGGGAAAAATGGTGGCATCATTCGAAGCAGTACCCTACGGTCAATTCCATTCAAGGAAGTTGCAAAGGGCCATACTGTCAGCCTGGAACAAAAAAGTTCAGGCTCTGGACGTACCAATATCCTTGTCCCCTTCCGTTCGCAGAAGCCTCCGTTGGTGGTTGGTTCCCCGGAATCTGGAAAGAGGGAAATCCTTCAGTCCGATTTCTTGGAAGGTGGTCACTACAGATGCCAGCCTTTTAGGCTGGGGAGCAGTACTGGAGCAATGGTCTCTCCAGGGCAGATGGTCGGATGCGGAAAAGGCCCTGCCCATCAATCTCTTAGAGATACGAGCAGCCCGGTATGCCCTAGTAGCATGGACATCCAAACTCCAAGGGTCCCCTGTCAGAGTTCAGTCAGACAATGCCACAGCAGTGGCATATATCAATCGTCAGGGGGGCACCAGGAGTCGTGCAGCCCAAAGGGAAGTAAATTACATCCTGAGATGGGCAGAAAGATATGTCCCAGCCATATCTGCGGTATTCATTCCAGGGGTGGAGAATTGGAAGGCGGACTTTCTAAGTCGCCAACAATTATGCCCAGGGGAATGGTCCCTTCATCCCGAGGTTTTCCGGACAATATGTCAGCGGTGGGGAACACCGGATGTAGATCTGCTAGCATCCAGGTTCAACACGAAAGTGGACAGGTTTGTCTCTTGGACAAGGGATCCCCTAGCGTGCGGCTCGGATGCCCTAGTGTTCCCTTGGGATCAGTTCAAGCTGATATATGCATTCCCACCGCCACAATTGTTACCTCGATTACTCCGCAGAATCAGGGTAGAAAAGAAACCAGTGATTCTGGTGGCTCCAGCGTGGCCCCGAAGAGCATGGTACGCGGAGATTGTAAAAATGTCTGTGGGGAGTCCTTGGACCCTCCCACATCGTCCGGACCTGCTTTCGCAGGGACCGATATACCACCCTTCCTTACCAGCCCTAGGTTTGACGGCCTGGCTATTGAAGCCCACATTCTAAAAAGGAGAGGGCTCTCTAATGCTGTGGTGTCTACCATGATCAATGCCAGGAAACCGGTATCCAGGCAGATCTACTATAGAATCTGGAAGGCGTACATCGCCTGGTGTGAGGCCAGGAAATGGCATCCACGTAAATACGTAATAGGTAGAATTCTGGACTTCCTACAATGGGCTGTAGATAGGAAGCTTGCCTTGAGTACTATCAAAGGTCAGATTTCGGCCTTGTCAATATTTTTTCAAAGGCCCTTGGCTTCGCATTCACTAGTCAAAGCCTTTATACAAGGAGTGATGCGTATTAGTCCTCCGGTTAATATTCCCATATGTCCATGGGATCTAAACTTGGTTCTGTCGGTTCTACAGAAACAACCATTTGAACCATTACAGCATATTTCCTTAGTGCTTCTCACCAGGAAATTGATTTTTCTAGTAGCCATTTGTTCGGCTAAAAGAGTATCGGAATTAGCAGCTATGTCCTGTAAGGAGCCATATCTGGTTATCCATAAGGACAGAGTAGTGTTACGTCCTCATCCAGCCTTTCTTCCTAAGGTGGTATCGAGTTTTCATTTGAACCAAGATGTGGTTCTTCCTTCTTTTTTCCCCAAGCCTACTTCGGTAGAGGAAAAGTTATTGCATTCTTTGGATGTAGTAAGAGCAGTTAAAGCTTATCTAAAAGCCACTGCTCAGATTCGCAGAACGGATACTTTGTTCATTCTGCCGGAAGGCCCCAAAAAGGGTCAGGCAGCGTCAAAATCTACTTTAGCCAAGTGGATTCGACAGGTCATAATACAAGCCTATAGCTTGAGAAGTAGACCGCCTCCGTTCAAAGTTAGGGCGCACTCCACGAGAGCAGTTGGAACTTCATGGGCAGTGCATCACCAGGCCTCCCTGGCTCAAATCTGTAAGGCCGCAACATGGTCTTCGGTACACACGTTTACTAGGTTCTACCAGGTGGACGTTAGAAGTCAGGAGGATGTCGCCTTTGGGCGCAGTGTGTTGCAGGCCGCAAAAGATCCTCATGTCTGATAGCGCTCAGCTTATATATGGTGTATCCCCCCCCTCATTTGGCATTGCTTTAGGACATCCCATTAGTAATGACTATGTCGCTCTGTGTCCCGTGATGTACGAAAAAGAAAATAGGATTTTTATAACAGCTTACCTGTAAAATCCTTTTCTTGGAGTACATCACGGGACACAGAGCTCCCACCCCTCTTTTGGGGACACTTATTGCTTTGTTACAAAACTGAGGTGCTCCCGGATGGGAGGGGCTTATATAGGGGAGGGTACTTCCGGTTTTGGAAGTTGCCAGTGCCAGCACCTGACGGTAACTATATAACCCATTAGTAATGACTATGTCGCTCTGTGTCCCGTGATGTACTCCAAGAAAAGGATTTTACAGGTAAGCTGTTATAAAAATCCTATTTTTTTCCAGAAGTCTTCAGGCTGGTAAGGTGAATTGGAGTCCTCTTCCTCTTTGGATCACATGGGTGGTCTGGGAGTACTGATACATTGATATCATTAAACTGTGAATGCAGGGTGCTGCAGTGATACACCCTCAGGTGGTGGGTCCATGACGCCCGTACTCACAGTATGTCCTTAGTTTTCGTGGTTGTCATCATTCAAAGCCAGAAGACTGAAGACATCTTGTGACAAAAAGGAATTACTGCAGGGGACAGGCTTTCACACAGTGGCTATTAAATTTAGACTTCATATGGAATTAGGGCTGGGAAAAAAATCGATTTTAATCTTGAATCGAGTTTTGAGTTCAAATCGATTCAGATTTGAAGAAAATCGATTTTTTTAGATTTTTATTTTTTTTTTTCCTTCAAAGTTTCCGTAGCAGGGCTGCAGGGAGCGTATCCGGAATGGCACTGGGCGGCGTTACCCCAATTACATCTACTCGCCGCAGCCGCCACGAGTAGATGTAATGTAACACTAACTAACTGCAAGCCGCCGTCTGCCTACCTGATCAGCGTGTCATGCAGACAGACGGCGGCCATTGCAGTGTTCAAAAGCCGCGCCTCCCGATTCCTCGTCGTCTGTGATAGGCGGAACACTCAATTTCACAGCAGGCAGTGTTCAGCCTATCACGGACATCCTCTCATCCTCGTCTGTGTTATGAGGATGAGCGGATGTCCATGATAGGCGGAACACTAAATGCTGGGAAATTGAGTGTTCCGCCTATCACAGACGAGGAGGAGGAGCGGCTTTTGAATACTGGAATGGCCGCCGGTGTAGCAGTAAAATCCGTATCCCATGAAAATCTGCATCAGGTACGGGCACAGTGATTGAAGCATGGGCACAGTGAAGCACGGGCATAGTGAGGCACGGGCACAGTGAGGCACGGGCACAGTGGGGCACGGGCACAGTGTGGCACGGGCACAGTGGGGCACGGGCACAGTTCAATTCAACTAAGAGTAACCTCAAGATTTTTTGTTGTTTTATTAGCTAAATCTAAATACAGTATTAATAATTTGGATGTTTAACAATCTTTGTTGCACACTGCACACTGACTTTGCAGTTAGAGAAAGAGTTTGCCTTTGCAATTTTGTTTGTTGATGCACTTCAATTAATATAATTTAAAAAAAATCGAATCGAATCGTAAATCAAGTTTTTTATAAAAAAAATCGCAGATTTTTTTTGGGGGGAAAATCGCCCAGCCCTATATGGAATGTATCCAGTATTAAAGCGGAACTAAATTCACTGATTTAACTGTTTTCCAAAACTGTTAGGCCTCATGCCCACTGGCGTTTTTACAGCTGCGTTTTTGAGCGTTTTTTACAGCTTAAAAACGCCTATTTTTTTTTTTTTTTTTTTGAAAAAAAAAAAAAAAAAAAAAGTCGGAGCTAAAAACGCGACCGCGCGTTAGTGCGCGTTTTTTGCGCGTTAGTGCGCGTTAGTGCGCGTTAGTGCGCGTTTTTGCGCGTTTTTTGACGCTCGCGTTTTTTTCTGCCTAACTCCGACGCTGAGGAACGCACTGGTCCTGGGTTTTTTTTTACAGCTTTAAAACGTCTATGCTGTTTGCAGCTCAAAAACGTCTAGGTGGGCATGAAGCTATAGACTAACATGGACAGGCGTTTTTAAGCTGTAAAAAACGCTCAAAAACGCGGCTGTAAAAACGTCCGTGGGCATGAGGCCTTAATATTATTATTTTTTTACTAGTAATGGCAGTAAACTGTGATTTTTAGCAGGACTGCGACATTGCGGCGGACAGATCGAACACCTAACTGACATTTTTTATACTTTCTTGGGAACCAGTGACATTATTACAGTGATCAGTGCTAAAAATACGCACTGGCATTGTACTAATGGCGCTGTCAGGGAAGGGGTCAACATTATTGGCGATCAAGGGGTTAAATGTGTTCCCTGGGTGTGTTTAACCCCTTGAGGCCCGTGCTATAGCCGAATGACGGCTTCAGCCCGGACCTGAAAATCCGGGAGGCCGTGATTATACGGCCTCCCCTTTGCTCGTTCCCCGCGCGCGCTACCGAGCGCGCAGCGGGGAAATTCTTTGCTGCCTGGGTCCCATGGACACAACGAATCACAGATTGCTGTGAATGGCCAATCAGAGTGGCCATTTACTATGCGATCTGTGCGGCCAATGAGAGATGATCTCAAATGTAAACATATGAGATCATCTCTCATTGCCTGCTCTCCCTCCTCACACAGATACCGTGTGTGAGGAGGGAGAGCAATTCTGTTACTTTGTTTCAACAGTGAGTGATCTACAACTGCTATACAGTGCCCATACAGTGCCCATCTCTGCCCATACAGTGCCCACCTCTGCCCATACTGTGCCCACCTGTGCCCATACAGTGCTCATCTGTGCCCATACAGTGCCCACCTGTGCCTATACAGTGCCCACCTGCGCCAGTCTGTGACCACCTGTGCCAGTCTTTGACGTCAGTGATCTGTGCAATCAGTGCCCACCTGTGCGACCTCATCAGTGCCTACCTGTGCCACCTCAGTGCCTACCTGTGCCACCTCTGTGCCAATCAGTGCCCACCTGTGCCAATCAGTGCCCACCTGTGCTAATCAGTGCACATCTGTGCAATCAGTCAGTGCACATCTGTGCCGCCTCATCAGTGCCCATCTGTGCCGCCAATCAGTGCCCATCTGCGCCGCCTCATCAGTGCCCATCTGTTCCGCCTCATCAGTGCCCATCTGTTCCGCCTCATCAGTGCCCATCTGTGCCGCCTCATCAGTGCCCATCAGTGAAGGCTTGGCACACACCTGTGTAGTCGCACCACCAGCAGAAAAAAAAATTCAAAAAGATTATTTTCCGCCGAGGAGGCAAATCCTTTCCACGCCCGACGAGAGCAACGTGGAGCTCTCTCTTTCAGATTCCCTTTCCAATTCCGATTCTGAGTCGGACGTCAATTACGAGCCAGTCCTCAGTAGTGCAACACTGAGTGACTCAGAGGAGGAAGCTAGTCGGCCCGCCAAACGAAGGCGTTCTGGTGAAGAGGCAGTGCCATCCACCAGCACCGCAGTGCCTCAGCAAGAAAGGCCAAGGACCCATGCCAGCCTTCCCTATGCACTTCAGAACCCCTCATTCAGGAGAAGCCAACTTTCCCCCTTTCACTGCCCAGCCAGGAGTCCAAGTAAACATGGAGAATTTTACCCCAATTGATTTTTTTGACCTTATTTTTACTGAGGACATGCTATCCAACATTGTCACCCAGTGCAATCTATATGCCCAACAATTTATTTTGAACAATCTTACAGCATATTATGCCCGTCCCTTCGAGTGGAGAGACCTAACGGTGGAGGAGTTGAAGATTTTTTTAGGCCTCACGTTTTGTATGGGACTTAACCCAAAAAACACTTTGCGTTCCTTATGGTCAAAACGCCCCATCTATCACATGCCAATATTCTCCAAGGTAATGCCCAGAACCAGATACTTCATGATAATGAGATTCCTACATTTAAACGATAACACCCAGTGCCTTCCCCGAAATCACCCAAATTTTGACAGGCTTTTCAAAATTCGGCCCTTACTGAATTTCTTTTCTGAAAAATTCCCCCAACTGTATACCCCGGACCAACACATATGTGTGGATGAGTCCCTTGTTAAGTTTAGTGGCAGGCTTCAAATAAAACAATTCATTCCCAGCAAAAGGGCCCGCTATGGTGTGAAGGTTTACAAGCTATGTGACTGAGTCACAGGGTACACGTATGCCTTCTTAGTGTACGAGGGGAAGGACAGCCAGCAGAATCACCCTAATTGCCCAGACTACTTGGGATCAAGTGGGAAAATTGTTTGGGACCTCATATACCCCCTGCTGAAAAAAGGCTACCATCTCTACGTTGACAACTTTTATACATCTCTTCCCCTGTTCCATAACCTTCACCAGATGCAGACGCCAGCATGTGGCACCATCAGAAAGAATCGGAAGGGCTTTCCTAAGAGTCTTGTAAATAAGAAGCTGAGAAGAGGAGAATCGGCAAGTCTGAGAAACAAGGAGGTTCTGGCAGTGAAGTGGAAGGACAGAAGGGATGTATACATGTTGTCTTCCATCCACAACGATACCTTCGTGGAAATCCCCAGAAGGAATGGCCCCATCCGAAAGCCCACTTGCATCCAGGACTACAATTTGTTTATGGGGGGAGTCGACTTCAATGATCAGATGCTGGAACCCTATCTTGCCACAAGACGGACATATCATTGGTACAAAAAAGTTGCAATTTATTGTTTTCAATTGGCCATATACAATTCGTACATCATATACCGCAACTCCACCCAAAACCCCAAACGCTTCCTTGGCTACCAGGAGGACCTTATCACTACCCTTATATTCCCGAACGGCCCACCCCAAAACATCCAATCTGATGTTATGAGTCGACTCGCCGAACGTCACTTTCCCGATAAAATCCCTCCCACAGCAACAGGTCGACGACGTCAAAAAAAATGTAAGGTATGTACCAGTGGAGGAGTCAGACGAGACACAGTTTATTATTGTGCAGAGTGTCCTTCCCAACCAGGCCTCTGTGTAGTAGACTGTTTTCGCCGTTACCATACTTCACTAAATTATTAGGCCCCTTTCACACTGGGGCGGGCAGGTGCAGTGGCGGTATAGCGGCGCTATACCGTCGTTATTACCGCGGTATGCGGCCGCTAGCGGGGTGAATTTAACCCCCGCTAGCGGCCGAAAAAGGGTTAATACCGCCTGCAAACCGCGGCTATTGCCGCGGTTTGCGGGCGGTATTACCGCGGTGTCCCATTGATTTCAATGGGCAGCCGCGGTAAAGGAGCGGTGAACACACCGCTCCTTCACCGCTGTAAAGATGCGGCTAGCAGGACTTTTGGAGCGGTCCTGCTAGCGCACCGCTTCAGTGTGAAAGCCTTCGGGCTTTCACATTGAAGACTACAGGGCACGATTTTTTCAGGTGGTATAACAGCGCTATTATTCGCGCTAAACCGTCTGAAAAACGTGCCAGTGTGAAAGGGGCCTTAGTGAAGTATGGTAAACGTAATCCTCAGTTTCTGCCTTTACACACCTTCACACCCCTTATGCCACTGCCTGCTCTGTAACTGACCCTGGCTTGTTATTCGACCACGCTTCTGCCTAACGATTCTGTACTACCTCTGCCTGATCTGGAACTGACCGTGGACTGTTTTTCGACCATGATTCTGCCTAATAATTCTGTACATACCTCTGCCTGATCTGGAACTGACCTTGGACTGTTTGACCATGCTTTTTGCCTGCCTCTTGGATTGATCTTGTACCCTGCTACTGGACTAGTGGGATTCAACACAGGGGTCTCACATATGTGAGGGGCTCCAGAAAAGTTTTTCTGGATGATGAAAACAATTTTTTTTTGTTTTCTCATCCACGATTAGGGTCTGGAGACTCGGAGGCTTCAAAGAGATTTGGGTGGGAGAAGCCTCTACCCCTGTCCCCATTCTGTCCTGAACAAGGCCCTACTTCTGCCTGCTGCCTGTAGGACCTATACCATCATGCCTCTGCCTGTCACATGAACTGACCACACCAAATGGACCTGCCTACTACCAGGGCCAATATTTTTGACACTGCTGACAATATCTCTGCCTGCACTAACCCTGGACTGTATATGGACAGTATCCCTGCCTGCTGCCTGGACAATTGTGTATGCCGTTGCTGACCAAGTCCCTGCCTGCTGCCTGGACCAGTGCTATCCTGCTGTGTACAACTGCACTACTAAAACCACAGGTAATCTTTTGTTTTTATGCTTTGCTCAGCATAATGTATTTGGGGGTGTAATTCTTGGTATGTGCATGCTATGTGTCCCTAGAACATCTGATGGTGTTCCTTGCATGTTTGGCCTCTGTATGTGGACAGGCTGTGTAAAAGTCTCACACATTTGGTATCGCCATACTCAGGAGGAGTAGCAGAATGTATTTTGGGGTGTAATTTTTGCTATGTAAATGCTATGTGTTGGAGATATCTTATAAACTGACAACTTTGTGTAAAAAAAAAATGCGTTTTCATTTTTTTCCACATTTTCCAAAAACCTCTGGAAAAAAATGAACCGTTCAAGAGTCATTATGCCTCATAGATTATATGTTGGGGTGTTAGCTTTCCAAAATGGGGTCATTTTGTGGGTGTTTCCATTGTCCTTGTGCTCCAGGGCCTTCAAAAGTGTAATAGGTGGTTGAGAAATGAGATGTGTAATTTATGCTCCTAGAACGCCTGAAGGTGCTACTTCAATGTAGGTCCTCTGTATGTAGACAGGCTGTGTAAAAGTCTCACACATTTGGTATTGCCATACTCAGGAGGAGTAGCAGAATGTATATTGGGGTGTAATTTTTGCTATGTACATGCTATGTGTTGGAAATATCTTATAAACGGACAACTTTGCGTAAAAAAAAATGCGTTTTCATTTTTTTTCCACATTTTCCAAAAACTTCTGGAAAAAAATGAACCGTTCAAAAGAGTCATTATGCCTCATAGATTATACATTGGTGTGTTAGCTTTCCAAAATTGGGTAATTTTGTGGGTGTTTCCATTGTCCTGGTGCTCCAGGGCCTTCAAAAGTGTAATAGGTGGTTGAGAAATGAGATGTGCAATTTATGCTCCTAGAACGCCTGAAGGTGCTACTTCAATGTAGGTCCTCTGTATGTGGACAGGCTGTGTACAAGTCCCACACATTTGGTATTGCCATACTCAGGAGGAGTAGCAGAATGTATTTTGGGGTGTCATTTTTGCTATGTACATGCTATGTGTTGGAAATATCTTATAAACGGACAACTTTGCGTAAAAAAAATGCGTTTTCATTTTTTTTCCACATTTTCCAAAAACTTCTGGAAAAAAATGAACCGTTCAAAAGAGTCACTATGCCTCATAGATTATAAGTTGGGGTGTTAGCTTTCCAAAATGGGGTCATTTTGTGGGTGTTTACATTGTCCTGGTGCTCCAGGGCCTTCAAAAGTGTAATAGGTGGTTGAGAAATGAGATGTGTAATTTATGCTCCTAGAACGCCTGAAGGTGCTACTTCAATGTAGGTCCTCTGTATGTGGACATGCTGTGTAAAAGTCTCACACATTTGGTATTGCCATACTCAGGAGGAGTAGCAGAATGTATATTGGGGTGTAATTTTTGCTATGTACATGCTATGTGTTGGAAATATCTTATAAACGGACAACTTTGCGTAAAAAAAAATGCGTTTTCATTTTTTTTCCACATTTTCCAAAAACTTCTGGAAAAAAATGAACCGTTCAAAAGAGTCATTATGCCTCATAGATTATACATTGGTGTGTTAGCTTTCCAAAATTGGGTAATTTTGTGGGTGTTTCCATTGTCCTGGTGCTCCAGGGCCTTCAAAAGTGTAATAGGTGGTTGAGAAATGAGATGTGCAATTTATGCTCCTAGAACGCCTGAAGGTGCTACTTCAATGTAGGTCCTCTGTATGTGGACAGGCTGTGTACAAGTCCCACACATTTGGTATTGCCATACTCAGGAGGAGTAGCAGAATGTATTTTGGGGTGTCATTTTTGCTATGTACATGCTATGTGTTGGAAATATCTTATAAACGGACAACTTTGCGTAAAAAAAATGCGTTTTCATTTTTTTTCCACATTTTCCAAAAACTTCTGGAAAAAAATGAACCGTTCAAAAGAGTCACTATGCCTCATAGATTATAAGTTGGGGTGTTAGCTTTCCAAAATGGGGTCATTTTGTGGGTGTTTACATTGTCCTGGTGCTCCAGGGCCTTCAAAATTGTAATAGGTAGTCAACTAGTTAGATGTGTAATTTATGCTCCTAGAATACCCAATGGTGCTCCCTGCATGTTGGGCCTCTCTATGTGGCCAGGCAGTAAAAAAGTCCCACACATGTGGTATCGTAATACTCAGGAGGAGTAGCAGAATGTATTTTGGGGTGTCATTTGTGGTATGCACATGCCATGTGAGAGAAATAAGCTATTACAATGACAATTTTGAGAAAAAATAAAAACAAAAAATAAAAATCTTAATTTTGCAAAGAATCGTGGGAAAAAATTACAACTTCAAATAACTCACCATGCCTCTTACTAAATACCTTGGAATGTCTACCTTCCAAAAAGGGGTTATTTGGGGGGAATTTGTGCTTTGCTGGCTTGTTAGGGTCTCAAGAAATTAGATAGGCCGCCAGTACATCAGATGTGATAATTTTTTTATGATTTGCACTATAGCTTGTAGACTCTAAAACTTTCACACAGACCAAATAATTTCCCAAAATTTTGGGTTATTTTTATCAAAGATATGTAGCAGTATAAATTGTGGCCAAAATTTATGAAGAAAAATTAATAATTCGCAAAATTAATAATTCGCAAAATTTTAAACTAAGAAAAATGTGTTTTTTTTTTTCAAAATTTTCGGTCTTTTTTCATTTATAGCGCAAAAAATAAAAAACCCAGAGGTGATCAAATACCACCAAAAGAAAGCTCTATTTGTATGAAAAAAAGGACAAAAAAATCGTTTGGGTACAGTGTTGCATGACTGTGTAATTGTCATTCAAAGTGTGAGAGCACTGAAAGCTGAAAATTGGTCTGGGCAGGAGGGGTGTTTAAGTGCCCAGTAAGCAAGTGGTTAACTGTATGGGGGTGGGCTGCCTGGGACAACACACAGATCTGTCTTGCTGCATCTTCTCTGTGTCATCCCCTGACAGAACGGAGATCTGCCTTGTTTACTTTGGCAGATCCCTGTTCTGTCTCTGCGGAGAACGATTGCGGGCGGCCAGCGGTCATCAAGTCTGCTTGACCCGCTGATTGGCTCCCCCGCTAGCCAATCAACACGCGCGCCCACAGAAAGCCGTGTACGAGCCTGACATACACCTACGGCGTTTTGCGCAGCCGAGCCAACCTGCCGCAGTATAACTGTGGCGGCTGGTCAGCAAGTACCAGTAGTTAAGAAAAAAAACAAAACATTTTGTCAATTACTTCCTGGTTTCCAAGCCTAGGCAAATGATGTCATACAATTCAGGAGTCTTCAGGCGGGGAGGAGGGGATTTCTCAGCTAAGCACACCCTCCTGCCTGCATGCATGCCTGAGCTAAGGGCAGATGGATTCTAGAAAGTAAATGCTACATGAATCATCTGCCCTTACTCAAGATGGCAATGGCCAGAAATGCTAGGGGGGTGTTTCTGAAGTGATTTCTTAGCAAAATAAACAATGGAGACATGGATGGATTGGTGTGTTTGCTTTGAATATTAAAAATTTATTAAAGTGGAGGTCCGCCCAAAACAAATAATTAAAAGCCAGCAGCTACACATACTGCAGCTGCTGGCTTTTAATAATAGGACACTTATCTGTCCTGGAGTCCAGAGCTGTCGGCACCGAAGCTGATGTTTCCATCAGCTGTCGGGTGCTGCTGCCGCCATTGCGGCTAAGGGAACCCGGCAGTGTAGCCTTACGGCTTCACGCCAGGAACCCTACTGCACATGTGCAAGGCTCCACTCCTCTCTCCTACTGGCTCGGCGGCAGGGGGAGGAGGAGGAGGGAGCCCCGTGGTGACCTTATGGGCCGCGGCGCGGACTCCCGGAAGTGGGAACAGGATACCTGTCAAAGACAAGTATCCTGTCCCCCCTCCCCCCGAAAGGTGCCAATTGTGGCACCGGAGGGGGGGAGGAATCAGATAAGCGGAAGTTCCACTTTTGGGGGGAACGCCGCTTTTTAATAGAGTTTTTGGTTTGTTGTGCTCAGATGCAGCATAGTTCCGTTTTAAAGAGGCATTGTCACATTAGCCCTGCAGGACAAAGTGACAGTGTCTCTGCAAAGGGCATCACCTGACCCCCTTATACTTACCTTTCCTTTTCTCCCTCTCACCTCCTTGCTTACCAGCAGCTGAATGCTTGGTATTTGTAGGTGTAAGGGGGCATGTCCCGCCCCTTGTGGTGGTGCCTCATGTCTAAAAGCAAATCTCTAGGCCTGGGCACTGTCATATGATCGCAAAAGTGATGTCACTTCCCCCTTGGGTCACTGACACATACAATCTTAGTGCCCAAAGAATCAAGGGTGTTCAAGAGATTGTTGTTAAGATAAGCATATGGGAATGGGGCATTCCCGTGGTAGAGGCCCTTTCACCAGAACAGGAATAGAGGGGAAATCCTCTATTGGTAACACTAGTTCTGGTGACAGCCAGGGATTCCCGTTTTGGCTATGGAACAGGAAGTGAAGGGGAATCTCCACAATGGGACACAGATGGGGGGAAAAAAACACCTGACAGGGTTTAAACCCTCCCTTTAAATACTGATTTGGGAAAATTTTATGCAAATTCTGCTGAATGATACTCTGATGAAGACAAAACATCCCCTTCTTCAGGTAATGTTGAACTCAATTCCCCCGATGCGCTCAGTGGTTCCTCCTGCTGACCCTTACATTACTACACTACAACAATTTGGGCAGTAAGAGAAGTATAGTGATTGTAAACCCTCACATATACCCAGTGAAGTGACTGGCCTCAGGTGATAAACAGGGATGAAACACATCCACCTGCATAAATTGTACCTGTTTATCTGCAGTCATCTCTTCTCTACATCCATTCAAAGTCCAGAATTTATAAAGCTTGTCTGAGCTGTCAGATAAAAAGGGAGACAGGGAGCTGAAGTTACACTCTGCAGAGCTCAGTCAGGAGAGCTCTGAGAGCTGAATGGAGGAAAGAACACAGGAACACAGCACACAGGAACAGAGCTAAGGCTGTCAGTCACAGGCTGTGTGCTGGTGCTCCCTTCCCTGTCATCTTTTTTCTCTTGGGGTCAGGATATCTTTTCAGAAGTGATTCATGCAGATAGCAGAGGAATTAGGCAGGAGACAGATATGACACTTAGTGCTCTGAATTGAGACACTATAGAGGGATATGTTTTGTTCATATTTCATATCTGATGTTTACAACCACTTTAATGCAGATTTGCAGGGAGATCTTTAAAGCTGGTCATATATCGTTTTTTGTTTTTTCAGATAGGCTAATGGAAAAAAAAAATTAACAGACTTTTCCTTCCACCCAAATTTAGGAATACCCGCCGCTGCTTTCAGAATAAACTAATGAGAGGTTGCAGCCAATTGTCTGAATGATAAAAAATTTATAACGTGCCTTCAATAGAAGTTAATTAAACAATCAACTTTTTTTTTGAGTGAGTGAGTGAGCCCACGCACTGATCAAAATGTGACTGGCTACTGCTAGAACAGCTGAATTTCGATCAGTGTATGACCGTCTTTCTTTACACTTTAACTTGACAGTACTGTTCTGTCTGCTGACAGCTGTGTGCGAACACGTCTTAATTCAAATTGACAAAGTTCTTCAGTAATATAAAGCAGTCATTAACCAGTCCCCATCTGTGTGCATGTATTCTGAAGGCATCCCCATTCATATACTATTCCTATTATACCCATAATGTGCCACTTTATTTCTGTTCATCTGACGCTGATACTCAGAGATGGTCACATATTCATCCCTAAAAGCAGTGGCAATAGACAGATGATCTGTGTTTCCCATGGGTGATAAATGATCTCTCTCAGGCTGGAAGAGACAGGCAGGATCATGGGGAAGGAGGGAGAGAGAGGGAGGAGGGGTTGTGCTATACGGCCTGCAGCTGCCTCAGTCATTGCTTTTAGCTATCTGACCCTACCGGGGAAATGGGAATTGCTCCAGAGTTTGTATGGAATCTCCCAAAAGCCGGTCCTTGGAACTGTGGATAAGGATGGGTTGCTAGGAGACGAGTGAGGAAGAGAGCCATCCCGCGTGCACAGGTATCCAGGTAAGCACCAGTAACTGGAGATACTATTTTCAGCAAAGCATGATTATCACACACATCCTGTGTTAAGGTCGGGATTAGCTCTGCAGAAACCACTGAGCACGTCAGCGTGTGTAATTGCAGCATGCACCTGAGTAATAAAATACTGAACGCTTTAAATGAATTAAACAGGATGTGACAATATTAGAAATGCAGTCAAGGTCACACATGGTTTTCAGATACAGTTTCAAGGACATGGAAAATTTCAGTGGTTACGATTGTAATTCCAGATAGGAAAATGTTAAAATTGCAGTAATATTTTTTTTCGCTCTGCAGCAAATGCTGATCTAGTCAGTTACTAGATACTCAAGTCTGCTGTCACTACAATGTACAGTAATCCCCTAGGTAGGTGGATTGCTTATACCACTTGTCTATACAGACTAGTCTAGCTGCTGGTGTTTGTATAGAAATACTGAGATGTCTTTAACCTCCCCGGCGGTATGATCATTTCTGATTTTAGGTGCTGAAAGCGGTACAATTATTTTGAATGGAAATTTGGTGTTATGTATTGTAGGTCTGCAATTCTTAGTAATTACTTACTTAAACCTGACCAAACAAGAGTCTAGTAGACATCCTGGGTATGATAACATTTGAAACACAAAATCATAAATTATAATATAATAAATAACTATAAATAATTATAACAAATAATAATGTAATTCAATCAAAAACACTGAAAGTTGCTCAGTTGCAGAATTGTCGCTGTCATTACTTTCAGTGTTTTATGACGAATTTCCCCACAAATCGCTATCTCTCAATTCTGCAAGTGATTCTAATTTATTATCGCTGTTTTTTAGCTGGTCTAAAACCACTTTTGACGTAAACTGACACTTTTTGGTTGCTATGGACAATCTACAGTTTCCAGGCAGAAAGAACAGTTTTTATAATATAAAACTGCATGCAGGGCACTCACTAGGGACAAAGGGGATGTGTAATTATTTGATACAGTACTGTAATCAGTAAGATCACAGTATACTGTATCTATACTGTCTTTTTCACTCTTTGAATTTGTCGCCGAACTCCGTCCCCGTGCGCTGCAACGTCGCAGGGAACGGAGCTTGGCACTCGGCACTCGGCAGTGTGAATCGAGCGAGACACGGCTCGCACACACTGCAGGAAGACATCGCAGGATCCAGGGGACAAGGTAAGTAAATCTCCCTGGATACTGCGATGCAGCCCGAGTGTGGCTCGGGGTTACCGCTTTTGGTAGTAAAAACTCACCCCGAGCCTGACTCGGGATTACCGCTAAGGAGGTTAAGGCTCTGTTCACACCTAGGCGTTTTTGGGCATTTTTCTGCTGTAAACCTCTGCTCCAAAAACGCCCAGCAAGACAAATCCCATTAATTTCAATAGCCCCTGTTCACATCTGAGCATTTTGTCATCTGAAGCAAAATGCCTGAAGCGCAAAAAAGTACAGGAGCTTCTTTTTTGGCAGATCACAGGCATTTTCTGCTTTTTACATTGGTGACCTTTTCACCTGTACAAAGTCGCGGCAAAATCGTGGCAAGAATTGCGCAACTTTCTGCCTGAAAACAAAATGCCTAGGTGTGAACAGAGCCTTAAGCCCCATACACACTATTAGATTTTCTGCAGATTTTCGTCTTCAGATTTAACAAAACCATGTAATATGAGGTCAAACTTTAAGGCCCCGTTCACACCTATGCGAATTGGTTGCGGCTTACACCGCATCCAATTCGCATAACATTATAAAATACATTGATTCCAATGAGGCTGGTTCACATATGTGCGATGCATTCGCGCTGCGCATTGCCAAAAAACGTGTGCGTTCTCTAGGCATTGCGGTGCGGCTCAGGTGCAAATTCAGACCCATTATGTTCTATGGGCACGCATCTGATTCGCACATGTGTTGCGTTCTGAACAGGGATCTTGAGGGGGAACTCCACGCCAAATTTTAAATAAAAAAACGGCATGGGTTCCCCTCCAGGAGCATATCAGGCCCTTAGGTCTGGTATGGACTTTAACGGGAACCCCTACACTGAAAAAAAACAGCATGGGGGTCCCCCCAAAGTCCATAGCAGACCCTTATCCGAGCACGCAACCTGGCAGGCCGCAGGAAAAGAGGGGGGGACAAGAGAGCGGCCCCCTTCCCTCCTGAACCGTACCAGGCCGCATGCCCTCAACATGCAAAGCACCCTGCCCCCATGTTGATGAGGACAGGGCCTCTTCCCGACAACCCTGGCCGTTGGTTGTCGGGGTATGCGGGCGGGGGGCTTATCGGAATCCAGGAGCCGCCTTTAATAAGGGGGATCCCAGCCCCCCACCCTCTGTGAATGAGTATTGGGTACATCGTACCCCTACCCATTCACCTGGTGGAAAAAAATGGCAATAAAAACACTACACAGGTTTTTTAAGTAATTTATTAGTCAGCTCCGGGGGTCTTCTTCCGACTTCGGGGGTCTTCTTCCAACTTCGAGGGTCTTCTTCCAACTTCAGGGGGTCTCTTCCGACTTCGGGGGTCTCCGGTGTCGTCTCCGCGCTCTCCGGTTCTTCTCTCGCTCTCCGGTTCTTTCTTCCTTCTGCCGGGCCTCCGATATCTTCTTCCAGCTCTTTTGCTAGCGGGGGGCCCGGTCTTCTTTGTTGCCTTCTTCCCTCTTCTCTCCTGGAGATGTTCACTCGTCGCTGTCTCCGGCTGTAATGCCGTGTGAGCGGAGCGCATTCACTTATATAGGCATGGGCGTGGTCACCGGGTGATGCCACCCAGTGACCCCGCCCCCATATGACGTCACAGTCCCATCATTCCCCGGGATTGGATTCCGATAAGCCCCCCGCCCGCATACCCCGACAACCAACGGCAATGGTTGTCGGGAAGAGGCCCTGTCCTCATCAACATGGGGGCAGGGTGCTTTGGGGTGGGGGGGCCCCATGTTGAGGGCATGCGGCCTGGTACGGTTCAGGAGGGAGGGGGGCCGCTCTCTCGTCCCCCCCTCTTTTCCTGCGGCCTGCCAGGTTGCGTGCTCGGATAAGGGTCTGCTATGGACTTTGGGGGGACCCCCACGCCGTTTTTTTTCGGCGTAGGGGTTCCCGTTAAAGTCCATACCAGACCTAAGGGCCTGATATGCTCCTGGAGGGGAACCCATGCCGGTTTTTTATTTAAAATTTGGCGTGGAGTTCCCCCTCATGATAACAGCGGCGAGACTTCCCAGGTCGGCAAGTCCGCAGCTAAAAACGCAATGGAACCGCTGAACGACTGATTGCGAACTTGGCAAAGACTCCAAGCTCAAAAACGCAATGCATAGGTGTGAACCCAGCCTCAGAGTTACAATTTGTATGCAACTAGGCAGGCCCTTGCACTACATGGTTTTGGTAAATCTGAAGACAAAAATCTGCAGAAAACCTAATAGTGTGTATGGGGTCTAAGGGTGCAGAAAGGTCCTGAGCTATTTGATTGTGGAGGAGGTGAAGAGTAAACAAACTTGTGAAAAACTGCACATTGTAGAGCCAAGGAGTCTAAGGGGTTGATTTACTAAAGGCAAAAAGCGGTTGCTCCAAAGCTTAGTAAATGTGGTAAAGCTTCCCTTTGCAAAGAATACCCAATCACGTGCCTGCACACAATTGGATGATGGAAGTCAGCAGAGTTTCTGCTTATTTACTAAGCTCTGAAGCAACCGCACTTGCAGAGTGCAAAAATCAACCTCTTTATGTCTTCCCACATATATTTATCATGTTTGGCAACATTCTTTGTTTCCAGAGACAACATACTTCTGATGCCTTGTACACACTACCATTTTTCCTGATGGGATTCCTGTCAAGCCTGCCTTGCATACACACGGTCACACAAAGGACCGCTGGACTGTTGAATGTCAAGAACGCGGTGACGTCAAAAAAGACCACGACGAGCCGTCAAAATGACGTTCTATGCTTCCACGCATGCGTTGAATTGTTTACAAGCATGCACGGTTTTTTCCCCCTCGGGAAACCATACAGACGACCGGTTTTCTCGGCAGGATTTTTTCCTCACGGGAAAATAGAGAACAAGTTCTCTTTTTTTTTTGCAGTTTTCCTGTCGGGAAAACTGCGATTGAGCATACACACGGCCGTTTTTCCTGGCGAAAAACTGTCATGGCAGTTTTCCTGCCGGGAAAACCGGTCGTGTGTACGAGGCATTATAGATCTTCCAAAAAGACAAGTATAATCTGAGGGTTCATTTTTATGGCTGCGTCTAGCTGTAGATGGCTTGATAAAAGAAAACAAAGTTTCTAAGCTTGCGATTATCAAACCATTTCTGCTCTGCGAAAGAGCAATAAGGGCAACCCCTAGCAGTTGGAGGCACTACATTTATAGGGAGATTTCCCATGTTCCTGGAAAATCTTGAATGATGGGCACAGTCTTTCACATTGCAATACATAAGAGGGACAGATCACAAATCACCAGTCACTGGCAGCACAGATTGACTGTCATTGGTGCTTCAGAGAGTAAGTACAGAGAAGCATTTCTAAGATCAACCTCTTCTTTATATTTATATAATCAAATGATGGTACGCAATATACCGTACATGCACATTTTTTGTAGCTGGAACTATAATTTTGATATTTGCAACTACATGTTTGTCTTGCAGGCTTAAAATGTATCTGTGCAGTGCCTAATGCAGGGTAAAGCTACAGGTTCGTTGAATGGCTACCCCACAAACACACCAAAATCTGCACATGCATACAGGTGTAGTGTATTTTTTTACACAGGAAAAAGTTGTTCATATGCTTGTACTAACATTTAAATGTATTGAGCATACATGGACCCTACTGGCTGTTCAGGGTAAATGTCAAAAATGCGTAGCCGTCACCACTGCTGATTACACATTATTGATTCCATCTTCTCCTGAATGAGCCATTCATGCAGGGGCTCACATGCACAGAATGACCTCGGCCTATTCTGAATAAGTCATATGCATGCAGCACAATTGAAAAATTACCTCGGCTGATTCTGAAAGGCGGGGCCATTCTGTGAATACACTGTGGAATGACATATTCAGGAGGAGATGCATCATTTATGACCCATTCAGGGCAAGACGTAAACATCAATAGTGAGGCAATGGTGGGGCTGGCTACCCATTGTTGATATATACCAGTGGTCTCAAGCTCGTGGGCACTATTTCATCCACTGATACTTCCAATGGGGCATAATTCCTCCTAATGACACCAATGATGGTTCACAATTCCGTCTAATAACACCAGCAATGGTACCCAATGACACGAATGATGGGGCACAATTCCTCTCAGTGACATCAAAGATAAGGCACTACTCCTCCCACTGACACCAAAGATGAGGCACAATTACACCCACTAAAACAAAAGATGGGGCAATATTTTTTTCTACGGATGTTGGGACCTTTTCTACTACCAATGGCCACAGTCTGGCCCCCCTAAAGTAAAACTGGCCCTTTGTTTAGAAGGTTTGGAGTCCCCTGATACACTATACATGATGGCCCCTTAGCAGAAGCAGCAGCCAATAGAGTCCCTGTACACATGTAAACGTTAGCACAAACATTTACACGTGTACAGGTTAAAACACTGCCCATATGCAGGATCTTGAACGCAGAATTTTCTGGTTTTGCAAAACAGACTAGTGCACATGGGCCAAAAGCAAGCACTGCTGCTCTGTTCAGATCCCTTTAAATTACAGGTCCCTATTCAGAAAACTGTATGCCCGTGTGCAAGAAAACTTCTAGCTCACCTGCTGTTTGCTTCTACAATGCTCTGTTCCTCCACTGAATCATAGGGGAAAAAAAACATACTTCAGGGTAAGGGGGCTTATGTGATCCTCTCCCCTTCCTCCCCCAAAACAGGTATGAGTACCTGAGTGGCAAGCTGTTAGGCATATGTTCTGTCACATGAGGGAGAGTGCTAAGCTAGGGTGACCAGACATCCCCGGTTTCCGGGGACAGTCCCCGGATTGAGGACACTGTCCCCGGACCAAGTCTGTCCCCGGTTTTGTCCCTGGATTGGATTTCAACAGGGGCTGGGGAAATTTCAGTCAGTGCAGAATTAAAAATAAAAATTCTGAATTACACCCCCCCCCCACTACGCCGCTTCTACTAGCTTAGGGGGGTGTATTTTTTTCCATTATCTGTGCCCCTTTCTGATGATCATGTGCTGGTCGGAGCGGAGGGAATATTTCTTCAGTTTCGGGTTCATGCCCATTCAGCTCCGCTCGCATGTTCCTCTGCCTTGGCTCAAGTCCCGGCCAGCCGCCTGCCTGCTTATCACCTTGCCTTCCCTGGCTGAGTGATCTTCCTCTGCTCCCCACCCAGTAGTAGCCGGGGCCCGAAGAGTGAGACTTGACAGGCTGTGAGGCAGACGGCAGCAGCGGCAGGCAGAGAGTCGCAGATTGCCACCATTACTAGTAAAAAAATAAAAATATGTCCTCAGATTTCATTTTAAAAATCTGGTCACCTTATGCTAAGCCCCATGCAAGTTCTATGCAGACTGACTTGATACTTGATTCATATTACTTCAGGTGAATGGAGTAGCCTGGGAGGAAGTCGAATTTAGTATAACCAATGGGGAAGCGGTGGCTTTTCTTTGCATAGGCAAAGTGTAGTCTCACATTAGACTATCCTTGCCCAAGGACATTTACACATTTTTGAGTATTGTGTAAAAATTCTGGCATTTTTCTAAATCCATAGAGCTGTGGTTCTGTGTACAGCCACTCATACAAGTGAATGGACACTTTTGTGCACAGGGCAATACGCCAAATGCTCATGCACAGGTAAACACCAATGCGGAAGCCATCAGTATTTACAACCATTCACTTGTTTGGGTGGCTGTATGCAGCACCACTGCTCCCCAGACGCAGCAAAGCATCAATTTCAAATTTTATGCTACAAGACTAAAGTGTATACATTTCCCTGTTCATTAGGACTTGCTTAAAAAAAAAAATCTGCATTTTTTGCTAGAAAATTGCTTAGGACTCCCAAAAATATATGTTTTCTGAAAGCAAAGTCCATGGAGAATAAAATGGTGGGTGTTGCAATTTGCAGCCGTTTATCAAATGCAAACTTTTAAGACAAAGTACAAGTTAATGAATTTTAGTGCACACGACACACAATATAATACTACCAATATGTGGGTAAAATATAAAATATGTTAGAAAATAGATACCTAGGATGCCACACTTGTGCACACCTGTGACGTTGTGACAAATTACAGTACATTAAGTTATCCATAGGTGATGCTTTAAAAGCCTTTACTTTATAGTTACACAGTGGGTCTGGTGGTAGAATTATTGTTTCTGTTCCCACTATCATGTTCGCGGTGATACCTCTTATGTGTAGTGCGATCACCATTTACATATGCGTGGGGGACATAAGTGCATGTGGGGTTGGGGGTGCGCTTTACACAATGCACAATTTGCACAATGGCTGCGAGTGCTGATCAGTGTGTTCTGGCTGGGGGAGAGATCATCGCACCAACCTCCCTTGTGTTGGTACGGTGATCTTTCAGTTTTTTTTTTTAAACAAATTATAAACTTCTGGCTATACCAGGCTTAAAGGCAATTGTATAATTAGGTTTTAATCTGTTTGGCCAGCTGTGGTTTAGCAGTCTGAGAACTGATTAAGGAATGAACTCTTTGAGACACTGGGACCTTATCTCAATAGTTGTGCATTAAGGAAGTTAAGCATTGACAACATGGTCATAAGAAAATAAATAGATCTGTAATGCAAAAAAAAAAGAAAAGTCACGTTAAAAATGACTTTAGTAACCATGATGACACAAAATTGGCACTGACTAAAAATATCCTCCGGTTTCCCTTTAATTGACACATTCAGTAAAAGTGGAAAGCATTCCTCATACTGGGCAATACCCCGGGCAGGGGGTCAGTCCGACCATTTTCTAGGTGAAGAGCTAAATTACTACACTAGGCATTTGTCTTTATTCTTAGATGAATGTTGTTCACATTTCATTCAAGGAAGCAGAATGTGTGTGCAATTAGCTCTGCATTGTTCAGATCAATCGTTAAATGTTTCCTGCAATTATTATTATCATGGATGTTTGTTCAATTATTTATAAATCATACACATATTCTCATAGCTGATGGATCAGGGTTGAGAAACCATCCATAAGTACAGAGTGGAAGAGATACAGAAAGTACAGAGAAGAGTTTTTTCTGATGCAATTCAGCCAAAGTTTATTATATCTAAGGCCTCATGTACACTATTGCTGGTAAACGGACGTTTGTAAAAACGTCCCGTGTACATGAAGCCTAAAAAGGTCACACTTTCCATCATTACCTGATATCCTCTCCGATTTATCTGACTTTGAGAACATGTTACTACAGACAGATCCCCCAACACACGTGGTCTCCCAACTTTACTCTCTAATACACACTGCCTCAAATCCTGACCTTCCTCCGTACACGCTGGCCTGGGAAGTAGAGCTAGGCCACTCCATTTCAACCATGGATTGGCAAAAATGCTATCTTTAGCTACCAGGCATCAAGAAAAGGGGTTTAAATTGGTGACCCGATGGTATAGATGTCCTTCGATCATAGCAATCCGATATTCCCAGACACCTGTTGGAGATGTTTGCAATCCAGGGGTACCTTGCTCTACATCTTTGTGGGCTTGCCCTCCTATAAGGAGCTTCTGGCAGGCAGTATTCAACTTGTACTGATGACGACATTAATTACACTCTCACCTGAGGTAGCCCTTCTATCTATGCTCCCAGGGTTGATCAAACTGAAAAAGAAAGATGTATTGCGCCATTTCCTGGCTGCGGCTAGGACGGTGATACCCAGATACTGGAAGTTGACCACTGTGCCTTCCTTGGGGGATTGGGCAATTGAGGTGGACCGAATTAGAGACCTGGAACGAATGTTGGCACATGAAGTGGATAAAGATGAGCAATTTTCTAAGACCTGGACCTCGTGGTCTATGTTCCGCTATTACGAGGGGTTCATCCCGTGGGCCGAAGGAGATCCTGTTCCTACCGCCGATTAGCCTAGATGGAGTGTCTTCTATACATACCTTCTCTGCTTTACTGCTGTCTCTTCCTTTTTCTTTCCTCAATACCTCTCGACACTTGTATGTGCTCTTCGAGCAACCACCCTACAACAATTTGTCTTGATATGAAGACACTATGGGGTTGAATTACTAAAGGGAAATCCACTCTGCACTACAAGTGCACTGCAAGTGCACTTGTAAGTGCAGTCACTGTAGATCGCTGTAGATCTGAGGGGAAGCTCTGAAATTAGGGGAAGCTCTGCCGATTTTATTATCCAATCATGTGCAAGCAAAAATGCTGTTTTTTATTTTCCTTGCATGTTCCCCTCAGATCTACAGCGACTGCACTTCCAAGTGCACTTGCAGTGCACTTGTAGTGCAAAGTGGATTTGCCTTTAGTAAATAAACCCCAATGTGATCCATGCAGCATATCCTTTATCGAACACCTTTGATCAATGAAATATTTTACACATTGGTATGTTATTATTCAAGTGTACACCGCCCGTAAAGTAGATGGTGGTGTATGCTTAGTTCAAATGAACCATATGTTATGTTATAGACATACCTTGACGTCTAAGATCAGAATAAAATTTACGAATATGGCACAAGCTGCGATATGTATAATATATTCTAATTCTTTTTTTTTTTTTCACTTTCGAAGATACATTTAATAAAAGAAAATCATTTTCATTGCTATATATTTTATATTATTTTAGTTATATTTATTTTTAATTTTTTTATATATTTTTTTTACTTTCAAAATATTTTATTTTCATAAGATAAATAATACAAAACATTACATCATGTTATATATAAAAAAAAAAAAAAAATTATGTTTAGGAATAAACAAACATTAGTCAATAAATGGATAAAATAATAAAAACATCCTAGAAAAAAAGGATAGATTCATGTAAGCAATCAAAAGTTTGTCAGGGGGAGATCTCTTCATCCTTATAATATAATGGAAGGGAGAAGGGAAACCCTCTCTCCTTGGTAACCTGGAGCCCCTTATCGGGAACTAACTGCTCCAGGCATAGAGACCTCCTTCTGACTCTTAGGCTCCGAGAAGATTATCAGGGCCAACAAATCGGGATGGATTAAACAAGGCCGAACAAAACATTTGATAGTATCCCATTAAATCTAAATAAAAGAGACATAACATGTAATGGGAAACTAGAATTCCCAGAAAAAGAGTTTCCATAAATCTTTTTTAGAAGGAAGAAAAGAAGAGGAAAATAAAGACAGCGGGTAAAAAAGAGGACGGAGGGAAAGGGATGGGTATGTGTCCAACTTAATGTTGAATAGAAGGTAAAACAGCATCTTCACCAATCGAAATCCCCATATATTTGGCCCAAGGTTCCCATATTTTTTCGAATTTGGGAATGGTATTAGATAAGATGCTAGCTAATTTTTCCTGAGTTAGTATCCAAGATATTTTGGTTTTGGCATCTGACAGGAAAGGTTTTGTTTTTTTCCATGATTTGGCAATTGTGATTTTGGCGCCTGTAAAGATAAAGTGTATACATTTTTGTGTAACCTTTGGCATGTGAGGAATATGAGCGTTCAAAATGGCTACTGAAAACCTGTTACCTTAAAAATTAATAAAAATATTTTTCTCCAGAAGGGGCGAACTCTGGGGCACTCCCACCAAATATGAGGCATAGAGCTGTAAAGTTGGCAACCTCTGAAACACGTTGGATCTGATGCTGGATATATAGATGCCAGTCTGGAAGGAGTTAGATACCATCTGGTTATAACTTTAATATTTGCCTCCATTAAAGAGACATTAAGAATCCCTTTGAAAGATTTAGAGAAGGCTAAGTGCCAGGTATCCAAATTCCAACAAAACTGGGCGTCCTTTTCCCAAGCCTCCATATAGGAAGATTTTGATGTAGGGTGAGTGAGGCATGAATATACCATAGATATGCCTCCCCTTTGTGAACCGGCCTGGCTGCACCATAACTCGTACTTCGTAAATTGGGGAGGAAGGAGTTTTTCCTTCCAGATTTGATTTAAAAATGTGAAAATTTGATTAAACCACAGTTTTTTTAGAATCTGGAAGTTTCAGATGTTTGATGCAGTAACTAAAGGATATAGGCCCTCCAGGATTAAAAATTGTCCTATACAATACAATCATTTATCAATCCACCATTTAAATGCCTCTACATTTAGACCAGGGGGGATGTCAGGGTTATTGAATAAATGAGAAAGAGGTCTTTCAGAGGATATAAGGTTTGGGAGGTTTCTTAGGGAATCCCATAGTGCAAACGATTGAGATAGAGTCGGGGACATTATGGGGGGTCTTTTTGTTGGGGGGGCACCATAAAAGGTATTCTAAGGATAGTGTTGGTGTAGCCTCTTTTTCAATATTGATCCAGTCTGGTTTTTCTGTTGAAGAATAAATCAAAGAAGTCTGGGCTAGTCTAGCTGCTAAGTAGTATTTATGTAGGTCAGGTAGACCTAAACCTCCCTGTTTTCTGTGACGAAGTAATGTGTTTTGGGGGATGCGGTAACCTGAAGCACCCCAGATAAATTTGATGATTTTACTTTGGAGCTTTTTCAAGTGATTCTTAGTAATGGGAATATGAAGAGATCTAAAGAAATAAAGGATTCTAGGGAGCAGAGTCATTTTTAAAGAATTTATTCTACCTAACCAAGATAATTCGTTTTTGGACCAAGATGCTAGATCATTCTCTAATTTTTTGAATAAAGGTGGATAATTATGTAAAAAAAGGGTCTCAATGCGGGCTGTTAAGGTAATGCCCAGATATTTGATTGAGGTGTCTGTCCATTCAAATCCAAAGGATTGTTTAACCAACAAGACACTAGACAAGGGAAGCGAAACATTTAGAGCTTGTGATTTTGAGTAATTTACCCTAAGGTCTGAGACCTCAGAGAAGGCCTTCATAACCTGGCAGACGTTAGGAAGGGATATCAGCGGAGACGTCACGAACAATAAGTTGTCATCTGCAAATACATTTGTGAATTTGATTACCACAGGATACTCCTTTAATATTGGGATTTTGTCTGATGGCTATGGCTAATGTTTCAATGGCAATAGCAAATATGAGAGGGGAAAGCGGGCATCCCTGTCTAGTGCCTCGTGCTATATTGATTGGGTTGGAATAATGACCCTGTAAACGGATAAGAGCCTGAGGGTGAGAATAAATGGAATGTAAGAGGCCCTTAAAGCGAACTCCAAAGCCCCATCGATCTATTAGGGAAAACAGGTATGGCCATGACACTGAGTCTAATTCTTTTTGTATGCTTTGTAACCTCATATATGTTTTGACTTCTTACCTAATAAAATAAGATTGAACTAAAAAGGTCACACAACAAAACTGTAATATAATATAAAAAACCTTCTAGGTAACCCTAAGTCTCTCCTAGGGCTCAACAGTTAAAGCTTCTTAAAGCGGCATCTGCCCAAACCCTCCCTTATACTGTGTCCAACCTCTGCCCACTATCTGGACTACTCTTTTATGTACACTTTAGAAGTTTAGCACACTTGGAACCCCTTCAAGGTGCCTTAGGGCTCTTTCACACGGGACGGATCCATGAAGATCCGCCCCGTGAAGCTCCGCTTGCTCAGCGGGGATCGCTCCGTTGATCCCCGCTGAGCCGGCGGATGACTGGGGGGTCCCCGTACACTGTGCAGGGACCGCCCTGTCAGAGCGCCGCTCTCCCCTATGGCAGGGCTTGACAAATTTGCTTGGAATCCAGGAGCCAGCTAAAAAAGTTAGGAGCCAGGAACGCGCACCGTACCACCGAGCTCGCGCGCAGAAGCGAACGCATACGTGAGTTGCGCCTGCATATGAAAGTGGTGTTAAAATCACATGTGAGGTATCGCCGCGATTGTTAGATCAAGAGCAATAATTCTAGCCCTAGACCTCCTCTGTAACTCAAAACATGCAACCTGTAGAATTTTTTAAACGTCGCCTATGGAGATATAAAGGGTAAAAGTTTGTCGCCATTCCACGAGCGGACGCAATTTTTAGGCGTGACATGTTGGGTATCAATTTACTCGGCGCAACATTTTCTTTCACAATATAAAAAAAAAAATTGGGCTAACTTTACTGTTGTCTTATTTTTTAATAAAAAAAAAAGTGTATTTTTTCCCAAAAAAGTGCGCTTGTAAGACCGCTGCGCAAATACGGTGTGACAGAAAGTATTGCAATGACCGCCATTTTATTCTCTAGGGTGTTAGAATAAAAAATATACATAATGTTTGGGGGTTGTAATTAGAGGGAAGGAGATGGCAGGGAAAACAGACAGGGAAACTCCATTAGCATTGCTGGTTGTCATACCAACGGCCACCACAAGATGGCGCTAGACCACAGAAGGAAGCATAGGCCTGCAGAGGGCCGCAAAGCCGCGGCCTCAATTACCGGCCAGCGCGGCCCGACGCTATCCCACGGCGCGGAGGGGGGGATCTACGGAGACACAGGATACCCCAGCTGTCCTGCCCCAGGCGCCAGGTCGCTAATTCTAGTCGCAATGGCGACCTGGCGCCCGGGGTTTGTCGAGCCCTGCCCTATGGGGGATCGGATGACGACGGACCGTAGAGTCCGTTGTCATCCGATCCGCTCCGCCGACGGATGGAAAAATAGGGTTTTCCTCCGTCACACTTTGGCGGAGCAGAGCGGGTCGGATGTCAGCGGACATGTCACCGCTGACATCCGTGGCTCCATAGTGCTACATGGAGCGTCCGTTCAGGTCCGCCAAAAAAACTGACAGGCGGACCTGAACGGACCGTCCGTGTGAAAGGGGCCTAACTCTCTTTTGGGATCTTTTCCTACACGCCACTGATAGCATGCATCCAATCTAGGTATGTCGCCTTTAAATCGCGGCATAGTGGGCGCGCGCTCTGTGACCGTGCCAGCGGGTCCCGTGGACTCGATGTCCGCCGGGTGCCCGCAATCATGTCACGGAGCTGCAGAACAAGGCATTTACCTGTTCTGCCTAGCAATATGACAGAGATCTACTGTTCCCTGTCATCGGGAGCTGTGATCTCTGTCATGCTGTAGTGAGCCCATCCCCCCCACAGTTAGAATTACTCCCTAGGACACACTTAACCCCTTGATCGCCCCCTAGTGTTTAACCCCATCCCTGCCAGTGTCATTTACACAGTACCGTATTTATCGGCGTATAACACGCACCGGCGTATAACACGCACCCCAAGTTTAGGAGGGAATTTTAAGGAAAAAAACTTTTAGGAGGGAAATTCAAGGAAAAAAAACTTACATTTAAATGCAGCATGCAGCCTTGCCCAGTGTCCATCTGTAGCCTTGCCCAGTGTCCATCTGTCCATCTGCAGCCTTGCCCAGTGTCCATCTGTCCATCTGCAGCCTTGCCCAGTGTCCATCTGTCCATCTGCAGCCGTGCCCAGTGTCCATCTGTCCATCTGCAGCCGTGCCCAGTGTCCATCTGTCCATCTGCAGCCTTGCCCAGTGCCTTTGCGATCCTGTCAGTCCCGGCGTTTTTTAAAATTTGGCGCCGATTTCTGTGGAGAGGAGCGAGCGGGGCCGAGTGTACTTCGGCTAGACTCGGCTCCTCTCGCAGTCCCGCCCATCTCCACTGACTGCGCCGCTGACGGAGAAAGCCGAGTGTACTTCGGCTAGACTCGGCTCTGCTCACAGTCACAGGCAGGACTGCGAGAGGAGCCGAGACTAGCCGAAGTACACTCGGCTTTCTCTATGTCAGCGGCGCAGTCAGAGATGGGCGGGACTGCGAGAGGAGCCGAGTAAAGCCGATTGTACTTCGGCTTCGGCTCCGCTCGCTCGTTTTCAGCAGGGGAATTCGACGGAGTATCGGCGTATAACACGCACCCACGATTTTCCCCGATAAATACGGTAATCACTGCATTTTTATAGCACTGATCCCTGTATAAATGACAATGGTCCCAAAATAGTGTCAAAAGTGTCCGATGTGTCCCCTATAATGTCGCAGTCACGATAAAAATCGCAGATCGCCAACATTACTTATACAAAAAAATAACATAAATCTATCCCCTATTTTGTAGATGCTATAACTTTTGCGCAAACCAATCAATATACGCTTATTGCGATTTTTTACCAAAAATATGTAGAAGAATACATATCGGCCTAAGCTGAGAAATAAATTAGTTTTTTATATATTTTTTGGGGATATTTATTATAGCAAAAAGTAAAAAATATTGTTTTTTTTCAAAATTGTCGCTCTTTTTTTGTTTATAGCGCAAAAAATAAAAATGTAAATTTTGTTTGGGTGCAACGTCGCACGACCGCGCAATTGTCAGTTAAAGCGACGCAGTGCCGAATCGCAAAAAGTGCTTTGGTCAGGAAGGGGGTTAATTCTTCCGGGGCTGAAGTGGTTAAACCTAATTTGCCATGTAGTTGCCCACCCCATTAATTTGTTCAGATCTTCTTGCAAGGTTTCCACATCCTGAGGAGAAGTTCTTGCTCTGCTTTGCTTAGTTTTGTCCGCAAATACAGAGATTGAACTGTTTATCTCACCCTACAGGTCATTTATGAACAAATTACCGTATATACTCAAGTATAACCTGAGTTTTTTAGACATTTTTTGTGTGCTGAAAATGCCCCCCTCGGCTTATACTCGAGTCACCTTTTTGCGCCTGATCTTCCGGATTTTGGGGACACGGTACCGGCTGGCCGTAGGTCCCATGGACCCCAAACTTGGCACACGTGTAGCCCCACTCTTCCTCTACAAGTGTGCAAAGTTTGTTGCCCGGGGAACCTACGGCCGGGGAGCACTGATTTATCAAAGCCGGGCACCCCTTCCATAGACTCCCATGTTAAACAGTAATTTCTCCGGTGAATTTGGGGACCCAGTACCGGCCGGTCGTAAGTCCCCCGGACCCTAATCTTGGCATACATGCACCCCTTCCATAGACCCCCATGTTAAACATCAGTCTAGTAATGGGCACAGTGAGGCATGGGCCCAGTGAGGAATGGGCCCAGTGAGGCATGGACACAGTGAGGCATGCACATGGACACAGTGAGGCATGCAGATGGACACCCTAGGCTTTTACTTGAGTCAATACGTTTTTCCATTTTTTTGTGGTAAAATTAGGTGCCTCGGCTTATATTCGGGTCGGCTTATACTCAAGTATATACGGTAAATAGGATTGGTCCCAGCACAGAACCCTGTGGGATTCCTTTATCTAGATGGCAACTCACCTCCTCATAGAAGGTTAATAGATTGGTTTGGCAAGAACGATTCTTCATGAATATATGCTGATTACTGCTAATGATACCGTTTTCATTACTAAAATATTGTATATAGTCCCTTACAGTATCACCCCCTCCAAGAGCTTGCATACTATTGATGTTAGGCTAACTGGTCTGTAATTCCCAGGGATGTATTTTGGGCCCTTTTTTAAATATTGGTGCTACATTGGCTTTTCTCCAATCCGCTGATACCATTCCAGTCAGTAGACTGTCAGTAAAAATTAGGAACAATGGTCTGGTAATTACTTGACTGAGATCCCTAAGTACCTTTGGGTGCAAGCCATCTGGTCCTGATGATTTATTAATGTTAAGTTTCCCAAGTCTTTGTATTGCAGAGAAATAGAGGGGTGTGTCTGACCAGGTATTTTATTGAATGCTGTTTACTGGGAGCAATGGGTCTAACTTTGGTGTCTGTTAAATGTTGCAGTCATTCTCAGACACCATAAGTAAGGATGGGCAGAACACCCTCCTGTTCGGTTTACAGCAGAACTCCCTAACGGGAAATGTTCTAACCCGAACGGCGAACCGCCGTGAAGTCTATGGGAGCTGAACAGAAAAAAAAGAGTGCCCATTTTGAAGGCTTATATGTAATTGGCCATATTAATTGCCCTGGGGGACATGTATCAATAAAAAAAAAAATGTTAAAAATCATAGTTTTTGCAGGAACAGTGATTTTAATTATGCTTAAAGTGCAACAACAAAAATGAAAAATTCCTTTAAATATAGTGCCTGGGGGGGGGGGTCCCCTTAATGTGCCTGTAAAGTGGCTTATCTGTAGCATGAATAGAACATGATGCAGCAAAGATTACATTTCTAAAGAAGAAAAAACAAGTCAAATCACATTTAAAATGACTTGCGGTTGCAATTGCCGGCACACAACTATTGAAAAAAGAAAAAAAGAAAATGCTGTGGGGTCCCCCCAGTCTATACCAGACCCTTCGCAACTGGTATGAATTAGGAGGGGAACCCCATGCCAACATAAAAAAAAAACGGCGTGGGGTCCCCCCCCAGAATCCATACCAGACCCTTATTCAGGTATGCAGTCTGGCAGGTCAGAATAGGAGGGAGACGAGCGAGTGCCCTCCCCCCTTCCTAAACCATACCAGGCCACATGCCCTCAAAATGAGGGGGGGTGCTTTGGGGCAGAGAGTCTTTGCCCCCCGTCCCAAAGCACCTTGTCCCCATGTTAATGGGGACAAGGGTCTCTTCCTGACAACCCTGGGCTGTGGTTGTCAGGGTCTGCGGGCGGGGGGCTTATCGGAATCTGGAAGGGGGCCCCCAGATTCTGCCCCTCCCATGTGAATGAGTATCAGGTTCACCAAAAAGTGGCAAAAAGTAAAAAACACAAGAGACAGTTTTTGACAAATCGTTTATTAAAAAATTGGTACTGTGTACCCAATACTCATTCACATGGGGTGGGGCCGGGATCTGGGGGCCCCCTTGTTAAAGGGGGCTTCCAGATTCCAATCAGCCCCCCCCCCCCGCAGACCGCGACAACCACAGCCAAGGGTTGTCAGGAAGAGTCTTCCTGATTACGCGCGCTTGAGCTTCTGCTTTCGCTAAAGCTGTTTCTAAACTTGCTGTACCCTTGCTGCACTGGACTATGTACGTTTTAAAGAAATTAAAAGCAAAATTACGCTATTTCTGCCTTCTGTGGCTCTTTTTGGCGGAGCCATTTTTTCTGAATCCTATGATGATAGCTGGATTTATCCAATAGAGGATTTATAAGTCTGAAGAACACGTTTGTATACCATTTTCAATTGGATTGGAATTCGGTCTCCTCCACATATGGCTGATTGATGTTGATGTGAATCCCTGAAGGGGTGAAATTAACCACATGAGGAGTTTCTTTATTAGATGCTTAAAGGTCACTTGGTAGCCGAGGCTATCTGGTGAGCGCATTATGTTATCACTTCGGGTGAAGCACTATCCATGTGAGATTTGAAGCACATTGCACTTTAGAAGCACAGTGTTGGAGCACACTCTGAGGAATTGCCCTTAGGGCTTGTTATGGACTCGTCTTAAGGTCTTGTCTAAGTTATGTTAATGAATGATTCAATATAGACTAAACTTGGGTCTTGTTCTTAGATTCAAGTATGTGAATTCCAGATATAATTTGGTCTATGCATCGTGACCTCTTCCTCCTAGCCCCTGCTCTCCATTTTATAAGAACAGCATGCATATACAGTATGATTTATCGGCATTCCACAATACAAATAGATCTAAGACCATAGAAGAGTTAAAAATTCAGTGATAAAATAATGTTAATTAATGTGAATTTGGTGACCCTTTGAAGTGCAATGTGTAATGTGAACATACAATATATTATTATATATGAATAGCGCACTATATAAGTAACTGTAATAATAAAGTGTCTGTTTATCTACTAAAAGGAGATCTATCCTAGAACAGCAATTGTATCTATAGAAGAGTAATGCCTCGTACACACCGTGTTTTTTTTTCAGCAGGAAAACGGCTGAAATTTGTCTTGCATACACACGGTCACACAAATCTTGGCTGAAATTCCGACCGTCAAGAATGCAGTGATATACAACACGTACAACAAGCCGAGATCAATGAAGTTCAATAGGCAGTTTGGCTCTTCTGCTTGATTCTGAGCATGCGCGTTTTTTGTGCGTCGTAATTGCATACAGACGAACGCGATTCGCAATAGGACTTTTTCCTGTCACGAAAATTGAGATCCTGCTCTCATTCTTTTCTTGGCCGGAATTCTGACAGAAAAAGTGCGATGGAGCATACACACGGTCAGAATTTGCGACAAAAACCTCACATCGCACTTTTTTCTTTTGGAATCACGATCGTGTGTATGAGGCAAAAGTCTTTCTCATTGATTCTCTTAGATTGTAAGCTCTAACGATTCCTACTGTATTAAACTGTATTGTAACTGTACTGTCTGCCCTTATTTTGTAAAGGCTGCGTAAACTGTATAAAATAAATCCTGTATAATAATATAATAATTAGCATGTTGCCAATTCCACATGTCATTTAAGATCTTCTCTATGCAAGAATGATTGAAGTGATGGTGTTGACCTTCTGATTGTATTTGAAGTGTCATTGGTTACCTAGGATGATGTTAAAATCTCTACATACATAGTACAAGGGATCCCTGTTGGATCTTTGTAATTTGTATTGTCATGTGACTGCTACAGCACCAGTCAGTACTGTGTGGATACGGGAAGCTGCTTCTTACTTTGTCATCAGATTGCTAGATGCTCCTCCCACATATACACTTTCACTGTGGACAGGAATAAGCAGGGAAAGGATCATGTGAACACTTCACATTGGAGAAAAAAATAGGGTACTTAAGCAGGCTATAGATCATGTGTTTTTTGTACCTGCAACCATGGCTGTAGTAGAGAAAATCGCTTGATTCCCCCATAATCACTGACGGAGTCCCTCCCGTGGAGGTATTTGGTTCTCCCAGCAGGGAAGCACGGGGAGCCGTCCCTGCCAGGAAAACACAGTAATTACTGCTAGCGGTTATAGCCACTGGCAATAATTGCATTATAGAAATCCCACAGACTGGTTGTACCTGAGTCGATTGATGAATCGACTAAGGTACAATAAGCTCGCCCATACGTGGATTGAATCTCAGCCAGTCCCCGTTGAACCGGCCAAAATTCAATTCATCTATGGCCAACTTTAGCAGCTTTTTTTTCTTTACAAATGACAAGCAGGAGTATTATATATACACATATTAATAACAAT
Organism: Rana muscosa; assembly: GCA_029206835.1. Classification (NCBI taxonomy): domain Eukaryota; kingdom Metazoa; phylum Chordata; class Amphibia; order Anura; family Ranidae; genus Rana; species Rana muscosa. The sequence continues at coordinate 59,617,724 of CM055118.1, forward strand.
CAATGCCACTTAATTATTGTGTGTTTAATATCACTTTAAGCCTTTAACAATAATTAAGAGGAGTTTTAAACCCATAGCATAAAAATGTAATTTAAGATAGGTAGAGCCTAAGCTCGATGATCCTGTGTGTGGTAGATGTCAGAGGCACAAAGGCGATCTCATCCATCTCCTGTGGAGATGCCCGAAGCTTCACAGGTATTGGAATGAGGTGGTAGGTACACTAAACAGAGTATTTGAAATTACGATTCCTGTGGATCCTAAGTGTTGCCTGCTGGGGATCTTGGAGGAAGCGACCCCTGGGGAAATGACCAGGATCGCAGTCTCTAGGGCCCTATTTCAAGCCAGGAAGCTTATTTTGATGGGCTGGAAGTCGGCCTCACCGCCTACCACCACCTCCTGGATAGCACACATGGGGAATACTCTTATAATGGAAAAATATATATATCAACACAGGGGCAGCCCGGGGAGGTTTGAGAGGATTTGGTCCCAATGGCTTGATGCCCCTGGCCTGAGTCCCAGGGAGCTGGTGATGTCCCGACTTTTTCAATAACTTGGAAATCTAGTAGCCTAGGATGAATGTATTTATCAATACTAGACTGTGGTGCTGTTCTTGTGTGGTGTTTCATAGTTCGCCAGCAGAGGGAAACCTTTGCTAACTTTTGTACATTGGAAACTGTTGTGATTTGTCTGGTGTTCAATAAAAACATTTTTGATTAAAAAAAAAAAGATAGGTAGAGCCTACGGTGGCTCACATCAGAGCTAGGTGGGATGAAGATGTTCCCAATCTCCAGTGGGAGGATTCGGAGGGTATCTGGGACTCGCTCTGCTAGAGACTACCGATCCATTTTAGATTTTTGCACATGATTTATTTGACTCCCGCTAGGTTGGCCGGTATGTACTCCTCCCAGTCAGCTTAGTGTTAGCAGTGTGTTAATTTCCCTGTGGATTTTAGTCATAAGAAAAAGTAGGCGGGACTATAACGGTGCTAATGAATTACTGAACACAGTGGAAGACTTGAATATTAGTTGGTAAAAAAATGTACAGTATTTTTTATTATTGACATTTTATACAGAATTAATAAAAATATGAGCAGTATCACAGATTTCACAGTAGGGTAATTACAAAAATGGTGGTTGCATCAATGTTCAACTGAGATGATCATACATAGTCCCAACATGTTTCGCCAATTGGGGCTTCATCAGGGGAAGTATGTCTCAGACAGCTAAACGGATGAACAGCTAATAAATGAACAAAAAGAAGAAATTACCACTTGAAAATCAATAAAGGACAATTAATTTAGAAGCATTGGAGATCAGTCTGTAGACAAGTCCACAAATGATATGACGCTGGCAACTTACCACCAAAGACCCTAGATAGAAATAAAGGGGGAGTAGAGGAAACCCCACAGTGGGAGGGCGGAAGGGCCTCTCCCTGGGCGGCAGGCGGGGTAAGACTCCAAGCAAAAGAACCCCCACAGTGGTCACTCATATGACCTAGCCAAGAAAAACAAAAGAAGATACCAAAACTTTTAATCAAAGCGAGCAATTGAGTGGAAAAGCCACTATAATTATATGTATAAATAAAAAAGTATATGTGACCTTGTATATAGCAGGACGCAGCCATAAATAGGCTGTTCGTTCATTTGACAAGATCACTACATCAAAAATACCATAATAGAGACTTAAAAAAACATGAAAATACTCACTTAAAATCAAAAGGTATGAAGCATAACTACTTCAAAGAGAGTGAAAGGAGGGGGCCGCCTGTCAATATAAATCCACAAAAATATCCAAATAGAACAGTCTTTTGAAAAATAAGGATTTCAATCCAAAAAACAATAAATCCAATGGGGAAGCCCACTCGATGGAATTTTCTAAACAAAGAAAAAGAATGATAATAATAATAAAGAAATATATATAAAAATATAAATAAATAAATATCTAATTGAAAAGAAAAAGGAAAGAAGAAAAAAATAAATAAAAATAAAATTAAAATAAAATTTGAAAATAGTGATAATAGTATGTGGTTAACTTTATCATTAATTAAAAAATGTATGCTTGTCAATTGTAATGCCCAGTAAGGGGGTTAAGCAATATATATAATTAATATGTATATTCTAATCAACTATAGCTCCTGTATTGTGTCAACACAAAAGATAAGTTTAAGAATAGAATTTGCCAGAAATTTACAAAATGTGTCTAGGAATAAATAAAGCGTGGGAAGTATAGGTATAAGGGGGAATCAGAGAGAAAGGAACATACATAGAGATTAGTTACTAGTGGATAATGAGACAAATTAGGAAAGTAGGGTAAAAGATAAAGGATGTCTTCAACTAGACATCCAGCAAGATGTTACATTGTACGGATAAGTGGATAACCTCAGGTCGCCCCCAAATGCTCTGGCTGATCTAGCGCCGGAGCCGCCGGCTTATAAGTGAGCACCACTCAGCCGGCATCTGACGTCACCGGCCGAGTGCGGACGTGATGGTGTCCAAACGCATGCGCCCGATACCCATAAAGCCACCCAAACTACAAGGTCCAGAAGGCCAAGCAGCCCGAGGGCGGAGCTTGCCACTGCACGATGAAAAATAGGAACGAGAAAGCGTTCCTGGTGCAGGGCATCAGGATCTCTGGCGATGGATTGCCGGACAGAGTGTCGGCGGATCAAGGGCTAGATGGTTATCCCATAAGGGGAGCGGAGAAGCATGATGGCAATTGGACACAAAGTGGGCAACATCCGGGAGAACCCAGATGTGCCCTTGGGCGTCCATATGGGGGTAAAGTGGAGCCCAGCAGTCCACCGCATCTCTACCACCCTGCAAGGGCATCAACTCACTCCAAAGGGCAATCAGCAGAGTTACCCCATCATTCATGAATGACGGAGGCAGTTAACCAACCAAAACTGACTCCACCAATCCAAATGGAAAAGCTACAGGCCGATCTCAAAATACACTTTCATAGAAATATGTAAATATAATTATAATGAGTCCATTTAATAAATGCTCTATACACTTATATAGAGATCACATACATCGATAAGAGACATACTTATACCAGAGATATAACAGGGGTTACAACATCAAAACTAATACATTTAATAATACCTCACAATGATAATATTTTAATAAATGTAGCAAAAAAGGAAGTTATACATCAAAGAAAAGGAAGAAAAAATAAAATAAAAAATAGAGAGAAGAGGGGGAAAAAAGGAATGGGGAGGGAAAAGGTAGGGAAGGAAGAGAAGGAGGGGGGTGGAAGAATGGGTTGGGGATGAACGGAGGTAGGAAAGGGCAAGGACAGGGGTGGGAAAATAAGAGGGGGAAGGGGATGGGAGGGAAGGAAAGGGGGGTGGGGGGAAAGGAGAGAGAAAAAAAGAATGGGATAAAAGAAATTGCCATAAATAGAAAAGAAGGGAGAGGGAAACAGGACAGGGAGGATCAAAGGATGATGGAATCATAGAAAAGGTTTGAAACTAAGGCCTCGTACACACGGCCGAGATTCTCGTCGAAAAAAACATGTGGTTTTTTTCGACGAGATTCTTGGACAAGAAAATTGTCCCGGCCGAGTGTACACACGCTCGATTCAAAGAACCCGCGGTTCTTTGAATGGAGCGTACGCGGTGACGTCATCGACTACGACGAGCATGCGCTCGTCACATTCGATGCCGTCGCCGCCATCTTGGTATACCCTACGTATGCCTAGGAAGCTACCGCGCATGCGTCGAATTCATTTTGAACATGCGCGGGCTTCCGGGAGGACAGGTAAGTGTACACACACTCACTTTTCTCGTCGAGAAACATGCAGACGAGAATCTCGACGAGAAAATAGAGAGCAGGTTCTCTATTTTCTCGTCGAGATACTTGTCGATTTTCTTGACGAGAAACCATACACACGAACGAGTTTCTCGGCAAAAAATCTCTGCCAGCAAGTTTCTTGCTGGTTTTTGCCGAGAAACTCGTTCGTGTGTACGAGGCCTGAGAGTTTCATTGAAACCAGGAAAGACAGTTGCTTTTAAATGATATATCCAGCGGGCCTCTAGTTGTAATAAAGTTTTGTCAACACTTCCTCCCCTAACATGAAGTGGGACATGTTCTAAAGCCACAAATCGTATCATTTGTGTATCAAAGCCATGAAAAAGACCAACATGACAGCTAACCGCTGTTTCCATTTTATTTTTGAGGATGGGTTTTATATGGTCACGAATAAGCTTCAAAAAAGGACGCTTGGTCTTCCCAATATAAAACCCACCGCATTGACAGATAGCTAGATACACGATACCTGGAGTATGACAAGTAACTCTGCACTTGGCATGATGAGTCTGTCCATCAGGAAGAACACAAGTGGAACTATTGATCATAAAGGGACATACATCACAATGTCCACAGGAAAAGGTTCCTGGATTAAGACATTTAGCACGACTAAGAGGTTCAAAATGGCTGTGAACAAAATTATTCTTGAGAGATGGCACCCGTTTTTAAAGCGGAGGTCCACCCAGAAAAAAAAATACATTAAAAATCCTAAAAAATAAAGAAAATAAATAATAGAAAAATAAATACATTTTATACTCACCCGAAATGCCTGTTTCTATGCGGAAGTCCCCTAATCTGCCTCTACTGTGCCTCTTCCTTGTCCTCAGATTGAGAACTTCCGTTTCCTCTTCTTGTGAATGTGTCTATCCCAGGAGGCAAGCCGCCCATTCACAAAGCGCCGTGCGAGTGGCGCATGCGCAGTAGGAAACGGGCAGTGAAGCCGCAAGGCTTCACAGCCTTTTTCCCTTAGTCAGGATAGAGGAGCCAGGAGCCTGGCAGCAGTGATCGATCGCCGTGGTGGGACCGACATCACGGGCGAGTAGGACAGGTAAGTGTCCTTATTAAAAGTCAGCAGCTACACTGTTAGTAGCTGCTGACTTTAAAAAAAAATACAAGCTGCACCTCCGCTTTAAGTAATCTGAGGTTTCGCTCCAATGTATTTGTTAATGATTGGGTCAGCTGACAGTAAGGGCGAAAATGTATCCACTATTTTTCTAATTTTGTGATGTTCCGTGGAATATTTAGTAATTATCCTTACTTGGTCAGTTTTGATGTTAGGCTTATGGCGAAAAATAAGAGACTTGCGGTCTTTCTCCAGTACTCTGTTATAAGCTTTTTTCAGAACAGAGTGGCTATATCCCTTGTTTTTCAGACGATTGTATAAATCATCAGCAGCTCTCTTGAAGTCGACATCATGGCTGCAGTTGCGCCTAATGCGCAAATACTGACTATAGGGAATACTATTCACAAGCAGTGTGGGATGGAAACTAGATGCGTGTAGAATAGTATTCCCTGCAGAGGGCTTTCTGTAGAGGGATGAGTCTAGACTGCCTTCCCTATCCAGATGTATCAGAAGATCAAGGACATTTATTTCGGTCTGGCTACAGGCCATGGGGAATTTTAGATTAAAGTCATTTTAGTCATATTTTCTGTTTCTGTCCACTAATCCAAAACTATTGGTTGCAGGTGACAAAGTGTATTACAGACGTATTGGCCACACCAGTACCGTTGACAATATCCATATGCTTATTGGGCCTGGTGGAGGGAGTTGTCCCATCTACGGCACATATAACCTTACTTAATGTACTTCTATTTTATGCTTTTATCCTAAATTGGAGGAAACCAGAGGCCCCTACTTCCAGAGGCTGGTGAACACTATGATTCTTTACAATAAAGCTACTTACCTGACCAGGGGTTGCCCCAAAAAAATTGATAAAGTGTGGCAGGCATGAGTGTCATCTCCTACCATTACCGCTTAGGAATGCTGACACAGCTCTTCACTGGGGGTAACTAATTCCTATGGGATCACCTACATGCTTGCTAATGGCTAGGCTGGCCTAATTGGAGTTCCCAAACACTTAGAGGTTCTGCTATTACATTGATGGTACCGTACATTATGGCCCTTAAGCCTAGTACACACTGACAGCTCCAGAGGAGCTGCTGTTCTAACTAACTAATGCGGTGTAAGTACAGCAATCTCCCATGCTGTGTTATGACAGCCCCACATCCCCCTCCATCAGAACACTCTGGTTAGCACTCTCAGCCAATCATGCCCCAATTGCCCATGTGTACTAGGCTTTAGTCCTACGTTTAGCGACCATGTATGATAAGAAAAGCCAAGCACACCAGTTGGTTGTCCTGCTGTCTACCTCTGAAATGTCATGATGTCTATATACAATATATTTCTGACTTTTTGACTGACGGGGGAGTTTGGGAGTGGGGATTTAGAGTTCTATGTTAGGTCATAGTGCGTGTCTTGCTTAAAGCGGAGTTCCACCCAAAAATGTATCTTCCGCTTTAAGTGACTGTGACCCCCTGACATGACACATTTGGTATGTCATTTTTTTGGGGGTGGGGGGAGTGGTTACCCTCTTTTTAGAGGCATCCAGCTCTCACTTCCTTCCGGGGCTCCGTGGCATGGAAGGAAGATCACCTCTCCCTGCAATCTTCTGGGACATGTCACAGGTCCCAGAAGATTGCCCGGCCATTCACAGCGCGCAGCGCGGCTCGCGCAGTGCGTGCCTGGCTGTGAAGCCACAGCCGGGTGCCCACAGTAGTGATGCCGGTGCTGCAGAGAGGAGGGGGAGAGGAACAGGGCTTCGTTCGCCCCCAACGCTGGATGGTGGGACAGGTGAGTGTCCGATTATTAAAAATCAGCAGCTACACTTTTTGTAGTTGCTGACTTTTAAAAAAAAATTTGGGGGGCGGAACTCCGCTTTAAGGATGTTGCAAATGTTTATATATTTTTTATTTTTGGAAAATTACAATATCTAGGATGTTCTAGAGAAGCTTATGAGTGTTATTTCCATCCTCTTATTTCCAAGGAGTTGATCTGCCTAGTCTGCAAGGATTGCCTAGTGTGGGGGAAAACTGTAGGAAGTTACTTATGCAGATAGCAGAGAGAGAGAGCAGCCATGATTCACACTAGGTGCTATGAGACAAGCACACCTTTTAGTAGGATATGCCTCATTTTTCATTCCAGAGGTGTTTACAACCACTTTAACTTTTTATTTCAATGGAAAAAAAGTTAACATATCTGTAGGGCATATGGGTCATCTTTTGTGGAGATCCCCCTTCTTTTATTATCAGGAGGATCTAATAAACAGGGATACATACAGCAATACAGTTCAAAAGGGCAGTGGTCGGGACCTACAAAAAGTTATCCATGGATGGAAAACCAGTGAACCAGTGACAGGATCATGGGTGACCAAAACTCACTGATGTACTTGGTGAGCGAAGGCTGGCCAATGTAGTCCAGTCCAATGGAAGAGCTACTGTAGCTCAAATTGTTGAAAAAGTTATTGCTGGTTCCGATAGAAAGGTGTCAGAACACAAAGTGCATCCCAGTTTGTTGTGTATGGGTCTGCATAGCCACAGACTGACCAGGGTGCCAATGCTGACCCATGACCACAGCCAAAAGCACCTACAATGGGCACATGACAATCAGAACTGGACCACAGAGCAATGAAAGAAGGTGGCCTGGTCTGATGAATTCAAGAACGGTTAAAGGAACACAACAACAAAGTTTGAGGTGTTGACTTGGTCTCAAAATACTCTAGATCTTATTTCACCAAGCATCTGTGAGATGTGCTGGAAAAACATATCCTATCAATGGAAGCTCCACTTTGCAACTTACAGGACTTAAAAGAGAAGTATGGGTTTCCTTTTTTTTTGCTTACATCTATTCTATGTGAGCTGCTGATATCTATAAACCATCCCAGCCCTCTCAGAAGTGCCCCCATTCTGTTAAAATCAAGATAAATACCTGTGGGAGGTTCTACAGACTTTCATACAGCATCATCCTGACAATGGTGTGAATATAGAGTCCTGATCCACGCCCTTTCCTGTCATTTTGCTCGATTGATGTCGGCTCTCCTCCCTCTGCTCATTCCTGAGACTTCACAGAGGGTAGCTGCTCCCCCCTCCCTTCTCCTTCCTCCCCCTCCCTCCTCCTCTTCAGCCTGTTCTTTAGAGGAATCCAGCAGAGATAACAGTCCTTCAGTGGCTGTAAGCAGAGAGAAGTCACTGATAGTGCTGTGTATGAGAATCTACACTATATATTTCTATCTATCAGCACAGCCACGTCTCTTAGGGGAGGGGAGACAGAGGCAGGGGGTGTGTTGGCGGAGATGTTTACACCCCCTGAGAACTTTTCAAACTGAAAATGCACCGTTTTTGCCAGCTGAAAGAAAGTTCAAGTGCACATGCTGTAAAAACTAGGCTTGTGCAATTTGTTTCGTAACAAAACAAAATTTGTCCGAAATTAGCAACTTTCGGACATTCGGAAGCATTCGAATTTCCGAACAAAGCAATTACGAATAAAACTGAATCCGAAATAAATTATATCGCAAATAGCGAATGCCCGAATGTCTTCGGCATAATTCGTTATGAAAAAAGTTATGAATGTACGAATCCATTTGAAGCACAATAACACTCTGCTCTGCTCTCTGCTTCTCCCTCACCGTGCTGAACTCCCTCTCAAAATGGTGTACAGGGGCGGAGGCTATAGCCGCATGTAAAAAACAAAAGTAAAATACGAGATTTCAAATCGTTACAAATAACCGCTATGTATTTAGAAAAGTACAAATCCATTCGAAGCACATTAGGCATAATAGGCAGCGTCGTGAGAGAGACACGGAAAATTACGAATCAACAAACCCAAAAAAAGTTACGAAAGTAGGAGTTGTGTCCAGAATCAACGAAAAACAATGTACTCTACCGAAAGTACGAATTATAAATCAACTAAAAATAAGGCTTACATTAATACAAATCATTCCAATTCAACGAAAAATGTCGCTTGCGAAAATACGAATTAGTCCGAACACGAAAAATCCCGTCTAGCAAAATTACGAACGATTACGAATCAACAGGACCGAAAAGAAACAAACCGAAGCTAAACAAATTTTTCCGTTGTGCACAAGAAACGAACCGAAACTAAACAAATTTTTCCGTTGTGCACAAGTCTAGTAAAAACTAAAAGAAATAGGAAAAAAAGACTAGCTGATATGTGATTAATGTGATATGTACTAGTTATTTAACCCATCCCATACTTCTCCTTTAAAGGATCAGCAACTGACGGCTTGGTGCCAGATATGACAGCATTCCTTCAAAGGTCTAGTGGAGTTCATGCCTCAATGGGTTATGGTGGGTGGTCATAATGTTATGACTGATCGGTGTATGTCCCCATTGGAGGGATCTTCCCCATGCATTTTGTCTTATTGATAAATTTTGCTAGAAACAGAAGTGAGAAGGAATCATCCTCAATGGGAACAGAATCAAGCAATAAAACCTTATAAAAGTTCTTACCTTGGCCAAAATGTTTTGACTAGAGTTCCATAAAATGTTTGGGCCTACTTTCAAATAGAGAAGCAATGAAGCATGGCAGTCTCTGTGCAATAACTAGAAAACGGAAAAACATTCTTCATGTCCATAGTGGCCATCATTGCTGCTCCAAAACAGAGTTTCTTTTATTGGATTGGAATGAATATGTCTTTAATGAACTCGGTGCAGTATTTTTTCTCTATTATTTACATAACAATAAGGCCTCATGTACACTGCTGCTGGTAAACGGACGTTTAGGAGCAGTTGGGCATTTTTTTCAACTGCTCCTGAACTCTCCCCTATGTTATCTTATCAGTACATGTACACTGGGTCGTTTATAGTAGTTTCTAGGCAGTTGTGTTTAGAGGCTTTTTCTTGAACCCCAAAAAATGCATTCAGAAGCTGTGTTTAGAGGCAGTTTAAGTGCCAAACGTGGCAACTCACGTTTAGCAGCGTTTCGTTTACAGACGTTTTTCATTTTAACAAAAAAATAAAAAAATTCTCGAATGCTTCTAGACCCAAACGCGGCATGTAAACACGGCTAAATGGCCGTTTTTAGACACTGGTTTATAGCTGTCAAGTCAAATCGTCCAAGAGAGGTTGAACAACGTCCCGTGTACATGAAGCCTAAATATAATCTAGCTTGAACATTGTTGCTACTTTCCAGAGATTCCACTAATATACCAGGAATGTAACATTGCATTGAGTTTGTTTTGTAATTAGTTTACCTGCCAATAGGTTTCCATAATAGAAAGCAAATATGGAAAATGATAATATGAAAACAAGAGATGTGTTCTGGTGCAATCACACAGTGTGAGAACCTCTTGAGACATCAGTGTTAAAGGGTGAGGCTGGGTTCACACTGATACGACACGACATTGATCCGACTTTCATCCTACTTTGCTCTGCGACATCAGTCCTACATTGATCCTACATTGGTCCGACATCCATCCGACATTCATGAACAGGATACTACTTTGATCCGACATTGTGCTAGTCTGACTTGTCCTTTGACCAATCAAAACAATCCCAGGGTGAGATAAATTCCTTTTACTGCTGCTGTAATCACATGTCGGATGTCAAATGTCGGATGGTTAGGACAAGGATCCTACTTTGATCCGACTTCAATGATATTCAATGGGCTGAAGTAGGATCAATGTCGGACAGAAGTAGTACAGGGAGCATTTTTAATGTCGGACCGACTTGTGTCGGACCAGTTAAGACGGCTCTCATAGGGATTCATTGATTTTCACACGTCTAATGTCGGAGCGTTTGTCGCCCCAGTGTGAACCAGGCCTGAAACATGGAAAATGAATGCAGAAAAGCAGTTCAGGGAGAAGCAGAAAGTGACTTGCAAAGTTATTCAAGGACTTTCTGCTAGGATGTGTATAGCCATGTCGGACCGGCAATCCTGGCACCAGTGAATTACCAGTAGAGCAAAGAAACCACTCACCTGCTTCTATAGCGTTGCCCCTTTTGATGGTCAGACCAGTGAGGCGTCACTCCTCTTCTTTCTCTGGCAAGTGGCTTTGCAGCCTTTTCCTAAGCAATGAATCCACCAAATTAGCAAGTAGGTGTTCGGTTCTGTGATCCTGTTGCTGGTAATGTGTGAAAGAATCGCTTGTCTGACATAGATCTCAGTCTTGCTATACACAAGTTTATCTATGAACAATGGGTCGGGAGACCACCGTGCATATTTTGTAGCACTGTAAACCACAGCTATTTCTCATGGAACTCACCCATCACACAGATTTGGCACACATATTCTTGTTGTACTGTTGCTTTCTAATAACTTAGAAAATCCCTGCCGATTGCCCAATTTACAGTGGTTGTAAACCCTTACATGTACCCAGTGAAGTGTGGCCTCAGATGATACACAGAGATGAAACAAATCATTCTACATAAGCTGTTTATCCTGAAGTCTACTCTTCTTTACATTAGTTCAAAGTACAAAATGTATACAGCTTGTCTGAGCTTCCAGAAAGCAGGGGGCGGGTAGCTAATGTTACACTTCTCAGAGCCTCAGTGAGAGCTGATTGGAGGGAAGGGACACACCCACCTTCACACAGTACACACAGGAACAGAGCTGATACTGTGAATCACAGGCTGTGTGCTAAAGCTCTCTCTGCTGTCACCTTTTTACCTCTTGGTGTCAGGAAAACTTGTCAGAAGTGACTACTGCATACCGTATAACAGAGGAATGAGGCAGCAGACATAAATTACGCTAATGCCCTGTACACACGAGTGGAATTTCTGTCTGAAAAAAGTTGGATGGTTTTTCCGACGGAATCACGCGGTCACACAAAAGTTCTCTGAATTTTCAAGCGTTAAGAACGCAGGGACGTACAACACTACCGCGAGGTGAGAAAAATAAGTTCACTGCTTCTGAGTATGCGTCGAATTGTTTCCGAGCATGCATGTTTTTTTACATACAGACGAACGGATTTTCCGATAGGAATTTTTTCCGTCGGAAGAAGTGAGAATCTGCTCTCAAACTTTTGCTGGCGGAAATTCCGACAGTAAAAGTCTGATGGAGCATACACACGGTCGGAATTTCCGATGAAAAGCTCACATCAGACTTTTTCTGTGTGTATGGGGCCTTAGGGGTTGATTTACTAAAACTGGAGAGTGCATTAAAGCAGAGTTCCACCCAAAAAAGAACTTCCGCTGACCGGATCCCCCCCCCCCCCCCGGTTGCAACATTTTGCACCTTTCAGGGGGGAGGGGGGAGCAGATACCTGTCAAATCCAGGTATCTGCTCCCACTTCCGGGCATAGATCGGCAAACTACGCAATGTCCCCCCCGTCGTCTTCTGGGAGACACACAGGTCCCAAAAGACAGCAGGGAGCATTCAGATCGTGCAGTGCGACCCGCGCATGTACAGTAAGAAACAGGCTGTGAAGCCGCAAGGCTTCACTTCCTGTTTCTCTTAGTAAGGATGTCGGTGCCTCGGGCTCTCTGGACAGGTAGGTGTCCTTATATTAAAAGTCAGCAGCTGCTCCGCTTTAAGCATTGACAAAAAAAATAAAAAAATGCAAGTTGATTGGTTTCTATGCAGAGTTGCACTGCATAGAAACCAATCAGCTTCCACTTTTGTTGTCAACTCTTAATTGAACAAGCTGAAGTTAAAAGCTGATTGGCTACCAAGCACAGCTGGACCAGATTTTGCACTTCAGTTTTAGAAAATCAACCCCTTAGTGCTCTGGATTGAGACAAGTACACACTATAGAAGGATATGCTTTGTCCATATTTCCGTATTCCATGTCTAAGGTTGTTGTGGAATTTTAGGCTGCTGTTTACAGAGCACACAGCCTATAATTCCTGTGCTATCTAAGCACACATCAGATTTCATCTTCTTGAAGTAATGCTATCGTTAAGTTAAGTTTGCTAAAATCCACTCACCGTTCATTCGTCCCATCATTCATCCAAGGAAAGCAGCACCAACACAGCTATGTTCTCATCTCCAGCATACCAGCATGACTGATTCGCCGACGCCTAATCATAGGCTTTTATTAAACTCAAAAGATCTCAAGACAGGAGGTGAATGGTTGCAGCAACCAGTCACCTCCCCCCATGGGAGGGGACATCACAGGATGTCCGTTCCACACAGGAGAATGACCATACAAGGACATCCTTCCAACAGGAAATAAAAGGATTCAATACAATAATACATACAGTGAATACAATAACGTATGATGGCTAAAGTCACCGCTGATAGAAATCCTTATTCTGCGCCATTCCATAGAATATCGCATATTCAGATTATACTATTATTGAATGGGGGAGGGAGGCTATCTGCAGACGCGCGCTACGAATTCCAACCAATGTTGATCAGACACAGCCGAGACAAGAGCGCGCATTTGCCCATAACCAATGATGTCATTGCAGAGCGAGGATAACCCCTCCTCAATGATCGTCCATGCTAATGCACAGAGGGCCCCCCATCGGTGGACATATCCGCCCCCTGCAAGCATCACACTCCAACCTCAAGACGTTTTCCCCTATCAGACGGGATTCAACCAGCCTCAGACTACCCCAATCAGCTCTTTTAGAGCGGGTTGCGGAAGTACTAACACTGGGTGACACTATGACAATACATATTAAATACATCTCCATAAAAATCTCCACAACAGTCCTCCCTTTTTTGTCATATGCACCCCATGTCCATCAATGAAATTTGATATGCTTCTTATACCCGGAAATGAATCAGTTCTTAGTCCATAAAAAGGAAAACACGGCTTGACATGTAGACTCTGTTCTTCAGGGGCATGACTTATAAAGGAGGACACGACATGGTGAGCTGTAGTAATCGCCGATCCGTCTGTGATTCTCTGTCTTGTATGTGGGTCCGGCTTCGGGGCGTCTCATCAAGGAAACTCTGGTCACGCGTCAAATCAGGCAACAGGAGCCTCTCGTCACGACATAGAAAGAATAGAAATAAAAACGACATGAGTATATATATTCCCACTTCCTTTAACCACGATCCGCTGTAAAATAAAAAATTAGATCCCCAAAGATTCCCAGACCCTTAAAAAGGACTCCCAACCTTCACTTAGCTACAGCTCTGGCTTCAACAATTACATGAAGAACCCTATCCTTAACGGATGAGAATTGTTCAATCGTATCCCAAGCCCGAGCCGCCCCCACCTTGTACTGCAGGACCCCATGCCCAGACCTGGTCGGGATTGGTGAACAAATCCCTTCTAGCTGTCCCTGCCATTCTTAATTTCCTGCGCCATCAGATCCTCACGATCGGCCGTGACCTAAAATGTTGGGACAGCTTCACCATCGCGCATGAACCTCTTGCTTTGGGGGAATTACCTTTATAAGCTGCAGATCCACATAAACACCAAACTAAAGTTCAAACACACTTGTGGGCTGCCTAGATACCCAAACCGACAAGAGACAGAGCCATTAAAACTAAAACCAATTTCTTTCTCGTACATCACGGGACACAGAGCGACATAGTCATTACTAATGGGTTATATAGTTACCGTCAGGTGCTGGCACTGGCAACTTCCAAAACCGGAAGTACCCTCCCCTATATAAGCCCCTCCCATCCGGGAGCACCTCAGTTTTTTGCCAGTGTCTAAGGTGTTGGCCAAGAAGAAACATGTGTTTTTCACTGAGCTTGCGTACAGGTTCTTTTGGGCCTCAGTAAGCTATTCCGGATCCGACCAAAAAAGCTTCATAGCTAAACGGTCGGTACCCGGGCCTTGCAAAGAGAAGAGCAAGGTTCTGCCTGTAATGCTTCTCTTAGGAGAGCTGGACCCTGGGATCCAGAGCTCTGGTCATACCCACGACCAAGATGTTTTCTGTGCAGGGTGCTATACAGGTCCAGGGGAGTGGAATCCTTGGGAACCCGGTCCCTGAAGGTTTGATTACAATGCCTGCCGTGATAGGTGAAGTTTGGGCTTTTGTGGACCAAACAAAGTCCTGCGGCGAGGAACAGGTAAGTGGGGGCCCCCAGGAACTTGGTTCTATTGGGGGACCCCCAAGCCTAATTTGTCTTTCTGTCTGTTACCTAATGGTATTCCCGCAAGATTCTGTGCATGCCTGTAACTACTAAAAAAAATGTAATCATTTTTAATGGTGGTCAAGAAAAAAAAAAAAAAAAAATGTTTTTTTATATATATTTAGTATATTAGACTGCGGTACCTGTGTTTGTCCACTAGAGGCCGCTGTGGAATGTTTTCTTGTCATGTGGACTAGTTTCTTCTCAGAGAGCAAAGTCCAGGCAGTTGGTGAGTTCTCCTATAGGAAACTGCTTCCTCTGCCATGTTGCAGTGCTCGTCCATCCCCCGGCCTGCGGCAAAGAGGGGCCCTGGCTCCTGTCCCTGGTTTCCATGTTTGAAATTAGCGCCGAGGGCGCACGTGGCCGCGCGCGTGCGCGTGCACGCGCCTCTATATATAGAGGTGAGCCGGGAAAGGGGGCGGAGCCTGGGGGATGACGCTCTGTGCGCGCCGCAGCGCTTCTGCGCATGTGCGGGCGTCCCAGCAGGTTTTAAAAAGCCACAATATTGTAGTAAGCTGGCTATGAAGTACAGAGACAGAGCTGGCAACATTTAAAGGCATACAGCAAGCGGTTGATACAGGCATCCCCTAGAAAGGCACATTAGTAGACACCAACTGTTTATTATAGCAGCATTTATGCTAGACTATTATCAGTAACTGGTGTATTTCGGCTGGAATACCTCAGCTTTGTGGCTTAGGAATATGCCGTCTAAAAACTCCGGGACTAGAAATTCCAGGAGGAATAGGGGGTCTCCATCGGGCTCTGAGGATCTTGGGCATGCTTTGGCTGCACCAGTCTCCCCTGAAGAATCAGAGGTTAGTGACCGTCGAGCACCCTCAGGAGTACCTGGTACTGTGGCTGTCCTCAGTTCACCTGCTCCTGTGTATGTAACAGAGGAGGTTTTTTCCTCAGCTCTGGGAGGACTGGAAGAGAGATTGTCAGCATTAATCGCTGCTTCCCTGTCACAGGAGAAAAGCGCTCGATCTCCGTCTCCTCCCTCAGAGTGCCTGTTAACAGAGCAACAGTCCCATACAGAGGTCGACCTACCTGAGGGGGATCAGGATGAGGTTGATTCGGTTGTAGAGGAATCAACAGTGGAAGAGCCGTTCTCAGCATCACATGCTGAGAGGTTATGGGTTCAGTCCCTGACTAATATGGTCCGATCAGCATTTAAAATGCCACTTGCGGAGCCATCCTCCACTTCTGTCTCCTCGTTGGGGTCGCTAAAAGCTCCCCAGACTGTTTGTTCCTTTCCGATCCATCCTTTACTGGAGGGGCTCATTTACCAGGATTGGGAGCATCCTGACAAAATATTTACTCCCCCCAAGAGATTTCCGGTGGTCTATCCCATGGAGGATAAGTTCATCAGAAAATGGAAGGTCCCTACAGTGGACGCAGCCATCTCTTGTGTGAATAAATCACTGACATGTCCGGTGGAAAATGTCCAAATGTTCAAGGACCCAATAGATAAAAAATTGGAGTCATTATTGAAATCTGCTTTTTCTACAGCAGGATTGGTGACACAACCAGCAGTGGCAGCTATAGGGGTCTGCCAAGCAGTGAAGGATCAGTTGAAACAGGTCTTAAGGGACTTGCCAGATCAGCAGGCTCTTGCCCTAGCTGATCTACCTAGAGCCTTATGCTTTGCGGTGGACGCCATAAAGGATTCAATCCATCAGGCCTCCCGCCTTACGCTGTCTGTAGTACATATGCGCAGGCTTCTATGGCTCAAAAACTGGTCTGCTGAAGCTCCCTGTAAAAAATTGCTGGTCAGCTTCCCATTTCATGGGGAGCGCTTATTCGGGGAAGACCTGGACAAGTATATCCAGAGAATTTCCAGCGGTAAAAGTACACTTTTGCCGGTTAAAAATAGAGTTAGAGGTCCCTCCTTTAAGAGGCCGGCTTCTCCAGTCCCTAGGACATCGGCTGTGAAACAGTTCCGACGGCCTCCCCGGTCAAATCCCGGAGGTAAAAATCAGGGACAGTTGCAGGGTAACAAGAAGCCCTGGAGCAGGAGAGGTACAAAACCTCCCCCAAAGTCAAATGCATGAAGGGTTGCCCCCACCCAATCGGGTGGGGGGAAGACTTCAGTTGTTCACAGAAACCTGGCGGGACACGATCCGAGACAGATGGGTGCTCTCCGCAGTAAATCTGGGATACAAATTGGAGTTAAAAAACTCCCCTCCTTCCCGCTTTATAAGGTCAAACGTGCCAAGGGATCCCCAGAAGAGAGGATCCCTCCTGTTGGCACTGGAACAATTATTGCTTCAAGCAGTAATTATAGAGGTTCCCCTGGAAGAATGGGGGTTCGGGTTTTACTCAAACCTCTTTACAGTTCCGAAGCCAAACGGGGACGTGAGGCCCATATTAAATCTAAAAGGGCTAAACAAATTCCTACATATCAGGACTTTCCGGATGGAGTCGATCCGATCGGTAGCCACTGCCCTACAAGGGGAGGAATGGTTAGCCTCGATCGACATCAAAGATGCTTATTTGCACATCCCCATCTTTCCAGCCCACCAAAAATTTCTACGCTTTGCGGTAGAAGGGCGCCATTTTCAGTTCAGAGCCTTACCCTTCGGTCTGGCCACAGCACCAAGAGTGTTCACAAAAATTCTGGCCCCATTATTGGCCAATCTAAGAACACGAGGTGTAACGATAATGGCATATCTAGACGACTTGTTGCTGATAGACCACTCAGTGGAAAAACTAGAAGTGGTTGTTCACGAGACAATCAAGTATCTGGAATATCACGGTTGGATTATCAACCGAGACAAGTCAGCCCTAAAACCAGTCAAAAGTCTGGAATACTTGGGGCTAAGGCTGGATTCAGACCAGAGAAAGATTTTCTTGCCTCAAGAAAAGGGGTCGTCTTTGAGAGATTTGATCCACTTAGTGGGTTCAAAAAGACAGCCATCCATACGCCTGTGCATGAGGCTGCTGGGAAAAATGGTGGCATCATTCGAAGCAGTACCCTACGGTCAATTCCATTCAAGGAAGTTGCAAAGGGCCATACTGTCAGCCTGGAACAAAAAAGTTCAGGCTCTGGACTTACCAATGTCCTTGTCCCCTTCCGTTCGCAGGAGCCTCCGCTGGTGGTTGGTTCCCCAGAATCTGGAAAGAGGGAAATCCTTCAGTCCGATTTCCTGGAAGGTGGTCACTACAGATGCCAGCCTTATAGGCTGGGGAGCAGTACTGGAGCAATGGTCTCTCCAGGGCAGATGGTCGGATGCAGAAAAGGCCCTGCCCATCAATCTCTTAGAGATACGAGCAGCCCGGTATGCCCTAGTAGCATGGACATCCAAACTCCAGGGGTCCCCTGTCAGAGTTCAGTCAGACAATGCCACAGCAGTGGCATATATCAATCGTCAGGGGGGCACCAGGAGTCGTGCAGCCCAAAGGGAAGTAAATTACATCCTGAGATGGGCAGAAAGATATGTCCCAGCCATATCTGCGGTATTCATTCCAGGAGTGGAGAATTGGAAGGCGGACTTTCTAAGTCGCCAACAATTATGCCCAGGGGAATGGTCCCTTCATCCCGAGGTTTTCCGGACAATATGTCAGCGGTGGGGAACACCGGATGTAGATCTGCTAGCATCCAGATTCAACACAAAAGTGGACAGGTTTGTCTCTTGGGCAAGGGATCCCCTAGCGTGCGGCTCGGATGCCCTAGTGTTCCCTTGGGATCAGTTCAAGCTGATATATGCATTCCCACCGCCACAATTGTTACCTCGATTACTCCGCAGAATCAGGGTAGAAAAGAAACCAGTGATTCTGGTGGCTCCAGCGTGGCCCCGAAGAGCATGGTACGCGGAGATTGTAAAAATGTCTGTGGGGAGTCCTTGGACCCTCCCACATCGTCCGGACCTGCTTTCGCAGGGACCGATATACCACCCTTCCTTACCAGCCCTAGGTTTGACGGCCTGGCTATTGAAGCCCACATTCTAAAAAAGAGAGGGCTCTCTAATGCTGTGGTATCTACCATGATCAATGCCAGGAAGCCGGTATCCAGGCAGATCTACTATAGAATCTGGAAGGCGTACATCGCCTGGTGTGAAGCCAAGAAATGGCATCCACGTAAATACGTAATAGGTAGGATTCTGGACTTCCTACAATGGGCTGTAGATAGGAAGCTTGCCTTGAGTACTATCAAGGGTCAGATTTCGGCCTTGTCAATATTTTTTCAAAGGCCCTTGGCTTCGCATTCACTAGTCAAAGCCTTTATACAAGGAGTGATGCGTATTAGTCCTCCGGTTAATATTCCCATATGTCCATGGGATCTAAACTTGGTTCTGTCGGTTCTACAGAAACAACCATTTGAACCATTACAGCATATTTCCTTAGTGCTTCTCACCAGGAAATTGATTTTTCTAGTAGCCATTTGTTCGGCTAAAAGAGTATCGGAATTAGCAGCTATGTCCTGTAAGGAGCCATATCTGGTTATCCATAAGGACAGAGTAGTGTTACGTCCTCATCCAGCCTTTCTTCCTAAGGTGGTATCGAGTTTTCATTTGAACCAAGATGTGGTTCTTCCTTCTTTTTTCCCCAAGCCTACTTCGGTAGAGGAAAAGTTATTGCATTCTTTGGATGTAGTAAGAGCAGTTAAAGCTTATCTAAAAGCCACTGCTCAGATTCGCAGAACGGATACTTTGTTTATTCTGCCGGAAGGCCCCAGAAAGGGTCAGGCAGCGTCAAAATCTACTTTAGCCAAGTGGATTCGACAGGTCATAATACAAGCCTATAGCTTGAGAAGTAGACCGCCTCCGTTCAAAGTTAGGGCGCACTCCACGAGAGCAGTTGGAACTTCATGGGCAGTGCATCACCAGGCCTCCCTGGCTCAAATCTGTAAGGCCGCAACATGGTCTTCGGTACACACGTTTACTAGGTTCTACCAGGTGGACGTTAGAAGTCAGGAGGATGTCGCCTTTGGGCGCAGTGTGTTGCAGGCCGCAAAAGATCCTCATGTCTGATAGCGCTCAGCTTATATATGGTGTATCCCCCCCCTCATTTGGCATTGCTTTAGGACATCCCATTAGTAATGACTATGTCGCTCTGTGTCCCGTGATGTACGAGAAAGAAAATAGGATTTTTATAACAGCTTACCTGTAAAATCCTTTTCTTGGAGTACATCACGGGACACAGAGCTCCCGCCCCTCTTTGGGGACACTTATTGCTTTGCTACAAAACTGAGGTGCTCCCGGATGGGAGGGGCTTATATAGGGGAGGGTACTTCCGGTTTTGGAAGTTGCCAGTGCCAGCACCTGACGGTAACTATATAACCCATTAGTAATGACTATGTCGCTCTGTGTCCCGTGATGTACTCCAAGAAAAGGATTTTACAGGTAAGCTGTTATAAAAATCCTATTTTTACCCTCTAAAAATACATCGTTAGATTCCATTGACAAGTGTCTGTCTGGAGTCTTCACTAGTTTGTCAAAACTCCTCATACCCATAATAACATCATAAATGTCATGTACCGCTGTCATCGCTGGGGGACTAAAACTCCTCATACCCATAATAACATCATAAATGGCATGTACCTCTGTCATCGCTGGGGACTAAAACTCCTCATACCCATAATAACATCATAAATGGTATGTACCGCTGTCATCGCTGGGGACTAAAACTCGGTGAAGACTCAGAACAGACCATCGGTCCTGTTCGCTTTCTGAGCTAGTCAGGACATACACTTTAAATAATAACTTGGGATGCTTTTCACCGTTACCCTCGCTAAAATTTACTAAACAACAAAAATATAAATAAACAAAGATACTCCTCATTCTTTGGTGTGGTTGAGCCGCTTCTTGCAGTGGCTGGCGTGGTCTCATCCCTCAAGCTTCTTTACAACGACCCAGTCACCTGGTTGGAAAGAATGTAAACTGATTATTAAGTCAGGGTCCAGGAGGGACTCGTGAAAACCTTTTGGTGGACATGTTGAAGTTCATGTTACAGTGATCGCACCCACCCCATCAGCCGAGAATATAAGTGACAGCTAATGAGGAAAGTACGACCCTGATTTTGATTGACCTCCAAACAACCCTCATATGACAATAACCCAGACATCGGGACTGTGGTCACTGCATAACCTGTGCGTGGCTTACAATACCTGAAACCATTGACAAGGTTCTTAGCCTCTGGGATGGGAACCTACTTCACCAGACTGCTGCTTGCCGATTCAAATTCTATTAAAGAAAGACAGTCTTGGCACAAACTTGGTTAGAATTACAGAGGTTATTATTAGTTTGACAGAAAAAAAACTGTCACTCTTACATTTATCATTCTCCCCCCTTTTCTTTTTCGTACATCACGGGACACAGAGCGACTTAGTCATTACTAATGGGTTATATAGATTACCTTCAGGTGCTGGCACTGGCCAATTCCAAACCGGAAGTACCCTCCCCTATATAAGCCCCTCCCATCCGGGAGCACCTCAGTTTTTTGCCAGTGTCTAAGGTGTTGGCCAAAGAGTAACATGTGTTTTCACTGGGCTTGCGTACAGATTCTTTTGGGCCTTAGTAAGCTGTTCCGGATCCCACCAAAAAAGCTTCATAGCTAAACGGTCGGTACCCGGGCCTTGCAGCAGAAGAGCAAGGTTTTGCCTGTAATGCCTCTCTTAGGAGGGCTGGACCCTGGGATCCAGAGCTCTGGTCATACCCACGACCAAGATGTTGTCTGTGCAGGGTGCTATACAGGTCCAGGGGAGTGGAATCCTTGGGAACCCGGTCCCTGAAGGTTTAATTACAATGCCTGCCGTGATAGGTGAAGTTTGGGCTTCTGTGGACCAAACAAAGTCCTGCGGCGGGGATCAGGTAAGTGGGGGCCCCCAGGAACTTGGTTCTATTGGGGGACCCCCAAGCCTAATTTGTCTTTCTGTCTGTTACCTAACGGTATTCCCGCTAATATCTGTGTATGCCTGTAACTACTGAAAATGTAAAATTTTAATAGTAGTCAAGAAAAAAAAAAAAAAGGACCGCAGTACCTGTGTTAAACCACTAGAGGCCGCTGTAGTCCATTTTTCTTGTCATGTGGATCTTTGGTTTTCTCAAGTCAAAAGATCCAGGCAGTTGGTAAGTTTCTCTGTGGGAATCCACTTCCTCTGCCCTGTTGCTGCGCTCATCCACCGCACAGGCCCTCCGGCAAAAAGGGCCCTGGCTCCTAGTCCCTGTTTGATTTTGAAAAGGGCGCCAATGGTGCACGGGGGCGCGTGCACGCGCCTCCTATGAAAAAAAAGGGGCGGGGCGGGTGGATGACGCTCGATGCGCGCCACGGCGCTTCTGCGCATGTGCAGGCGTCCCAGCTTGTATAAAGACACAGTACAAGTGTCAGCTGGATGCAAACAGAGCTAGCAACAAACAGTGGCACACAGAGGTGGTTGATGCAGGCATCCCCATAGAAAGGCACTTTAGTGGACACCAGCTGGTATATAGCAGCAACTGTGTTAGACTATTACCAGCAAAAATTGGTGTATGACAACGGGAATACCTCAGCTTTGTGCTTAAAGGATATGTCGTCCAGACGCTCCGGAAATAGGTCTTCCAGGAAGCCAAAGGGGTCTCCATCGGGCTCTGAGGATATTGGGCATGCTTGTACTGCACCAATCTCCCCTGAGAATTCAGAGGTCAGTAGCCGTAGAAACCCCGCAGGAGTGCCTGGTGCTGCGGCTGTCCCCAGTCCACCTGCTCCTGTATATATAACAGAGGAGGTTTTATCCTCAACTCTGGGAGGATTGGAAGAGAGATTAACAGCATTGATCGCTGCTTCCCTGTCACAGGGAAAGCGCGTCCGATCTCCGTCTCCTCCTTCAGAGTGCCTGTTAGTGGAGGAACAGTCCCACACAGAGATCGACCTACCTGAAGGGGATCAGGATGAGGTTGATTCAGTTATGGAGGAATCAACAGTGGAAGAACCTTTCTCAGCATCTCAGGCTGAAAGATTATGGGTTCAGTCTCTGACTAACATGGTCCGATCAGCATTTAAAATGCCTCTGGCGGAACCACCATCCACTACGGTTTCCTCGCTGGGGTCGCTAAAAGCTCCCCAGGCTGTCTGTTCCTTCCCAATCCACCCTTTATTAGAAGGGCTTATTTACCAGGATTGGGAGCATCCTGATAAAATATTTGCTCCCCCCAAGAGATTTCCGGTGATCTATCCCATGGAGGATAAGTTCATAAAAAAATGGAGGGTCCCTACAGTGGACGCAACCATCTCTTCTGTGAACAAATCACTGACATGTCCAGTAGATAATGTTCCAATGTTCAAAGACCCAATAGATAAAAAATTGGAGTCTTTACTAAAATCTGCTTTCTCTACAGCAAGCATGGTGACACAACCTGCGGTAGCAGCGATTGGAGTCTGCCAAGCAGTGAAAGATCAGTTGAAACAAGTCTTAAGGGACTTACAAGATCAGCAGGCTCTTGCCCTAGCTGACCTGCCTAGAGCCTTGTGTTTTGCGGTGGACGCCATAAAGGATACAATCCAACAGGCCTCCCGCTTTACGCTGTCTGTAGTACATATGCGTAGGCTTCTGTGGCTCAAAAACTGGTCTGCTGAAGCTCCCTGTAAAAAACTGCTGGTTAGCTTCCCATTTCATGGAGAACGCTTATTTGGAGAAGATCTGGACAAATATATCCAGAAAATTTCTGCCGGTAAAAGTTCACTCTTACCGGTTAAGAACAAGGGTAGAAGTCCTTCTTTTAAGAGGCCTACTTCTCCAGTCCCGGGCACATCGGCTGTGAAGCAGTTCCGACGGCCTCCGCGGTCAAATTCAGGGGGCAGAAATCAGGGACAATCACAGGGTAACAAGAAGCCCTGGATCAAGAGAGGTACAAAACCTCCCCCCAAGGCATGAAGCATTGCCCCCACTCAATCGGGTGGGGGGAAGACTTCAGTTGTTCACAGAGACCTGGCGGGACACCATCAGAGACAGATGGGTGCTCTCCGCAGTAAGTCTGGGATACAAGCTGGAGTTAAAAGGCACTCCTCCTGCCCAATTTATGAGGTCAAACGTGCCAAGAGATCCCCAGAAGAGAGGATCCCTCCTTCTGGCACTAGAACAACTATTGCTCCAAGGTGTAATCATGAAGGTTCCCCTGGAAGAAAGCGGATTCGGGTTTTACTCAAACCTTTTCACAGTCCCCAAACCAAATGGGGACGTGAGGCCCATATTAAATCTAAAAGGGCTAAACAAGTTCCTACATATCAGGACTTTTCGGATGGAGTCGATCCGATCGGTGGCCACCGCCCTACAAGGGCAGGAATGGTTAGCCTCGATCGACATAAGGGTTGCTTATCTGCATATTCCCATCTTTCCGGCCCACCAGAAATTTCTACGCTTTGCAGTAGAAGGGCGCCATTTTCAGTTCAGAGCCTTACCTTTCGGTCTGGCCACAGCACCACGAGTGTTCACAAAAATTCTGGCCCCATTATTGGCCAATCTAAGAACACAGGGTGTAACGATAATGGCATATCTAGACGACCTGCTACTAATAGACCACTCAGTGGAAAAGCTGGAAGTAGCTATTCACAAGACAATCAAGTATCTGGAATATCACGGTTGGATTATCAACCGGGACAAGTCAGCTCTAAGACCAGTCAAAAGTCTGGAATACTTAGGGCTAAGGCTGGATTCAAATCAGAGAAAGATTTTCTTACCTCCAGAGAAGGTGTCGTCTTTAAAAGATTTGACCCACTTAGTGGGTACAAAAAGAAAACCATCCATACGCCTCTGCATGAGGCTGCTGGGAAAAATGGTGGCTTCATTCGAAGCGGTACCCTACGGTCAATTCCATTCAAGGAATTTGCAAAGGGCCATACTGTCAGCCTGGAACAAAAAAGTTCAGGCTTTAGACTTACCAATGTCCCTGTCCCCTTCCGTTCGCAAGAGCCTCCATTGGTGGTTGGTGCCCCAGAATCTGGAAAAAGGGAAACCCTTCAGTCCGGTTTCTTGGAAGGTAGTCACTACAGATGCCAGCCTCATAGGCTGGGGGGCAGTACTGGAGCAATGGTCTCCAGGGCAAGTGGTCAGAAGCAGAAAAGGCCCTTCCCATCAATCTCTTAGAGATACGAGCAGCCCGGTATGCCCTAGTAGCATGGACATCCAAACTCCAAGGGTCCCCTGTCAGAATTCAATCAGACAATGCCACAGCAGTGGCATATATCAATCACCAGGGTGGCACCAGGAGTCGTGCAGCCCAGAGGGAAGCAAATTTCATCCTGGAGTGGGCAGAAAAATATGTCCCAGCCATATCCGCGGTTTTCATCCCAGGAGTGGAAAATTGGAGAGCGGACTTTTTAAGTCGCCAACAATTATGCCCGGGGGAATGGTCTCTTCACCCCGAGGTTTTCCAGGCAATATGCCAGCGGTGGGGAACACCGGATGTAGATCTGCTAGCATCCAGATTCAACGCAAAGGTGGACAGATTTGTGTCTCGCACAAGGGATCCTCTAGCTTGCGGCTCGGATGCCCTAGTGTTCCCTTGGGATCAGTTCAAGCTGATATATGCATTCCCACCGCCACAATTGTTACCGCGATTACTCCGCAGAATCAGGGTAGAAAAGAAACCAGTGATTCTGGTGGCTCCAGCGTGGCCCCGAAGGGCATGGTACGCGGAGATTGTAAAAATGTCAGTGAGGAGTCCTTGGACCCTCCCACATCGTCCGGACCTGCTGTCGCAGGGACCGATATACCACCCTTCCTTACCAGCCCTAGGTTTGACGGCCTGGCTATTGAAGCCCACATTCTGAAAAAGAGAGGGCTCTCTAATTCTGTGGTATCTACCATGATCAATGCCAGGAAGCCGGTATCCAGGCAGATCTATTATAGGATCTGGAAAGCGTACATTACGTGGTGTGAGGCCAAGAAATGGCATCCACGTAAGTACGTGATAGGGAGGATTTTGGACTTCCTACAGTGGGCTGTAGATAGGAAGCTAGCCTTGAGTACTATCAAGGGTCAGATTTCGGCCTTGTCAATATTTTTTCAAAGGCCCTTGGCTTCGCATTCACTAGTCAAAGCGTTCATACAAGGAGTGATGCGTATTAGCCCTCCGGTTAGTATTCCCATATGTCCTTGGGACTTAAACCTGGTTCTGTCGGTTCTACAGAAACAACCGTTTGAACCATTGCAACACATTTCCTTGATTCTTCTCACCAGGAAATTGATTTTCTTAGTAGCCGTTTGTTCGGCTAAAAGAGTATCGGAATTAGCCGCCTTGTCCTGTAAGGAGCCATATCTGGTTGTCCATAAGGACAGAGTAGTATTACGTCCTCATCCAGCCTTTCTTCCCAAGGTGGTATCGAGGTTTCATTTGAACCAAGATGTGGTTCTTCCTTCTTTTTTCCCCAAACCTAGCTCGGTAGAGGAAAAGTTATTACATTCTTTGGATGTAGTAAGAGCAGTTAAAGCTTATCTAAAAGCCACTGCTCAGATTCGCAGAACGGATACTTTGTTTATTCTGCCGGAAGGCCCTAGAAAGGGTCAGGCAGCATCAAAATCTACTTTAGCCAAGTGGATTTGACAGGTCATAATACAAGCCTATGGCTTGAGAAAGAGACCGCCTCCGTTCAAAGTTAGGGCGCACTCCACAAGAGCAGTTGGAACTTCATGGGCAGTGCATCACCAGGCCTCCCTGGCTCAAGTATGTAAGGCCGCAACATGGTCTTCGGTACACACGTTTACTAGATTCTACCAGGTAGACGTTAGAAGTCAGGAGGATGTCGCCTTTGGGCGCAGTGTGTTGCAGGCCGCAAAAGATCCTCATGCCTGATGGCGCCCAGCTTATGTATCCCTCCCCTCATTTGGCATTGCTTTGGGACGTCCCATTAGTAATGACTAAGTCGCTCTGTGTCCCGTGATGTACGAAAAAGAAAAAGGGATTTTTATAACAGCTTACCTGTAAAATCCTTTTCTTGGAGTACATCACGGGACACAGAGCTCCCACCCCTCTTTTTGGGACACTTATTGCTTGGCTACAAAACTGAGGTGCTCCCGGATGGGCGGGGCTTATATAGGGGAGGGTACTTCCGGTTTGGAATTGGCCAGTGCCAGCACCTGAAGGTAATCTATATAACCCATTAGTAATGACTAAGTCGCTCTGTGTCCCGTGATGTACTCCAAGAAAAGGATTTTACAGGTAAGCTGTTATAAAAATCCCTTTTTCTTCCTCATTACAGACTGAAGGAAGAAATGCGTGGTGCAGGAAAAAAGAAACAATGAAATAGCCTGTGATACTTTTACCGCCTTAGACTCATATTTATCCATATGTACCGCTGTCTACATACACCTGTTCTCTGTGTACAAACTCCTTGGACCTGAAAAATACTTATAAGCAAAATCATTACTCTATCCTTCATATTTAACCTGCAAAGAATGGTAAAATAATAATGACATTCCTGTACATTGGTAAATTGTCAATGACATTCTTTCAAAACCGATTCAAACAAAACCCTCTGTAACCCTTACTTTTCCCGTTCCTACAAACATACAACAGCCGCGACGCATTGAGGGATCGCCGCGGTAAGTTCGAACATATTCACGTTACTACATACAAACAATCCGATACAAACGTGGGGGAAATACTTCCCAGTTTCCAAAACCACAAATGAAAAAAAACAAAAACAGACAGGATTCTACCTTCACTCTTTCAGCAATAGGAAAAAAAATACAATGGGACAACCATGAGAGCAGCTCGAGAACCTTCCATGTACCAGCCATACAAGGTTCAAACAAACGGGCATGAGCCACCATTCCTCATCATTACAGATTTCTGAAGCCGCAGCTCAACTACATCCATTCCAGAGGGATACCCAAAATAGTATCCTTGGACCACCTATGTTAATCTTTTTGGGGTTCAAAGGCCTTTGCCCCAAAACTAGGCTTCGTGCACTGTGTGACCGTCTGACTATGGGAAGCCTCCATTCCTTCCCTTTGCACAGACCTCCTTGTGTCCATGGCGATTCGAATCGGCTTATCGTCTTAAACCTGCGTCCAGGTTAAACCGTTGCACCCATTTTCGGAGATCACCGCCCGGTGTCTTCTTATACGGTGAATTGCAGAACTACAACCACTATATGGTCAAGTCCTCCAACTAGAAACCCTAACCGAGGCATCAACTCTATGGCTTGTTGTCCCAACACTTTTGGAACTACAGCAACAACCACAGATCAACCCCCGAATTAGGCCTCTACCCCTCACAGTGCATGCATACACAAGCGTTTTCCGCTATACACCCATACACTGCGTTGTCAGACTAAACCTCACAGAACAATTACGCCAGTTTACCACCTGCAGAACAATGTGGCTTCTCTCTGTATCTAGATGATAAAATAATGGTGATACCCCCCTGGTTTTTCTCTCTACCCAAAACTGTATTTCAGTACAAAACTTCACAAAACTGGGACAAAATATAAAACACTTTTAAACGCCAAAATGCTTTCCATTTTCCTTCTAAGCACAAATCTCATTGCTCACCTTTAAAAACCCCAAGCTCCTCCCACTAACTTTCTGCTGATATATAAATGCTGAAAAGAAACTTCCGGTTATGCTCAGCTACTTAAAAAAACCAAACTGGTTTATTTACATATCAATTGTTCAGGAAGAGGGAGGGGGAGGGGGGAGCCCAGCCACATTGCTGTGTCTATCAAGACTCCAAAAAAATCCATGGCTACACATTATATATTTCAACAATTTAAAACCTTGTCAAGAAGATGGTGGAATAAAACCCCCCTTTGCAAATGGGAGGGTCCTGACCCATACATCCCCTGCAAGCAAAACCACAAGTTGACTCAAATACAAAACTCCTGCAAAAAGATGGCTCTAGGGGTTTCGACCAAAACCCCCACTCCTCCTCTACAGGCTATACAATACAAGCTTCAAAACATATGAATTGCCTTCTGGGAAGGAAATATTTAAACATAAAAACACATCATTGTACAAAAACTCTGTTAGTCTTACAATCCATCAAAATTCTGTGTAAATTGGAGTTTTTCATATACTGCAAAGCCAGCCGTCCCTGCAATAGCTCACATCTACTTAAATGAAAACAGAGAAATCCCCCCTCCTAACACCATCTGCATGGAGTTTGCATGTCCTCCCTGTGTCTGCGTTGGCCTCCTCCCACACTCCAACTGCTGGTAGGTCAGCCAGATCCTATCCATAACTAGGCCCCAGCATGTGCGTGTGTCCGCAAGCGCGTCGTGGCCCCTCAGGGTAAGACCGCGCTATTTTAAGATACCTCTCAACTCACCTCAAAAGGTGATGCTTAGAAAAACAATTTAAACCAGAGACAAAACCATCCTCAGTATGTCACTCTGGCGTCCCAGCACTCTCCCCAGCAGTGCACAGGTCAAACTGCAAGCGCACAAAACAGGACAAAACTGCGCCAATCAACAAATGCCAATACAGCATATTCAGGGGCCGTGTTTGCTAAACTGGAACTTCCTATCTCAAACTGTAAACGTCTCTCAAAATGGCCGACAAGCCAGGACTACAAAATGGTGGATGACCCACCACAGCACCTCATGGACAACAAAAATTGCGCCATTGACGCATGCAATTTTTCCCGCCAAAACCAGCATCTCTTTAAAAGAAAATCAAAAATGTTTCTCTCCACAAAGACTGACTACACCATTGAAACTTTTCTAAATTATCATCAAAATCCACTGAAAAAGGTGTCAGCTACACTCTACAAGGACCACATGTACACTTACAAACTTAGCCTCCCTTTGGCCAACTAAACAGCACATTCAATAAATGTGAGTTACATGACAATATTAAAAACATATTAATTTCTCTAAGTCCATATACTCTGAGATATTCATCACCACTTTTCTCTACCTAAAGTTCACACACAGTGGCCTCAGCCTGGCCACTTGGCAGGAACTTTCAACTCAAAAACCAAACACTTAATATTTTTACACTTATGGGGACATGTGTCTTTGTCCCCTATAAAGGCAAAAATCACAATCTATTCATTTCTATTTTTCATAGAAATCACAAACACTACACACATACAGTATATTGTTGCTTGTACATCTGCTTAGAGTGTCTTTCCCTCAGGGCGTTTCCCTTCCAGCACCATTGTCCTTCCCTTAGGGCATAGCCCAGCAACACAAAGCCCTTCCCCCATTCAAGCACATGGCAGCCAAACAATCTACTTTACAAACTGTTCAGTGCACTAAATACCACATCTATACCTTCATTTCATACACAATATACAGTCTATATTTCTCACTTAGTTACACTCTTACAGCCCACAGTTTCCATCAGATCATCTCTCAGGGCCCTCCCACTACAAAACATGCTATTTACAGAAAGTCACCAACTTTCACCCTTGTACCTGAGATGCTGGCAGCCCCTCCCCCACTAAACCTCATGGCTCACAAAGACCAGGACAATGCAGCAGCCATGGCTGGCATCAGACTTCTCAATACATCGCACAAACAATCACACAGGCACATGCAGGCATACCCACACACAATCAAATTCACAGGCATACGATCCATGACAAAATCACACACACACATACGATTCGCAGACATACACACACGCTGCAAACTTGAAACATTATTTCAAAAAGACAAATTTTTTATTTTTTTTTTCGTTTCAAAGTACAGCCTCTTTACACATCACATCGCAGGTCCACTCTCCCCCCTCTGCTGATCTGATGCTCAAAGAGGCCGCAATTGGTCCCACCAGAGTCGCCATTAACTGTTGTGGAATTTTAGGCTGCTGTTTACAGAGCACACAGCCTATAATTCCTGTGCTATCTAAGCACACATCAGATTTCATCTTCTTGAAGTAATGCTATCGTTAAGTTAAGTTTGCTAAAATCCACTCACCGTTCATTCGTCCCATCATTCATCCAAGGAAAGCAGCACCAACACAGCTATGTTCTCATCTCCAGCATACCAGCATGACTGATTCGCCGACGCCTAATCATAGGCTTTTATTAAACTCAAAAGATCTCAAGACAGGAGGTGAATGGTTGCAGCAACCAGTCACCTCCCCCCATGGGAGGGGACATCACAGGATGTCCGTTCCACACAGGAGAATGACCATACAAGGACATCCTTCCAACAGGAAATAAAAGGATTCAATACAATAATACATACAGTGAATACAATAACGTATGATGGCTAAAGTCACCGCTGATAGAAATCCTTATTCTGCGCCATTCCATACAATATCGCATATTCAGATTATACTATTATTGAATGGGGGAGGGAGGCTATCTGCAGACGCGCGCTACGAATTCCAACCAATGTTGATCAGACACAGCCGAGACAAGAGCGCGCATTTGCCCATAACCAATGATGTCATTGCAGAGCGAGGATACCCCCTCCTCAATGATCGTCCATGCTAATGCACAGAGGGCCCCCCATCGGTGGACATATCCGCCCCCTGCAAGCATCACACTCCAACCTCAAGACGTTTTCCCCTATCAGACGGGATTCAACCAGCCTCAGACTACCCCAATCAGCTCTTTTAGAGCGGGTTGCGGAAGTACTAACACTGGGTGACACTATGACAATACATATTAAATACATCTCCATAAAAATCTCCACAACAAGGTTTACAACCACTTTAAGCGTAATTGGATTTGCTATTGTTGCATGAAGAGTTCAGTAAGGACTGTAGGGCACAATTAACCTACTGGTATGTTTTAGGATTAAGGGAGAAACCCCATTCAGGTAGGGAAACATTACACACTTCCTGCAAATTGCTTTGCAGGAGTGTAAAACATATTGCTACTGTGCTGCCCACCACAAGAACTAGGATATTATTATTGACTTTACAAGACCAAAATCCTGCCCCTTTATCCAAAATGTAAAAATCAATTTTTCTAAGTTTTAGTTCAGTTGAGTTTTTTATTATTCCTCAGAGGAAAACCCATACTTCTAAGGTGACTTACCTGGATCTGTTATGTCCAAAGTCAAACAGTATCCCTTTATATTTATCTTTTTATAGATGGATCATCTCCAGGCCAGAGCTGGCAGCTCATCTCTTTATATACTGATTCATATGAATTACAAAGGTTTTGTGCAGTTAAGACTCTGAATCCAATAAGCCTCATCTGCAAATTAGATATCAGTATTTCAAGTACTGAGTAGCCAAACCTGAGTGCATCCTGATCCATACCATTTAGAGGTTATTATGCACGCTCCTAGATAATTTAATATATGTCTAGTTTAGCATCCCGATCAGCTGCCTTTCAGCCGGATTCACACTTGTGCGGTGAAAATTCCAGCTCTGTTATCTCTGCAAATAGATAACAGAGCTGTTCAGCGGATCATATGCGTTGTAGATGCGAATTTGCTGACCAGGGAGAGAGAAGGGGGAGGGGGGGGAAGTGTAGTGAGCATGGAAAAAAGTCCTGTTCAGAACGGAAGACATATGCGAATCAGATGCGTGCCCATAGAAGATAATGGGCCTGAATTTGCACCTGAGCCGCACCACAATGCCTAGAAAACGCACACGTTTTTTCGGCACAGCGCAGTGCCAATGCATCGCACATATGTAAACTAGCCTCATAAAAATGGATGTATTTTCTAATGACATGCAAGTTTTAAGCAGCATCCAATTCGCATAGGTGTGAACCCGGCCTTAAAGGGGTTGTAAAGGTTTGTTTTTTATTTTCTAAATAGGTTCCTTTAAGCTAGTGCATTGTTGGTTCACTTACCTTTTCCTTCAATTTCCCTTCTAAATGTTTTTTTTCTTTGTCTGAATTTCTCACTTCCTGTTTCACCTCAGTAAACTTCACACCATCATCCGAGCGGTGTTTAGTCAGCCAGAACAGCTTACTGAGGAGGAACAGGAAGTGAGAAATTCAGACAAAGGAAAAAAAAACATTTAGAAGGGAAATCGAAGGAAAAGGTAAGTGAACCACAATGCACTAGCTTAAAGGAACCTATTTAGAAAATAAAAAACGAACCTTTACAACCCCTTTAAAGGCAGCAGTTATCCAGTTACATTAGATTACGTGATCCTGCAAAAACTTTTTAGAATGGACATTAACTGCGATGTAGTTGGGTTTGTGCAAAAGTAGCAGACACATACAGCAGAGGAGCCTTTTGAGATGAATAGGCCAAATTAACTGTCACAACCAAAAACGTAAATGTATTTTATTGGGATTTTATGTGATAGACCAACACAAAGTGGCAAATAATTGTGAAGTGGAAGGGAAATGATAAATGGTTTTCATTTTTTTTTACAGATAAATATGTAAAAAGTGTGGAGTGCATTTGTATTCAGCCCCCCTGAGTCAATACTTTGTAGAACCGCCTTTCGCTGCAATTACAGCTGCAAGTCTTTTTGGGGATGTCTCTACCAGCTGTGCACTTCTAGAGAGTGACATTTTTTTCCCATTCTTCTTTGCAAAATAGCTCAAGCTCTGTTAGATTGGATGGAGGTGCGTCCATAAGGGCACACGAGCGCCGCCCCCTCTCTCCAGCCACCCCATCTATGACCAATGGATAGATTCCTGCATACCATGAATCTATTCATGGCCGCCGTTACCACCCCCTATTCAGGCGCCCGGCCCTTTTAGGGCACCGGGCGCTTGAATTACAATGGTGGGGGGTGTTTTTGAAGCACCTGATTAAAGCCATAGGCTCTAATAGGCTTCAAAATAGGTGAACTGCGTGTGCCATGCTTGGCGCTCGCAGTCCACCCAGGTGTGTTAGAAAAGCAAATCAATATTTGCTTTCCTAACACTGAACCGCCTCTCCGCCAATCAGGTGCTTAGGTCTGTTTGGCTGAAACGATAGGTGCTGTGATTGGACGCCTATCAGGAGGAGAGGACAGGTGGAGACGCATCGAGGACACTGCTCGCCGCCGACACCCGCTGCCCCACCGAGACAGGGTAAGTGCGGGGCTGATGGCAAATGGGCAGGGGGGTCACAGTGGCGGCATTTAATGGCACAGTGGCAGCGTTTGATGGGCACAGTGACTGCATTTGATGGGCACAGTGGCTGCATTTGATGGGCACAGTGGCAGCATTCGATGGGCACAGTGGCAGCATTCGATGGGCACAGTGGCTGCGTTTGATGGGCACAGTGGATGTGTTTGATGGGCACAGTGGCAACTTTGGATGGCACAGTGGTGGCATTCGATGGGCACAGTGGCAGCATTCGATCGGCACAGTGGTAGCATTTGATGGCACAGTGATAGCATTTGATAGGCACAGTAGCAGCAATTGCTGTTTACATACAACACGAGACTGATGCTTGTGTTTGCCTTTGCGCGCAAGCACGGGGGGACAGGGGTGCTTTAATTTTTTTTTCTTTTTTTAATTATTTATTTTGCTTTTTTATTTCATTTTTACACAGTTTTTTTTTTTTTTTTAATCATTTTTATTGTTATCACAGGGAATGTAAATATACCCTATGATAGCATAAGGTAGTGACAGGCACTCTTTTTGAAAAATCTAAGAATAAAAATATTAAACTCTAGATCTCTCCTCAGCCTTTAACCTCCCTGGCGGTATTCCCGAGTGTGGCTCGGGGTGAGATTTCAGTACCTAAAGCGGTAACCCCGAGCCACACTCGGGGTTGCCTCGCTGGATCCTGGAAGAGGTGACTTACCTTGTCTCTGGGATCCCGCAATGTATTCCCGCAGTGTACAGCGGCCGGATCTTCCGCCCGATGCACTGTGTGTTCCCCTGATTCCCTTCCCTGCGAGCGTCGCGACGCAGGGGGGCGGAACCGGCGGCAAATTCAAATGTAAAAGCACAAACACACTGATACAATGTAATCCTATTGGATTACAATAAAAAATAAAATAAATTGACCTTTGATTGCCCCCCAGTGCTTTCTCCAGTGCCCTTGCCTGCAGTTTTACTGTACTTAGTACCTGGAAACTGCACAGCGACCATGGCATCCAAAAAACGCGCCTCCACCTCAAAGTCGCTATATGACATGCTGGAAGTCAGCGACAGCGACTCAGAATGGGTTGCAGAGGAGTTGAGCGACAGCGACAGCGATTCGTGGGGAAGCTCTTCATCGGACGCAGAAAGTGATTTTAGCGATGATCCTGCGACTGTGCCCAGCGACGTGCGGACCTGGTGCTCAATTGACTGCGGTACGGAGCATGCAGCGCCCCCAAGATTTCCATTTACAGGAGCACCTGGGATTAAAGTGGAAGTTGAGGACAATAACCCCTTGGCATACCTCGAGCTCTTTCTCACGGATGAAGTTATTTCCAAAATTGTTTTGGAGACGAATCGCTATCAGGAGCAACAAGCTGCTACCCATTATCACTTTTCAAGGAGCAGAAAATGGGAGTCAGTAACCCGAGAGGACATATGGAACTTTTTGGGCCTCATAATTCTACAGGGAGTGGTGGGGAAACCCCTGCAGAAGTGGTATTGGACCACCAACAAATTGCTGGCCACGCCTTTTTTTGGCACAGTTATGTCCGAATATAAATTTTCTCTTATCATGAAGTATTTGCATTTTGCAAATAACGAAGACTTTGATGAGAGTTCTCATCCAGCTCCTAAGCTGAAAAAAATTTGGGAAATTTACCAACTTATTCTCACGAATTTCCAGCAGGCCTATGTACCGGAGAGAGATATACTGTAAGTATCGACGAAAGTCTGATGGCGTACAAAGGTAGACTTAGCTGGATACAGTTCATAGCATCAAAGCGAGCTCGTTTTGGCATGAAGTCATTCATGCTGTGTGAATCCAGCTCTGGCTACATCTGGAATTCGGTCCTGTACACCGGGAAAGGGACCAAATTCAGCGATCGATTCAGATTTTTTGGAATGGCAACCGCTTCGGTTCTCTCCTTGATTGAGCCATTGCTGAATCAGGGCTACTGTGTCACCACAGACAATTTTTACACGTCCCCAGAACTCTTTGAGTTCCTTATCTTGAACAAAACGGACGCCTATGGGACCGTTAGGCCTAACCGGCGTGACATGCCGCCAACCTTTGCCCAAAAAAAGCTTGGGGCAGGAGAAATAGTTGCCTGGCAGAAAGGCAAAATGATGGCACTAAAATGGCAGGACAAAAAAAACGTGTGCCTTCTGAGTACCATCCACAACACTTCTACTGCAATGGTACATACCAAAGGTGTAAAAGAGGTCATGAAGCCACAGGTCGTGTTGGACTACAACAACACCATGGGAGGCGTGGACAGGGCTGACCAGGCCATGACCTTTTATCCTGCGATGAGAAAGCAACAGAAGAAATATTATAAAAAAATATTCAGGCATCTTCTGGAACAGTGCCTGTGGAATGCTTTCATTCTTCTGAAAAAAAAATAGTGACAGGCCTATGATCCATGCGGACTTTGTGTGGAAGGTTGCCGAACTAATTTTTCTAAAGCACCAGACGCCAACGACTGTAAGCAGATCTGGACGTCGGGCTGCTGGCGTTGTGAACCCGGAACGCCTGACTGGTCGTCACTTTAAGGACCACATTCCACCTACTGAAAGGAAGTCAGCACCCACAAGGATGTGTGTTGTTTGCTGCTCCAAGCGTGACGACACCGGAAGGAAAATCCGCAAAGAAACGCGGTTCTATTGTCCCGATTGCGATGTAGGACTTTGTGCTGTACCTTGCTTTAAAAATTTTCATACCCGAGACGTATACTGAATCAATATGACTTCTAATATTGCACCCTTGTTTGAGCCAAAAACAATTCTGTGTTTTTGATTATATTATTTACTAAAATTTATTGAATAAAAAGTATTATTATTAAATTATTATTTGTTATTATTTATTATATTATAATTCATGATTTTGTGTTTCAAACTTTATCATACCCGGGATGTCTACTAGACTCTGGTTTGGACAGATTTAGGTGAGTTATTACTAAGAATTACAGGCCTACAATGTAAAACGCCAAATTTCCATGCAAAATAATGGTACCGCTTTCAGCACCTAAAATCTTCCAGAATCATACCGCCAGGGAGGTTAAAGCATCTGACCACACTAAGATTGGTGTGATAAGATTCTTTCCCAATTTCTCAATGGCGCTGTTTATATCCAGCGAAACCGAAGTCATGAAATGCTCGTAGCTTCCGGTTTCTTAGGCCATAGAGATGATTGGAGCCCTTCTGGTTTTCCGATCAGCTCCTTGGTCAGCTGGCGGAACCACCGGCTGCATTCTCGGGTTCCCCAGTGGGACAGGAGAGCCAGAGAAAACCATGGAAGAGGGCGGGGGATGTTCCCTCCCACTGCTTGTAAAAGCAGTCTAGCAGCTAATTAGCTGCTAGGATTGCTTTTACATGAAAGCTGACCGCCGGCTGAAAAAACAATACCAAGACGATACCTAAACCTTCAGGCATCATTCCAGTATAACCACTCAAAGTCCAGCAACATACCAGTACATCGCTGGTCCTTGTTGGGCATATATTGTAATGTTCTTTTTTTTTTCATGCAGCCTGTGGGTTAAATAAAAAAGAGAACTTAACAGATTCCTCCCTTCACATCGATCGATGTGGATGAAGAAATCTCTGCCAAGGAAAGTTAATAAAAATATATGCCGAAGCATGGGGGCAATCCACCCCTATGTCCACCCCTGCTCCTATGCTTCGGCATATATGCTCTTTTTTTAACTGTGGTGTTGGTGAAATCACCTCCTACAACGCTGGAGTCACGGATTTATGTACTGTGAGAGCAAATCCACGTTGCTGTCAAAATAAATAAATCCGTGCTGCAGCTAAATGGCGTACCTGAAAAGCAAACAATGGTAACAAAATCACAGTATCAATAAAACATTAATTCAATAAAACAGCTCAGCTGCGTACGAGCTCGGAGGGACAGGGCACATTTAATTTTTTTTTTCTTATTTATTTTACTTTTAATTTTTTATTTTTACACTGTCCCCTTAAAAAAATAGTTTTGGATCACTTTTAATCCTATTACAAGGAATGTAAACATCCCTTGTAATAGAAAAAAAGCAGGACCTCTTTAACCACTTGAGGACCACCGCATGCCAATGTACGTCGGCAGAATGGCACGGCTGGGCACATGGGCGTACAGGTACGTCCCCTTTAAGAGCCCAGCCGTGGGTCGCGAGCGCGCCGCCGGAGCCTGGTCCTCTTCTCCGTGACCGTCCCCGTGGGAACAGCGGACCCGATCACCGCTGGTGTCCCGCGATCGGGTCACAGAGAGGAAGAACGAGGAGAGGTAAGTGTAAACAAACCTCTCCCCATGCTTCCTAGTGAGCCTGTCACTGATCGTCTGTTCCCTGTCATAGGGGACGACGATCAGTGACGTCATACGCTAAGCCACGCCCCCCCCCCCCCACAGTAAGAAACACAAATCAGCGCACACTTAACCCCTACAGCACCCCTTCCCAGCCAGTGTCATTTTTACAGTAACCAGTGCATTTTTATAGCACTGATCGCTGTAAAAATGACAATGGTTCCAAAATAGTGTCAAAAGTGTCCGATGTGTCCGCCATAATGTCGCAGTCACGAAAAAAATCACTGATCGCCGCCATTACTAGTAAAACATTTTTTTAAATAAAAATGCCATAAAACTATCCCCTATTTTGTAAACGCTATAACTTTTGCGCAAACCAATCAATAAACGCTTATTGCGATTTTTTTTACCAAAAATATGTAGAAGAATACGTATCGGCCTAAACTGAGGAAAAAAAAAGTTTTTTTATATATTGTTTGGGGATATTTATTATAGCAAAAAGTTCTATTTTCGTTTATAGCGCAAAAAATAAAAACCACAGAGGTGATCACATACCACCAAAAGAAAGCTCTATTTGTGGGGAAAAAAGGACGCAATTTTGTTTGGGAGCCACGTCGCATGACCGTGCAATTGTCAGTTAAATCGACGCAGTGCCGAATCGCAAAAAGTGGCCAGGTCTTTAAGCTGCATAATGGTCTGGGTCTTAAGTGGTTAATGTGAGCTCTGGGGTCAAAAAGACCAGATCTAACATTTACACTTAAAAGCAATAAAAAAATAAAAAAGTCTTTAACCACTTAAGCCCCGGACCATTTTGTTGCTAAAGGACCAGGCCCCTTTTTGCGATTCGGCACTGCGTCATTTTAACTGACAATTGCGTGGTCGTGCGACTTGGCTCCCAGACAAAATTGACGTCCTTTTCTTCCCACAAATAGAGCTTTCTTTTGGTGGTATTTGATCACCTCTGCGGTTTTTATTTTTTGTGCTATAAACAAAAATAGAGCAACAATTTTGAAAAAAATTCAATATATTTTACTTTTTGCTATAATAAATATCCCCCAAAAATATATAAAAAAACATATTTTTTTCCTCAGTTTAGGCCGATACGTATTCTTCTACATATTTTTGGTAAAAAAAATCGCAATAAGCGCTTATTGATTGGTTTGTGCAAAAGTTATAGTGTCTACAAAATAAGGGATAGTTTTATGGCATTTTTATTTATACTTTTTTTTTTACTAGTAATGGCGGGGATCAGCGTTTTTTATCATGACTGCGACATTATAGCGGACACATCGGACACTTTTGACACAATTTTGGGACCATTATCATTTTTACAGCGATTAGTGCTATAAAAATGCACTGATTACTGTGAAAATGACACTGGCAGTGAAGGGGTTAACCTGTAGGGGGCGCTGTAGGGGTTAAGAGCATTACTACTGTGTGGGGGCGTGGCTTGGCGTGTGACGTCACTGATCGTCGTTCCCTATGACAGGGAACAGACGATCAATGACACTCACACTAGGAAGCACGGGGAGAGGTTTGTTTACACTTACCTCTCCCCGTTCTTCAGCTCTGTGACCCGATCGCGGGACACCGGCGGCGATCGGGTCCTGCAGGTGCGGTCACGTAGCTCAGGACCAGGCCGCGAGCGGCTGGGCGTCACTGATCGTCGTTCCCTATGACAGGAAACAGACGATCAATGACACTCACACTAGGAAGCACGGGGAGAGGTTTGTTTACACTTACCTCTCCCCGTTCTTCAGCTCTGTGACCCGATCGCGGGACACCGGCGGCGATCGGGTCCTGCAGGTGCGGTCACGTAGCTCAGGACCAGGCCGCGAGCGGCTGGGCGTCACTGATCGTCGTTCCCTATGACAGGAAACAGACGATCAATGACACTCACACTAGGAAGCACGGGGAGAGGTTTGTTTACACTTACCTCTCCCCGTTCTTCAGCTCTGTGACTCGATCGCGGGACACCGGCGGTGATCGGGTCCCGCAGGCGCGGTCACGGAGCTCAGGACCAGGTCGCGAGCGGCTGGGCTTCTTAAAGAGGACGTACCTGTACGTGCTTGTGCGCAGCGGTGCCATTCTGCCGACGTATATCGGTGTGAGGCGGTCCTTAAGTGGTTGAAAAAACAGAAAATTGTCTCTTTAAGGCCGTTGGGCGAAAGTGACGTTTGACGTCGCTCTGGTCCTCCAAAGGCATAGAGGAGGGCATGATGGCCTTGACTCGACTTCCTGCCAATCAGGCCACAGGACAGGATCATCTCCACCGCTTCCAACGGTGCCTCCGCTCCTGTAAACGCCGGAGACCACCAGAAAGTAGCCGGAGGGGGGGCACCTCTCCCACTGCACATAAAAGTTATCTTGCGGTGAATCTGCCGCTGAGACCATTTTTATGTGAAAGCGGACAGCCCGCTGTTTAAAAAGATACCAGGGTTATGGCAGCTATCCGGAAATGAGAGACCAAGCGTTATCATTCATCAGATTTAACGCTCCGCACTTTCTTTTCAACAACATGCTTGCTCTGAACAGTCTTGTCACCTTCATTACTGCCCCGCACTTTCTCCTTACCTCCATGCTTGCTCTGCTCTTTGAAGCCATACTGGATGTCCGGTACAGTACAGTATGGGATAAAAAGCACACAAAAAAGCTTTACAGCAAGTGTGCATAGGGAAGTACAGTACTGTACAGTATGTGCTAAAAAACACACCAAAAAGCTTCTCAATACTGTAAGTGTCTTCACAGAACACTTTCAGTGTCTCTGTGACCGCAATCTCACCTACAGGAAGTCGCAACCACGTGTCAGAGCAAGGAAGATGGGCGTGGCTCATGTTCATGAACCGAAACTGAGTTTGCGTACCAAAGCAAACTTTTGTGAACTCTTCTGTTCGCGAACCAAGTTGTTCGTGAACAGAAGCGTTCGTGAACCAAGGTATCACTGTATACAGTGGGCGGTCCGGAAGTGTGCATTCTATGCATTAAGATAAAAACCCTTCTGTGTGTAGGAGCCTCCCCAGCACCCCCTAATTACTTACCTGAGTCCCATCTCTCTCCAGCAATGTCCACTAGTGTCTTAGCCGTCTGGGAGTCTCCTTGTGATTGGCTGAGACACAGCAGCGGCGCCATTGGCTCCCGCGGCTGTCAATCAAAATCAGTTAGCCAATCGGGAGAGA
Source organism: Rana muscosa (assembly GCA_029206835.1). NCBI lineage: Eukaryota > Metazoa > Chordata > Amphibia > Anura > Ranidae > Rana > Rana muscosa. The sequence goes on from CM055118.1 coordinate 59,658,921, forward strand.
GTGGGCGGGGGCGGGCCGGGCTCTGTGTCTGAATGGACACACAGAGCTGTGACTCAGCTCGGGTGCCCCCATAGCAAGCTGCTGGCTGTGGGGGCACTCGGCAGGAGAGAGGGGCCAGGAGCAGCGCAGAGGGACCTGATAAGAGGAGAAAACCAGGCTGCTCTGTGCAAAACCAACTGCACAGAAGAGGTAAGTATAACATGTTTGTTATTTATTAATTTTTTTAAAACAAGACTTTACAATCACTTTAATATCAATGTTTGCACTGCAGTCTTCATGAAACTCAGTCAAGAACCACAGGGGGGCTATTTACTAAATACAAAAAAACAGGGAAAAAAACTGAAAGAAGATGTACTTCAATACAGGGCATTTTCACCCCCTTCCTGCCCAGGCCAATTTTCAGGTTTCAGCGCTGTAACAATTTGAATGACAATTGTGCGGTCATGCAACACTGTACCCAAATGAAATTTTGATAATTTTTTTCCCCACAACTAGAGCTTTCTTTTGGTGGTATTTGATCACCTCTGGGTTTTTTTTTTTGGACAATTAAAAAAAAACACAATATTTTTTACTTTTTGCTATAATAAATATCCCCTTAAAAAAAAAACTAATTTTTTACTCAGTTTAAGCCGATATGTATTCTTCTACATCTTTTTGGTAAAAAAAAATCGCAATAAGTGTATATTGATTGATTTGCGCAAAAGTTATAGTGCCTACAAAATAGGGGATAAATGTATGGCATTTTTATTGTTATTTTTTTTTTTAAATGTGACTGGCAGGGAAGGGGTTAACACTAGGGCCCGATCAAGGGGTTAAATGTGTATCCTAGGGAGGGATTCTAACTGATTCTTACACACACAGATCCACGTCCCTGCTGTGTGGCAGGCAATCGCAGGTGCCTGGCAGACATCGCGGCCGCCGGGCACACGCATCGGCTCCTGAGTGACACTGCGGGGCGTCCCCTAGAGGCTCAGGAAGCCAAAGACGTCATTTGACAATGCACAGTAGGGAAGTGGTTAAAGCGTTTGTTAATCCCAAAAAAAAATATTGATCCTGTTTCCTTAACCACTTCAGCCCAAGAAGGATTTGTCCCCTTAATGACCAGGCCATTTTTTGCGATACGGCACTACGTCGCTTTAACTGACAATTACGCGGTCGTGCGACGTTGTACCCAAACAAAAAAAGAGCAACAATTTTGAAAAAAATATATATATTTTTTACTTTTTGCTATAATAAATATCCAATTTTTTTATATAAAAAACAAATGTATTTATCAGTTTAGGCTAATATGTATTCTTCTACATATTTTTGGTAAACAAATTGCAATAAGAGTATATTGATTGATTTGCGCAAAATTTATAGCGTCTACAAAATAAGGGATAGAGTTGTGGCATTTTTTTTTTTTTTTACTAGTAATAGTGGCAATCTGCGATTTTTAGCGGGACTGCGACATTGCGGCAGACAGATCGGACAATTTTGACACTTTTTTGGGACCAGAGCTAAAAATAGCCACTGATTACTGTATACATATCACTGGCTCTGCTTGTTTGCACCCTCCACTCCCACATTCGGCACTTTTTGGAGGGGAGCGGGTACCTGGTTTTGACAGGTACCTGTTCCCACTTCCTGCTCAGATCGCCGCTGCGATCTATGATGATGTCGGGCCCCTCCTCCTCCCCCTGCAGCCTTCTGGGACACATTCAGGTCCCTGAAGACTGTGGGACCATTCAGAAAGCAGGATCTTTCCCTGGTTTTGTATACAGTGTATCTTGGTACTTGATCAACACTGCATTTCAGTGAGCTAGCGGACTATAATTATAGTCCCATATGGGTGCTGAGGATATAAGTAACACCTTTTGACTTTATTGTGTTAAGTTATTTACTAAAACTAGAGAGTAAAAATTCTAGTACAGCTCTGCATAGAAACCAATCAGCTTCCAGGTTTTATTGTCAAAGCTTAATTAAACAAGCTGACGTAAGAAGCTGATTGGCATACACAGCTGCGCCAGATTTTGAGTGCACAAGTTTTAGTAAATCTCCACAGTCTATTACAAGTCATGGGGTACTACAAAATAATCCCCATGGAAAGCTAGTATTTTTATTGTGCCTACCTAGAAGATTCATTTGCAGGGGTAAGGTTGGTCATAGCTTTCTGTCAGCACTTAGAAACCTCAAATCAAGCCAGTCTGTTTGCCAAGTCCATAGCTCTATAAATACCCACAGTGTTAAACTATAGCAAACTGCCCTAAGATACGCCACTGCCTTTTGCAGCAAAAACATGCAGAATGAACCTGCTGAACTGGTGCATTGCTCTTAAATATCAGAGATAGTACACATGTCTCACTCACTAAACTGCAATGTCCTTAGTGCCTCATCATCCCTAAGCATACCCTTGGCTACACAGTGGGAGCATTGGTATAAACATGGATTTCATTATCTGTCCATGCTATTATTGCAGTCTAATCTCACCACACTGATGGAAAATTGTGCCATTGTGGTTAATAGACTTTGCTCAACAACTGCTTTCATAGCTAATTGAAATAAAAATATGTTTAAAATGGCCATATGCATTATTGAAAGAGAAATGCTTAAGGAATGTGTTATTTTTACAACTGTGCAATTATCTGTGGAAAATTACAATTGTGAACAGTAAATATGCTCTGCTGCGGCTTAGGCAGCTAATTTTTTTGGTCTACATGAAAAATGTCTCTGTATTATACATTAAACAGATGGCTTAGATATACAACTGAGCTAAATTTTTCAGATAAAACACAGAATGTTCCTTACAATAAAATAGAAGAACAAATACATTTCACATACTCATACTACGGCTATATATAAACTTTGGTTCCCTGTTGAGTTCTAGCTTTGTCTTACCATATGTTGAATAAAATAAATAAATTAATAAAGAAAGAAAGGCATCCCAGAGGATAATTCTTGCAGGTCAGGACCCAACTATAAGCAGGTAATAAAAAAATGGCTTTTATAGAATATATATGAAAGATAAGCAGTCAACTTTTTGAGGTATTCCTTTTGCGTGGGGTGGGGGTTCCTACCTTCAATCTACCAGAGAGGCCAAAGCTCACAGCAATGAGTGAACGTCTTATGGGAAAGAACTTGCATGAGGAACTCCTGAGTTTGGGTGGCTTTGGAAGGCTGATGAGTAATATCTGTGGTATGCAATGATTTTTAATGAGCTTCAACAATCAGACTTAGGCCCCTTTCACACGGACGGTCCGTTCAGGTCCGCCTGTCAGTTTTTTAGGCGGACCTGAACGGATGCTCCATGTAGATCTATGGAGCCACGGATCTCAGCGGTGACATGTCCGCTGACATCCGACCCGCTCCGCTCCGCCAAAGTGTGACGGAGGAAAACCCTATTTTTCCTTCCGTCGGCGGAGCGGATCGGATGACAACGGACTCTACGGTCCGTCGTCATCTGATCCCCCCATAGGGGAGAGTGGGGACCGCCCAGTCATCCACCGGCTCAGCGGGGATCAACGGAGCGATCCCCGCTGAGCAAGCGGAGCTTCACGGGGCGGATCTTCACGGATCCGTCCCGTGTGAAAGAGCCCTTATATTAATATAATGTTTGGTATTTATCACCTTTTATTGTAACTTTTAAACAACTTGACCTAATCGGCTTCTCCAAGGTGGCGGAAAAAGCAGTTCAGTTTAGACTTCTCTTTTCATGGATTCAAGCTGTGGAATCTAAAACGTTCCTTACCATAGTATGTTGTGTTTCAAATGTAAAGGTTCCTTTTAAATTGATATACCATATAAGCAGCGCTCCAAGGGTAATCTGTTTGCAAAGGTTCTTATTACTTTCTGTGGAACATACATAACAAAACTGCCGGTTCACACTGGGGCAACCCGACTTACAGCGTGACTTTGCAAGGCGATTTGGAGGCGACTTCAGCGCGACTTTGAGCAACTTACAAGGCGACTTTGGCTGTGGCCAATCACAGAATAATCAGCTCTGTGGGAGGGAGGGGTTTGCCTGGGTAAACTATTTTCTTTTCCTGTAAAGTTGCTTCAATTAAGATGGAGATCCGACTTGGAGGCAACTTCCATTGAAATCTATGGGTACAAGTTGCTTAGAAGTCGCCTTGAAGTAGTACAGGAACCTTTTCTGAAGTCGGATCAACTTCAGTAATGTACATTAAGACGGCTCCATTCACTTCAATAGAATTTCTTATGTCCAGCGACTTGGGGCAACTTGAGGTCTGACAAGTCGGATCCCAAGTCGCTGTAGTGTGAACCGGCACTCAAGGATCAACCCACAGACTTTATCCTAGATCAGTAAAACAGCATCAGCCCCAAAGTCCTGATTTATTACCATTTGTCTATTCCTCCTAACAAAAGCAACAAGGACAAGGTTGCATTTACAGAACTTGCAGTGCATCAGAGCAAAAGGTCAACATCTGATATATGACAACCAGTGGGTTGGCTCCTTGTGTACCTCTGAGACATGAGTGTTGGGATTTTATAACAATTGATTGTGTCTTTCCCATACACAAAGGTCCATAGTTAACATCAGTTTTCTCAGCTTGAGTAACCATAGAACAAACAAAGGAAGCACCAGCCTAGTGCATTATGCTCAAAAATCCTTTATTAGTGTAAAAAAAAAAAAAAGTGATATACTCACAAACCAACATAAGTATAAGCTTGTCAGTAAAAACGTCCTCAAACCTCTCATCACGCAGAGGGACAATCTGGGTCCAAAAGGTTTTGAGGGACTTACCCTCTTCCTCAGAGGGCTGTAATGCACTAGGCTGACGCACCCTTTGTTTGCTCTATGGTTGCAGTATGTCCAGAGACATCCCAGTCTTGAGAGGGCCCTAAAGCGTGGCATATTCGTGCAAGCCAGATTGACATACAGTAAGTACCTGCAACAATTGAGAGCCACGTCTATGTGCAGGAGGTTGTGTTCTCAGCTTGAGTGTCCAGTTATCTGTTTGTTCTACATTATGGACAGTGTTTCTAAAACTGCGGTTGGTCCTTAGCTACATTTTTAAAGCTGTGCCATAGGAAGCAATGTGGGTAGTAGATGGGCACAACAAGCCTTATAACTAAGTATAGCGATGTGCTTTCTTGCATGTGCAAGGCATCATCAATGACATTTGCTGATAAAAGGCCCACTTCTTCCCTACATTTTCACTATATTGTAAGTTGCTAGGGTGCCATTCTAGTCAGCTGCTGGCAAACTCTACAAGAGAAACAAGATAGATGAAGTAGTAATTCCACTGTGCCGTCTTCCTGGGACCTTTGTTTGGATTGGGTAAGGGAAGGCAGAAATATTTGGAGACAGGGAAGCCATTTTGACCAGCATGTGTTGTACCACATTTGGAACAGAATAGTATGAACTGTAAATAAAAATGACAAAGAAAGTAGCTCAACAAATTACAAAGTTAAAGTTTTGTGAGACATTGTAGAAACAAAGTGTCAAGCCAGCAAGAAGAGGAAAAAAACAATAACAGTGAACCCCAACCACCGATAAAATAAGAAATGAATGTAGAACTAGAATGGTCCATAACGTACAGTATGGGACTTCATTTAATATAGTCTGCAGACCAGAGAACGTTGGGAACCACTGATTATGGAAAGATGTAATGACAGCAGTAGTTTTCCTAATTTTAGATAGCAGGTGAGCAGATTTTGAAGTTGGTTGGAGTTTAACCTTTACATATGACTCTGAAGAATACAATGTCCTCGTTGACAAAGCATATTCCAGCTACGCTGTCATTAAATAATTATTCTCTGAATACATTTTCTTTTCTGTGCATAGACACAATATGGATTATGAAACACTTCATTCTTCTCCAGAGGAAGTACATCATTTGGTGGTTAAACATCCGCAGCAGAAAAGGATAATGCGAATGAGCAGAGGAAAACCTTTGAAGTCTTTCTCGTTTTATGTGAACAATAGTTTATGGCGGAGAATCATAAAACATTTTGTGCTGCATTCATTAAATGGTTCAGCGATGATTCTCCAAGCTATTTTTAAAATGGTCGGGTTAAGGTTTGGAAAGATAGATGTAGATATAATTGTTCTGTTTAAAGAATAAGTGTCACCTTTGTTCAGGTCAAAAATTCTGTTCTTGAAATGAAGGGGATAAAAAACTATTTTTTCCTGTCTGTGAAATTTGTGAGATTTCACTTCCTGTCTTAGAAAAGTGTGGAAATCTCTCTAACAGAGGATTTCCTTTCACTTCAGACAGTTGTCACTGGAAATGTTGTCCCCCTTGGAAGATTTCTCCTCACCTCCGGTTCTGGAGAAAACTGTACAATTTTGGAATTCCTAAAAAAAGAGTATGCTGTTGACCATAGGCATGCGCAGGGGTTGTGCCAGGTGTGCCTGGGCACACTCTAATCACTATGTGCAGTGCCAATTCCCCCTACTGCCCGGGCTCCTCCCCTTGTTGGCCACCCGCCCTGCAGTGCTGGTGGCTTCCCTCTTCTCCTCTCCCCCCAGCTGCTGTGGGGGATGTTTCAGGATAGAGAGTGGGGGAAGGGGAAAGCAAATATGTAATTTACTGGCCCCTTGCTTTTCTAAATGAACACAGTGAACACACTCACTCACTGTGTTCATTCACAGCTGAAGCATAGTAAACTATGTTTACTATGCTTCAGTTTATGAATGAACAGGAAACCGCTCAGCACAGAGCACTTCCCATTCATTCACTGCTCCATGCAGCTGATGCTGCAGAGAAAGGCATGTGTGTTTGAGCTTTGGGGTGCACACCCTAATGCAATAGGCTGCACACACCTATGCTGTTGACATTGATCACAAGGACCAACAGAGGGGGAATCTTCCCAGCAATAAAAAACCTAACATAGCGTATAACCCTTCCACACTCCATACAAAATTTTTGATTAGAGGCACACTTTTTAAGTTCCACTCGTGCAAAGTCCTTACACTTAAAGGGGAGTTCCAGACTTTTTTCATGTTTATTAAAAGTCAGCAGCTACAAAAAGTGTAGCTGCTGGCCAGGGCTGGCCGAAGACATTGTGCTGCCTGGGCCCAAGAATGAAATGCTGCCCCCCCCAAAAAAAATCCTATGCCTATCCAGCAAAAGAGACGTTTCCATAAAGCAAAGAGACAGCCCAATATATTCAGCATGAGACATCCCATATATTCAGCAAAGAGACATGCCCCTTCTAGGGTGACCACGTGCCCCGGATTGCCCGGGACAGTCCCGCATTTTGCAGATCGGTCCCGGGCACCCTCATTCCAGGACAATACAGTGTCCCAGGCCAATCTGATGCCCCCAAAAAAGGCCGCCACGTGACCGCTTTACTCACCAACAGTACTTGTTCTGGCCGGGAATGCCTGGAGGAGCACAATCCCCGCCCCCTGCTTGTGATTGGAGAAATCATAAATCCCGCCTCTTGTGTCCAATCACTGTGCTGTGATTCGTTACAGCACAAGCTGATTTTTGGGAAGGGAGGGTGTCCCTGAATGGTAGTTTGGAAATGTGGTCACCCTAGCCCCTTCCTGCAAAGAGTATTGTGTAGCACCACAAAAGCTCCCCCCTTTCTCTCCACTGCCACCGACCAGCTACGCTCTGATCCCAGCTCAGTGATGCAACATGCTGCAACAACAGCGCTGCAGTGGCGGCTAGGGTGACCACATTTTCAAACTGCCATTCAGAGATACCCCCCTTCCTTCCCAAAAAAAGATGAGGGGGGGGGTGTAGTCTCGCTGACAGGGAATTTGGCAGCGGGTGATTTGTCGGGCAAATGGCTGGTGTTAGCACATAAATCATCCTAACATTATGATCGATATGATGTCAGGATGATCAAATTACATTTATATTACTACATTGTAATATATAATGAAATAGTTTAACTCACCATAATGCAGAATCAGTGGAAGCCCTGAGCTTGTCATTTGCCACCATTGCTTGCCACCAGATGTAGCTTGTTGCTTGCCACCGTTGCCTGCCACAACATGCAGCGTGTCACTTGTCAACATTGCCTGTCACCAGATGCAGCCTGTCACTTGTCACCATTGCCTGTCACCAGATGCAGCCTGTCACTTGTCACCATTGACTGTCACCAGATGCAGCCTGTCACTTGTCACCATTGACTGTCACCAGATGCAGCCTGTCACTAGATGCAGCCTGTCACTTGTCACCATTGATTGTCACCAGATGCAGCCTGTCACTTGTCACCAATGCCTGTCACCAGATGCAGCCTGTCACTTATCACCATTGCCTGTCACCAGATGCAGCCTGTCACTTGTCATCAATGCCTGTCACCAGATGCAGCCTGTCACTTGTCACCGATGCCTGTCACCAGATGCAGCCTGTCACTTGTCACTTATGCCTGTCACCAGATGCAGCCTGTCACTTGTCACCGATGCCTGTCACCAGACTCAGCCTGTCACTTGTCACCGATGCCTGTCACCAGACGCAGCCTGTCACTTGTCACCGATGCCTGTCACTTGTCACCGATGCCTGTCACCAGACGCAGCCTGTCACTTGTCACCAATGCCTGTCACCAGACGCAGCCTGTCACTTGTCACCAATGCCTGTCACCAGATGCAGCCTGTCACTTGTCACCATTGACTGTCACCAGATGCAGCCTGTCACTCAGCCTGGCTCTCTCTCCCTCCCCTTCAGCTTGGCATGCTGGGGGCTGCAGTTTCCCCCCTAGAATTGCAATGGGCCAGCCAGTTATTTGCACTACATATCTCATAATCCTCTTTTCTCCTTTTTGTTTTTTTCCCTGGCCAATGGGAGAAAAAGGGGGAAGAAACATAGCGGTGGCTGTCCTGGGAACAGCAGCATGAGGAGGAGAAGGAGGGGGGAGAAGAGCCCGCAGCTGCTCTCTCTCCACACACACAGCCGCTCCGATCTCATGCTGTTCTGCTGCCCGCTAACAGAAGAGGGAATGGGCAGGAAACAACAGAGATAGTGGCACCTCGAGGGAAGAGGAGGCAGGCAGCACTGATCCTCGCACCGCACGCCGCTCCTAACTTGCTGAGAGGAACACATACAGGGAGGAGGCTGGTGGAGCTAGCGGAGGAGGAGGAAGTTAAATCCTCCTCCGCAATGAATGGTGGGCCTCTCTCTCCTTCTCTCCTGACGTCACTGGTTGCTAGACACAAAGCGGTCCGCAGCTAGCAACCAGTTTGGGCAGGGAAGCAGGGGCCGCTGGTGAGACCCTTGAAGTGGGTCTTGCCACTGCGGCCAGTGACAGCGGCGCCGGCGATGCAGTACAAGTATGACACTGTACACTAGATGGAGGGAAACCCAGGTCCTCAGGCAGTGCGCCCCTGTTGCCGCCCCTCTTAAAGTGCCGCCTGGGACCATGGTCCCACCGGGTCCCATGGTAGGGCCGGCCCTGCTGCTGGCTCTTAACCACTTGACAACTGGGCACTTAAACCCCCTTCCTAACCAGACGAATTTTCAGCTTTCGGTGCTCTCACATTTTGAATGACAATTACTCAGTCATGCAACACTGTACCCATATGAAACTTTCGTCCTTTTTTTCACACAAATAGAGCTTTCTTTTGGGGGTATTTGATTGCCTCTGGGTTGTTTCTTTTTTGTGCTATAAATGAAAAAAGACCGAAAATTTTGTAAAAAAATGAATTTTTCTTAATTTCTATTATAAAATTTTGCAAATAAGTAATTTTTCTTCATAAATTTGGGCAAAAATGTATACTGCTACATATCTTTGGTAAAAATAACCGAAATTAGTGGATATTATTTAGTCTGTGTGAAAGGTATAGGGTCTACAAGCTATGGTGCCAATCACTGAAAATGTATCAATTTGATTACACCTGATGTACTGACAGCCTATCTCATTTCTTGAGACCCTAACAAGCCAGAAAAGAACAATTACCCCCCAAATGACCCCTTTTTGGAAAGTAGACATTCCAAGGTAGTTAGTAAGAGGCATAGTTAGTTTTTTGAGGTTGTCATTTTTTCTCACAATTCTTTGCAAAATTAAGATTTTTTTTATTTTTATTTTTTTTCACACCAAATTGTCATTATAACAGGTTATTTCTCTCACATGGCATGTACATTCCACAAATAACACCACAAAATATATTCTGCTACTCCTCCTGAGTATGGCGGTACCACATGTGTGAGACTTTTATACAGCCTGGCCACATACAGAGGCCCAACATTGAAGTAGCCCCTTCAGGCGTTCTAGGAGCATAAATTACACATCTAATCTCTCAACCGCCTATTACACTTTTGAAGGCCCTGGAGCACCAGGACAATGGAAACGCCAACAAAGTGACCCCATTTTGGAAAGCAAACACCCCAACGTATAATCTATGAGGCATTATGAGTCTTTTGAACTGTTCATTTTTTTCCAGAAGTTTTTGGAAAATGTGGAAAAAAAATGAAAACGCATTTTTTTTACACAAAGTTGTCCATTTATAAGATATTTCCAACACATAGCATGTACATAGCAAAAATTACACCCCAAAATATATTCTCCTACTCCTCCTGAGTATGGCGGTACCACATATGTGAGACTTTTACACAGCCTGGCCACATACAGAGGCCCAACATTGAAGTAGCAACTTCAGGCGTTCTAGGAGCATAAATTACACATCTAATCTCTCAAACACCTATTACACTTTTGAAGGCCCTGGAGCACCAGGACAATGGAAACGCCAACAAAGTGACCCCATTTTGGAAAGCAAACACCCCAACGTATAATCAATGAGGCATTATGAGTCTTTTGAACTGTTCATTTTTTTCCAGAAGTTTTTGGAAAATGTGGAAAAAAATGAAAACACATTTTTTTTACACAAAGTTGTCCATTAATAAGATATTTCCAACACATAGCATGTACATAGCAAAAATGACACCCCATAATATATTCTCTTACTCCTCCTGAGTATGGTGATACCACATGTGTGAGACTTTTACACAGCCTGGCCACATAGAGGCCCAATATCCAGGAAGCACCATCAGGTGACCTAGGGACATAAATTACGCATCTAATTTCCTTACAATCTATCACATTTTTGAAGGCCCTTCATATTTCTAGCATATAGCATGTACATACCAAGAATTACACCCTGAACTACATTCTGCTGAGTAAATGGTAAACAAAAGATTACCTGTGGTTTTAGTAGTGCAATTGTCCACAGAAGGAGAGCCCTGATCCAGGCAGCAGGCAGGGACGTGGTCAGCGTCAGTGAATGTAATTGTCCAGGCAGCAGGCAGGAATATTGTCCATAGTCAGTACAGGCAGAGATACTGTCCATATACAGTCCAAGGTCAGTGCAAGTAGAGACATTGCCAGCAGTGCCAAAATATTGGTCCTGGTAGTAAGCAGGAACATGGTCCAAGTAGCAGGCCAGGAAAGAATGGGGACAGGGGTAGAGGCTTCTCTCACCCAAATCTCTTTGAAGCCTCCGAGTCTCCAGACCCTAATCCGGGAATGAGAAAACTAAAAAATTAGTTTTCTTCATCCAGAAAAACAATTCTGGAGCCCCTCACATATGTGAGACCCCTGTGTCCCCATTAGCATAGCAGGGTAAAAGATCAATCCAAGAGGCAGGCAAAAAACGTGGTCAAACAGTCCAGGGTCAGTTCCAGAGCAGGCAGAGGTAGGTACAGTTTAGGGTTAGGCAGAAGCGTGGTCGTATAACAAGCCAGGGTCAGTTCCAGAGCAGGCAGAGGTAGGTACAGTTTAGGGTTAGGCAGAAGCGTGGTCGTATAACAGGCCAGGGTCAGTTCCAGGGCAGGCAGAGGTAGGTACAGTTTAGCGTTAGGCAGAGGCGTGGTCGTTTAGCAGGTCAGGGTCAGTTCCGGAGAAGGCAGCGGTATGTACAGTGGCATAAGGGGTGTGGTGGTAAATGACAATTACGTTTACCATACTTTCCTAATAATGTAGAAAAGTATGGTAACGACGGAAACATCGACCAAAACAAAGGCCTGGTTGGGAAGGACAATCGGGACAATAATACACAGTGTCTCTTCTAGTTCCTTCTTTGGAGCACACCCGGCATCTCTTCTGACGTTTTCGGCCTGTTTCATGGGGGGGGAGTTTATCAGGAAAGTGGCGTTCATGGAGTCTGCTCACTGAATCCGAGCGAATGCTTTCTGGTGGGTCTTCAGGGTACAAAAGGGCTTCGATAATTTCTTCTTGGTACTGAAAATAAGATAAGGGGGTCCTTGTAGATTTACGGTAAATTACATAAGTGTTGTAAAGGGCCATACTGAAAAGATATATGGAGACCTTTTTATACCAATAGCGGCTTTTTCTTGTGGGAAGATAGGGTTCAATCATCTGATCATTAAAATCGACTCCCCCCCATGAACAAATTATAATCATGAACACATGCTGGTTTTTGGATAGGGCCGTTTCTTTTGGGGATTTCCACGTAGGTGTCGTTATGTATCGTTGAGAGCATGTGGACATTTCTTCTGTCCCTCCACCTGATAGCCAATAGCTCTTCATTCCGCAAAGACGCCGTCTCCCCTTTTCGTAGTCTTTCAGTAACGAGTCTTTGCGGGAAACCCTTCCTGTTGGCTCGCACTGTACCACACGCTGGAGTGCCCTTCCGGTAAAGGTTGCGGAAGAGGGGGATGCTGGTATAGTAATTATCCACATAAAGGTGGTAACCCTTTTCAAGGAGTGGATATATAAGCTCCTAAACAACCTTTCCGCTGGCACCGATGTACTCAGGACATTCAGGGGGATGCAGTTGGAGTCCTTCCCTTCATACACCAGGAAGGCGTAAATGTAGCCCATGACCCGGTCACATAGCTTGTAGATTTTAACCCCATATCGGGTCCTTTTGCTTGGAATAAACTGCTTGATGCCAAGCCTGCCTGTGAAGTGGACCAATGACTCATCCACGGATATATTTTGGTCGGGGATATATAACTGGGGGAATTTCTCAGAGAAAAAATTTAGAAGTGGCCGAATTTTAAATAATTTGTCATGTGATGGGTCATTTCGGGGAGGGCACTGGGTATTGTCATTGTAATGGAGAAAGCGCATTATCATGAGGTATCTGGATCTTGACATAATGGATGAAAAGACTGGCATGTGCTGGATGGGTTTGGAGGACCAATAGGAGTATACTTCATTTTTTTTTGAGACCCCCATGTTGAACGTTAGGCCTAAAAATAATTTTAATTCCTCCACTGTCAATTCTCTCCACACATAGGGACGGGCATAACTTGAATCAGGGTTGTTAGTTATGAATTGTTGTGCAAAGAGGTTGCACTGGGTCACGATGGAGGATAATAGGTCTTGGGTAAAAATTAAATTAAAAAAATCAATAGGGGCAAAATTCTCTGTGTTCACCTGAACACCTGGCTGGGCGGTGAAAGGGGGGATGTTTGCTGCTCCTGAATTGGGGGGAAGCCACAGAGGGTTTTCAAGGGCATAGGGAAGGCTGGCATGGGTCCTAACCCTTTGGGGCTGAGATGACACCCCGCTAGTTCTTGGCCTTTGCTGTAGTGGTACTTCATTTCTTGTGGATGGCACTGTGCTACTGGTGGATGGCACTGAGCTGCTGGTTGATGCCACAGCGCTACTTGTGGTAGCCTGCTGATCCATGTCAGAACGCCTTCGTTTCCTGGGCACACTTTCCACTTCCTCTGAATCTGTAGAAGACCCACTGCTTATAACAGGTTCATATTCTGAACCAGAATCAGACTCAGAGAGCTCGTCGCTGCTCTCGTCAGTCAAGCAAAGCTGTTGGTATGCCTCCTCAGCGGAAAACATTTTTTCGCCATACTGGTGACTGTGGGCTGTGGTGACAAACTGTGGTAGGAAAACTGGAACAGATATGGCTGCACTGATGGGTGCTGATGAGGCTGGTCTAATGAGGCTGCACTGCTGGGTTCTGATGAGGGTGCTGCTGGGTTCTGAGGAGGGTGCTGCCGGGTTCTGATGAGGATGCTACTGGGTTCTGATGAGGATGCTACTGGGTTCTGATGAGGGTGCTACTGGGTTCTGATGAGGGTGCTTCTGGGTTCTGATGAGGGTACACTGCTGGTAACTGATGAGGGTGCAGATGAGCACTATAGTGGCGCTGATGTGGTACTGATGGCACCGATGGGGCACTGTAGTGGCACTGGGCACTGTAGTGGCACTGGTGGAGCACTGGCGGCACCGATGGGCACTGAAGTGGCAGAGGTGGCACTGATGAGCACTGGTGGCACTGATGAGCCTTGTAGTGGCACTGATGAGCTTTGTAGTGACACTGATCAGCCTTGTGGTGGCACTGATCAGCCTTGTGGTGGCACTGATGGACACTAGTGGCACTGATGGACACTAGTGGCACTGATGGGTACTCTGGTGGCACTGATGAGTATTTTTGTGGCACTGCTTACACAGATGGGTACTGTAGGGGCGCTGTAGGGGCGCTGATGGGTAGTGTGGGGCACAGATTGGCACTTGTGTGGCACTGTGTGGCACTGCTGAGCACTGTATTTCAATATATGAGACACTCACTGTTAAAAGGATCTCTCCTCACACGCTGTATCGGTGTGAGGAGAGAAGAGAGCTGGACCTCTGTTTGACCCCAGTTTGTTTACATTCTGATCGCTCCCTCATTGGAGGGAGTGATCAGTCGGTAAAGAGCCGCTATCATTGGCTCTTCACCGCGATCCTTGTTGCAGTGGGAGCCGTGAACTCAGCGAGCACGGACACTTCCGCGAGCGCGCACCAGGGGGCGCGCAGGAAGCGCGAATGCACGAGGACGTCCCAGGGACGTGAGCTCAGGATAACTTGACCGCGCTGTGGACGTCTTTTGTCCATGACGCGGTCGGCAAGTGGTTAATAAACATACACTTACCTGTTCCACTGTCCAGCGACGCGACACCCGGAGCTCTGCTCCTCTCCCCCCCTTCTCCACCGGCGCCTCCATTCATAGTGTGGGCACTCGGCCGTGACAGCCTTCGGCTTCACTGACACTGACCCAGGAGCCAGGGACGGGGGTCAGTGCGTTATGCCTGAGCCTTGAGACCCAGGAGCCAAGGCAGACAAGGGGGAGCGGAGTTATCCGCAGAACGGGGGGAAAATTGATAAAAATAATAATGAAAAAACAAACAAAACAAAAAACAAAAAAAAAACACAAAACAACAACAAGACAAAAACGAAAAACAAACAGAAAAACACGTGGGGGGGGGGATGTGTACAACAGAGCAGCGAACAAGTAGCCCAGAAACAAAGAAGGAGTGGGAAAGAGAAAGGAGGGTCCCTCAGGCTGGAGATGGGGTCAAATAAAATTTAGAGTCCTAGACTAGTCGGGTTTAGATTAAGGAGTGTATAGGACCACCACGGGGCCCATACCTTAAGGAATTTTGCATGGGAGTCGTGGAGGACGCTGGACATTTTTTCATGGATCATAAGGGTCGTCAAGGTATTCTTGACCTCTGGAAATAAGACAGAAGGTTTTTTCCAAGCCCTCACTATTGTTCGTTTGGCAGCAATAAATAAGTATGTGGCTAGTTTTTGCTGGTGAGAGAAAAGGCCCGGGATCGGGCAATGGAGTAATGCAAATTTGGGGTCCTTACGGAAGGGAACATGAAACAGGGAGGATAGTAGGCCAAAGACCCTTGACCAAAATCTTACAAGACGGGGGAAAGACCATGTGTGCAGTTCATCTCCTCATTGACCACAACCCCCGAAAGCATCTGTCATTGCATGATGGGTTTGACTTGGCGATACGGGCTGGGACCCAGTACCAGCGCAAAAGGACCTTATAGGCTACCTCCAACGTGGCAGTGTTAAAAGAACATTTTGCTATGCTGGACCAGGCCTTACTCCAGTCTGCAAGATCTATGGCGGACAGGTCACAACTCCATTTAAGCACATAGGAAAGGGTAGTGGAAGAGCTGCCGGAAGTTAGTAATGAGTAGATCATAGAGATTGTGCCACGAGCACCTGGGCAATGCTGGCAGGTGTGCTCAAAGGCAGTTATTTGATATGGAAAGGAGCCAAGGCGCCGAAGGGAGGTTATCCAGTGTCGCAGCTGAATGTAGCGAAAGAGCTCGGTAGGTGGAGCTTCATGGGTCTCTTGAATCGAGGCGTTTCATTTTTTTAACAGTTTGCTTTATGTAAACCAAACAATGAACTTCTCTTCTTGCACACTTTTGGTCTTTTAACCTTACCACTGAAATGTTGTTCTATTTGTTTATTAAGTGCAAAAAAACCTTCTGATCCTACCAGAAATCCTGTGCGCTGATATCCTGTGCTCTCTGCCTCTGCTGATTGTTATCAGTTAACATTGTTTCCAGCTTTCTCTGTGAGCTACTAAACACCTCCCCCTCTTCGAATGCTAGGGTGACAACGCCGCTTCTCCTTAGATACAGTACAGAGAGTGAGCCTTGTTACCTAAAGGGCCCCTTCACATGCGTGGCTGGGGGCAGTAAAAACAGGTGGCAGAGCCGTGGTTTTACTACCCCTTCCTGCCATCCAACTGAACTGTAAAATGCAGCCAGAGAGGCAGTTCACAAGCCGCAGCTGTTGGAAATATAACACGGCATGGCTGCGCCTACCTGTGAGTCAAAGCTTGATACCTTTTTGTGATGCATTAACCTCATTTTAAACCCCCAACCCCTGCTAGTGGTCCTTTAATTTTACTATATTGCTGTTATTTCAGGTGGTGGCATAACTTAAAAATGTCAGCAAAAAGGTTGAATCTCCAGTTATTTTGTCCTGACCTCTGACCCTATAATTGCTCCTTTTTCCAGAGACCATTTGCTTTTGATTTTACAGATCAACATGGTAGAGCACCAGACAGAGGATGAGAAACTACATCAACAGCAGAATCCTTATATGCTCTTCCTGCTGGTTTTAGTCTTCTTCCTCACAGGACTTGTTGGTTTTCTGATCTGCCATATCCTGAAGAAGAAAGGCTATAGATGTCGGACATCACCAGAGGAGCTGGACCCCGAGATGAAGGAAGATTTGAGCAGAGAACAAGACCGTAAGTAGGAGACAGACAGCTACACTATTATTATTCTGTTACAATGTTTACAGGGCAGTCCAGGGCTCAGACTAGCTTAAAACATATAGCTTTGTATAATAAACATGAGTATGACATCTTGCACACTGCAGATTGAAAATGCTCAGAACAGCATTTTTTTTTTTTTACTGATCTTAATTTAAGCCCATTGTTTACATTATGATGGTACACAGAAGCGCCTAAGCAAGTTACATAGTTACATAGTTAGTCAGGTTGAAAAAAGACAAAATCCATCCAGTTAAACCAAAAATAAAATAAAAAATATCGTACAATCCCATATACCCAATTCTATACCCACAGTTGATCCAGAGGAAGGCAAAAAAAACCAGCAGAGCATGATCCAATTTGCTTTCCGTCTTTGGAGATTAATTTTTTTTTCCTCTAGACGTAAAGAGTGCCCCCTTGTCTTTTGTGTTGACCGTAAAGTGAATAACTCAACACCAAGTTCACTATATGGACCCCTTATATATTTGTACATGTTAATCATATCCCCCCTTATTCTCCTCTTCTCAAGAAAGAATAAACTCAGTTCCTCTAGTCTTTCCTCATAGCTGAGCTCCTCAATGCCTCTTATCAGTTTGGTTGCCCTTCTCTGCACTTTCTCCAGTTCCCCAATATCCTTTTTGAGAACTGGGGCCCAAAACTGAACTGCATATTCCAGGTGAGGTCTTACTAATGATTTGAACAGGGGCAAAATGATATCTCTCTCCCTGGAGTCCATACCTCTCTTAATACAAGAAAGGACTTTGCTCGCTTTGGAAACCGCAGCTTGGCATTGCATGCCATTATTGAGCAAGTGCTGTGTTTTTAACAGTAGAAAAAAAAATGCAAAACTCTGAGTTCAGTTATTTTGCACCAATATATAAACGCCAAAAAATACATCCAAAAATGCTGATGCTCAGACATCAGTACCGTGTCCAAGAGGCCTATGTCTGAATAGGCATACTTTGGGTGAGGCTGGAACATACCCTACATTTTTTTAATATAATACTGGGAAGTATAGCATTTTTTACACGTTTTAGAAAATTATTCATTACTTCCAGTTACCCTAGAAAGAGACGCTCAATTGACCCTATAAGCCTGTTTTCATACTGTAGATCATTTTTTTTTTTTAGCCTTAGGGAGACCAGAACCCAGTAAATTCTTCCAAAACTTTCCATGTCTTAACATGGCCATGATCAACATGGAGATCGCGATTGGCCTTTTGTTGACCCCAATTCTCAATCTTTCCTATTCTATCCATGACAAACAAAAGAAAAGTCTGGGCTATAGCTACACTTTAAATCCATAACATATTATGCTAAGAAGCTGTAGGGCTGATCCATTGAAATTGAAGAGAAATAAAATAGCTCACAATGGCAGTTTTATCCCATAGCACCTGATCAAATTCTTGTTTAACGTTTCCCCAAAAATAGGCAGCGATTGGTTCCTGTTACAACTTAGATTGCACGCTTGCCTGCCAACCTACCATGTATACTGCAGCACAGTTAAACCTGGTGGCCACAGAGGGCTTCTGTGTATTTTTGGCACAGCCAAACAAGCTAGTATTCCTCCTGCAGGCCCAGATGGGACTCCTGCCTGCAACTGAGGCTCCACTGCTGAGTCACAGGCTTGGGCTGGCACCGACAGGAGTCAGCAGCATATATGATGAGATCCTCTATGATACTGGGATCTGCACTGTTGTGCACTCCCACTGAAATGATGGCAAAGCTATGAGGCTTCCTCCAGTCAGCTCTAGCTGATACTGGTACTAGTAGGGAAGCTGGAGCCTTGTGTGCCAAGGGCAGCCATATCAGGCCAGAAAAACCCCGCATCTCCACCCCCATCCCAGGAGCCGGCTGGAGTGCAACACAGTGCACTTCTGCTGAGTCGCAGCCCCCATCTGCTACAAGTCTAGCTGTGGGGACCAGGGCATGGCTGGTTGTTAAGAACCCTGCCACTATTTATAAATAAACCAGAGTTAAAAGCACAAATAAATGCTTACATGCCCTGCTTTCCTTTTCATAAATGTTATGTCTTTGCCTTGCATTTTGCCTGTGAACATTCTAGTGTATTTGACTATTCCAAGAATAGTTGATTTCTTAGCTACTGGCTCTCCATCCTACCTGAACCATCAGAGCCCTCAGTTCCCAACATGGCCTCACATAGGCTCTTTTGACAGCCCCAAGGCCTTCATAGAGTGCTGGCCCAGCAGGTGAGAGGATCTGCTGGGGAGACAAGTGTTGCTTCTGTCCATGCAGCTGCCCACTCCCTATACTAAGCAGCCGTCTGCTGTTTCTTTCCAACCAGCTGCTCTTTGCTTTGTTCTCATTTTTGCACAGTCACTGGCCATGTGGTTGTAGTTTCTATGGCAACTGATGCTTTCTCCGCTCCCAACATGTTCTCCTGTGAAATTTCATGATAGGATGTCAAGATTCACTATCTGCTTGGTGCCACTGATGTCAAAGATAAGATGGCAGTGTCCAGCAACAATCCTACCACATGTGGTTGTAGGTTCTATGGCAACTGATGCTTTCTCCGCTCCCAACATGTTCTCCTGTGAAATTTCATGATAGGATGTCAAGATTCACTATCTGCTTGGTGCCACTGATGTCAAAGATAAGATGGCAGTGTCCAGCAACAATCCTACCACATGTGGTTGTAGGTTCTATGGCAACTGATGCTTTCTCCGCTCCCAACATGTTCTCCTGTGAAATTTCATGATAGGATGTCAAGATTCACTATCTGCTTGGTGCCACTCATATCAAAAATAAGATGGCAGTGTCCAGCAGCAATCTTACCACATTTTAAAACAAAAAAAGGAGATGTCTGAAGTAATTGAGCATCAAGACATTCAGGATTTTTTTTCAACAAAGCTTTTAATTAATCAAGATAAATTATAAGAAGGTGATCAAGTATACATTAGTCACAGTGTCATAAAAGAATAACGCAATAAAATGACAGATAAAACATTAACATTGTTTTTCATACATTCAGACACCATACTCTATATATGCCTTTTTGTGGGGCCATAAAACATCTTGCCAAAAAAAGATGTTATAAGGTCTCGTTATTGGTGTACATTTCTCAGAGACATTTGGCTCTTGCCATTAGGTCTCTACGGTGCTGGAACTCCGTTGTGGGGAGGCAATGGTGGACTATAGCCCAGGCAAGGTCTCAGATCCTCTTAGACCTCACCTGTGAGAAATTTGAGACCTGTAAAACATATTTCACCCGTCTAAGAACACCATTAGCTTCTTCTAGTTGCCCGGATGTTCCAGGTCAACATGTTTGAGATTAAAAACCCATTTTGCCTTTTAATAAACCACCTATACTGGGAGATTGAAGCACAGGAAGATTTAGCCGGGGTTCACACTGCTGCAGTGCAGACACCGCATGTAATTTGCATAGGAATCCCAGCACATTCTTCTGTGAATTACACGCGGTGTCTCTGGGGTGCGATTTGAGTCATAGATTTGTATGGCTCAAATCGCACCGCATTCGCACCAACTGGTGCAGGACCCTTTTTTTTGTCTGCACCAGAATCAGGTCGCATGGGTGTTCACAGGCATGCGATCTGATTCTGCAAATCACGCTGCATTTTGCAAACTGATTGGGGGAGGACGTTAACTTAACATATACTCCACAATCAGTTTGAATGGACGGGTTGTGATGCAGTGCCAAATCTGCAGTGAATTCACACCGCATCTAGTGTGAACCTAAGCCGAGGAAGGCTCTGGTCCATTGTCTAAAAAACATCCCTGCAGCATATTTTAAAATTGCCATTGGAATTAAACATTTTTAAACACCAACAGAAATAGTTAATATGAAAGTAAAAATCAATTTTGCTTATCCTTCTCTCCACTTGTCTTACACCTGCACATAAAATCCAGTTTAAAACTTTCCTTATTAAAATTCCATAAAAATTTTAGTTTAGTAGTTTTATGGCCATAGTATATATTTTTATTTCCTGACGCCACCATGGCAGCATACTAGTGATAGAGCTCCGCCTCTTGACCACTCCCTCAGGACCAGTGAATAGCATAATTTAAAGGCCTAGTTAGGCCCCAGCCCATTCTTCTTTTTTTCCTCATACCTCAACGCACCAGTGAAGAGTAAGCAGTACGTATCGTGGTCGTTCCAACATTCCTACTCAAACTTGACAGAATAGACCCGGGGGCCTTGTCATCAGGGGACTTTGTAGGAAGCACTATTCAGTCCTCTGTCTCATCCTAATTAGAAGATTGGTTTGACAAGTAGATCCCACGCTGTCAGCTAGTTATTTATCACTAGTATGCTGCCATGGTGGCGTCGGGAAAATGGAAAATTGTATCAAATACTTACCGTAATTTTCCATTCCTGACGCCAAACCATGGCAGCATATATGGTCCCACCCTTGTACGTTTCAATATGTAGCTAATTACAAAGAATGGGGTGGGGTCTGACTAGGATTTTAATTTATGCTGTTCACTGGTCCCGAGGGAGTGGTCAAGAGGTGGAGTTCTATCACTAGTATGATGTCATGGTTTGGCGTTAGGAAAGGAAAATTACGGTAAGTATTTGATACCATTTTCAGTTTTTTAACATCAGCATTGTAATAGCATCACACACCACAGTTGTTTTCTGACAAACCTATATAAACTTACTTGCGAAATCACCTTTCATGTTGTGAGTTCTGCCTGTCTGCTGCTCATCTCTTTCTACAACTGTCTGTATGCCCTGCATACTTTTCAGCTTCTACTCTGCTGTTCACTTTCAATTTAAAAGGACTATATTTCCCATGGTACCTTGCTGCATGCAAGCAGTGATTCCTGTGACTTTGCCTCCTGAAACTCCTCCTCTCAGTACCTCTGTAGTTCAGAAGGCAGGCTCTGTTTACATAGTAAATATTTGTCACAGAATTCAAGGAAGTAAATGTGTTTACATTTTGACTGTAGATACACTTTCAAACACAGATATGTTTCCTAATATAAACATCTGAGGAAGGTAAAACCACAGCTACATACAACATAATTGGCCAAAAAAAAATAATCTTTTTTATTATTAAAGTCTTTCTTTCCATAGTCTTTCAGGTACTAAATACAACAAACACAAACTGTATATGATTAATTAGGGGAAAAAGGGGGACAGTCTCTTTAAATAGCCTGCTTTCCAAGGGGGATGTTTTTTTTTTCCATGGTCGTCTTGCCAGTCATGTGACACACGGGGTCTTTTTACTCTTTGCCTTTTCTCCAGTGATGGACAGTCTGCTAAGTGTGGCTACCATTGTGATGTCAGTGACATTCACTAGTGCATTGTACTATGAGCCCACACTAACCCGGTGTGTTCATGAAAGCCTGGACTCATGGAAAATGGTTTGAATGACACAGGTGCTGACATGGTAGTAGAACAGAGTGTTGTGTCTTATGCAGATAGCGTGAGGGAGGATGTAATTATTGCAGGAAAAGCTGTTTTGTGGAGAAAATTGGGCAATTGGATTTTTAGTTTAAGTGGAGTTCCGCTTTAAATATTTTCACAGTTCTAAAAATCTCTGTGAGCTGTTACTGTTCAAATGGTTATAAATGCACCTTTCTATAGATGTTATAGTTTGTCTTCCAAATCATCTTGACTGAAGGAAAAGATCAAGGGGGGATCAATTTAACTAAAAGAAAAATACACTGAACAGTTGTGTACAGAAAACTGTGTTGCATAATATAGAGATCAGTAGGGGCAAAGGAGTGAGGCTTGGAATTCCAGACTCTCATCAGTCTGATTTTGAACACATGGCATCCTAAAAAAGGAAAAAGACCTCCTACATGCATGCAGTTCAAAACGTGCTGAGGTGGCTAGATGGCCAAGGTAATTCCTTTGTGGTCATCACACCGTGTCCATCTAGAAGGAACCAATAAGCTTTGGCCTAAAGTTAGGTGGCCTACTTGGGCACACACGGAGGGAGATAGATCTGCAGGATTTAGGGAGAGTTTGGAAAAGTATAGAAATTGTTTTAGAAGGGTAGAAGTTGTGTTAGAAGAAAGGGACAAAGTAACAGAGTGGGCTAGATGTGTAGGGAACAAAGGGGAGGATAGGAATGTTGGGTAGGGTGGGGAATAGGTGGGGTACAAACACGGGAAGAGGCGGAAGTGATTTGATCCAAGTGGATGAAAAAATAGATCTGGGCAGGTGATGATGGTATAGGGATGGGCTCTGGGCGAAGAAAAGGGGGCCAGAACCTACCTGCACATCTTGGGGAGCAAAATGGGCATGGGTAGCATTGCCCACTGCCATCCGATGTTGAGGGTTCAATCATATTTGAAAGAGAAAAGAGAGTCTTGGGTCAGACAACACCTGTGATGTTGAAAGATAGTAGGCTAACTTTTGACTAGACAGAGGATTAGTATGTAAATATATGAGGGGGTTTCAGTGTATTTGAACACATGCATGTGAAACAGGAAATGTATCAATAGCCAAAGCTTGTTTTTTGTTTTGTGAATAATACTTACATTACAGCAGCGATTTCAAACCTCTTTCACACCACAATAAATCTTTGAATGTTGGTACCACATAGCATCAGGCATTATAAAAACACTAGATTATCACAGTGTTAACAAGTGTGTTTACCTCTGTCACAAGGGAAATGAGCAACAGTACTATATAGAACAATGACTAAAGAGAATTACTGAGATACTTGAAAAGCTTGTGCATCTTGACATATCTGATGCTTCTCAGGGGAAGCAATCAGGCACCGCCATATCCTTTTATGATGTTGACACTGTCAACTAAAGGACGGAAGGAAAGGTGCACATTATACAATAAGAGCTGACAGAAAATTTAAGGTGGAATAAACTTGCGTAGATCCGTTTCTTAGTAAGGTAACTATTTTCAGTGCTCTGGAAAAACGTTAACGGACTTTGTTGCATGTCAATAGAGGGGATCAGCCATATGACAATATGAAGCCAGCTTACAACTGTTTATTCCCTTATTGGATTGCATCGGGTATTCCTAAGAATTTTATACGCTTCAATTAAAGCACATGAAAGTATGCTTCATACATGCTAAAGTGGCCTATCACAGCAGATCCAGGGTTCTATTCTCTCTAGTTGGTCAGCTCCCAAACTGTGTGAAGTTAGTCAAGGTTTTCTCCATGGTGACATGATATAACCTGAGATTATGATAAGGGCATTTGGATGCTTAGTTTGAAGTTTTTCAATAACCCTGTGGATGGCATTCCTTGTCAGCCTTGGGTTGGCATTGGCAGGAAGGTGGAATAAACACAGCCACAACAATGACATGTAGAATCTCCCTAGACAAGTAATAAGGCCAACCAATAGATCTACTGTATATCTGGTCAGCAAACACTTTCCTTAATAGTTATGTGACCAAGGTTGCACCATCTAATGTTTACAAAAATAACAAGCCCCCTTCCTTTCCTCTTACCACTCCTTGTGCAGTCCCTGTCCACTCTAACAATCTGGAAAACACTTATGGTAACATTGTGATCAGGAATATCTCTATGCAGCCATGTTTCCTGAAAAACACATATTACTACACTCACGTTGACTCTGAACTAACCCCATTAGCTCATCTACCTTATTTGCCAAAGATCTTATATTCCCCATGATAATGGAGGGAATATTTAGTTTAAATCTTCTTCTCTCCCAATAAACCTCTGTCCTCTGCTGTGGTGAATGGGAGCATTGCTTAAAATAGGTACTCACCTGCTGTGCACCTAATACTGAAGAGAATGAGGATGATCCTTGCCTCGAAAAAGTTGAGTACTGCAAATCATGTTAAATATATGATAACTGACTTTGCAAACCGGTGGGGGGGACCTAACAGCTGTTGCTGTTGCTGTTGCTGTATGTACAGTGAAAGGGCTGCTGTTGAATTAAATTGGGCTGTACAGTCTTGCTAGAGGGCATGGACAGAGAAATCAGATGATGCTCGTAAAACTGAGAAGCTATTTGCTGCCGAGTAAGAACTAGTTGCTGCTGCTGACTATAAGGTGTAAGAAATTGAAACTGCTGTTTTAAGGGGAAATTGGGCTGCACGGCCTGACTGGAAGGACACTGGGACCAAGAAGTCAGATATTGGCTGATCAATCTGATTATCAATCTGAAGGCATAATTGCTGCTGAGAATACTGAGACTGTAATGATGTTTGCTGCTGCCAAGGGTAAGGGCCCTGCTTGTTATTGTGTGACAACTGGCTCAGTTGAGAATTAGACCCTGATCTCTGTTGCCCACGTGAAAACATCCATTACCCATACTGTGTGCCCATTCCCCACTGACACAAACCTTGCATGTCCTTTAAGTATCTCTGTAGGAACTGTAAAAAATTAGACTGCATTAGGTAACCAAAGAGTCCTTGTTGAGGTCCTGGCTGCTGACCATAAGTATTTAAAGAGCCAGTGCAATGTTTTTTTTTTTCTTAGGTTTACAAACATTTTAAGTTTAGCATAGGTAGTGCTACAGAAAACTGATGGTTTAGATCAGGGGTATCCAAACTTTTTAAACAAAGGGCCAGTTTATTGTCATTCAGACTTTAGGGGGCTGGACTTTGGCCAGCAGGAGTGGAAATTTTTCTGGCATCAGTGGAAGTAAACATCACCACATTTGGTATTAGGGGGTGGAATAGTGCCCCATCATTACTAGCATTAGGAGGAATAGTGCCCCATTGTTGGTGTCAGTAGGAGAAATGGTTCAGTCAGTTGGAAGAATAGTGTCTCTTATCAGTGGGAGGAATAGTGCCAGAAGGACCGGATAAAGGCAAGCAAAGACGGCCACTAGGCCGCAGTTTGAAGACTACTGGTTTAGATAATTAGAGACTACATTAATGCTAAAGGAATGGTTGTAGACTGAGAATATGCTGCTGGAGTCAGGTAGAGAATGTGGACATGTTTCAGGATACAGACTGTCAAACTGCAGATATACTAAATACACAGGAAACATTTATGTTACACAAGACTGCTGGGGGTTGTTGCCATTACAATACTCATACATTGCTGTTCCCTTCAGCCCCCTTAAAATTACTGGTGTTGTATTTGATAGGCATGTCAGTATGACCCATTATGAAAGAACTGTGAAAAACATACATGAAAAAAAACAAGGGAACACACAAAACAAAAGTTTGCACTTCAAGTACCAAGGGGCTTGGGATCCATGGAAATAAAATAATTATGTGATGAGAGAGATGAGTAGGTCTACCTGCCTGTCATGTTGATGGATTCAGTACTTGCTCAGTCACTGACCCAGAATAAGTGTGCAAATAAAGAGCTCTCACTTAACTGGCTGCATGCAATATATACATGTTAGACATAACTGCCAGGCAATAAGCATTTTTGGAAGGAGGCTAGTAATGGCAGCTTCCATATAGACTGATCAGCCATAACATAATGACCACTGACAGGTAGAGTAAATATCATGACAATGGCACCTGAAAGTGGATGGGATATATTAGGCAGCAAGTGAACATGTTGTCCCTGAAGGTCACATGTTAAAAACATAAAAAATGGGCAAATGTAAGGATTTGAGTGACTTTGACAAGGGCCAAATGGTAATGGTTAGACATCTGGGTCACAGCAACTCCAAGACTGCAGCTCTTGTGGGATGTTACCAGTGTGCAGTAGTCAGGACCTACCATAACTGGTCCAAGGAAGGAAAACCGGCAAACCAGTGACAAGGTCATGGGTGGCTAAGGCTCGTTGATGCATGTGGGGAGCGAAGGCTGGCTTGTGTAGTCTAATCCAATAGAAAAAAACTTGGTGAAGAACGTAATTCTGGTTCCTATAAAAATGTGTCAGAACACACATTGCATTGCGGTTTGTTGTGTGTGGGACTCTGTAGCCGCAGAGCGGTCAGGGTGCCCATGTTGACTTGTGTCCATAGCCAAAAGTGCCTACAATGGGCACTTGAGCATCAGAACTGGACCGCGGAGCAAGGAGGTGTCTTCGAGGTGTTAACTTGGACTCCAAATTCTCCAGATTTCAGTCCAATCAAGCATTTGTAGAAAAACAAGTCCAATCCAGGACTTAAAGGATACCTTCATCCAGTGTAATGGAGTCCATGCCTCAATGTATCAGGGCTGTCTTAGCAGCAAAAAGGGGACCTGTGACAAAAGTGGATATCAGATACCTGCCCTTCTCACCAACTCATGACTCACACTGTGCTGTCACTTACGTAACAATGCAACTCTTAGCTGCATCCTGCACAAAGATTTTCCAGCTTGCGGGACCCAATCTAGGTGCCGGCAGCCTGAGAGTGATTGTCACTGGGCTACGTTAATTAAGCAAAAAAACAGAGTAGTGCGGCGCTGTGCTGGTGAATGATATCGCTAAATAAAGGAGTGATAATCAAACATATGGTGAAAATAGAAATGCAGTGAACAATGCATAATCAAATAAACCACAAATCAAATTAGTATAGTGTTGGTATCTCCACAAAGGGAGTCCACACACTAAAAGTACTACCGTGAGTGAACACAGGTGCATATAAATAGTCCAAACAAATGAATGAAGTGACTTATGACTGAGGAAAGTCCATGTAGTAGAAATAAAAAAGGGTCTCTGTGTGTGTTGCAGGTGCACCAACCTGAAGGTGAGCACAACAACCCTGAAGGTAGGATGAACTAATAAGTTGACATAAAGTCCAAACACCTCAGACCCATTTCAAGAATAGCTTCCCACGGAATAAACACATGTGAAGAACCAAACTGTTGTCTGATGAATTCAAATAAAAAACACTTGAGACAATGGATAAATGGGGTACTCTTACCACAAATGGTAGACTCATCTACCGTACGATAGTGAGTCAGATAGGCTTGAGGTCTCAAAGACCATGGATGGTGGAACAGGATGCCTTGGATGTCTTGAACCGTCCAGGAGAGGGTAATCCGATGCACTGAATGGCTAGTAGAAACTCCTCCAGCATATAGGCTCCAAGGATACACAGATTAAAGAAATAAAGACAAAAAGGGGAAGCTCCCAATGGTGCAGGTCAATAAAACTGTATCAGGTTTATTTCCATAAAATTGTCATACAGGATGTTGACAAATGATAAAAAAAGTGATCACAATCTTAAAAGCAATGCTGTATCAGGTTTATTTCCATAAAATTGTCATACAGGATGTTGACAAATGATAAAAAAAGTGATCACAATCTTAAAAGCAATGTAGGGTACAGCAAAACCGACGCGTTTCGACTTCAAAGTCTTCAACAGGGGCAGCTGCCTGTGGCGGGAACTGGTTTGTTTTGTTTGGACCTGTGATTGGTCCAGAGCACCGCTGTCTATGATGCCTGTTTAGTGCGTTATTTTATAATTTTCCATTTATTACTTGATAGTATGTAATTTTAGATATTATATGTTTTTTCATTTTCTTCCACTTTGTTTGTTTGAGTGCTGACGGCTTTGAAATTTGTAGATTGTGGGTTCTAGCGCAGTTTTACCGTAATTTATTTTACGTTAATTAAGCAATTAACCCTTTAACCACTTCAGCCCCGGACCATTTTGACTGGTTAAAGACCAGGCCCCTTTTTGTGATTCGGCACTGCGCCGCTTTAACTGACAATTGTGCGGTCGTGCGACGTGGCTCCCAAACAAAATTTACGTCCTTTTTTCCCCCCACAAATAGAGCTTTCTTTTGGTGATATTTTATCACCTCTGCGGTTTTTATTTTTTGCGCTATAAACAAAAATAGAGCGACAATTTTGAAATAAAATTACATATTTTTTAGTTTTTGCTATAATAAATATCCCCCAAAAATATATAAAAAAAACATTTCCTCAGTTTAGGCCGATACGTATTCTTCTACATATTTTTGGTAAAAAGTCCTTGGTTTTAGCAGAGTTCAGTCAATGAGCAAGGTGTTATTGGTTCTCATAACTTGACTGTTCCTTGGTTAATGGTACATGAGAACTGTCAAACTTTCCTGGCATCCCCCTTTTCTGTGGGATCAAAGGGGTGTTAACAGAGGCCATCTGACCAATTAGGAGTCTGACAGTGTTAATTTTGGCAGCAAATTTTCGATTCAGTTTTAGTCTTAGTCTTGGGACTAAAATGGCATTTTAGTTTTAGTCCCATTTTAGTCTTCTGCAATTGTTTTAGTTTTAGTCGTATTTAGTCGACTAAATCTCCAGTACATTTTAGTCGACTAAAATGTCCTACGTTTTAGTCGACTAAAACCTCCAGTACATTTTAGTCGACTAAAACTCATTTTAGTCGTCTAAAATCTAATGAGTGTAATGAAATTGTAATGCATTAGTTAACATTTCTCTACTATTTCCAAACTCATTATATACTGCTGGAATGAAAAATCTAATATCTTATTATTTATCTTATTGAGGTATGAACATGCACTACAGACCAGTGTTCATTTTGAAGTCAAATTTCAATTTAGTTTTAGTCTTAGTCTTATGCCCCGTACACACGATCGATTTTTTCGACGGTGAAAACACCGTCGAGAAAATCGACGTTAAAAACGAGGAACAGCTTGTTCCCCCCACACACGGCCGTTTTAAATGTCATTTTTTTTTTGGTCGAAAAAAACGACCGTGTGTGGGCTCCGCGGCAGTGTTTCCCTATGGGAAACACTGCCGCGGAAAACATGTCGAAAAAAACGACGAGAAAAATTAGAACATGTTCTAATTTTTCTCGTCGTTTTTAATGCCATTTTTCTCGTCGAAAAAAACGGCAGAAAGCCCACAGACGATCGTTTTTCTCGTCGAAAGGAAAAAATTTCGTTTTTCTCGACGAGAAAAACTGCCGTGTGTACGTGACATTAGGATTAAAATGGCATTTCTCTTGTCATCCATGGACTGACACAGCGTGTCTTATACACCTTTACACGTGGGTTATGTCCCTGCTTGCAGGAGAAGACCTAGGCAGAATGTGAGATGTTATACATACATTCTAAACAGCCAGAGCTGAACAGCCCCGCCCAAGGGGGCCGTCCCTCCGGACATAACCCTCCCACTGCAGTCAGCAGACCCCAGTTTTTTTCTGCCTAGCAGAAGGAGAAGACGTGGCTCTCTCAGGAGCCAGTCTCCTGACCTATTTTTATTCCTTTTGGAATTTTTTTCCTATTTTATTCTTTTGAGATCTTCTATCAACTGTCGGCTGGGCAACAGGTTGGGTACAAGATATCCTCGTAGTCTTCCCTGTCCGACCATTGAGCGTGCTGATCCTCGCCTTGTGTGCGTGAGATTCAGTTCACGACATGCCCCACGACTCCAGGGGTGGCCGGTGGGCTTCCAGCTCCGCGGTTCTCTCAAGATAGAACAGTCAGGCTGTATCTTTCGCGGTGGACCGGGCCGACAGCTACTCAGTACCGCACTGTGATAGTTCTGTCAGAAACACACCAGTGGGTCCCTCAGGGGACGGGTAAGTAGTCTCTCCTGGCTGCAGGTGAGTACATGCTGTGTGTTTCTTGTGTGGGGGATCTCCCTGTCTCCCCCTGTGTTTTTTAATGTCACTCTCTGTTCACTAGTGCTGGCGCTGTACTGTGTGGGGTGCCTGGGGGCCATACTGTCCTGGGGGGGGCTCATGCTGCTCTGCATTCGCTGGGGCTGTTTTGTTTTTGGATGTAAGGGGCCTGGGCGCCGTTCGGCGCCATGTTTGGTGTGTGTGCTGATTTTACATTGGTGGCCATCTTGCCGTGGTCCGCCGGAGCACATTGCGGCGGGCATTTTCTTGTAGCCGCACGTTTTTCTAGCACTAGTTTGGCCTCTAGCGCCGCTGGGAACGGCGCAAATCTCCTCACACTCTCTCCTCTCAGCTCACTCACGCTGAGCAGTGCAGCGCAGTGAGACAGGGCAGCGGAACCGAGCGGTCCTGGTCAGGTTGGTGGGTTCCCTGGGCATTCCCCTACTTCAGTCAGCACAGCCTGTGGGTGGTCTCAGAGAGGGACATTATGGAGTCAGAGTCACCAGCTTCCCCTCACATGCCAGAGGCAGCAGCCAGTGCTCCAGCACCTGCGGTCCCTATGGACCAGTTGTCGGCAGTCCTGGAATCATTTCTGACCAGGATGGAAGCTGTGTGTGAGCACAAGGGAGCAAAAAAGCGCCCTCTCCCCACTTTATCTCCACAAGGGGAGTGCTCTGATTCAGATATGGGCCTAGCTATTGCTGCTCAGGACCCTAGCTCTGAATATTTGGATGGTTTTGAACAGGACATTCCTTGTGAGGAAGACTCCAGTTCTGAGTCAGTAAATGACAGGGCGCTTGTTAGTGAACTCATTGATGCTGTGAGGGACACTCTCAAGCTAAATGCTGCGACCGCAGAACCTCAGGCGGATACAGTCTCCTTTGGTTCTTTTAAGACCAAGCCTTCTAAAAAGGTTTTTCCATATGTGCCTTTCTTTGACCAGCTCATTGACCAGGTCTGGGAAAAGCCGCAGAAGACTTTCATGGTCCCGCGGCGTTTGTCTATTAGATACCCCTTTGAAGACGCCCTGCTTAAAAAGTGGGCTTCTCCCCCGGTGGTCGACCCTCCAGTCGCCCGTTTAAACAAGGCCACCACTCTCCCGATGGAGGGGACTCCTGCGTTTAAGGACCCCACTGACAGGAGGTCAGAAGTGGTGAGTAGAGCCATGTTCGCCTTGTTGGGATCCGCCCTACGGCCCGTAGTAGCGGCGACCCTTGTGTCTCAGACACTCACGGAATGGGCAAAAATTTTGCACCAAACTGTGCAGGAGTATAACCTTCCTCCAGACACTATTGCTCTGGCCCACCAGATGGTGCAGGGTCTGATATATGTGTGCGACGCCACGTTGGACGCGGCCCCTTTAATATCCAGGGCCTCTGTCTCGGCGGTGGTATTGCGTCGTCTCATCTGGTTGAAATGCTGGTCTGCTGACCGAGCCTCTAAGAAGCTCCTGACGGATCTACCTTTTAAGGGTGGTAGACTTTTTGGTGCTGCTCTGGATGACATCATCAAGGATGTCACGGGAGGTAAAAGCACTCTCCTTCCTCAAACTATCAAGGGTAAGGAGGCCCGACGTAAACCGGGTCCTTCCTTTCCAGCAAAAAAGGTTTTTTTTCGTCCGTCAGAGTCCACGGGTAAGCCATCCCAGACTGACAACAGTGCGGCTGGCGGGCACAAGCGCCCCTGGGTGCGTAAGCCGAACAAGTCGGCTCCCAAGCCCACCTCCGCGTGAAGTCTTGCCCCGCCCGTCTCTGGGGTGGGGGGACGACTTCGCAGGTTCACGGATCGGTGGACCTCCCGGATCTCCGACCGGTGGGTGTGCGAGGTGGTCACCTCAGGATACAGAATAGAGTTCCGCTCCTGGCCCCCAGACAGATTCTTTCCCTCAAATCTCCCTCTCCTTCCTGCCCGTCGGGCAGCCCTCTTGGGGGCTGTACAGGATTTGATCGGGTCCGGAGTAATTGTGCCGGTTCCGTCCCAGGAGAGGTTTCAGGGGTTCTACTCGAATCTGTTTGTTGTTCCAAAAAAGGACGGGGTTCGGCCAATCCTGGACCTCAAGGCCCTGAATGCCTTTGTGAAGGTGCAAAAATTCCGCATGGAATCCATTCGCACGGTGATCGCTACACTCTATCAAGGGGATTTTCTGGCATCCTTGGACATCAAGGACGCCTACTTGCATGTTCCGATCTGCGCAAGCCATCAGAAGTTTTTGCGCTTTGCGGTCGGCGAAGTCCACTATCAATTTGTGGCTCTTCCCTTCGGCCTAGCCTCGGCACCGAGGGTGTTCACCAAGGTGCTTGCTCCGGTCCTAGCTTTGCTGAGACAGCGAGGCATTGCTATCGTGGGCTATCTGGACGATTTTCTTCTAAGAGCTGACAGTGGCTCAGAATTGGAAGAAAGTGTGACTATCGTCAGTCAGACCCTCAGGGAGTTTGGGTGGCTCCTGAACGTTCAGAAGTCGGTTCTAGTCCCGACTCAGCGTCTGGAGTATCTAGGTCTGATTCTGGACTCCTTGGAGGCAAGAGTCTTCCTACCTCCAGACAAACTACTGACACTTCAGTCTGCAGTACGGGTGCTGACGTCCCGAAAATGGTCGTCAATCCGCTTTTGCATGAGAGTCCTGGGACTCATGGTGGCCTCCTTCGAGGCCGTTCCTTATGCCCAAGCGCACACCAGGGCTTTACAGAAAGAGATCTTGTCCACTTGGGACAAATCCCCGTTGTCCTTGGATCTTCAGATCCAGGTGAGTCACCTGGTCAGGGCGTCCCTGACGTGGTGGTTGAGGTCCCCGGCTCTTCGGTCCGGGAAGTCGTTCCTCCCCATCCAATGGACGGTGATCACGACGGACGCCAGCCTGACGGGCTGGGGGGGGAGTCTGGGGAGTCCTGTCGGCCCAAGGGCTTTGGACTCCGGACGAAGCCCTCTTACCGATCAATGTGCTGGAGATACGGGCAATCAGACTGTGCCTCTCCTCATGGTCGGAGAAACTACAGGGTCACTCCATCAGGATCCAATCGGACAACGCCACAGCAGTGGCGTATGTCAACCATCAAGGGGGGACTCGGAGCTCAGCTGCGGCTTCCGAGGTCGCCCGCATCCTGAGGTGGGCCGAAAGAAGCGTGCCGGCTCTGTCGGCCGTCTACATTCCGGGCGTAGACAAATGGCAGGCGGACTATCTAAGTCGCCAGACGCTGGACCAGGGAGAGTGGTCCTTGCACCCGGAGGTCTTTCAACTCCTTTGCAGACGGTGGGGCACGCTGGATGTGGACCTGATGGCCTCTCGACTCAATCGCAAGGTGTCGAGGTTTGTGGCCAGATCCAGGGATCCCTGGGCGGATGCCTCGGATGCGTTGGTGGCCCCATGGGGTCAGTATCACCTGATATACGTTTATCCTCCGCTGCAGTTGCTCCCTCACCTGCTCCACAGGGTAGCGACCGAGGGAATTCTGGTGATCCTCATTGCTCCGGATTGGCCTCGGCGTCACTGGTACGCCGATCTGGTACATCTCGTCGCAGACGTTCCCTGGCGGTTACCAATACGGGGGGACCTTCTGTCTCAAGGTCCTATATTTCATCCTGCTTTACAGTCTCTGGCTTTAACGGCATGGTTATTGAAAGCCAGGTGCTGAGAGACCGAGGTCTCTCGGATTCGGTCATTTCGACCATGTTAAGGGCACGGAAGTCTTCCTCCAGAAATATCTATCACCGTACTTGGAGAGCTTACATCGCCATGTGCGAAGAGCTGGACTGGCGCCCACGAACGTATTCCGTTCCCAGAATACTGCATTTTCTGCAGCGTGGCGTGACCCAAAAGCTCGCTTTGAGTACCATTAAGGGTCAGATTTCGGCCTTGGCCATCTTCTTTCAGCGACCGCTGGCGGGTCATCCCTTGGTTAGCACCTTTGTGCAGGGGGTTCGCCATGTCAAGCCTCCTCTCCCCCCGTGGGATCTGAATTTGGTGCTCTCGGTTCTCCAGGAACCTCCCTTTGAAAATATTAGAGATATACCCCTCTTGACTTTGTCTCAGAAGGTGGCCTTCTTGGTGGACATTACTTCCATTAGACGAGTGTCTGAATTGGCGGCCTTGTCCTGCAAGTCGCCCTTTTTGGTCATCCATAAGGATAAGGCGGTGTTACGTCCGCGACCTTCTTTTCTGCCAAAGGTGGTCTCGGCCTTCCACTTAAACGAGGACATTGTCCTCCCGTCCTTGTGTCCTCACCCATCGCATCCCAGAGAGTTTGCGCTTCACACTTTGGATGTGGTACGAGCCTTGCGGGTGTACCTGTCTGCTACTGCTTCTATTCGGAAGTCTGACTCACTATTTGTGGCTGTCTCTGGTCCAAAACAGGGCCAAGCGGTTTCGTCTGCCACCATTTCTAGGTGGATCAGACAAACCGTCATTCAAGCTTATGCTCTCAAGGGGCGGGCGCCTCCCTTTCCAGTTACGGCACATTCCACCAGGGCAATTGGTGCTTCCTGGGCTTTCCGACATCAAGCGTCGGTTGCACAAGTGTGCAAGGCGGCGACCTGGTCGTCTGTTCATACCTTTTCTAAGTTTTATAAGGTTGATGTGGCTGCATCTTCGGATGCTTCCTTCGGCCGCAAGGTGTTGCAGGCCGCTGTTTGATGTTGCAACTCCTCCGTTGAGGAGCTCTGCCTTGTTTGGAGTGAAGTTTTTGGTTTTCCATTTATACTGCTCCCATCCCTCTTGACACTGCTTTGGGACATCCCACGTGTAAAGGTGTATAAGACACGCTGTGTCAGTCCATGGATGACAAGAGAAAATAGGATTTTTGTACTTACCGTAAAATCCGTTTCTCTGGCATCCATGGACTGACACAGCACCCACCCTTCTTTTTAAGTTTGTACTGCTTTGTTACGAACTGAGGTCTGCTGACTGCAGTGGGAGGGTTATGTCCGGAGGGACCGCCCCCCTGGGCGGGGCTGTTCAGCTCTGGCTGTTTAGAATGTATGTATAACATTTCACATTCTGCCTAGGTCTTCTCCTGCAAGCAGGGACATAACACACGTGTAAAGGTGTATAAGACACGCTGTGTCAGTCCATGGATGCCAGAGAAACGGATTTTACGGTGAGTACAAAAATCCTATTTTTAATTATAGTCCCATTTTAGTCTTTTGACTAAAATGCCATTTTAGTTTTAGTCGTATTTTAGTCATCTCAATTGTTTTAGTTTTAGTCGACTAAAATAGTATTCATTTAGTCGACTAAAATGTTTTAGTCATTTTAGTCGACTAAATTAACACTGGTGTCTGAGGAGTGGGCATCGTGTTTTATGACTGTATCATGGCCCTCCCTTACACTCAGTTTTATACTAATATTAATATCTTCCAATATGTGCAGGTTGCATTCTAGAAATCGGTAGATTTTTGTTCAGCATTCAATTTCATGTCCAGTGATACCAAACACAGATTATATCAGATGGGCATGTCATGCAGGAGGTAGGAGACTGCTATCTCCCTTTCTGTATGCTCTAATGTAGTCATGTCTGGCCCTAGATTTGTTCGGTAAGATATTCCCCATTCAAATATATACCTAATATTAATGTGTCTTGGTCCTGTTTGAGTTTATGAATTGTGTGTGGATTTTTTTAAGTTGTGAATTGGACAGAGGTCTCGGAGAGGTCGCCCCACGTCTGTCTGCTTTTTGGGTAGACATTTTATGGCACGCTATGTGTTCCTAGTGCTTTAGATGCCCTACAAACTATGAGTGACAGAACTGAAGAATTTTGTCATAGCGTTACGATAGGTCAGAGGTAGGTGTTAATCTGTAGATTTTTTATGGTCAGCAGAAATTAATTTATGGTCAGCAGAAACTAACAGACAACCTGCTAGAACTTAATTAGCTGTTTAAAGCTCTGCAAAGACTTGTGTGCTGGTGTCTGCTATCCCTAAATTGAGATAACAGGCTCTTTTGAAGTTTGTTAAAGTTAAGGCTATGAAATTCACGAGAAGGGAGGGGTAAGATCGCTGGGCTATTATGACAAACATGGCTGAGACCTGAACAATATGGATATCACCTTCAGCATTACAGGACATACTCAATATTAAGTGGGTGGTCATGTTATGGTGGGTGGCCATAATGTTTTAGGTGATTGGTATATCTTGCAGCACAGGTTTACATTTCTATTTTAGCACATCTTAAGTAATATTGAAGCTTAATGGTTCAGGGCTGTAGACTAATAGATAGTATTATATGAAAACAGAACTGATCTGCTTGTCTTGTGTACAGTCATAGATGAGATCTCGAATGAAGACACTGTTGAACGTATAGTCAAGTGCATTATACAGAATGAAGGTAAGCATTTGTAGCCTGTATTGTGATTGCTTCACTAATTAAGTTAGCAGGAACTCAATAATCTTGTTTTTATTTTTCCACTTAAGCAAATGCGGAAGCACTTAAACAGATGCTGGGGGACACAGAAGGAGAGGTGACCATCGGTCCCAAGTGAGCATGAATTTCTTATCAGTACATAAGTTGTTTGGTAATAAAATACTCTCAAAGTTATTTAACCGCTTGCCGCCCACCCACTGTCAAATGAGAAGTCAATGCTCCTACTGGAAGCTTGCACAACCGCTGCTTCAGTAGCTTCCTGGCCGAGCTGTACTTTATCCATACTTGCGCACCGCAATCTTAGTTCATTCCTATAAAAAGTCAACCCAATCTGTGCCCAACAGATAGCAGTAAATCCTAAAAAAAAGGTTCTCATCTGTTCTCTCTGTATCCTAAGTTCTGGTAAAATTGTCAGAACATTCTGGAACCTTAAGTTTCAAATGTTAATATTTGATTTGATTCTCGGTATCAATTATCACTTATTTTTAATTTTTTTCCCCAAAATGTATTTATAACGGGTAATGTAGTGTAATGTTTTATATGAACTGGTAGGCCTGCAGCCTTCTTATAAACTAAGCTCCATTCAGTTCCTCATGCAGAATTGCGTTGGACTGTGTTGAT
Organism: Rana muscosa; assembly: GCA_029206835.1. NCBI lineage: Eukaryota > Metazoa > Chordata > Amphibia > Anura > Ranidae > Rana > Rana muscosa. Next base: position 59,696,236 of record CM055118.1, read on the forward strand.
TTAAATACAGTGCCTTGAAAAATGATTCACCACCCCTTGAATCGTTTCACATTTTGTCATGTTACAACCAAAAACGTAGATGGTTTTTTATTGCGATTTCATGTGATAGACCAACACAAAGTGGCACATAAATGTGAAGTGGAAGGAAAATTATAAATGTTTTTCAAAATGTTTTACAAATAAATATGTGAAAAGTGTGGCATGCATTTGTATTCAGCCCCCTTTACTCTGATACACCTAACTAAAATCTAGTGGAACAAATTGCCTTCAGAAGTCATATATTAGTAAATAGAGTCCACCTGTGTGTAATTTAATTTCAGTATAAATACAGCTGTTCTGTGAAGCCCTCAGAGGTTTGTTAGAGTACCTTAGTGAACAAATAGCATCTTAAAGGCCAAGGAACACACCAGATTGGTCAGGACTGTATTACCACTTTAATTTTCATAGTTTTACCTTGACTTTCCTGTTGCAGCAGTTGTGTAGAGTGTCTGAATATGACTGTGCAATGCAATAGGCACCAGAGTTAAGCCGGCCATATATGGATCGAAATTTGGCCGGTTCAGCAGGGGCAGGCTGGTTGTACACAAGTCGATTTGTTAATTGATTTGTGTACAACCAGCTTCTTGGAAATTTTTCTCTTAATCAGCGCCTCCAGCTACACTGATCAGTGTATTCTAGTGCAGCATCGAGTGTGTGTATGGGCGAATCAAGTCATTTTTTTCAATCAACCCGCTGGTTGAAATAAAAAAATTACTCATGTATGGCTAGCCTGAAGCTGCCCATACATAATAAAATTTCCTTTTTCGATTTCCTTTAGATTTACCCATCCATGCTTTCGGCCCCCATGCAGGATGCTGGATGCATGAATTCCAATGGCGGGGGGTGTCTTTTTGAAGCACGTGATTAGAGCCTGAGGCTCTGATAGGCTTCAAAAGCGGATGGGCTCAGGACGCAGAGCACTAAAAAACCGAGCCCACCCAGTTGTGTGACAATGGCGAATAAACTGCATAAACTACATTCAACTATGTAGTGCAATGGCCTGTCTGACTGCATATGAATTGACAGTGTTTAGGTTTGACCTCATATTGTATGGTTTTGGTAAATCTAAAGGAAAGTTGTACCAGAAAATTGTATAATGTATGGCTAGCCTTGGACCCAGTGCTCTTAATAATCAGCATCCAGGACTACCTTTGCAATACAGGTCACTTGTGAATAGGGGTGTGGTAGTTACTCAGCTCTGCCAGCATAGACCATTGGAGTGGAAGTGCAGAATGCAACATTTTCACTAAAGGAAATAGGTATTTTAAAGAATTTCCAAATCAGTCATATTAGTCAACATAACTATTGGGGATACAAGATTATAAAGAGTCGGGGCTTTAATTGGGCTTTAAAGCCTAACTCCAGCCAGGATACAATTAAATTTTCAATAACATTTTCTGTCATTTGTTTATTGCTTTTAATACATCATACCATACTGAACAAAGTTCCCTTGTAAGGGTGGGTACATGGCCAAACAGGCACCATATAAATCCAGTTTGCAGAAGAGAGCCAAGACAATTCACTAAAGTCCTCTTTCCCAAGGTGAAGCAGAGACCTAAGACATCTCTGCTTCGCCTTGAGAAAGCAGGTCTGTGTATCCATAAAACATTGGTACTCTACTGATATGGGATTCTAGTAAATTGTTGTCTAAAATATCATCTTGGCGCTCTGACTCTCTTCTGCAATCTGGGTGTTTATTTCTGTCTGCGACATCATTGGTGAGATTTTCCATAATTTCCTGCCCTTGTAAAACCCATACAATAAAATATACAATTTTTCCTTCTACTTCCCAATACCACTTTGGAAAAGTTAAACGTGGGGTGACATGTACAGAAGACTTTGTCTTTCAGACATTTTGATACATAGGGCCAATTATTTTTGTATAATAACTTCCGTGATATTAAATTTTTAATTTCTTAGTTTTTAAATTTTATGCAGTTCTTTTTCTCAAAAATATTTGTCTTTTTCTGTGCATTTATCTCATTGTTTTGCAAGATTTAGATTTATCTAATCAAGCTTAATGGACCTATGTATTTGGAATATTAAATCTGTTTGCATCCTTGCTATAATGGATTAATTGTAGGATTCCATTATCTCTATTGAATCTATTCCTGCTGCTTATCTCTTTCATTTATTAATTACCAATACCATTACATAATGAATTCTAAGAATGTTTTGTCTGAGGCATTTACTGTCCTCACCAACATGACTTTATCATATTATCATTGATCTGTATTGAAATCCAACTGAAAGAACATTTTTTTAAATCCCTGTAGCCTTGAAATAACTTGAAGCAATAATTTTAAATCTCATGATTTGGATAAGGGCAGAGCAGCAAAAGACTAAAAAATACCAGGTGCAAAAATGCATGTAAAATGCATTAAAACGCATATATACAATGCATTGCAAAGCAGCAAAAAATGTGTTTAACCACTTAAGCCCCGGGCCATTTCGGGCCATTAGGACCAGGCCTGATTTTGGGATTCGGCACTGCGCTGCTTTAACTGTAAATTGTGCGGACATGCAATGTTGTACCCAAATGAAATTTGCGTCCTTTTCTTCCTACAAATAGAGCTTTCTTTTAATGGTATTTGATTGCCTCTGCGATTTTTATTTTTTGCGATATAAACAGAAAAAGACCGAAAATTTTGAAAAAAAATTATATTTTCTACTTTTTGTTATAAGAAAAATCGAATAAACTCAATTTTAGTCATACATTTAGGCCAAAATGTATTCAGCCACATGTCTTTAGTAAAAAAAATGTCAATAAGCGTATATTTATTGGTTTGCGCAAAAGTTATAGCGTTTACAAACTAGGGTACATTTTCTGAAATTTACACAGCTTTAAATTTATGACTGCCTATCTCATTTCTTGAGGTGCTAAAATGGCAGGGCAGTACAAAACCCCCCCAAATGACCCCATTTTGGAAAGTAGACACCCCAAGGAAATTGCTGAGAGGCATGTTGAGCCCATTGAATATTTTTTTTTTGTCCCAAGTGATTGAATAATGACAAAAAAAAAAAATAAATTACAAAAAGTTGTCACTAAATGATATATTGCTCACACATGCCATGGTTATATGTGGAATTGCACCCCAAAATACATTCTGCTGCTTCTCCTGAGTACGGGGATACCACATGTGTGGGACTTTTTAGGAGCCTAGCCACGTACGGGACCCCGGAAACCAAGCACCGCCTTCAGGATTTCTAAGGGCGCAAATTTTTGATTTCACTCCTCACTACCTATCACAGTTTCGAAGGCCATAAAATGCCAAAATAGCACAAAACCCCCCCAAATGACCCCATTTTGGAAAGTAGACACCCCAAGCTATTTACTGAGAGGCATGTTCAGTCCATGGAATATTTTATATTTTGCCACAAGTTGCGGGAATATGACAAACTTTTTTTTTTTTGCACAAAGTTGTCACTAAATGATATATTGCTCACACATGCCATGGGCATATGTGAAATTACACCCCAAAATACATTCTGCTGCTTCTCCTGAGTACGGGGATACCACATGTGTGGGACTTTTTGGGAGCCTAGCCGCGTACGGGACCCCAAAAACCAAGCACCGCCTTCAAGGTTTCTAAGGGCATAAATTTTTGATTTCACTCCTCACTACCTATCACAGTTTTGAAGGCCATAAAATGCCAAGATGGCACAAAACCCCCCCAAATGACCCCATTTTGGAAAGTAGACACCCCAAGCTATTTGCTGAGAGGCATGTTGACCCCATTGAATATTTTTTTTTTTTGTCCCAAATGATTGAATAATGACAAAAAGAAAAAAAAATGTACAAAAAGTTGTCACTAAATGATATATTGCTCACACATGCCATGGTTATATGTGGAATTGCACCCCAAAATACATTCTGCTGCTTTTCCTGAGTACGGGGATACCACATGTGTGGGACTTTTTGGGAGCCTAGCCGCGGACAGGGCCCCAAAAACCAAGCACCGCCTTCAGGATTTCTAAGGGCGTAAATTTTTGATTTCACTCCTCACTACCTATCACAGTTTCGAAGGCCATAAAATGCCAAAATACCACAAAACCCCCCCAAATTACCCCATTTTGGAAAGTAGACACCCCAAGCTATTTGCTGAGAGGCATGTTGAGTCCATGGAATATTTTATATTTTGCCACAGGTTGCGGGAATATGACAAACTTTTTTTTTTTTGCACAAAGTTGTCACTAAATGATATATTGCTCACACATGCCATGGGCATATGTGAAATTACACCCCAAAATACATTCTGCTGCTTCTCCTGAGTACGGGGATACCACATGTGTGGGACTTTTTGGGAGCCTAGACGCGTACGGGACCCCAAAAACCAAGCACCGCCTTCAAGGTTTCTAAGGGCATAAATTTTTGATTTCACTCCTCACTACCTATCACAGTTTTGAAGGCCATAAAATGCCAAGATGGCACAAAACCCCCCCAAATGACCCCATTTTGGAAAGTAGACACCCCAAGCTATTTGCTGAGAGGCATGTTGACCCCATTGAATATTTTTTTTTTTTGTCCCAAATGATTGAATAATGACAAAAAGAAAAAAAAAATGTACAAAAAGTTGTCACTAAATGATATATTGCTCACACATGCCATGGTTATATGTGGAATTGCACCCCAAAATACATTCTGCTGCTTTTCCTGAGTACGGGGATACCACATGTGTGGGACTTTTTGGGAGCCTAGCCGCGTACAGGGCCCCAAAAACCAAGCACCGCCTTCAGGATTTCTAAGGGCGTAAATTTTTGATTTCACTCCTCACTACCTATCACAGTTTCGAAGGCCATAAAATGCCAAAATAGCACAAAACCCCCCCAAATTACCCCATTTTGGAAAGTAGACACCCCAAGCTATTTGCTGAGAGGCATGTTGAGTCCATGGAATATTTTATATTTTGCCACAGGTTGCGGGAATATGACAAACTTTTTTTTTTTTGCACAAAGTTGTCACTAAATGATATATTGCTCACACATGCCATGGGCATATGTGAAATTACACCCCAAAATACATTCTGCTGCTTCTCCTGAGTACGGGGATACCACATGTGTGGGACTTTTTGGGAGCCTAGCCGCGTACGGGACCCCAAAAACCAAGCACCGCCTTCAAGGTTTCTAAGGGCATAAATTTTTGATTTCACTCCTCACTACCTATCACAGTTTTGAAGGCCATAAAATGTCAAAATAGCCCAAAACCCCCACAAATGACCCCATTTTGGAAAGTAGACACCCCAAGCTATTTGCTGAGAGGCATGGTGAGTATTTTACAGCTCTAATTTGTTTTTAAAAATTAAGAAAGACATTTTTTTTTCTTTTTTTTTTTCTTTTTTTACATTTTCAAAACTTTGTGACAAAAAGCGAGATCTGCAAAATACTCAACATACCTCTCAGCAAATAGCTTGGGGTGTCTACTTTACAAAATGGGGTCATTTGGGGGGGTTTTGTGCCATCTGGGCATTCCATGGCCTCCGAAACTGTGATAGGCAGTGAGGAGTGAAATCAAAAATTTACACCCATAGAAATCCTGAAGGCGGTGCTTGGTTTTTGGGGTCCCGTACGCGACTAGGCTCCCAAAAAGTCCCACACATGTGGTATCCCCGTACTCAGGAGAAGCAACAGAATGTATTTTGGGGTGTAATTCCACATATGCTCATGGCATGTTTGAGCAATATATAATTTAGTGACAACTTTTTGTACATTTTTTTTTTTTGGTCATTATTCAATCACTTGGGACAAAAAAAAAAAAATATTCAATGGGCTCAACATGCCTCTCAGCAAATAGCTTGAGGTGTCTACTTTACAAAATGGGGTCATTTGGGGGGGTTTTGAACTGTCCTGGCATTTTATGCACAACATTAGGAAGCTTATGTCACACATCATCCACTCTTCTAACCACTTGAAGACAAAGCCCTTTCTGACACTTTTTGTTTACATGAAAAAAAAAATTTTTTTGCAAGAAAATTATGTTGAACCCCCAAACATTATATATTTTTTTTAAAGCAAAGGTCCTACAGATTAAAATAGTGGGTGTTGCATTTTTTTTTTCCACACAGTATTTGCGCAGCGATTTTTCAAACGCATTTTTTGGGGGAAAAACACACTTTTTTTATTTTTAATGCACTAAAAAACACTATATTGCCCAAATGTTTGATGAAATAAAAAAGATGATCATAGGCCGAGTACATGGATACCAAACACGACATGCTTTAAAATTGCGCACAAACGCGCAGCGGCGACAAACTACATTCATTTTTAAAAGCATTTAAAAGCCTTTACAGGTTACCACGTTAGATTTACAGAGGAGGTCTACTGCTAAAATGACTGCCCTCGATCTGACCTTCGCGGTGATACCTCACATGCATGATGCAATTGCTGTTTACATATGACGCTAGACCGACGCTTGCGTTCGCCTTTGCGCAAGAGCAGGGGGGGACAGCGGTGCTTTTTTTTTTTTTTTTTTTTATTATTTATTTGGCTTTTTTATTTTATTTTTAAACTGTGCCTTCCATATTTTATTTTTTTACCATTTTTATCGTTATCTCAGGGAATGTAAATATCCCCTATGATAGCAATAGGTAGTGACAGGTACTCTTTTTTTGAAAAAAATTGGGGGGTTAGACCCTAGATCTTTCCTCTGCCCTCAAAGCATCTGACCACACCAAGATCGGTGTGATAAAATGCTTTCCCAATTTCCCAATGGCGCTTTTTATATCCGGGGGGGGACATTCCCTCCCACTGCTTGTAAAAGCAGTCTAGAGGCTAATTATCTGCTAGAATTGCTTTTACATGAAAGCCGGCCGCTGGCTGAAAAGAATGATACCAAGATGATACCTAAACCCGCAGGCATCATTCTGGTATAAACATTCAAAGTCCAGCAACATACCAGTACGTTGCTGGTCCTTGTTGGACATGTATTGTAATCAGCCTATTGGCTGAACGAAAAAAAGAGATTGATTGGTGGGTATGCCCACCATTAGAATACCTCCCTTCATCCACCCACTTCTAATGATGGGCATATATGCCGAAGCATGGGGGCATCCTCCCGCAAAAAAGTTATGCCGCGTACACACGGTCAAGCCTTCGTCGGAATTTCGACCGTATGTACGCGGCATAAAAGGTTATGCCGCGTACACACGGTCGGACTTTTCCACGGGCAAGCCTCCGTTGGAATTTCGACCTTTTAAAAAGCGGCATTAGGAGCAAAATCGCTCCTCCGCCCCTGCTGCCCCCATGCTTCGGCATATATGCTCTTTTTTTTAACTGTGGTGGTGAAATCACCTCCTACAGCGTTGGAGTCACGGCTTTATGTATCGTGGGAGCAAACGCTGTTGCTGTCAAGATAAATAGATTCGCGCTGCAACTGAATGGCGTACCTGCTAAGCAAATGGTGGTTAACATTAAAACAAAGTAACATTACAGTACAACAGTAAGACCTTACCATGCCATACCTGCAAAGCAAATACCAAAACAAAACCTAGTAAAAAATAAAAAAATGTTTTAACGCAACCTGTGCCTAAAATATATATATGCCGAAGCATGGGGGCATCCTCCCGCAAAAAAGTTATGCCGCGTACACACGGTCGGAATTTTCCACGGGCAGGCCTCCGTCGGAATTTCGACCGTATGTATGCGGCATTAGGAGCAAAATCGCTCCTCAGCCCCTGCTGCCCCCATGCTTCGGCATATATGCTCTTTTTTTTAACTGTGGTGGTGAAATCACCTCCTACAGCGTTTGAGTCACGGCTTTATGTATCGTGGGAGCAAACGCTGTTGCTGTCAAGATAAATAGATCCGCGCTGCAACTGAATGGCGTACCTGCTAAGCAAATGGTGGTTAACATTAAAACAAAGTAACATTACAGTACAACAGTAAGACCTTACCATGCCATACCTGCAAAGCAAATACCAAAACAAAACCTAGTAAAAAATAAAAAAATGTTTTAACGCAACCTGTGCCTAAAATATATATATGCCGAAGCATGGGGGCATCCTCCCGCAAAAAAGTTATGCCGCGTACACACGGTCGGAATTTTCCACGGGCAGGCCTCCGTCGGAATTTCGACCGTATGTATGCGGCATTAGGAGCAAAATCGCTCCTCAGCCCCTGCTGCCCCCATGCTTCGGCATATATGCTCTTTTTTTTAACTGTGGTGGTGAAATCACCTCCTACAGCGTTGGAGTCACGGCTTTATGTATCGTGGGAGCAAACGCTGTTGCTGTCAAGATAAATAGATCCGCGCTGCAACTGAATGGCGTACCTGCTAAGCAAATGGTGGTTAACATTAAAACAAAGTAACATTACAGTACAACAGTAAGACCTTACCATGCCATACCTGCAAAGCAAATACCAAAACAAAACCTAGTAAAAAATAAAAAAATGTTTTAACGCAACCTGTGCCTAAAATATATATATGCCGAAGCATGGGGGCATCCTCCCGCAAAAAAGTTATGCTGCGTACACACGGTCGGAATTTTCCACGGGCAGGCCTCCGTCGGAATTTCGACCGTATGTACGCGGCATTAGAAGCAAAATCGCTCCTCCGCCCCTGCTGCCCCCATGCTTCGGCATATATGCTCTTTTTTTTAACTGTGGTGGTGAAATCACCTCCTACAGCACTGGAGTCACGGCTTTATGTATCGTGGGAGCAAACGCTGTTGCTGTCAAGATAAATAATTCCGCGCTGCAGTTGAATGGCGCACCTGAAAACAAAAAATTACATACCTGAAAAGCAAGCATGATAAAACATTGCAGAATAGAATACAGTAAAAAAGAGCAGAACAATAGAGAGAAAATAGAGAGAGAGAGAACAATAAAACGACAACTATTTTTGTTTTTTTTCTTTTATATTTTTTTTTGTGTTTTGTTTTTTACGTTTTTTTTTTTTCTTTTTTACACTTTTTTTTGTAACTTTACAACTGTAATGGTTCGGGTCTCTCAAAATGTAATGGCATCTTGGGAGACCCTGTGTAAGTGTGTCCTAGTCTGTGAAATGCTGTACCCTACGCTAAAACTTCACTTTTGAGTGGTAGCGTTCAAAACATTCACCTTGGCAAAGACCAGGCTTGTCAGGACAGAGTGGACAAAAACTACGGGTGTCACGCCTAAATCCGCGCTTGCTACAGACACGACATCTTTTTTGGGGGTGGCTTTGGGTAGGGGTACTCGGGAGGACATACGAATAATGCCTCTCATGCAGCCGGCTTACTGCATTTGGTTGGGGATGGTGAGGTGCAGAACCGCCTGGATACAGGAGTTCTGTGACTATCTCATTCTGGAATTTTAGAAGAGATAACGTCCCGCCTGAAGCTCTGTATAGCACATGAGCGTTCAGCAAAGCCAATTGGAATAATGATAGAGACACTTTTTTGTACCAGCGTCTCGCCTTACGGTCAATTAGATACGGCGCCATCAACTGGTCGTTGAGGTCCACCCCTCCCATATTTTGGTTATATTCGTGGACACAGAGGAGTTTCTCCACAACACCAGTCGCCGTACGAATTTGGACTGTCGTGTCTGCATGAAGGGAGGTAAGAAGGAAAACATTCTTATTGTCCCTCCACTTCATAGCGAGCAAGTTATTACACTTCAAGCAGGCTCTCTCCCCCAGCCTAAGACGGGCATCTACAAGCCGCTGGGGAAAGCCCCGGCGATTAGGTCGCACGGTGCCACATGCTCCAATCTGATGATCAAACAAGTGACTAAACAGTGGCACGCTCGTGTAATAATTGTCCACATACAAGTGGTACCCCTTTCCGAATAAGGGTGACACCAAGTTCCACACTATCTTGCCAGCGCTCCCTATGTAATCCGGGCAGTTGACCGACTCAATCTGACTGTCTTTTCCCTCATAAACCGTAAAGTTCACTACATAGCCTGTTGCCCTGTCACAGAACTTGTAGAGCTTGACCCCGTATCTGGCATGCTTGCTGGGAAGGTACTGCTTGAAAGACAAGCGGCCAGAAAATTTAATCAGGGACTCATCAACGCAGACAACTTGATCGGGAGTAAACAAGGCTGCAAAACGTTAGTTGAAGTGGTTTATGAGGGGCCGAATTTTATAGAGCCGGTCGTATTCAGGGTCCCCACGTATACGGCGGGTGCCCTGATGCTATAAAAAGCAAACTAATCAACCAGCGTCACCTGTAACCTTTATATGGTGATCACTGGTGAAAGGGTTAACTAGGGGCAATCAGGGGGTTAAAACCTTTATTAGGTTAAATATGGGGGTACCCGACGCTATATAAAAACCTGACGGGTTACCTAAATAACTAGATAACTTACTGGCTAACCAGTGACACCAGTGACGCTTATACGGCGATCACTGGTGAAAGGGTTAACTCTAGGGGCAATCAGGGGGTTAAAATAATATATGGGGGTACCTGACACTAATAAAAACCTGCGGCGAACCTAAAAAAAAATAACTGCCTATCTAAAACACCAGCGACACGAATACAGCGATCGGAAAAACAATCGCTTAGTGACGCTGAAGTTAGGGGGTGAAAGGGTTACCTGGGGGGTGATCAAGGGGTTAAACCTTTATTAGGGGGGGGGGGGGTTAGGGGGCTACCCTGGACCTAAAGGGGCCTAATCCTAACTGCCCTGCAACTTTTTACAATCACAGATGACACTAAATGCAGTGATCAGTAAAATAAATGATCACTGCAATCAGTGACACTGTGATTGGGGGCTTTGGGGTGACCTGGGGGGTGATCTGGGGGTGACTGGGGGGTGATTTGTGTGCCTATGTGTACCTACGTGTCAGTGGACTGTTGGAGCACTAACCTCTGTCTTCTCTCCTCGGCGCCGGGAACGAAAAGACCGCGGCGAGGGAGATGACATCACTTCCTCCAGCCTGTGTTTACATCACATGGCGGAGGAAGCATTTTCATTGGCCGGGAGCGATCGCGAGGGGGGGGCGGAATCGAGCGGCCGCCCCCTCATGCCTGATCGCTCCCGAACACTTAACGGCCGCTCACTGCAGTGAAGGGGGGTCCGGATGGACCCCCCAACTGCACAAAGGCGATCACGTAGATCTACGTGATTCTGCCTGTCCGTGCCATTCTGCCGACGTAAATCGGCAGTGGGCGGTCGTTAAGTGGTTAAACACAAATGCATTTTCAATTAAAACACATGCTTTTTTAAACATCTGAAGTGACACCAGGAAAAAAGCTTTGTATTGGCCTATATTGACCCTTGTCAGTTGTATGAATATTATATGAATATTCATACATAAATTATGTGAACGAGCTGTCTCCTTTAAATTTAAATGTGCTAGACCATCTGAACATAGTAACCAAAAAAATGTGCTATTAGTTGAATCATGTGACAAACACTATGTTAGAAACACAGAAGATTCACTCCCTCAAAGAGATCATAAAGCGCCTTGTTGTCCCACAGCGCCAATTGTTCTGGCAATGGAAATCCTCTTGTTAAAATCCTAAATGGGTGCGCTGATCATTGCCTCACCAATTATATGATGATGCTGTACTGCAAGAATTTTTTTTTAATTTCTTAATTTTCACAAAAATTGTGACAAAAAATTACAACTGAAAAAAACTTGCCATGCTACTGTAAATACCTTGGACTGTCTACTTTCCAAAAAAGGGTCATTTGGGGGGTGGGGGGGGGGGGGTATTTGTACTGTCCTAGACTCAAGAAATGAGATAGGCCACCAGTACATCAGGATTGATCAGGATTTTCAGATACATGTACCATAGATTGTGGACTCTATAACTTTCCTACAGACTAAATAATATACACTTATTTGTGTTATTTTTACCTAAGAAATGTACCAGTATACATTTTGGCCTAAATTTATGAAGAAGGATTATTTATTTGCAAAATTTTAGAACGAAAAACACCTTTTTTCATTTATTTAGCAAACAATAGAAAACCCCAGTGGTGATTAAATCCCACCAAACGAAATTAGTGATTACAATTTATTTTGGGTACAGTGTTGCATGACAGCACAATTGTCATTCAAAGTGTGACAGTCCTAAAAGCTGAAAATTGGCCTGAGCAGGAGGGGGGTGAAAGTGTGTAGTATTGAAGTAGTTAAAGACTGCAATGGACTCTAATATTATATATAAATTTCTAAGTATAAAAATTATATAATGGAATAAAAAACAGAGCACTGTGCCCATATAGATTTTTTTTTTTTTTTAACCACTTATGCCCCGGACCATTTTGCAGCTAAAGGACCAGGCCCCTTTTTGCGATTTGACACTGTGTCGCTATAACTGACAATTGCGCGGTCGTGCGACGTGGCTCCCAAACAAAATTGGCATCCTTTTTTTCCCACAAATAGAGCTTTCTTTTGGTGGTATTTGATCACCTCTGCGCTATTTTTTGCGCTATAAACAAAAATAGAGAAACAATTTAAAAAAAAAATCAATATTTTTTACTTTTTGCTATAATAAATATCCCCAAAAAATATATACATTTTTTTTTCCTCAGTTTAGGCCGATACGTATTTTTCTACATATTTTTGGTAAAAAAAATCGCAATAAGCGTTTATTGATTGGTTTGCGCAAAAGTTATAGCATCTACAAAATAGGGGATAGTTTTATGGCATTTTTATTAATATTTTTTTTTTTACTAGTAATGGCGGCGAATCAGCGAATTTTATCATGACTGCGACATTATGGCGGACACATCGGACACTTTTGGCACATTTTTGGGACCATTGTCATTTTTACAGCGATCAGTGCTATAAAAATGCACTGATTACTGTGAAAATGACACTGGCAGTGAAGGGGTTAACCACTAGGGGGTTAAGTGTTCCCTATTGAGTGTTTCTTGCTGTAGGGGGGATGGGCTGTGTGTCACATGACACTGATCTTTGCTCCGAGTATACGGAGCAGAGATCCGTGTCATTGTCACTAGGCAGAGCGGGGAGATGCTTGTTTACACAAGCATCTCCCCGCTCTATGCCTCCGTGAGACAATCGCGGGGATCCCCGCGGCGATCGAGTTCGCGGGACCCGCGGTCTGACTCACGGGGAAAGCGGCAGGCGCACGCGCGACCACACGGCAGGCATTTAAAGGGCAACGTACAGGTACGTGATTATGCCTGTACGTGCCATTCTGCCGACGTAAATCTACATGGGCCGGTCCTTTAGTGGTTCTGATATAGCCTATATTAATCAAAATAAAGGAAAAACACTAATGTGAGCCTTGTGAAATGCATTCTTAGCCATGAGTCCAGATGACACAATCCTTATACAGCTTACTAATAAAATCTGTATAAGGCCTCGTACACACGGACGACGACGTACACACGGACGATGTAGTTTTTTTCGACGAGATTCTTGGACAAGAAAATTGTCCCGGCCGAGTGTACACACGCTCGATTCAAAGAACCCGCGGTTCTTTGAATGGAGCGTACGCGGTGACGTCATCGACTACGACAAGCATGCGCTCGTCACATTCGATGCCGTCGCCGCCATCTTGGTATACCCTACGTATGCCTAGGAAGCTACCGCGCATGCGTCGAATTCATTTCGCACATGCGCGGGCTTCCGGGAGGACAGGTAAGTGTACACACACTCACTTTTCTCGTCGAGAAACATGCCGACGAGAATCTCGTTGAGAAAATAGAGAGCAGGTTCTCTATTTTCTCGTCGAGGTTACTTGTCGGTTTTCTCGACGAGAAACCATACACACGAACGAGTTTCTCGGCAAGACATCTCTGCCAGCAAGTTTCTTGCTGGTTCTTGCCGAGAAACTCGGTCGTGTGTACGAAGCCTTAGATAAAAAAAAACTAAAAGCAGGGGCAATTATATTGAAACTGGTGTCTGTGTAAACAGTGGTCTCATGACAAGCTAGTAATAAGCTATGTGTTATGAATAATACCCTAAAGAACTCTTGGTTCATATGAAGGATGTTTTGCACAGAGTAGTGTTTGCACTCTAATGCCGCGTACACGGTCGGAATTTCCGACAACAAATGTTCGATGTGAGCTTGTTGTCGGAAAATCCGACCGAGTGTAGGCTCCATCTGACATTTTCTCTCGGAATTTCCGACAACAAATGTTTGAGAGCTGGTTCTCAATTTTTCGGACAACAAAAGTTGTGGTCAGAAATTCCGACCGTGTGTACACAATTCAACCCACAAAAGTTCTACGCATGCTCGGAATCAATTCAACACATGCTCGGAATCATTGAACTTAATTTTTCTCGGCTCGTCGTAGTGTTGTACGTCACCGCGCTCTTGACGTTCGGAATTTCCGAGCAACATTTGTGTGACCGTGTGTATGCAAGACAAGTTTGAGCCAACATCCGTCGGAAAAAAAGCCACGGTTTTGTTGTCGGAATGTCCGATCTTGTGTACGCGGCATTATTCTAAACAATTTTGTTTTTTCTTTTTGGAATATTATATGAACTTTTTGCATGTGAAATTATATTTAAATATTTAGTGGTGTTATTATAGAGGTATACTTTGCACATATGGTTGAGACAGCGCTGGTGTGAGCATGTTTGGGATGCTCTGGATCGGCGTATACGACGGCGTATTCCAGTTCCTGCCAATATCCAGCAACTTCGCACAGCCATTGAAGAGGAATGGACCAACATTCCACAGGCCACAATCAACAACCTGATCAACTCTATGCAAAGGAGATGTGCTTCACTGCGTGAGGAAAATGGTGGTCACACCAGATACTGACTGGTTTTCGGCCCCCCTCCCGACCCCCTAATACAGTAAAACTGCACATTTTAAAGTGGCCTTTTTTCTTGTTCATACATCACGGGACACAGAGCAGCATAGTCATTACTATGTGGGTTATATAGAATTACCTTCAGGTGCTGGCACTGGCAACTTCCAAAACAGGAAGTACCCTCCCCTATATAAGCCCCTCCCATCCGGGAGTACCTCAGTTTTTTGCCAGTGTCTAAGGTGTTGGCCAAGGTTAACATGTATTCATCTGGGCTTGTGTACAGGTTCTCTGGGCCTTAGCAAGCTATTCCGGATCCGACCAAAAAAGCTTCATAGCTAAACGGTCGGTACCCGGGCCTTGCAGAGAAGAGCAGGGTTTTGCCTGTAATGCCTCTCTTAGGAGGGCTGGACCCTGGGATCCAGAGCTCTGGTCATACCCAAAACCAAGAGGCTATCTGTGCAGGGTGCTATACAGGTCCAGGGGAGTGGAATCCTTGGGAACCCGGTCCCTGAAGGTCTAGTACAATGCCTGCCGTGAGAGGTGAAGTTTGGGCTTCTGTGGACCAAACAAAGTCCTGCGGCGGGGAAAAGGTAAGTGGGGGCCCCTCAGGAACTTGGTTCTATTGAGGGGACCCCCAAGCCTAATATGTCTTTCTGCCTGTTACCTAAAGGGTATTCCCGCTAATAGCTGTATATGCCTAAGAAATCCTAGAAATGTTTTTTCATAAGGGAAGTTTTAAAAAAACTGTAAACCTGGAAATGTTTTTTCATAAAGGAGGTTTTAAAAAAAAAAAAAAAAAGACAAAGGTGCGGTACCTGTGTTTGTCCACTAGAGGCCGCTGTGGAACGTCTTTTTTCTTGGGACTATTCCTTCCATGGTGAAAGTCCAGGCAGATGAGTGAGCTCTCTATCAGGGAAGCTGCATTCCTCTGTCATGCTGCCAAGTAGTTTCCTTCCATCCCCGAGTCCTGGTGAAACAGGGACCCTGGCTCCTCTCCCTACATGGCGCCAAGAGCGCACACGTGCACGCGCGCGCGCACACATGCTTTCCTTTTATAAGGTTTAGCTTCAAAAAAGGGGGCGGAGCCTGGCGGATGACGCGCTCTGTGCGCCCAGCGCTTCTGCGCATGTGCGGGCGTCCCAGCAAGATAAAAGGACTCAGTCCACGCTGCTTGCTATGGACACAGAGCATGAAAAGGAGCTGGTAGCATGGTATAGGGGCTTACAGCGGGCGGTTGATACAGGCATCCCCAGAAAGACGCATTAGTAGACACCCACTGATGTACATAGCAGCAAATTGCATTAGACTATTTCAGTAAGGGGTGTATTGCGGCTGGAATACCTTAGCTTTGAACTAAGGAATATGCCGCCTAAAAAACTCCGAGATATACCTCTCAGGAAGTGTAGGGGGTCTCCATCGGGCTCTGAGGATCTGGAGCAGTCATCTGCACCCTCCTCCCCTGAGAAATCAGAGGTTAATACCCATAAGGAACCCCCGGGAGTGCCAGGTACTGCGGCTGTCCTCAGTCCACCTGCTCCTGCATATATAACAGAGGAGGTTTTTTCCTCAACTCTGGAGGGATTGGAGCAGAGATTGGCTGCATTGATCGCTTCTTCTCTACAGGAAAGAAAGCGCGCCAGATCTCCATCACCTCCATTAGAGTGCCTGTTGGCAGAGCAACAGTCCCAGGAAGGGACCGACCTACCTGAAGGGGATCAGGAGGAGGTTAGCTCTGTTTTTGAGGAATCGACAGTAGATGAACCATTTTCAGCATCACAGACTGAAAGATTGTGGGTCCAGACCCTAACTGACATGGTTCGATCTGCATTTAAAATGCCTCTTGTTGAACCATCAACTACTGCTGTCTCCTCATTGGGGTCGCTAAAAGCTCCCCAGGTTAATTGCTCCTTTCCAATACATCCATTATTGGAAGGACTTATATACCAGGACTGGGAACATCCTGATAAACTATTTGTTCCGCCTAAAAGGTTTCCGGTGATCTATCCCATGGAGGAAAAGTTCACCCAGAGATGGAATGTTCCTACGGTGGATGCAGCCATCTCTTCTGTGAACAAATCACTGACATGTCCAGTAGATAATGTTCAAATGTTCAAAGATCCAGTGGATAAAAAATTGGAATCTTTATTAAAATCTGCTTTTTCCACAGCAGGGGCTGTTACACAGCCAGCAGTGGCAGCTATTGGGATCTGCCAAGCTTTAAAGGATCAAATGAAAATGGTCCTGAGGGATTTGCCAGACCAGCAGGCCCAGGCTCTGGCTGATCTGCCTAGAGCATTATGCTTTGCGGTTGACGCCATCAAGGATTCTATCCATCAGGCCTCCCGCCTCACGCTGTCTTTGGTACATATGCGTAGGCTTCTGTGGCTCAAAAACTGGTCTGCTGAAGCTCCCTGTAAGAAGCTCTTAGTTAGCTTCCCATTTCATGGGGAACGCCTTTTTGGCGAAGACCTGGATAAGTATATCCAGAAGATTTCCAGTGGTAAAAGTACTCTCTTACCGAGTAAAAAGAAGTCTAGGGGTCCATCTTTTAAGAGGACTACCTCTCCTATCCCTGCGACGTCTGCTACTAAGCAGTTCCGACGGCCTCCTCGGTCAAACTCAGGAGGTAAAAATCAGGGACAGCCACAGGGTAATAAAAAGCCCTGGATCCGAAGAGGTACTAAACCAGCCTCCAAGTCAAGCCTATGAAGGGCTGCCCCCACTCAAACGGGTGGGGGGAAGACTTCAGTTGTTCGCAGAGACCTGGCGGGAGACGATCAAAGACAGATGGGTGCTCTCCGCAGTAACTCTGGGATACAAGTTGGAGTTAAAAGAGTCTCCTCCGTCCCATTTTATGTGGTCAGGCATGCCAAGAGACCCTCTGAAAAGAGGGTCTCTCCTATTGGCGATAGAACAACTATTGCTCCAAGGAGTAATTATGGAGGTTCCTATGGAAGAGTGGGGGTTGGGTTTCTACTCAAACCTTTTCACAGTCCCGAAGCCAAACGGGGACATAAGACCCATATTGGACCTAAAGAGTCTAAACAAATTTCTAAACGTCCGGTCTTTCCGGATGGAGTCGATCCGATCGGTCACCGCTGCCCTACAAGGGGAGGAATGGTTAGCCTCGATCGACATCAAAGATGCTTACTTGCATGTTCCCATCTTTCCAGGTCATCAAAAATTCCTACGCTTTGCAGTAGAAGGGCGCCATTTTCAGTTCAGAGCCTTACCATTCGGTCTGGCCACAGCACCACGAGTGTTCACAAAAATTCTGGCCCCACTGTTGGCCGATCTAAGAACACGGGGTGTAACGATAATGGCATACCTAGACGACCTGTTGTTGATGGACCACTCAGTTGCCAAGCTAGAAGTGGTAATTGTCGATACAATCAAGTATCTAGAGTCTCACGGTTGGGTCATCAACCTGGACAAGTCAGCCCTACAGCCAGTGAAAAACCTGGTATATCTAGGGCTACGGCTGGATTCAGACCAGAGGAAGATTTTCTTACCTCTAGACAAGGTATCCTCTTTGAGGGCCTTGGTCCGTCTGCTTTGTGCAAAAAGACAGCCGTCCATACGCCTGTGCATGAGGCTGCTAGGAAAGATGGTAGCATCATTCGAAGCTGTGCCATACGCCCAATTCCACTCAAGGAATTTACAAAGGGCCATATTGTCAGCCTGGAACGGAAAAGTTCAGGCTCTAGACTTCCCGATGGCTTTGTCCCCTTCCGTTCGGAAGAGTCTCTGCTGGTGGTTGATCCCCCAGAATCTCCAGAAGGGAAAACCCTTCAGCCCGATATCTTGGAAGGTGGTCACTACAGATGCCAGCCTTATAGGCTGGGGGGCAGTACTGGAGCAATGGTCTCTCCAGGGCAGATGGTCAAATGTAGTAAAAACCCTGCCCATCAATCTCTTAGAGATACGAGCAGCCCGGTACGCCCTAGTAGCCTGGACATCCAGACTCCAAGGGTCCCCTGTCAGAATTCAATCAGACAATGCCACAGCAGTGGCATATATCAATCATCAGGGAGGCACCAGGAGTCGTGCAGCCCAGAGGGAAGTAAGTCACATCCTGGAATGGGCAGAAAAGCATGTCCCATGTATATCAGCTGTCTTCATTCCAGGGGTGGAGAATTGGAAGGCGGACTTTCTGAGTCGCCAACAGTTATGCCCAGGGGAATGGTCCCTTCATCCCGAGGTCTTCCGAGCAATATGTCAGCGGTGGGGAACACCGGATGTAGATCTGCTAGCATCCAGATTCAACGCAAAGGTGGACAGATTTGTCTCCCGGACAAGGGATCCCCTCGCTTGCGGCTCGGATGCTCTGGTGTTCCCTTGAGATCAGTTCAGACTGATATATGCATTCCCTCCGCTACAATTGTTGCCTCGACTCCTTCGCAGAGTCAGGTTGGAGAAGAAGCCGGTGATCCTGGTGGCTCCAGCGTGGCCCCGAAGGGCCTGGTACGCGGAGATCATCAAAATGTCTGTGGGGAGTCCTTGGACCCTTCCACGTCGTCCGGACCTGCTTTCGCAAGGACCGATATACCACCCTTCCTTACTAACTCTAAGTTTAACGGCCTGGCTATTGAATCCCACATCCTAAAGAAGAGAGGTCTCTCTAACTCTGTGGTATCAACTATAATCAATGCCAGGAAGCCTGTATCCAGGCAGATCTACTATAGAGTTTGGAAGGCGTACATCACTTGGTGCGAGGCCAGAAAATGGCATCCACGTAAGTACGTTATAGGCAGAATTCTGGACTTCCTGCAGTGGGCTGTAGACAGGAAGTTTGCCTTAAGTACTATCAAGGGCCAGGTTTCGGCCTTGTCAATACTATTTCAAAGGCCCCTGGCTATGCATTCACTTGTCAAATCCTTTATGCAAGGTGTGACTCGTATTATTCCACCGATTAAGGCTCCCATATGCCCATGGGATCTAAATTTGGTTCTGTCGGTTCTGCAGAAGCAGCCATTTGAACCTTTGCGGCACATTTCCTTGGTTCTACTCACCAGGAAATTGATATTTTTAGTAGCCATATGCTCGGCTAGAAGAGTGTCGGAATTAGCCGCCATGTCCTGTAAAGAGCCATATCTGGTTATCCATAAGGACAGAGTAGTATTACGTCCTCACCCAGCCTTTCTTCCTAAGGTGGTATCGAGGTTTCACTTGAACCAGGATGTGGTTCTTCCTTCTTTTTTCCCCAAACCAAGCTCGGTAGAGGAAAAGTTATTGCATTCTTTGGATGTAGTAAGAGCAGTTAAAGCTTATCTAAAAGCCACTGCTCAGATTCGTAGAACGGATTCTTTGTTTGTTCTGCCGGAAGGCCCCAGAAAGGGTCAGGCAGCATCAAAATCTACTTTAGCCAAGTGGATTCGACAGGTCATAATACAAGCCTATGGCTTGAGAAGTAGACCGCCTCCGTTCAAAGTTAGGGCGCACTCCACGAGAGCAGTTGGAACTTCATGGGCAGTGCATCACCAGGCCTCCCTGGCGCAAATTTGTAAGGCCGCAACATGGTCTTCAGTACACACGTTTACTAGGTTCTACCAGGTGGACGTTAGAAGTCAGGAGGATGTCGCCTTTGGGCGCAGTGTGTTGCAGGCCGCAAAAGATCCTCATGCCTGATGGCGCCCAGCTTATGTATGGTGTATCCCCCCCCTCATGTGGCATTGCTTTGGGACGTCCCACATAGTAATGACTATGCTGCTCTGTGTCCCGTGATGTATGAACAAGAAAGTAGGATTTTTAAAACAGCTTACCTGTAAAATCCTTTTCTTGGAGTACATCACGGGACACAGAGCTCCCACCCCTCTTTTGGGGACACGTATTGCTTTGCTACAAAACTGAGGTACTCCCGGATGGGAGGGGCTTATATAGGGGAGGGTACTTCCTGTTTTGGAAGTTGCCAGTGCCAGCACCTGAAGGTAATTCTATATAACCCACATAGTAATGACTATGCTGCTCTGTGTCCCGTGATGTACTCCAAGAAAAGGATTTTACAGGTAAGCTGTTTTAAAAATCCTACTATTGTGGTCAGCCTAAAGCCCCATACACACGGTAGGACTTTTTGACAACAAACTTCAAAATTAGCACGTTTTCAAAAAAATCCTACCGTGTGTACGCTCCATCAGACAAACTTTTTCGGTTTTCATCGGACAAAAGTTCGCTCTGCAAACGGACAAACTTTTTGGCAACAAAAGTTCTACGGTGCAAAGTCCTATCGTGTGTACAGAAATCCATCAGACTTTTGTCCGAAGTACAAACAGGCATGCCCAGAACCAATGTTAAAATCAACCAACAATAGCAGAAGTTAACCAAAGGGTGGCGGTAAAGAGCAGAAAAGAGCAGAAAACCACGTAATGTTTGGAAAGTTTTGGGAAAGTTTGCAGAAAAGTCCTGCCGTGTGTATGCTATGGGTGTTCCCGGGCAACTTCCTTCGGACAAAAATCCACGGAAATTATTGTTTGAACTCCGACCGTGTGTACGAGGCTTAAGGCACATCTGTGCAATAATCATGGTGTCTAATCAGCATCTTGATATGCCACACCTATGGGGTGGTTGGATTATCTCGGCAAAAGAAGAAGTGCTCACTAACACAGATTTTTTGAACAATATTTGAGAGAAATAGGCCTTTTGTGTACAAAGAAAAAATCATAAATCTTTAAGTTTAGCTCATGATAAATAGGGGCAAACACAAAAGTGTTGCGTTTATAATTTTGCTCAGTGTATGTCACTTGCTCCTCTTACTACTCCCATTGCTCATTCCTCGTTTCCTCTTCTCCACCCACCTTTTATACCTCCCCTTTTTTCTATTCAATAACCTCCTACTATCTGATTGCTTTCGTCCCACATATCGTGACTCAGTTCTAAACAATCGTCCTGTGTTACTGTCAAGGAATCAATCACATCCACTATTTATAATCTAGTTGGATATTAACATCAGAGTGGTGTAATAAGCTAGTAATAACATAATAAGGCTGATTCACTGATAACAAGCCATTAGGAGCTGGTAATGATGTCCCCTAACTGACTGATAAAATGTTGCCATGATATTCTCCAAGGTCCATTTTAATTTGTGCAAATCACAAGCACATTCAACCTGCTTCAACAAATACCTGCTAGCAAGGATGTTGCCTCATTGGCTTCAGTAGTGTTGCTACAAATTAAGTTCAGTACCTGCAGGATACTTGTTAGGGTTCCCCTTGTCCAAAAATATACATCTCACAAAAGTGAGTACACCCCTCACATTTTTGTAAATATTTTATTATATCTTTTCATGTGACAACACTGAAGAAATGACACTTTGCTACAATGTAAAGTAGTGAGTGTGCAGCTTGTATAGCAATGTACCCTCCAAATAACTCAACACACAGCCATTAACCACTTAAGGACCGAGCCTCTTTCTGAGATTTGGTGTTTACAAGTTAAAAACTTTTTTGCTAGAAAATTACCTAGAACCCCCAAACGTTATATATATTTTTTTCCAACACCCTAGAGAATAAAATGGCGGTCGTTGCAATACTTTTTTTCACACCGTATTTTCGAGGCGGTCTAACAAGCGCAGTTTTTTGGGAAAAAAAATACTTTTTTGAATTAAAAAATAAGTTAGCCCAATTTTTTTTTATATTGTGAAAGATGATGTTATGCCGAGTAAATTGATACCCAATATGTCACGCTTCAAATTTGCACCTGCTCGTGGAATGGCGACAAACTGTTATCCCCAAAAATCTCCATAGGCGACGTTTAAAAAATTCTACAGGTTGCATGTTTTGAGTTACAGAGGAGAATTATTGCTCTAGCACTAACAATCGTGGCGATACCTCACATGTGTGGTTTGAACACCGTTTTCAAATGCGGGCGCTGCTCACGTATGCGTTCGCTTCTGCACGCGAGCTTAGCAGGACGGGGCACGTTTAAAAAAAATAATAATAATTCTTATTTATTTTACCTTTTATTTTTCCTTTTTACACTGTTCTTTAAAAAAAAATGTGTCACTTTTATTCCTATTACAAGGAATGTAAACATCCCTTGTAATAGAAAAAAGCATGACATGGCCTCTTACGTATGTGATCTGGGGTCAAAAAGAATTTAGATCTCATATTTACACTAAAATGCAATATTGCCCTGCAATGATATGGAGACAGGTAAGAATCCGCCGCAGAGACCACTTTTATCTTGAAGCGAACCGCCCGCTGAAGAAGAGGGTTATGGTTGCTAGCTGCTGCCATAACAACGGTATTCCTCTTCAAAATACTGATGTAAAACGACGGCAGGCGGTCCGGAAGTGTCTAAACCGCTGGCAACAAAAGTGAGTACACCCGTAAGTGAAAATGTCCAAATTGGGCCCAATTAGCCATTTTTTTCTCCCTGGTGTCATGTGACTCATTAGTGTTACAAGGTCTCAGGTGTGAAAAGGGAGCAGGTGTGTTAAATTTGGTGTTATCGCTCTCCCTCTCTCAAACTGGTCACTGGAAGTTCAACATGGCACCTCATGGCAAACAACTCTCTGAGGTTCTTAAAAAAAGAATTGTTGCTCTACATAAAGATGGCCTAGGCTATAAGAAGATTGCCAAGACCATACAGCGGTTTAATAGGACAGTTTCCACTCAGAACAGGCCTCGCCATGGTCGACCCAAGAAGTTGAGTGCACATGCTTAGCGTCATATCCAGAGGTTGTCTTTGGGAAATAGACGTATGAGTTCTGCCAGCATTGCTGCAGAGGTTGAAGGATGGGGGGTCAGCCTGTCAGTGCTCAGACCATACACCGCACACTGCATCAAATTGGTCTGCATGGCTGTCATCCCAGAAGGAAGCCTCTTCTAAAGATGATGCACAAGAAAGCCCGCAAACAGTTTGCTGAAGGCAAGCAGACTAAGGACATGGATTACTGGAAACATGTCCTGTGGTCTGATGAGACTAAGATAAACTTATTTGGTTCAGATGGTGTCAAGCGTGTGTGGCGGCAACCAGGTGCGAAGTACAAAGACAAGTGTGTCTTGCCTACAGTCAAGCATGGTGGTTGGGAGTGTCATGGTCTGGGGCTGCATGAGTGCTGCTGGCACTGGGGAGCTACAGTTCATTGAGGGAACCATGAATGCCAACATGTACTGTGACTTACTGAAGCAGAGCATGATCCCCTCCCTTCGGAGACTGGGTCGCAGGGCAGTATTCCAACATGATACCGACCCCAAACAAACCTCCAAGACAAACACTACCTTTCTAAAGAAGCTGAGGGTAAAGGTCATGGACTGGCCAAGCATGTCTCTAGACCTAAACCCTATTGAGCATCTGTGTGGCATCCTCGAATGGAAGGTAGAGGAGCGCAAGGTCTCTAACATCCACCAGTTCTATGATGTCATCATTGAGGAGTGGAAGAGGACTCCAGTGGCAACCTGTGAAGCTCTGGTGAACTCCATGCCCAAGAGGGTTAAGGCAGTGCTGAAAAATAATGGTGGCCACACAATATATTGACAATTTGGGCCCAATTTGGACATTTTCACTTAGGGGTGTACTCACTTTTCTTGCCAGCGGTTTAGACATTAAAGAGGTTGTAAACCCTCATGTTTTTTCACCTTAATGCATCCTATGCATTAAGGTGAAAAAACTTCTGGCAGTCTGGAAGTAAAAGGTCACTAAATGTGTGTACGTCATTCATAGATGTATGTATATGGGACTTTATAATTTTTTTGGACCTAGGTTTTTATGGGTTTTGTGCATTATAAATTAAATACAGTTTATATATATATATATATATATATATATATATATTTTTTTTTTTTTTTTTTTTTATAGAGTGTAATGCAGTATTTAAGACAGTTTTCTGTTTCTTTTAAATTACAATCGAGTTTATACCATGGACTCATCATCATGTCTTGTGCAATACTAACTAATACAAATAAAAAATTGACATTTGGAAAGTATGAATCCTATTAGTTGCTATAGGTTAAGGCATGCAGGTTATGATTAGGACTCTTTTATAAATGATCTCTCACCATGAGATTGACATTTTCAGCAATGAATAGAATTCTAACTATAATATGTATCTGCTTTTAACTAGTCTTTGTCCACACCGTGAGAGCCAGGATTCTGGCCCTACCCACCATCATACAGTTCACCTGGGGTCAACACAAGCACCTTGCATTCACTGTACCCGTAAGAAAAGGAGCCTGCTCCACCGCATGGGTCGGTCAAAGGACAGCCGGGGGAAGCCGCATCCTGGAGAGGTCACGGTCTTCTCTGTTGGAAGGTATCCTAAAGAGTTGAATTAAAAAAAATAACATTAATTTAATTGGAGGGCCTAATTCTCTTTAAAAGTATGCTTTTTTTTGCAAAAACTACATATATGTACATTTTAAATAGTTTTTAGCGAGCTAATAGTTTGCATATTTAGTAATGATTACACTTAAATAAATGTATAAAATATATTTTTACCTGCAAAGAAGATGTTTACTTGCCTCTTCTGCTCGCTATGCTGCAAATCTCTGTTGTAGTGAGTAGAAATCTCCCCTTGAAGATCCTTTAGCAAGCAGGGTTCTCTAAAACCCTAGGGTTCCAGAGTTCGCTGGAGGTTCCTTGAGCAATAAGAAATTTCTGCCTCTCAGACAATGGCGTCCCTAGGGGGGACCAGAGGGGGCCCTGGCCCCCCCAACATTATGCTGTGCCCCACCAAAAAATTTCTTTTTTTTCGCTCGGGCTGCTGCTGGGGTAACATAGTCTCTCCTGAGAGGGAGAGCGTCCCCAGTCAGCTCCTGCGGGGGATTCCTCCCCCCTCCCTCTGCTCGCTGACACTGCATAATGCGAGCGCTCACACAACCACAGCCGCCCGCCCGATCTGCTTCTTTCCCTGCATCCTCATTGGCACGGAGAAGAGCGAGTTGCAGGAAGGACTCCACGAGCACTGTGGGAGGGGGGGAGGGGGGCCCAAGCCTTCATCTCAGTTACTGAAAAAACAGACTGATTTCTCCCGTCCTTAGGACAGGAGAACCAGCCTGTAAATTCCAAGAATGGTGACTGCAAGCTGAGCCGAGTGTCAGTCTATGACACTCTTTCACAGCCCAGCGAGTCCAGCCACCCCCCCTCACTCTCCTCACATACGAGCAGGGAGGAATACAGCTCCTCCTCCTCCTTCCAGTCCCGCCCACACTATCCCGGCGTGCTGTATCTGAAGAGAGGGGATGTGTGGGCGGGAAATATGAAAATCAGCAGCATTCCTGGCTGTGTGTGAATGATGCCTGAGATTCTAGCCTGGACCTGTGGGTGTGTAGACTGCAGTACACTGTAATCACTGAACTGCATTATCTCCATCCTTTCTCTCCCCCATCTGTCTCCCTCCCCCTCTCCTGTTCTTTCAAGACATTCACAATTTACTTTCACTTTCAGTTAGGCAGGTAATAGACGGTGCACATTTCTTTCCTGCATCCACAGATTGCAGGAAAGAAACTTGCATAATTCCCCCATCAACACAGACAGTGCTGACAGGGGAATATCCCTCCTGCCCAGCAATTGTATTCTCCCAACAAACAGTGATTATCACTAGTGTCTATAGCAATCACTAGTGATAATCATAAGAGAATCTGCTCATTAATGGTTCGAATCTCAGCCAGTTCCTGCTGAACCAGCTGAGATTTAAACTGTCTATGGCTGGTCTTAGCTCTTAGGCCCCTTTCACACTGACACGTTTTTCAGGCGGTTTAGCGCTAATAATAGCACTGCTATACCGCCTGAAAAAATCGTGCCCTGCAGTCTTCAGTGTGAAAGCCCAAAGGCTTTCACACTGAAGCGGTGCGCTAGCAGGACCACTCCAAAAGTCTTGCTAGCCGCATCTTTACAGCGGTGAAGGAGCGGTGTGTTCACCGCTCCTTTACCGCTGCTGCCCATTGAAAGCAATGGAAGACCGCGGTAATACCGCCCGCAATGCGCCTCTGCAGAGGTGCATTGCGGGCGGTATTAACCCCTTTTTCGGCCACTAGCAGGGTTAAATTCACCCCGCTAGCGGCCGCATACCGTGGTAAAAACAAAGGTATAGCGGCGCTAAAAATAGCGCCGCTATACCCACAGCGCACCTCCCGCCCCAGTGTTAAAGGGGCCTTAGGCAGCCCATACATTGATCACTTTTTTTCATTCAACTATTTGGTTGAATGAAAAAAAAAGGAAATGATCCAATTCCCCCATCTACACATTATAGGTGGATGGGGGAATGTTCCCAGTGTGGACCAGTGCTGGAACAACCAGAGTTGCTGTCCTGTCCCGGCTATTCACAGCGCTGGTCTCTGTCTCCATGGTAGCGGCGGCAGCACATTGGAACCCAGTGCTGGTTACTTTATGGGGCTGATGTACAGAAGGGCCAGCACAATTTGTTGTTAAAGATGGGCTGGGCATGTTCAAAATTCCACATGCCAGAGCCTGCCAGGAAGCCCACACTGCACAGCGCTAATCACAGGCAATGAGACATTTCTCGGTCCGCAGCTCCACAGATCAGGAAATGTCTCACTGGCTGTGATTAGCACTGTGGAGTGTCGGCTTCCTGGCGGGAGATCGGGCATGTGGGATTTCAAACACACCCGAGCCCATCTCTATTGGTTGTAGACAGTTGAGCTCCCTGCAGGTTGCTTAGCAGCAGTGGAGCCTTCTCTGACATGCTGATCGTGATGCAATCCAGGTGAGGCTCCTAGTCAAATCCTAGTGTTAAATATCAGTGATTTTATTGATCAAAGCCCACACTTTACAGGTATAGAGCCCACATGGCTGCTGAACATACGGTTGATTATATATATGTGGTTGTACTCTTGATGCTAATAAATACTGTGTTTATTAGATCTGACTGGGAGCATCACCTGGATCACATCCCGATCAGCATGTCAACAGAGAAGGTTATACAGCATTACTGCTGCTAGGTGACCAGCTGGGGGCTCGGCTCTCTATAACCAATAGTGCCAGCCTTCCCCTACATGCACGCATAATGTCACCAGCACAAAGTCCTAATAGACTGCTGCCGGTGCCAAGGAGACAGATGCCAGACCAGCGCTGTCAATAACAGGGACAGGACAGCTGGGGAACCCCACAGTGGCAGAACACCAGGGCCCGGTGGCAAGACAACCTTTGCAACCCTGATAGTTCTCCCACTGCTTTGGACCCTTAGATTTTCTTGGTGTGCTGGTGACATATATTTCTTGTTTTCTGCCACCCTGGTGGGGCCCCAGTATAGTAGGAAGGGAGCTCACTGCAGAACATGTGAAAGGGCCCATTGTGGGATCGTAGTAAAGGGCCCCAGGATATATATATATATATATATATATATATATAATTGCATTTTATAGTTGGCCCCCCTACTTTTGTCCCTGTCCCCCCATCTGCCCCCCCTAAATATGAAAGCTGGAGACGCCACTGCTCTCAGATAAGTAACTGCTGACAACAATGATTTTTTAAGCTAACTGTAGGGAAGGGGAATTCATACCAACAACACAAGTGTAAGGAACAAACTTCAAGTGACCATCACACTAATGTATTGTGTAGATATAGTAATTATTAGCATGGGTTCCCTTAGACAGGATTTTTTTTCTAGGGTTCTGTAATATTGAAAAGGTTGAGAAAGGCTCCAATATCTTCCCTGCTACTGCCCCATGTACTTGGCTATCAGTGACAGCATTCATGGCATTTCTTTTAATGAGACCCTGCAGTTAATTTTATTGTCAGCTCTAATATTTGCTATTAATAATATAAGCTAATAAGCAAATATTGCTTGAAGCACTAAATTTTAAATAAAAAAGGAGATAGACACCGAGGTGATTTGTGCCCCCCTCCAAAGATATGTCCATAACAGGTGGGAGGAGTTGGGAATTCAGAGGCAAAGACTTAATTTTCAAAGGCATAAAAAGTCGGTGCATAATTTAAGCCATAACAAAGTTATACATTTTAGATGTTACAGATTATGTTTGGAGATGCCGTATCCTTGTTTTCTTTTTTTTTTTCTTTTTTCCTAGATTCAGGGTTACCCATGTTGGAAAGAAATCAAGTAATCAGTTATCACAGGATGATCCCAATATTGGTAGTGACCCTGTATCATCTGAAAATGCTGAGGAGCAACAAGCTGCAAAGTCAATAAATGGTGTCACTACACACAGGTCCTCGGTGGGCCTGTCACAAAATGGACCAGAATTAGTGGGGTTAACAAAGCTAGAAAGCAAAAATAATGCAGAGTCCAGATCGGAAGACAAGAATGGGCTTAAAAGTTCAGGGGCGAAAACTGAAAGAATTCTATCAAAAATCAATGGGAGCAAAGACAGACGAAGCAGTGCACCCGAGCAGACAGTAGCACAGCGAGAAAGAGCGGATATACTTCAGCTTCGAAAAAAGAAACAAAGCAAAGAAATATCAGAATCAACAGAAGAGCAGGTATAGCTGGTGGTAATAAAATACACCATTTTATATGTATACCTTGTCTAAAAGTTTACTGTTATAAATGTTGCCTTCAAAAGATGGTACAGAGATTAGCTTAACAAAAGCTTTAAATAGCGTGGAAAAGATTAGAATCCTGGTATGGTTGTTACTGCTAACAGGGACTGATATTTTCCCTCACTTTCTGTCCCTGTGACAGTGACAGGAAAAGAGCGGCAATCTGCAACAGGGACACAGACAACCATTAAAATCTGAAAGCAATTGTAGCTTTTCCTTGCTCCTTAAAAAAAAAGTTTTTGTTGATGTTAGAGAAATACCCTCTGATTACAAGCTGTCAGTAAGACAGGAAGTGCGGGTACATTTCTCTACAGGAGTCCTGAATGGCAGTAAAAACCTTACAGGGAATCTACCTATTTCTCTGTCCAAAGCTAATAAAATGTTTTTGGCTGGACATGCCCTTGGAAAAGCAATTCACACTTTGGTGTTCTGGTTTGTCCAATGTATACACATGTATGCATGTTATATAAGTTGCGCTAAGGCCCCTTTTACACTTGTACGACTTGTCCCACGATTTGGGACTGCAAAGTAGTATCACAAGTCGTTCCTCATGATTTCCAATGACAACCATTCATATTAGTACGACTTCAAGTCGTTCCGACTTCAAAGTAGTCCCTGCACTACTTTGGTCTGCTTTTGATGCATATTACACAGGCATTCCTTGAAATCGCGGTAAAATATAGCAACTTTGAAGTCGCACAAGTGTGAAAGGAGCCTAAGGCAGACAATTCAAATTAGTGGGCTACCAAAACACCAGAATGGAGAAACAACTTTTTCACATTACACCACAAGGAACAGCAGTACATTATCATGTGTTGTGGTACATGGGAACGCATGTGTGTCAGATCATTGGGGGTCCATTGAAAATGAATGACCTACTGGAACAGATAGGTGTAAATGGACAACAAAGCAAACCTTGAGGCTTCTATTTCTGACCTCCTATTTTGAAAATATTAGTTGCCTTGACTGTCATACTGACCCTCTTCCTTCTATATGTTTTTTTTTTAATAAGGATTTCTTTATTGCTTCACATGGCATAAGTGGCAATAACAACCAAACAACAGTAATGGTATGGCCGTAAGAACAAAATAACAGTCGTAATGCACTACAAATAGCTATTACAAAAATATGAATGGTTCTGGTTAGAGAAGTCACCTGATTAAACAGCAAGAAAATAAAAGAGGATAGGGAGGGACAAGCCAAAAAGGAGGATTAGGAAAAGGAGGAGCAAAGGCCCTTCAAAAAAGAAAGGCAGGATAAGGAAAGGATCAGGGGAGGTAGGGAAGCACCAACCAGAGAGAACCCATATCAGGAATTTTTTGAGCTGTCCAAGGCAGACAGACCTTCTTCGGGAAATTTCTATTCATGTAGGTCAACTCATACACAGGTAAAACAACATTAACATACAGTTCTCATGAGGTCACTGTGGGCGACTTCCACTGATTTTTTTTTTATTTCTTAGCATAGTATAATAAATATGAGATCAATAATTTTGTGTGTGAGGTCCTTGGTCATCATCATGTATTTGCAGAGTGGTATTAATAATATCAAATATTTCCATCCAGAAATAATGCAGTTTGGTACAAGTCAAAAATATATGTAGATACCTACCAGAAATGACCTGGCTTTGAGGGCAGGCAGGAGATTGCTGCTAAATGTTTGAGTCACAGACCCAGGAACAGTATGCAAGTCAGGAGTTTTGACTTTTCCGATCTGTATACTTTTTACAGGTAAATTGCAGACAAAATAATAAAACCAGGGGAGTCAACAGAAAAACTAGGCTACTAACATTTTCAGAAGGTGGTCAAAAATGACAGCCCTCGTAGTTTCATCGTGACAGGTCAAAATACCTGTACTGTAAATTAAAGCTGATCTCCATGCTCCACAACAGTGTTTTGCCTGCAGGTTTAGCTGTCCAGCGTTCATAGAATTGATACTGTTATTTGTATAAGCAGCCTTTGTACTAAGAAAAAAAGATATAATCTTTGTGCAGATGAATGTTCCTTTTTTTGGAGAAGCTCCAGCTTAGTGACTGTTTTTCCGGTTTATTTCTCCTTTACGCTGCAAACACTCCCAGGCCCAGCTCCATTACATGCTCAGAGTAGCAGTCTATATACTCCTACAGTGCTGAAACACAAAGAACTCATAGATACTTGCACCTTTTTGGCAAATTCCTGTTTGCGCAAGGTGTATGTATAGCCAAACTTCTTTTAGTTTTGAATTGAATAGAATAGGAAAGAATTAGAACCCCTGTCAAGTGTTTATTGCTGTCTGTGTCTCCACTGGGGAGATGCATACTCTTTATTAGATCAGATAACTATTGTCGCAGAGACAGAAAAGAATGGGAAATCCAGAACTTTAGAGTTGTCCGTAGAACAAGATGTGAGGATACATTTTTCAATAAGGTACCCATTCAGTAACTGTTTAAGAGGGGAATTTAATTCAGTTTGTAAAGATTTAGGCCGACCATTCACGGTTCGAATTCTGCTGAACCGGCCAAGATTGGAACCGTAAATGGGCAGGCTGAATGTATTACAAAATCTGGTACAACTCTGCATAGAAACCAATCAGCTTACAGTTTTTATTGTCAAAGCTTAATTGAACAAGCTGAGGTTAGAAGCTAATTGGTTTCCATGCACAGCTGCACCAGTTTTGCAACTGAGTGCTCCAATTTTAGTAAAGCTCCTTTCACACTTGTGGGATTTGAAATTCAGGCGATTTTTGCCACGATTTTGGACCTCAAGTCGCATCAAAGTCGGACCAAAGTAGTGCAGGGACTACTTTGAAGTCGCCGCGACTTGAGGACGCACAGATATGAATGGTACTCATTGGAAATCATGGGGAACGACTTGTCATGAAATTTTGCAGTCCCAAGTCACAGGACAAGTCGCACAAGTGTGAAAGGGGCCTTAATCAACCTCACAGTGTCAAGTGGATGACCAAGTGTTACATCATACAACTAGTTGCATTCTTTAATGACACATCTGTCTAGACTCCTTATAAGGAACTCAGCTGCTTACTCCCACCCTTTTGCCATGAGGCTTCATTACAGGATGGTCTACACCTGAGTTACCATGTACTCTCTTTGGAGAGCAAAATCACAGGCACGCATTCGCACTGCCAAAGACCCACGCAACACTCACTATTAGAGTGACGATGTACCAGAGAAAGAACCGGTTCTCACACCAGTCTCAGCATCCAATTCTATGTATATTTCAGGCACGTAACAAGCAGCCTATTTGACTGAGGCAGAATTCTCTACATCTATGTCACATTTCCTTGGTCAAATTAAGGCCAAGGGCAAGGGCTCCCATTTCCCAACAGATCCTGATTGAGGACACAGAAGGAAATTAAGTGGATATTGAGGAATCTGTGGAGGATTTTTTTCCCCCCAGATTGTTGTTATGTTAAGGAGGGAGCTAAAAGCAATATATTTGCTAACTTTGAAAAGTTCATAGCCAGGATGGCGCTTGTGAGCTGCAAACAAAGATAGCCACATTGTGATCCTGCTCCTCATCCACCAGACACATCAGCAAACACCTGGGCTATATGGAGAGCTATTATTTCCCCACATTCTCTGGCTTTCCTCCCTGATCATCTGGAACACTATGGGGAAGAGAACTTCACATTGCGCACCTCCAGCGCCAGAGCCGCCGATCCCAACCCTAATGGAGCCTGCCCTCCATCTGCCACAGTGGAACCCACAGACTTGAGTTTTCACCTCTCCCCTCCACTATTGGCACGTGATCCATACCCACTCTCAGATGCGGAGACACCCCGCTGGCACAACAAGCCCGCCTCTCCGTAATGCTGATCTTTTGGTTCGTTTTAAGACCATTCTGCAGAATAAGCTTGCATCTGCTACCACTAAATTCGCTGCCCAAAGAACGAATGCACTGGAAGACAAGATTGATGCATTGAAATTAAAGGGGAGCTGGCTTCCGTTTGCTACACCTTTAGGACTTAGAGAACAGATCCCACAGGGGCAATCTGCAGTCTGAGGCATTCTTGAATCTATAATTGACCTCACCTCTACTGCCACTGTGCTGTTTTAGGAGCTGTTGCCCGCTATCTCCATTGACAGGGTGGAATTTGACCGCCTAATTTTTTGCTTGGACTTGCACTTCTTACCACTGGATTGGCTTGGTTTTTCAGATTTTAAGTTTTCCTTTGGAAAATGAATTTCAATTGGTCTATTATGGATCATTATTTTACATATGCCTATGTGTTATGTTCAGGACACACTGACCTGTGGACATTCTCTTTCCTGCTTTTTTTTTTTTTTACCCTTGAGGCCTTTGTCCTGGTGTCATGGTGATTCTCCCTCGTAACTTGACTGCCCCAAAGTACCCGATCCAAGGGACTTTAGATCCCAATGATACATTGCACAAAGTCTGACTCTCCTATATGGACTTTCAGGAATTCTGTCACAAAATTCTTGTTTCTGATAATGGATCTATGACGTGGTTTGTGTGATATTTAACAATCAACACTGTTCTCAGCTGCGATATTGGCATACCTTTGCAGTTAGTTTATAGTAAGTTAAAAGTTAAGATGTTCTTCTAAGTGTTTTAATGTGTGACACCTCTCTGTGGGCGGGATGTTGGAGGTTTTTTTTGCACTCTCCAGTTTAGTAAATAAACCCCATTGTCTTGTACAATAGAGTTCCAGTGAGTCAGCAACATGATAGAATAGCAGGGAGTATGTAGTGGATCATAGGCATATGCACCAGCAGACATGGCACCAGCAGTTACCAACAACTATCTCCCCACATCAATAGAATATGCATATTCAAAAAGTAGTTATATCAACTGGCATCTACAGATACATGATCATCTGACAATGGTGGAGCACACTGGTCATGGGTGAGTACAGCTGTGTTTTTTGCACACTTTTGTGTGTGTCAAACGTTCATCAAGGAGGCTGCTCATGAAGAGAACACAGACTACCTGACTTAGTTCTGAAAGTGCATTGGATTGACCTTTTTCAGTATCTACAGAACAAAGCCAAATTTAACTCTACAACAAAGTTTGAGGAAATCTTTGCAATGTATGTGACATTCTCAAAAGATTTTTTCACCTCAACTTCAGTTTTTTTTCTCACTCCAGGTATGTATGTCAACTTTGATTTTAGTTGAGCATATTTCAAAATATGTATTGTATATTGTAACTGAGCCATACAGAAGAATAAGATACAGACAGTCAAGAACTGCTTACATAATCATAACAGCAAGTTTCATTGATGTAATGTATACAGTTCGGTTTCCTATGAGGAATAAGGAAAAACTCACACCCACATAACAGGAAAACAGACGTGCTATTTATTAACCTTACAGGCTGAAAGTCTTTGTTTTTGTCATCTTGAGATCTTTGAACAGACCTGTGATCTATAGTATATTTAAAAACTTTTCATGGTGGCCAACCGTCCAAGCCTTTCATGTGCATTGCATTGGCTTCAGCCATGTCTACATTCCCTAAATATAGAATGCAATCCGCTGTCTGTGGTAATGGATGATCTGCAGTGATCTGGAACAGAGCCCAAATACTGAGTGTGCCTGCGCTTTATCTGGGGAAACTAATGGCTCTTAATGGCTCTCCCAACACACAGAGGAGAAAGCGAGACTTTGGGCTCGTATTATCACTGTGGTGACCTTTATAGGCTGTTTCAGGGTGTTAAAAAGAAATGTGTCCTTCTAAATGTGCAATTTGTTAGCAGCATTCACTGTAAGGTATACTGCTGCTTTATGAAGGAGCCATTTGGTTTGCTAAAATACCATGTATCATAAACAATTGCCACTTATTTTAAATAAAATATGTTTATTTTTTTAAAAACCTTTGTATCATTTTAATGCTGCTGACCTCCTTAAGCCTCTTTGCAGCCTTTTCCTATCTACATTCATGCACTCCAATAATAGCTGCATGGCATTTCCTGGGGTGGGTAACCTAATGGTGACAAAAGTAAACTACCGGTATGTCTGCATAATCTAAAACCAGGAAATCTTGCGAGCTACCCAAAATCTGTAAATATGTAACACCTCCTATCAGGACAGCTGCTAGCACTGATCACATCCCATACGACCATGCAAATGCAATATTTATAGAGGAAATGCTGCGCTATCTGGATGTTAGCACGAGTGCCTTGATGCAATAAAACTAAATAAAAATTGTGTTGACGTGCAAACAACGTTTTTTTACCATAGAGCGTGTGATCAGAGCATCAGAAACCTTATAATTCACATATGTGTTGAAATGTATAAAGTGCCTCTGTGCTAGTAAAATAAATATATAAAGTATTTTCGTGCAAACTCCAAAAAGTTCATACAAAATCAAATCAAATCAAAAACTTCATGTATCAAATATAGTGACCCAAATACATGCAAAAAAATATATTTAAAGTGCTAAGTGCACACACAAACAAGTGTCAAAATGTCATATAAAGAGTAACATCATTAAATATTGCAGTCCATTCCAAAAATAATCACAGCAGGATCGTGTCTTTCACCTTAATGCATCAAGGTGAAAAAACACCTGGCAGTCAACGGCCCCGAGCCCTTCATCTCCTCGACGCGTCCCCCCTGTCCTTCTCTCCACTGAGTCCCGGCTTTGATTGGATAGATTAATAGCAGCACAGCCATTTTTTCCCGCTGCTGTCAATCAAATCCAATGACGCGGGCGCCGGGAGCAGGGCTGAGTCATACACTCAGCGTGCAAAACAAGCTGCACAGTGGAGGTAAGTATGACATGTTTTTTATTTTTATTTTGTTAACCACTTAAGCCCCGGACCATTTTGGCTAGTTAATGACCAGGCCACTTTTTGCGATTCGGCACTGTGTCGCTTTAACTGACAATTGCACGGTCGTGCGACGTGGCTCCCAAACAAAATTTACGTCCTTTTTTTCCCACAAATGGAGCTTTCTTTTGGTGGTATTTGATCACCTCTGCAGTTTTTATTTTTTGCGCTATAAACAAAAATAGAGCGACCATTTTGAAAAAAATGCAATATTTTTTACTTTTTGCTATAATAAATATCCCCAAAAAATATATAAAAAAACATTTTTTTTCCTCAGTTTAGGCCGATACGTATTCTTCTACATATTTTTGGTAAAAAAAATTGCAATCTGCGTTTATTGATTGCTTTGCTCAAAAGTTATAGCGTTTACAAAATAGGGGATAGTTTTATGGCATTTTTATAAAATTGTTTTTTTTACTAGTATTGGCGGCGATCAGTGATTTTTTTCATGACTGCGACATTATGGCGGACACATCGGAGACTTTTGACACATTTTTGGGACCATTGTCATTTTTACAGCAATCAGTGCTATAAAAATGCACTGGTTACTGTAAAAATGACACTGGCAGTGAAGGGGTTAACCACTAGGGGCACTGAAGGGGTTAAGTTTGCCTAAGGGAGTGATTACTACTGTGTGGGGGTGTGGCTACGAGTGACACGTCACTGATCTCGGCTCTGATTACACAGAGTGGAAATCAGTGACAGTGTCAGTAGGCGAGCGGGGAGATGTTGTGTTTACACTAACATCTCCCCGCTCCATCCCTCCGTGAGACAATCACGGGAATCCCTGCGGCGATCGAGTCCGCGGGACCCGCGGTCCGACTCACGGGGATGGCGGCAGGGTCACGGGCGCGCCGCTGGCGGCGCGTGCGCGACCACACGGCAGGCAGTTAAAGGGGACTTACAGGTACGTGATTGTGCCTGTACGTGCCATTCTGCTGACGTATATATGCCGTGGCCAGCCGTTAAGTGGTTAAACAAACTAAGTTCAGTCAGAACATGCTTGTGAACCACCCCTGGGTTCAGTGTCAGTGATGAAGCCCTGGGCTGCTCAGTTCTGCTGCTTCTACAATCGTGCAAAACATAAAATAACTTGATGGTGTGATACTGTTTTATAAAATAATTGTATTAATAAACCATAACCCCTCTGACAGGGTACTCACATTTGCTGGGTGCTTCAGTGCACCACTCTATAGAAAGCCAAACAAAATGCCAAAAAAGCCGAAATAGTGTGTCTGAGACAGATCAGCTGTCTCCTGCTCCATCCTGTCCCCTCTCCAACATGTGTCGATACAGGGATGAATCGTATCTTCCTCTGGGGAAGATATGATTCATCCCTGTATTGAACACTTTGTTTGCACGTCAACACATTTTTTATTTAGTGTCATTGCATCAAGGCATGCTAACATCCAAATTCCTCTATAAATATGTCTGCATAATGTTTGTTGAAACAGTAATGATATGGAAATGTAATCTTTACTGAAAGCTGGTGTGACAGGGTGACAACACAAAAGCACAATTGGAAGACAGAATATTGTCACCTTATAACAGAAAGTGCCTAAACTAGGATGTTCTCAAGATACCAGATATTCGTTTAATGAAAGTTTCAGATTTAAAGTACTGCTAAAGGCAAAATGTGTTATGTTTGTTTTGCACAGAGTGAAAAGGGATTAGAACACCTGCAAAGTTTTTATTGCTGTCCTAGATTTCCGTTATCACCAAGAGTGAAATTGAAAGAAAATCCAATCCAGAACAGTAATATAATCTTCCAATGTGGACACTGGTTCTCGTGACAACCAGGAATTCTCTCACTTTGAAGGGTTTTATTCTCACTTCCTATTTGGCTATGGAACAGGAAGTGAAGTTAAATCTCTGCAGTAGGACACAGGTGGCAAAACAAAACTGACAGGGGTTATAACCCTCCCTTACTCTCTCCAAAATGCAAACAAAAATGTTTTGCCTTCAATTCGACTTTAAAATTTGATAGTAAAAATGAAATTGCAGTTTTAAAACATGTATGAGATTGTAGTGAGTTTGGGGTTGATTTAATAAAGGAAAATAAGCTGTTTCCCTTTGCAAAGGAATGTTCCCTTAGCTGAATGATTGAGGTGAAGCTGTAACTGACTTCCATCATCCATCATCCATTCAGGTGCAAGCAAAAAAGTCCCTTACACAGTGAACAGCTTATCTATCTTTATTAAATCAAACCATTGTTTTCAATATACAGTATTTTATAGTTCTCTCGAAGAGAAAGTGCTTGTAGGTGTAGAATGCTGAGAACTGTATACTGTGCCATTCAATAAACTAAGAAAAAGGTTTTCACAGTCTGATTTGTGGGAAAATCTTTTCTATTCTTGAAGCATGGTTTTAATATATTGGGTGGGGGTTACTTGTGTTTTAACTATAGATCCCAAGCCAGAACAAACTCAATCTCTGATCCACAAAACATTACCACCCCTACTCTCAGAATGCACTGCATCAAATGGAAACACTTCACACGGCTAACTACTGCCCAAAGAGCAGCCCACAGAAACCAACCTGGTGTAACTTTGGAGCATTCAGAGCAGTGAAAGAGGATTTCTGATGCCTTGGTTTGAATTAGTGCAGATTGCTTTTATATAGAACAGCCCTAGCATACAAAGTGTTATTTGTCTTTGTAAATTTTCCACCTAATAAATTATATCATGGGCTGTAAAAGATATTTTAAAGGTCACATTACAAAAAACAAATGAATCTGTCATCAGCTTTGGCTTTCATTACTACCATAATAAAACAATCATCCTTTTGTTTATTCCACAGGTTCAAAGTGAACACTCCTCTCAGGAGCAGTGATATGTAAGTATTCGATTGTGTCCACTATATCTGATAATAAGCATTGCTGAGAAAATATCCACAGATATTACTGGGCATGTAAAGGTGATCGAGCCAGAACTATATGTAGGTATGGACAAAGTATACAGACCCTGTACAGAAAAATAGTCAAAACATTAAATGATTATTAGGCATACAAACAAAATGTTATATATTGCGGCCTACCAGTCCTTGAATGTGATGGCTGCATTCATTGTCTTTTTTCAGGCTAAGAATGATTTCAGCAAGTACAGAAAATACTTGTTGAGCTTGCCAGAAATGCAGTGTTCTTCCCACTTTCTGTGAGCCAAACTGAAAGCACCAACAATGTTATCTTTCTTCTGTAAACTAATAATCCACCACTTCCATGTTTTGGAGATGAACTGAGGAAGTCATGTTTGAAGTCCAAGCTAGGTGACAACCATTACTTTCTTCATGGTTAGAGTGGAGTTAGTGAACGTTGTCACTTTAGGACATAACATTTTTCATTCATAGGATTACTAGGTAAAAATACTTTAATAAAGAACGGAAACGCCCTAAACAAATTTGAGAAGGTCTGGCACTGTGGACAGACTCAGAGTCCATAAACTGAATCTATTCACCCCTGATATGGTTTAGCCTAAGATATATAAGGTTTTACTACTTTGCAGTGACTCACTCTTCATTACCTCAGGTATAACTCCAACTATGAGTTAATGTTCTCCTGATGTAGTACTCTGTAGGTTAAGAGGGAACAGAAATCTCCTTGTAATTTATTAGTCTCTGAAATAAATTACTAGAACGGCCAAGCAAAGCGTATGGAATGTTGTGTTCTTTTTATTTGCTAAGTTGTATTATTTTGCAGTTTGTGTTATCTGTCTTAGCTGGGCAATAACTTCTCCGCAGGATGTAGAAACCTTGCAAGAAGATCTTAACAAATTAATGGGGTGGGCATCTACATGGAAAATGAGGTTTAATGTAGAAAAATGTAAAATAATGCACTTGGGTGCAAAAATA
Organism: Rana muscosa; assembly: GCA_029206835.1. Classification (NCBI taxonomy): domain Eukaryota; kingdom Metazoa; phylum Chordata; class Amphibia; order Anura; family Ranidae; genus Rana; species Rana muscosa. The sequence continues at coordinate 59,736,028 of CM055118.1, forward strand.
TGAATGCAATTTATACACTAGGGGGAGAACCTCTGGGGCGAATCTAGGATGAAAAAGGACCTGGGGGTCCTAGTAGATGATAGGCTCAGCAATGGCATGCAATGCCAAGCTGCTGCTAACAAAATAAACAGAATATTGGCATGCATTAAAAAAGGGATTAACTCCAGGGATAAAGCGATAATTCTCCCACTCTACAAGACTCTGGTCCGGCCGCACCTGGATTATGCTGTCCAGTTCTGGGCACCAGTCCTCAGGAAGGATGTACAGGAAATGGAGTGAGTACAAAGAAGGGCAACAAAGCCAATAAAGCCAATAAGGGGTCTGGAGAATATTAGTTATGAGGAAAGGTTGCGAGCACTGAACTTATTTTCTCTGGAGAAGAGACGCTTGAGAGTGGATATGATTTCAATTTACAAATACCATACTAGTGACTCCACAATAGGGATTAAACTTTTTTTTGCAGAAGGGAGTTTAACAAGACACGTGGCCACTCATTAAAATTAGAAGAAAAGAGGTTTAACCTTAAACTACGTAGAGGGTTCTTTACTGTAAGTGCGACAAGGATGTGGAATTCCCTTCCACAGGTGGTGTTCTCAGCGGGGGGCATCGATAGTTACTAAAGACCCAGAGAATACTATCCTCAGAGATGGGAACTGGTTCAACTCCATGACTACTACAATCATCACAAGAGATGTCAGGAAATAAGAAATCAAATACGGTAATCGAAGCAACTAAAGAGTGAGTCACTCCTTTATTTCTATACCTTATTATTATACTCCTTACCTATTCTTATACATATTTATTGAATCAAACTGAATGCTATAGGGGAAAGGAAAAAAGCTCAGGAGTTCAAGAATGGTATGACCAAATAGTAACCAAGATTGATTATTGACTTTTTACCCTGAATTAAAAGGATACTGCGTCTAGATCCATACTGGAACATTGTGCCTTGGTGTGCCATTTAGAAAAAAAAAAGAAAAGATTTCATTTTTTTTTGGTCCTATGGCTTTTGGGTTTTAGAGCTCACGTATGCATACTCCTGCCGCCAAGCTTGCTTCTACCAAGTTTCCTGATTTACGCTGAGTATTGCTTGGTAACTGTTAAACTCTGAAGATTAAGCTATTTCACAGTATTGATAGAAGAAAAAAAAAAAAAAGAGAGGAGGTCTCTTTGAGGCAGCAGTGGGGAATTAATATAGAGATTTACATAACACATAGGAACAGGAAGGAGAGCGGGAGGAAGGGAGGAGGAAAGAAAAAGAGAAAAAAGAAGAAGAAAGGGAAAGAGCAAGAATGATGAGGGGCAGGCAGCTAAGGGGCGAAACGGCTAAGCTCCCAAAAACAAGCGCAAGCCCGAGCTCCATTAAAAAATTTATGACACAAGAAGTCTCTAAAGACAGCCCCGGAAAGTCGGCTCTGTCAAATAGGAGGACATCTGAGGGCCCACAGAAATCTAACATGAGAAGACACTCAGAATACATGGAGGCAGATGTCCCCAATACAGCAGAAGAAGAGGAGGTAGACACTGTAGAGAACAAACAAAAAGACCAACTACCTACCAAAAGGGAAATTGTGGAGATGTTTGCTAGAATGGAAACAGTTATGTATAAAATGGAGAAATCGATTAAAGGGGAAATATCGATAATACATGAAGATTTGAATCATTTACTGAGGCGAGTGGAAGAAACGGAAGAAAAGATGGAGACACAGGCAGTGGAGGTTAGGGAACCAAAAGGGCAATTGGAAGATTTACAGAGGGAGCAAATGTACATGAAATATAGACTTGAAGACCAGGAAAACCGTAACAGGAGAAAAAACCTGAGGATACGAGGTTTACCGGACCAACAAATGGAAGATCTACAGGAAAAAATGGATAAAGTGTTTGGTCATATGCTAAATAAGAACGCAACAAAAAAGATAACATTTGAAAGAATTCATAGGATAAGGAAACCTGCTGGTCTACCCGGAGATACCCCAAGAGATGTAATCGTGCGATTTCATAATTATCAAGATAAAGATCAGGTTCAACAAAGTTTAAAATCTAACGTGCCGGCTAAGTACGAGGATACCACGTTACAGATATATCCGGACCTGGCTGGAGAGACACTGAACAGGAGAAGAATTTTAAAACCACTACTAGAACATCTTAAGACTCAGGAAATTCAATACTTTTGGGGCTTTCCAGCGTGTCTAGTGGGACGTAAAGAGGGACGCTCAGCAACCCTCAGATTCCCAGAGGACACCCCGAGTTTTTGTAAAAAATTTAACATTACTGAAATCGATATCCCAGGATGGTAGGAAAGAGAACACAGGCAGAAGACAATGAACAAACAGAACTGGAATCTAAAATCTGGGAAAAACTAAAAATGCGTAGTACTAACAATTGGAAAGAAAGGGGAAGGAAGAAGGAAAGAGAAGGGAGGAAAAGAGAGAAAGAAGGGAAAAGAGAAGAAGGAAGAAAAAAGAGAAGAAAAAGGAAAAAAAAAGGAGATAAAAAAAAAAAAAAAAAAGATGGGGGGAAGAAAAGAAAAAGGGAAGGGGGAAAAAAAAGATAAAAGATTTGGAAAGATGAGTAAATAGGAGAGTTCAGGGTTGCTGAGATTCAGTAGACGAGATGTGGGGAGAGGAGGAGGGCGAAAGGGGGAGGGGACAGGGATTGGATATCAAATAAAAGAAATATAGTGGATGGGGGAGCGGAACGGGCACGGCGAACCCCTGTGTGGGGAGTAGCTGCCCTTTATCCGGCACCAGCAGTCAGAGCTCAACCTCAAGGGGGGAGAACCCGTGGGGCCAGATGGAGGAGGAAGGTCACGGATTAAGGGGTTATGGGGAAGCTCCAAGACCCCAACAAAGGGGGGAGTGGGATGGGGATAGGTGGGGGGGCGGGGGGAGGCGAGGGATGGGGGGGTGGTGGGCGAAGGAGGGACCTCTAGGCAATAATTCTGAGAGAATTAGCTCTTCCTGTTTATTAGGTTCACCCTAGGAACACCAGATGCCTAAAATAAATATAGTTTCATATAATGTAAGGGGGCTGAATGCTCCCATTAAGAGGGCAAATATAATTAGAGAATTACTCTCATTGAAGGTGGATGTAATATTTTTACAGGAGACCCATTTCTTTATAGGCTCAAACCGTCAAATTATTTCAAAAGAGTACCGCTTGTGGTATTACGGGGACTCACCTCTAAGTAGAGCTAAAGGAGTGGCTATAGGGTTTGCCAGGGGGACCCGGTTTACTTTAGATGAGAAGAGGGAGGATCCCGAGGGGAGATACCTATTTCTAAAAGGAAAACTGAATGGAGCCGAGGTCTCACTGGCAAACATATATGGACCAAATAAAAAAACAATCCAATATTTAATGAAGATTATAGCTGAATTTATGGACTTTAAGAAAGGCGGGGAGCTATATTAGCTGGAGACTTTAATGTATGTTTGGAGCCGAGTATTGATAGTACGTCACATGCAAGGGGGACTGGCCCAGAGGAACAAATTTTTTAAAAAAATGCATCAACACCAACTAGTGGACGCATGGAGAACACAACATCTAAAACAAAGGGATTATACATTCTACTCTCCCGTGCATGGGACGTACTCAAGAATCGATTATTTCCTAGTAGAACATCGGTTACTAGATATAGTAGAAACGAATATAGGCATTACAACATTTTTGGATCATGCACCAATAACACTTAAATGGAATATCGGGGAAGTACAAAAAAGGAACAACAACTGGAGGTTGAACGAAGAACTATTATTGGATACAAATATAGTCCAGAAAATAAAAGTAGAAATAGATCAATTTTTTAGGGAGAATAGTACAGAGGGTATGTCAGAGGCCATGTCACAGGCCATAGTCTGGGAAACTCACAAAGTTTATATTCGGGGGATTTTAATAAGGGAGGGCGCGGTAAAAAAGAGAAGGATACAGGAAAAAAAAACATCACTAATGAAAGAAATCTCCGAATTGGAACAGCAACATAAGAAAACTAGTGGGAAAGAACACCTATTACATCTTAATACTAAAAGAGTGGAGTTAAGAGAGGTTTTTGAACAAGAAACTCGGACAGTATATAATCAAATCAAGACAGAGAGATATCAATGGGGCAATAAACCGGGGAAGTATTTGGCGAAAATATTAAAAAAGAAAAAAAACTTTAATTATATAGAGAAAATACAAACTAAGACCGGGGAATTAAGATACAAAACACCGGAAATAGCTAATTCCTTTCAAGAATACTACAGTCAGTTGTACTCAATTAACGCCCAGGACACAAAAGAAGAGATTAAACAAAAAGGGGAAAAAATTAAAGCTTATATTAAGGAGATCGATCCAGATAAAATTCCTGAAGACAAATTAGATTTTCTAGAAGCCCCTATAAGAGAACAGGAGATTAAAAAAATTATCCAAGAACTATCAAATGGGAAAAGCCCAGGTCCAGATGGTCTGACAACACTATATTATAAAAAATATATAGATCTATTAACCCCGAAAATGTGTTCTTACATGAATGGGATAGGTGTAAATTGGGAGATGCGGAAGGAGGCATTAGAAGCCATAATAACTATAATTCCAAAAGAGGGTAAAGATACTACATTGTGTTCCAGCTATAGACCGATCTCACTCTTAAACATAGACACTAAAATCTTCTCTAAGATCCTAGCTAACAGGATGAAAACCATTATGAAAGATGTTATACACCCAGATCAAGTCGGATTTATTCTAGGAAGGGAGGGTAAAGACAATGGCATAAGATCGCTCTTGGTCATTCAGAAAATTAAAGAAAGCGGGGCCCCAGGACTACTCCTGTCAACTGACGCTGAGAAAGCCTTTGACAGGGTAGACTGGGGCTTCATGCAGTCAACATTAGAGAGGCAATAGGTCTAGGACCCAGAATGAGTACTTGGATTAATTCCTTGTATAAAAAGCCCTCAGCGAGAGTTAAAGTAAATGGGACACTATCCGCACTGTTCGAGATGAGGAATGGCACTCGACAGGGGTGCCCTTTGTCACCGCTATTATTTGTGATTGCGTTGGAACCCTTATTAAGGAAGGTCAGGCGGAACACGGATATAAGCGGGATAATGGTGGGTGATGAAGAGCACAAGCTCGCGGCTTATACGGACGATATTTTGTTCTTCGTCACTCACCCTAAAACAACCCTACCCAATATTCTAAAGGCTCTTAATGAGTTTGCGGAGTTGTCCAATTTCAAAATAAATCGGACTAAATCGGAAACATTAAGCATGAACATTCATAAAATAGACAGGAGTAAATATCAAAAAGCTTTCTCATTCAACTGGGGGGAAAAAAGCACTTTCATACCTTGGAATTAAACTAACCGCCAACACTGAGACAATTTATAAAGAGAACTATATCCCACTATTAAATTAAATTAGGTTAGAATTGAACAAAATCGCACCGGGCAACTATCATGGAGTGGGAGAATAGGAATCCTTAAGATGATTATCCTTCCAAAAATAGTCTATAAAATGCAGATGCTTCCGATCCCACTACCTCGGGTCTTCTTTGAAAAATTACAATTATTATTTTCGGTTTTCACTTGGCGCCGGAAAAAAACACGTACCAAGTGGACGTTGCTCACAAAAGAGAAGGGCCAAGGGGGACTGGGGGCACCTGACATCAGAAGTTATTACAATGCGATAGTAATAGCGTGGATAATGGAATGGGCCAACGAACGTACAGAGAAGAGTTGGGTGAATATGGAAGGTATAATAAGTAAAACGCCACTAGGGAAGGTAATATGGATACCAGCACAATATCGAGAAATGGGTACAAATACACATGATATCACTAGAAACGCACTAAAAATTTGGGATAAGATACACAAAAAAGAAAATTGGCTTTACAATTCACCCCTTATACCACTAAAGGACACAAGTTATTTCACACCGGGAAAGGAAAAAAAATTTGGGAAATGGATTTTAAACGAAAATGCACAATTAAAAGATGTTATGATCCACCATAAATTAATTACACTTCAGGAAAAAAATACGGAATGGAAACTGATTGATGAATGGCAGTACACCCAGCTAAAACATTTTTTCGAAAATTTACCTAAACCTATCAGAGCCAAAGATAATTTAAGGCCGTTGGAGAAAATATGTGAGGAAAAGGGGAAGAAAGGAATTGTCTCAAAGATTTATAAGATCTTAAATAACATAAAAAAGCCGGAGGTATTACCATTCATTAAGAAGTGGGAAGAGGAATTGGGATCACAAGTCCAAGAGAGTGAGATTAAACAAATGATTAATAGGGTCCACTCAACCTCTGTGAATTTTAATATAGTCGAAACTAATTCTAAATGTCTCGTTAGATGGTACTTAACCCCGGATAAGATGCACAGATATGCTACGGAAAAATCACAGTTTTGCTGGCGTGGGTGCCATTGGCCCACATATGGGGGACATGCCCAAAAATAAAAAAATATTGGACTGAGATAAGGAGAACCATCAGAGATATAACTAACATAGAAATACCGGACGACCCGTGGGGATGCCTATTACATGGGATTCGGATGACGAATAAACTATATCTTAAAAGTTTAATCCCACAACTATTAAACGCTGCTAAGAGCCAAATTCCTAAATATTGGCAAGATCCAGATAGTCCTAACTGGAAGGGATGGTGTAATAAATTAGACGAAATTCACAGTATGGAATATTTAAGATCTAGCGACAGGGACTCTTTAGAGGCATTTGAAGAAAAGTGGAAGGTGTGGACAGCCTATAAGTATACAATGGGCTATGCAGAGATAATGGGTGAATAATATAATACAATAAGATAATAATAAAACAGAAAAGGAGAATGGAAGAAGTGGATAGGTGAGAAGAAAGAGGTCAGGGGTCAATGGGATGGGGGGGGGGGAAGGGGGGGGGAGGGTACTATATGAAGGGGATTGTCTTATATCCTATGTTTTGTATGAAAACTAACAAAGAAATAAAAACTCAGAGAACCACAAATGATGCGAATCCAAAGTAGAGACGACATTAAGGAATAAAACCATGAACAAGTCTCTTGTTGTGATTAAGTCTGATTGGTTCATAAAAAAAAAAGAAACCTTGCAAGAAGATCTTAACAAATTAATGGGGTGGGCAACTACATAGAAAATGAGGTTTAATGTAGAAAAATGTAAAAAAATTGCACTTGGGTGGCAAAATAATGAATGCAATTTATACACTAGGGGGAGAACCTCTGGGGCGAATCTAGGATGAAAAAGGACCTGGGGGTCCTAGTAGATGATAGGCTCAGCAATGGCATGCAATGCCAAACTGCTGCTAACAAAATAAACAGAATATTGGCATGCATTAAAAAAGGGATTAACTCCTGGGATAAAGCGATAATTCTCCCACTCTACAAGACTCTGGTCCGGCCGCACCTGGATTATGCTGTCCAGTTCTGGGCACCAGTCCTCAGGAAGGATGTACAGGAAATGGAGCGAGTACAAAGAAGGGCAACAAAGCCAATAAAGGGTCTGGAGAATATTAGTTATGAGGAAAGGTTGCGAGCACTGAACTTATTTTCTCTGGAGAAGAGACGCTTGAGAGTGGATATGATTTCAATTTACAAATACCATACTAGTGACTCCACAATAGGGATTAAACTTTTTTTGCGGAAGGGAGTTTAACAAGACACGTGGCCACTCATTAAAATTAGAAGAAAAGAGGTTTAACCTTAAACTACGTAGAGCAGGGATATGCAATTAGCGGACCTCCAGGTGTTGCCAAACTACCATGAGGCATAGCGAGACTCTGACAGCAGCAAGCATGACACCCAGAGGCAGAGGCATGATGGGACTTGTAGTTTTGCAACAGTTGGAGGTCCGCTAATTGCATATCCATGACGTAGAGGGTTCTTTACTGTAAGTACGACAACTATGTGGAATTCCCTTCCACAGATGGTGTTCTCAGCGGGGGGCATCGATAGTTTAAAAAAACGATTAGATAAGCACCTGAGCGACTGCAACATACAGGGATATACAATATAATACTGACATATAATCACACACATAGGTTGGACTTGATGGACTTGTGTCTTTTTTCAACCTAACCTACTTTGTAACTATGTAACTATTTGTTACCTGGGGAATGCCCAAAGGCTATGTTTTGTACATATACAAATCATCTTCAATAAAAAGTAATAAAAAAAATAAAAAGAAAGGGACCAGAAAAGGGAAACAAATAAAGCCACCTCATTTAGGAACTAGTTTTAATACACTTTACACAATATTACTATATCAATATCTGTGATTCACTACAGTCTATTATACAAAGCGAATAATAATTAATAATAGTAATAATTGTTTTTGTTTTTTTGCCTTTCTCTGGTTCAACTGTGGGTAAAGGATAGTGTATATTGAGGTTTTCCTTTTGTGTGTTTTATTTTTTATTTATTTTAACTGGATGGACTTGTGTCTTTTTTCACCCAGATTAACTATGTAACGGGGTGTAATGGAGACAAGCCTTAAAGTAACAAATTATAAATGTAGCTGTAGCGGTAGGTTGCTACGAGTTTTAAACATCCACCAAATCACCCTGCTGCCAGACCCCCATATATCACCTCTGAGACAATGAGCAGTCATTTGCGTAGTTTTGTTGCGTTTATTGCGGGATACAACTTGGTTGGGGTAAAGGAAGATATGGGATGCCCATAGCAGTTATTGAATTTCCATCACATTTGTAGAACATTAGTTAGAAGATTTAGCCCTGAAAATGATGCACTTCTAACATTCACAGTCTCTTCCCCTGCATAACTCCACTGCAGACTATTGCTCCTCCTTCTCTGCACTGGCTCCTGCAGAGTATCACTACCTTGAACTCCTCTCATCACTTCCAGTAAGACAAAACTGAATAACCCCAGCTTGCTGGCTGTACTTTGTTAAAGTAAGAAAGTCTCTTGAATGGTGTTGCTTGAGCAAATCAATAAGCCAGAGGCATACAATACCTCTCCCCAGTGGCTCAGTGAGTTTGGTAGCTACACAGTCTCTCAGATGGTATTACCAGAGTGCTTTACTAGGCCAGAGATACTCAATACCTCTCCTAGACGGCCTAGCAATGGCGGCACACTGCAATAGACGGACTACTGATCCCAGTCCATAACTGCAAACGCTGCGTTCCCCGGCCACAGCATTCTGCACTACTCTCAACATTCCTCCTCGTGCTTCTTCCACACTGACCATCTCCAAAGTGCAAGTCCGGTCACATGAGCCTGACACTATCTCCATGGTGAAGATCTTTATCCAGGAACACATCCCAGCAACTCCTCTGCGCTCTCTTCCGCGCTCGCCGCATCCCCCCACGTGGGGACGCCCTGCGGCAACTGCCTACACCTCTATTCTCCTTTTTCCTGCCCGACAGAATCCCCCTAGCAGCATGTGACCTCAGATTATATGGGAGGCCTGCCCCCTGCCAATACCGAATAGGGATTGGTCAGAGCTCCTCACATGAGCTGCCTGCCACTCAGGTCCAGCCCCTATTCCAGAAAAAAGCAGGGGAAGCGTCTCTGAGTCAGAGCACAGGTGATCACACCGACTACTGCACTGAACACTCCCAGTCCCAGATCAAGCAGGCCTGGCCTAGAGCACAGGCCTGCCTAAATTTGCCTGCACTGATATCCTAAACATAGAAAAACCCTATTCTAACACCTACCTGAAAGTAGAGGGTGCTACATAGCTAACTTACCCCATTTCAGGCACATATTCCCCTGACATGGGCATATCATCCTCATTTTCAGGTGTGCATAAAAAGTAAACCAAACCCAAACCCTAATTGCAGGCATCTACTGGTTCTTCTGCCTATTGGAAATCTTAGGGCCAAACACATGGGGTGATCTACTATGCAAATTCCAGCTTCACCAGAAGTAAAGCTGGGACAAAACCTGTGCCTCTTTATTGGCTGCTCCCTGTGATGCACAGCCTGGAATGCATGTCTTCTGCATTTCAGGCATTTGGCCCTAAACGAGATTACCACTTGGTACAGTGTTCTGCCCTGTCAAACCACAGCATGCCATAGACTTTGAGTGTAGGCTGACAGCTGTTGGATTGTGCACCTAGTGGTACAGTACTTATGTTTAGTGCAATATGCACCCAGTAAAGAACCCCTGAAATCAAGCAGTCTGTGTTACGACCATTCATCCCTTAGTGCATACTGCACTAAACGTAAGTACCACTCAGTGCACTGTCCAGCTGCAACAGCTGACAGCCTCTCATACACTTTCACAGGCTGCAGGCATCAAGGGCTGAGCTCTGCATCATTGTCTACTGGGCACACCGCAGCCCATGTGCAAAGGGCCTTATATACACCACTGTCAATGTTTGTAGACACACAAAAAACTACAAATGTATCATAGAACAAATACATCAATATCCCTCTCAACAGTGGCGGCTGGTGCTCCATTTTTTTAGGGGACGCAAACAAAACCCCAACCCCCCCCCCCCAACGTCACTCGCCGGTGATGGGGCCTACAGACAGACAGAGGGATAGATTGGATAGGACAGAAAGATAGACAAATAGACAGATATACAGATAGATATGCAGATAGATAGATAGATAGATAGATAGATAGATAGATAGATAGATAGATAGATAGATAGATATGCAGATAGATAGCTATATCTATCTGTCTAACTGCATATCTATGTATATAGATAGATAGATATGCAGTTATATAGATAGATATATAGATAGATAGACATAGACAGATAGATAGACATAGAATAGATGGGTAAATGGATATAGAATAGATAAATAGACAGATAGAGAAATAGATAGATAGATAGAAATAGACAGATAGATAGACATAGAATAGATGGGTGAATAGATATAGAATAGATAGATAACTATGGAATAGATGGATAAATAGACAGATAGATAGGATAGATAGATAGAATAGATAGATAGATATGAAAGAGATAGATAGATAATAGATAAATAGATAGATAAATAGATAGATAGAGAGATAGAGAAAGAGAAATAGATAGATAGATAGATAGATAGATATAGAATAGATAGATAAATAGACAGATAGATAGATAGATATATATATATATAATAGACAGATAGATATAGAATAGATAGATAAATAGACAGATAGATAGAGAAATAGATAGATAGAGAAATAGATAGATAGATAGATAGATAGATATAGAATAGATAGATATGGACTAGATGGATAGACAGATAGATAGGATAGATAGATAGAATAGATTGATATGAAAGAAATAGATAGATATGAAAGAAATAGATAGATAGATAGATCGATAGAGAGAGAAATAGATAGGATAGATATAGAATAGATATATAGATAGCTAGATAGATAATATATAGATAATAGGTAGAATAGATAGATAGATAGATATGAAAGAAATAGATAGACATATAATAGATAGATGCATAGATAGATAGACATAGAATAGATAGATAGATAGATAGATGCATATAGAAAAGATAGATAGGATAGAATAGATAGATAGCTAGATAATAGATAGATAGATAGATAGATAGATAGATAGATAGATAGATAGATAGATAGAGAAATAGATAGAGAAATAGATAGAGAAATAGATAGAGAAATAGATAGATAGATATATAGATGATAGATAATTAAATAGATAGATAGATAGAAAGATAGAGAAATATATAGATATAGGATAGATAGATAGATAAATAGACAGATAGATAGATAGATAGATAGATATAGAATAGATATATATGGAATAGATCAATAAATAGACGGATAGATAGATAGAATAGATAGATAGATATGAAAGAAATAGATAGGATAGATATAGAATAGATATATAGATAGCTAGATAGTTAATATATAGATAATAGATAGAATAGATAGATAAATAGATAGATATATAGATACATAGATATGAAAGAAATAGATAGATAGATAGATAGCTAGATAGATAGAGAGAGAGAGAGAGAGAAATAGATAGGATGGATATAGAACAGATATATAGATAGCTAGATAGATAATATATAGATAATAGATAGAATAGATAGATAAATAAATAGACAGATAGATAGAGAAATAGATAGATAGATATAGAATAGATAGATATAGAATAGATGGATAAATAGACAGATAGATAGATATGAAAGAAATAGATAGAGAAATAGATGTGATAGATATATAGATAGCTAGATAGATAATAGATAGAATAGATCGATAAATAGATAGATAGATAGATATGAAAGAGATAGATAGATACTTGATAGATAAATAGACAGATAGATAGATAGATATAGAATAGATCGATATGGAATAGATGGATAAATAGACGGATAGATAGATAGAATAGATAGATAGATAAGAAAGAAATAGATAGATAGATAGATAGATAGAGAAATAGATGGGATAGATAAAGAATAGATAGCTAGATAGATAATATATAGATAATAGATAGAATATATAGATAAATAGATAGATATATAGATACATAGACATGAAAGAAATAGATAGATAGCTAGATAGAGAGAGAGAGAGAGAGAGAGAGAGAGAAATAGATAGGATGGATATAGAATAGATATATAGATAGCTAATATATAGATAATAGATAGAATAGATAAATAAATAGATAGATATATAGATAGCTAGATATGAAAGAAATAGATAGATAGATAGACATATAATAGATGTTTAGATAGATAGACATAGAATAGATAGATAGATACATATAGAAAAGATAGATAGAATAGATAGATAGCTAGATAATAGATAGCTAGCTAGATAGATAGATATAGAATAGATAGATAGATATAGAATGGATAGATATGGAATAGCTGGATAAATAGACAGGTAGATAGAAATGAAAGAGATAGATAGATAGATAGATAGATAGAGAAATCGATGAGATAGATATAGAATAGATATATAGATAGCTAGATAGATAATAGATAGAATACATAGATAAATAGATAGATATATAGATAGATAGATATGAAAGCGATAGATAGATAATAGATAGATAGATAATTGATAGATAAATAAATAGACAGATAGAGAAATAGATAGATAGATATAGAATAGATAGATATGGAATAGATGGATAAATAGACAGATAGATAGGATAGATAGATAGAATAGATAGATAGATATAAAATAAATAGATAGATAGCTAGAGAAATAGATGGGATAGATATAGAATATATATATAGATAGCTAGATAGATAATATAAAGATAATAGATAGAATAGATAGATAGATATATAGATAGATATGAAAGAACTAGATAGATAGATAGATAATTGATAGATAGATAGATAATTGATAGATAAATAGATATAGAATAGATAGATATGGAATAGATGGATACATAGACAGATGGATAGGATAGCTAGATAGAATAGATAGATAGATATGAAAGAGATAGATAGATAGAGAAATAGATGGGATAGATATAGAATAGATATATAGATAGCTAGATAGATAATATATAGATAATAGATAGAATAGATAGATAAATAGATAGATAGATAGAGAAAGAGAAATAGATAGATATAGAATATATAGATAAATAGACAGATAGATATATATATAGAATAGACCGATAGATAGATAGATAGATAGATATAGAATAGATAGATAGATAAATAGACAGATAGATAGAGAAATAAATAGATAGAGAAATAGATAGATAGATAGATAGATATGGACTAGATGGGTAGATAGATAGGATAGATAGATAGATAGATAGATAGATAGATAGATAGATAGATAGATATGAAAGAAATAGATAGATAGATAGATAGATAGATAGATAGATATGAAAGAACTAGATAGATAGATATAAAATAGATATATAGATAGCTAGATAGATAATATATAGATAATAGATAGAATAGATAGATACATAGATAGAAATAGATAGATAGATAGACATATAATAGATAGATGCATTGATAGTTAGACATAGAATAGATAGATAGATAGATAGATACATATAGAAAAGATAGATAGAATAGATAGATAGCTAGATAATAGATAGATAGATAGAGAAATAGATAGATATAGAATAGATGGATAGATAGATAGATAAATAAATAGATAAATAAATAGACAGATAGACAGATAGATAGATAGATAGATAGATAGATAGAGAAATAGATGGATATAGAATAGATAGATAGACAGATAGAGAAATAGATAGATAGATAAATAGATAGACATAGGATAGATAGATATGGAATAGATGGAATAGATAGATAGATAGGATAGATAGGATAGATAAGATAGATAGATACATACATAGATACATAGATATGAAAGAAATAGATAGGATAGATATAGAATAGGTATATAGATAGCTAGATAGATAATATATAGATAATAGATAGAATAGATAGATAAATAAATAGACAGATATATAGATAGATAGATAGATAGCTAGATAGATAATATATAGATAATAGATAGATATATAGATAGATATATAGATATGAAAAAATAGATAGATAGAGAGAGAGAGAAATAGATAGGATGAATGTAGAATAGATATATAGATAGATAGATAGATAATACATAGATAGATAAATAGATAGATATATAGATAGCTAGATATGAAAGAAATAGATAGATAGATAGACATATAATAGATAGATGTATAGATAGATAGACATAGAATAGATAGATGTATAGATAGATAGACATAGAATAGATAGATACATATAGAAAAGATAGATAGAATAGATAGATAGCTAGATAATAGATAGATAGATAAATAGCCAAATAGAGAAATAGATAGATAGAGAGAGAGAGACCGAGAGATGAGAGAATACAGACCTGTACAGCATGACTCTAGGAGGTCGCAGTGCTGGGAGCCCTCGCGGTATGTATACACATACAGGAGATGTGTATGAAGGCACCAGCAGATTGTCGGGTGAAGGGCTGGCCGGAGGTTGATTCCAGCCAGGCAGGGCAGAGTTGAAGCACGGCTCCATCCACTCTCAGTCTGATCACAGACTAAGAATACATGCAGCACAAGGGGAATAGGCAATTACAGAGTGAAAAGACAGGCTGTTCGTAATATACATTACCTGGCTTCTCCATTCACACAGAGCCGAAACCGGAAGTGACACGCCTCCCGGGGACAGCACCGCCCAGACATGAAGCCATGAAGGAGAATGACCCAATGAGCGCTTAAAGGTGCAGTCGAGAACACCACAGTGCATCAAAAAACACTGCAAATGAAGCTCTTTGCCTGCAATCACAGGATTGCATTGGCATGACGCTTTCATAGTGTACTGAGCCCGGCGCCCACCCCGAACACTGCACTTAAAAGGATTTTTTTTTTCTTAAAGGGCCATTTTTTTCATTATTTTTTTGTGACTGGCTTTGGGGGGCGGCATCCATGCGCCCCCTATGGACGGGCCGCCACTGCCACTCAAGTTGGTAATCCTTTCAGTCACAGGACCAAGTAAAAAATCCAAAAGGATTCATGTGCTAAAAGCATTGCTTTTAAATTATCACTTTTTTACAAATGGCAATGAATGTTGTGTAAAATTATACTTACTAACTTTTCTGGCCCTGCTGTTAAATAATAACTGCAATATTTCCAATGTAATGATGTACAACCACAACACAGATGCTGTGTAAAATCTACATAAAAACAGAATGCAATGATTTGCGATTCTCATAAACCCAAATTGTATTCACAATAGAAAATAGAATAGAAAACATATCAAATGTTTAAACTGAGAAAATGTACCATTTTAAGAAAAAAATAAGATAATTTTGTAATTGATTTCAGCAACACATCTCAAAAAAGTTTGGACAGGGCCATGTTTACCACAGTGTGGCATCCCCTCTTCTTTTAACAACACTTGTAAGTGCCAGTTCACACAGGGGCAACCCGACTTACAGCGCGACTTTGCAAGGCGACTTGGAGCAACTTACAACGTGACTTATAGTTGCCTCCAGGACAGGCGACTTTGGCTGTGGCTCTCATTCACTTCAATGGAATTTCTCATGTCGCGCGACTTGGGGCGACACAAGTAAGATCCCAAGTCGCTGTAGTGTGAACCGGCACTAAACGTTTGAGACCTTTTGCTTTAATTTTGGGAGAGGAAAGTTGTCCCATTCTTGTCTGATATAAGATTCTTACTGCTCACCAAATATTTTCAATTGGTGAAAGGTCTGGACTGCAGGCAGGCCAGTTAAAGCGGAACTTTACCCATAACAACTTGATAAAAAATAATGGAACATACATTAGCAAGGAAACTACATTCTACAGTAATAATAATGTTACCAAAATTAGTGTGCGCTGTAAATTGCCTCCAGCATTGCTCCTGTTTCTTCTTGCTGGAGGCTGCCATTTTGCTGAAGCCCAGCTTCCTTGTAAAGAATAGGAGGGTTTAGTTTTGGTTTAAGGCTGTCAGCAGATCGGCCTCTACAAACTCAACAGTGCCTAAAAATGGAGAGCAACTGAGCATGTGCAAAGCAGGGGGAGACAGTGTATTACTGGATTTTATTAGCACTTATTTTTAATTTTTTACATAGCTAGACCTGCAAAAGGGGCCAACCTGCAGTAATCTAGCAGGACTTCATTTTCTGACTAAAGTTATATTTTAAGCCCCTGGACTCTTCTACTACAAAGCCATGCTGTTGTCACAGATGCAGTATGCGGTTTAGCATTGTCCTGCTGAAATATGCAAGGCCTTCCCTAAATAAGATGCTGCCATCTGGATGGAAGCATATGCTGCTCTAAAACCTGGATATATCTTTCAGCATTGATGATGCCTTTCCAGATGTGCAAGCTGCCCATTCCATACGCACTAATGCACCCCTCTACCATCAGAGATGCAGGCTTTTGAACTGAGCACTAACAAGCTGGACAGTCCTTCTCTTTAGTCCAGAGGACACAGTGCCAATGGTTGCCAGGAAAAAATGTCAAATTTCAAATTGTCTGACCACAGAACAGTTTTCTACTTCGCAACAGACCAATTTAAATGAGCTTTGACACAGAAAATATACTTTACCTTGCATTTTTGGATGACGTGGTGAACTGTGTTCACAGACAGTGATTTTTTAAAGTATTGCTGAGCCCATGCAATGATGTCCATCAAAGATCACTGGCATCCAATATTGTGTTTCCCTTGTCCCTTGCATGCAGAGATTTTTTCAGATTATCAGAATCTTTTGATGACATTATGTACTGCAGATGATGATATATTTAAAATCTTTGTTATTTTAGGTTGGAAAAAAAATATTCTGAAATTATTTGACAATTTTTAGACATAGCTTTTTACAGAATGGTGAACCTCTGCCCATCTTACTCTCTGACTCTCTAAGATTCTCTTTATATACCCAATCATGTTACTGACCTGTTGCCAATTAGCCTAATTAATTCTTCCAGCTATACCTTGTTAGTTTCATTTACTTTGCCAGCTTTGTGTTGCCTTGTCTAAACTTTTATGAGATGTGTTGCTGCCATCAATTTCAAAATAACCTTATTTTTTTCTTAAAATTTTACATTTTCTCAGTATAAACATGTGATATGTTTTCTATTGTCAATAAAATATGGGTTTATGAGATTTGTACAGGTTTGTTTGAGAAATTTCAATGGTATCCAGAGTGGTAATGTTTTCAGGAGATATAAGAGTTTCTGAAGGACTTCATCTTTAGAATACTGTTTCTCCCAAACCATGAGAATAAGCCAGGGGGACCATCTCAAATGTTCACGTTTAATTTGGCATAAGAGAGGCAGATTTTTTTTTTAGCAAAGTTGTCCTTAAGCAAACACATCAGCCAGATTCCCATATAGGTAATGTAATGATAGGGGAGATTTACTAAAACTGGTGCAAATCTTAATTGAACAAGCATAAGTTAAAAGCTGATTGGCTACTATGCACAGCTGCACCAGATTCTGTGTGCACCAGTTTTAGTAAATCTCTCCCCATGTCTTACATTCTGTTTTTATGTACATTATACACAGCGTCCTCAACTTTTTGGGAATTGGGGTTGTATACCTTAATCCTTTCAAAGTGTGTTAACGGTGAACTTCAGCCAGGAGGAATATAATACCATTTTAAGGAGAGTGAATTTGGATGGTTCCTCAGAAAAACGTGCTTCGTGGGTGGACCTGTCAGTACCCTTCTGCCCATCCAACATCCTTCAATTGAAAATCGAAGGAGGCGGGTGGATAATTTTCAGCCGAACAACACCTGCATCCAATCGGATGCAGGCACTATTCAGGTATTTTGACAGCTGGCGGTGATGTCACCGCCCCTCCTCTCTACCTTTTTCAATAGGAGAACATCCTGTTTTCACTGAAAAAAATGGTAGCAGTGCTGAATGAGCGACCCCCTGTGGTCGGTGTGCGGAGGGGGAAACACTTGCACACAACCCGAAAAGGACTTGTACAATCACAGCTATTACTGTATGTACCACTGATTCCCACTGTGGTTTTTAGCTTCCCCAGCAGCTCATCAGATATGCATACTTGCATTGTGCCAAGCTGGACCTATGCAAGTATGCAGTACAGAGAATTCCTGGAGTAATAATCTTAAACTGAACCTTACATTGTCTGTGGGGTGCAAAAGAAAAAGTTTTGCTTCAATAACCCCATCTACAGCGGGATATATAGTTTCATGGTTAGTAAGATTGAATAAAGATCGTCTATCCAGTTCAACCTGAGCGTGTGTGTCTATGTCACTATAATTTCTCAAATCCCTGTATATTGTATTCGCTAAGAAATACATCTAAAAGTTTTTTTTTCAATTATTGACACTCCCCGCTGACACCACAAACATCTTTACTGCTCTAACAGTAAAGAACCCCTTGGCATTTTAAGGTTAAACTGATTCTCATCCAACTTGAAGTGGTTCATTGCAACATTAAAATGGTTCTAAAGGCTCAAGGTTTTTTACCTTCATGCATTCTATGCATTCTATCTGAGCCCGATCCTCCTCCAGCGATGTGCACGAGAGCCTCGGCTGTCCAGGGACTCTCTTTCCTCATTGGCTGAGACAGCAACCTGATCACAGCCACTGAGCCAATGAAGAGAGGGGGGAGCCGAGGCACATCTCTGTTGGTAAATGGACATGCAGAGCCGCAGCTCAGTAGCGAGCTTGCTCGAGTGCAAGCTGCTTGCTCTGGGGGTACTTGGCAGGAGGGAGATGCCAGGAGCGCCGTCGGGGGAACTGAGAAGAGGGGGATCAGGGCATGGTACAATTGGGAATAGTAAAAAATGACCTGCACAGCTGAGTTGAATGAGAATCCACATGTGATACTAAGTATAAATGTTATATAGCATAAAGTGCAACTTGGTGAAGCAGTGACACCAGTGCTTGGGAATACCCCAATATGCAAGGTCAAAACAGATTTTAAAAGCAAGTGTGAAAAATAAAGATTTGTACTTACCAAATAAAAAAAAAAATGCTAACCAAAAATTGTGTGTGTCCAACCACCTTGGAGGCATTGCATAGACGGGAGTTTGAGCCTTCCTATTTAAAGCTCCCCAGACCCATCAAAGGATCCCTCCCAACACCAGGTGGTCGATGCCCAGGGAGAAGGTGGGACAGAAGGTTAATCCCACCATCCCTGGTCATCATAGGGGAAAGGACAATGCAGAGATGCGAGCCCCTCCACAGCATCATGTGACGGACGTCACATGGTCCGGCACCATGACACATTGGCTTGGCCAGTGCCATGTGCCGGACTCTGTACCCGACATCGATGCATTCACTGGTGCCGGCCATCCAAATTAAGCAACCTGAGACTGAGTAGATTTCTCTCTATGCTAGAATCACCATTTAGATTTTTGTAGATTTCGATCATATCTCCTCTTAAGGCTCCATGCACACTGGCTTTAAAAACATTGCTTCTACAGGAGTTTTGTGTTCTGCCTGTAGAAGCAGCTTAATGTTAATGTAAACTCTCCTAAACTCGTCTAATCTATGTACAAAAAATGCTCTTTTAAAGCGTTTTTTACTGTCAAGAGAACAGACGTTTTTTTAAGCCCAGTGCGCATGGAGCCTAATGCCGCGTACACACGGCCGGACTTTCCAACGGGAAGAATAGAGAACCTGCTCTCTGTCGAAGTCCATCGGAAATTCTGACAGAAAAAGTCCGATGGGGCATACACATGGTCAGAATTTCTGATGAAAAGCTCCCATCTGACTTTTTCTGATGGAAATTCCGACCGTGTGTACGCAGCATAAGTGTCTCCTCTCAAAGGAGAATACGTTTATTGTCTGTAGTTATTCCTTATAACTGAGGTCCTCCAGCTCTGGACACTCTCCAGCACATCCTTAATGATGATCGGTGACCAGAACTGGACGACATACTCCAGATGTGGCCAAGTTTTGTAAAGTGATAGAATTATAGTGTGATCTCTTGAGTAATGCCCAACAGAATATGATCAGTCTGGAGGAGTGGGTGTTCATAGGCTGGCTGCATTTGCATGCAGACTGCCCTAGTTAATGCCAATATGTGATACTAAGCCTCCATGACCGAAATAAATCAATAAATGAAGGGTGCAAGCTGGGAAGGAAAGGCGAGATAATTCTCATTGTCCTTCAGCCAGGAAATAAGGTAGGCTCTGTGTGACTTGCTGAAGTTCACAGTGTTCGGTGAAATCAGAGTAAGCAAATTCAGTACAAGAGAGGATCCTGTACAACTCTGCAATACTAAAGATAAGACTGGAGTTCAGCTTTAAATGGACCCGTTACATTGTCCGTTCAGGACAAGGTAGAGGTTTACTTTAATTTGAGGTAAGAGACTTCACCATATTCCATCCAAGTCTGTACTGTAAATGTGTATGTATAAGAAAGACTAATAGAATTGTTCTTGATTTAACCTTTATTCCAATGTTAGGCTGATATATTGTAGTATAAAATCCGGTATATTTTCTCCTAACCTTTATGTTTATAATGGTGTTCTCATTTCCCAATCACAAATTGTCGTTTCTCTCACTTTGTCACCTCAGGCAAGTGACATATTAGGAGAAAGACTGATGGGGCTGACCTCTCCTCTGGTGGATTAAATTAAGAACATGGCGAAGCAGGACCTGATATATCAGAGAACAGAAAAGGCTACCGTAGCAAATATGACAAGAATATATGACATTTGGAAAAAGATAAGAAAGACACAGAATGGAACATAACAGGCTTGTCACTGACTCTGAAACCTAATTCTGGGAATATAACACCATTCATACAGCTACAGTTCAGAGATAACACAACTGACTACTTTCTCATAGACTCTTTCCTCAGTTAAGGGCTTGTGTATGCTAAGTGTCCTGACAAGACTGACAACAAGACAACATATCTTGTTGAGCCCAACAACCAATCACTTTCCAGTTATCATTTCAGCAGTGCAAAGTTAAAATGAATCAAGGATTCTAAAGCCTCGTACACACGATCGTATTTTCCGATGGGAATTGTGTGATGACAGACTGTTGGCCTAAAATCTGACCGTTTGTACGCTCCATCAGACAACTGTCCAACTTTCCGCCGAAATGTTGGATGGTAGGTTTATAAAATTTTCCACGGATAACGGTCTGTTGTCAGATTTTCCTATCGTGTGTACACAAGTCCGTCAGACAAAAGTCCAAAGTACAAACACGCATGCTCAGAATCAATGCTCACCAAACATGACATTAGCAGAAGGTGCCCAAAGGGTGGCGTTCAAGAGCTGAAAAAACACGTAGTACGTCACTACGTTTGTGTTTGTTGGCCGACAATTGTGTGCCGTTAGTATGCAAGACAAGTTCATGGCCAACATCCTTCGGACAAAAGTCTGACGCTTTGTCTGCGGAAATTCCGATCGTGTGTACGAGGCTTTAGAGGTTGTCATGGGCAAAAAGAAATGTACTTGTTTGCACACATTTAATACATAAGCCACTTGTTTTCATGAAATTGTTTCAATTATAATTACTTTTATTTTTTTAATGCATCAAGGGGTAGAATAAAGCCTGGCTGCACAATGCAGACAGCAATAGCATTTTTTAAATAATGTAGGATAAACTATTGATATGTAAGTATTAAAATATATCTAAGCATTTCTGCAAGGCTGATATGAAAGCAGTTAATATGTTGCATTACAAGTTTTTTTTTTTTTTCAAATGGATAAAACTGCAGATGTGTTTAAAGTTAAAGTAGCACTAAAAGCTCACATTTTCTTTTTTTTACCTTAAAGTGTTACTTAACCAACAACAGTAAAATCAGTTTTGTATATGCAGTAAAGCAGGTTTGTTATACTCACTGTGGAACCTAAGGGGTTAATCCTACGCATTCTGTAAAAAGGCTGTTTGGTTCTGTCTTCTCTGATCCTTCCCTACTTGTACAGCCCCCAATCCATATGCTGATGAAACAGAGCCTTGGGGGCACTCTGCACATGCTCAGTTGGTGTGTATTGCTAGAGATTTTGAATTTTTTTTTTAGGATGGGGGGGGGGGGGGGGGAAGGATGGTGTATGTGATTAGCACAGGGCCAATGAGCACTGCCCAGACAGAGGGTTAGGGGTCATGCAGCCTCATTGGACAGTCAGAGGAGAATGAAAACTCCTCCTACAAGGTTTAACCAGTGCTCGGCTGGACACTGATAGAAGTCACAAGACTGCTATATACTGCTGATGAGAAAAGGTATTTAGCAGTTTATATTTACTAAAATAATTGCATTTCCATGTTCTGTGTACTGTGGGAGACCAGATATAGTGAATGCAGGGTCCTGGGTTTAGTAACACTTTAATGCATTCTTAGCATTAAGGTGAAAAATGCCCAAGTGACTTTCCATGCCCCAGTGCGCACAGACATTTACCTGCTGTCCCTGTTCTCTGCAGCTGGCACTGAGTACAGAGTACCGCTTCCCTGAACTTCCAGGTAGAGGAGCGTGCAACCCATGTATAGTATGTTACATGCATGTATGAGAAAGGGACAGCACAGGCAGACGGGGGAACAGGAGAGCTGCAATTTTTTCTAAGGGGTTAAGGAAGGTGCCAGCGGCAGCGCACACACAAAGGTGTCTCTATATAGCCCTGTATGGGAATGGAGACACTTCTAAACAGCGGGCAGGGAAGGGGGCAGTTTGGGAGAAAGAATTGAGGGAAAGAACAAGAAAAGCAGATTGGCAAATATGACAAGTGCTGAGGTTGGCAGCATTATAAGGTTTTTTTCCATTTGCTTTGTTTTTATGAGGGTCCAGGAACACTTTAACCATGCCGAAAAGAGCGCTGCCATTGCAGACTTCTGAAAATACTGGTTGCATAGCGGTCATGCTGATTCTTTAGGTTCAATTCTTTTAGCCACTGACCCAGAAGTATAGAGATAAGGATGTCTGACTTTTATATTCTGCAGGGACAGAATTGAAGTCAGAGACAACTAGCTTCTAGCATTTTCAGAAGGCCAGTTACATCCTCCTTGTTTTCCTTCATCGCAGGTTTACTTTAAGACAGGGGTGCCCAACCAGTGGCCCGGGGGTCACATGTGGCCCGCGGAGCCCTCTGATGTGGCCCGGGACCTCCTGCTCTGGGATGGAATAGAATACGGTTATTAAAGGTCAGTTTATTGCTAAAATCACAGTGTATATGGGCATATCTTTTCTGCAGTGGTTACTAGGCTGCTTTCAAACTGATCTGCAGGTGCAGAACGGTTTACCTGCGGGTTATCTGCACTGAGCCATAGACTTCTGTTATTACCTCCAAGTCTGGTGAGCTTTCTGAAAGTGCACAAACCTGCAGAATAGAATAGAAGTATATTGCAAAGTGCAGGAAAGCCAAAAGGTACACTGCGTTGAACCCATGGTGCGGGTAAACCACAGCGCATCAATGTGAAAGCAACCTTGGGCCCCTTTCACATGGTCAGTTGGACAGCCTGACCAATTGGACCCTCCATTCACCTCTATGTAGTGGCAGACCTAAACCAACTTGTGTCCTACCTCCAATACGATCCGCTAAAAAGTATAGTGGGCTGTGTCCGTGTCTGCTCTGCGTATGCAGAGCAGACATGGACATGCCATCCACCCGCTCCGCTCATTGTGGCCCGCGACCGGTTACCAAGTCACTTAAGTGGCCCTCGCTCTTCAAAAGGTTGGGCACCCCTGGTTTAAGAAGAAGGTTGGGAGTCCACTGGGGGTGTCGTGGTGTTCTGTGCCTTGCCATGTATGGTTATGTTCTTGTCTACAATTTATTTTCTGGATACAATGTCTGGATTACATCCAGCCTTGTTGGTATATTTTTTATTTTCCTGACAGACTCCATGGCAGCCTACGTGTGGGTTAATCCCGCCCCTCATACCTCATAGGACCCTTCTCCCATAAATCTTTGCTCTGGGCCAGAGGCCGTGTTCCTTTTTTTGTCCTCCTCCTAGGACCAAGATATAGTCTTACCTTTTCATGAAGTTTTTCTGTAATCCAGGCCTGGCGGTGTGCACGGCGATACGTTGGTGGTTAGCGGTGATCCTCTCTGCAGTCCAGCAATCCTAGCTATTAGCAGGTGGACATGGGCGATATGATGTGATACCATGAAGAGCTTACTAACCTGGCCATTGGCAGGCAAGCGGCAATATGGCCAAACATCCCAGCTATTAGCGGGAGGCTTTGTAAACGCCCGATCGTGCGGTGGGTCGAGCGAACAGCTCCCCAGTCCCAGGTTCTGGTCCGGATCGTGCCGTGGTGGTGGTAATGTACAAAGATATTCCTTTTATATGGCAGCCGTATCTCTGTGTTTTGTGTGTCTCCTTATTTTCTATCAAGCTCCAGTGAGTGGCCACGGCGGCTGGAGCGCAGCTGCGTTCCAGCTCGCCGTTTCAGGAAGTCGCTGCGCATCCGCAAGCCGCGAACGAAGATTCTGTGCTTGGTTCGTGCAGGCGCAGTTTCGCCAAAATGGCGGCGGTCACGAATACGATTGGCCGCCACCGGATGGCAACCGCTATGGGGCGGTGACATCGTTAACGGTGGCAGATTTAAATAGCTGTCAAAGCAGCTATTACTTGGGATGACTTGCAGGCTTATGCGGTGTTTACCCAGGCACTGGGCTCTGGTTTACAAGGTAAATTGTTTGCTGCAGGCTCCCTGGGTGCTGGCTATGTTTTGTTATGTGCTCTCTCATGCCTGTTGTCACTCCTGTTTCTCATAAGGCTTTAATGATTCATTTCACTTTCAAACTGCCTTGCCATGGATCTGTCACCGCCCTCTTGTGGCCAACCCTTGCGCTGCAGGTAGGATTTATTTATTTTCTACCTGTGATGCTTGGGTTCACTCATTCAGGAGCTCTTAACCCTTTCTTTTTCACTCAGCTCTTCTAGGTCTGAACACCAAAGCACGGCAAAGACCGTCCTAGGTCTCAACGTTGTCACTCCTCTTCAAGGTCCAGGCGTCAGATCTTCCTTTAGATCTAGGTACCACAGATAGGAGTCTAAAACCACCTCTGGGCGTCACTCTCACCGCCACTCCAGCCGCTCTGTAAGGAAAGCCTGCTGGGTATGCGGGGCCCAGGTTCCTGAAGGCAAATCGCTCTGCAAGCGATGCTTTTCTAAAGTCGCATAAGAAAGAGAGGGTGGAGACCAACAAGTGGAAGCACTGGTCAGAAAGGTGGTCCATGAGTCCCTGAGTAAAGGGGATTCTGGTCATACCCACAACCCTGCTGGCGACACTATGTCAGTCCCTATTAGGGATGATCTCAAGGCTCCAGGCCCTTCACAGCCGAGCCATTCCTCAATTGAAGCCTCAGACAGTGAGGTGGAGGTAGATGACCCTGGTGCAGGTTTTGAATTTGCCCTAGTACCACAGCTGGTCAAAAGCTGTCAAAGAAGCTTTGAGATGGAAGAGCCGGTGGAGGCACCCTCCAAACAGAGGAAATATTTTAAACACCTCAAAAAAGAACACCCTAATTTCTCCTTTTTGGGTGAACTCAGTGCAATAATTACCGACAAATGGGGTGGTGTTGAAAGGAAGAATTGCCTGTTAATGAAGGTATCAAAAATGTACCCATTTAAAAGCAAGGATGTAAAACACCTGGAGTCGGCTCCTCTCATTGACTCAGCCCTAATGAGGATGGTAAGGCATGTCACACTCCCATTGGAGGATACTGTTTCCTTTAGGGATTGCCTGGAGTGGAAAATTTATACCGACCTCAAGCAGATCTACATTACAGCGGGTATGACCTGCAAACCAGCTCTAGCTCTCGCAGCCCTTTATAAAGCGATGGAAGTCTGGGCAGACGATGTAGATGCTTCTCTGAGGAGCATCTCGGAAGAACTGGCCAGGAGCTCACCTATTCATGGGCTAAGGTTGATGTTGGCTTTTCTCGTGGGGCTTCCCTAGACATAATTCGCCGGGTGGCTCGGATCATGCTGACATCTGTCACGGCTAAGCGTGCCTTGTGGCTGCGCCCATGGGTAGCTGACCCTGCCTCCAAGCAGGCATGGTGCAGGATCCTATTTGGGGGTTCGTCTCTCTTTGGGAACATATCGGACAGTGCCATCACCCGTGCCACAGGGGGCAAGTCGGGGTTCCTTCCCCAGGATCGCCGTCTGCTAAACCAGAAGAGAACACAGCCCAGGCAAAGTTCAGATCGAGCAAGGAATGCTCGCTACTATAGGCCTGGCCGTGAGTTCAAGAAGACCTGGAAGAAAAAACAGCCTTCAGGCCAGAAGTTTTCAAAAGGGGCATCTTCCGGTGGACAAGAATCCCCTAAGTCTTTATGATATTGCACCTGCCTAAAACAGAGCGAGTCGGCATCCTTGCCTCTCTCGGAAGAGAAAAAGCGAATTCTCCTGTCTCTCTTGTGGCTCAGGGCGCTGCAATTCCAGTTCCAGATGACAAAAGGTTTTAAGGGGTCTACTCGCCCCTCTTCATGGTGTTGAAGAAAAACGTCTCCTGGAGGCCAGTTATAGACCTAACCCACTTGAATTATTTTATCTAGAAGGAGAAGTTCAAGATGGAGACACTACTCATGATCAGTCAAGCAATCCAACCAGGCGATTGGCTTGTCTCTATAGACCTGAAGGACGCCTACTTCCATGTTCCGATAGCGTCAGAATTCCAGAAATACCTTCGCTTTGCTGTCGATCAAATCCGTCTGCAGTTCACCTGTCTCCCCTTCGGGCTTACAACATCGCCTCGTGTGTTTTCAAAACTTGTTGGCTGTCGTGGCTCTGATCAGGACCAGAGGTATCCGTCTGTATCACTATCTAGACCTGCTGTTTCGGGACAAGGAGCAGTTGCTAATCCACAGATCCCAGGTCATCTCCACTGTACTTGAGTTTGGTTGGCTTCTGAATCTGGAAAAGAGCCATCTGGATCCTACGCAGTCCCTGGTATTCCTCGGGGCACACTTCAACGCTATCAAGAGCACCATCTTATTACCCCTGGAAAAATCCCAGCGATCCGGAACAGAGTTTGGCTTGCAATGTCGTCCTCATCTCCAAGCCTCTCAATGCCTAAAGATCATTGGCACCATGGTGGCAACAACACCCATGGTAAAGTGGGCTCAGTGGAAAATGCGGCCCTTCCAGAAGGGTTTCCTCCAGCAGTATAATCCAGGGCTTCGGGATCACTTTATCCAAATAACCTCATCCATGCGGGAGAGCTTTCCTTGGTGGCTACAACAGAGGAACCTCCTCAATTGTCACTCCATCGCACCTGTGTTTTGGGTCACCATCACTACAGATGCCAGCAACAGGGGCTGGCAGAAGTAGCCCAAGGCATATGGAATTTTCCCTCTCACAGGATCGTCTCCAATGTTCTGGAACTCCGGGCAGCGTTCTGCACTCTGCAGGCCTTTCACCACTTAACAGCAGGAGACTCAGTCCTCCTAAGACTGGACAACACAACGGCAGTCGCATACATCAAGAGACAGGGGGGTACTCGCAGACTCTCCCTGTCAAAGGAAATAGAGCCCATCATGATCTTGGCCCAGAAAAACCTGGCCAACCAGTCCCGAACGCTCAGGCAGATTTTCTGTTGAGAGTTTCTCTGGACAACGAGTGGACTTCCCCCCCGAAGTCTTCAGGTGGGTCCTGTCCCTGGGAGTCATTCCGGAAGTAGACTTGTTTGCCTCCCCATGCAACTTCAGACTAGAGAGATACTACACGAGGTCTTGGTATCCCCAGGCTTTTGGGTAGATGCTCTGACAGACCATTGGCGGTTCCACAGGGCCTATGCCTTTCCCCCGGTTCCTGTCATTCTCTGTTTTTTGTCGAGGCTCAGGATGGAAGAAGCAGAGATAGTGGCAATAGTCCCCTACTGGCCAAACAAGCCATGGTTTCTACTGCTGATGCAACTCCGCTTCCGGGACCCAGTTCCTCTACCCTCCAGACCAGATCTCCTATCACAAGGGGCATTTCTACATCCATGCCCGGCCCATCTACATCTGATGATCTGGTTCTTGAGAGGGGAAGGTTGGAGGCCCTAGGCTGTCCAAGTAGGGCCATCTCCACAATATTAAATGCCAGAAGAACAGGCACCAACAGGGTCTACCAGAGGATTTGGAAAAAGTTTTCAGACTACACCTCTTCCACTGCAGGTTCTTGCAAAAACCCAAAGATACATGATATCCTGGGCTTCTTACAATCAGGATTGGATCTCTCATTGTCAGTCAGCTCGCTGCGAGTCCAAATCGCTGTAATCTCTGCCTTTACCGGTGTTTCCTGGGCTAGACACCCTCTTACTCAGTAGTTTTTCAGAGGAGCAATAAGGCTCAGACCTCAGAGCCAAGTTTTTCTAATTGGGATCTTCCCCTTGTCCTGGATTTTTTCTTAGGTAGAGAGTTGAAACATGAAGATCAATCTTCTGTCAAATAACTCTCTCTAATAGTTGTCTTCTTGGTGGCTATAACATCGGCCAAGAGGGTCTCTGAAATCAGCTCTCAGGGATGCAAGGAGCCAGTTCTAAACCTTTTAATTCCTATGTTGGGTTCAGACCCCAAAGTGGCATTTGTGTTTCATGACAATCAGGAGATTGCTCTTCCAACGTTCAGATCTACCGAGGATTCCAGTGTTTATCCCTTAGATGTTGGAAAAGCTCTGAGTCAGTATCTTGAAGCTACAGCTTCTTTCCGTCAGACTGACCACCTGCTCGTTCTTTTCACAGGAAGTATAAGGGAATGCGTGCCTCTTCCAGATCTATTGGAGCATGAATTGTTCAGGCCATTCAGTGGGCCTATAAAGCCAAGGGCTTGGCGCCTCCAGAAGCGGTGACTGCTTACTCAACTAGAAGTGTCTTCATCATGGGCGGCATCACGTCACGTGCCTCCAGAAGTTATTTGCAAGGTGGCCTTGTGGTCTTCAATTAACACGTTCATGGCACACTACTGCGTAGTGGTTTACATATCTTGTCTGTTGATGGTGCCAATTAAACCTTTTTTCTTTTGTCCAGCACTCTGCCCACCCGGGTGTGTATGGCTAGTTATTTCCCACACGTAGGCTGCCATGGAGTCTGTCAGGAAAACGGAAAATTTATATCAAATACTTACCGTAATTTTCCTTTCCTGATGGACTCCATGGCAGCAGGAGTTCCCTCCCAGTGGCTGGAGTAGGCTAAATTATGGAACACGGCCTCTGGCCCAGAGCAAAGATTTATGGGAGAAGGGTCCTATGAGGTATGAGGGGCGGGATTAACCCACACGTAGGCTGCCATGGAGTCCATCAGGAAAGGAAAATTACGGTAAGTATTTGATATAAATTTTCCGTTTTCTCTTCTGTGGAAGAGATTTAAAAGCTGCTATTTTTCTGCTTTTTCCTTTTGGGGATCTGGCTTAAAGTGATATTAAACCCAAAACCAAAATTTTTTAATATATTGCAGCTTACCAATCCTTAGATGTGGTGTGTGCATTTGTTTTGTTTTTTTTCCCCTCTGTTTTCACCTGGTTGTCTGGCCAGTTATGCATATCCTGTATTAGCATGCCCCCACTCTGGATAAAGGAGCACCGAGGCAACTTTGGACAGAATCATTGCTGATCTGGGGGAGGGGATTGTTAGATGTACTAGCAGATTTAGATACACTAAACAAATTGAAGCCAAACTCCAGCTCACACTGCAGTTACAGCAACAGTTTTTTTTCTTTGGGATAAAAGTTGGACATGAATAAATAAAAGTTGATCGTTGTAAACACCCCTGTCAGTGGTAAATGGTGTCTCAAGACTCTTAACTGACACATTTGCAGGAAAGCTTGTTTTGTTAAAAAAAAACAGACTTACTTGGCAGGATCACCAGGTGAAAAAAAAAAAAAGAAAGAAAGCCTAAAAAGAAATCGAATATAGCTACCACAGAATTGCTAAGCTGCAATATAATAAATGTTTGCTTTTTGGTTTGAAACCACTTTAAGAGCCTCTTCACCCCTTTGTAGTAACAAGTGTTATACCCAAAGAGTATGTGTGTTTGCCAAAAATTCAGAAAATTCACTATAATGCATATATACAGAAGACCTAAAAGCACACATCATATTTCAATGCAGAGCTGTGCTTTACCCTGACAAAAATAGTGCAGGTGTGCTTTTCATTTGTTGAAGCTCGTTGATAAATGAATAGGCTGTGTTAAAGCAAGGCATGAAACGCTAACATTAAGCTGTAAAGAGACCATAAATTAACTGCAATCAGGACATGAAATGCTTGTGATCATCTTATAGACTGCCTGAAGCACCCAAGACATTTCTGCATCCAGCAGCTGAGCACTTGAAAGAATGGTCTTTTGCTGGATCAGATTATGCTGGGTCAATTCACAAAGTGCAAACGTTATTTTAACTGCCACTTTATTTTATTGCATGATAGTTTTCTTATTCTTAGAAACTAGGTTTTTAACCAGCGCAAGCCCATGTGTCACATCAATTGTTTTCTTAATCTTATGAACCAAAAATGTAACTTAACTTTCAGGCCGGGTTCACACTTGTCCGACAAACGCTCCGACATTGGGAGCTCACGTCGCATGACGTGTGAAAATCAATGTTTCCCTATAAGAGCTTTCTTAACTGGTCCGACACAAGTCGGTCCGACTTTGAAAATGCTCCCTGCACTACTTTGGTCCGACTTTGATCCTACTTCAGCCCATTGAATATCATTGAAGTCGGATCAAAGTAGGAGCCTTGTCCTTACCATCCGACTTTTAACATCCGACATGGTGATTACAGCAGCAGTAAAATAAATTTATCTCACTCTGGCATTGTTTTGATTGGTCAAAGGACAAGTCAGACTATCACAAAGTCGGATCAAAGTAGTCATTCAAGTCGGATGGATGTAGGACCAATGTAGGACTGATGTCGCAGAGCAAAGTAGGATGAAAGTCGTATGACTGTCGTGTAGTATCAGTGTGAACCCAGCCTAAAGTGTCACTAAACCCACACAATTAAAAAACCATCAATAAATGCTGTATTGCATGCTGTCCATACTCAGTCATTATGAGATTTGTTTTTTGTATTCTGCAAAAAACCTGGTTGATCCCGCTGCTCTCTATCTCCAACTTCTTTTCATGTCCCCGATTTTCACCTAGGGATTTTGCAGCTGTGGCGGCAACTCTGCACATGCTCAGTTTTCAGTGAGTTTCTATGCTGAACATTTCCTCCCCATCACATCTGAGCAGCCCATGTGACTATAGAGTCACACATGTGGGCATATACACATTGGTAAATGACCTCCCTCTTATTCTATTGACTTGTACACACGAGCGGATTTTTCCGATGGGAAAACTGCGAGGAGAGCTTTTGGTTGGGAATCCCGGCCGTGTGTATGCTCCCTCGCAGTTTTTCAGATGGGAAAACTGCCAAAAACCGCCGGACAAAAAAAGAAAGCCTGCTCTCTTTTTTCCCGGCGGATTCCCGACCAAAGTTCTCATCAGAGTTTTCCCGACGGGAAAACCTCTCGTGTGTACGGGGGAAAAGTTAGCAAGCAGGTTCTCGGTTTTCCCCTCGGGATTTCCGACGGATCTTTTCCCGTCGGAAAACCTGCTCGTGTGTACTAGGCATCTGACACAGCCTGTGACTAGCAGAAATCCGCTCACACCATATTATTTCCCCCCCAAAAAAAAAAGATTTACTTTCAAATATATATTTGTTTGCCAATTTAAAACAGTTTATTGATATTATTCATGTTTTCTCTGTTTTCCAAAGCTTGTTCGAATGTGACCAGCAGCAGAGGACTATAAGCTCCTCCTGATTATGTTTCCATGCAGACAGGCTGGAAAAGAGCTGGGTGTTGTGACAAATGTCTATCGAATAGGAAAAAGGTACTTAGATGTTTTTTCTATGTCTCAATAGACATATTCTAAATTCACACAGTGAACACTAGCCAGCAGCCAACGGTATTTTTATACTACAGAAATCAGACAGACAAATAAGAGCAATCCCGCTGATCTCTTTATTGAGTTAAAAAGCAATTATTGATTCTAAAAACTGAAAAATTAACACAAGGATCTGAACATACAACATGCAGTATGATTTTGTGAATTGACTCCATTGTGTACAATGTCCAGAGAAGTTTGCTGCTGTCACCGAGAGGCTTTTGGAATTATCCAAAGCTTTTGTGAAAGATCACTTTTTTTGTTCACCTATGCATCCTAAAACAAATGTACAAGAAGATTGGTCTACACCAAATATTACATAGACACTTCAACACCTTCATGGAGAGAAAACTGAGAAAGACAAGTAATTGCGTACAGTTATTATTGTAATACTTACAGTACTATGAAGTACTTTTCATAGAACGTTAATGGTTGTATATGCTATCTGGTCCATATTTTGATTACTGTATTTATGGGTAGACGATCTGATGGCCATCTGTATTTATTTTATTTTATCTATTAGATTGTTTCTAAATCTCCAATACACAGATAATGATTGTTAGAGAACAAATATAGCTGCTTTAATATACATAAATAATTAACACTAAAACAAGGTTTTTAAAGGGTAACTATAAATTTAAATAACATAATTCTGGCTCCTGTCCTTATGCCAACCACCATGTTGTACAACCTTGTACTTACCTTAGATGAGTGGGAAGCTCAGTCCAAGACCTGTGGCCTAGGCTTGGCAGCACACTGATCTTCTAATTTGATAGTCCTGTACAGTGTTGTGCATATGCAGCCTATTCCCCATAAGCGCTAGTAAAAAGAAAGGTGAAATGAGCGACCCCCCTGTGGTCAGTATGCAGAGGGCAAGTCACTTGGCACAGGACCCTGAGTATTGCTGCTATCACTGTAGTAGTAGTACCGAATATTTGTGGTCAAAGTCAGCCCTTAACCACTTATCTTTTACAAAAATACTCAAGAGTTTCCTTCTCTCTCTTCTCTATAACAAAGGCTAATCATTCTGCGTTCGCAAGGTAAGAACTAGGAGAGCTAATTAGGCCTTGTTCAGATTGGCGTACTTTATGTAAAAACTTTATGTAAAAAATAAAAATGGGCGAA
Source organism: Rana muscosa (assembly GCA_029206835.1). NCBI lineage: Eukaryota > Metazoa > Chordata > Amphibia > Anura > Ranidae > Rana > Rana muscosa. The sequence continues at coordinate 59,769,380 of CM055118.1, forward strand.
TAGGCAGGACTATTTTTGCATTACAGTTACCTACCGGCCTGTCCACCCCTGTACAGTAAGCTGCGCAGAATTTGGCAGTACCGTAGCTGACTCAACTCCTGTGCATGTGTGGGAGTGAAGTCGTATCAGCTCAGCCAGTGATAGTGGTCAGAGATCAATACCCAGAAGCCAGCTGCTCAAAGATGTTAGCGGCCAGCAGGGAGCACCAGGATGCCGCATTGCTGGACCGAAGGTGAACTTTAAATGTACACCCAGGTGAAATGTCTATTAGGATGCAGCCACACCAACATGGATGTCAAATTTGAAGCAGTGGCTGTGTCATCCCATGTAGGCAAGAGATACAACAAAACATTTTCAGTGGTATGTTTAACAAACAAAATAGGGAGCAAATAAGAGAAGTTTACCCCTAGGATTTACATACATGCATACATTTTAGGTACAACGTGGTATACTTATCACGAACAGGCAAGTATTACATTATTTAAATGCATAGTTATCCTTTAAAATATAAACAAAAATGTATAAGATTATTCGCATCACAAAGCATATTTATAAATAAAAACAAAAAAATATTGGAATGATATTAAAGCTTTAGACTTTTTTTTTTTTACATTAAAATAACAAACGTCATACTTACCAGTGCAGTGGTTTTGCACAGAGAAGCCCTGATCCTCCTTTTCTTGTGTCCCTCCCTCCTGCCAAGTGCCCCCAGAGCAATCAGTTTGCTATGGGGACACCCAGGCAGGCTCACTCCCAAGCCGCTGCTCTGCGTGTCCATTCGGACAGAGAGCCGCAGCTCGCCCCCGCCTCTCTCTCTCTCCTCATTAACCCACTGGCTGTAATTGACAGCAGTGGGAGCCAAGGCTCCTGCTGTTTCAGCCAAAGAGGAGGGAGAGGTAAAAAAAAACAAAAAAACTTTAGAACCACTTTAATATTTCCCTTCAAAGACAAAATTCCCTTCAAGTAGTTTGTGGCACTGAGAGACAAATATAAGATTGAAATACATAGGCTCTGCAAACCAAAGGATGTACAGAATTATATACATGATACCATTCTAAGCAGGAAATCTGCAGTATAGAGGACAGTTGTTTACAGTTGTTTTACCCTTTCTGTGGTTACAGGGTTAGAGATTAAGTTGAGTGTTTCAGGGTTACAGATTAAATTTTATGTTACATAAATTTTGACATGGAGTGGGGCACATACAGTATGCATCAGCAGTCTTAGGGCTAATGTGGGCTAGCATTATCTAATCTAAAGTTAAACAAAATATTGACCTACCGTATATACTCGAGTATAAGCCGACCCGAGTATAAGCCGAGGTACCTAATGTTACCACAAAAACCTGGGAAAACGTACTGACTCGAGTATAAGCCGAGGGTCAACAATGCCCATTTGCACGCCTCACTGTGCCCATTGCAACTTCACTAAGCCCATTGCCACCTTACTGTTCCCATCCTCACTGTTCCCATCCTCACGTGCCCATCCTCACATGTGCCCATCCTCACATGTGCCCCTAGAATTAAAATTGAACATTGTAAATTGTACCTGAAGGCTGCGGCGTCCATCGTTTAAAACTCGCGGTCTCTTCCTGGTCCCTCCGTGATAGGCGGAACTGTGTCTGCTGAGAATCGCCTATCACGAACGTTCTCTCATCCTCAGTTTTCCAGCAGACGTCCATGATTGGCGGAAACTCAACACAGTGTCTGCTGGGATGGGTGAGGATGAGAGAACATTTGTGATAGGCGATTCTCAGCAAACACAGTTCCGCCTATCACAAATGTTCTCTCATCCTCACCCATCCCAGCAGACACTGTGTTCAGTTTCCGCCAATCACGGACGTCTGCTGGGAAACTGAGGATGAGAGAACGTTTGTGATAGGCGATTCTCAGCAGACACAGTTCCGCCTATCACGGAAGGGACCAGGAAGAGACTGCGAGTTTTAAACGATGGACGCCGCAGCCTTCAGATACAATTTACAATGTTCAATTTCGCTGACTCGAGTATAAGCCGAGGGGGGACTTTCAGCCCAAAAAAAAGGGCTGAAAATCTCGGCTTATACTCGAGTATATACAGTATTTGACCTAGATTCAGCAGATCCTATTAAGATAGTATGGCAAAAAAAATCAAACTGCGCTATTTAAAAATAGAAATCTCAAGCGGCAACTAAAATGTTATACAACACCAAAGAATAATGGAAAAGGAAAAAGCTGCGCTGTAAATGGACCTGTGTTGCACTAAACAACCAAATTAATATTAAGTGCACTCACAGATATTGATAAAAGTGAAAAAGAAATAAATGCTATACCCTATATTGGTATATGTAGGGCACATGCCTAATAGTGAAAATGGCCTATGAAACCTCTATTGGAGTGAATGTGAATTTAACAAACAAAAAAAAAATGCTAAATAACAACCAACACCAATTAAGGATCAAAGGAAATAAAATTTGAATAAAAATTGGTGAATAAAAAAATCAATCTGTGTAAGCAAAGACTGAATAAATTAATGAACAAAAAAAAAACCGCACGTATCCCGTGACCACGTCCCTCTAGTGACGAAACGTTGGGAGGAACGACGTTCTGACATCACCGCGGTGTGCGCTAGACCCGGAAGTATACGGGCTGCTAATCAAGGAGCCAGCCGGCTCGATTGCATCTTTTCTACATGCTGATTTTAAACTTCCTAAATGTAAGTGTCCATTCATCATGTGTACCTAATACATTTTAAAGGGTTTTACACTATATTAGCCTTTTTGTCCTTATGTGGTGATACCCTGAATCTGATATGCTTCATGAGGAATACATCATTGGAAGCTGAGGCTTTTACTGCATGATACAGAGACCCCAGGCTGGGTTATTAGCCATATGCGTTTATTGATCTCCTGTAATTAAGAGATCACATCTATTTGGTAAGCGGCAGTGTGTACCCAGGTGGAGGCACTTTTCTATCATCCCTTTTCTCTGAGTGCTGTGGATTATTTGTCACCGTGGATGTTTCAATGCTATTATTCATATGGACATTTTTTTGCCACCTTAAATCACCGATATTGACCGTCATTGTGATCACTGATGATTTTTATATTCATATTTTTATTTGTAGTTTTCATTTTTTGTTTTTTTTGTTCATTAATTTATTCAGGCTTTGCTTACACAGATTACCGTATTTATCGGCGTATAACACGCACTTTTTTCCCCTTAAAATCAGGGGAAAATCGTGGGTGCGTGTTATATGCCGATACTCCGTCGAATTCCCCTGCTGAAACGAGCGAGCAGAGCCGAAGCCGAAGTACACTCGGCTTTACTCGGCTCCTCTCGCAGTCCCGCCCATCTCTGACTGCGCCGCTGACATAGAGAAAGCCGAGTGTACTTCGGCTAGTCTCGGCTCCTCTCGCAGTCCTGCCCCTGACTGTGAGCAGAGCCGAGTCTAGCCGAAGTACACTCGGCTTTCTCTGTCAGCGGTGCAGTCAGTGGAGATGGGCGGGACTGCGTGAGGAGCCGAGTCTAGCTGAAGTACACTCGGCCCCGCTCGCTCCTCTCCACAGAAATCGGCGCCAAATTTAAAAAACCGCCGAGACTGACAAGATTGCAAAGGCACTGGGCAAGGCTGCAGATGGACAGATGGACACTGGGCAAGGCTGCAGATGGACACTGGGCAAGGCTGCAGATGGACACTGGGCAAGGCTGCAGATGGACACTGGGCAAGGCTGCATGCTGCATTTAAATGTAAGTTTTTTTTCCTTGAATTTCCCTCCTAAAAGTTTTTTTCCTTAAAATTCCCTCTTAAACTTGGGGTGTGTGTTATACGCCGGCGCGTGTTATACGCCGATAAATACGGTAATTTTTTGTTCACCAATTTTCATTCAAATTTTATTTCCTTTGATCCTTAATTGGTGTTGGTTGTTATTTAATATTTTTTTTTAGTTTTTTTTTTTGTTTATGTTAAATTCACATTCACTCCAATAGAGGTTTCAACAGCCATTTTCACTATTAGGCATTTGCCCTACATATACCAATATAGGGTATAGCATTTATTTCTTTTTCACTTTTATCAATATCTGTGAGTGCAATTAATATTAATTTGGTGCAACACAGGTCCATTTACAGGGCAGCTTTTTCCTTTTCCTATTAAGATAGTGTGTTTGAACATAAGAGACAATAATTGTCTACATGAGCCCTTATATAAACGAATGAATAATAAAAAATTATTTCAGCTGACCCATCTAATTCACTTAATTGAGCAAATATATATTTATAGTAATAGCAAACCATTAAAAAGACTCTGAATGACCACATACTATTTTATTTTTTTATGAAATAGGTAGCTCTTCAAAAGGAGAATGGAAAAGCCCCGATATGGACATAATATACTTGCTTAATGGGATAGCACTTACTACAAACTTATTGGGTCAGTGATGTTACAGGGAGTGGAGATTCTGCCCCAATGAGCCTCAGTGGCTTTAAAAGCAGTAGGTGAGTGGTGAGAAGGGATGGGTGTCTTGCAAACCTGAAATTTCATTACATTCATAAAATTCCATCTGATATCCTAGGCTTAGGCTGGTCATGGGGCCTCCACTTTTGACAAAGACCAAATTAAGCTCTGTCCCCTCCAAAGCGAAGCCTCACCCTCCTGTCATTTGGCTTTCAAACATTAGAGCCTCCATTAAGGTTTTGTGCAAAGCCTGGGTCCAGGATCCGATGGGGGTTCCGCAGTGGAGGCTTTGGCACTTGACTGTAGATGCACCTTAGGGCAGCTGCTCTCAGCAGGAGCCTTATGTATTAAAATAAAAATCTGTATCTAAGAACCCAGCATGTCATATATAAGATAATGGTCAGATTATGTTTATCTTCATGTACATCTCCTGGTGAGAGGCGCTCTTTTACTATTATGTCCCTATATAGATTTTTTTGGCCAGCTGTCTATATTATCATGTAATCCATTATAATATACTAATATTTATTCTGAACATCCATTTCATAGTTGTCTGATATGCAACAGGCTTAAGAGCCTTTGGTGGTGATGCCACATCATCTCAAAAAGAAAAAATTACTCTGTTTACACTTGCCAATCTTTAGTCAGTGATTGAGGCCTGGTTCACACAAGTTAAACGCATTAAATTTGCATGACAGGAGACTGTGACCTGGCTCTCAAATGTGCAGTCCACATTTAAAAAGGGTCCTGTGCACCCCATGCTGTGAAAAACGCAGCCCCAGCATATGTGAAGCCAGCCTTAGTGCATATTGGCATTGTCTCGCTATATCAGAAACATTTGCCTAGCATTTCTTCGTAAATGATTGCACAATGTTTTCAAAGAATCCCTTTCAGCCTTACCTGTCATTTGTTATTTTTTTTATTGTGTGCCTGATGGAGCTTCTTTTAATTTCTGTCCTGGTGACCATTTTTGGCTTGGAGTTCCACTCTAAAGGATAAGTGCACTTTTACGATTTAAATAAAAATGCCTTCCCACAAGCCTCTACTGCTGACAATATAACTAGTACCTCTGTTGTGAATTAGGGTATCTAGTAGGTGGCATTATGGTTGCCTGCTCATCAGCCCTATTAAAATAGCATGCTTGTGCCAAACTAAAGACAGAGTCTAGGCAAAATAATCCCCCCCAAAGGAGGGGTTCCAGGTAGACAAAAGAAATTCCCTTTAACGAGTCAGGCCACCCAGTGCTTATACTATTATAAGTAGAGTCTGGTGAGCAGTTGCCCCTGGTTTACTACATCTCTTAGAGGCTCCAGTTATGAGCTATCCCAGCCTTAATTCCTGTCTCTGTTCCTGCACACTTTGGAGACTTTAAGAGAAGGAAAAAAAAAAAAAATCAGAGTAAATCCTATTACTGGAGCATGGAAACCTATTCATAGTGACCCAGGCAGGTTTGTAGTCCTGAGATCTCAACTAGAGAGATCTGACCAGAGAAGACCCTGAGAGACATGGACTGTTAAGTGATTTAATGCACCAGAAAATGCCAAAAACTGATACCAGCTTTGGGTAGACTTACTCTCCCAATAACAATACAGGACAAAGACATATATAACATTAGCGATAAGAATAATATACTGTCTGTTTTTACAACATTATTTTAGCTTTATTGTGTCTCTGGAATCACAGCAATTCTTTGTTTGTGGAGCTGCCAAGGGAATGACGCTGAGATTGTAAAACATGGTTTGTTATTTTCCACTGCAAAGCTTGCAGCACAGTGTACAGCTTTCTGGGATGAACCTCAGATAATATCCCTCATCTTTAAAATTACAAGACAAGGGTTAGCACAGATAAATAGCCAGAGGCCTTTCACACAGCGTGGCTTACAGTATTGTCAGGTCATGGGCCAGGAGGGATTCTTCCTGCCTTCCATGACAATAGTCTTTATGTTCTTTCTGCTCTAACAATTTTTTGGGGGTTATTTTTTATTTCCTTTCAATTATAAAAAATGCAAAAAAAATAAGTGAACAACTCAGTGTGTAATGGACACAGTTTACTGACCATTTTATGATGTTTCCCCACACAACATACAATATGACTCAAGTAAAAGGGTACCAATAGGTTTCATTTTAGTATTGGAAGATGCTGTAGAGTTAAACAACTGCACTTAGGCCTGATTCACACCTATACAGGTTGCATATTCCAGGTGCATTTTTCAATACACGTTTTTGATCCATACAAGTCTATGGAACCAACAAAATGAAAAAAATCCCTGGCCCTTTCCATAAAATGCATCCATAGGAAACCATGTTAAATGGACTGTAGTGTGTTTCTGCAAACATGAAAATCCACAGGTGTGAACCAGGCTTAAGGCCTGGTTCACACCTATGCAGGTTGCAGTTTGCATAATGCAGGTGCATGTTGCTTTTTTCAATACATGTTTTTGACCTATTGAAGTCTATGGAACCAAAAACTCCAAAAAAGTCCCTGGCCCTTTCCATAAAATGCACAGATGTGAACTACATTCATAGGAAACCATGTTAAATGGACTGTAGTGTGTTTATGCAAAACTGAAAGCGCAATAAAAAATGCATAGGTGTGAACCAGGCCTAAAACAAACATCCCAAAAAAAAAGGGTGAACCAGATGTGGAGAAGAGGCCCTTGTCCCCAAATATTGGGACAAGGGGGGTTATTTACTAAAGGCAAATCCACTTTGCACTACAAGTGCAAACCACAAGTGTAAAGTGCATTTGAAAATGGAACTGCAGTCACTGTGGATCCAAAGGGGGATGACATGCAAGGAAAATAAAACAGCATTTTAACTTTCACAATTGGATGATAAAATCAGCAGAGCTTCCCCTCATTGCAGATATACCCCTCAGATTTACAGCAACTGCAATTCCAAGTGCACTTTCAGTGCAATTTCAAGTGCACTTGTAGTGCAAAGTGGATTTGTCTTTTGTAAATAACCCCCAAGGTGTCTTGCAGGAGAGGACCTTGGTTGGGGTTCCAACACACCATGTGTAGCTCCAAGCATGTTATTTAAAAGGATGTTTGTATTTTCAATGTTGCCCTTAAAGCCACTGAACATACCCTCTTTCTGCTGAAGAGCATTTACATTTTTTTTTTGCATTGTACATGTTCACCATGGCAGTGCGCAGCTCCCCATGCCCTTTGTTCAACAATATTTTAGTTATTGGCATTAAAAATGGCCAGAAAAAAAGCTAGAATTGTTTCCCATAAGCTTTAATAGGGTTAACTGCCAAGTTTGGGGTTCCTGGACTTTCCGTTGGGTTAGCCAAATTTGGCTCAAATCAAACCTGGGCAAATTCACTCATCCCTAGTGACTACTATGAGCTATACAGCTTGGATACAGGAAATGCTTCACAAATGGCTTGTCTTAAATAACAGTGTACTTGGGAAAATAGGTGGAAAAACAATGTCTTGCCTTTTTATAAATGGTTGTATACCGCTGGACATATATATTTTTTTCCTCTGCAAGGTAAAGTCATAAAGTGCTAGTATGCATCATCCCTTACTAGTACATCATGTGAAACTTACCTTAAACCGAAGCGGTTCCAGCACCACAAAGTCAGCGCTGCAGAGGCTTCCATCTTCACCCATCTTGCTTCTGTTTGTGGACTCTGGCTCTATACTGGCCAGAGCCACGATAAAGACACTCCCGCACATGCATGCGAGCGCCACAGTTCACGGCACAGGGTTGTGAAGGAACGGCACAGGTTCCTTCAGAGTGCATGCACCAGCGATTTCACTGGCTGCATGTAATGCCTTATTATAGATTTACCTATAGGTAAAAGTCAGTAAAGGAAGTTTCGCTCCTCTTTAATAAAATGTATTTATCAACATTCGTCATCATTACTCTTCATATTCTGAGGTCTACATATCACCCCCTCCTTTACACAGATAAGGTGTTGAGTGCTATACGTGTGAATCCAAAGCCATGTGATGTTTAATTCTCCAGACTGGTTCTCTTTTTTTCCTGGTCCTCCAGCAGCCCTACCGACATACCTGAACCAAATTATAGGACCAAATATACAAGCATCAAACCTTTTTCAGTCAAAACATCTGGGGGTTTCCAGAAATGTAGGACTGGTGGCCTGTACACATAGATCTGTATTTATTGTATAGAATGCATGCACTATTTTTTTCGTCCCAGTAATTTTATGTTAATTTTTCTAACTGACTACAGACCACGTTGACATGAAGAAAACAGGGTAGAGCAACCCGTATTACAAGATATATACTGTTGTGTGCCTAATACACTGTACTGTGCTTTTTTGTACACTTGGGCCCACAATATTAATTGTTATTTTTATACAGTGATTAAATGGTGCCAGCTATGTTATGTGTAAATGTTGAGACCATTTTTCTGCACTTGCAAAAAAAAACTACTGTTATTGTGCCATTAGCCTTATATCCCAGCTAAAGTGTTGATTTTTTATTTCCACCAAACTATGCCATGTGAGACTGGTGATGCCATGCATGTAACATTGGACTATTGACATTGCAAGTAATTAAAGATCTTTACCTGTGAAGCGTTTGCTTTTTTTCCTTTTTGCCAGTGCTTGCACATTCAGAAATTGTCACACCTAACTGTGGAAGTGGCCTACAGAATGATTATTAAAAAGGAACTTGAGCCTAGTCGCTATATACATTGCATGCCTATGCCATGGTCCTTGTGTCCACAAAATACTCCTAATTACTGTACCACAAGTTTCAGAAACCTCAGGACAAAAGGAAAATTTGTAAAATATTAAATCTTCAATTAAATTACCTTTTTTGCACACAAAAATATATCACTTTTTCTAGCGTATAGAAGAATTTCATTGAAACCAGCAAATTGAGAGAATGATCACTTTGGTCAGGACTAGGCACACGGAGCACAACACAGTATAGCGTTCAGAGGTTGGGAGTAAGTAAAATACAACACATCTTATAGAGTGCAGCAGTCAGGGTTGGATAGGGAGAGAGAGCAAGCAAGGAGAGAGTGAAGGGGAGCACGAGAAGAGGGAGAGTGCGAGAAAAAAAAAAAGGCTGGCAGAATGAGGCAGCAAAGAGCACAGAGAAGTGAGTGCAAGAAGAGAACAGGAGAAGAGCATTAAAAGAGAAGAGCACGAGAGAAAAGAAGGAACACAAGAGGGAGACCACAAAAAGAGAGCCAGATGTGAAAGGGGAGAGGATGAGACGGGGCAGGGCAGCTTACTTAGGTAGAGGCACAAGTCCAAGGATCTAAAGAAGTCCTTCATTAAGCACCAGCTTAAGAGGGGCACCCAAGGCAGAATAGCAGGGTGGCCATTTGACGCCATAAAGGTGCTGAACAATGTAGTGGGTAGACTTTCAACGTAGACCTGCACCTTGCTTAACAGCTGCGTATACACATAACGTTTCGTTTTTTCCTTCAACTAGCAGATTAAATGAAAACAATTTCTTCAGAGCCCATTCACACAGGGGCAACACGACTTCCAGCGCGATTTTATGAGGCAACTCAGACACGACTTGAGAATGAATCACAGCAGGACCTGGAGCTACTTACAAGGCAACTCCAAGTTGCCTGCAGGACAGGAGACATTCCAGTGGCCAATCAAACAAGAATCAGCTCTGTGGGAGGGAGGGGGGAGGGAGAGGTTTGCAGGATAAATGTATGTTTTCTTCCTGGAGAGTTGCTCCTATTAAGACAGTGAGAGGCGACTCCCATTGAAATCAATGGGTACAGGTCGCCTAGAAGTCGGATTGAAGTAGTACAGGGACCTTTTTTGAAGTCGGAGCGACTGCAGTAGTGTACATAAGGACGGCTCCATTAACTTACATTGATTTCTTCAGCCAGCGCGACCTGAGGCGACTAGGGGCGACCTGGGGCGATTTGGAGTCGGATCCAAAGATGCCCCTGTGTGAATGGGCTCTTATCCACAAACAATGTGCTATTGTATCAGTTGGGACAATATGCAGCGATTACTGCCACAGGGGGGACTTTTTTTTTTTTTTTTTTTTACTGAAGTTGCTGCTGTCCATGCAGCTCCACCTTTGCTCTGTATAAATGTCCTCACAATTTGTGACTTCCTTCGTGGATGCTTTTGTGCAATGTGTTTTTAAGCATGCTAACATCATCATATGACATGCAAGTAAAACGTTAGTAGCTCCATATCTTGGCTATAAAATGTGGCCCTTGTCAGGCATTCATATTTATTTTTATTTTCTGCTACGTCAATTGGCAGAGTCTCAATGAAAGCCAAGTTCCAAATGTCCCTCTGCAATATGGTAATATAGCCCAAGACATTCTTTGGCAGCCTAAGACATTAACTTTCACCAAGATGGTCTTGTTTGAAAAACAATATCATTTTTGGAAAAACTACCTTCATTATGCAATAAACTTTAATAGCCCCAAAAAATAAGATTTTGCCTTGCCAGCAAAATTATTTTCCTGGGAGTACCGTACAGGACAGAAGCTTCAAGTCATTATGACTGGGTTATATGCAGGTACCTTCAGGTGATTGGACAGTGGCAAAAAAAAGCCTTTGAGGCATCCCCCATGTAGCCCCTCCCACTGCTAGTTAGCCTCAATTTTATAGCAATTCCCTTCAGTATTAATTCTGAACCCGATTCTAAATTTTGTAGCAAGCAATTGGGAGATAATGAGAGCAGGGGGAGGGGCCTGTGCCCTGTACGGTACTCCAGGAAACTGATTTTGCTGGTGTAGCGGTACCCTTGTAGGGTCTGCTTAATATTGTGATCCCACCTGTCACCTCTGCCCAACCTGGCATTCATTTCACATTCACCTTCGAGACAACAGTTCATATGTTTGTTTTGTATTTTATTAAGGGATTTTGAACTTGGCTAGGGTAAGGGAAATTATGGGATGCCCATAATCAATAATGGAATCAATTGGATGATCAGTTGGAACTTCTATTTTACACTTCTAGAGCTCGCGTCTCCTCCAGCACAACGCTTACTTGCAGACTGTTTCGCTCTCTTGTACAATACTTGGTTCCAGGCACAGCTAGCACATGGTAGGCCAAACTCTGACTGTCAGGCCTTAGCAACTGCCATTTGCAGGCTGTGACCGTGGGCCCCTTTAGCGTAGCAAATAGTGGAAGAAAAGTATTTTAGTTCTAGCTGTCCTATGGTGGACTACTGCTCTCAGTCAGGCCTCTAGAGGCCTGACTGCAGCTGCCTGACTCCACTGCCCATGACATCAGTCTCTCCTGCTGGCTTCTACATCCATCCCAGATTGCTCGGGCATGCCTCCCCAGCTCTCCCAACTGTGCCCGTCACTCACCAGCCCTCCTGGCTGCACTCCGGGGGATCCCTCCTGGAGACTTGCCCGGCAACACTAGCTCCCGTTGTCCTTCTCGGTCCCTCCGGTCCAGATCCTCTGTTAGTCAGAAAGGCTTCAACTTGCCCCCCCCCCCCCCAAGTACCTCAAAGGCACCAACAACCTAGTGCTCCAGCTTCTTCCACCTAACAACTCCTCCACCATCTGGGCTGACCCTGGGTATATCAAGGAGGCCTGCTCCCTGCCAATCCTAGTTGGGGATTGGTCAGAGGTCCCTGAGACACCTCTCTCCCCTTACCTCCTCTAGAAGCAGAAGGGAGGTAACCAAAAGATGCTGAGTCACCAGCCTACACTGAGCTACTAGCTTATAGCTAGGCCTGATTTAATTTACCTGCACTTACAAAAATCCTAGCACCCAACGTAGAGGGTGCCACACTGGTACATCAAACATGCCAAATGTCCTGATTGGACAGTTCAGGCTTAAAATGTATATGACTGGATGTCCAAAAGCAGTCCAACCGAGGGGTGGGCAACACCGCAAACACCAACAGGCCTACATAAAACATGGTTCAAAAAGGTTAAACAGTGAGCAGCTGGTGGCATCTTACCCCTAAAACTGGCATCGAACGAGGCCTAAATAGCCACCAGATAGAGCTTTAATGCATGAACAAAAGCCCAGATGACAGCCTTGCCAATCTGATATATAAAAGCTTGATGCTGAAAAGCCAGTGAAGCACAAAAAGATCTGATAGAGTGTACCGGCATCCCATATATGTGGCAAGATGCTTGAAAGACCTTCAGATGGAGAGCTCAGTCTCCCAGATTCAGATTATTGTTCCACTTGGTGTATTTCAGCCATTAGGGACAGGAAAGACTGGTTCATCAGCAGAAGACTGTCCAGATATGCCACAGCAAGAAGTGAAAAACTAGGAACACAGGACATGCACTTTGTCAAGACAGGCAAAAGTCCGACAGACTGCCATAGAAGCAAGCACAAGTTACATGGTGGGTCCTGCCAGTAAAGGGAAAGCTTTAAGGAAATAAGAATCTACCAGGTCTTTGAACATAAGAGTATCCTCCATGGGGGCCCAAGAGGGTCTTTCTAAAAAGGTACGATATGGCAGAATCTACCACAAAGCAGCTACTTACAAAAAGGAAACTTTCCTCAATAGGACATTGGACTAAATTTTTTGGAGAGTCTTCGAGTGAGGCCAGTCCCCATACAGAACAGGATTCATCAGTGAGTGGGAAGCAATCCCATACTAGACACCTTAGGGTGAGCAGATTCAATAAGGGAAGCTATAGTTTCCTTTAGCTTGGGAAAACCTCAGTACTAGGGGTGTCATCCTAACCTAAAGCCTTGGAGGGTGAGGGGTCCTTCCAGTCATTATCTGCCTTTTAAGGGACTACATTTGGCTCAGGGGAAAAATTAAAGACTAAGTTAGGAGTGGAGGCTGGAGGGGTACAGCTGTGACCCATACGGTCTATGGCCTCAGTAAGGCCAGAAAATCTGAAATATAAATATGAAATAAGAGGTGGAGTGACTGAAAGACCAGTTGAATGATGAGACAGGCTGGGAAATGGAAGGGAACTAAGAACCTTACCAGAGGGAATTACAACCCTCAGAATAAAAAGCAGAGACTAGCTAGTAATTCCATCTGACTTTTTCAGTTTAAGACCTACCAGGTTTGTGAATTTTCCCCAGAGGGGTATACACAACACTGCAGCAGTAAACTATAAAAAGTGCAGTTAAACCCAGTTTAAAGTTTGGCAGACTGTTGGTCGTTTACCTGTTCCCCAAGGGCTGGTATAGGGAAGTGCTTCCTGGGGCATTCATACTCTGATAGCTTCCACCCATGCTACAATAGATGCAGAAAATAAAGGAAATTAGCCCCTTCCATGACCTTCTCCCACCTCATGATGGGCATACCTCTGCAGGGCTCTTCAGAGACAGGACACTGTATCAGGCAGACGACAGCCCTGGACCTGTAAAGCATACAGTGGACAATGCCAGATGTTGCATTACATGGCCAGGGGAGCGCCCAAAGCAGGATCCAGTGTCTCTGCAACATTATAGGCCAGGGTTTGGGTATAGACCCCTAGGGCTTTGACAGGGAGTCAACAGACCGGGAAGCTGCATAAGAAGCCACAGCAGAGATATGGCACAACCTAGACAGTGACGGAAAAAACAGCTTGGACTATTTATAGAGGAAAAAACCTCCATGTAAGAAGGTACGTTTCTTTCAGAAAGAACACTAGCAAAAAACAGACTACTCAAGAGCGAGGTTACAGGATAATGTCACAGCAGCTTTTTGCTGAAGGCAGCTGCATATAACCCAGTTAACCCACAGTTGTAATGATTTAAATAAGCCTGTGTCCTCTAAGATCATGAAAAATATGAAGTATTCTGTATACAAAAATACCTCCCTAGCACATAGCATGCCCATAGTTTAACCTTAAAGCAGACGTTTAACAATAAAATGGCCAATTCACAACAAAAATAAAACAGAACCATCTGTAGGGGCTACAGTGTCCTTCAGAGTGTTAACTACATAACTATGATAGCAGAAGAGCCTGTGCACATGCCATTTCAAAGTTGGTTTCTTGCACCCCCAGCAGGTTTTAAAATAAATGCAGTTTGATGTAGAGCCCTGATGCAATAAAAGCCATACACACACACACACACACACACACACACACACACACACACACACACAACCATGCTTTATAAATTTTAATTTAAAGGCAGCAGTATGGCTGCAGTAAGGCCCCTAACCCTAAACATAACTTTCCTGGGGAGGCACAGGTACTGCCTGCAGCCTTTTAAAGTCCATGACAGGCTGCGGCTGGACATCCCACTGAGTGGTGCGTGGAAGCAGGTTTTCTGTACCCCAGGCATTCATCCTTGAATGCATAAGGTCCAGAAAAAAAAAAAAAGTGTACCACTCTGTACAGTGTTCAGCCCTGACCAGCCAGTCTGCCACAGATTTTGACAGGCTTACAGACAGCAGAGCTGGATGCTGCACCTGTGCCTCCTGGGCGCACCAACCGCTGAGATATGGGCACATCCCAGGTCTAAACTAAATTTGTTCCTTGGCTTGCAATCCTGCTACAGAGTCCTCAGTAAGAACACTAGCAGCACACAAGACACATTTTCATATTGTATTTACATGGGAAGTGCTGTGACATCGTATGTGATATTATTGTCATTTTCTGTGAGTTTAGCAGCCATCTTTCTGTAGATCAGAGCTGATCCAGCTCCTTGCTTTATAAATCACTGAGCTGAAACAAGAACACAGATCAGGAAAGAAAGTAAAATCATACTTGTTCTGGGTCCGAGACACGAATATTGGAGAAAAAGGGTCAGCATGACAGCAAGGCAAGCAGCAATGGCAGCCTCCCTCCCTGTTTTTCTTCTGACAGGTTTCTTTTACTTTAATAAATCAATTGTGATCATGCAGCACCAATCTTCAGTATTAATGTGCTCCCAAGAAGGATAATGCACGTTCTGTGGTATGTGGGGACTGTTTGTTTTAGTACTTAAGCAGTTCTAGTTTGGTTGGGGGTTATTCCTGGATGTCGGATTTAATAAGCAACAGATGTTATACATTGCTTGAGCATCAGGAGGTTAAGTTCACAATTTGGCCACATTTTTCCAGTGAGAGGACTCCCACCACTCCATACAAAATGCAGCCTAGGCACGTCATTGATATCTCAGCAAGATCCACATTATGCAGTGCGGGTCTGGAGAACAGCTAAAATACACAATGCTGTAGGGGATAAGATGATGCTAGCTGAAACAATCCACAATTGTTTTGCTTAGCTTGTGACTTTGAAGATTCGTTTAGAATATAAGATTTAAAAGGCACAGAATACATAGAGAACTATCAGTCCCACTAAAGGGCAACATCAGCAATATTGAGGAAAAGCAATATACCTTGAGAAGTATGGTCATTTTTTTACATTTAATTTACTTATCTAGGTGGATGCAGCATTGGACCAGCCCTGTGACATCATACTAAATACTAACCACAACATACAAAGCCATCCACAACTCTGCCCCGAGCTACATCACCAATCTTGTCTCCAATCACCCAAACTGTCCTCTCCACTCTTCTCAAGACCACCTACTCTCGAAGCTCTCTCGTCTCCTCCTCCCATGCTCGTCTCCAGGATTTCTCCAGAACCTCTCCCATCCTCTGGAACTCGCTACCTCAACCTGTCCGGCTATCCCCTACTCTACCTTCAGGAAAACTCACCTCTTCAGGGAAGCCCATCACGTCGCCAACTAATCTGTTACCACTTCCATCAGCTCATTCCCCACAGTTACAACCTTTTGTACCACCTGCCCCACCCTATTAGATTATAAACTCTTCTGAGCAGGGCCCTTTTAATCCTCTTGTATTTTATTGTTGTAGCAGGATGTCCATATGTAAGAAGGAATCCGGCTCCCTCCGGTGGTATAAGTGTTACAATGCAACTAATGCACTTTGGGACAGATATCAGCTAGGAGAAAAGACTTTGTTGCTTTTAGTAGAAGACAGACTACATTACCCAGGGTGCATTGCAACACCGCAAAGCATTCTGGGGAGACTACTTAAACCAGGGGAGGGGCCAGCGTCTCTCTCTGGATCCAGCTCTCAATCAAGCAGGAAGTTGGCACGGAGGCCTGCTTCCTAAGGATTAGGCCAGAAGCCTGGGCCTAAATTACGGGAGTGCCTGAGTGATTTCCAGCAGAGGATCGTCCACAGCGTCCTGTGATTGCCCAGCAGAGACCGGAGTCGTCCATCACCATATGCTGTTAGTGACGGAGTCCGGAGACTGCAGCTGAAGCAGAAGCGTGGAGATCGAGTGACCGGGACAAGCCAGAGGAGACTATCTGAAAGTCGGGCCTGTTTGGTGAGAAGGGCACCTGCCCAGAATTGACTACTACCTTAGAGGAAAGTGATTTAGTTAGTGCCAGCCACACTTCACCTATCACGCCACAGCTTGCGGCCTAGTGTATCTCACTGGAGACTATGTGATCAGAGATTGGTGCATCCGTCATTAGTGGGTGGCAGGCACACGAGTACTCAGGTATATTGCAGATAATTACAGCATCTTGTT
The DNA here is from genome assembly GCA_029206835.1 of Rana muscosa. Taxonomy (NCBI): domain Eukaryota; kingdom Metazoa; phylum Chordata; class Amphibia; order Anura; family Ranidae; genus Rana; species Rana muscosa. The sequence goes on from CM055118.1 coordinate 59,786,200, forward strand.
GAAACCCTGTGGATTACAATTTAACTTGTGCACCGACGGTGGCTAGCGAAGACTTCATTGGAGAAAGGAACTTTGAGTGGGACGCAGATAGGCCTTGCTTACCTATTATAGGGAATGAACACGTGCAAGGTATTGCAACAAAGGGGGAGCTCGCGAGCAACCAGTTAGCCGTGCAGAGACACATATAGATACATGTACATATATATAGCTGATGTTATTTCCTGTTATTACCTAATCTCAGTGATACCTATCCTTATTGGTTTATTGACTCTGCAATGCGCATGCAGAGTCAACTGTGTGTATTAATGTGATTCTTTACCCTTCCCTTTTATACTGAGTAAAGGTACCTTTGATTAAGCATATAACTTGTGTGAAGTATCTCGGTCACTTAGGACTAGTGACCAGCAAAGGTAATAACATTTACAGGTTATTGTGTGATGTATGCAGGATTGTGTCTCCTAATACTCAATAGGTCTCACACTCCTTATTCATATCAGTTGTGCTAAGGGAAGGTTTGAGCCACTTCCAGGGGTTGATAGGCAGGACGTAGACCCAAATCAAACAAACAGCAGCTCCTACGGGGGTAGTGCTACATTGTATTATAACTGTATTGTCTCCCTTTTAAAATTTTAAAGCGCTGCTTTAGCCCGCTCTCTGCTGAAATGGGTCACAGGAGTACAGAACAATCTGCACTCCTGTGATCCACAGGAGAAGTACAGCCAAACGAGCTTTGAAGTACTTGTACTTTAAAGTAGTTGTAAACCTCAGGACATGAAATATGAACAAAGCTTTCAATTTGATCCTTAAAAGGTAACTGTCAGGTTCCCAGGTCCCCATCTGTAGCCCTCCTAAATGCACATATACCTCAAATATCAAAGGCTACACAAACCTTAATTCTCTTTAGCCTCACAGCAGGAGACAAGCTAACAATAGCCAAGTGCAAAAGTAAAAGGCCTTAGTTCCCCTGCAGTCCTATAAATACCAATTGATTCTGCCAGTGAACACCACCTATAACGCAGCTACCTGTGATTAGGTGGCAACAATGCTCTATTGCTCCTCAGAGTAGAGTTGCCACTCATTGGCCAAGCTAGCTTGCACTATGAGCATTGTCACTGCTTATTCTCAAACCTGTAGCTCAGTATTTCTCAAATCCAGTCCTCAAGGCGCACCAACAGGTCATGTTTTCAGGATTTCCCTCTGATGAAACGGCTGTGGTAATTACTAAGGCAGTGAAACTCACATGGCAGTGAAAATCAAATCACCTGGGCAAAATAATATAAAGCCTGAAAACATGACATGTTGGTGAACCTTGAGGACTGGAATTGAGAAACACTGCTGTAGTTTGCCATTCAGCACCTGGCCACACTAGGTCCTTCTCTCCGCTTTTTGGCTTGACAGCACTCTTACTGAAACTCTCCCATTGTAAGTTGCAGTGTCTTGGAGGGGCATGGATTGAGAATCTGGCTTACTCAGGCAAGGTAATGAAAGTTTCTGATTACTTTACAAGGCCTGTGCATCACATAGTAACCGTGTGTGGGACCTGTTTAGACATACAGGATACTTTAGATCAGGGATCTCCAAACTACGGCCCTCCAGCTGTTGCGGAACTACAGGTCTCACGAGGCATTGTAAAACTCTGACATTCAGAGACATGACTGGGCATGATGGGAATTGTAGTTCCTGAACAACTGGAGGGCCATAGTTTGGAGACCCCTGCTTTAGATAGAGAATACATAAAATACATCTGTCTGATATCCGTTGACACGGTGGTCCCAGGTTCTCAGCATAGGCACCCATCACCACACTGCACACATTTGTTCCTTGGTACCACCACCAGCCCATGCCCTTCTAGACGCTTCATACTGTATATTGTAAATTCAAAATATAGTATATTCATAATCCCTAGAATACTACTTTGCCATGTAAAAGACAGTAAAAGATTTAAAAAATTTAAAACGGTAGATTAGGAGGAAAAGCGCACTCAAGCTGGCCAGACAAAATTAAACTTGGTGACAGGTCAGACCGAATTACTGGCATAGCCAAGCACGTTATGATAAATATTTATTTTCTTCTAAAGCCTTTAAAATACAATATGCATAAATTATTTTAAAGCACAAGGACATTTCCTTTGAAATATAATAAAAGTGCAAAGATGGGGTATTAAAAAAAGGAAGTTTCACATAGGGAGTCAATTAAATATGACCTTCTCGGCAAGTCTTGTGAATTACTGTATTCAGAGGAAAATGTTCACTCCTCTGGTAAAGTCTTCCAGTTTCACAAAGTCCCAGGAACAGGTTAACTGAAAGGCCGACATTGGTTTCATAGAATTCTAGCCCCAATCCAATTTGCATAGATCGTAGGCGGCTTGTTGATATTCCCGACATGCAAGGCACAAGCCGCATATTCACAGTCAGTGGTCTGCAGGTAGGCTGTCTGTGGACTTCGTTGGAGGTGGAGGCGCTGCTCGCATCTGCAAATGAAAAAAAAAAAAAAAAAAGGAAAATCTGAGACCCCGTAGAGAATAGAGATCACAACTAATGCACTAAACTCAACCTGCCTGTGACAGACCTTGCCTACCAATCATGGGCCCTAGTATTTGGGGGAACGGTGTTCTTTGTGAGCTATATGCCTGGGGACCCTTGAGGTGGTGTTACTTTGGATTCAGGTCCATGTAAACCCCCCCCCCCCCACAAGACACACATACTGTTAGACGCTAATGTCATCAACTCCAGCCACCTGTCTATTATAATGTAAATGAGTCTAGTATGGCTTCTAAGAGTATTTTCACCCATTGTTGGTTGTGCCAATTAACCCTGCAATTGTATGAAAGAGTTCTGTGTTGCCATGTATTATAATGTGTATTGTAGTTTGGGAGTCACATCGGCTGCTTTAAGGGATTAGTCAAGTAGCTCATGTTAACTTATGTTTCTGATTACAGTTGTATTGTTAGAGTAATATGAGCAGGAGGTAGAAACCTCCTCCTCTTTAACTGTATACAAGACTTGTATTCTGGTTCTAATAAAGTGTATGATGTTTTACCCTACACTGAGCTAAGACTAGTGAATGGAAAAGCTAAGGGGTCTTGATTGTGTGGTACCGGACAGGGGAGTGATACGGCGGACAGACTCCTCTTGAGTACGAGGCTCCGTCACACTGCCAATAATGCTCAACTTTGTGCATCTTTAGCTTCAAACCGATTCATGTGGACCCAGGCAATCCATATATAATGGCTGCATGCAAAAAAAACTCACAAAATGCCATTTCTACAAGGTTCAGTATGTAGCCACACAACTTTGGGGTCCCTGTGCTTTTGTGCCCCGTAGATGTTGCAAGGCTTGCCAGGCAGTGATTCTCTTACAGGAGCCGACTGATCTCTATAACCACGAGATGAGAGTCACTGCTTGGCTCTGTGTAGTTTCTTTCAGCAACAATGAAGCCATTGGCAGTCAGCCTGAAGGGTAGAAATGTTCATTTGCTATAAATAACCCTAACCTCCAAAGTGAAATCTGAAGGGTTTTCTATTTTTTTTTTTTTTTTTAAAGTGGTACTAAATGCAAAATCAAAAATTACATAATGCAGTATGTCACTAGCATCCTCCTGGTATTTTTCAACATCCTTTACCAGACCAAGATAGGAGCAAAAGTGATGGTTCGAGGGTTGAGCAAACCCTTTAACAGTGGTGAGCTTTTATTCATAAAGTTGAAACCTTTATTCCAAAATTAAAAACAAAAAAAACAAACTGTTTCTGCAACTGCTTAAAAAGTGTTAGCTGGAGTTCAGATTTTAATTTATTAGTGAGTGATGTAAAGTGCATATAAATCTGCTGGTCCACAAGACTAGCCTTTTCCGACCATTCTGCTGTCCAAGGGTGACTCCATTTCTTCTCCATTGATACAGGAGCCACTCTAGGACAAGAAATTTTACTGGCTGGATCACATGTGGAAAATGGAAAAAGTCTTAAAGAAAGAAAACTAATGCAGCCACCACATTTAAGGATTGGTATGCTGCACCACTTTACATTTTTTTGGTTTAATACCACTTTAAAAGGGGTTGTAAACCCTTGTGTTTTTCACCTTAATGCATCCTATGCATTAGGGTAAAAAAACACCTGGAAGTGACCGGCCCCCCAGCCCCGTTTTACTTACCTGAGCCCCTTCAGTCGGCGGAGACGCGCTGTCCCTCTCTCCACAGGGTCCCGGCTCTTGATTAGATAGATTGATAGCAGCGCAGCCATTGACCCCCGGCATTCGTGTCTATGAATGCAAATGCTGGACTCAAAAGCGCGCCCGCAAGGTAACCCCCACGGGAGAGCGCTTCTCCTAGGGGTTATCTGATGTGGGGAGGAGCCGCGAGAGCTATCGAGGGACCCCAGAAGACGGTGATTGGGGCCACTCTGTGCAAAACGAGCTGCACAGTGGAGGCAAGTACGACATGTTTGTTATTTTAAATAAACAATCATTTACAAATCACTTTAAGTTTTGAAGGGGACAGCTAAAAACCCAATGTAAGATTTTTGCTTTCTGTGCCCTGTTGGGGAAACCGGACACAAGATGATTTTCTCCAAAATTAAGAGATCCCCACATAAACAGCTGTCCCAGAACTGGCATCCCCTGTTAAAGGATTGCCCCTTTATTCCTGTCCTGGTGAAAATTGTAATCTTGTATTCCCATAATTTGTCACAATGGCAATGGTCACCGGGACAGAGTGGGTGAATCTCTCCAGTGGGGGACACTGGGGAGATTCCTTTTTGGCTTTTGATTCATCAAGGATTTTTTTTTTCCTAGAATCAGTTGCAAAATGTAACAGTACAGCTGGAAAGAAAGGTGAAAAGGCAGGTGAAAAACACAAATAAACTTTACCCGGTGTCATGTCAATCTGCAGGTTTCTATTCAAACACTTACTGGTCTCAAGCGTGTTGCTGAAAAATCCGGAGAGTTCTGTGCACTCCCTGATCCGTTCAGTCTCGGGTCTGGAAAGTAAATACAGCAATATTGATTGCAAATGACTACTACGGCAGTCCCTGTGTCATTAACATGCCAAATGCCTTACACTTAGGAGTTTCTAAATGCAAGATTATCCAAGTACAGGTTTCCTTCAATAAAGAAAAATCGAGGTGCTGCAACTGCTTATATTTCAAACATTGTATTCAATAACTATTCAGCACCTTAAAGTGATACAAAAAAATTTGTTTTCGTTAAAAACAACATGTTATACTTACCTGCTCTGTGCAGTGGTTTTGCACAGAGCAGCCCGGATCCTCTTCTTCTTAGGTCCCTCTTCGGTGCTCCTGGCCCCTCCCTCCTGGCTGTGTCCCCACAGCAGCCAGCTTGCTATGGGGGTACCCGAGCCGAGTTACAGCTCCCTGTGTCCATTCAGACACGGAGCAGCAGCCCGGGCCTGCCCCCTTTCTCTCCTCATTGGCTGACTGACAGCAGTGGGAGCCAATGACACCGCTGTCTCAGCCAACGAGAAGGGGAGTCCTGGAGAGCTGAGTATCGTGCAACATCGCTGGATCTAGATGGGGCTTAGGTAAATATTAGGGGGGCTGCGGCACAAGGAAGGATTTTTATATTAATGCATAGAAAGCATTAGGATTAAAAACCTTCTGCCTTTACAACCACTTTAAGGCCCCTTTCACACTGGGGCAGGAGGTGGTAAAGCGTCGCCATTTTTAGCGGCGCTTTACCGTCGGATTTGCGGCAGTATTCTGCCGCTAGCCGTGTGGTTTTACCCCCCGCTAGCGGCCGAAAAAGGGTCAATACCGCCCGCAACGCGCCTCTGCAGAGGTGCATTGTGGCGGTGTCCCATTGCTTTCAAAGGGCAGGAGCGGTAAACACACCGCTCCAAAGATGCGGCTAGCAGGACTTTTGGAGTGGTCCTGCTAGCGCACTGCTCCAGTGTGAAAGCCCTCTGGCTTTCACACTGGAGAAACAGCAGCCGCTGTTTCAGGTCAGTTTGCAGGTGCTATTTTTAACGCAATAGCGCCTGCAAAACTCCCCAGTGTGAAAGGGGTCTAAGGCAACATCTGTCTTTAACTGCATTCAGTCTGCTTGATTAGCAAACATTAATTGGCAACGATCTTGTTACAGGCATTTATTTAGCACAAACAATTTACATACAGTATTTTGTACAGTTGTCCTTTAATGAAACCCTCCACCTCTAAATGGATGAGCCAAATGCATGGTTGCCTCCAAGTGTTCAGCAGAGTACAGCTTATCCATATGTAATGGTGTGAGCACCATTTCCTTGCAAAGACTGCACTGTGCAGATCACACAGAAACATGGAAAAGGGCAAGTACAGTATATTACCAGGCAGGCAACACTCACAGGGGTATTAAAGAGATTCTTGGCAAAAATCTTTAAAAATGTACATCTGATCTGTGTTACCGAGATCGGATTTGTGTGCCAAAGGTTTTAAAGGGGTTGTAAACCCTTGTGTTTTCACCTTAATGCAAGCTGGACTCGGGATGGCGCACACACGCGTAACCCCAAGGAGAGCGCTTCTCTGTGGTTTCCCAATGCGTGGAGGCGCTACTAGCATCGCCGGGAGACCCCAGAAGAGGAGGATCGGGGACACTGTGCAAAACAAACTGCACAGTGGAGGCAAGTATGACATGTTTGTACTAAAAAAAAAAAGAAAAAAAAAATAGGATTTTTTACTCACCGTAAAATCCTTTTCTCTGAGTCCATGGACCGACACAGCTTCTCTATTGACAAAGTGGGTATTATCCGTTAATTATGAGTGACTAGGCAGAAAAACTTGTAAAAAGTGTTGCATCACACCTTCTACAGTACCGCCCAGGGGGCGGACCCTCTGGGTATACCCTCTGTCTGCACATCGCAGATCAGTTCGTCAAAAAGCAGTACAAACTTAGGAGGGGTGGGTGCTGTGTCGGTCCATGGACTCAGAGAAAAGGATTTTACGGTGAGTAAAAAATCCTATTTACTCTTTCGTCCATGGACCGACACAGCTTCTCTATTGACAAAGTGGGACGTCCCAAAGCAGTGTCAGAGAAAAAACGAGGGGTGGTAACAGCATAAAAACAAACTTCACCCCAAAACACAAAACAGCACTCCTCCAACGGAGGAGTTGCAACTCTAAACAGCCGCCTGCAAAACCTTGCGGCCAAAAGAGGCATCCGAAGATGCACCTACATCAACTTTGTAGAATTTTGTGAAAGTGTGAGCGGACGACCAAGTCGCCGCTTTACATATTTGGGAAACAGACGCTTGATGTCGGAAAGCCCAAGAGGCACCTATTGCCCTGGTCGAATGCGCCGTGACAGGAAAGGGGGGCGCCTGACCCTTTAAGGCGTAAGCCTGGATTACTATCTGTCGGATCCACCTAGAGATGGTGGCCGATGAGACTGCTTGGCCCTTCTTGGGACCAGCCACTGAAACAAACAGTGAGTCTGACTTCCGGAACAGGGAAGTAGCAGATATGTATACTCTCAAAGCTCGGACAACGTCCAAGGAATGCAACGCCGACTCCTTAGGATTCGACGGCTGAGGACACAAGGATGGAAGTACAATGTCTTCGTTGAGATGAAAAGCCGAAACGACTTTCGGAAGAAAGGAAGGCTGCGGCCGCAGCACCACCTTATCCTTGTGGAAAATCAAATAGGGAGCCTTGCAGGACAGGGCTGCCAGCTCAGAGACTCGTCTGACGTAACAGCCACCAAAAAGACCACCTTCTGAGAAAGTGTCAACAGGGGAATATCTCTAATATTCTCAAACGGTGCCGTCTGAAGCACAGAGAGGACCAGGTTCAAGTCCCACGGAGGTAACGGGGGGCGGACCGGAGGGGCCACATGTCGAACCCCCTGCCCAAATGTACTCACGAGAGAGTGAGTCGTCAGGGGTCACTGAAAAAAGACAGCCAGGGCAGATATCTGTCCCTTAATCGTACTTAGGGCAAGCCTTTGGTCTACACCATGCTGTAAAAACAGCAGGATTCTGGAAACCAAATAGGTACGCGGATGCAATTTCATTTCCTCACATATGGAGATGTAGGCCCTCCAAGTGCGGTGATGGACCTTCCTAGAGGACGGTTTCCGAGCACTTCTCATAGTAGAGATTACTGAGTCTGACAGGCCCCGATCTCTCAGTACCTGGTTCTCAACAGCCATGCCGTTAAAGCCAATGACTGTAAAGCAGGATGGAATATGGGACCTTGTGATAGCAGGTCCTTCCGTAGTGGTAGGCGCCAGGGGACGTCTGCTACCGGACGTACTAGATCGGCGTACCAAGGACGCTGAGGCCAATCTGGAGCGATTAGGATCATTGGAATTCCCTCTGCCTCCACTCTGCGGAGCAGAAGAGGAAGAAGCCTTAAGGGAGGGAAGGCATAGATTAGCCGATACTGACCCCACGATGCTACCAACGCGTCCGTTGCGTCTGCCCATGGGTCTCTTGACCGGGCCACAAACCTCAATACCCTCCGATTGAGTCGGGAAGCCAGAAGATCTACGTCTGGTGTGCCCCATCTTTGGCAGAGGAGTTGGAACACCTCCGGGTGTAAGGACCATTCTCCCTGGTCCAGCATCTGGCGGCTCAGGTAGTCCGCCTGCCAGTTTTCCACACCCGGAATGTACACGGCCGACAGTGCCGGTACGCTCCTCTCTGCCCACTTCAGGATGCGAGCGATCTCCGATGCTGCAGCCGAGCTTCTTGTTCCTCCTTGATGATTGACATATGCCACTGCTGTGGCGTTGTCTGACTGGATCCTGACTGGACGCCCTTGCAGTCTCAGACCATTTGAAGAGGCACAGCTTGATCGCCCGGATCTCCAGGACATTGATCGGCAGGAGGGCTTCCTCTGGGGTCCAGCGACCTTGCGCCGACTGGACACCCCAGACTCCCCCCCCAACCTGTAAGGCTGGCGTCCGTCGTGATCACTATCCAGTAAACCGGAAGAAATGACTTCCCGGCCATTAGAGCCGGTGCTGTAAGCCACCATACCAGGGATCTCCTGACTAGGTGGCTCACTCGGATTTGATAATCCAGAGATGAAGGGCATCTGTTCCATCTGGACAGAACTTCCTTCTGTAACACTCGAGTGTGGTATTGAGCATATGGGACCGCCTCGAAGGAGGCTACCATGAGGCCCAACACTCGCATGCAAAAACGGAGTGACGACCAATTCCTGGAAGTCAGCTGCCGTACTGCAGCCCGGAGGGTCTGCAACTTCTCCACAGGGAGGAATACCTTTGCCTCTGAGGAATCCAGAATCAACCCCAGGTACACTAGGCGTTGAGTGGGCACCAATACTGACTTTTGCGTGTTTAGTATCCAACCACAGTCTTGAAGAGTCTGACAGGTAATGGACACGCTTACCTCTAATTCTGAGCTTGAAGGGGCCTTCAGCAGAAGGTCGTCCAAGTAGCCTGTGATAGCGATACCCCGCTGTCTTAGAAGTGCCAGAATCGGAGCGAGCACCTTGGTGAACGTCCTGGGTGCTGAGGCAAGGCCAAACGGGAGGGCCACAAACTGGTAGTGGTTCTTCCCGATAGCAAATCGCAGAAACCTCTGGTGTCTGGAGTATATGGGGACATGCAGGTATGCGTCCTTGATGTCCAAGGAGGCCAGAAAGTCCCCCGGATGGAGAGCCGTGACTACGGATCGAACTGACTCCATCCGAAATCTTTGTACCTTCACAAAGCAATTGAGGGCTCTGAGATCCAAGATTGGACGAACCCCCTCCTTCTTTGGCACAATGAACAGATTTGAGTAAAAACCCTGACCCCGTTCCTGTTCTGGAACTGGAATAACTACCCCGCGTTCCAGTAGACCCTGGACCGCCCCATAGAGGGCCTCCCGACGGGTCGGTAGTAGCTGGAGATTGGAGGTGATGAATCTGTCTGGTGGACAAGAGAGAAATTCTATCTTGTAGCCTGAGGAGATTACTTTGCAAACCCACCTGTCGGAGACTAGAGCAGTCCACTGAGTCACGAATTTGCGAAGACGTCCCCCCACCCGAGAGCTGGGTGGGGGCGGACCTTCATGTGGACGCAGATTTGTCCGCAGGCTTGTTGGGTCTGCGGGACCAAGGACGCTTTTGTCCTTGGGCAGGCGCTTTATCGGCCTGGGGTCTTTTCCCTGTCGCCCTAGGGGGACGAAAAAACCACTTGTGTGCAGTAAAGGAGGGCCCTTGCCCTTGGCGTGGCCCCTTACCCTTGCTAATTTGGGGAAGCAAAGTGCTTTTACTTCATGTGGCATCCTTGATGATGTCATCCAGAGAAGCCCCAAAAAGTCTGTCGCCCTTAAAAGGCAGATCCAACAGGGCTTTCTTGGAAGTCTGGTCCGCAGACCAGCCTTTTAGCCAGATCAGGCGGCGTATTGCTACTGCATAAACCGAAGTTTTTAGACAGCAGGGGAATAGTATTCATGTCTGACTCGCAGACAAACCTAAAGGCCCTGGACCAACAGGTCGGCCAATGTTTTCTCATCAGGAGGAGCATCTCGCTCCTTAACCCCTGGAGTAGCAATCTTGCCCATTCAGTAAGTGTGTGAGACACTAGGGCCCCCGGCAATGCCGGGCGTACTGCCGAGCCTACCACTGAGTATAGGTAGCAAGCGAGTGCTTCAGCCTTCTTATCCACAGGGTCCTAGAAAACAGGAGCCCCTTCTACAGGAATTGTGGTGGCTCTATTAAGTCTGGACACCGGAGGGTCCACTATAGGGGGGAGAGGTCCATTTCTTCAGAAAACTCTCCTCAAAAGGGGTACCGTACCGCAAACCTCTTTGGGGCTGTAAAGACCCTCAGTGGGTTCTCCCATTCCTTGTATAAGAGTTTATCAAAAGACACACAAGGGAACACCTTAGCAGTGCGAGCAGGTCTATGAAACCCAAGTGGACCGGAGTCTCTGCTGCTTCTGCAGTATTTTCCAACTTTAGCGTATCCCGCACTGCAGTAATAAGGTCAGATACCAAAGCCGTCTCGCGTACTGACCTGGACTTGGAGTCCTCCTCACTGTCCGATCGGTCACGGTCTGCAGTCTCTGATGCATCAGAATCTGGGCCATGAGCCGTAGCTGGACCTGGTTCTGCATCAGAAATATCCCCAGAAGATTGCAGGGGACGGGGGCGTTTATTACCCCCTGTATTCCCGTGTGCTGCTTCCACCCTGGCAGCAAACGCCTCTAGGATTGCCGACATAGCGTCCATAGACACCTCAGGGACACCAGCTGCTAAATCTGGTGTTTCAGGGGAGAAGACATCTGGCTCAGATGCCATGCTGACCACACGCTGACACTCACAGGGCTCCAGGCAAGATATCAATAGGCCACCCTCCTGCGCTGCAGAGATGCTGGGTTACCCAGAGGACTCACCACCCTGGATAGGTAAGGCTATGCTGCGCCTGTGATGCTGTCCCCTTGCTGCTGTGTCAGTATGCTTCTTTTATCAGCACTTCCTGTGTGAATTTTCGCGCCAGTGTAATGCACCCTAGAGGCCGGAGGCTCTCGCAAAATGGTTGCCAAAAACGTCTGTATGGAAGATAATGTGGGCTCTAAGAAAATGGCCGCCGACAGAAGATAGAGGTCAGGCAGCCATAGCCCACAAAAAGATGGCCGCCGAACGGCAATATCTGCATACAGGGTGGACAAACATGGCCGCCGATCACCTGATAGGGGCCAGTGGGTGTGGCCGAACCACAGGAAGATGGCCGCCAGGCAGTTACAAGAGGCCAAACTTGGCATGGACCACCTCAAAATGGCCGCCGACAGCATGGAGACACAAACACAGGTAAGCAAAAATGACATTTCTTTTAAATGTTAGTTACAGCCAGCCCCGCTCCAGTGGGACCCCCTAGGTGACCCCCCAGCACCCAGCAACCTTTAGCTAGAAGCCCAGGGAGGAGGGAAAGGCAGGGAGAGAGGGAAGAAAGGGGCCACAACCACTTACTTGATCTCTCCAGGAATGTCCAGCTAAATCACCCAGCCGAGGCAGGGGAGTTTTACTTACCTATCCTGCATGTATTCTGCTGGAAGACATTCCAAACAGATCATCGTCCGCGCACGGAAGGTGACTGTTGGCCAGGCATGCTGTGATTGGACCCAGAAGGGACGATCATATGTATGCCCTGGAGCATGACACTCACCGGACAGGCTGCTGCGACTCGGCCGTAAGGTCAGCCGAAGCTGAGCGGTCCGATGCAAGCCTTGGAGCGTAAGCTCACCGGCCAGGCTGCTGCGACTCGGCCGTAAGGTCAGCCGAAGCTAAGCGGTCCGATGCAGGCCCTGGAGCGTAAGCTCACCGGCCACCCGTGGAGCGACGGGCATGTCGTGGAAAACCCAGCGCGTAGCTAGGGTCGGCACACGCTCGATGGCCGAAACTGGGGAGACTACAAGGATCGAAGATCCAGCCTGTCACCCAGTCGGCAGTTGATCGAAGATCGCAGGAAACAACAAATGTAGCAAAAAAAAAAAAAATATATATATATATATATATATATATATATATATATATATATATATATATATATATATATATATATATATATATCTTTTTTCCCCGGACCAATGGGCCCGAAGGGAGCCATGTCCTACTCCTTGCTAGACAGAAAAAAACTGATCTGCGATGTGCAGACAGAGGGTATACCCAGAGGGTCCGCCCCCTGGGCGGTACTGTAGAAGGTGTGATGCAACACTTTTTAGAAGTTTTCTGCCTAGTCACTCCTAATTAACGGATAATACCCACTTTGTCAATAGAGAAGCTGTGTCGGTCCATGGACGAAAGAGTAAAAAGGGTTTAGCAACCCTTTAAAGTCTGCTGGAACTTCTGCTATCAGTTAATTAGCCATCGACTTATCAGGCCTGACCAAGACAAAGTGAAAGAGGCACATCCATTTTTTAGCACTGATACAGGATGGCTATAGTTTCTCATTGGTCTCATGCACACTGGATGTTCTAAAAAAAGCCAGTAGCGTTCGCTGTGGAAAGCTTTAGAATGAGTTTAGCATTTATTTGCAAAATTATATTCCCACAAAAGCTTATGGCTCGAACATGCTTATAAACGCAGAATAGCCATGTTTTTCATCATTTTTAAGCTTTTTTCAGAGCGTTTTTACAGCTGAAAACTCCTCTCAAAACCCTGGGGGGGGGGTTTCCAGACAGAAAACGCCCCTGCCAAAAACTGCTAACAGCCTATGTGTGCATGGACACATAGGATAACATGCTGGGGAGTTTATTGGCTGCAGAAAAAAACACCTGAAGCCAAAAACAACAGCTGTAAAAATACCCAGTGTCCATGAGGCTAAAAGTGACCCATTCACTAACTCCCTAAAACTTAACCAGACAGCAAAAGATGAATACTTACCTTTCTGGCAGGCTGTGTGTTAAATCTACAGTTGCCGCCGATATCCGACACTACACTTCCAAGTGTGTCGGCCCCTTGCCCCGCAAGTGGGTGCTGTGTTTTTTTTTTTCTAGGACACCGTACTGCCTAGGCAGGAGACCAGTTATGCGACCGGTTTAACCTGCCAGAAAGGTCAGCAGCTTTTATGATTTTCTTTTGGGAGCAGGCAACATGCCACCTTGAGTTAATGAAAAATCTAAGCCCAATAAAAAGCACAATTTAAACAAAATTATTTCTTAGAGACAAGTTCTCTAAGAGCAGATACTTCTTCCCACAGCTTTCTATTGCCAGGGCGAGACGTCACCTCCTATTCATTATGCAGCAAAGAGGATTTGATAGACTTCCCTGCCTCAGATCTAAATCTGGTTACATCCGCTGTATAACCCTGTGCCAGATTCCTTGAATGGAAGGAGTTTTTAGGCATTCAGATCCATAAGATATCTACATAAATGGAGAGTGGATAACAAAAAAACATGTCGTTTTCTGGAAAAGAAAAGAAAAAGCTAGTTTAAAGCACAAATACCTGGTTCTCCAGCAGCTGTTCCTTGTAATGAGGATCTACTGATGGAAAGTGGAGAAACCATTGGAGGAAGGCAGGTAGGTGGAGCAGGAGAAGGAAGATCCTACAATTGTATAAAATAGTGATACATTACAAAGACTTTAGCACTAATAGAAACATGCTTGGCCACAACCCAACCAAGCATCAAAACCCCACTGAATGAAGCCAATTTATGACAATGAAAGATTCATATTGACCGCAGCAGACAGTTTTCAGGTTTTATCCTGAGAGACTCAAGTCTCTAACACAAGAACAAACAATACATTGCAGCTTACCAGTCCTTAGGATGTGGCAAATGCCTTAGTTTATTTTTTTTAAGCCTTCCTCCACCTTTATTTTCACCTGACCTGGTCCTTAAAGAGGTATTAAAGTGGTTCTAAAGTCTAAACATTTTTTACCTTAATGCATTCCTTGCATTAAGGTAAAATGTTTAGGCATCATTATTCCCCTCCCCCCCCCTTTTTACTTACCTGAGCCATTAGATCCAGCACTGGTCTCAGTGGCTTTGCTGGGGCACCGGGGGACATTGCTTCCCAGTGCTGTTAAAGCCAGGGACGAGGGGAGTGGCGAGTCCCGCTGTCTGTCAATGTATGCAGCAGAGTGGCTCAGCGGCACAAGTGTCCCCATGGGAAGCAGCATCCCGTTGGGCACTCGACAGAGGGGCCAGGAGCGCCGGCGGGGGACTGGAGAAGAGAAGGTTCGTGGTCGCTCTGTGCAATCCCATTGCACAGAACAGGCAAGTATAGAGAGGTTTGTAAAAGGTAAAAAAAAAGTATACATTATATTGCAGCTTACCAAAAGATGTCATGGCTGCATTCATTTTCATCTGGTGATCTGGCTAGCAAGTGTTTTTCAAAAGCACTAGCTCTCCAACAGAATGCATCAGTTACAGAGATGAGAGCCATTTACAAACAGTGGTACTTACAATCAACGTTTATGTAAAAGACCTTTATCCCAAAAGGAAAAAAAAAAAACAGTTTGCTGTAATTGCGTATAAAATATTCACTAGCGTTTGGCTTTCATTTGTTAGTGTATTTAAATCTGCTAGTCCATCTTTTTTAGTCTGACAATGCTGTTGTCCAGTTACCATTTACTCGAATAAGAAAACCAATTCAGTCGCCACATCTAATTGGCAAGCTGCAACATACTACATTTTTGTTCTTGGATTTAAATATACAGTATATTCAAACAACTGCAACCAAAACCTTATTTTACATTGAGCACAGAAAAGTCACCTCTATTTCTACCTGTGCTCCTGAAATCTTTTAGATATTTAAAAAGCAACCTGAAGAAAATTAAAGATTAGAAATCTGTACCTGGTTTGGTTCTGAATCATCTCCGGACAATTCCTCCACCACAAGTGATGGAAACACTCCAACACGCCCATTGAATTCTCCCATCCAAAATCCATCATCTATTCCTTTCTCTTCTTTACGGAGAATTTGAATGATGGATCCTTCCAGGAAACTCAGCTCTTCTTCACTCTGTCCTTCATAGTCATAAAGTGCTCGGGCAAGAGATACTGGGAAGAGGAATAGTAAATATTAGTAAACCATAATTGGTTTAGACCAGGCATCGCTAAATGGTGAACCGCAGTCCAGTTACGGCCCCAGTAGCTATACTACGTGGACTGCTGCCTCGCCAAATAGTTGCCTGTGTGTCCTCTCCCCGCCGCTGGCTCACCTTCCTGCTGCTATGTTCACAGCATGGCAGGCACACGCAGGTCTGTCCCTATGATAATATCATTGCAACCCCCCCCCCCCCCCCTCCCCACTGTCTTATTCACACAAGATGTTAAGCGTGGCCTCTCTGGACAAGGGACGGGACTTTTTAAGTTAAGCGGCTGATTGATTGCTGGGACCGCCCTGCTGCGTAGCAACCCATCACTCACCTTTTTTTTTAATCTAAGAGCTTTTATTGAGCATAAGAAAAAATAATACATACAGCAGCTGATTTTGGTAAACATCGGACATAACAGCATTGCTCTATAGGGGTATACAGACCGCATCCCCCTGAATGTTAACAGTAAAACAAAACATATACAGTGGTGCCTTGTACAATCAGTTGTATTAAAGAATAAAAAGTATATAAGTTGCATCTCGACAAACACCCTACCCCCATTAATTACTGTCTGCTGGGGTGACAGAAAGACTAAGTGCACGTTGTGGGAGCCCTGAGCCAACTGTCCCATACCTTATCGTATTTAATCACTCACCTTTAACGTGAAAAGTCCCGCCCGTTGTCCAGGGCTGCAGTGCTTGTGTGAATAAGGTAGGTCTCTGTGGAGAGGGGGGGAGTGCTGTGCAGGACAGGAGTCTACTTTCAAGTGAGGTCTGTGATGGGTTAGTCTGAGATGGTGGGCCTGTGACGTGCACGGGAGGCTGCCATGTGGAGGATATCATGTGGCGTCATAGCACCAATATAACACTCGGACCTCGGCTGGATGAAAATTCTGACTCCGTGAATTTTAATTCACTACCCCTGGTTTATTCTTTCCTACATTTCCTTGCCAGTTTCACAAGCCTCTTAAATAAAATGGCAACAAATGTATTAATGGTACGTTTAAAACAATTGCTGTTATTACATGAAGCCAGATCCAGACTTGTGTTGCTGTAAGTTGCCATACACTGTAAAGTCATTTTGATAGGCATCTCAATGCAATATTATAGATATATCAGGCACGAAACCTATACCACAAGGCACACAATGCTATATATATATATATATATATATATATATTCTGGCAGCCCATATCACAGGCACTGCCACCAATCTACATACAGTTGTGCTCATAAGTTTACATACCCTGATAGAATTTATGATTTCTTGGCCATTTTTCAGAGAATATGAATGATAAACTTTCCTTTCACTCATGGTTAGTGTTTGGCTGAAGCCATTTATCATCAATCAACGGTTTACTCTTTCTAAATCATAATGGCAACAGAAACTACCCAAATGACCCTGATCAAAAGTTGACATACCCTGGTGATTTTGGCCTGATATCATGCACACAAATTGACACAAAGGGGTTTGAATTGCTATTAAAAAGGTAACCATCCTCACCTGTGATCTGTTTGCTGGTAATTAGTGTGTGTATAAAATGTCAAGTTTCTGGACTCCTGACAGACCCTTGCATCTTCCATCCAGTGCTGCACTTACATTTTTGGTTTCTGAGTCATGGGGAAAGCAAAAGAATTCTGAAAGGATCTGTGGGAAAAGGTAGTTGAACTGTATAAAACAGGAAAACCTGGGGGCATACGGGAGACCCTACTAGTCCCCTTAGCTTTTTCTCCCTTTTTTGTTTTGGTTTTGAAGTTTTTGAGTGGGGTGGTTTGGCAATAAGGCTTGGGTGTTAAAGTGTGGTAAACAAAGGGAGTGTTTTTTTTTGTCTGATTGATGAGTGAAATTACGAATTTTGTGAATTTTGTATCACAAACACGATTAAGGGAGGTTAGAAAAACACTGCAAGGTTAATAGTAACAGTAAGTGGAACACAACACAGGGGAAAACGGGAACACAAGAAAATGAACATAGGAATAAAGGAGAAGAGGAAAATATGAACCACAGATACACAAATACACATAGGGAAACCAATACAGGGAAAAAGTGTCTTATTTTTCCCCCCTTGCCTTTTCTTTTGGATGATTATTTCCGCCCCTCTTGGAGGAAGGGGGAGGGGGGGGGGGGTTGAGGAGTAGAAAGGCTGAAAACTATACGAATTATCTATACAAGAGCAGATGCAATATGTTGGTAATGCCCTAAATTTATTGGAATGGAAGCAGAATGAATGGATGAGTGGAAGGAAAAATAGGATTTTTTACTCACCGTAAAATCCTTTTCTCTGAGTCCATGGACCGACACAGCTTCTCTATTGACAAAGTGGGTATTATCCGTTAATTAGGAGTGACTAGGCAGAAAAACTTGTAAAAAGTGTTGCATCACACCTTCTACAGTACCGCCCAGGGGGCGGACCCTCTGGGTATACCCTCTCAGTCTGCACATCGCAGATCAGTTCGTCAAAAAGCAGTACAAACTTAAAAGGAGGGGTGGGTGCTGTGTCGGTCCATGGACTCAGAGAAAAGGATTTTACGGTGAGTAAAAAATCCTATTTACTCTTTCGTCCATGGACCGACACAGCTTCTCTATTGACAAAGTGGGACGTCCCAAAGCAGTGTCAGAGAAAAAACGAGGGGTGGTAACAGCATAAAAACAAACTTCACCCCAAAACACAAAACAGCACTCCTCCAACAGAGGAGTTGCAACTCTAAACAGCCGCCTGCAAAACCTTGCGGCCGAAAGAGGCATCCGAAGATGCACCTACATCAACTTTGTAGAATTTTGTGAAAGTGTGAGCGGACGACCAAGTCGCCGCTTTACATAGTTGGGAAACAGACGCTTGATGTCGGAAAGCCCAAGAGGCACCTATTGCCCTGGTCGAATGCGCCGTGACAGGAAAGGGGGGCGCCTGACCCTTTAAGGCGTAAGCCTGGATTACTATCTGTCGGATCCACCTAGAGATGGTGGCCGATGAGACTGCTTGGCCCTTCTTTGGACCAGCCTCCGAAACAAACAGTGAGTCTGACTTCCGGAACAGGGAAGTAGCAGATATGTATACTCTCAAAGCTCGGACAACGTCCAAGGAATGCAACGCCGACTCCTTAGGATTCGACGGCTGAGGACACAAGGATGGAAGTACAATGTCTTCGTTGAGATGAAAAGCCGAAACGACCTTCGGAAGAAAGGAAGGCTGCGGCCGCAGCACCACCTTATCCTTGTGGAAAATCAAATAGGGAGCCTTGCAGGACAAGGCTGCCAGCTCAGAGACTCGTCTAACTGACGTAACAGCCACCAAAAAGACCACCTTCTGAGAAAGTGTCAACAGGGGAATATCTCTAATATTCTCAAACGGTGCCTTCTGAAGCACCGAGAGGACCAGGTTCAAGTCCCACGGAGGTAACGGGGGGCAGACCGGAGGGGCCACATGTCGAACCCCCTGCACAAATGTACTCACGAGAGAGTGAGTCGCCAGGGGTCGCTGAAAAAAGACAGCCAGGGCAGATATCTGTCCCTTAATTGTACTTAGGGCAAGCCTTTGGTCTACCCCATGCTGTAAAAACAGCAGGATTCTGGAAACCAAATAGGTACGCGGATGCCATTTCATTTCCTCACACATGGAGATGTAGGCCCTCCAAGTGCGGTGATAGACCTTCCTAGAGGACGGTTTCCGAGCACTTCTCATAGTAGAAATTACTGAGTCTGACAGGCCCCGGTCTCTCAGTACCTGGTTCTCAACAGCCATGCCGTTAAAGCCAATGACTGTAAAGCAGGATGGAATATGGGACCTTGCGACAGCAGGTCCTTCCGTAGTGGTAGGCGCCAGGGGACGTCTGCTACCAGACGTACTAGATCGGCGTACCAAGGACGCTGAGGCCAATCTGGAGCGATTAGGATCATTGGAATTCCCTCTGCCTCCACTCTGCGGAGCAGAAGAGGAAGAAGCCTTAAGGGAGGGAAGGCATAGATTAGCCGATACTGGCCCCACGATGCTACCAACGCGTCCGTTGCGTCTGCCCATGGGTCTCTTGACCGGGCCACAAACCTCAATACCTTTCGATTGAGTCGGGAAGCCAGAAGATCTACGTCTGGTGTGCCCCATCTTTGGCAGAGGAGTTGGAACACCTCCGGGTGTAAGGACCATTCTCCCTGGTCCAGCATCTGGCGGCTCAGGTAGTCCGCCTGCCAGTTTTCCACACCCGGAATGTACACGGCCGACAGTGCCGGTACGCTCCTCTCTGCCCACTTCAGGATGCGAGCGATCTCCGATGCTGCAGCTGAGCTTCTTGTTCCTCCTTGATGATTGACATATGCCACTGCTGTGGCGTTGTCTGACTGGATCCTGACTGGACGCCCTTGCAGTCTCTGAGACCATTTGAAGAGGCACAGCTTGATCGCCCGGATCTCCAGGACATTGATCGGCAGGAGGGCTTCCTCTGGGGTCCAGCGACCTTGCGCCGACTGGACACCCCAGACTCCCCCCCAACCTGTAAGGCTGGCGTCCGTCGTGATCACTATCCAGTAAACCGGAAGAAATGACTTCCCGGCCATTAGAGCCGGTGCTGTCAGCCACCATACCAGGGATCTCCTGACTAGGTGGCTCACTCGGATTTGATAATCCAGAGATGAAGGGCATCTGTTCCATCTGGACAGAACTTCCCTCTGTAACACTCGAGTGTGGTATTGAGCATATGGGACCGCCTCGAAGGAGGCTACCATGAGGCCCAACACTCGCATGCAAAAACGGAGTGACGACCAATTCCTGGAAGTCAGCTGCCGTACTGCAGCCCGGAGGGTCTGCAACTTCTCCACAGGGAGGAATACCTTTGCCTCTGAGGAATCCAGAATCAACCCCAGGTACACTAGGCGTTGAGTGGGCACCAATACTGACTTTTGCGTGTTTAGTATCCAACCACAGTCTCGAAGAGTCTGACAGGTAATGGACACGCTTACCTCTAATTCTGAGCTTGAAGGGCCCTTCAGCAGAAGGTCGTCCAAGTAACCTGTGATAGCGATACCCCGCTGTCTTAGAAGTGCCAGAATCGGAGCGAGCACCTTGGTGAACGTCCTGGGTGCTGAGGCAAGGCCAAACGGGAGGGCCACAAACTGGTAGTGGTTCTTCCCGATAGCAAATCGCAGAAACCTCTGGTGTCTGGAGTATATGGGGACATGCAGGTATGCGTCCTTGATGTCCAAGGAGGCCAGAAAGTCCCCCGGATGGAGAGCCGTGACTACGGATCGAACCGACTCCATCCGAAATCTTTGTACCTTCACAAAGCAATTGAGGGCTCTGAGATCCAAGATTGGACGAACCCCCTCCTTCTTTGGCACAATGAACAGATTTGAGTAAAAACCCTGACCCCGTTCCTGTTCTGGAACTGGAATAACTACCCCGCGTTCCAGTAGACCCTGGACCGCCCCATACAGGGCCTCCCGACGGGTCGGTAGTAGCTGGAGATTGGAGGTGATGAATCTGTCTGGTGGACAAGAGAGAAATTCTATCTTGTAGCCTGAGGAGATTACTTCGCAAACCCACCTGTCGGAGACTAGAGCAGTCCACTGAGTCGCGAATTTGCGAAGACGTCCCCCCACCCGAGAGCTGGGTGGGGGCGGACCTTCATGTGGACGCAGATTTGTCCACAGGCTTGTTGGGTCTGCGGGACCAAGGACGCTTTTGTCCTTGGGCAGGCGCTTTATCGGCCTGGGGTCTTTTCCCTGTCGCCTTAAGAGGGCGAAAAAAACGCTTACGTGCAGTAAAGGAGGGCCCTTGCCCTTGGCGTGGTCCCCTACCCTTGCTAGTTTGGGGAAGCAAAGTGCTTTTACCTCCTGTACCATCCTTGATGATGTCATCCAGAGAAGCCCCAAAAAGTCTGTCGCCCTTAAAAGGCAGATCCAATAGGGCTTTCTTGGAAGTCTGGTCCGCAGACCAGCCCTTTAGCCAGATCAGGCGGCGTATTGCTACTGCATAAACCGAAGCTCTTGACAGCAGGGGAATAGTATCCATGTCTGACTCGCAGACAAACTTAAGGCCCTGGACCAACTGGTCGGCCAAAGTTATCTCATTAGGAGGAGCATCTCGCTCCTTTAACCCCTGGAGTAGCAATTTTGCCCATTCAGTAAGTGTCTGAGACACTAGGGCCCCCGCCAATGCCGGGCGTACTGCTGAGCCTACCACGGAGTATAGGTAGCGAGCGAGTGCTTCAGCCTTCTTATCCACAGGGTCCTTGAAAACAGGAGCCCCTTCTACTGGAATAGTGGTGGCTCTATTAAGTCTGGACACCGAAGGGTCCACTATAGGGGGAGAGGTCCATATCTTCAGAAAACTCTCCTCAAAGGGGTACCGTACTGCAAACCTCTTTGGGGCTGTAAAGACCCTCAGTGGGTTCTCCCATTCCTTGTATAAGAGTTTGTCAAAATAAGACACACAAGGGAACACCTTAGCAGTGCGGGCAGGTTTACGAAACCCAAAGGGGACTGGAGTATCTGCTACTTCTTCAGTCCTTTCCAACTTTAGCGTATCCCGCACTGCAGTAATAAGGTCAGATACCAAAGCCGTCTCGCGTACTGACCTGGACTTGGAGTCCTCCTCACTGTCCGATCGGTCACGGTCTGCAGTCTCTGATGCATCAGAATCTGGGCCATGAGCCGTAGCTGGACCTGGTTCTGCATCAGAAATATCCCCAGAAGATTGCAGGGGACGGGGGCGTTTATTACCCCCTGTATTCCCGTGTGCTGCTTCCACCCTGGCAGCAAACGCCTCTAGGATTGCCGACATAGCATCCATAGACACCTCAGGGACACCAGCTGCTAAATCTGGTGTTTCAGGGGAGAAGACATCTGGCTCAGATGCCATGCTGACCACACGCTGACACTCACAGGGCTCCAGGCAAGATATCAATAGGCCACCCTCCTGCGCTGCAGAGATGCTGGGTTACCCAGAGGACTCAACACCCTGGATAGGTACTGCTATGCTGCGCCTATGATGCTGTCCCCTTGCTGCTGTGTCAGTCTGCTTCTTTTATCAGCACTTCCTGTGTGAATTTTCGCGCCAGTGTAATGCACCCTAGAGGCCGGAGGCTCTCGCAAAATGGTTGCCAAAACCGTCTGTATGGAAGATAATGTGGGCTCTAAGAAAATGGCCGCCGACAGAAGATAGAGGTCAGGCAGCCATAGCCCACAAAAAAGATGGCCGCCGAACGGCAATATCTGCATACAGGGTGGACAAACATGGCCGCCGATCACCTGATAGGGGCCAGTGGGTGTGGCCGAACTACAGGAAGATGGCCGCCAGGCAGTTACAAGAGGCCAAACTTGGCATGGACCACCTCAAAATGGCCGCCGACAGCATGGAGACACAGAAACACAGGTAAGCAAAAATGACATTTCTTTTAAATGTTAGTTACAGCCAGCCCCGCTCCAGTGGGACCCCCTAGGTGACCCCCAGCACCCAGCAACCTTTAGCTAGAAGCCCAGGGAGGAGGGAAAGGCAGGGAGAGAGGGAAGAAAGGGGCCACAACCACTTACTTGATCTCTCCAGGAATGTCCAGCTAAATCACCCAGCCGAGGCAGGGGAGTTTTACTTACCTATCCTGCATGTATTCTGCTGGAAGACATTCCAAACAGATCATCGTCCGCGCACGGAAGGTGACTGTTGGCCAGGCATGCTGTGATTGGACCCAGAAGGGACGATCATATGTATGCCCTGGAGCATGACGCTCACCGGACAGGCTGCTGCGACTCGGCCGTAAGGTCAGCCGAAGCTGAGCGGTCCGATGCAAGCCTTGGAGCGTAAGCTCACCGGCCAGGCTGCTGCGACTCGGCCGTAAGGTCAGCCGAAGCTGAGCGGTCCGATGCAGGCCCTGGAGCGTAGGCTCACCGGCCACCCGTGGAGCGACGGGCATGTCGTGGAAAACCCAGCGCGTAGCTAGGGTCGGCACACGCTCGATGGCCGAAACTGGGGAGACTACAAGGATCGAGGATCCAGCCTGTCACCCAGTCGGCAGTTGATCGAAGATCGCAGGAAACAACAAATGTAGCAAAAAAATAAAAAATATATATATCTTTTTTCCCCGGACCAATGAGCCCGAAGGGAGCCATGTCCTACTCCTTGCTAGACAGAAAAAAACTGATCTGCGATGTGCAGACTGAGAGGGTATACCCAGAGGGTCCGCCCCCTGGGCGGTACTGTAGAAGGTGTGATGCAACACTTTTTACAAGTTTTTCTGCCTAGTCACTCCTAATTAACGGATAATACCCACTTTGTCAATAGAGAAGCTGTGTCGGTCCATGGACGAAAGAGTAATCAGTATGGTTACTAAGAACAGCAAGAGATTTAGAAATCAGACCCCCCCTAAAAAAAAAAAAAAAAAAAAAAAAAAAAGGGTTAAAAATGGATAGTAGATGCACTTTGACGTGGAACGTGAGAGGTATGGGCACACAAATAAAGGGAACAAGTTTTTACTGAAATTAAGAAGCTACATGCTAAAATAATCTGTATCCAAGAAACACATATGGTCAAAAATAGACTTGACTATTTAAAAAAGCCATGGATACAGTGGTCATACCACTCATGTGACACTACCTTTTCTAGAGGGGTTTCACTCATGGTACACAAAACGGTGGTATGGGAGTGCATCAGGGTTAAGAGGAATCCAGATGGGCGATATGTTTTTGTCTTTGCCCTAGTGCACTCACTTCCATTTTTTATTATGGGGATATATAATCCCCCCCCCCCGGCTACATAGTGAGTACTGAAGGAGGCTATGTTGTTTATGTCAGAATACCCAGATGCCCATATTATACGTATGGGAGATTTTAACATGTGGTTGAACCCAAAGCTGAACAGGTTTGGAAAAAACACTCAAAAAAGAGGGGAAGAGCCTGGGGTACTTGAATTTTTTTTAAAAAGAAGTAGGGTGGATTGATCTTTGGAAGATTAAAAACCCGTTGGCCAGAGTATATTCGTGGCATACACCTGGTAGAGGATGCATGAGTAGAATAGACCTGGCCCTTGGGAATGAGAAGATACTCCCAATGGTGCAATACGCTACCTATACGCTAAGAGGGGTGTCTGACCATTCAGGACTGGTCTTTAATATAAAGATAGGTCCTGGAGGGAGACGCCCGGGATACAGAATCCAACCCTATTGGTTGAACCAGATTGGATTAAATGATCGAATACCAGAACAAAATGGTAATGTTCTTGGCATCCCATGGGGATAGAAAAATGGAAGGCACAACTTGGGATACCTTTAAGGCATATTTAAGAGGAATTATAAGATCCACAATATCATACGCACTAATAAACAGGAAGAAGAGGAATTAGCAAAAGTATGTAGACAAGCTGAAGCAGAGTTTATAAAAAAACTCAAATATAAATCAGATAAGATGGGCAGGAACAACAAGGCAATATAAAAGCCAATTAATAGTTAGAGCAAAACTTAAGTCCCAGCTGAAATAACAAAACTATGAGCAAGGATTATCATGCCAATAAGATAGTAAACTACCTGATAAAGCAACAATCCTCAAAATAGCTATTGCAGAGGTGAGAAATGAGAGAGGGGAAATTGTCAACACAGCAGAGGATATTCTAGAAAGTTTTCATAGATATTATGACAAAATGTATACATCAACATTGATGGCTACAAGAGAAGAGAAAGTATCTAGAGGATTTAGAATTCCTGAAGTTAACAGAGGAACAAAAACAATAAATGGAAAGAGATATTGAAGAGGAGGAGGTAAGAGAGGCTATCAATTCAATGGGAAAAGGAAAAGCGGCCGGACCGGATGGCATACCGGTGGAACTATACCAGCGGTATGTGGAAACTATGGCCCGGGCCCTGACCCAGATGTATATGGAGACATTCCTCCAGGAAAAAATGCCTCCCTCTATGTACGAGGCAACGGTAATATTGATACCAAAGCCAGATAAAAACAGATCTAATTGTGCGTCGTATAGACCAATTTCATTACTAAATAGTGATTACAAAATATTGGCAAAAATACTGGCAAAGAGGCTCAATGAGGCAATCCTATCTGTAGTATCAGAAGATCAAGCAGGATTTATGCCAGGGAAATCTACCACAAATAATATTAGGAGAACCCAGTTTATGGTACAACAGAGAGTGAGTGTTTCCCAGAGTCGAGTGCCTTGGCCTCGCTGGATACGGCCAAGGCATTAGACTCTATAGAATGGGATTTTTTGCAGACAGTGTTGGGAAAAAAAGTGGATTCAGGGTAGGATTTAGAAAATGGGTGGGTATCCTGTATAAAAAACCATGCTCCAATTTATTAATAAATGGAATCCTATCACCTAAAATAAAATTATATAGGGGAAATAGACAGGGGTGTCCATTGTCCCCCCAGCTATTCTCCCTGGCAATAGAAGCATTGGCCAATAGATTTAGACAATCTAGTTTAGTAGTATAAAGGGATAAAAGTGGGAGGAAAGATTGAACATAGAGGCTTATATGCCGATGATATCATATTAGGGATGAGCCGAACACACACCCCCCCGCCCCCCGTTCGGTTCGCACCAGAACCTTCGAACGGACCTAACGTTCGTGCAAACTTTAGAACCCTATTAAATACAATGGACGCGAATGTTCGAAATCTAAAGTGCTAATTATAACGCCTAATATGCATGTTATTGTCCTAAAAAGGGTTTGGGGACCGAGTCCTGCCCGAGGGGACATGTATCAATGTAAAAATAATCTTTTAAAAACGGTCGTTTTTTCGGGAGCAGTGATTTTAATGATGCATAAAGTGAAAAAATAAATAAAAAATTAAATATTCCTTTAAAGATCGTACCTGGGGGGTGTCTAAAGTATGCCTGTGAAGTGGCACGTGTTTCCCGTGTTTAGAACTGTCCCTGCACAAAATGACATTTCCAAAGTAAAAAAAGCCATTTAAAACTGCTTGCGGCTTTAACGTAATGTCTGGTCCCGGCAATATGGATGAAAATCATTGAGAAAAATGGCATGGTTTTTATTGAAACGAGGATTGGTGATAAAGCATCAGTGGAGAGGAGACACCTATTTCACATATTAACTCTTACAGGAGAGAATTTGCCTTCCTAGGGGTAGATTTCCTCTCACTTCCTGTTGTCTCCTTCCGTTTGGAAGTAGGAGTCGTTTGTAAGTTGGATGTTCGAAAGTAAGGGCCTGCCCTATATACTCTGCAGAAATTTGCCCCTTAGGTGTTGGTGTTGCCACAACACTGTAAGCCCTCACAGTTACTCTTGGTGGGTGCAGGAATGGGCCCTACTGTGAATGATTAGATCAAGAATTGTAATTGCATGCCCCTGTTGAACAGGGGCTAAAAAATTGGGCCTTAGGCACTGGTGCCACAACACTGCAACCCCTCACAGATACTGTACTTAGAGCGCAGCAATGAGCCTTGTTGCAAAGTATTGCATCAAAAATTTAGGCTTTAGGTGAATGCTATGCAAAGCACACAGTAGTACACCAAGTGAAACACTGACTGTCTGCAGCTAGCACAATCACCGGCCTACCTGTCACAGTATAGAGAATAACTGTATCCAGGTGAGCTTTAGGTGAATGCTATGCAAAGCACACAGTAGTACACCAAGTGAAACCCTGACTGTCTGCAGCTAGCACAATCACCTGCCTGCCTGTCACAATATAGAGCAGGGGTCTCAAACTGGTGGCCCTCCAGCTGTTGAAAAACTACAAGTCCCATGAGGCATTGCAAGGCTGACAGTTACAAGTAGGGATGTCCCGATACCGATACTAGTATCGGTATCGGTACCGATACCAGGCATTTCCCCGAGTACTTGTACTCGGGGAAAATGCTCCGATGCTTCAGCCGATACTTGGGCAGTCAGGGATGATCGGTGCGGCGGGGGGGAGTTACAAGCACTGATCACCGCTGTATAATTTCAATACAGCCCGACAGCTTCTCCCGACCCCCCCCCCTCTTTTCAGCTGTTTTAGTGAAATCTATACAGCGGTGATCGGTGCTTGTAACTCCCTCCAAAGCCGCACCAATCACCGCTGACTGTCCCTGTATCCTACTCGAGTTCCCCCATCCGTGCTGCTCTCCCCCTTCACGCTCCGTGTCCCCCCTCCATGCTGCTGATGTCCTCCGTTATTCCGCTCTCCCCCGTGCGCTCCGTGTCCCCCCCTCCATGCTGCTGATGTTCTTAGTCTTTCTGCTCTTCCCCCCCCCCCCCGCGCTCCGTGTCCCCCCTACGCGCTGCTGCTGTCCTCAGCTCTGTGCCACCCTCCATATCCTCCTCCGCTTCCCTCTGTCAGGATGGAGAGCGGAGGTAGGAGCCGCTAAACCCGGCTCCTACCTTTTCCGAATGTACAGAGTCAGTGACTGACTCTGTCCATTCATATAACTGAAACATCGTAACCTGTGTTTACAATGCTTCAGTTTATGAATGGAGAGGAGCCGTTGTCTCCTCTCCATTCATTTTCAGTGCAGCTGAGAAAGGGACTGGGGAATCTGTTTCCCTAGTCCCTTTCTCTGTCTCAAAGGGGAGATGTCAGAGGTCTGTTAAGACCCCTGATATCTCACCAAAGCCCCCCCCAACAGGGCTAGAAATAAAAAAATAAATTGCAATAAATAAAAAAATAAATTGTAAAAAATAAATACACTGAGATCATTCCCCCCCCCCCCCCCCACCCACTCCAACAAAGCATTGTAAAAAAACATGACAAAAAATTGTAAAAAAAAAAAATATGTTAAAAAAAAAAAAAAATACCGACACATGAAAAAAAGTATCGGTATTCGGTATCGGCGAGTACTTGAAAAAAAGTATCGGTACTTGTTCTCGGTCTTAAAAAAGTGGCATCGGGACAACCCTAGTTACAAGCATGACTCCCACAGGCAGAGGCACGATGGGACTTGTAGTTTCGCAACAGCTGGAGGGCCGCCAGTTTGAGATCCCTGGTACGAAGACTAACAGGAACGGATCTAGCTAAACTCAATACAGTGTATAAATATATATACACACACACAACACCTAGGATGCATATAATATCCTCTACACACTAACAGCAGCTAACTGACTCGCCTGCCTGCTCTATCTAACTCAATATAAATGACACCATCTCTCTGAAACTGCCTCTTTCACAAACGCCAACACACTACACAAGGCCGACTTCCAGGCGGCCTTATATAGTGTGGGGCGTGTACTAAACCCCCTGAGCCATAATTGGCCAATTACGGCTCTCCGTTTTTTTTCTGCGCTGTGAATAGCCAAATAATTGGCCAAGCATGCAGTATGACCCGCATTATCAGCCAGCAATGCACTGCGATGCCGCAGTGAATTATGGGCTGTGTCGCGCAACACGAATTTGGCGCGAACGGACCATAACGTTTGTTCTTCGAACGATCGAACAGCCGATGGGACATTTTCAGGGCTTAAAATAAATTGTCAGCACTGATGCTATTGGGGCCGGGGAGCGGGGGAGAACCTCAGACCCCATTGAGAATAGTTGAAACATTTAAATATCTTGGAATAAATATTACCCTAGACCCAGAGGAAGCCCTGAAAGCAAACAAACCCACTGGTAGAATATGTGAAGAACAAACTGGGAATATGGAAAAAATGACCGTTATCGATGGCAGGTAGAATACAGTTGATCAAATCCATTATATTGCCAAAGTGTTTACATGTTATGTCGCACTCTGAGGTAAAGATACCTAAATATATATTTAAAAAATTAAACTCCCAGCTGACCAAATTTATCAGGGCATATGGGAGATGTAAATTAAAATTTAAAACCTTAAAAAGACCGAAAACTGCAGCAGGACTGGCAATCCCAGACCTATATATATACTACCTAGCGGGCAACTAAAACATTTAAGAACATGGGTAATGGAGGAACAGGAAACGAGAGTGGAGGAGTATCTGTTGAATAAAATGCAAGTAGGAGACCTATTGGTAGGATTAGAAACGACAGACTTTGAGGCTTAAAGGGGTTGTAAAGGTTTGTTTTTTATTTTCTCAATAGGTTACTTTAAGCTAGTGCATTGTTGGTTCACTTGCCTTTTCCTTAGATTTACTTTCTAAACATTTTTTTTATTTGTTTTCTTTGTCTGAATTTCTCACTTCCTGTTCCTCCTCAGTAAGCTGTTCAGTAAGCTGTTCTGGCTGACTCAACACCACTTAAATGATGGTGTGAAGTTTAGTGAGGAGAAACCGGAAGTGAGAAATTCAGACAAAGAAAAAAAACATTTAGAAGGTAAATCAAAGGAAAAGTTAAGTGAACCAACAATGCACTAGCTTAAAGGAACCTATTTAGAAAATAATAAACAAACCTTTACAACCCCTTTAAACTGGCAAGGTCAGTTTGGAAGGAGGCAAAAAAACATAACGGGATTTGAGGATACCCCGCCAGAAACTGCTGTGTGGAATAACCCAACATTTGAGTATTTAGAAAAATTTGAAGATAGTAAATACTGGAAACAGAAAAAAGTAACAACTATAGGACAGATTTATAATAATATAATAGTACCATTTGAGAATTTGTGTAGACAATATAGCCTTCATAGTAAACAGTTTTACAGGTATTTACAGCTCAGACATCTACTGCAGGAACAGTTTGGAAGAAAGGAATTAAAAATCTCAAAATATCCCCTGATAGGTATCCTGAGATCGCAAGGCCCAAAGAGATTGATATCTAAAATATATTCATACTTACTAAAGAGTAAAATAAGTAGGGAAAAGAACAGGTGGGAGTAAAGGATAAATGGACGATAGCTATTCCAGGAATGAGCGATCTAGAGTGGAATGAAATTTGTTCTCACTTGAAGGTATCCCTGGCAATGAATAGGATAATCCAATTAAATATAATACACCAGACATGTTTGGCCCCGAATAGACAGTATAGGATGGGAAAGATGGCCGCCCCAAACTGCACAAGATGTGGGCAGGGGGGAGCGGATTTCCTCCACTTGATGTGGTATTGCCGACATATAGGGAGATTCCGGCAACAGGTGGTTGGGATATTAGGAAAAGTTATAAATTAATGGTGGCTCCAGTAGAACTATGTCTGTTGGGTGTACAGTAAAACCTTGGTTTGAGAGCGTTTTGCAAGACAAGCGATGTCTTGATGTAAGAGTAGCGTCATGTCACAACTGAGTATAAAAAAAGAAGAGGAGCCTTTAAGTGTAGCAATATGGTTACATTTAATGAAGGTACAACATTTAGCAACTTATTGCTACACACTTAGGAGGTTCCTCTTCTCTTATATCCTGTAAAAATAAAAAAATCTTTGATATACAAGTGCTTTGGATTACAAGCATGTTTCTGGAACGAATTATGTTCACAAACCAAGGTTTTACTGTACTTAAAGAAGAAATAATGTAAATACACTAGGATATTTTTGCAAGAAGAAGTACTAATCCTGGCACGAAAACAAATAGTGGAAAAATGGATCCAGCCAACCCCACAAACTAAATGTCAATTGGTGAGAGCAGTAGATCAAGTTGTACCGCTTGAGAGGATAATGTATGAACAAAGGGGAAATGTGCAGAAATATGATAAGATATGGGTAAAATGGAATCGATCACATTTAACAACGATATAGGAAGATATTGAAATATAGTACAAAGTGAATAAAGGATGGAAAATTTAGTTTTAGTAAATAGAGATCATAAAAGTTAGGATGAGAAGGGTGGAAGAATATGAGTGTATGGATATGAAAATAGAAATATATGTTAGAATACTGGAATAAATGTGAAAATATGTAAATTCATTTGCAAGAACTTGTAATAAAGAGTATAGAAAAAAAACAGGAAAGGCATATATAAAAAGATATCCAAGGAATTGAGAATGCCAATCAGCAGTGTTCAAATGCTAATCAAAAAGTGGAAATTAATGAGGGGTTCTGTTAAAACCATACCACGGTCAGGTAGACCAACTAAAATTTCAGCCAGAACTGCCAGGAAAATTGTTCGGTATGCAAAGAAAAACCCACAAACTTCTTCAGGTAAAATACAGGACTCTCTGAAAACACGTGGTGTCGCTGTTTCAAGATGCACAACAAGGAGGTACTTGAAGATGAGCTGCATTGTCGAGTCACCAGAAGAAAGCCATTACTACGCAAATGTCACAAAGTATCCCGCTTACAATATACCAAACAGCACAGAGACAAGACTCAAACCTTCAGGCAAAGTCATTTGGAGTGAGGAGACCAAAATTGAGCTTTTTGGCCACAACCATAAATGCTACATTTGGAGTCAACAGGGCCTATGATGAAAGGTACGGAGGTGGATCGTTGTTGTTTTGGGGATGTGTGAGCTACAAAAGGCACAGCACATTTGGTCAAAATTGTTGGCAAGATGAATGCAGTACGTTATCAAAAAATACTGGCGGTACATTTGCATTCATCAGCCAGAAAGCTGCACATGGGACGTACTTGGACTTTCCAATATGACAATGATCCAAAACACAAGGCCAAGTCAACCTGTCATTGGCTACAGCACAAGTGAAGGTTCTGGAGTGGCCATCTCAGTTTCCTGACCTCAATATCATTGAGCCACTCTGGGGAGATCTCAAACGTGCAGTTCATGCAAGACAGCCCAATAATTTACAGGAACTGGAGGCTTTTGCAAAGAGGATTGGGCAGCTTTACCATCTGAGAAGATACAGAGCCTCGTTCACAAATACCACAAACAAGACTTCAAGCTGTCATTGATGTTAAAGGGGGGCAATACACGGTATTAAGAACTGGGGTATGTAAACTTTTGATGAGGGTTACTTGGGTAGTTTCTGTTGCCATTATGATTTTAAGAGTAAACACAGTTGATTGAGAATAAATGACTTCAGCCAAACACTAACCATGAGTGAAAAAAAAATTGTGTTATTCATATTCTCTGAAAAATGGCCAAGAAATCCAATTCTGCCAGGGTATGTAAACTTATGAGCATAACTGCAAATAAACACTGTTGTCCATAGGCATCCTCTAGGGACAGATGCACTAGAAGCACCTCCAAACAAATCAAAATTCAGAAAGACAAATTAAATACAGAAATCTCTTGGTCTTGTCTGTTATTTTTCAATATCTTGTTTCCTGTAGCATGACCTGAATCAAGTATTGCAAAAGCAGTAATTTTCCATTCCAGACAACATCCTACATGCCATCTTGCTATAAAACGTATTTGTGAGACTCGGAACAAACACTTCTGATGGTGACAGTTTAAAAATAGCCAATAAGCCTGTAGATATACCGTGAGATGTCAGATTACTTGCAATAATCCTGGAATTTTAGGTTAAAAATCTGTAACAGTTAAAAATAACTTGTGTTTCACTGCACTTAATATTCCAAAAATCACCTATAGCGTTATGTTTTAGTGCTGCTACTTAAATCCCCCCAAAAATGTTTGAGGACATTAGTGTGCCAACCAATAATCAATTCCACAGTAGTGCAGCCACTGCTACTATGCAGTGAACAATCATATCTGCAAGTGATATAATCAGATGTGAAAATACAAAATATTCAAAACATTTCTAAATCATACAAATAAGTCCATACAACTGTCAAAATAACGGTGTATAAATCAGAAAGAAATCTTCCAATTTTGGGGTGTGGAAAGGGTGTCTCCCACTTGGAGAGGGTGAGGGACCTATTGAAGTGTGAAACAATGGATTTACGAACTTTAGTGCCAGAAGGGTTAAATATAGAACTGGACATGAATTTCTTTATCAGTGATTACTAAAAAAAATTATTGAGAATTTTTTAGGTTGTAACTGAGATAATTCTGAATAAAATGCGATTGCTTATGTATGTAATATATATTGAACAGGATAGGTTATAATTTGACAATAGAATTGTAAAATCCCTCCAGACCTCGCAAACACCCCAGTCTTAAGCCCCGTACACACGGTCGGACTTTTGCCCAACAAACTTTGTTTTAAGCAAGTTGGACCAACAATCCGACCGTGTGTACGCTCCATCGGACAAACTTTTTTTCGTTTGGTTTTGTTTTCATCGGACAAAAGTTGGGTCTGCAAACGGACAAACTTTTGCCCAACAAAAGTCAGATGGCGCAAAATCCTACCGTGTGTACAGAAAACCATAGGACTTTTGTCCGATGGACAAAACTACTAATGTTAAAATCAACCAACAATAGCAGAAGTTGACCAAAGGGTGGCGGTAAAGAGCAGAAAAGAGCAGAAAAACCACGTGATGTTGCAAAAAGTTTTGGGAAAGTTTGCAGAAAAGTCCTGTGGTGTGTATGCTATGGGTGTGCCCGGCCAACTCCATTCGGACAAAAATCCACGGAAAAGTCTGATGGAAGTCCGACCGTGTGTACGAGGCTTTAGTATCGCACCTTATACTTCGGATGTAAACTATTGGTATATAATTGGTGTCAAAACGCTGCATATATAATTGAATGGATCTTCTTAGATAAATGGCAAGAACTTCTAGGACCATCGTAATAATAAAACATTGATCATGCATGTAGCAAAATACTTAAACTAAGAATATGGTTTGGATCACTTCAGAGGTGACAGCAAAGATTCATTCCAGGAAATGTAGAGACAGAATGTCTACTGATGTCTGAATAAGTAAATTGGGTTAATTGGGGGTCTGAGGTAGCGTTCCATTCATCTATTGTTCAGTGTGTTAATGAAGTCACCTATTATCTGCTACGGGAGGTAATTACACTCCTAGTAATGTGTCT
Source organism: Rana muscosa (assembly GCA_029206835.1). NCBI lineage: Eukaryota > Metazoa > Chordata > Amphibia > Anura > Ranidae > Rana > Rana muscosa. Next base: position 59,820,332 of record CM055118.1, read on the forward strand.
GGCACGGTCCCATTGTTATGAGTAAATATGTGGAGCTCTGTTCATGGGGAGACAAACGTCTCAAGCATACCAAATGTGTTAGAAGTAGTCCCAGGTAATTAAATCACTGTCATCTGTTAATTGTTGAAGGGAATGCCCCTGTAAAATGAGTTAAGAAAACCCTTGCATGGGAAATGATATAAAAAGCCAGCCTGGGCAAAATAAAGCGTTGATTTACTCCCAGAACTGTGTGTCGTCCAGTTACTGGGGGGGCAACAGGTTGCCTTGGATAAGTCAGTACTTCCTCAGCTTCAAGGATTTCCCAGCGGACTTTGGAGCTCCGCAACACTGGTTGGCAGCGGTGGGATTAAAGCCTTGCAGCAAGAGGAAGCAGCGTTCATGCAAATTCGGCTACACGAATGGAAGTGTGAATGGAGACCAACTATGCTGGATTAAAACGAGCGACGTTAAAGGATTTGCTGGAAGCAAGAGGGAAGAGCGCCAGCACTAAAACAAAAGCAGAGCTGATTGCAGAACTGACCGAGGGAGATCGGGCACACAGTATGGCTACAGAAGCCATGGAGACCGAGTTTAACCAAGAAGTGAAACGCAGGCTAGCGTTTTATGGAGAAAACCCCTCCACCGAGCTGGTACAGGCAACGTTAGCCCAAGTGGATGCCTTTATCACGGCGAGAGAAGAAAGGGAGACCCAACTCCGGCTGGCGGAACAGCATGCCTCTGAGAGACTGCTAACGACTACACCGGCACCAGAGACAAAACTAAAAGTACCCCATGATGCCTTTAAAAAGTTTATGGAAGCAGAGGAAGAGATCGATAGCTTCCTGCAAGATTTTGAACGGCAATGCAAGCTGTACCAGGTACCCCAGACAGACTGGGTACGGATCTTAGCTGGTAAGCTGTCAGGCCGTGCAGCAGAAGCCTACAGAGCCGTGCCAGAGGAGGAAATCGCAAGCTATAGCCGGGTAAAGGAAGTTATTTTGGCAAGGTATGCCATCACCCCAGAAGCATACAGGAGACGCTTCCGGGACACAAAGAAACAGGAGGACTCCCACACCGAATGGGCTTGCCGAATGCAGAGGGCAGCCCTAGCTTGGCTGCAAGCCAGTCAGGCAACCACAGCAGACGCGATCACCCAGCTGATTTTACTGGAGCAATTCTTTAATGGACTAAACCCGGAGGTACAGGAGTGGGTAAGGGATCGCAAACCTACCACTCTCGGAAGCGGCCAGGCAAGCTGACGAATATCAAGATGCCCGTCGGCCATCACAGACTAGCTTCCGAACAAGCACCAGACCACTGAACCATAACCCAGGGCCCCCAGCTACACAACGACCCGGGCTAATCCCTAACCCCCCTGCAAATCGATACCTCGGGCGCAAGGGAGTGCAGTGCCATTCATGCAAGCAATTTGGGCACTATCAGAGAGACTGCACTCAGAACCAGGACCAAGCTGCATGGATCCGACCAGGGCCACCCCCTCCAGCACGGGCTGCCGCTCATTGCTATCACACGGAAGCGGCCCCGGTCAACCGCAGAGCGGAAGAATTGGAAGAACACTGGAGTATCCTACATGAGGCTGACCCAGTACAGGCGGCTACCGACAACAGGCAACACCATCGCCAGTCAGTACAGCTGAACGGGAAGACTGCTCAAGGTCTACGAGATTCCGGCGCCACCCTCACACTGGTCAAACGACACCTGGTTCCAGAGGCCGACCACACCGGGAGTTCCGTAGCCGTGCGGGTTGCAGGGGGAGCAGTACACAGGCTACCCACGGCAAGAGTACACCTGAACTGGGGTGCCGGCTCCGGATTAATTAAGGTGGGGTTGATCCAGGAGCTCCCCGCTGATGTCCTGCTGGGGAACGATCTCGGCCAATTGACTTCTGCTTTTGCATCAGCCCCGGTTACCAACGAGATCTACCCCGTTTCCACCCGGTCCCAGGCCCACACCACGGAAAACAGCGCACCCTCTGAGGCTCTGGTAAGAACACTTCCCCCAACTGTTAAACCCCTTCCCTGGGATACCCCCGCAGCATTTGGGCAGGAAACCCGTAGCGACCCCACGTTACAGATCTATAGGGACAAAGTAACCCAGTCGCAAGCTGGATTAGAGGGAGAGAAATATTCCTGGCACCGGGGGCTATTGTACCGCGACTCCGAGAGAGTCACAGCCGGATCCTTACCGGTCCAAACCCGACAATTAGTGGCCCCTTTAGAAATACAGGAGAGAATTATTGCAGATAGCTCACGATATTCCCCTGTCCGGACACTTAGGGGTCAGCCGCACAAGATACCGGCTTACCCACACCTTCTTTTGGCCTGGCATCTCCAAAGATGTGAGACAGTATTGTCAAACGTGTGACACCTGTCAACGGGTAGGGAAACGGGGGGATCGCCACAAGGCCAAATTACAACCCCTACCCATTATAGAGGAGCCGTTCGGACGGGTAGCCGTAGATATTGTAGGACCCCTCGCCAAACCCAGCCCCTCCGGCAAAAAGTACATTCTGACAATAGTGGACTATGCAACACGGTATCCCGAGGCGGTAGCTCTGACCAATATACACGCGGAGACCGTGGCTGAGGCGCTGATGCGGGTCTTCTCTCGGATGGGCTTTCCCAGAGAGATAGTCTCGGACCAGGGCACTCAGTTCACTGCGGAAGTCACCCAGCAGCTGTGGAGACTGTGTGGCATCAAGTCAATTATGAGTTCCCCCTATCACCCCCAGACAAATGGCCTATGTGAAAGGTTCAATGGCACGTTAAAACAAATGCTCCGGACTTTCACGGACACGAGTCGGGACTGGGAAAGATTCCTGCCCCACCTTCTGTTTGCTTACAGGGAGGTGCCACAGGAATCTACAGGATTCTCCCCCTTTGAACTACTTTTCGGACGAAAAGTACGGGGACCCCTAGATTTAATCCGGGAACACTGGGAAGGAGCAGAAGGGGAGGAGGGTACCCCTGTTATACCCTATGTGTTGGAGTTCCGTGACCGCTTGGAGGAACTGACTCAGAAGGTGCGTACTAACCTCCAGGCGTCGCAGACTCGCCAGCGCCAATGGTATGACAGGGGCGCCAGAGGACGTAGCTTTCAGATTGGCCAAAAGGTTTTGATTTTAAAACCTGTTCGCCACGACAGGCTACAGGCCGCCTGGCAGGGCCCATACCAAGTGGTGGAGAAGAGATGCGATACCACTTACGTGATAGGTCCTTGCTCTGGAAATGGGGGTGGACGCATGCTACATGTGAACATGCTCAAACCGTACTATGAGAGAATAGAGGAGGTGGCTGCCATATGCGCGCCTGCCTTCGACGAGTTCGAAAGTCTTCCTTTACCAGACCTTCTGGGGGAGGATGAGACGCTGGGCACTTTAGATGATGTTCAGCTGGGGGAACGGTTAAGCCCCCAAGAGCGCATCCAGGCACGGCAATTGCTAGTCACGAAGGGAGCAACTGTCTCAAACATCCCTGGATGCACTTGGCTGGCAATGCACTGAGTAGACACCTCGGAACAACCACCCCTCAGACAGACGCCCTATAGAATACCTGGGGCGGTCAGGGAGCACATGAGACAGGAGATACAAGAGATGCTCCGTCTCGGGGTCATAGAGCCGTCAGATAGTCCTTGGGCTTCTCCGGTGGTCTTGGTACCAAAGCGGGATGGAACTACCCGCTTCTGTGTAGACTACCGGCGACTCAATGACAAAACAGTATCAGACGCGTACCCAATGCCCAGGATAGATGAGCTCTTAGATCGAATGGCCAGAGGGCAATACCTCACGACCATCGACCTATGTAAGGGCTATTGGCAAATTCCCCTTGCCCCAGATGCCATTCTCAAGTCGGCCTTTGTCACCCCATTTGGCCTGTACCAGTTTAAGGTCATGCCATTTGGGATGAAAAACGCCCCAGCCACGTTCCAACGGATGGTAGACCGGCTGCTTGATGGCTTCCAGGATTATGCATGTGCATACTTGGATGACATCGCGATTTTTAGTGAGACCTGGGAGGAGCATCTGGGCCATGTAGGAGCGGTGCTAGACCGAATCAAAGAGGCCGGCCTAACCCTCAAACCGAGTAAATGTCATATTGGGATGGCGGAAGTACAGTACTTGGGACACCGGGTTGGGTGTGGGAAACAAAAGCCCGAACCCGCCAAAGTCGAGGCAGTGGCCCAGTGGCCAACCCCCCGTACCAAAACACAGGTTTTAGCATTCCTCGGAACGGCTGGCTACTACCGAAAGTTTGTCCCGAACTACAGCACCCTGGCCAAACCCCTCACTGACCTTACAAAGAAAAACCTACCCCGCCAAGTAGAATGGACCCCAGAGTGTGAACAGGCATTTCAACAGCTCAAACAGGCCCTGGTTAACAGTCCGGTACTAGCTGCTCCCAATCCATCTAAACGATTTCTTGTTCACACCGATGCTTCAATGTTTGGATTGGGCGCGGTATTGAGCCAGGTTGGAGCAGATGGCGAACACCCCGTAGTTTACTTGAGCAGGAAGCTTCTCCCCAGGGAAGTGAGCTACGCCGCCATAGAAAAAGAATGCCTGGCTGTGGTGTGGGCCCTAAAGAAGCTTCAGCCCTACTTGTACGGACAACAGTTCACCCTACTCACAGACCACAACCCGTTGGTATGGCTAAATCGAGTGGCAGGGAACAATGCCCGGTTGTTGCGCTGGAGTCTGGCGTTACAACCGTATGACTTTACTATCCACTACCGCCCCGGGAAGCAGAACGGCAATGCTGACGGATTATCGCAGCAAACTGAACTGGAAAAGTGATCCGTGAGTACTCCCCGGACATGCCCAAGCCGATCCGTTAAGGATCAGACTGTGTATGCCGGCTTGTGGGTAAGGGGGAGCAGTGTAGCAAAATACTGAAACTAAGAATATGGTTTGGATCACTTCAGAGGTGACAGCAAAGATTCATTCCAGGAAATGTAGAGACAGAATGTCTACTGATGTCTGAATAAGTAAATTGGATTAATTGGGGGTCTGAGGTAGCGTTCCATTCATCTATTGTTCAGTGTGTTAATGAAGTCACCTATTATCTGCTACGGGAGGTAATTACACTCCTAGTAATGTGTCTGGCACGGTCCCATTGTTATGAGTAAATATGTGGAGCTCTGTTCATGGGGAGACAAACGTCTCACGCATACCAAATGTGTTAGAAGTAGTCCCAGGTAATTAAATCACTGTCATCTGTTAATTGTTGAAGGGAATGCCCCTGTAAAATGAGTTAAGAAAACCCTTGCATGGGAAATGATATAAAAAGCCAGCCTGGGCAAAATAAAGCGTTGATTTACTCCCAGAACTGTGTGTCGTCCAGTTACTGGGGGGGTAACAGGTTGCCTTGGATAAGTCAGTACTTCCTCAGCTTCAAGGATTTCCCAGCGGACTTTGGAGCTCCGCAACAATGCACTTTGAGAGTGAAGGAGTTAACAGCACTAGTGGATAATTTTCTGTATGGTGTGTAGTGTTAAGAGTCCAGATGGATAACACACTTTGCATTGAGTTAATGCGCTGAAATCTGGATGCCTCCGAGACCCAGCAATTACTTACCGTTTATCAGCACAAGTGGATAATGTCCGCTTGGTGTATGTAGGATTAACAGACCAGATGGATAAAACCTTGCATTAAATGAGATAATATCTGGCAGACTTGAAGACCTGGTGGTAGTTTGAGGGTAGGGAGGAGATGAATAGATAAGCCGAGATGCCACACCGTATAGCCAATCCCCATTAATGAAGTCGGAAATGACGAAAAGCTTCGGGACGTGGCTATGCGGAGGCTCGGTTCATGTGTTGATTATAGGAGAGTGTGGAAGGTGACTACACTGACAGTTAAAACCAGAGTGGAGGTGGCGAGACTGGGATGAGTTGTTGCCCGATACCTACCAATTTACATGCAATGTGTACAAGATTATTTTAAATGGATTTTAATAAATGTTTAATGGGAATTAATGCACTATTGGAGGCTTTTTGTTTTCTCTCACACACATGCAATGAGATGAGACCTGCTGATTGTGGAGTGATACTACCAGGTGGATATTGACCAAAAAGCTTATTTGCCTTTTCATAAGTGTGAAAGGCAATGCAATCTGGTGAGTGCATTTCCATAGGGGAGATGGCTCTATTTAACCACCATCCTGGTGCATTAATCCTGGCTCTACTCAGAGTTGACTGTTAAACACTTTCCTAAATTGAATCACTTATTGATTTATACACTTATTTTCACAGTTGTATGGACTTATTTGTATGATTTTGAAAATTTTGATTATATCACTTGCAGACAGATCGTCCACTGCATAGTAGCAGTGATTGTGCTAATGTGGAATTGATTATTGGTTGGTACACCAATATTCATGTCACAAAAAAGTTTAGTTTTAGTTAAATAACTGTTCTTTAATTGGGAAAAAAAAAACAAACAAAAACATTGTAACTTCTAACAAGAATATGAATTGTAACGTACCTCCTGCATAAGCGGAGAATGATTTTTCTGTAGACAGTCCCCTGTCATGACCAGCATCCGTGGAATGTGCAGCACTCTGTTTAAAGAAGTTAATGTACTTTTCTGGTACATAGCCAACCTGTCCACTTTTATTTCGGCCCTGTAGAACAAATGAATAGTACATATTGCTACTTGAATATCTTAGAGCACAGAAGAGTAATATTTTCTATCTGTACTTTGTATTCTTCTCAGCTTATGACAGGCTCAAATGCCTATAAAAACATTTAATGGCCATGTCCTGAAGACTAATTCAAACAAGGTTACTACTGCAATCAAAGCAACTGAATCCGCCTCAAGGATTTGGCCTGAGGATGGCGGAGTAGAGAGACACACGCTCCACAGCTCCGTCCTCCAGCCCGGCTAATCAGTAGACGATGCAGCTCTAGCCCGGATCCCCTCAACTTTTCAACCTGTATTGCTGGAAGACCAACGCAGATAAACTGGAATGAAGAGGGAGGGAGGCTAAATTATCAAAAGCCCCATCCCAGCCCGAGATCCAGCAGTTCTTCCCCCTTACTAGAGCGGCCGCTACCCGGAAGGGTAGAACAGAGACAGCCACCCGTAGGACCGGGAGAACTAGAGTCAGAATTCAGAGCATTGAGGGCGATGATGCAAGCTCTCCCCACACGGGCCGACATGGAATCACTGGTTACGGGGCTGGAAGAGGGGCACCACAGAGACCTGGAGGTCATCCGCGAGGAGGTTCAACAACTGACAGATAGGTTGAAACATGAGGAGTCATCCCTAGCATTTTTAGTAGAGCGTGTTACATGCTTAGAACAGACACAGACTCTACAGACCTCCCATGTTGACCCTTATCCAGCTTAAGCTGGAGGAAATCGAGGACCGAAGTAGGCGTAAGAACTTGAGGTTTAGGGGGGTCCCCGAAGCAGTAGGGAGAGAGGCGTTACAGCCGACTATTATGGCAATATCCCATCAATTGGCTACCCCACCCCCCACCCAGGCCTTTGAATTTGAAAGACTGCACAGAGCCCTGGGCCCACGTTCAGTGAACCTGAACAGACCTAGAGATGTGATCTGTTCCACCGCTACGCTCATAAAGAACTGATAAGCCGGGAGGCATGGGAAACAGGAGCGATTACATACAAAGGGTCTCAGATTATCCTGCCAGACCTTTCCCGGGCCACCCTACAAAAGGAGAGCCCATGTTGTGTCCTTTTCTGGATGAAATCAGGGGGGGACTTACCGTTTGGGGTACCCGATCTCTTTAACAATAAAGAAAGACGCACAGACATTTGCCCTTCAACACACGGACCTACCTGAATCATTTGAATTTCTGGGTATGGAGGCAATAGAGGTCCCAGACTGGCTACACCACCTGCCAGGGTCGATAAGAGCAATAAACCCAGCAGGAACAAAGAACCAACTACCCTCAAGAGAAAGGGAGACCCATAAGGGCCCCCTAGGAAAATAGACAGACTTGGAGGGGAGGTGTACTTAAAAGACCCTTCTTTTCAGGGATGAAAGACTGGACATTTTTTGGTGGCTGAGCCCCCCCCCCCTTCCCTGTACCGCCGGATAAACCCTTATGGTTTACACAATTGGATAGAAATCCCCTTTTTTTCCCATATACACGATAGGCCCCACCTATTTTGTTGGGAGGCCCTTAATCTAAGAATGATTTTTTCTTAATTTTTTGGCTACACGGTTGTAACTGAAATTATATTTTGATATATGGAGTTGAAATAGAAGTGGTTGGAGGTGTTAGGGAATTGAAATAGAGAGATGTAATAGGACATAGAATATTCACTATTTTAATTTTTTTAAACGTTACACACTATACAGGAGGTTGCGCTCACAGGGATAGGAAGTGACCGAGAGGCCCAATTAATCTCCTATGAGGTCTCAGATGTCACTGAACAGTAGTCAATTTTCAATTCTGAAGAGAGATAAGGGAGGCCTGTTGATAAATTGGTGAGCAGCTTATTAGAGGGTGAGAAGGATGGTAGACTAGACTAATGACCATATCTCCCCCAACTCCTGTTTAAAGGAGTTGTAAAGTCTCAAGGTTTTTCTATGCATTAAGGTAAAAAAACCTTCTGCGCTGCAGAAGCCCCCCAGAGCCCCCCTTTTTCTTACCTGAACCCGATTGTTGCAACAGAGGACAGGCCCAGCAGCTCCAGTCGTTGTCTTGGGCTCTCATTGGAGAGATTGATAGCAGCAGGAGCCATTAGCTCCCACTGTTGTCAATAAAATCCAGTGACACGGGGGGCGGGCCGAGTCCTACTGTCTGTGTCAATGAATGCAGCAGGACACGGGAGTGCACTAGTACCCATGGAAAGCGGCTCTCCGTGGGGGCACTCAAAGAAGAGGGGCCAGGAGCCTAGAAAAGGATCGGTCCGCTCTGTGAAAAAACGCTTGCACAGAGCAGGCAAGTATGACATGTTTGTTATTTTAAGAAAAAATAAAACCTTTACAATCACTTTAAGCACCACCAAGCTGCTTGAGGGTGAAGAAAAAAAAAAAAAAAAAAAGGAAAAAAGTTCATTTACTGGTCAGACTTGAATTACAGTTGGATATGCGCCATTAAGGCGCAAAAACCAAACTGTAGACTAAAAGGTTGGTCAAAGAGCCACTGAAATTTTTTTTACTTGTACTCTCCATAAAATCCTTTTCTTGGAATCCCGAGGGACACAGTAAGTCTCAAAACATCGGGTTATACTGCCACCTACTACCAGCAAGCCTCGGTTTTGTAGCAAAGCAGTACCAAGTGTATGATCATAAACACAAGGGTGGGACTTTCTCTGCAAACAGGCCCAATATAAAACAGGAACAAGAGACTGTCTGCTACTCAAAAAGCCGCATGAAGGACATTGCACCCAAAGCTGGCATTGGATTAAGCTGAAACATCCAACTGGTTGATCGTAAAAAAAAAGAAAAAAAAGAAGGTTGTCAGAACACTAGGTAGCAGGCTTACAAATCTGGGGAAGGGCAGCCTGATGTCGAAAATCCCAAGCAGCACTTATAGTAGAGTAATACCTAAAGGGAGAAACTACCGGTAACCCTTGACAGTCAGCCTGAATGATGGTCTACCTGGGCCACTTGGAAATGGTGAAACAAGAAGCCAAAGTGCTCTTCTGGGGCCTAAAAGCAGATGCAAAGTTTCCATAGATACTCAAATAAGTTACTTATGTATTTCAGGGAGACCCATTTTCCTTTAGCTGTCACACTTCTATGGTACAGTATTCATTTACAACTTTAATTGCTGGCTACTACTGTATATAAGAAATGCAGGGAAAAAGATAAGAGTCAAGAGGTTGTTGTAGAGGAAACATGGAAGCATAAAGAGGAACCCTATATCCAAACTGACCTTCACCCATTCTTCTACATCTCCATCTTCAATGACCTCCAGCACTTCTCCCTGCGTAATGGACAGTTCATCCGGCAGGGCAGCCTGTCAGGATATAATACAAAGGACAATATTACAAAACAAAATGTCATAACGAAGATGTGAAACTACTGCCAGGAAGCATATTCTGAGATTAGACTCACCTTAAAATGGTGGACCCCATGTCCCTTGTGATCATAGCTTCATTTTACTAAACTTAACACATAGGTAGCGATTCTGGCTGGGCCATGCAACTGAGTAGGATCGGCTCTATTACACAGATTAGATTGGTGCAAATACATATCAACTGGCACAAAGGTTTGACCTAAAGCATAGTCTGCAAAAAATGGGGAGAATAACCCCAAGATCACACACCACACTAGCTCAGTACCCATGTGCATACTTTAGCCCTAAATGGGTTAAAGTAAAACTATAGGCAAACATTTTCTTCCCCCCCATTTTGGATAAAAGGGTTATAACCCATCAGAATTTTTTTTTGCCATCTGTGCGCTGTTATGGAGATTTCCCTTCATTTCCTGTCCCATAGCCAAACAGGAAGTGAGGAAATCCCTGCACACAATTTCCCCTATTTTACTTTTACTTTCAATTATGGTAAACAGGACAAAGAGGGTGAATCTCCCTAAATGGGCCCACACACTGTAATAAATCTATTCAAAACCAATATAAAAATATTTCCTTTGGTTATACTTGAAATATAATCTAGCGGTTATCACTATGAAACTTTCTTCCCTTTCTTTCATGAGTTTCAATTACCCATTAGGTGACCTGCCTTAACCACTACTACTGCTGTATGCACATATCCTGTGTCTCAAAATAAAATGGACAGCGCTAGCGATGCAACAGCAAAGAAAAATATATTTAACTATATTTGTAACACCTCTAGGGTTCATATGGTTTGCAGAAGTCGTATAAGACAGGTTTTTGGTGGCATTATTAAAGCGGTATTACACCCAAAAGCAAACATTGCAGCTTACCAATTCTTGTGGTGGCTGCCTAGGTTTCTGTAGGCCCTTTTATTTTACCTGCTGATCCTGCCAGTAAGTCAGTATTTAAAAAAAACAACAAGCTGTCCCGCAGATGTGGCAGTTAGAGGGTTGAGAAAAAGCATTTAAGAGGGGTGCTTACAACAATCAGCTTTTATGCAAAACCTTTATCCCAAAAGTTAACAGTTGTCTGTAACTGCTTAAAGTGTGAGCTGAAATTTGCCTTCAATTTGGTAGTGCAATTAAATCTGCTAGTACATCTAACACTACCCAACCCTGAATGCTGCTGTTGCTCCATCTAGAGTGTAGAGACCCATGAGGTGTTACTGGCCAGATCAGGTGAATCTAGAGGAAAAAAAAAAAAACGAATGCAGACACATTTTTGGTTTTGGGTGTAATAACACTTTAAAAGTGTAGTTTGAGGGTGTATGGCCAATCTGATTTAAGTCCCACTCCTTAGGCTAGCTCTCAGGACAGGCATGTCTGTGGTTTCACAAGTGCTCTCCAGCCACCAAATGGCTCAAATGGCTCAGTACACACTGCCTTGTTTTCACTAGCCTGGATGTTACACAGCCCTATTGATTTAGGCTGGTTACCACTTGCCATTACAGCCCTCAACTCATTAGCTTAAAGCAAGACCCAACATTGCAGAGAAATTAGATGCTTACTGTGAGCTCCTTTTACTTCTCCTACCTTATAACTGTATACAACTTGGCAAGGTGATGGGTACGTGCGGGAGCCACTCAGAGCCAAATTGGATTCTTCAAATATCTCACCATCATCCTCAAACTCTGAGAAATCAAAGTCTTCCATCTAAAAAAAAAAAAAAAGGGAGAGCAAAAGGGCTATTCATTTATATATAAAAAAAAAAAAAAAAAAAAAAAAAAAGGAAATTGCAACTATAGTTTACAATAAAGAAAAAAAAATATACAATTCAAAATTTACTCTGAAGCACAATAATGATCTGCTTGGAAACTGCCAGGTGAGCGACAGTCTCCCAAGTAGCCAGCTTTCCTTCGAGAAGGGAGCCAATTTACCGTACATTGAATATGTCAAAATACTCAATGTGCCCAAAAACAAATACGAACAAAAAACAGGCGAATAGAAACCCAACCATACAATGTAGTGAGGCATATACTAAATATGGTTACTAGGGGCGTGGCCTGGATAGCAATGGGATAGGTCGCATGTGATGTGAGCTCCGTCTGCCCATACTCCTAACCTACCATCCTGCCTGCATCCTGCTCGGTTCCTGCCATCCCCTACATCCGAGGACGTGTCCTGCTCTCCCTGTGGTTCCTGAAGCCTGTTAGCCCGCTGGTTTGCCGCCACTGCCGTCGCGGCGATTCCCGGTCATCTGCTTCAGGAAAGGCCCCGGCTTCGGCCTAGTTCCTGGTTCGGCGGCCATCTTGGCCCTCCCGACGGCGGCCCTGGACACTTCTTCTTGCCTCCCTGGGCGCACTGGGCTCCATCCTCTTCTACATCGGCCCCCGGATTACCTGCTGCAGCTGCTGGGGTGTCTTTGCACTCTGCACCTGCTGTGTGAGCGGACCGCGGTCTCGGCCTGACTCCTGGAACGGCGGCCATCTTGCTCCACCCGGAGACATCTTTGGCAAGTATTACAGGCCTCCCTGACTCCCCTGAGCTCAGATTCCCCTGCATGCAGCCTGTTGCCATTACAGCTGCTTGAGAGTGACCTGCTGCCTACGTTGGGCCGTCCCTGGGCAGCGGTGGGGGGGGGGGGAGGTTGTGGAGGACCCGGCCTCCTTAACAGCGGCCATATTGGTGCACCCAGGGATCTTCCCTGTCGCCTTACAGCATGTCTCTGTCTAAAAATAATTCTGAAGCCATCGATAAACTGGCCAGATACCGCCGGCTTGAGGAGGGGGATCGGCAGGTCAGAGACGGCGCTGCTGCTTTCCTGGATGCGGATCACTCTGTGGTGGCTACTAACAAATTACTGGATGCCATCGCCATGTGCCAGAGCACGCTTACCACCAAGATCGAGGAGGTAAAAATTGATGTGTCCCTTATCCGGCAGGATCTCTCTACCCTCAGGGACCGCGTGACGGAGACGGAGACCTGTATTAGCAGAGCAGAGGATATCTTACACCCTTTACAACATACCACCGATGAGGTGCGCCGCCAGTTACAACAGATTAGCGCAAAACAGGATGACATGGAAAATCGCCTTCGGAGATGTAACCTCCGCTTCATCGGTCTTCCTGCGTCTGCTGAGGGCACCGATCCGGAGAGCTTCCTTGAAAACCTCCTAACCTCAACCTTTGGCAGAGACGCATTTTCGGTAATGTTTGCAGTGGAGAGAGCTCATCGAATCCCTGGCCGCCCTCCTCCCCAAGGAGCTCCACCGCGTACCCTGATAGCGAAGTTCCTTAATTTCAGGGATCACGACAAGATCCTCCGCCTAACCAGAGAGAAGGGGAATATCCCCCATACCAATGCTCGTGTTGCCGTCTTCCCGGACTTCTCCAATGAGGTGCAACGGCAGCGGTCCAGGTTCCAGGATGTTAAGAAGCGCCTCCGCACTCTACACCTCAAATACGCCATGCTGTACCCTGCAAAGCTTCGTGTGGAGTGCGACGGTCGGACCCACTTTTTCGAGGACCCAGAGTCGGCATCCACTTGGATTGACCGGAGAGATCGGCGAGATTGAGCATACCGCGCTGTCTGGGAGCTGTGAGTACTTTTCTTTTCTCTCCCCTGCTGCCCCCTGTGCCGGTGGCACTCCCTGTTCGTGCCCTGGTGATTCGCCTCACGGTTGCTCTGTTGCTAGTGGGTGCCCTCCGCCGGGACGGGGGAGACAGACCTAAAAGCCTTTTCCGCCCCTCCTCGGATCTCACAGCATGCTCGCCACCTTCGGGTGACCTAACTGTTAATTCCCCGTTCTCCCCACGCATGGGAGATGCTTGTAGAGGGCAGCTTACCGAACGTTGCTGGAACTTCCTATCCTACTTTACGTACCACCCTGATGGCAGGCGGGGCTCCCTTCTGCACGGCTGCAATGGTGTTGTGCTTTTGTGGCCCCTACACCCCATGCACTTCTCAGAGAAGAAGTCGCCCCCCTAGGTTCTCTATGGACTTTTTTCACTCCCCCCGTTTACCTGATTGTTTTTTCCTCCTTTTTTGTTTTCTGTTCATCACAGGTATCTATGTCCCTTTGAAATTAAGTCCCTCGCCTCCAATGCTTTTTTCACGTTGGATGTCCCCGGTTGATACCTGGTTTTGGGATACTATGTTCATGCCGAGTTGGGGTGGCACTGGACTGGGAGGGAGGGGAAATGTTTTGGCTGTTTTTTATTTGCCACTATGTTCACAATTGTTTATTTCTGCTAAAGGTACTATGTCATTGTCATACATGCACTATCAATATTGGTTGCTGATGTGTTCTGTACTGTCTGATGTGTCCTTATCTGCTCTGCTGGTCCTGGTCTGGCTGCGGTCTATTATACACACCATATACCCACCATGAGTTCCCTGAAGTTCCTCACGTGGAATGTTAGAGGCTTACGCAATAAGATCAAACGCACAGCGGTCCTGACATTTCTCAAATCTCAGAGAGCTGACATTATCACACTGGTCGAGACCCATGTCACGGGCCACTTGCAATCCTCCCTTAAAAAACCTTGGGTGGGGTGGGCTTATCATGCCACTCACACCTCATATTCCAGAGGAGTATCGGTCCTGGTTGCCAAACGGGTACCTTTTGAGCTTATACTGCTCCGCACGGATCAGCAGGGCAGATATGTGTTTATGCACGCCACCATTAATGGGTCTCCTATCCTGCTACTTGCCTGCTATATTCCCCCCCCCCCCCGTACAACTCAGCTGTAATTCAGGAAGGCCTTGCCTTTATGACACAATACCCCTCCGTACCGGCAGTGTGGATGGGGGACTTCAATATGACCCTGATCCCCGCTCTGGACCGTCTGGGCACACTGGATCCCCCCCTTAACCCACCGACCCATACCAGACTGCACCGCATAATGACCGACTTTGCTCTTGTCGACACTTGGCGCCACAGACACCCGCACACTAAAGTCTTCTCATGCTTTTCAGCCAGTCATAACACAATGTCACAAATTGATTTTGTTTTTATCTCAATGTCCCTGCTGCCTAAGCTAGGAGATGTGGGCTTTGCTCCGAGAGTACTCTCGGATCACGCCCCCTACTGGGTCACGATCCAGCTCCTGAAGGCTTCCCCTGCTCCTTCTTGGCGGCTAAACCCGTTCTGGCTGACTGCCCTGCAGGACCAGGATGACATCCCCACAGAATTGCAATACTATTTTACGGCCAACAGGGACACTGCCACGCATGATGTGGTGTGGGAAATGTTTAAACTTCACGCTCGTTCCCTACTTTCCACACGTATTAACAGGCTTAAACGGTCATCAACACTTATTGTCCAGCAGGCTGCGGAGCACCTGCAGGCGCTGGAGGAGGCATTCCACCGGGACCCCTCGCCCAGCGCGGCCAACAATCTAAAGATTCAGGCGCGCCAGGTCTCCCAATTGCACATAGAGAAGGCTAAACAACGTATCTTCTTCTGTAGACAGAGGGTGTTTGAGTATGGAGAGAGATCGGGCAAACTGCTCGCATATCTCGCCCACTTGGATATGCGTCCCCCTGTGGTGGTGTCCTTGACCGACCCGCAGGGGGACGACATCACCGATCCGCAACTGGTGGCGGAGGAATTTGGGAGATTCTACCGTGCACTCTACACTTCCAGGGTCACCCACACTCCCCAAGACACCAGGGACTACCTAGCGGGAGTTCAATTCCCTAAACTGACAGACGACCAGCTTGAAATTCTGGAAGCCCCTATTACTGAGGAGGACATCTCCGAGGCCATTTCCTGTCTGGCCTCATCCAAGGCCCCAGGATTGGATGGCCTACCTCTTGAATTCTATGCCACCTACTCTGAAATCCTAATCCCTGAACTTAAGTACCTGTATAAATCTATATTTGACTCAGGAGTTCTACCCCCATCTATGCGAGAAGCCCAAATAGTCGTAATTCCCAAACCCGGAAAGGACCCTAAATACCCGGAGTCGTATGGGCCCATTTCCCTGTTGCAGGTAGATATTAAAATATTAGCTAAGATTCTAGCCTCCCGCCTTAACCAGGTTATTCTGTCATTGATACACCCTGACCAAACCGGCTTTATGCCAGGGAAGAACACGGCCATGAATATTCGCCGCCTATTTATGAATATTCAGGGGTCCCATGATGAAATTGGCTCGAGGGTCGTGGTGGCGCTGGATGCCGCCAAGGCCTTCGACTCCGTGGAGTGGAACTACCTGTGGGAGTGTCTCTCAAGATTTGGATTTGGCCCCAGCTTTATTCGCTGGGTCCAACTCCTCTATCAATCCCCGAGGGCCAGAGTGTTTGTGAATGGTTGGCTTTCTGACCAGTTCCCGCTGGAGAGGGGGACCCGGCAGGGCTGCCCCCTTTCCCCCATGCTTTACGCATTGGCTGTGGAGCCGTTGGCCATAATGGTCCGTGCGGACACTTGCATCCGAGGTCTCAGGATGGGGAACCTGGAAGAAAAGATTGGGATGTATCCCGACGACACACTTTTGTATCTGGCGGACTCTGGTCCTTCTCTTATAGCAGCCCTCCAGTCCATAGAACGTATGGGTGGCCATTCGGGTCTGAGTATTAATTGGGCTAAGTCCCAGATCCTTCCGATTGACCATTTCCCCTCCTCGTTCGCGTCCCCTCCTCTGGCTCTCCCAAGGGTCTCCCAGATTAAATACCTTGGCGTACAGGTCACTAGATCGCTCTCAGATTATAAACTACTGAACATTGAACCCCTGTTTGCTCTGATCAAGAACAAGACGCAGACTTGGGCCAGACTACCCCTGGGTGTTATGGGTCGCGTCAGCTTAGTTATGATACTCCTTCCCAAGATACTCTATTTGGTCTGGCATGCTCCCCTCTATATACCACAAATTTTTTTAAGGACAATTGAATCCATCCTGAATTCATTTATTTGGGGTCATGGCAGACACAAATTATCCTGGAGAATCCTGAAGAACCCTGTGACGTTGGGAGGAGCTGCTCTCCCTGACTTTCAGGATTATTATTTTGCCTCCCAGCTGTCCCACTTCTATTATTTTGATAAACATGAACTAACGAGATACCAGACACTACTCTGAGCACCCAGATGACTCGGCCCACACCCCACTTCAATCGGTCCTAAGAGCCCCATTGACAAGACGCCCCCCCCCCAACGCACAGCAGACATGTTGACTCACCACCGGAGGGTATGGCGGGCGGCACTGCAGAGAACTGGGACCCCAAGGGTACACTCTCATACCCCTCTCTGGTACAATACATGCTTGCCAGAATTATTGTCCATTCCGGACCCCGCGGCGTGGATACGCCATGGGATCTTATACATACACCAGATCATGACCGATTCAGGCCTTAAGTCATTCCAAATGCTGAAGGACGAATTTTCCCTCCCCAATTGCCTTTTCTTCAGGTATTTGCAACTCCGTCACGCCATATAGGCCCAGTTTTCTGGCTCTTACCCGTCCCTGGCAGTTCCCTCCATAGTGGACATAGTCACGGGTAATGTGCCTGCTAAGCTCATCTCCACTTTGTACTCCGCCATTCGTCTCCCTAGCACCACAGCATTGGCCTATACTGCTAAGACTAGATGGGAGGCGGATGTTGGACTTAGAGGATGAGGACTGGGGCGAGATTTTGGAGGACGTGAAAAAGGTTTCCCCCAAGCTGTCGGACCGCCTCACACAGCTGTACATTATACATAGAACATATCTGACCCCTCAGAGAGTGGCACGTTTCAGGCCCACGTACAATCCAGGATGCCGCCTCTGTGACCATACCCCGGGCTCCTTTTACCACCTCATATGGTTCTGTCCTACCATTCAGGCATATTGGACACAGGTGATACGCTTCCTACACGATCAGATGGGCTCCCCTGCTACCCTTGACCCAAAGATGTGCCTACTTGGCCTGTTGCCAGACTTGGATGCCGACAAACCCCTCCGTACCTTTTTACATGAGACGCTATTCTTGGCAAGAAAAGTAGTGGCCCGTAATTGGATGCAGGCCCTGCCCCCTACAGTTCAGTGCTGGAAAAAGGCGGTTAACGATGCTCTCCCATATAAAAAACTGATTTATGTACATAGAGGGTGTCCGCTAAAGTATGAGAAGGTCTGGGACAGATGGATGGCGGATGGTGAAACGTGTACCTGACATGTTGATTTTTTGTTTTTGTTGTATACCGGCTCTACTTTCACTGCTGTTATTATCTTTGTGACACACAGATGCTTCACTGTGTTCATGTATGTACTATTATATTGGCCATACTGGCTTATGTTGATTTATGTACCATGCATACTTTTCAATAAAGTTGGTTTCCAATTTAAAAAAAAATATGGTTACTAGGAAGAACAGCAAGTCTCAGCACATGTACAAAATACAGAGCGCTGGTCCTTGGTGATGGGGTCCGCGGCCGACCTGTAGTTTCAGCTCTCAATATTGTTCCTGGTAAATATACACACCTATGCCAACATGGCTAATAATGATTGTATACATATTATTGTTGAGTGTGTGTGTTATTTTAGTTTTTTGTTATATCCAACAAATTTCACCTACGCACATGTATCTCCCTTTAGAGTTCTTGCTCTCGTTTTCCCTAGAAGAAGACCTCTACTGTTAAAGGTCAAAACGCGGCAGAGTTTATAGTACCAGTTTATTATATTGTCATATGAACTCATACGGCTGTATTTATCCACATGTACATTTTTTTTTTTTTACATTAAACGTTTTTATTAAACACTGTACATATAAAACATGACATTGCAGGGTATTTGGCAATAACAGAAACAGGTGTCAATACCAGTACCAATACAGGGGACATTCACAGGCTAGACCGAGTCAAAGCTGGGACACAACCCAGAGCAGAACACTTTAGGAGCTGTACATATCAGGATCAAGTCGTACAGGTATCCGGTGATGAAAGCCACCCGTCCCAAATCTTATTATATTTATCTGGGCATCCTCTGTTAATATATATGATTTTCTTGTAGGGCAAAGCGGCATTCACATCTGCCTTCCACTCCGAAAAGCTAGGAGGTGTTGGCCTCATCCAGTGTCTAGTTATGATCTTTTTAGCTGAAAAGAGTGCTTCCTGAAGGAACATTTTAGTGAATCTATCGGGGTCAGCACCAGGGAAAATACCCAATAGGCACATTTTTGGATCAAGTGTCAAGGGGGATCCCATGTCATCATGAAGGAAGTCTACTTTTTGTTTCCACAGTGTCTGGAGTTGAGGACACGCCCAAATCAGGTGAAAGAACGTACCAGTCTCCTGTGTACACATCGCACACACCATACCAGTCCCGGGCTTAAAACGGGCCATTCGGAGAGAAGGTATGCGCGATGTAAAATGTACAACTGAGATAGCCTGTCCGAGAGTCTAGGAAAAACGGTTTTACATGCATCAAGTGCCCCACTCCATTCTTCGTTTTCCATCGATCCCACATCCCTTTCCCAGCGCGGTTTGAGATTGTATGCTAACGTAGTAGCAGATGGGGTGAGAAGCATAGTGTAAAAGTCAGAGATCAACCTACGATGGTCCGAGCTCTTGACCACCGCCATTAGGGCGTTGGGGCAGGGATGTGGGATAGATTGGTGGAACTGGGCCCGTATAGCATGGTGGAGCTGTAAGAATCTATACTGCATGGATCGGGGGAGTGTATATTGCTCCTGGAGATCTTCAAACGTTCTGAGGGCCCCGTCTGAAAGTATGTGATGTAGGTAAAAGATCCCCCTCCTGCTCCACACCTCCGTGTCAGGGATCAGGCGCAGTTCAGGGATAGTTTTATTGTGCCCAAGGGGGGTGAAATCGTTAAGGGATGGAATCTTGACCTGCCTAGCAGCTATGTCCCAAATCCGTCTGTATTGGTAAAGGAGTGATTTACGGTCTTCGCCAGGCTCACCGTCACCCCGCCCAAATCGCCACCAAGGGATCTGAGGTGCACTGAACCCAAGGAGGACATAGGAAGGTAAGGAATCGGAGTCTGTCCGTTTTATCTATATGATAAAGTTGAGATAGTTGGCCCGCTAGGTAATAGAAGACCAGGTCTGGGAGGGCTGTTCCACCCAGGTCCGTAGGGCTCTTAAGTGCCTTCCAGGCTAGTTTATGCCTGTTACCTCCCCACACAAAAGACAAGTAGGGATTCTAGTAATTTAAAGTATTTCAGGGGTATAAAGATAGGTGAATGCCAAAGCATATAGAGAATTTTGGGTAAAAGAATCATTTTAACAATGTTAATCCTACCCCATACTCCCAGAGGTAGTCTGGTCCACACCTGGATCTTGGACTTCAGCAAAGTAAATAGAGGTTCAATATTCAGGGCGATATAATCGGCTGGTGACCTGGATACAAAAACTCCCAAATACTTAATCAGGCTGACACGTTGCACCCGTAGGTGGTCTTGCAGGGCAGGTGGAGGAAAACTGTCAATGGGCAAAATCTGGGACTTATCCCAGTTTATTTTGAGACCGGAAAATTTTCCAAATCGTTCTATGGTCTGTAACGCAGTGTGTAGGGAAATGTCAGAGTCTGCTAAATACAGTAGCGTGTCATCTGCATATAAGCTTATTTTTTCCACCAAAGGTCCCGAGCTAAGGCCACGTATCAAAGGGTTCTTCCTAATGGAGATCGCCAAAAGTTCGGCTGCCAGAGCATAGAGCAAGGGGGACAAGGGACACCCCTGTCTAGTGCACCTGGTCAGGCCGAAAGTAGTAGACGTCCACCCATTAGCAACAACCTTGCCACTTGGGGCTTGGTATAGGAGTTGGACCCATCTAACGAAGTTCGGACCAAAGCCGAATCCCCGCAGACAGCCCCACAAGTACCTCCACTCCACCGAGTCGAAGGCCTTGGCTGTGTCCAAGGCCACCACTACTCGGGATCCGACTTCCATATGTATCGCTTGCAGATTGATATAAAGCCTCCTAAGATTGAACGAAGTGTTGCGGCCCGGCATAAAGCCAGCCTGATCGGCATGAATAAGAGTCAGGATCACTTGGTTTAGGCGTAAGGCTAAGATTTTGGCCAGGATTTTTATATCAACCTGCAGGAGAGATATAGGCCTATACGACTCTGGCACGCCCAGATCCTTGCCCGGTTTAGGTATTAGGACGATTGTAGCCTCTCTCATAGAAGGGGGGAGGACAGCAGTCTCGGAGAGGTAGTTATAAAGCGCAAGGAGTCTGGGGGCAAGGATTTCACTGTACTGCGAGTAAAATTCAATAGGCAAACCGTCAGAGCCTGGGGCCTTAGAGTTGTGGAAGCTGGCAATTGCCGCTATCACCTCATCCAAGGTTAGAGGTGCCTCTAGGGTGGGCAACTTGGTCGTCCGCCAATTTTGGAAAGTCAATTTCTGCGAGTAATTCTGTAAGTTGATCGTCTGTGCCGGATGTCTGGGATGTGTACAACTGGCTAAAGAAGTCTCGGAATCGGTCACATACCGTTCGGGGGTCGGAGACCACTTTACCATTAGGTTCAGTGAGTGAGATAACAGTTGGGGGTCTATCTTCCCTATGGACCAGGTAGGCTAAACAGTTTACCCGCCTTTTCCCCCTGTTCAAAGAACTTCTGTTTAGCAAAAAACAGCTTGCGTCTGGCAGCTTCATATTGAAGCTGGTCTACCACCCTGGACTGGAGCTTAAGAAGGTCAGCATGCACCGGGGAGGGGTCGGCTATAAAAGTTTTCGGTGGCCGATAGATCGGATAGAGCCTTGTCCAAGGAAACTGCCGATCCTGCCTTATTTCTGTTAATGCTTGTGGATAGGACCATGCGGGCATGTAACTTAAAGGATTCCCAGACCACATCAGGAGGAGCAGAGCAATCATTGTCTGCAAAAAAATTGGCCCAGGCACTAGCAAGTTCGTCGTCTTCCGAAAGCAGAGACAACCAAAACGGGTTTAATCTCCACGTGGGCGGCGGCTTATCTAGTGGCATTGACAGAGTGATCCAGGCTATGATCTGAGAGCAGTCAGGGGAGAACCCCACGTCTAGTAATCTGGGTGCAAGTGTAGTGGACACAAGAATCAGGTCAATACGGGACATGGTTTTGTGGGAGACTGAGAAGCAAGAGTAAGCCCTGGTTTGGGGGAACTTATACCGCCAGGTGTCAAGGTTAAAGGCAGAAATAAGTCTAGCGAGCCTGGAGCTCTTCTGGACCTTGTCGTGGGGCGGTGCTGGCTGGGGCCTATCAAGGCCAGGATTCAGGGTAGCGTTGAAATCCCCCAGCCAGATTGCCTGCGTTGAGGGATGGCGAGACATAAACAGACCCTCAGAGACAACAGCAGAACTAAATGGTGGAGGGATATATATACCTAGGATCAGGAATGGTTCTCCATAGAGTTTAACCGAAAGGAACACGTATCGGCCCTGTGGGTCAGGGATAACATCACATAACTCAAAATGAACCGCCTTGGCGACTAACACAGAAACCCAGCGGGCCTGGGTGGAGTGGGTCGAATGGTATGCCCATCCCACCCATGGCCGTCGAAGTGCCATCTGGAGCCGGCCATCTACATGTGTCTCCACTAGTACTAATATGTCAGCTTTTTGTTTTTTAAGGAGTGCGAACACCGCAGACCTCTTTATCTTATCCCCCAGTCCCCGGACATTCCAGGTAAGCAATTTTAGTGTGGCCATCCAAGGGACTGGGGGAAAAGCAATGCGCCAAGGGCCGTCCGGCCCATCCGACCCAAGCATGTAAAGCATAACATATCCAACCTGTCGAGTTGTGTATACATAATGGTACATTGAACATAGAACATAGAACATATGAAGGTGTTGCATCAAATAAAAAAATAAAGTTTTCAAAAATATATATATGCATTGTCGTGTAGAAAATCCAAACAAACTAAACCCACCCCCCACCCCACCCTGCACCCTACATACCGGGTAGTCCAGGTAATGGGATCATCACAGGGGTCTTTGTGCAGAAGGATTGCAGGCTGTGGGATACCTGGTGAGGGAGCACTTAGTCATCTGCACGACTGGAGGGATCCGGGCGCTCCAGCCAGGCAATAACATCCACTGGATCTTCAAAGAAAAAACACCCGGCCGTCCCTTTCCACCCTAAGACGTGTCTGGAATAGCACGGAATACTTGAGATGCTTAATCCTGCGTTTCTTCTTAGCCTCGGTGAAGCCCTGTCGGCGGCGCTGCACGTCCGCGGAGAAGTCAGGGAAGATTGCATTCCTGGAATTTCCCAGTTCAATATTACCCTTCTCTCTAGCCATTCGTAGCACCGCATCTCTGTCTTTAAAGTTCAGGAACTTAGCGATGAACGTGCGGGGGGGGGAGCCCCCTGCGGCGGGGCTCTAGCCGGCATGCGGTGCGCTCTTTCCACTGTAAGGATTGGGGAGAAGGCCTCGCGCCCGTAAGTGGTAATGAGGAGTTGCTCCAGAAAAGCGGTTGGGTCTTTCCCCTCCACTCCCTCAGGCATTCCGATAAAGCGGAGATTGCACCTCCGAATCCTATTCTCCATTTCGTCCTGTTTCTACGCCAGCTGGGAGAGCTGGAACTGCATGCGTTTGGAGCCCGCCTGGAGTGTAGGTATGGCGTCCTCTACATCACTGATGCGGGTCTCCGCCTCAGTGACCCTCTCACGCAGCTTTTGGAAGTTTTGCCGTATGAGGGATATATCTACCTTGACTTCCTCTATTTGGGAAGTGAGCGAGGTGCGGCAGAAGGTAATAGCTTCCAGGAGTTTTTCCCGTGTCCCTTCCCGGCGCGGCCTGGTCAGAGCACGAGGCGCCGCCATCTTGCTCAGGGGTGTCCTTGTCTTGGCGGCGATACTGGTCCAGTTTGGCGATGGCAGCACTCTGTACTTTCGGCGGAGACATGTCCGGATGTATGCCGGCACTTGCCTCAATCGACTGGGGTCTGTCAGGATATTTTAGGGCAGCAGGATTAGCGAAGCGGCAGGATTAATGCGCGGAGCTCTTCTCCTGTGCGTCCTACTCCATTCCCCGTCAGGCCACGCCCTATGTACATGTTCTTTTAAACGTCATGGAGCTCATGTTTTGATCCCATTCAAATATATTTTTATAATTTTGAATATCATAATTTCTTGCTGCAATCCAAAGCCCCTTGGGGTACCCTTTCCAACCGTAAAACGAAACCTGTTGAGCCAACATTCCACCCAAAGAAATGATCATCCGAGCAAGGGATTATGATATATGATATGATTATGAGCTGAAATACATCAATGGATGCTTACCAGTGAAATTGGTATTAACACTGCTAAGACTGAAGTTCTTTTAATTGGTAACATTAACATCTATATCACCAATTTCTAATTGGCCCATATCATTTGGCCCTACTCCAACACCTGCCAAAAAGATTAACTTAGGGGTTTGGTTCGACTCGGAACTCACATTTATACGTCTTAAATATCGCGAAAAATGCAAGCTACCATCTATTTTTTCTTCGGAAGCTGAAAAATCTGTTTACCGAACTGAAATCGGAAAAAAATAGTACAAGCATTTATACTTTCCAGGCTGGATTACGCAAATGTTTTCTTATTAAATCTCCCATAGAAAAGGGATTGCTAAGCTGCAGCTAGTTCAAAATCAGGCCGCTCGCCTGATTAGAGGACTTAAATTACAGAGAACATGTTACAAGCTCTCCGAGAGCTTCACTGGCTACCCATTGCTAAAAGGGCCGAATTCAAGGCCCTCTGCCTTGTTTTTAAGGCATACTGGAGTCAAGGTCCTATTTACTTATCTAGTATAGTTTCCCACTATACTCCAAGATCTTTACGCTCAGGGAATCAAAACCGCCTTATGACAACCATATAATTTTGCAGCAGCTGGTGGAAAAACTCTCCAAGTCTTTGGTGTATTTTTATGGAATAATCTTCCTGAGAATATGTAAAAAATCAATTTGCTAACTTACTTTCGTAAGGTACTGAGTCATTTACTTTCCAACGTATATGGATAAGGGACGTTTGCTACCCATTACTATCCGGTTGCTCAAATCCCTGAACCTGGGAGTGGGGGCTCTAAAGAGCAGTCCTATGAAACGTGTCAGCCTGAGGGGTCTCATCCAGGACCCCCCACTCCCAGGTTCAGTGATTCGAGCAACCGCATTAAACGCTTCACCCATGTGGCCTCAATCTTCAAAGCTGTTCAAGAAAAGCAGAGTTAGTTTCTTACCGGTAACTCTGTTTCCAGTAGTCTTCCAAGGCAGCCCTTGAGAGATGGAGCTCCTCCTCACAATCGGGAAACACATTGCCATTAATTTTTCCCTCCCTTTAAGAGGCGGTCCCTCAGGTCCCTGGTCAGTCATCCACGAGAACCGAAGGCCGGAATCTGAAATGATATAATACACAACACAACCCCACGAGGTTAGACATTTTAGGGTGGGATCGTGCTGCCTTGGAAGACTACTGGAAACAGAGTTACCGGTAAGAAACTAACTCTGCTTTTCCCCCAGTCGTCTTCCAAGTCAGCCCTTGAGAGGATAACCAAGAACTCACCAAATCTAGGGTGGGACAACGGCTTGGAGGACTTTCCTACCAAAAGCCTGATCCTGGCTGGAAATCAGATCCAGTCTGTAATGCTGAACAAAGGTCGAGAATCTTGACCAGGTTGCAGCCCTGCAGATTTGTTCTGGAGTGGCTCCTGCACTTTCTGCCCATGAGGCTGCTGAAGCCCTTGTTGAATGAGCTTTAAGTTCTTTAGGTGGTGTAATTTCCATGACACTATAGCACTCTAATATGGCTGTCTTGATCCATCTAGCTATTGTCTTTTTGGACGCTTGCTTACCCTTTAGTTGGCCTGCGTATAAGACAAATAGGGCATCTGATGTTCTAAATTCATTAGTGACTTCTAAATATTGAAGTAGACACCTTCTGACATCAAGAAGACTTAGTTCCTGCTCTTTGCTGTTATTGGGTGAACTGCAAAATGAAGGCAAGACTATATCCTGGGATTTGTGAAAAGTTGACGTCACTTTTGGAGTAAATCCCGGATCTGTTTGAAGGACGATTCGATCGTCGTGAATCTTCAAAAAAGGTTCTCTAACGGATAGAGCCTGTATTTCCCCTATCCTACGTGCCGTTGTGATGGCTACTAGGAAAACTGTTTTAAGAGTCAATAATCTTAAAGATGTATCTTGTAGTGGCTCGAAGGGAGGTTTAATGATTCCCCTGAGGACCACTGACAAATCCCAAGTGGGACATTTTTGTATCTTGGGCTTTTTGTATTTTGCCAATGCCCTGCAAAAACGAGAGACCAAAGGGTCCTCTTGTAGTGTCCTTTCTAGATACACCGATAGCGCTGCAATTTGTACTTTCAAAGTACTGAGCGTTAACCCTTTATCAACTCCCTGTTGTAAAAATTCAAGGATGGTGGGTGTATCCATTTTTAGTCTTTTATTTTCAGTGCACCAACTGTTAAATTTTCTCCAGGTCTTTCTGTAGATGGCTCTGGTGTTTGGTTTCCTAACGCTCAGAAGCGTTGTCACCACCTTATCTGAGAGTCCTTTAGATCTCAAGAGGTCCTCCTCCGTAACCAGGCCGCCCATTTGAAACTCTTGTTTTAGGCCTGTCAGGGGTCCCTGACACATCAGGTCTTCCCTGTGAGGTAGAAGCCATGGCTCTGCTGCTGAGAGACTGAGGAGTTGAGAGAACCAGGTTCTCTTGGGCCAGTATGGTGTGATCAGTATCAGTTTCGTCTGTTCCTGTAGAAACTTCTTTACCACCCGCGCTATCAGATGAACCGGAGGGAAGGCATAGCATAGCTTGAAGTTCCAAGGGTTTTGTAGAGCGTCTATCCCAAGAGGCTGATCTTGCTGGGTTAGCGAGAAGAAATGTTTCACCTGAGCATTCTTCCGAGAGGCAAACAGGTCTATGTTTGGCATTCCCCAGCGGGCTGTAATTTCCCTGAACACCTCCGGGTGTAATACCCATTCCTCTTGGGAGATCTCCTGGCGGCTGAGGAAGTCCGCTACTTGGTTGTCTTCCCCTTTTAGATGGACTGCTCCTAGTGATAGCAGATTCCCTTCTGCCCACCTGCAAATTTGGTTGGAGATGTGGCTTAGGGATGGGCTTCTTGTGCCCCCTTGCTTGTTCACATAAGCCACTGCTGTGGCATTGTCCGAAAGAATCAGAATGTGACGACTTCTGAGTTGGTTTTGGAAAAACTCCATGGCCTTGGCTATCGCCATAAGTTCTCTCCAGTTCGAAGATGCCTTGGCTTCTTCTGGGGACCATCTCCCCTGAGCAGGTTGCCCTGCTAGGTGAGCTCCCCAACCCCAACTGCTTGCGTCTGTGGTCAATTTCTTTGAGGTTGAAAATGACCAAGCCAGACCCTGATTTAGGTTCGTGTGGATCCTCCACCACCACAGCGACCTTTTTACGGATGTCGGGAGTAAAACTGTCCAGATCTTCTCTTTGGTTTTTTAAGAGAAATACTTGAAGTGACCTTAGATGGTATTTTGCCCACTGGACTGCTGGTATCGATGATGTCATCAGACCCAGAACCGACATCAGCTCCCTGATAGATATTGGGAGGTTGTTCTGTATTGAACTCACCCTCTTGATGAGGTTTTGGATTTACTCCTCCGGCAGGGAAGTCTTCTGTTCTATGGAGTTGAGCAGATATCCCAGGAACCGAATGTTCTGAGTGGGACACAGATTGGACTTTTCTACGTTTAGAATCCAGCCTAGTGACTTTAACCACAGTTGAGCTTCTGTGAGGTCTTTTGTCAGCTGTGCTTTCGAAGGCGCTGCAAATAGTAGATCGTCTAAGTATGGTATTACGGTCATCTTTTTTAACCTTAGAGGGGCCAGAGCTTCTGCTAACACTTTGGTGAATATCCTTGGGGATGAGGATAACCCGAAAGGGAGAGCTCTGCTCTGGAAATGATATTCCTTTCCCTCTATCTCCACTGCTAACCTCAGATATTTCTGCAACTCCTGTCGGATGGGAATGTGGAGATATGCATCTCGGAGATCCATGGTCGCCATGAAGGTTTCTGGTTGTAGAATGTTTTTGACCGAAAATATGGACTCCATGCGAAATTTTTTGTATTGAATCGCTTGGTTTAACGGTTTTAAGTTTAGTATTAACCAAAACTTCCCGGAAAGTTTTTTGATCACAAAAATGTGAGTAAAAACCTTTTTTCCTTCTCTGGGACTGGAGTAAGGACCTTCTGGTCCACCATCTCCCCTAGCAACAGTGGAAGAGCCTTGGCTTTCTCTGGATCCCTGGGAAGTCTCGTTACTAGAAATCTCTCTGGAGGATGACAATT
The DNA here is from genome assembly GCA_029206835.1 of Rana muscosa. Taxonomy (NCBI): domain Eukaryota; kingdom Metazoa; phylum Chordata; class Amphibia; order Anura; family Ranidae; genus Rana; species Rana muscosa. The sequence goes on from CM055118.1 coordinate 59,848,547, forward strand.
GAATTCCAGAGAGTAGCCCCTTGCGATAATGTCCAAAATAAACTGATTGGCTGTCGCCTTCTGCCATTGAGGTAGGAAGGTAGCCAGTCTTCCCCCTACTGGCACTCTGTTGTCATTGTTTGGCAGCTTGGTTAGAAGAGCCAAAGAGGACATTACTCTTTGGTTTCCCCTTGTGACCTGTCCAGTTTTTCTTAGGGTACTCTTTTCTTCTTGGGGACGATCTCTTCGCCCACGAAAAAACCTTTTGTGGAGGTTTTCGTTTTTCAGCCGGAAAGGCTTTCTTCCTGTCCGCTGTTCTTTCCAAGGCCTCATCCAGGCCCGAACCAAAAAGCAAATCCCCAGTAAATGGGAGATTGCACAGCCTTGTTTTGGATGCCGCATCGCCTGTCCAGGTCTTCATCCAAATCGCACGTCTTGCTGCAACTGCTAGTCCACCTGACCTTGCTGCTAGCTTGACTGATTCTGCGGATGCATCCGCAATATAACCAACCGCTTTGGAGAGAACTGGAAGTGTATTCAGAATCTCCTCCCTAGGCGTACCATTTTTAATATGGTCTTGCAGCTGTGAGAGCCAAAACTCTAAGTTTCTTGCCACGCAAGTGGTGGCTAGGGCTGGCTTCAGACTAGCGACACTTGTCTCCCAAGCTCTTTTTAGGATAATGTCGCCCTTTTTATCCATGCCATCTTTTAGGTGTCCCATGTCTTCAAATGCCAATGAAGAATTTTTTGAGACCTTAGAAAGTGGCGCATCCAATTTGGGATTTTTATTCCAAACTTCTTTTGGATCTTCACTAAAAGGAAATCGCTTTTTGTGACTGGCCGCAAAAAAAGGTTTCCTTTCTGGGTCTGCCCATTCGTTTTTCACGGTATCTGACATTACCGGATGAACTGGGAATACTTTGGATTTTTTCTTCCTCAGACCCTGGTACATCAGGTCATGTTTGGAAGGCAGTTCTTTTTCCTGCTCAATTTCCAAAGTTTCGTAAATGGCCCCAAGCAAATCATCCACGTCTTCTAGAGATAACTTGTATTTGGGTCCCTTTCTTTCTTCTCCCCCATCTTCCTGCTCTGGATCTGAGCTATCGGTAGCCATAACACTAGCTGTGCTGCTGCCCGCTCGCTCTCTCACCGACTCGTGCGACCCTGAGGCGACTTCTGATCTGGGTGAGGCCATGGGAGAGGAAACTCCAGTAGGAACTGCTGGAGGTTTAACTTCTGCGATAAACTTTTTGAGATCCTTAAAGGTGTTAGCCATATCATCCCTTACGGATCCAAAAATCTTCGCATAAACTGCATCTGACTGTTTTTCAATCAGTTTGTCAATGCAAGTTTTGCATAGCGGTTCTGTGTTTTCCAAGAGCATCTTGGTATTACACTTTGCACACCGCTTCTTGGGAGTGAGCTTTGGCTCTTTAGGTGGTTTCACCTGCCAAAAGATAAAACACAGGGGGACCCATGGCGGTGAGAAAAAAATACACACTGCACCAAACAATACTAAAGTGCACACCCAGTGACATTAGTAACCCCCTGGCCCCAGCTTGCTAGTGCACCATCACCACCTAGCTGCTGTCCCAATACAAAGGTCACCCACTGGTGCCTACCTGCATCCTGCTGGTGCTTTTGCCTTCTGGAGCCTGGGCCGATGGAATCTCATCCTCTTCCAGCATCCTGGCTTGCTGTGGCGTTCGATACTGCCGTCTGCAGCCGCGTCCACGCTACTAGCACCAGCTGACCGTTCGAATTTCCCGCGCCTTTAAGGGGATTGGACCAGCTTCCCCGGCGCACGCCAATTGCATCATTCCTACCCGGAAGTGATGCCCCGCGTCTTCCGGGTCAAGCGGCGTTCAGACGTGGGTACACGCCCCCCCCCCGCTGACGCCGCCAAGGGAACGCAGCAATGGCGCCTTTCTCCTCACCTGGGCACAGAGGAAATTCGAACCCGGGACGCCTCCTGCCCACAGCCTAAGGAGGGTTGCCCGTGGTCAAAGAACCGTCCTCCTCCACGCCAGTGATGCGGCTCCGGTAAGGTCCACTGACCCCCTGCCGCACAGACTTCCACACAGTCAGCCCTGCTGACACCCACTGCTGCACCCGCAGACACCTGTCCCGGTCAGCCCATGGGAGATGGAGCCCCCCCTCAGGTCCTTTTGGCAACATGTCTCCTCCGGACGGAGGAAACACTAAGACTGACCAGGGACCTGAGGGACCGCCTCTTAAAGGGAGGGAAAAATTAATGGCAATGTGTTTCCCGATTGTGAGGAGGAGCTCCATCTCTCAAGGGCTGACTTGGAAGACGACTGGGGGAAACAGGGTTTAAAATTCTGTCTCATTTGTATAATGTTCGCCAGGAGAGTACTTACTTTCACATGTTTGGACCTGCCGTTTCTGCAACACAGGTTCGTATTCTGATCAGCAAATGATACCACCCACTATGGGGGTTTGGTTTTGCAAGATTCATAAAATCTGTACCATGGAATACTAGCTTCCTCCAATCACAAGGAAGATAACAAAATTTGGTTCTACTGCTTCGACTATACTTGCTGACCTCGTTTGCAGAGTTAACTCCTTGACAAGGAGTTCTCTTGGACCAGAGGTGGCGGAGGATGACCTGTTGCCCTTTGAACCATATACAAGTGGGGCATCAAGAAGTTACCCAGCGGAGCGCTGCTTTGTGGACTTTAAGCCACAACAGTTCCCCCCCCTGCCTTTTTTTTTTTTTAAATGGACCAACTCCGATAATCTATAGATGTAACCGGCTGACCCTGCTTTAACAGAATATCTGATGTACCATCTCTTCAACTGTATATACCTTCCAGCCTACACTTCAAGTGATTTGAGCAGTTACCATTTCCCACCTTCGGGATATTGTTTTTACCGTTTTGGTGGTGTTCCTTTTGTTCTTTTTAGACCTAAAAAATATGTATGCTGACCCCATAGGCTTAGCGTACATTTTTGAAGCAGGTATCCTTTTCTATGTCTCCTGAAAACCTTGAATAAAAAATGCATACTACCACAGTGAAACATCTTGTTACAGTACTGTTACCAGTACCTTTCATAATCTTCAATTTCTAGGCCCCTCACAGGGAAACCTTTCCTGCCTGATTTAGAGAGAAGTTGCGCGCCCCCCCCCCCCCCCCCCAATTACTGAACAGTCCTATGTGAGCCTCATTTACCAGAGGTGTTACACCCATAGATAGGCTTTTTTGACAAAAAGGGATGAACTTTGCTTTAAGTTGAGAGCAGGACGGACTGGAAGAAAGCTGCATAGAAACCAGAGGGTTATAAAACGTTCTTTGGATGTGTTCATTTCACATCAAAAGTACACAAATGTGTTCAAATTGCAAGAGAAATTAAAAAAATAAATGACATATTACTGTTGACTGTGGTAAAGATGTAAATTTTATGCCTGTCATCTTGATCCTTGCTTGCAAGCAACCTTTTAGGGTATGCCACATTTATTTTTTGCCATGGCAGTGAAAAGCAGAGTTAGTTTCTTACCGGTAACTCTGTTTTCAGTAGTCTTCCAGGGCAGCCCTTGAGAGATGGAGCTCCTCCTCAAACAGGAAACACGTTGCCTTTAATTCTTTTAAGAGGCAATCCCTCAGATCCCTGGTCAGTCATCCACGAGAACTGAAGGCCGGAACCTGAAACGACATGATACACAACACAACCCCACAAGGTTAGATATTTTAGGGTGGGATCGTGCTGCCCTGGAAGACTACTGGAAACAAAGTTACCGGTAAGAAACTCTGCTTTTCCCCCAGTCAACATCCAGTTCAGCCCTTGAGAGGATAACCAAGAACTCAGCAGATTTAGGGTGGGACAACGGCTTGGATGACTTTCCTACAAAAAGCCTGGTCCTGGCTGGAAATCAGATCCAGCCTGTAATGCTGAACAAAGGACGATAATCTTGACCAGGTTGCTGCCCTGCAGATTTGTTCTGGAGTGGCTTCTGCCCTTTCTGCCCAAGAGGCTGCTGAAGCTCTTGTTGAATGAGCTTTAAGTTCTTTTGGCGGTGTTCTCCATAACACTGTGTAGCACTCTAGTATGGCTGCCTTGATCCGACTATTGTCTTTTTGGACGCTGGTTTACCCTTCAGTTGGCCTGCGTACAAGACAAATAGAGCATCTGATGTTCTGAATTCGTTAGTAACTTTTAAATACTGAAGTAGACACCTTCTGACATCAAGAAGACTTAGTTCCTGTTCTTTTCTGTTCGGTGAACTGCAAAATGAAGGTAGGACTATTTCCTGGAATTTATGAAAAGTTGACGTCACTTTTGGAGTAAATCCCGGATCTGTTTGAAGGACAATTCAATCATGAATCTTTAGAAAAGGCTCTCTAACAGATAGAGCCTGTATTTCTCCTATCCTACGTGCTGTTGTGATGGCTACGAGGATAACGGTTTTAAGAGTCAATGGGCGTAAGGATGTATCTTGTAGTGGCTCGAAGGGAGGTTTGATGATCCCCCTGAGCACCACCGACAAATCCCACGTGGGACATTGTGTCTTGGGTGTTTTGTATTTTGCTAATGCCCTGCAAAAACGAGAGACCAACGGGTCCTCTTGTAGTGTCCATTCCAGATACACCGACAGCGCTGCAATCTGAACCTTCAGTGTACTGAGCGCTAGCCCTTTCAGTGCCCTGCTGTAAAAATTCAAGGATGGTCGGTGTATCCATTTTTAGTCTTTTGTTTTCAGTGCACCAACTGGGTCTTTCTGTAGATGACTCTGGTGCTTGGCCTCCTGGCGCTCAGAAGCGTTGCCACCACTTTATCCGAGAGTCCTTTTGATCTCAAGATGTCCTCCGCAGTACAGTGGGGATCGAAAGTTTGGGCACCCCAGGTAAAAATGTGTATTAATGTGCATAACGAAGCCAAGGAAAGATGGAAAAAATCTCCAAATGGCATCAAATTACAGATTAGACATTCTTACAATATGTCAAAAAAAAGTTAGATTTTATTTCCATCACTTACACTTTCAAAATTACAGAAAAACAAAAAATGGCGTCTGCAAAAGTTTGGGCACCCTGCTCAATTTATAGCATGCACTGTCCCATTTGCAAAGCTGAGACCTGCCAGTGTCATGGATTGTTCTCAAGCATCGTCTGGGAAGACCAGGTGATGTCAATCTCAAATGTTTTAAATGGCCAGACTCATCTGACCTTGCCCCAACAATCAGCACCATGGGTTCTTCTAAGCAGTTGTCTAGAAAACTGAAACTGAAAATAGTTGACGCTCACAAAGCTGGAGAAGGCTATAAGAAGATAGCAAAGAGTTTTCAGATGTCAATATCCTCTGTTCGGAATGTAATTAAGAAATGGCAGTCATCAGGAACAGTGGAAGTTAAAGCGAGATCTGGAAGACCAAGAAAAATATCAGACAGAACAGCTCCCAGGATTGTGAGAAAACCAATTCAAAACCCACGTTTGACTGCACGATCCCTCCAGAAAGATCTGGCAGACACTGGAGTTGTGGTACACTATTCCACTATAAAGAGATACTTGTACAAATATGGTCTTCATGGAAGAGTCATCAGAAGAAAACCTCTTCTACGTCCTCACCACAAAAATCAGCGTTTGAACTTTGCAAATGAACATATAAACAAGCCTGAGGCATTTTGGAAACAAGTTCTGTGGACCGATGAGGTTAAAATATAACTTTTTGGCCGGAATGAGCAAAGGTACGTTTGGAGAAGAAAGGGCACAGAATTTAATGAAACGAACCTCTGTCCAACTGTTAAGCATGGGGGTGGATCAATCATGCTTTGGGGTTGTATTGCAGCCAGTGGCACAGGGAACATTTCACGAGTAGAAGGAAAAATGGATTCAATAACATTTCAGCAAATTTTGGATGGTAACTTGATGCCATCTGTGAAAAAGCTGAAGTTAGAGGATGGCTTCTACAAATGGATAATGATCCTAAACACAGCTCAAAATCCATGGGGGATTACATAAAGAGGCGTAAACTGAAGGTTTTTCCATGGCCTTCACAATCTCCTGACCTCAACATTATTGAAAACCTATGGATAGACCTTAAAAGAGCAGTGCGTGACAGACAGCCCAGAAATCTCAAAGAACTGGAAGACTTTTGTAAGGAAGAATGGGCAAAGATACCTCAAACAAGAATTGAAAGACTCTTGGCTGGCTAGAAAGTGTTTTCAAGCTGTGATACTTGCCAAAGGGGGCAGTACAAGATATTAACTCTGCAGGGTGCCCAAACTCTTGCAGACGCCATTTTTTTGTTTTTTGTAGTTTTGAAAGTGTAAGTGATAGAAATAAAATCTAACTTTTTTTGACATATTATAAGAATGTCTAATCTGTAATTTGATGTCATTTGGAGATTTTTCCATCTTTCCTTGGCTTCGTTATGCACATTAATACACATTTTTACCTGGGGTGCCCAAACTTTCAATCCCCACTGTAACTAGGCCGCCCATTGAAACTGTTTTAGGCCTGTCAGGGGACCCCTGACACATCAGGTCTGCCCTGTGAGGAAGAAGCCATGGCTCTTCTGCCGAGAGACTGAGTTGAGAGAACCAGGCTCTCTTGGGCCAGTATGGTGCGATCAATATTCGTTTTGTCTGTTCCTGTAGGAACTCCACCACCCGCGGAATCAGATCACCCGGAGGGAAGGCATAGCATATTTTGAAATTCCAAGGATTTTGGAGAGCGTCTATCCCTAGAGGCTGATCTTGCTGGTTTAGCGAGAAGAAACACTTCACCTGAGCATTCTTTCGAGAGGCAAACAGGTCTATGTTTGGAATTCACCAGCAGGCTGTAATTTCCCTGAACACCTCCGGGTGCAATACCCATTCCTCTTGGGAGATCTGGCGGCTGAGGAAGTCCGCTACTTGGTTGTCTTCCCCTTTTAGATGGACTGCTCCCTGTGACAGCAGGTTCCCTTCTGCCCATCGGCATATCCGATTGGAGATGTGGCTTAGGGAGGGGCTTCTTGTGCCCCCTTGCTTGTTCACATAAGGCCACTGCTGTGGCGTTGTCCAAAAGTATCAGGATGCAACGACTTTTTAGCTGGTTTTGGAAGAAATGATGGCCTTGGCTATCGCCATAAGCTCTCTCCAGTTTGAAGATGCCTGGGCTTCTTCCGGGGACCATCTCCCCTGAGCAGGTTGCCCTGCTAGGTGAGCGCCCCAACTGCTTGCGTCTGTGGTCAATTTCCGTGATATTGGAAATGACCAAGCCAGACCCGGATTTAAATTCGTGTGGACTCTCCACCACCACAGCGACCTCTTCACGGATGTCCGGAGTAATACCAACCTGTCCAGATCGTCTCTGATTTCTTAAGAGAAATATTTGAAGGGGCCTTAGATGGTACTTTGCCCACTGGACTTCTGGTATTGATGAAGTCAGACCCAGAACTGACAGCTCCCTGATGGTTATAGGGAGGTTGTTCTGTATCGAACTCACCCTCTTGATGAGGCTTAGGATCTTCTCTCCTCCGGTAGGGAAGTCTTCTGTTCTATGGAGTTGAGCAGATATCCCAGGAACCGGATGTTTTGAGTGGGACACAGATTGGACTTTTCTATGTTCAAGATCCAGCCCAGAGACTTCAGCCATAGTTGAGCTACTGTAAGTTCTTTTACCAGCTGTGCTTCTGACGGAGTTGCGAACAGTAGGCAGTCCAAGTATGGTATTACGGTCATCTTCTTCAACCTTAGAGGGGCCAGAGCTTCCGCTAACACTTTGGTGAATGTCCATGGTGACGAGGATAACCCGAAAGGAAGAGATCTGCTCTGGAAGTGGTATTCCTTTCCCTCTATCTCCACCGTTAACCTTGGATATCTCTGGCACTCTTCTCGGATGGGAATGTGGAGATATGCATCCCCGAGATCCACGGTCGCCATGAATGTTTCTGGTTGCAGGATGTTTTTGATAGAGCATATGGATTCCATGCAAAATTTTTTGTGTTGTATCGCTTGATTCAAGGGCTTTAGATTTAGTATCAATCGAAACTTCCCGGAAGGTTTTTTGATCAAGAAAACACGAGTAAAAAACTATTTTTTCCTTCTCTGGGACTGGAGTAAGGACCTTCTGGTCCACCATCTCCCCTAGCAACAGTGAAAGAGCCTTTTTCTGGATCCCTGGGAAGTTTTGTTAATCGAAATCTCTCTGGAGGATGACAATTGAATTCCAGGGATTGAATCGCCCCTTGCGATGATGTCCAAAATAAATTGATTGGCTGTCTTCTTCTGCCATTGAGGTAGGAAGGTAGCCAGTCTTCCCCCTACTGGCACTCTGTTGTCATTGCTTGGTGGTTTGGTTAGAAGAGCCAAAGAGGACATTACTCTTTGGTTTCCCCTTGTGACCCGTCCAGTTTTTCTTTGGGTAATCTTTCTTCTCTTCTTGTGGACGTTCTCTTCGTCCACGAAAAAAAATTTTGTGGAGGCTTTCGTTTTTCAGCAGGAAAGGTTTTCTTCCTATCCGCTGTTCTTTCCAAGGCTTCGTCTAGGCCTGATCAGAAAAGACAATCCCCAGTAAATGGGAGATTGCATAACCTCATTTTGGACGCAGAGTCCCCTGTCCAGGTTTTCATCCAAATCACACGTCTTGGGACGACAGCTAGTCCTCCTGACCTCGCTGCTAGTTTGACTCTGCGGATGCGTCCGCAATGTAGCCAACTGCCATGGAGAGAACTGGAAGAGTCTTCAGAATCTCCTCCCTAGGCGTTCTATTCTTAATATGGTAATTGGGATAACCAAAATGCAAGATTTCTTGCCATGCAAGTGGTGGCTAGCGCTGGCTTTAGGCTGGCGACACTTGTCTCCCAAGCTCTTTTTAAGATAATGTTGCCCCTCTTATCCATGCCATCTTTAAGTTGTCCCACATCTTCAAAGGCTAATGAAGATTTTTTAGAAACCTTGGATCGTCACTGAAAGGAAACCTCCTCTTGTGACTGGTTTCTTTTCTGGGTCTGCCCATTCATTTTTCACGGTGTCTGACATCACCGGATGAACTGGGAACACTTTGGATTTTTTCTTCCTTAAACCTTGGTGCATCAGGTCATGTTTGGAAGGAAGTTCTTTCTTGGCCCCAAGCAAATCCTCCACATCTTCTAGAGACAATTTGTACTTGGGTCCCTTCCCTTCTTCTCTCCCATCTTCCTGCTCTGAGTCTGAGCTGTCAGTGGCCATAACGCCAACTGCGCTACTGCCCACTCGCTCCCTCACTGTCTCCTGTGACCCTGAGGCGACTTCTGATCTAGGTGAGGCCATGGGAGAGGAATTTCCCAAAGGCATTGCTGGAGGTTTAACCTCTGCGATGAATTTTTTGAGATCCTTAAAAGGTTATAGCCATATCATCCCTCACGGATCCAAAAATCTTCACATAAACTGCATCTGTTTAACCAGTCTGTCAATGCAAATTTGGCATAGCGGCTCTGTGCATTCCAAAGGCATTTTGGTAGAACACTTTGCACACCGCTTTCTGGGAGTGGGCTTTGGCTCTTTAGGCGGTTTCACCTGCCAAAAGATAAAAAAAAAAAAAACACAGGGGGCCTATGGCGGTGAGACTACAGCACACTCCACCATAACAATACTACAGTGCACACCCAGTGACACTAGTAACCCCTGTAAGCCCCAGCTTAGCTAGTGACCACCACCATCTAGCTGCTGCCCCAATACAATGGCTACAAAAGGTCACCCACTGGTGTCTACCTGCATCCTGCTGGTGCTTTCGCCTCCTGGAGCTGACGGAATCTCATCCTCTTCCAGCATCCTGGGTTACTGTGGCGTCCGTGCTGTAGCCGCATCCACGCTAATAGCACCAGCCGGCCATTCAAATTTCCCACACCTTTAAAGGGACGGACCAGCTCCCCGGCGCACGCCGATGACCTCATCCCGCCCCGGAAATGACGCACCACGTCTTCTGGGTCAAACGGCGTTCAGCTGCCGGTACACACCCCCCCCCCCCCCGCTGACGCCACCAAGGGGACGATGTAGAGGCACCTTTGTTCACGCCTGGGCACAGAGGAAACTCGAATCCGGGACACCTCCTGCCTGTAGCCTAGCGAGGGTTGCCCGTGGCCACACAACCGTCCTCCACGCCAACACTAAGGCTTCGGTAAGGTCCCCCGACCCCTGCCGCACAGAGGCTCCATCCAGTCAGCCCTGCTGACAAAACTGCTGCCCCAGCCAGACACCTGTCCCAGTCAGCCCCTTGAGAGATGGAGGCCCCTCAGGTCCTCTGGCAACATGTCTCCTCCCGATGGAGGAAACACCAAGACTGACCAGGGACCTGAGGGACCGCCTCTTAAAAGAATTAAAGGCAACGTGTTTCCTGTTTGTGAGGAGGAGCTCCATCTCTCAAGGGCCGACCTGGATGAGGACTGGGGGAAAGTGTAAATGAGCCCTTGCTGCTTGTAATGTGAAATTATACATTCACAAAATATCCTCAAAATTCAAAACAAAGATTATAGTTGGCGTTTTGATCAGCTCAGAAACCTGTGATGTGTGTTTACATTAGAGGGCTGGCAGCCTGACATCTGTTCTCTATAAAAAAAAAAATTAGTGCCTCTTGTGAATTGTGAAAATTCACTTCTATAAAGTGTGCCTATAACTACAGAGATAAATGGGGGTTGATTTAAAGTGCTTTTATTTCTTGTTCAGAATATGTCAAATATTCTGTGCCTACTCTGGGAAAAGGTTTGCTTTAAGCACAGTGGCTACCTTGGATTTGGCCTTATACAGGTATTATTCATAACTGACAATTTTATATCTGTACTCCGAATCCCATTTCTACATCTTGTAAATATAAAAAATTGACTGTTCCTTTGTGGTTGCTAGGAAGGACATGCCGATTAAAATTAGATTTTCTACTAACACTTTCTTCTATCCAGTTCTATAAACAAATAATCAGACTTAAATGTTTACACAGCCAGGCTTCTGCCAAGACAACCATAAAACATTTTAGGAAATATCCCATATGAACACTGAAGTGTAATAAGAAATATAGCAAACAAAGGAGACACCTGGTGGCAGCTTTTGGCATTGCAAAAGTACTACAAAATGCACACATTTTCACAAGGTAATAGTCCGTGCTGTCCTATTATACAGTAAAACCTTGGTTTGAGTGTAACTTGGTTTGAGAGCGTTTTGCAAGAAGCAAAATGTTTTAAACAATTTTGCCTTGATATACAAGCGATGTCTTGATATAAGAGTAGCGTCATGCCACAACCGAGTATAAAAAAAAAAAGAAGAGGAGCCTCCAAGTGTAGAAATATGGTTACATTTAGTGAAGGTACAACATTTAGCAACTTATTGCTACACTTAGAGGTGCCTCTCTTCTCTTATACCCTGTAAAAAAAATGCTTTGATATACAAGTGCTTTGGGATTACAAGCATGTTTCTGGAACGAATTATGCTCGCAAACCAAGGTTTTACTGTACAGGACTTGTATAGCGCCAACAGTTTGTGCAGCACTTTACAACATGAGGTTAGACAGTACAGTTACAATACAATTTAATACATGAGAAATCAGAGGACCCCGTTAGAACTTACCCATTTCTACTAATACTTAAAGGATTTCAGATTGTATTTGCTGTAAGAAAATGTATTGATGAGACATATGGAATGTGACAGTAAATATGAAAGTGGACTTGTATGAAAAATCTTTTGATGTTCATTCAGATTATAAAATATTAAAGCTAAACAGGGCAGCATATCCAGGATAAAGATGTGGCATTTTACTGAACACTGCCGACTTTCTGCCAATGGCTTCATAGACGAATGTCATCAACACCCTTTAGCCTAAAATGACTGATTATAGCAAACAAGATGCACAGCAATACTGAAAACGTTATGAGCCTGTAGAGGGGAGGAGCATAAAACCGCTAAATAATAATTTTGTAGGGGTAATTTAAGTACATGTTCCAGAAATACAGATGTAATAAAAAAAAAAAAAAAAAAAAAACACCACCACTTAATGTCCTTATGTGCTAGCTACAATTGGCATCTGTACATGTGCTGAAAGAACTGACTAGGCTTATAGTTCAGCATGCTTATGGCCACCCTGACATTTCTTAGATTCCCATTCAGATATGGGTACATTTTTACACATATTTGTGAATGTTAATGGTGGTTTTAGGTAAATTTGCAATAGTTTAGGAGGACACTGCCTAATGCCGCGTACACACGGTTGGAATTTCCGACAGAAAAAGTCCGATGTCGGAACTTCCGATGGACTTCGATAGAGAGCAGGTTCTCCATTTTCCCCATCGGAAATTCTGACAGAGGTTTGCCTGTTGGAAAGTTCGACCGTGCGTACGTGGCATAAGGGCAATTTACAGAACTTACACTGGGTGATATCTCTCCATTAGACATCCGGGCTTCGCTCAGACGTCGCTCTTGCTCGAGCTCTTCATTAGCCTGTGTCATGGCACCAGCCAGCCATGTTTCGACATCCACTCCGACCTGGCGCAGCAACTCCACCCGGGCATCTGCTTTTACCTTACTGACCTAATATATAATAAAAAGAAAATCAAGGTAACACACACAGTATATTGATAATGTTACGGTGCTAACAACTTTGCCAACAAATAAATGTACACAGTCTATTTTTTATTTAGGGGCTTCAATTTCACAGAAAGTTATAGGACAGAACAAAAAGGTAAAAATATGTAATATTGCTCCTCATCAGTCCTTAGATGTGGTGGCTGCACCATTTGCGGCAAGTAGAGTAAAAACGTTTGATCTAGCCAAGAATCCAGTGTTCTCGTCACTTCTTCTGCACTGAAGGGGCATCTTAGTCAGCCTAATTCTTGTCCGTGATCTACAAAACACCTCCCCCTCTAATGGAGAGGAGAGGGGAGATGTTTTTAGCGAAATAGCAGCAGTGTATCCCTACAGGGCAGCCTTAAGTGACAATGCTACTACTCCACATATACAGTTCATGGACATAGCGTTGACAACTCATGTTACGGGCATAACAACAAGGTGAAGTAGGAAAAAAAAAAAAAAAACATAAAATGCACTATAACAATGTTATTTCTGGGTTTAGATACATTTTCAGGTATAGCTGTCTTGCAACCCCCGTTAGCCTGGTCTTTGGGAAACAACTGGTCCCCCATGATGCCAAGATTTCCTCACCTATGGCTTTTTTATAAGACACAAAGTAGCACATCAGAGTCTTGTGGGACAAGAAGTTCAATGCTACCCTGCAGAAAATGCGATGATCATGCTGCACTCAGAGGGTAGTGGGTGGTATCGAATTAAGTTAACAGCAGTTGGAGCTTACAGCTTTAACCTAGTTGCCGCGTTTCCTGTATAGAACTTACACCAATGTATTTTTGCTCTTAATTGCTCCCTGCCGAGTTCCCAAATTAAACACGGGACAAAAGAATCTAATATATTTTACCATTATAAAAAATGTTAAGTACTGAAATTAAAGCCTGTGAATGCTATACTGCTTATGACCTTGCAGCATAGAATGTATATAAATACCTCAGCTTTCCGCACGCTCTCCTTTACTTCCTCCATTTTCAGATCCATGCTGGGCAGCTCATCTTCAGCAGCATTTTTCCTCCTAACTTCCAGTCTTTGCAGAACCTAAAAAAAAATATAAAAAAATGGTGGGACCATCTTTTTATCATACAGTAATACAAGTAAAATGCCCATGTAAGCGAATCACCTTACGCCAATGGATATCACTGCATGATCTACAGACATTCAGGCATGTGTTGGTAGACCACTGCTTGTGCTAGTAGGCTCCAAGTATGACTGTCCAATCCATTATTTCTCTCACCAGATGATCAGCAGGCCCCATTTACAACCTTTGAAGGCTAGCAACAGACATCACCTGGGAATCAGATGTTTCAACCCCTGCAGGATAGGTTTGTAATCATTGTGCTGTAAACATTTAGGCTGGCAGGTCAAGTGTGTGTATACAAGTATATGTAAAGCCAACCATCCCCTCCTATTCTGCAAACAGTAGGAAATGGTTAGGATCCAGTTCAGTCCTTATGGGAGATTTCCCCTTCACTTCCTGTTGCTGAGACACAGAGGGAAGCCAGAGGTGATCTCAAAAGGGATATCCCCTCAGACAGCTGCCAGAAAGGTTTTCCCATTGGAAGATCTCATCTCCTATTCTGGAAACAAATCAGAATGCTGGATCTCCTATCACTTTCTATCCCTTGTGAAGATCAGTCATGTCCACATAGGCTGGAGAAACTAAAAGCCATACAAATGTCTTCTGAACAGACATCCATTAGCCAGATCAGTGAATCAGGTTTATAGATCTCCAAGAATTACTGAAGAGAGAGAATATATTATATATATATATATATATATATATATATATATATATATATATACACACACACACACACATATACACACATACACACACATACACACACATATACACATATATTTTCTCTATTTCTTGCTGTCAAGAGGATAGTTTTAAAATCAGTTACTGATCGATCCAGGCAAAATTAATGACTGGAGCATTCGGGCCAAGTCTGACCTCACATTAGGTCATTGCCAGCCAACTCTTCCCAAACTCAGCATTTCCATTAGAGATCTGCTCCATTTTATGCTCAGAAGCAATGTTATGTGGCCTGGTATTTATAAAACCAAAGATGGGGAATCTTTTCATAAAATCTAGATGCTTCCAAACATGTATTTAAACTAACAATTTCAGCATCTGCTCTAACTACCCAAAGCTGCGTTCCTGTGCCCTTGGATATATGAGCTCAAGTGCCTCTCTATACAAGGTCAAAAAGCCTCAGAGGCATTAATGGGTGGTTTGACAAACCACATGAAATCAATACCTGTACTATAAGGCAAAAAAACAAACAAAAAAAAAACACGAAAAGGTGAGGTTATCTGGGGAAACAGATATTACATATGGTAAACAGATGATCTAGCAAATGAAAAAGCTGTCTCGATGGAACAATTCTCTGGTACAAAGAAAAAAAAACAAAAAAAAAAGCAGTTCTGTAACAATGGCTGAAATCGCATTCACATCAAAATGGTGCAGGACCCTTTTTGGTACATACTGGAATCAGATTGCATAGGTGTTCACACCAATGCGATCGATTCCTGTACCATTTTACAGTTCGCACTGCGATCCGATTTGGGATGTCATTAACTTTACATCGACACCCACAGCAGTTCGCAAAGGTCAGTATGAACTGCCTGCAATTTAGGCTTGGTTCACATACTGCTGCGATGCGAGAACCCGTGCTAATCCAGTACGGGTTCCTGCATCGCATACAACTCGCAGGCAGTTCACACTGCCCTATGCAAACCGCTGTGGATGTCAATACAAAGTTAATGACACCCCCAGATCGGTTCACATATCGCAGTGCGAACGGTCAATTTGGACAGGAATCTGATCGCATGGGTGTGATCGCCCATGCGATCTGATTCTGGTGTTGACCAAAAAAAAAGTCCGGCACGACTTTGGTACGAAAGGGATACAAATTCAGCCATACAATGTGTATGGTTGAATTTGCATCGCTCAGACACCACATGTGATTTGCACTGCAGTGCGAATCACATGCATTGCGATATCACAGCAGTGTGAACTCAGCCTTAGGTGCGATACAGGAACTGCAGGGTTTCCCACATTGCACCAGTGTGAACCCTTAAAGTCTTACTATCCCTGGAGAACAGAGCTGGAGTGAGAGGAAGAAGGTGAAATCTATTCATATGCTTACAAGGATACAGATAACAGGAGGAAGTGACAGATGAGCTCATCACCTTCTTTGACTGTCCATTAACAGGCTGGGGTAGGTCAAGGCTGACCTGGGTTCAGAGGAAGTGAATTTATAGTTGCTGCCCATCAGAGGACATCTAGCGTCAGGAAAAAAAAAAAAAAGTACTATGGCAAAATCTCTGGATTAACAGTAAATATTGGCACAAACGCTGTTTTTTTAAATTTAATCTTTGAATGAACCATTCATTTTAGCAATTTTGGTTATAGTTTGGCTATTGCAATGTTCTATTGCAGCCTAAAGTGTTTGTTACCCCAACATTTCATATTCCTGTACCATGTACTTGTATAAAAAAGTATCATGTTTGTATTGCTTCCTGTGTGAAATCCCTGGTGTTCCTGCTAGTCCCCTTGCTTTCCTCTTAAAAATTGACCACACTAAGCAGGAGAGCACACCACAGTCAGTTCTCTAGCTGTGCTTGGAACTCCGTCTGCTCTCCTCCAATGATCAGACTTGTCCTGACACACCTCCCCTGCACAGCCTTTCACTTGGGAAACTCACTGTACTGCTGTTTCTCTTGCCCCCAGCTCTTATGCAGCTGAGAACAGAGGGAATGTGATCACTTATTAAAAAGGGGGGGAAAAAGGTATTAATGTTTTAAATCTATATGCAAATGTTTTGCCTTTCATTTTAAAAACTTAATGGGTTGTTTTACAAGGCGATAGTTTACAATCACTTTCTCCTTACAGGTTGTGGCAACGCCAGTTCCCCCCCCCCCCCCCCCCCCCGGTATTTTTTCCAGAACTACAGAAAAATACCTGTTGATCCGTTGACTGGGAAACTCAGTGTGCTACTGTTTCTCCTGCCCCCAGCTCATCAATTCCAGTGTA
This sequence comes from Rana muscosa, assembly GCA_029206835.1. Taxonomy (NCBI): domain Eukaryota; kingdom Metazoa; phylum Chordata; class Amphibia; order Anura; family Ranidae; genus Rana; species Rana muscosa. Next base: position 59,865,109 of record CM055118.1, read on the forward strand.
CCCGCTTCCTGTGTATTAAACTGAAATCAGTGTTAATCGGCAATCCAAGGTACATCTGTAAATGGCAAAACTCCATCTCCCTATGCAATGGAGGAGATTAGGTGTTTGTAGTCCAGATCAGGAAGCAGCCTAGGGTGACCATGCTTGGACAGGAAGTCTGGATCTCGGATCTAGGATCACTAGGTGCAAATAAAGTGAAAAAGCCCCAAAAAAGGAAACCAATGCAGCCACCACATTCAAGGAGCTGCAATAAAATGTTTGTTTTTGGGTTTAGAAAAAAAAAAGTTAAGGAAAAGTGTTAGGGGCAACAGGCAGGATTATTATTGCAGAAGAGACACGCTTTTCTTCTGCATTGCCTGTCTGCCTCTGTACAGTGAGCTGCACACACGCAGCTCACTGTAGAAATTTGGCTATGCCAAAGCTGACTGAATGCCCACGCATGCGTAGACGTGATGTCATACTAGCCAGGCCAATGAAAGCGGACGGCTGGAAGCCGGCCGTTCAAAGGTCAGCGGGTTTCCATTAAAATAAAAAAAATCAATGAATGCTTTTACACTGGGGCAGTGCGCTGGCGGGGCAGTGAAAAAAAAACGTCCCTCTCCATTGAAATTTAGGCTACTTTCACACTGAGGTGCTTTACAGTGTCACTCCATTGTGAAAGCCCGTGTGCCATCACACTGGAGCGGTGGGCTTGCGGGATGTTAAAAAAAGTCCTGCTAGCAGCATCTTTGGGGCCCTAAAATGCCCTGCTCATTGAAATCATGCGGGAGCCATTTAAGGCACTTTCACACTGGGGCAGGGGGGCCTTGGTGGTAAAGCGCCACCATTTTAAGCAGCGATTTTAACCCCCGCTAGCGGCCGATGAAGGGGTTAAAAGCACCCGCAAAGCACCGCTGCCGAAGCACTTTGCAGGCGCTGCCCATTGATTTCAATGGGCAGGGCCGCTTTAGGAGTGGTGTATACACCGCTCCTAAAGCGCCCCAAAATTGCTGCTTGCAGTATTTTTTTTTAACGTCCCACAAGCCCACCGCTCCAGTGTGAAAGCACTCAGGCTTTTACAATGGAGTGTCAGGAGAGGTGCTTTCAATGGAGAGGGGCGTTTTTTTCACTGCCCCGCCAGCGCACTTCCCCAGTGTGAAAGCATTTATTGATTTTAATGGAAATAGGTTTTCAAAAGTTTTTCAGGCGCTTTTTTTTAGCTTGAAAGCACCTGAAAAGTGCCTCAGTCTGAAGGGGTCTACTTTCACACAGACGCTTTACAGGCGTTTTAGCTCTGTAAAGCAATTCCTCCTGTCACTCCAGTGTGAAAGCCCGAGTGCTTTCACACTGGAGCAGTGCGCTTGCGGGACGTTTAAAAAAAAAACTGCAAGCAGCAACTTTGGGGCGGTTTAGGGGCAGCGCTTCGGCAGCGGTGCTTTGCGGGTGCAATTAACCCCTTCATCGGCCGCTAGCAGGGGTAAAAGTACCCTGCTACCGGCCAAAAAGCGCATCCAAGACAGTAAAGCGCTGCTAAAATTAGCAGCGCTTTACCGCAAAACCCCCCCGCCCCAGTGTAAAAGCGCCCTACAAGCTCTTCAAAGGCTCCTAAAAAGCTCTTCAAAAGCGCTCAGTGTTTTACTGGCAGTTTAGAAGCGCCACTAATTTTAGCGGCACTTTACCGGTGAAATTCCCCTTTCACACTGAGCCACGAGCAGCGTTGGCGGTAAAGCGCCGCTAGTTTTAGTGGGGCGCTATTAACCCCCGCTAGCGGCCAAGGAAAGGGTTAAATGCGCCCATGTATCGCCGCTGCCGAAGCGCTTTTGCAGGCGCTTCGGGAGTGGTGCCCATTCATTTCAATGGGCAGGAGTGGTAGAGGAGTGGTGTATACCTCAATTATGCTGCTTGCAGGACTTTTTTTTAACGTCCTGCCAGCGCAGTGCCCCAGTGCAGGGGTGGATCCAAGAGGGGGGCGCAACGGGTCCACCCCCCCCCCCCCGAAGAAACTAGTGAGCAGGCTGTGCTGATGCAGACCCCCATCAGGACAGGGCAGCGGCACCGAAACTGACAGGCTCTGTGAAGGGACACAGGCAGAGCCGAAGCTGCGGGGGATTGCCACGCCTCCTCCTTGAGCCGAGCATTCACCTGCCAATGCCTGCTCCTATTGCCTACATTCAGAGCCAATGGCTGGGAAACTAGGAACTAGAGCATTATGGGACATGTAGTGCCGGATACCAACAGGCCCCAGGATGACTCCATGAGAGGACCGCAGCCCCCAACATGCCGAGCCGGAGAGGGGAGAGAGGGGAAGAGGGGCCATGAGGCTGTCGGAGCCAGCGATTCCATTATTATCCTCCAAGGTAAGAACTTATCTCCACCTGGCTGCATCCACCCTATATCCTCCCCTCCGCCTGGCTGCATCCACCCTATATCCTCCCCTCCGCCTGGCTGCATCCACCCTATATCCTCCCCTCCGCCTGGCTGCATCCACCCTATATCCTCCCCTCCGCCTGGCTGCATCCACCCTATATCCTCCCCTCCGCCTGGCTGCATCCACCCTATATCCTCCCCTCCGCCTGGCTGCATCCACCCTATATCCTCCCCTCCGCCTGGCTGCATCCACCCTACAAATTGCCCGCAAAATTTTTGGCAGTGCCCCTCCCGAGATTAGACTCTGGGAGGTGTTTTTCATGCACTTTAGAGGTGTTATTTTTAGCCCAAAAGTGCCTGAAAAACGCCCCAGTGTGAAAGGGGTCTTAGGGTAATTTCAGCCAAGCAGCTTAATAGGCCACAGGTTCAAGCACTGCACAGAGTGGTACGTCGCAAATAGTATTACCAATATCTACCATAAATAGCATTTTTTATCCATCATCCTGGTTTATGCCTGTACCATATCTTGTAGGTTTAGGAGTACTCAATGGGAAGTTTGCTTGTTGCCATATGCAAATAACGGGCACAATGAAATGCTGTGTGAGCAAGACATAAAAATTTGCATTTATAGTCTATTTGTGTACCCGAGTTATACCACCTCATTTACTGTGTATGACCATTAGCCATTATACAACATGTTAATACATGCAGTATAATTCAGGTATATAGATCAAGTGAGATGTGTAAAACATACCAGCAGAGGGGGAGTGAGGCAATGGCAAAGTCAGACAGCATTCCAATGCATCTAGTATTTATAGAAAAAGCCTAAAAAAACAAAAAAATATATCCACACAGAATTGACCTGTTGCAAAAATACATTTGTGGATGTATATGATTTTGATGAATATAAAAAAATAAAAATAAAAGTAAAAAAAAAATTACGCGGTGGTCCAAACCAGGATTTAGATTTTTAAGGTTGGGTTATTTCATATTTAACATTATACGGGGCACCCTGCACTTCTATGGCCACAAATCTGTATGATCACTCTTGACTTAGTCAAATTCATTTTGGTGTGGGTGATCTATTTGGTACAATAGAATACAAATGTTTACAACCTGCAATGATGTGTAAGGGGAGTAGTATAGAGAATGTAGGATATGTGTTTTTAGATGACTTTATGATTTAGAGTTTGCATTTTGTACTTTGCCGTCTAAATGGCTTCTATACCTAAGGCTTCATGTACACGGGACTTTATTCAACCTCTGAGCGATTTAACTTGACAGCTAGAAACCAGTGTCTAAAAACGGCCGTTTAGCCGCGTTTACATGCCCGCGTTTAGCAGCGTTTGCGTCTAGAAGCATTTGAAAAAAAAGTTTTTTTATTAAAATGAAAAACTTCTAAACGAAATGCTGCTAAACACGAGTTGCCACGTTTAGCCGCGTTTGGCGCTTCAACTGCCTCTAAACACAGCTTCTGAACGCATTTTTTTGGGTTCAAGAAAAAGCCTCTAAACATAACTGCCTAGAAACGACTATAAAACGAACCAGTGTACATGTACTGATAGAATAACAGAGGAGGGTTCAGGAGCAGTTGAAAAAAATGCTCAACTGTTCCTAGACGGCCGTTTACCAGCAGCAGTGTACATGAGGCCTTAAGCGTTCTTAGTACATACATTTGTAACTTGGCTTTTTTTTTTTTTTTTTTTTTAAAAAGGAGGTCTATGTGGAAAAAAAAAAATACAACTTTAACACGTTTCACACAGTGGGTGCTTACTCTATGATCTGATGAGTAAGCACCCAGCAAAACATTATGGTTGCTTTTTGATGTCCGATTGCTCATGCATCTTGCATGTTTTAATAAACCTCCGATCAAGCAGTATCTAGGACTCATTTAATGCAATTTTTGGAGCAACGGAGCCAAGGTACAGCACCAATGTCTTACTTCTGCAGAGTAAATGGGAAAACAGTCCCTTGCAGCAGGAATGCAATAAAAATTAAAATCATCAATACACGGTAGATTGACACCCAAAGCAAATACCTAAACTAAGCTGGCACAACATGTGCCCTAAACATCCATGCAAGTGTAACCATACAAAACAGGTAATACTGAACAAGTTTGGCTTTAATTGAGAAAAGCATTTCTTAAAAATGAACTGTAATGAAAATCATTTCCACAGACTAACCCTTTCGCCATGGGTTTTCAGTTTATAATCTCTTGCTGCTCGACTTGTCCATCTTCGTGCCTCTTTATCCAATACATTCTCTGCCTCTGGACCTTTAATAAGGGTTTCTAGCTTTGATACCTGTCAAATATACAGAGAAAAGCAATTAAATGGCTACAGCAAACCCTTTAAAAGAATATCACTGATATGAGGCAAAGGTTCCATCTGAAAAACCTCATGACAAAAAGATATGTAATAAATGTCAACCCAGTATTAAATTATTATTTACAAGCACCAGGTTTATGGTGAGAGATGGCAGTGCTGCAACAAGCCTTTCAAATCTTGTTTACATAGGTATCATTATATCCCCATAAATTTCAGCTGACAGGCCTTAGGCTCCTAAACCGATTCTATTGTTTCGAAAATGTATCATCTATGGGTCACATGGAGATTATGCTGGCTGAGGCCGGTCATAGGTGAAGGAATCGGTCATTGGGTAAACAAGCTTGGATGTGTTTTTAGCATTACCACCAAAATTCCAGCACTGGCTGAGGTAATGTCAGGTTGGTTTGTGCTTGCACGTCTGACCTTAAAGTGCCAATAAACCCACAACAGTAAAACCTGTTTGTATGTGCAGAATAGCATGCTTGTTATACTCACTGTGGAACTTAAGGGGTTAAATCCTGTGTAAAAAGGCTCTTTGATCCTGTATGGGCAGATCCTCCTCCTCCTGCAGGGTCTCCCTTGGCAAGGCCAGATAAGCCACAGCGAGGGTAGTCTGGCTGCACATGCCAAGTTTGGTCTATTGCCGGAGAGAACATTTCCTTGCTGATCAGAGCTACAGCCAGGTCACATATTGACATCACACATGTGGGTGTTTATACAGATCCTAAATGACAGGCCAGTCCCTCCCTCCTCCATGCCCAGCAACTAAAAAAATACAGTGGGATGGAACATCTTGATTGATGGATGATCCGCCTTGCATAACAGCACGAGGACACAGGCAATAGTGGAAATCTCCTCTTACCTGAACACTCAGAACTTGGGCAGACCCTGCAGTTTATCATGTGACAGTGGTATACAGATCAGCCGAAAAGGTATATAGTGGCAGTATTTTAATGTAAAAAGATGTATAAGCTGTGGGCACTGTGGGGAGGGGGTGCAGATTAACTATTTTCATTTTACTGGGTTTAGTAGTGACACTTTATCTATGGTGTTACTGACTTGCATTTCCATAGATTTAGAGGGGATTGCAAAAATAAAGCCTGTTGACACAGGCCCTAAGGCTGGATTCACACCTAAGCATTTTTAGTGCTGTTTGCATTTTGCACATTTGCACTATAGTAGAGGTCGACCGATATATCGGCCGATTTTTGGCACTTTTTCATTAATCGGCTTTGGCCGATATATTCTGAGAACAGAAGCCGATATAAAAAAAAAAAAAAAAAAAAAAACTTCAGCACGGCTTGGAAATGACATCTCTCATAGAAGTCAATACAAGTTGCCTGAAGTTTCCCGTGCAGTGACTCATCTCTGGGCAGCCTGCCAAGTGAGAGAGAAAAGTGTTACAAATGTTTCTTCTTATCAATGAACTGAACTTGTGAGTAGAAGTTCTCAGTTTAACCATTTAAAGGCTAAATCTTTTTTGACACTTGTAGCTTACAAGTAAAAATCCTGTATTTTCTGCTAGAAAATCAATTGGAACCCCCAAACATTATATATTTTTTTTTAGCAGAGACCCTAGGGAATAAAATGGCGGTTGTTGCAATATTTTATGTCACACGGTATTTGCGCAGCGGTCTTTCAAACGCAATTCTTTGGGAAAAAAATACACTTTAATGAATGTTAAATAAAAAACTTTTTTTTTTCGTCAAAGTTTTGATTACCTGTTTTTGTGCCCGCTTCCTGATTCCCTTACCGAAGATGGCGACGGCAGCACCCGAGAGCCGAGAGAGAGAGATCGGCTTCGGGTGCCGACATCGCGGGCGCCCAGGACAAGTAAGTGTCCATATATTAAAAGTCAGCAGCTGCAGTATTTGTAGCTGCTGACTTAATATTTTATTTTTTTGGCGGAACTCAGCTGCTTTCACACTGGAGCGGGCAGGCGTTGGCGGTAAAATGCAGCTAGTTTTAGCTGCGCTTTACCATAATTTTAGCGGCGATATTCGGCTGCTAGCGGGGTGCTTATAACCCAGCTAGCGGCCGATGAAGAGGTTAAATGCGCCCGTGTAGCACCGCTGCAGAAGCGCTTTGCAGGCGCTTCAGCAGCAGTGCCCATTAATTTCAATAGGCAGTAGTGGTGGAGGAGCGGTATACACCGCTCCAAAGATGCTGCTTGCAGGACTTTTTTTTTTAACGTCCTGCCAGCGCACCGCCTCAGTGTGAAAGCACTCAGGCTTTCACACAGACTGCAGGGGAGCTGTTTTGCAGCCATTTTTACAGGTGCTATTTTTAGCCCAAAAGTGCCTGAAAAACACCCCAGTGTGAAAGGGGTCCAACTGTTAGTTTTTTTTTCCCCCTTCATCTCATAAAATCTAAAAAAAATCGGCCTAACATATCGGCCCAAAAAAATCGGCATCATATATCGGCCATCGGCCGCAGCGATTTCTAAATATCGGCATCGGCCAGAGAAAAACCCATATCGGTCGACCTCTACACTATAGAACGTGTTCCATAGGAAGCCATGTTAAATGGACTGTAGTGCAAATCTGCAAAATGCAAAAAGCACTAAAAATGCAAAGGTGTGAATCCAGCCTTATCGTGGCAAAGGCCCACAGTAACAGAAATGGCCCAAATTAGAGGTCACTCATAGTAAGACAGGGCTCTTCATCTCGCCCTGCATTTCATAGACAAAAGCGGATTATGGAGCTTCATAACAGAAACAGATTAAACGCTCTACAATAAAAAGACAGCTGTTAAACAGAAAGGTCTACTTTTTACCCCTGCCATCATTCTTTACAGCCAACAACCACACATCTCATGCAGGTCCGTGCTTTATTCCCCCACACTAGGGAGAGTTTCCCCTTTCTTGTCCTTGGGATGCACTACCACTCATAGTGAAGGATAATTGGCTTTAAGACTGAGGAAAATGACCCTCTAGGGGTGTATTTATAAAAGTAGTAAATTTGATATTCACTAATTACAGCAAATAAATCTTCATGGTGCATCGGCTATAATTTATAGGGAATTACTGACCACCTGTGAATGAGTGGGGTTTATTTCGAAAACTGAGAATGATCTTCACCAAAGCATTAGGGATCAATAAATCCTTGTTTGTCCCAATATAAAAGGGAACCTGTATCTTGCAGAAAACAACGCTGCTCTCTAGGTAGGAAGGAGAGGATATTGATTTTGTGATTATAAAATTTGAGTCAGTGGTAACAGACCAATACTACATGTTTTCAATGGTATATATGTGGACACTCCTAGGAGGATATGATACCGTGATTCCACCATGCCACATTTACGCCAACACACTTAAAATTGGCTATAACTTGTGGAGCGAGGTATTGTCGTGTCAGTTTATGGGTCAATTCCCATGAGGTACAGCACGTGACTTTATATATGGAAGAGAGGGCGGTTTCCCATTGGTGGGTAGAGTAGTGGTGGCCTAGATCTTCCTCCCATGAAAGAAAAGTTTGTCATGGATATGCAGTAGTGTTTGTCTGCCATCTTACCTTCCTCCTCATGTGTTCATCTAGAGACCAGACCTCCTTCACCTGGCTTCCTTTATAATCTCCTCCCAGCCTGACTCCACCCCAGGCCCTATCACTGAACACTATATTAACCTGTGCACTGCAAGCCTGCTTTGCTGATCAACGTGTTTGTTAGGCATTGTGTGTTTGGGTTCCTGCCTGCCGTGTGCTACGTCTGTCTCTCTGTTACGTTATTGGCTTGTCCCCGACCATCCCTGTCTGCTCGTGACCCTTGACCTTCGGCTCGTTCTTCGTTATCCTTGTCTGCTTGTGGCCCCTGACCTTCGGCTTGTTATTCGGTTCTCTCTATCGTGTGCTGCTGCTTCCCCTTATCCTACGGGGCGTGAGCTAGGAAACTCCAGGGGCCGCGACCTGGTCCCAGCCTGCAGCGTAACATCCTCACCACTAGAGGCCCTGGAGAAGACCAGCTGGGTCTTAGACTCCGCGCCCTGGGGAATCTTGGCTCTCGCTTCCGTTGGGATCCCGGTTGTGCTCCTCTGGTCCCGCTTTCCACAACCACCCAGTTTCCTATCCTCAGAAGCCAGCCATAGGGTTCACTACCTCGCGGTGCACTCCTGTCCCCCTACGGTGTGCATCTGTCACCTGGCCACAGGTGACCCTGACAAAGTTGAGTACTGGGATTAAAAAGGAAGCTCCGTCCACCCCTGCAAAGATTAAAAGCCAGTAGCTACACATACTGCAGCTGCTGACTTAATAGGACACTTGCCTGTCCTGTAGCCCAGCAATGTCGGCACCCGCCTTTGCCAATAAGGGAAGCCGGTAGTGAAGCATTACGGCCTCACGCTGGGTCCCTATTGCGCATGCGGGAGGCACTGCTTCGCTCTCCTACTGACCCGGCAGCGAGGGAAGGAGGGAGCCAAGCTGCTGATGCAATGCGCCGCGGTCTCCCGGAAGTGGGGACTCAGGACCTGTCAAAGACAGCCATCTGCTCCCCCCGGCCCCGAAAGGTGCCAAATGTGGCACCGGGGGGGGGGGGGGGTGGGTTGGAGGAGACAAATGAGCGGAAGTTCCTCTTTTGGGTGGAATTCCGCTTTAACCATGGGAGTCCGTGTGTATACCTTCATTACCGTGATCCCTTCCAAAGCAATATTCCACATACCTTGTCTGTCCCAGCAGGGTGAAACTGCTGAATAGGTACCAGGGAGAACAAATTGGTGTCTTTCAGAAAAAGCTGTAAATTCTGTTGACGAGAAACCTGAGTATGAAAGAGGGAGAGAGTTACATGCATAGATTAAACAGGAATCTGGTTTGCTAGTAAAAAAAATAAAACGTGCCTTTACCCAGAAGGTGGCATGTATTCAAAGGGGTTATAGGCAACCTGCCACAAAGCCAATAACCAACCTCTGAACACTTTGAAAGCAGCATTTTTAGCTTCTAGGCAGCATGCCAATGTCTAGTACACACGATCAGAAAATCGGACAAAAAATACTGCTTTCGAAGACCAAGACTCCGAAGTTGTATTCTGTTGTACAAGAATTTTTGTAACTCTAGTAACCTTGAATTTCGATAAGAGACTAGCATGCAAAAAAATAAATAAAAAATGGACGATCATTCGTACAATATTCTCATCATGTGTACGAGGCTCAACTCTGTGGCAGTTACAGCGAAGCTTACCCAGTTAAGAGTCAGAGCCCTTTAAGAACCATGCCACCTGAAATCCGAGAATATAGCTGGTTCATAGGAGGCTTAAGAGACCAATAACTTTAAAATAATTTTAAAGAGTACCTCCAAATCACGCAATTCTACTAGGCAAGGGACTGAAAGCAGATCGAGAGTACAATGCATGAAATGTTTGTACAGCTTAAATCCAGATCTTAGACTTGCACCTTATGCCTTAAAGAGGAACTGCAATCTACTCACATATTTTGTAATAAAAACATATTTGCCATTCTGAAGCTTCCCTCCAACCACTTTGCATATTTTAAATATTCTGCGATTCTGAACTTGCCAAATATGCTGCAGACATCTCCATCCACTGAGTCTGTCTGCATCCATTTTAACTGTGGGCAGCTGAAGCAGCTGCCTGTTCACTTCCTGGATTTGCACAGATATACATAGAGGCACACCTCTAGCTCAGCAGCTCTCATTTGCCCTCTTATGATTTATCCCCACCTCCCTCCCAGGCAAACTTACGAGAGAGCTGTGCACAATGTCATAAGTCTAGGCTTTTTACCAGAAAACAGGAAGTGGGCTGTATAAAGGTATTTACTGGCAAAAAAAAAGGTTTTACTTCAGCTGCTGGTAAGACAGAAGCTTAAAAGACCCCATTCACTGACTTAAAGCGGAGTTCCACCCAAAAGTGCAACTTCCGCTTTAAGCACTCCTCGCCCCTTACATGCTACATTTTTTTTGGGGGGGGGGGGTACCTTTGTAGTGGGATTTCCTCCTTCCTCTTCTCGGATGCCTAGGCGATTCCTCTCGTCCCCTCCCTGCCAGCAATCTTCTGGGATACGTCACAGGTCCCAGAAGATTGCTTGGCCAATAGCAGAGCACAGTGAGACTCGCGCATGTGCAGTGCGCACCCGGCCGTGAAGCCGTAAGCTGTCACGACCGGGTGCTTACAGTTGCTACTACGGTGGAGAAGAGGGGGAGAGAAGCGAGACTCCGGGTGCCTGCATTGCTGGACCATGAGACAGGTAAGTGTCTGTTTATTCAAAGTTAGCAGCTACACTTTTTGTAGCTGCTGGCTTAACTAAAAAAAAAGGTGGGAACTCGGGTTTAATACATACTTGCAGCACTGAACTTTTCAATAAAAAAAATTGAAGTTCACTTACAATGTGCCTTTGAACTTGTTGGTAAATTCGATTTCTTCAGAAGAGTCAATTTTAGGACAGCCCCCTAATTTCTTGCACATCTCAGCCCTCTCATCTTCTGGGAATGACTTATTACTGCCAGTGCTGGCTCAGCGACTACTTCCCTCCCTACATAACCTTTAAATGTAGCTGATATGGGCAAAGGGGATTACCGTAGAGTTATAGCTCAGTCTGTTAGAGCTGTTGATATCACATCCAAGATTAGCAGTGCTCAGCGGCAACCTTACCACTTTTAGATATCTACAGAAAAGGTTTTTACAGATAAACCTGTATAAAACCTGCATACTTTTATGGGAAGATTGTTACTGAAATTAATTGTCTGGTGACAAGGTCTCTAAGAGCAAATCTGGTTCCAGGCTTTCCAGAAAAAGCAGACTGGGACTGTTGAACGAACATGGAGGTGTGACCAGTCACATGCACACTAGCCATACTCCTTTAGGTGGGAGGATTTCCAGCAAGTATGGCCACAAGGGCCAGACTTAGCCTATCTCACATAACTTCCAGGTAGTGCAGAGGTGGTGCAGGAGTGAACAGAGCATACGTTTTCTGCATCTCTATGTGGCTGCAATGAAGAGCGCATTTAGTAGGCCAGCGTTTCAACTTTTCCAGTTGTTGCACCCATTACAGATATGCAAAAGTCACAAGGCACTCCAGTCCAGAATTTTATTAGGCTGAAGGAAACACCTGCATTGGATGAGGTCACCCTCTCCTTGGTGGCACATAGGAGTGTCCATCCTTCACCATTAGAATCACTCCGTAACCCCCTAAACACCAGAATCCCCTCATTACATTAGAGCCTTTTCATATTACATAGCAATAAAGTCCTCTGTACCCCCATCACAAATAGTCCTACCTTCACATCTCCACCTTGGCTGTGGCATCATGTCAGGGGAAGGGAGGCCAAGACACCAGTCCTCTGCTAAAATGCCCACCCTGGCTCAATGTCATCCCATTTACATGGTGTGGGCAGGTTGGCCACCAACACCATAGCAAATGACTAATTGCGTGGGTTCTGGTCAGCTGTGTGGCAGATCGTGGCAGGGTACTGCAGCCACATTGACTCTGCACCTCCGAGATTACGCAGTGCCCCCCAGCCCCTAAGATGTCACTGGTGCTGGGCACAGGCACAAATAAAATAAAGATCCGGCCCAGATGGCCATCAACAGTGTTGGCCACACATGACCAATTTAAAATGAATCGCCTGCATCAAAATCCACGAGGAGGAGAAAACAGACATCTGTATAACCACATGAATATTTGTGTGGACTCATCCTTTATCTTGACCATTCAATATCTAGCAGACTCAACTGTAGAGAGTAACAAACATCTGAGCCAGAGAAGGTTTAAATTAAAGTGGAAGTAAAGGCCAACTATATGGGTTGTTAAAACATTTCCTCCCTCCGCCTACCCATACTACATAATTTTTAGGGATCAAGAGAAATACCTTTCCCTAAATTAGTTCCCATGGGTTATGTGACTGAGAAACTTTGGCTACCCTACGTCAGGGAGCTCTCAACCACGGCTCTGAATTCCCAAAGTCACGTCACGCACTGACTCCCATTGCCCCCTGTTGTAGCACATTCTCCCTTGCCCCGCACTGACAGAGGAGCCATAGCTTCTGTATCATATGACCACACCAGAATGGACAAAAAGGCATTCCCTCAACTCTAATAAAACTGCATAGGTAGGAAGAGGATCGAGGGAATGGGCCACAGTATAGGGAGGAGCAGCAAGGATTTTTTTTTTACTCTCACTTATAGTAAGTCTTTACTTTCACTTTAAAGGAATATATATGGATACCCACACTCTCCATCCTAGCCAAGGGTGATAAATATATACTTCAAATCTAACTTGTGATAATGTGAACATATTAGTCATGGGTTTCCAGTTTTCCACTCCACTTCTTATACAGATGGGTCATCATGCAGAATGCAGCTTATGCTACATCTTACCTGTAACCAAACTTTCCTGCAGGGTCTATTTTTCCTGCATGTATACTACTGCAAGGGTGGGGGTTCATAGTTCACATGCAGTTACAAGGATGCAAGATTATTGGCAGATCAACATTACTTCTATACTCTTGCAAAAAAAAAAAAAAAAGTGTTACTTGGTCAAAACAAGAAAACATGCAACCACTCCATCCAAGGACTGGTAAGCTGTAATACAATTTTCAGTCCTTGGTGTAAGATATTAGAGGTCGACCGATATGGGGTTTTCTCTGGCCGATGCCGATATTTAGAAATTGGGGCGGCCAATGGCCGATATAAGAGAACAATTTGTGGCCGATATTTTAGGCCGATTTAAAAAAAAAAACCCCACCCACTCCACTCCTTCCTGCTTACTCCTGTCACTCTAGCACACACTTGATTGCCTCAGTACAGATGGCACTGGTTGGCGGCACTGGTTTGGAACTGACAGATGGCACTGGTTGGCGGCACTGGTTTGGAACTGACAGATGGCACTGGTTGGCGGCACTGGTTTGGAACTGACAGATGGCACTGGTTGGCGGCACTGGTTTGGAACTGACAGATGGCACTGGTTGGCGGCACTGGTTTGGAACTGACAGATGGCACTGGTTGGCGGCACTGGTTTGGAACTGACAGATGGCACTGGTTGGCGGCACTGGTTTGGAACTGACAGATGGCACTGGTTGGCGGCACTGGTTTGGAACTGACAGATGGCACTGGTTGGCGGCACTGGTTGGCGGCACTGGTTGGCGGCACTGGTTGGCGGCACTGGTTGGCGGCACTGGTTGGCGGCACTGGTTTGGGCGGGTGACATTGGCTGGCAGTGGCGGGTGACACTGGCTGGCAGTGGCGGGTGACACTGGCTGGCAGTGGCGGGTGACACTGGCTGGCAGTGGCGGGTGACACTGGCTGGCAGTGGCGGGTGACACTGGCTGGCAGTGGCGGGTGACACTGGCTGGCAGTGGCGGGTGACACTGGCTGGCAGTGGCGGGTGACACTGGCTGGCAGTGGCGGGTGACACTGGCTGGTGGCACTGATTGGCACTGGCTGGGGGCACCGACAGATGGCACTGGCTAATGGCACCGACACTGGCTGGTGGCACCGACAGATGGCACTGACTGGGGGCACTGATTTTCAGTGGCACTGGCAGGTTTCACACTAAGCCGAGTATGTGTGAAACTGACAGAGGAGAGAGAGCTGTAAAAATTGAGCTTGATGGGGGGGTGGGCGGGACCCAGAAGCTAAATGACACCAGCCAATGATTGAGCTGCTTTAGAAAGGGGGTGGGGCCACATACACGTAGCGGCCCGCCCAGATACCATCCCATTGGCTGGTGTAATATATCTGCTGGGTCCCGCCTACCCTGGCCGGGTCCCGCCCACCCCCGGCATCGAGCTGACAGCTCCTCTCTCTCCTCTGTTACTTGCAGTTTCACACGCACAGCGCAGCGCTTGATGCTGCTGGAGCCGCTGAGTGTGGGGAAGGGAGGAGGTAGGGCAGCCAGTGTAAAATATCGGCCCCGTTTTAATAATAATCGGCCAATTCCGATTTATCAAAAATGCCCAAATATCGGCTGACCTCTATGAGATATACTTTGACATACATTATAAAAAAACTGTGGACCAGACACATGGTTTTAAACCAACCCCCTAAAAAGGGACCTGCAAGGAAGAGTGTTGTGGCACAGCTAAAGCCCCAATGCAGCAATGAAGGCCGACAGTGTCCGATATCTGAAAGCAGTTAGCTCCGGTGTAAGCATGCTGCTGTAGAGGTGAACAAAGTTTCACATCATGGAGTAGGCTCAACTGACAGATTAAAGCCACAACAGGTGTCCTTTAATAAAAAGATGTAGGTGGCAAATCTTACCTTTAGAGAAGCCTCCAGGTTGTCTGCAAAACATTCCTGTGTTGACTTACAGATGTTAAGCTCAGTATTGTTGATAAGTGAAAGGTAATCCCCAAGTCTCTCATAAAGATCCCCATCTAAACACTACAAAATGTAACAAAGAAAGAAAAAAATAAATAGTGAGTGTCAATACAATCTTAAAGATATTACTGGAGAAGAATAGTAACAGATTCTTTAAACCATGGCATGTTCCCAATTAACTAACCAAAATATAAAAATTAAGGATACAAATGGCCTTCATTGGTTTACGGTTTCACAAATATTTTTGATAGAGTAGGAAACTGCTAAAATCTGTGAAGTAACATTTTTGCTGCCTGGGTCCTGTTGGGCAGATTTCTCGCCATTTCCTGTCCGGGAGATGTAAAAGTAGCAAGAATCTACCTAAAGTGAGGGGAATTTTTTTTTCATACAAGTGTCCCAAATGGAAGACCTACCTCACCACAGTGAAGATTTGAGGTGTTTGTTTTCTTCCTGTTCTGGCACTCTTCACCTGGAAATGGGGGGAAAATCTTTCGTCCAAGCAGCAGCAATAAAATCCCATGAGAGGTTTAAACCTTTATTTACTTTTTTTTTACTGCTGCCTGCGTCTCCACTGCAGTAATATCGATATTCCCATCGTACACTTTAAGCCTGGATAAGGCTTTAGGAGTAGCGGATGCTGCAGCACCAAACAGATAGAACATCACAGATCAAATGTACGCCAGCACACCAGGGATCGTCAATTTACATCCAAATCTTTAAGAATTATCATTTAATAAGAATAGAGACAGACCGTGCAACATTTCGGAGCCGCGCATGACCCCGTCGCCAGGCATGTGCGAAGCGGGGTGGCCAAACTCACTTTACTATGATAATAAATAAGTACTCAAGACTTTCCTGTCTTAGGTAGGAACCCAACTACACTACATTATGCATCATATTATACTTGATACAGCTGGAGGATGTGGCGGGAACAATGACAGATTATCACAAGCCACCATTTCTGTGTCAAATTAACAGACTTTTAAAGCAAGGTTTGATCAACTCCAGTCCTCAAGGCGCCCCAACAGGTCAGGTTTTCAGGCTTTCCATTATTTTGCACAGGTGATTTGATCAATTTCACTACCTTAGTAATTATCACAGCCGTTTCATCTGAGGGAAATCCTGAAAACATGACCTGTTGGTGCGCCTTGAGGACTGGAGTTGAGAAACACTGTTCTAAAGCATGTAAGAAAAAATAAATAAAAAGTTTGAACACTGTGTGGCGCTAGTTGCTTTACTTTTATTACACATTTGTTTAGACCCGTCAAGCACCAATTCGCAGCAGTGATTACTTAAACAACCACTTGAACAAAGGTTCATGCCAAGAAAAGTGTTTGCATCATGAGTTAGACAATTCATAACTTAACCAGATAAGGCACGGTTCAAGCAGCGATGATAGGATCTGCAAACTTTAACGGAGATAGAAACAGGAAAAGCATCAGATTAAACAAACATTCCTTCATATGTAAACCGATAACAATCATTAGAAAGTGACAGCACGCGTACTTGTTGGCTTTTTTGTACCATTCCTATAGTGAAGGTGGTCATATCTGGTGGCCACTAGGAAGAGCCTCTGGAGGGGTCCTGAACCTGAGTGGAGGTCTCAGGTAAATGTCTGGGTTTAGCTTATGGAATAAGGTAGGGGGATCGTTCTGCAAATACCTCCAGTGCCTATTTTTAAGGAGGGGAAAAAAAAGCAATTGGACAGGGGTTTCTAAGCTGCAGTGTTATTGCCCAAGTAGTTGCCAGTGTCTAGCGCTTTTTCGTATCGCCTAATTGGGCTGAAATACGCACGTTCTTGGACAAATGAGAGATCATTTGGATTTGCAGGCACAATCATAAAATTAACTTGACACTATCAATATGTTCATAAAAAACAGTAAACTAGTTTAAAGGACCAGCTTCACACCTCCGTAGTGCGTTTAACGCATGTTACATGGCACATTAATGTGTTTTAAGTCAGACCACCAATTGTGAACACTGCCAATACACCAAAAACATCTCATCTTTTTTGGGAATACGACACTGCAACATATGATGGCACACTGTAAGTGCACTGCAACATATCTGGCACAATGCACTAAAGCAGTGCACTCAAAATTAATGGAACTGCAACACACTAACCAAAACACTGCGTGTATTGCACACTTGTTTAGGGGTGTCAAGCAATTGGGAGTTAATAGATTCCCCTGGCCAGAATATTACATTTATTCTGGCCTTTGGAATGCATTAAGGCTCAAACGCTAGAAGTGTCTAGCGTTTTAGATGAGTATGTTTTTTCTGCTCAAAAGCTCCTCTCCAGAATGCACTAGTGATGTGTTTTTCAGCCTGTAAACATGTATGTGTGCATGGATATGTTTTTTTATAGGCTGCAGAAGAAAAAACATATGCCAGTAAATGCAGTCTTTAAAGTGGTTGTAAACCCTTCTATACACCCAGTGAAGTGATTGGGCTCAGGTGATAGAGATGAAAGTTCAGGTAGCTAGTGACAGGTTTAGCGGGTAGATCGCCACCGCTCAGTGCACAGCTCCAAGCATCCACTGTTGCCAAATAAAGAGAGTATCAGGCATTTCATAATCTTACAGAACAAGGAAGATTCTGCTAGATGTCATGTCCTACTAGCAATCCTGTGTCTGTTGGCAAATTCCTACTAATAGATTCAATAAAGACTACTTAACTGCTACTAGAAGCATTGCTCTAGTGGCAAAGATGCCATAGAATCTTGTTAACTAGTGAGCAATGCCAAATAAATAGGCAATTACTGCCAGTGACCAATTCCTAGTGTGACGTGACATTTAAGCAGAAGGAAGAAGCAAAGAATAAATAAAAAGGCAACGCTATTCTGTTGCATACCTATTTGGGTTTTGTGTGCATCTTTTTTCCCCCTACATCCTACACACTAAATTCCCTTTAAACACAAAAATAGCATCCACTTACTGGATTTCTGTAAACCCCACCCCCCACCAGAAAACGTCCAGTAAACAACAGTACATATCGTTCTTTTGAAAAAAACAGTCTGAGAATGGTGTCTTTCCATTTTTGGTATATGGATTGGCATCATTGATTCGCTTTAATCAATTTTTAGAAGTTTGTGACTACATCCATTACTGATTGTATGGATTTTGCTACACAGGTCAAAAAGATGGGCAATAAATGCTTTAGTGTAAACAGTATTCTACTGGGAAATAAGTGAATTAAAATTTACTTCTCATTGATTACAATGGCCTTGTCACCAACGTGTCTCCAGTCATTCCCAAAATCAAAAGATAAACATTACCAGTTAATGAGTACTGCATGGACCACATTGATAACTAATAATTTTAAATCCGTTCAACAAACATTTCTCCGAGCCAGAAACTGGAGAAGAGTAAAGTAATTTAATGGATAAGAAAAAAATGGGCAGTGTTGCCCATACCAACCAATTGTTCTGTCAGTTCTAGTACAAGTTTAAAATGTAATGTCTAGGCATACAGTGCATTCGGAAATTATTCACAGCACTTCACTTGTTCCATATTGTTATGTTACAGCCTTATTCCAAAATGGAATTCATTATTTTCCTCAAAATTCTACAAAACAATACCCCATAACGACAACGTGAAAGAAGTGTTTGAAATCTGTTCAAATAAAAAAAAACTAAAACAAATCCCTTGTACATAAGTATTCACAGCCTTTTTGCTCAATACTTTATTGAAGCACCTTTGGCACCAATTATAGCCTCAAGTCCTTTTGAGTATGATGCTACAAGCTTGGCACACCTATATTTTGGGCAGTTTCTCTCCTTTGTAGGACCTCAAGCTCCATCAAGTTGGATGGGGAGCGTCGGTGCACAGCCATTTTCAAATCTCTACTGGGATGTTCAAATCGGGTTCATGTCTGGGCCAATCAAGAACGTTCACAGAGTTGTCCCGTAGCCACGCCTTTATCTCGGCTGTGTGCTTAGAGTCGTTGTCCTGTTGAAAGATGAACCTTCGCCCCAGTCTGAGGTCCAGCGCGCTCTGGAGCAGGTTTTCATCAAGGATGTTTCTGTACATTGCTGCATTAATCTTTGCCTCGATCCTGACTAGTCTCCCAGTTCCTGCTGCTGGAAAAAAACATACCCACAGCATGATGCTGCCACCACCATGCTTCAGTGTAAGAATGGTATTGGCCAGGTGATGAGCAGTGCCTGGTCTCCTCAAGACATGACACTTGCTATTCAGGCCAAATAGTTAAATCTGTTTCATCAGACCACAGAATTTTGTTTTTCATTGTCCGAGTACTTCAGGTGCCTTTTGGCAAACTCCAGGCAGGCTGTCATGTGCCTTTTTTCTGAGTGGCTTCCGTCTGGCCTGATTGGTGGAGTGCTGCATAGATGGTTCTACTGGAAGGTTGTCCTCTCTCCACAGAGAAACACTGGAGCTCTGTCAGAGTGACCATCGGGTCAGTTTGGCCAGGTGGCCCGCTCTAGCATAAGTCCTTGTGGTTCCAAGCTTCTATTTATGGATGAGGAGGCCACTGTGCTCATTGGGACCTTCAATGCGGCAGAACTTTCTGTACCCTTCCCCAGATCTGTGCCTCGATACAATCCTGTCTCGAAGGTCAGACAATTTCTTGGACGTCATTGGCTTGGTTTGTGCTTTGATATGCACGCTTAACTGTGGGACCTTACATAGGCGTGTGCCTTTCCAAAGCATAACCAGTCTATCAACTGAATTTACCACAGGTGGACTGCAATCAATTTGTAGAAACATCTCAAGGATGAACAGGATGCACCCAAGCTCAATTTTGAGTATCATGGCAAAGGCGGTGAATACTTAGGTATATGTGATTATTTTTTTATTTTTAATAAACTTGCAAAGATTTCAAACAAACTTCTTACACGTTGTCATAATGGGGTATTGTTTGTAGAATTTGAAAAAATAATAAATTTGATCTATTTTGGAATAAGGCTGTAACATAAAATGTGGAAAAAAGGGCTGTGAATACTTTCCGGATGCACTGAATATTGGTGGTAAATGTTCCAAAGCAGAGTAAAAAAAATTATAAAATGATATACAGTATATTCAACCTGTATATGTACAACCCAATAACCTGGTTGTAATATTAAAACCACTACATACAAGACTACGTTCAGAAGGAACTTTAGCACAAGCTCACTGGCAACGGCGCTCTGAAAGCCGGAGACAGCTGGCAATCAGGCATCTGGGTGGTACCTGATATTTTTCATGGTCCTGCCAGGCAGTGTTAATTTTGGCAGCAAATTTCGATTTAGTTTTAGTCTTGGGACTAAAATGGCATTTTAGTTTTAGTCCCATTTTAAGTCTTCTGCAATTGTTTTAGTCGTATTTTTTCTGTAAAACATGTCACTATTGTTTCGCTGCAGGATAAAGTGGTTGAACTATTAGACCCCAAACCTCCATTCTCAAAATCGTCTTTGGAAAGGAGGCTGTATTTGCGCCATTCATAAAATCCCCAACAGATTTATAGAACAAAATATTCTAAAGGACAATATTTATATCCAACAGCAATACTACATTTCAGACAGAACTCGACTAATGTGGTGATAGGAAGAATACAATGACTCAAGACAGTTTCCTGTGGTATTCATAGTTGTGGTTGAAAAAATTAGAGCGCATATAAAGAAACTATGGGAAGAGAATACAGTAAAAGCTATTTTTCCTGCAGAGTCATGGTGTTGTGATATACCAACCTTCCTCTCCTCATCTGTAATGAAACAAACCATCGGTAATTTAAAGAGGAGGTCCCCCCGAAAAAACTTTTTTGAAAGCCAGCATCTACAAATACTGCAGCTGCTGACTTTTAAAAAAAATAGACACTTACCTGTCCAGTGCACCCGCGATGTTGGCAGACAAGGCTGAGCAATTGCTCGGTCCTCGGATGCTGCCACCGCCATGCTCAGTGAGGGAATCAGGAAGCGGCTTCACTGCCCGGTTCCCTACTGCCCATGCGCGAGTAGCACAGCGCGCCATCACTGGTCCCCGCTCTCTCCTGGGAACAGTGCGTTTCCCAGAAGACAGCGGGGGGTGACGCGAAGGGGCGTGACTCCAGCGGGAGTCGATACCAGGAAGTGGTGCAAATACCTGTTTTATACAGGTATCTGCACCCCCCTCCCCCCTGAAAGGTGCCAAATGTGACACCGGAGGGGGGAGGGTTCCGAAAAGCGCAAGTTCCATTTTTGGGTGGAACTCCACTTTAAAGTGTTGGCGTACAATTTTCCACCTATAGGAAATCATGTCTTGCTATATGAAGCAGTAAATCGCAGTCCTGTAACAGTTTCTATTGACCATAGAGAGGTCTCAGTCTCCTGAGCGTACATCACTTCAGTGTCAGGTGACTGCAGCATGCAGTACCAACTACAGCCTCTACATGTGATCTAATATTGACAAATTATGGCACCCTAAACTTATGTGAAAATACAGAAATTAATGCAAATTTATAATCAAATTTTAATGCAAGCTGAGAGAGTACACCATTTTAACCTGGTATCAGCCTCCTGCAGTCCCTGCACAGCAGAGTTGAGACTGGAAGAGAGAAGCCCCAAAATTAGCCAGTCAGGTCATGTGCCCACATTAAACATGCTGACAGGAGGAGAAAGCAGACTGACAAGGAAAAAGTAACAAGTACATCACTGTGCTGCTTTCAACCTGGAAGTCTAGGGCCATATAGCAATAGCAAATATTGTGTAGGACAACTCTGGACTGAAGGTATCACAGAAGCTTTTTTATTCCATCTTTTTAATGAACCATTTTCTCTTTGACTAGAGTTTGGTTTAGAGAAATCTGCACTCGTTTCCTGGCTGGCATGTACATTAATTTAATTTAGCACTATGAGTATGCCAAGAGCTCTAGCTTCATTTTGGCTTTAATTTGCACACTTTTATGGTCAGTGTCCCAGAAATGACTTGAGCCAAAAGATGGCCAGGCAAATCACTTTTTTTTTTAAATGAAAATCAGAAACAGCACTTTCTGCATTTGTCTTGGTGCAACTTTAAGTGGTTGTACAGAAAATAGGATTTTTATAACAGCTTACCTGTAAAATCCTTTTCTTGGAGTACACCACGGGACACAGAGCTAGTCATTACATAATGGGTTAAGGGTCACCAGCGGTGATTGGACACTGGCACAACCAATGGAAGACAGTTCCCCTCCATATAACCCCTCCCATCAGGGAAGTACCTCAGTTTTGTAGCAAAGCAGTAAGGTTCCCATAAGAAGGGGGGGACCTCTGTGTCCCGTGGTGTACTCCAATAAAAGGATTTTACAGGTAAGCTGTTATAAAAATCCTATTTTCTTTATCGTACACCACGGGACACAGAGCTAGTCATTACATAATGGGACGTCCCAGAGCAATGCTCATATGAAGGGGGGGAGACACAGATCAAAACAGGCCGCTTGCGGACCAGAAGCCCTATACTGCTGCCTGCAGCACACTTCGCCCAAAGGCGGAATCCTCATGTCCTTTCACATCTATTTGATAGAATTTGGAAAATGTATGGACTGAAGACCAAGTTGCAGCTTTACAGATCTGAGCCATCGAAGCCTGGTGGTGCACTGCCCATGAAGCACCTATCGCCCTGGTAGAGTGCGCCTTAACAGGAAAAGGAGGAGTCCTGTTCTTTAAACCATAAGCTTGAATAATTACTTGTCTAATCCACCTGGAAATGGTGGATTTTGATACCGCTTGGCCCTTCTTGGGCCCATCTGGTAAAATAAACAAAACATCTGTTTTACGTATCTGAGCGGTTGCTTGCAGATACACCTTTACCGCTCTCAGTAGATCTAGAGAGTGTAATAATTTTTCCCCCGCCGTCCGCGGGTTTGGAAAAAAGGAAGGCAGAACAATGTCTTGATTCAAGTGAAAAGCCGACACCACCTTAGGTAGAAAAGCCGGATGGGGTCGTAGTACGATTTTGTCCTTGTGACAAATTAGATAAGGCTCTTTACAAGAAAGAGCTGCTAGCTCTGATACTCTCCTAGCAGAAGCTATAGCAATCAGAAAGGCCAACTTCCTACTCAATATAATTAAAGGAATATGGCGAATAGGTTCAAAAGGTTGCTTTTGCAACACTGACAATACCAAATTCAAATCCCATGGACACAAGGGAGTCCTAACTGGAGGATTTATCCTCAGTACCCCCTTAATGAATGTCCGAACTAGGGAGTGAGATGCCAATGGTCTCTGAAAGAAGACTGATAGAGCCAATATTTGCCCTTTGATGGTGCTAAGGGCTAAATTCATATCCACTCCTAACTGGCAAAAAGCAAGAATCCTACTTATTTCATATTTCTGAGGATTCCAACATCTGGATTCACACCAGGAAACGTATGCTCTCCAGACTCTCTGATAGATGAGTCTGGAGGCTGGCTTTCTAGCATTAATGAGCGTAGAAAGAGCCGGACCAGAGACCCCTCTCTTTTTAAAAATGTGGGTCTCAGCAGCCAGGCCGTCAACTTTAGCCTTTGTAAGGAAGGGTGGAATACTGGACCCTGTGACAGCAGGTCGTGTCGAAGTGGAAACTTCCAGGGCCTTCCTATCGCCATTTTTACAATCTCGGCGTACCAAGGCCTCCTGGGCCAGTTTGGGACCACTAGGATTACTGGTATTCCCTCCTCCTTGATCCTGCGAAGCAGTCTTTGTAGAAGAGGGATCGGAGGGAATGCATAGATCAGTGAGAACTGATTCCATGGAGTTATTAGAGCGTCTGTATTATTAGAGCGTCTGTCCCGTAGGCTAGAGGATCTCTCGTTCTGGACACAAAGTTGTCCAATTTCTTGTTGAACCTGGCAGCTAGCAGGTCTACATCTGGGTTTCCCCATCTCAGACATATGGCCTGAAAGATCTCGGGGTGAAGAGACCACTCTCCTGGTAGCAGCTGCTGACGACTCAGGTAGTCTGCTTGCCAATTTTCTATCCCTGGAATGAAGATTGCAGAAAGGCAAGGTACATGCTCTTCTGCCCATGCCAGGATCCGGTTCACCTCTCTTTGGGCTGCCCGACTGCGGGTGCCTCCTTGGTGATTGATGTAAGCTACTGCAGTAGCATTGTCGGATTGAACCCGAACTGGGTAGCCCTGTAACCTGTATGTCCAGGTTTTGAGGGCTAGATATACCGCCCGGATCTCTAGCACATTGATGGGCAGGATCCCCTGAGTCTTGGCCCAGGTTCCCTGGGTAGAAGCCTCCTCGAATACTGCACCCCAGCCCGATAGGCTGGCATCCCTAGATACCACCTTCCAGGCCACTGGGAGGAAGGACTTTCCCTTCCGTAAATTCCTGGCTTCTAGCCACCAATCGAAGCTGTGGCGTACTTGTGAGGACAGGCGCATGGGTATATCCAGAGCTTGGCTCTTCCTGTTCCAGGAAGCTAAAATATTGCCTTGAAGTAGTCTCGAATGAAACTGGGCGTAAGGGACCGCCTCGAAGGAGGCTACCATCTTTCCCAATAGTCTCATGCAAAGGCGAATAGACGGCCTCTTGTTTGCTTTGACCTTGTGGATCAGGTCTTTCAGAGACTGTATCTTCGGTTCTGGCAGGTATACCCCGTTTTGGGCTGTATCTATGATCATGCCCAGGTACACTATCCTTCTTTGGGCCTGGAGAGAGGATTTTTGTAAATTTATAATCCATCCTAAATGCTCCAGGTATCCTACTGTAGTGTGTACAGCGTGACCCAATCCCTCCTTTGACTGATCTATTACTAGTAGATCGTCCAGATAGGCTGTTACCGCAATGCTCTGTGTTCTTAGGTTTGCTAACAGAGGAGCTAGCACCTTTGTGAATACTATGGGCGCGGTGGCTACACCAAACGGCAGAGCCACAAATTGAAAGTGGCGATCTTCTACCGCAAACCTTAGGAATCTTTGGTGAGCGGGGAGGATGGGTATGTGTAAATGTGCGTCCTTGATATCTATGGGCGCCATGAATTTTCCGCCCTTTAAAGTGGCGGCCACGGATCGGATCGTTTCCATTCGAAAATGGCGATCGTTCAGGAACAGATTTAGGGATTTTAGATCCAGGATGGGTCTGACATCTCCATTTGGCTTTGGAATCACAAAGAGGTTTGAGTAAAAACCTGAACCTCGCTCTTTTTGGGGTACGTCTGTAACTACCCCTTGAGCCATTAAGTGATTCAAACCTTTGAAGGATTCTCTTTTTTGTGGATCCTTGGAGAGTCTTGAACCTCGGAATTGAGAAGGTGGGATCTCTCGAAATTCCAGTTTGTACCCTGAGGATATTGTGGATACTACCCAATTGTCCTGGATTTCTGACCACCAAGTCACTCAGAACTGACAAAGCCTTCCTCCCACTCGGCCGAGCGGGGGCGCCCCTTCACTGAGAGGCTTTGGGGGCTTGCTTATTAGCTCTTGCACCCCACGGCTTCTTGTTCTTCTGAGCTTGCCCCTTGGCTTTTGTGGGCGGCTAAAACAGGCCGCCGCCACTGGTTGGAGTCAGATTTCCCGGGAGCTGGGGAGAGAGAGCGTTTAAATCAAGATCTCTTGTTTTTCTTTCTCTCAGGTAAAAGTCGTTTTACCACTTGATATCTTCTGTATATATTTTTCTAAATCTTCCCCAAATAGGCGTTCGCCATGGAACGGGAACTTGCCAACAGCTTTTTGCATGGGGTTTCCGCTGACCAATGCTTAAGCCAAAGTACTCTGCGCATCTGTACCAGCTGGAGTGTAAGGCGTGATGCCTGTATGATAGAATCTCTCATGGCATCCACTGTGAAGCATAAGGCTTTAGGCAAATTTTCCCAATTTCTAGCCTGCTCTGAAGGCAGTTCCTTCAGCCCCTGCTTTACCTGTTGGCTGATGACCTGACACATACCGACTGCTGCTACTGCAGGTTGGGTAATTGAGCCGGCCAAAAGGAAGGAGGATTTCAACTTCCTCTCAGAAGGATCTTTTAAACCCTTGTACATTATCCACCGGACATGTCAGGTTTTTATTTACACAAGAAATAGCCGCAACTACCGTTGGCAGGCTCCATTTCTTTAAAAAAATTTCCCCCATAGGATAAAGAATGTTAAACCTTTTTGGAGGTGAGAAACGCTTATCTGGATGTTGCCAGTTTGCGTATATTAGATCCTCTAGTAACGGATGAACCGGGAAGGAGCATGCACCTTGCAGGGATCTTAATGACCCTAGGGAGGAGACAGGTAATTCCGTTACCTCCGCAGAGGTTAACTTAAATGCACTGCTATAGCATTGTACCTGTGACCTTAAAATCTGGCTCCTCATCCTCTGCTGATGTAGCCTCCTCCTCCTCATCCTCCTCCCTCAGGTACTTCTGAAGGGAGGTCCAATACTGGAAGAGACCTGCTTCGCTTATTGTCCCTTTTTAGAGGACTTAGCGATTAAGGTAGCAATTTTCCTCCAGATTATTTAGGGCAGCTGATAAAGTGTCCTCAGTGACATATACAGGCCCAGGCTTCACTGGGGAAGCCGCCATACCTGACAGAGGTAATGGCTCATCCTGAACAGGTGCATTTAGCAACACAGGAGAGAAAGGTACCGAGTCAGCACAGTTCGAGCCTCCTCTCAGGCGGTGGTGCTTTCTTATCTCTTTTTGTCCGTATTACTTCCCCTGGAAGGCTTACTGTTTAGACAAAATACAAGGTACCTAAATGCATATACTACCGTGTTCAGTTTAGCAAATACATTAAGTATGCAACTTTTAACACATAACTATGCATAACATGGATGTCTTCTAGGAAGTACCCAATCCAACCACATGGAGTCTTACGTCCCTGTATAGCTGCTGTGTTTCTCTGCCAGGAACAAGAGAACTAACGAGCTTGCTTGCTGCTGCAGTGCTCACACTGACAGTCTTTTAAATTTGGCGCCGTTTCTGTGCCTGCGCGCGCCACGTGCCCGCGCACGCCTTCGCCCCCCCCCCCTCCGATAAAGCGCGCTCCCGCGCGCGCGCGGCCCTTAGCGCTATGGCGGTGGCCATAGGGAGAGAGGACTCTCATCAGCCCTTGTTCCCACTTACCTGCATCTGCAGGTGTCTGGTCGGCCACCGAAAGGAGGATCGGGGTGCCCCAGCAAGCTCAGCAGCGGAGGTGACGAGCAGTGTACTTCGCCGAAGCCGACACTGAACAGAGTGAGGTGAGTATATTCAGCTCTTTACTCCCCCCAGTGGTGGAAAAAAAGAAGACATCCATTTTTTGAAAAAGGTCCCAACCTAGTTATGGACCTTCTAATCTCACCTTATCCACGCCGCAGGTTTTTCTGCTGAAAGATTTCAGACAGATACCAAACTTCACCCTTCACGGTGGGCTATGTGTGCCAACCTTCAGGGATATGGGTTCCTATTTAAAGGATACCTCTCCCCTGGGCCTTGTACAAGACTCTTACCAGGACTTTATAGCGAAATAGCGAAAGTGCTGGATCTTAGAGCCCAGTCCTCCGAAGAGAGACATTACAGGCGACGCCTCATGGATGAGGCCCGGATCCCATCCAGATTCAGCTCATTTGTAGGCGTCTTGGATAGCTCTTTTACCCCCAGAGGGTCTCTTTGGTAGAGCTTTCCTTTAGCACCTCCTAACGCGTCCAACACCTTTCGACACTGGCGAAAAAACTGAGGTACTTCCCTGATGGGAGGGGTTATATGGAGGGGAACTGTCTTCCATTGGTTGTGCCAGTGTCCAATCACCGCTGGTGACCCTTAACCCATTATGTAATGACTAGCTCTGTGTCCCGTGGTGTACGATAAAGAAAGTTTTTTTTTTTACCTCAACGCATTTTCTGCATTAAAGTAAAAAACAAACAGTCTGTGTTCAGCTCCCCTCCCCTCCTATCTATCCCCTCATCTCCAACCTCACTGGACATGGAAGCAGAAGCAAGAGCCGTTGGCTCCTTTTGCTGTCAATCAAATCCTGTAAAGTGTGTGGGCAGGACTGAGCCAAGCTGCACAGTCAATGGACAAAGAGCCTGGCCCTCAGTGAGAGGTCTGCTATGGGGGAAGGAGGGAGGGGCAAGGAGAGCTGGCTGGGAGACCGCAGAAGAGGAGGATCGGGGCTTGAAAGGGTCAGGTTCATCAAGTGCCTGTCTGCCGAAGGTGACAGGTGGTTTAAGTCTTGCAGCAGCATGTGTGCACCTCTTTCCACTGCCATTGCAACTTAAGGGGGAATGGTTGGGATGGTGGAAGTTGTTGAAAACTGTTTAAATCGCATGTGTTTATTTTCTTCCAACCTCAAGTGCAAACAAGCCCTATATTAGATCTTTTTCTGCCAACTTAAAGTGGTTGTAAACGATCACCTTGTAAAACAACCCATTCAGTTTAAAATAGTAATGAAAGCCAAAACATTTTTGTAAAGATATAAAAAAACAGAATACTTTTTTTTAAGTGATCACATTCTCTGTTCTCAGCTGCATAAGAGCTGGGGGGAGGAAAAGCATCAGCACACCAAGCTTGCTAGTGAATGACTGTGCAGGGGGGGGGCATGTCAGGACAAGTCTGATCATTTGAGTGTAAACGGCATTCCCACCATAGCTAGAGAACTGACCACGATGTGCGCTCCTGCTTAGTGTGGCAAGTTTTAATAGGAATGCAAAGGGACTAGCAGGAACACCAGAGATTTCACACAAAGGACGCAAAACAAAGAACAGGATACTTTTATACAAGTACATGGTACAGCAGGCACATATCAGGAATATGAAGTGTTGAGGTAACAAACACTTAAATTTTTTAAAGATGTAGGCAATCAGGACCCCTTAAGGTCCCTTTATACCAGTGGTTCTCAACCTGGGGGGTCGAATGATGATTTTCCAGGGGTCACCGAATCCTGGGCTGTTCCTGAAGGCTGCGCTGCTTTCCCAGCCTCTTCGCAGCTGGCCATTCAGTTCACGGCATGGCTGGGGGACAGAGACTAGAAGTCAGCTGACTGGTGAGGAATGTGAAGTGGGAGGGGCTGGAGGAGACCCTAGCTCCTGATTTCGGCATAGGTGTCACTGCTACGAGACACCACAAATTGGGAGACACAGTGAAGCCGGAGACACAGTGAGTAACACTACCTGTAATTATAGTTGCGATTAAAAGTCATCACTACAGTTCTCAGATCATCAGATGACCTTAATCAAGAGCACCTAAGTTGGCTCATCAGAACTCCCCCCAGCATTGCCACTGAACCCCACCCCCCCCCAGCACAGCCACTGATCCCATTCCCCCCACCAGCACTGCCACTGATCCCATTCCCCCCACCAGCACTGCCACTGATCCCATTCCCCCCACCAGCACTGCCACTGATCCCATTCCCCCCACCAGCACTGCCACTGATCCCATTCCCCCCACCAGCACTGCCACTGATCCCATTCCCCCCACCAGCACTGCCACTGATCCCATTCCCCCCACCAGCACTGCCACTGATCCCATTCCCCCCACCAGCACTGCCACTGATCCCATTCCCCCCACCAGCACTGCCACTGATCCCATTCCCCCCACCAGCACTGCCACTGATCCCATTCCCCCCACCAGCACTGCCACTGATCCCATTCCCCCCACCAGCACTGCCACTGATCCCATTCCCCCCACCAGCACTGCCACTGATCCCATTCCCCCCACCAGCACTGCCACTGATCCCATTCCCCCCACCAGCACTGCCACTGATCCCATTCCCCCCACCAGCACTGCCACTGATCCCATTCCCCCCACCAGCACTGCCACTGATCCCATTCCCCCCACCAGCACTGCCAATGATCCCATTCCCCCCACCAAGGAGTAAGACAAAAAAAAATAGAGAATACATGGAATGAAGAGGAAAAAAGAGGGGGAGGAACAAAGAAAAAAGGAGAGAAAGAATAAGAGAATGAAGAGACGGCTAGAGAGGGCTGGGGGAAAAAAGAAATTAGGATAGAGAGAGATAAAAAGGGAAAGAAAAGGTGAAGAGAAAGAGTGGTACATCCTAAAATGTACTATAAGGGGTTTTAATACTCTGAGTGGAAGGGACTCCGGGAGCGCTAAATGTCCGGGGGTTAGGGGCGCAAATTAGTTGTCTTGCCTTGGGTGCTGACAACCCACGCTACGAAAATAATTTTACTGTTAGGGGTCCCCACAACTTGGAAAATTTTATCAAGGGGTCACGGCACTAGAAAGGTTGCTTTATACAATTTACTGGAACTGTCCTGTAACCCACATTTATACAAGGAGGAGCAATGAGATATAACCATTTAAATAAAAAATAAAATTAAAAAAATAAAACAAAAAAAAACAAACACTTGACAACCTTGACTGGCACTTTTGTAAATGAGGCCAGCAAACTGTTCGTTCCAGCAACCTCAATTCAATGCAGGGGAGATCAGCAAGCAGAATCTCTAGTCTTTCACCTCTCCTCAATCTTTACTAGCTCCTGTGGCCAGAAGGTAGAAATAATGTGCCTTTACAGCTGCAGAAATTGCTTCAAATAGCAGAAAGCCATTTGATCATTTTAAAGCAAACTTTCTGTGAGCTTGTGATTGCATAGAGTTAGGCCCCTTTCACACTGAGGCGTTTTTACCACGTTTTCGCGGTAAAAATAGCACTGTACTAACGCCTGAAATAATCCTGCCCCAGCATTCTCAATGTGAAATCTGAGGGCTTTCACATTGAGGCGTTGTGCTGGCTGGGCGTTGAAAAAAATCCTGCAAACCGCTTTTTTAGAGCAACTTTAGGGCGCATAAAATAGCGCTGTAAAAACGCCTATCCCCATTGAAATGAATGGGAACCGCGGTAAAAACGCATAGGCATAAGCGTTATTTTAAAAAATACCGCTGACGCGTATGCGGTTTTACTGCGTTTGCGATATTTTTAGCGCGAACGCGGTAAAAACGCGGTACAAAATCTCATAATTTTTTTGCGTTTTTTCAACACCTCAGTGTGAAAGGGGCCTATTGTGAATTTTCTTGATAAAAGATTACCTTTCTTTGAATTTTATACAGGTCTCTGGCCCTGCTTTTTTTTTTAACGTTTTCTGGTTCCCCAACCCCCCCACCCCCAAAAAACAAACAAATCTGTAGTTCTTTAGGTGTTGTACATGGGTTTCTTGGTAGGGCTTGCTCAGATCTAGTTATTCAAGGCCGACTTAGGAGCTGACACTCACGCTGGAATGGCATTTTCACAGCAGCTGGCCTCCAGCCATCACCTATGATGATCTGAGAACACATGGAATGCCTATGTACAAAACAAAATAGCTTCCAAGATCACACTGCATTGATTGCAACTGTCAGCCATGTAGTCACACTAATGCACAGAAATCTTGAGAGAATTGCAACATATTCAGGTGAAGTTTATTGCTAAATTCAATCAGGTCAATAAAAGTGTGGTATAAAACTCAAAAATTATTGAACACAAAAGTGTACATCATATTAACACTGCCAGTGAAGACACTTTGTGGTGCCTGCAAATACCTTGTCAATCATTTAATGCATCCCAAAGGAGCTCCTTGAGCCTAACTGTGCTACAGAGACCATCATTCAACAATTCAAAAAGCATAGTTAGCCTCAGTAGCAATAGAAGCTCTCAAGCTAGACTGAGTTAAATGAAAGTTGGAGGGCAGAGCTTAGCTCCTGCTGAACCAGCCGAATGTCAATCTATGGCCACCTTAAGATTCAACTCAAAGCTGAAATTCAAGGCCTCTATATGACATGCAACTTAGACCAAGGATCCTAGGGACACAGAGCATTATTTGGGCCTCAAAAGGGTACCTTCAGGTGGCACAAGGTTCATGAACTGTGCAAGTGTTATCTATGCATATACCTGCTGCATGTCCTGATGGGTTAAAGTGACATGTTATACTTGCGCTCCTGGCCCTTCCCTCCTGCCAAGTGCCTCCACAGCAAGCAGCTTGCTATGGGGGCACCCAAGCCGAGCCGCTGCTCAATGTCCATTCAGACACGGAGCCGCAGCTTGGCCCCACCCACTCTCTCTCATTTACTTTGACAGCAGTGGGAGCCAATGGCGCCCGCTGCTGTGTCTCAGATAATTACGAGGGAGTCCTAGACGGCCAAGGCTCTCGTGCAACATCGCTGGATCGAGATTGGGGCTCAGGTAAGTATTAGGGGGGCTGCTGCAGTTTTAATGCATTAAGATAAAATGCATGTGTAGCGCCTCCACCTCTCTCTCCCTTGGCTTTGGCTCCTTGCAGGAAAAGAGGGCACACCCCGCTATATGCCCGTACCCTCCTGTGTAAAGAGGTTGAGCGGTGTTAGGAAACAGGTCTCCACAGCCAGGTTCACCAGAGAATGGCTCTTATCTCTATGCTTAAGTCTCTAGTTCCCCCAATAAATTCAAGGTCCACACCAGCCGTAACTCCAACGTAGAGTATTTCTCTTAAAGCAGTCTCCGATAGGAAAGGTTAGAGAGAACAGGACAGCATAAGGTGTGGGAGAGGGCCAGCACAAAGTAATACACTTCACTGCTTGGCTTCTCAAGCAAGCAGTCTCTGCCACAGACCTGGTGAACTTGCTCTCTGCCACAGACCTGGTGAACTTGCTCTCTGCCACAGACCTGGTGAACTTGCTCTCTGCCACAGACCTGGTGAACTTGCTCTCTGCCACAGACCTGGTGAACTTGCTCTCTGCCACAGACCTGGTGAACTTGCTCTCTGCCACAGACCTGGTGAACTTGCTCTCTGCCACAGACCTGGTGAACTTGCTCTTCAAAGCTTTGCCTCTTTGTAAGGAGAAGACATTCCTCCAGAGAGTTACCAGGCCCCTTCCTTCACTGTGAAGTTTCACCAGTCCCTCGGAACGGTCTTTCCCCGGCCTCCTCGTCTAAGATGCGGGTCCCCTCGCAAGGCAGCACCCTGAGATTCCTTGATGGGCCCCAGCCAAAGGTGCTGGGCCCAAGGCCTTTAGTTGCAGCCCCAGGGCTAAAGGTGCCTGGGACTGATTCACCGACCACCGCCCCTGGGCCAAAGGTGCCCAGGGCGGACAGGGACACTCCCCGGGAGTAGGACTCCCGACAACGAACCAACCCCACAGGCAGCGTCCGCCCCTTTTATATCCCTTCCCAGCATACACAGCAGGCCGACCACTCCCACTGTATGGTTGCCGAGAGGGGACACACAAGGCACAGCACTGTATCAGCGGTTCAACCCTGGCCCACTATGGCAGCGCCACCTGCAGGCCACAGGGAACGGTACACTGATACTCTTCCTGCAGACAAAATGGTTGATAATGTCCTAATAATTTGGGTGTTTGAGCATAACTACCACTCAAACACTACCCCTAAATTGAGGACCCCGCTACACATGTAAAAGGGGGAAAAAAATTGACACACTGAACATGTGGCAGATTAAAAAAGGAAAACATTTAGATAAGGTGGGGCATAAAGGATAAGCTTCCTTTAATCTACCATTTGTTTAGTATAAAGGGAACTCCAAACAAAATATATAGATGACCCACACAACTGCAAATGTCACCTCCTCTTTGGACTAACGGCACATTTTTACATTAATGAAATCCACCCTGAATGGGCTTATAGGCGAGAAAAATTACATGTACTTTAACTTTTACCTGTTAGCATTACCCCCAACATCATTGTATCAATTAGCCCACATGGCATTTGAGACATTACACCAGCTAATAAAAATACATATTACAATTATACATTTAAAAAGTAAAAACCCAGCCTAAGAGCAAGCTACTATTGTCTGTGCCCATCTCTTTCTGGTTTACTCAACTCCCAGCACCAAGGCTTTATTGGTCATTGAGGTGCAATCACAAGACAGGAGGATAGCGGATGACAGTGTTGTATCTGTGGGTATAATCTAGCCCCAATTCAAGAATAACCCATAAGGCAAAAGAATAGATAGGAAGGTTATGCAAGAAAAATGTGTCTGATTTACAAATGTAATAGCATGTACAGTGTGTAATCGGATCTTAAAAACATTTGTAATGTCCAACAGGATTACTTTAAGTAACATTTTTGTACATCCATGTCAGACATTCCAAAACATTGCCAAATACTTTTACAAACCACACAATGACCACAATTTATACACTTTCCTAATATGGGGAAAGGGAAAACAGTCAAGCTGTCCACAGAACTCACCTTCATAGTTTCAGGTAAGTGTGTCAAGTAGTAAAGATCTAGATGGGCATTAGCGGCAGCCAGGGCCAGGAGGTATTCATTCCGTGCATCTGATAATTGCTGTGTACAGACCACCAGCTGTGTAGAAAACTACAGCAGAGAAAAATGTAATGTTCTTAAGGGGCAACAAACATGAATTCAGACAATGTATGGTAGTGCAGACAGCATGCTTTACAGAAGATTCTAATGAACAGCAGTCTGGAACCCAGATCCTTCTAATCCTGAATTACCGGTATAGTTATGGTTGTAAGGGAAACAAAATTGGTGATAAAAGCTGGTTCCACCCTATTGGGAAAGTATCCTCATTTACCTAACATGAGCATGGAATGTTTTTGAAAGATACTTGAGAATCCAGTTAGTATCCCTAAAGGGGTCACTGGTAAAATTTCTGCCCACTTTGGAGTTT
Source organism: Rana muscosa (assembly GCA_029206835.1). Classification (NCBI taxonomy): domain Eukaryota; kingdom Metazoa; phylum Chordata; class Amphibia; order Anura; family Ranidae; genus Rana; species Rana muscosa. The sequence goes on from CM055118.1 coordinate 59,899,515, forward strand.
TGGCTGTGTCTACATAAGATATCAGTCACCAAATTGATTCAATGGCAGATAGTGTTTGGCACATACTAGGAGCTCATTTAGAATGAAGAGTGGATATTTCAATCCACTCTCCAAAATATCTACTGAGATCCACATATATTTGTGGCTCATTCATAAAATGCAGGTCAAGGTGTGTAACCTGCAATGCTAGATTTTTTCAGGACCTGGCAGCTTCCCTCCAAGTCCATTTCTGCAAGTAAATAGATTATAGATAAAAGACACTTAACCTAGTTTGAAAACAACTTCATTAAAGCTAAATGTTGGGCAAAAAACATTCGTTAAGTCACAAAAAGGATGTACTTTGTGGGCACCAAATGCCTTTTCAGACCCAGAGATATTGTTTTAAAATCGTAGTGGCATAATTTATGTGCTGCGCAGACATGTCCACCAACCCATCCCAGGCTCTGAGAAAAGTTGAGGGTAGGGTGGGCAGATCTAAGACCAGTCACCCCGCACAAGAGAGGAGCAGTGACCCATCTCAATAGGAAACTGCTGCACAGAGGCAAAGTATGGTAACTGTTTCATACTGGATTATTGCACAGATTTAGAACAAAATACACAAAAAGGCATCAAGATGCAAGCAAAAATACACATGCCTCTTGTATTTGGACTTTTTTGTAGCCTGGATTTTAGAAAAGTCTAGGAAACTTCATGTTTATCAACCAGTTAGATTATAATTTAATGGAATTGTGAAAACTTTTTTTTTTGGGGAAACAAATCCTTATTTGAGCCAAAAACAATTAGACATCGGGTTTTAGGCATAACAAGTTAAACAGATATCAGTACAAGATGAAAACATTTACCAACGGTTTATTGTACATTTGAGGCCTTTGGCACAACTCCAGACCTTAATTTGTCTGGTAGTTCACTCAGGTCTTTAAGATGATAGTTGTTAGAGAAGCCAATATATTCAACTCTAGTCTCCTGCCAGGAAACCATTTCTCGATGTGATAATATTCATACCTTGGCGCGGAGCTTTTGCAGGTTGGCCTTGGAATGAAAGATGCTGTGATCACTCTTCTTTAACCTGAAGATAAACCAAAAGAATTAACATTTTTCTATCCCTCCCAATTAATGGTCACTGGATCTATTTGATTACCAAAACAAATCAACATATCTGGTCTGAAGGTAGATACAGGGCACAAGAACATTGGGATGTGCATTTGTTCACCCAAGATATACCACCTCTGAATGCTAGGTGATTTCCCAGTCACTGCAAACAAGGCAAGTAATGGGGATGCAGAGTAATTGCTCTGTCTTGACATAGAAACAGTGAACAGCAATCAAATACAAAAAGTCAACATGCAAGACACTGGTGCCTTTTGCCCCGATGCACCTATACAACAGCCAATACTCTATACACCTTGGAGGCAGCTGCAGAGCAGTGTTAAAAAATGTGTGTATCTGACAATTCCAACCTATGTAAACCTTAAACCTCTGCTTTGAGAAATGTAGTCTTTTAATCTTTTAGCTATGCAAGAAGATCTTTTTTTTTTAATCATAGATTTTTATTGATTTTCACAGTTTACAATGTAGGTTGCACAAGAAAGGATTTCAAGGTTTAAAGGGGTTGTAAAGGCTCGTTTTTTATTTTCTAAATAGGTTCCTTTAAGCTAGTGCATTGTTGGTTCACTTACCTTTTCCTTAGATTTCCCTTCTAAATGTTTTTTTCCTTGTTTTCTTTGTCTGAATTTCTCACTTCCTGTTCCTCCTCAGTAAGCTGTTCAGTAAGCTGTTCTGGCTGACTCCACATAGTGATAGTGTGAAGTTTAGTGAGGAGAAACAGGAAGTGAGAAATTCAGACAAAGAAAAAAAACATTTAGAAAGGAAAACGAAGGGAAAAGGTAAGTGAACCAACAATGCACTAGCTTAAAGGAACCTATTCAGAAAATAAAAAATGAACCTTTACAACCCATTTAAGCATAGCTACCTCTGTGCAGACCTCTTGTAAGACAAAAGAATATGGCTTCGCTAGGAGATGAAATCTGTCACCCCATCTGGGTTCACACTAAGCAGGCTTTTGGTTATTAGTAAGAGGCCTGCCCCGACCCCTGAAGGTCTTTGGAGCTCGGTCACTTCACTTTTGGATAAACACAAACTCTTGCTTTGGGTGTAGAGCTATACACATATTCTAGCAATTCTTAGGTCATAATTATACTGATGCTTCTAGAAGGCTGGAATTTTCATCAGTACTACCACTGGAGGGTGAACATTTTACATTTTTATATTTATATCAGTTAACATTCTCAGGATGTACAAATCATACATCATATATATGTGAGGAGGCTTTCGATGAGTTTCTCCAGATATCCCAATATTTATGGAATACCATGGGCTCTCCCTTCCTTATATGCAAACATTTTTTCCATGGTGTATTCATTCTGGATACTACGTCCTCAATTTTTGGGGATGTCTTAGAGCGTCATTCCTTTGCTAGAGTGAAACGTGTGACAAATAAGATATGAATGACCACTCGTTAGAGGGGGGAACTGCTCAATAACTAGACTCAGTAGGGCTAAATATGGGGTTAAGGCGCACTTGTGCCCTGTAATTTCTTGGATTATGCCGTGTACACACGAGTGGAATTTCCGTTGGAAAAAAGTTGGATGGTTTTTCTGACGGAATTCTGCTCAAGCTTGGCTTGCATACACACGGTCACTTTCGAGCGTTAAGAACGCGGTGACGTACACCACTACGACGACGCGTTAAGTTCAATGCTTCCGAGCATGCGTCGAATTGTTTCCGAGCATGCGTGTTTTTTTTCCCCGTCGGAATTGCATACAGACAATCGGAATTTCCGATCGGAACTTTTTCCGTCGGAAAAATAGAGAACCTGCTCTCAATCTTTTGCTGGTGGAAATTCTGACAGAAAAAGCCTGATGGAGCATACACACGGTCGTAATTTCCAACCTAAAGCTCAGACTTTTGCTAGCAGAAATTCCACTCGTGTGTATGGGGCATAAGAGACGAGACCTCTTTCCAGAGAGGGCGTATCACTGCACAGCTCCAGAGTATATGACAGATTGCCAGTACAATAGCAATCCCGCCAGCACAATGGTGATATATTTGGGTCCATTTTGTTTATGCGTAAAGGTGTGAGATACCATCAGAGCCGGACTGGCCCACCGGGATACCGGGAAATTTCCCGGTGGGCCAGCTGCCTGGCTGCTCCTGGGGCTGCTGTGAGGGCCGCGGCGCCTGAAAAAAAATATGGATGCGGGCCCGGGCCGACATGCAACTGCGCATGCGCCAGCGCAGTTCTGAAGCTAGCCGTGCTAGTAAAGCAGTAGCGCGCCGCTCAGTGAGGTCCCCTCCGCAGCCGCTGACCTCCTGCCCCCCCTCCGCAGCCTCCGACCTCCTCCCGTCCCCCCTCCGCAGCCCCCGACCTCCTCCCCCCCTCCTCCTCTGCAGCCCGTGACCTCCCCTGTACCATCCCCAGCCCGTGACCTCCCCTGTACCATCCCCAGCCCGTGACCTCCCCTGTACCATCCCCAGCCTCTGACCATCTCCTGTCTTATATCACGTCTGCAGTCTGGAGAGGAGTCAAGAGTGGGAGTGCCGCCAGGATGGGGGTCATGGGAGAAGTCAGACGTGTATGGACTGTGGAGAGGAAACTATGGGATAAAACCAGAGCCACCAAGCTGGAGCCGACTGTGCCCTGCACGGTGCACCTGAGAGGTGGTCAGTGACAGCGCAGCCAGGCCAAGCTGAGGGGTAGTCAATACAATATTGTAAGGGGGCACAGAATCCTCCCCACATTCCCAGAGTTCCCCCTTTACATCATAGTCTGCAGGATTCCACCTTACAGTGCAAGGGGGAACTCTGATGTAAAGGGGAATGCAGTGGACTCTGATATAAGTGGGGTCTCTGGTCACCAGTGCCCCCCTTTATATCAGAGTTCCCGCTTAGATCATGATCTGCAATGTTCCCCTTTATGTCAGAGTTCCCTTGCACTGTAAGAGGGGATCCTGCACACTCCTGATATATGGGAGAACTCTGTGCTGGGTTATATTAATCTGACCTTCATGTAAATGGAGAAATATGTTTTTTGACTTTTGTTCAATTTAAACACATTGCTAATAGCTTTAGCTACATGTTTATAGCTTAAATATTGGTATTTGTACTGAAAACTTGAACTGGCATTTTAGGCATTTTTTTTGCAGTGTCAGTAAAAAAAGGTGTCTGTGCCAGTAAATGACATGTTTTTTGCCAGTAAAATATTGGTGCTGTTTGCAAATTCCATGTCTCTTATCTATATATAATACACTCTTCAAATGCTTTAACATGCATGGTTTTCTCTTTTATGAACAAGAAAATGACATTATGTTGGGCTGGTATAATAATGCTGTGGGGCTGGTATGAAATTATTTCCAGGGCTGGTTTTTATTCCCAGTCCGGCCCTGGATACCATCTGAAAATTTTTGTGCATTGTCCCAATGATCTACACACGCTGAGGATTTACTATTTTATTGTTTTGCTAACTGCCATTGGCGTAGTGTGAATTCTGTTTGTAGTTCTCGTTCCCATTTACCAAGTTTGGTAGTTTTGTTTGCATGCAAGGAGGGGAAGCAGACTTGTAAAATAAAGATATCCCTTTAGCTTTATATTGGTATTTGTGCCTTAAATAGTTCCATAATGCTAGAGGTAATTCTATGGGATGGACTTGTAGTGCTTTATTTGGTGAATTTTGTACATGTCCGGTGCATCCAGTTCTGTTATAACAGCTGTGGAGAAATGCGCCTCCTTTCTTGCCCAGGGTTGAATGGATAGTCTCGGGATTAGGTATTCATATGAGGCTAAGGGCATTGTTAGTTTGCAAACTGGTGTGTCAGCAAATTTTTGTCTTGTCAGTGAGGACCACACTGCCGTAGTGGCTTTAATGGTCAGGAAAAGAGGGATTGATGGGCTATGGTGCAGACTGGCCACAATTGCTAGTGCAGGGAGGTTATGACCTGGTGTAACCTCCCTTTCCAGTTCAGCCCACCTATTGTCTGTTTGGCAAGAGAACCAGTACTTCACTTGTTCGAGTACCGCGGCTTTGTAGTATTCTTGGGCATTAGGAAGACCCACACCCAAGTTATTTAGATATATACAGATTTGTTAGTGCAATCCTGTTTTTTTTCTCCGCACATATGCCTTTCTGCAAGCATGTCGTTCGTTGCGTGAAAATCTGAAGGAATGGGCAGAGTCCTCAAATACAATTTGGGCAAAACTTGCATTTGGTATGCAGCAATTCTTCCAAGCCACATCAGGTGAAGTTTGCTTATCTGGTTTAGTTCCTCTTCCGCTTTAGTAAGCAGAGGAGGGTAGTTATTGGGGTATATTCTAGAGGAAGATGAGGTTAGCTGTATACCGAGGTAGGTAATCGAAGGGGACTCCCAATTGCAGGGGAAATTCTTTTTGAGTTTGCTGACCGTTTCCTCTGTTATGTTTAGAATAAGGGCATAGCATTTAGTTGTGTTGCCTTTAGAGAAGGAGACCTCTCCGAATTTGTTCAGTAAGGATTGTACTGCAGGGATAGAAGATTCTGGTTTGGTTATGGTTAGCATGATATATCATCTGCGAATAGTCCTAGTTTGACTTTCAGTGCCTATTTTGATACCTTGTACTGTCATTGGATCTTATGTATTCTGCTAGCGGTTCTATAACCAGGGAGAAAATGATTGGGGACAATGGGCATCCTTGACAGGTCCCATTTGAAAGCGTAAATGGGTCAGAGAGTAAGCTGGAGGTATAGACTCGGGCAGTAGGGTTGGAATATAGTGACATTATCGCTGTGTGGATCAGACCAGATATACCAAATTTATGTAAAAATTCTTAGAAAGGTATCCCCAATGGACCCGGTCGAAGGCCTTTTCTGCGACTAGGGCTAGGAAGACGCTAGGTTCTTTGGTTACTTCTGCAAATCGCAGTAGGTTTAGCATTCTCCTAGTCCCGTCAGGCGCCCGTCTGCCCTTTAGAAAGCCAACTTTGTCTAGACCTATGGAGGGATGGGGTAATTTCCATTAATCTGTTAGCTAGAATTTTGGCGTATATTTTAAGATCCGTGTTCAATAGTGAAATGGGCTTGATGGGTCTTTGCCTGGTTTGGGCAGAGTGACTATGACTGCTTGGAGCATTTCACTTGGGAAGGAGCCAGACTGAGCTGCCGTATTGAAGACTTCAACTAGTTTAGGGGTAAGGAGTGTAATAAAAGCCTTGTAAGTATTCAGCGGAAAATCCATCCGCTCCGGGTGATTTGTGTATAGAAAGTGTTTTTATAACTGCTTCTACTTCTGCATTGGTAATGGGGGAATTCAGTTTCTGGAGTGTGGTGTCATCTATTGAGGGCAGTTGGATTCCCTGGAGGAAATCATTGATCTCTGTCTGTAGGTTGGTGAGTACATGGGTCTTTAAGATTGTAGAGAGAGTAATAGTAATCTTTAAATGCGTTAGCCATGTCTTTTGGATTACGTAGAGTGGCGTTAGTTTGATGGAGTTTTATCTGAGTCAGGTTAGAAAGTGCTTGTCGCTTTTTAAGCTGGGATGCTAGGAGTTTTCCTGCTCTGTTTTGTGAATAGAATGACATTTTCAGTCTTTTAATGTGTCATAGTCCGCCCTCAGCTCCTGCCGTAGCTCCTCGCGGCAAGAGGCTTTTAGTATTTGGGTAGAAGAGGAGTTAGGTTTTTTTGTTGAGCTTCTATGCAATAAGATCCTAATATGTATACAAGGGTAGGAGTTCATACTACAATTTCTGCGCTCCTGGTAAATTTCTGCATGCGAATATTTGATGCACTCCAGTTCACTCTCTCCTCATGTTTCTTCATTACAATTAGACATGTGCATTTTGGTGCGTTTTCATGCATTTTGCTGTGTTCCAGATGTGTTGCATACAGAAAAAAAAAGCAGCATGTTCTACTTTTGTTGACTGCACTGGTGTGTACTAGGGCTTGGAGCTCATGTTAAACACGGTCAATGTGTTTTTATGCAGAATAAAAATGCACTGGACTGAATTTGGTAAACCTTGTTTATATGTATATAGTTTCAAGATCTAGATGTTACATATACAGGCTTCTTTTGTTATATTGGTCCACTTCTCAGAGAAAGTCTGCGAGACAGGGATTAAACAATAGACTCTGCCATCTCTAATGATTGGTACAGAAAGCATGCATTATAGACTGCCCAGGATGGGAGCAGCAGCTTTTACTCTTATTTTCAGGCAGCTATTTATTTTTTTTATGCAATTTTGATTAGTACTGTAACTTGGCTTCTGCAAGTCCAAAGATTGCTTCAAAAGAAGTGTGAATGATGATCGGGCCACTTTAAATATGCAAAGATCCCCCTCAAATGTCTGAGAGCTGCCTCTGCTTTCTTAGATATCAAACACCAACAGCAACCTCCCTCCTTATCTCTGAAGCCTCAGGATATGGCTTATAAATTTCTATGTAAAAGGGAAGGATCAAAAACAGGCTGAAGATCTAGTAGTTAATTCCAGTCAAAACCCAAGCCTAAATCTACTCCCACCCATTCTAAGCCTATTCCATTTACCCTGTACAAGAAAACGCTTATACTTACTATTCTGAAGTCGCTCTGGTCCGGTCACATGATCTCTCCAGTGGCTTCATTGTAGAGAGAGCAGAGACCATGAGTGCAGAGCCTATGCGATGTCACCCATAGGTTTACTAAGGGGCAGCCATCCTCTACACAGAGCCTGATCATGTGACCAGACCGAATTACTTCAGAATAGGCAAGTATAGGCATCTTTCCTTTTACAGTGTCAATAGAATAGGCTGGAATGGGGGTGGGAATAGATTAAGGCTGACTGCAGGTTTGACTGAAATTACACTTAATTTGATAATGTAGTAGATAATGTCTAATATAAGGTTCAGTAGTATCCGCGCTTTAGGACAGTTGAGGTGTCGGCTGCTGCCTCCCCTAAAGGCCCTGAGCTCAGGGACTGATAAATTGGAAATTCTGTAAGTGGGGTGGATGGTGCTGCCCGAGTGAAGTGCCAATATGTTAAATCCCCAGATGGGGAAAAAATAAAAAAAGAACAAATTATACGTGCAAAACAGTATCGTGTCTTTAAGGGGTGCTCCTAGGTCACCCCTAGTTAATGAAAAGTGCGTTAGTGCAATGTGCAAATAATTAATAAATAATGGGCCAATATTAAATGGCCAAATAAACAATCATGTGAACCAATGGTGTAATACTGCCAGCCGTACTGTGTGCAACCAGTCCAGGGCCAGAACTTAGCAGGAAAGTATTGAGCATAAAATAAAACAATCAGGGTAATAAATCTCAGCAGCAGGGTATTAAATTCCAACGTCAATTACAGTCTGAGACCCGCTGCAATAAGGTTGTAATAGTCCAAAGCAATAATATAGCAGAAAATATGGCTTATATTAGATAAGGTTGTAAAAGTCCAAAGCAATAAGTATAGCAGCAGATATAGATTAGGTTGTAGGACAGTTCAAACAGTGAATAAAAGGTGACTTGTGTAAATCTGAGGTTGCTAGCAGTCTCCAGGTGACACTTGTGCTCGCACTCAAGGTTCCCCACTCACCAGAAGTAGAAACCCCTGCAGGGGTATCAGGCACACGAGTGGTTTGGTTCCTCGGACTATTACAACCTTATTGCAGCAGGTCTCAGAGACTAATTGATGTTGGGATTTAATACCCTGCTGCTGAGATTTATTACCCTGATTGTTTAATTTATTTTATGCTCAATACTTGCCCGCTAAGTTCTGGCCCTGGACTGGTTGCACACGGTACGGCTGGCAGTATTGCACCATTGGTTCACATGATTGTTTATGTGGCCATTTAATATTGGCCCATTATTTATTCATTATTTGCACATTGCACTAACGCACTTTTCATTAACTAGGGGTAACCCGTGACCTAGGAGCACCCCTCAAAGACACGATACTGTTTTGCACGTATAATTTGTTCTTTATTTCTTATTTTTATTATTTTTTCCCCCCATCTGGGTATTTAACATATTGGCACTTGACTCGGGCAGCACCATCCTTTAGAGGACATCATGGAGACTCCCGACAGTTCGAACGTGGACATCCTGTAGACTCACAATATTACTGGAGTCCGAGGAGACCACCGGTGGGTTGGCATGACCGACGCGATGATTATCGCCATGGAGGTTATGACAACCAGTATCGAACTCCTACTCATAACTCTGCTAGATCTCTGCAATCATATGAGAACTACGCACGAGAGAATTATTCTGATTATTTTGGGGATCAGGGTGGAGATCCTTCACTCGATCCCCTTATAATTATAATCAAAATCAGCCGGGTCCTTCTCAACATTCGGGTTTTCACAGGACTCTTCAGGAATACCCAGGAAGCCCAGAAGGAGGAGAGGGGTCCGAGGTGAGAGGAAGGTCCAGAGCAAAAAGACCCAGAACGTGAGGGTCAGGGTGTCTTCAATCTGAGCTCGGTCACTTTGACGGACGAAGAGAAACTGGCTCTGGATAAGGGCCTGAAATATGTCCCGCCCAGGACTCTGAATAAATTCTCTACCTTCATTGACGTCCACAAATTTGTCCGGAAGCTCAGTATTCAGAGACACTTTGTCCTCATCACTTGATACGGCTCCCATTCCGACAAATAATGACCCACATGTACACACTGGACTTTCTAACCCTTCCTTGTTTAACCCTCCAGGCAATATGGCACCTTCTTTGAGTGTTTTCCGCAGCTTAGTGTTGCAGGATCTAGATAGATTGCCTCAAAAAAAGATACACATGGATCCTAAGATGAGGAAGGGGTTGAAGCAGTTGTGTGAACAGAAAGATCTTATTATCCGCCCCGCAGATAAGGGCGGAGCAATTGTCGTGCTAGATAAAGTCAGTTATATAGGGGAAATGGACAGAATCTTAAGTGATTCTGAAACATACATACCTATACACACAGATCCGACCTTAAGTTTTAAAAAGGCTTTAGTTGAGTTAATCGATGAAGGTTTCGCTCTGGGGATTTTAGATACAGAGAAAAGTTTTTTGGTTCCTGTAGCACCTAGGATTCCTGCCATTTATTTTCTCCCTAAGATCCATAAAGACCCTGTCAATCCCCCTGGCCGCCCTATAGTCAGCGGAATTGACTCGGTCACCGCCAGGATTGGTAAATATGTAGATTTTCCATTTATAGCCATTAGTGCGCAGTGTTCCTTCCTATTTGAAAGATACGGGGGACACAATTAGATTATTGCAATCGGTCCAATATCAAGAGGGCATCATTTTAGCCACGGCAGACATTGCTGCATTATATACATGTATACCCCATGAGCTGGGCTTTGAGGCGGTAGAATACTACCTGTCCCAAAGCACTACAATACCCATCATCCAGCGCAACTTCATTATGCAGCTACTCAGATTTGCGGCAACTCATAATTATTTTTAGTTTCAAAACACTTTATTTACAGACCAAAGGGGTTGCCATGGGGGCCAAATTTGCGCCCAGTCTGGCCAACCTTTTCATGGCCAAATGGGAGGATGTCGTCTATGCCCAATGGAGGCCTGAATTGGTACTGTGGGCAAGATATAGACGACATCCTCCTCCTATGGAAGGGTGACCATGACTCTTTGAATGAGTTCATGGAGACACTTAACTCCAACGATCGAGGTATCAAGCTGAGCCATGAGGCTAGTTGTGCCTCGATCCATTTTCTTGACTTAGAAATCAAGGTGGTAGATCACCAGTTGGAGTTTACTACATATTTCAAACCCACCGATCGTAACGGGTATATCCCTAAGGATAGTTGCCATCATCCCCAGTGGCTTAAGTCGGTCCCTCTGAGTCAGTTTCTCCGGATACGGAGAAACTGCACGAGAGTTGAGATTTCAATATTCAGGCCTCTATTTTGAAAGCTAGATTTATAGAGAAGGGTTACTCTGTTGGGGAATTGGATACTGAAATCGATCGGATCACACAGATTGATCGTACCTCTTTACTCCAAATTGCCCCCAAAAAACCTAGAGACGACAAGTTTCGTTGGTCCTTCATCACATATTCATCCCAATCCAGGCAGGTCAAGGAAATTCTTAGAAGGCATTGGGGTGTCCTTCAAAACTACAGTTTTTTGGGACCAGCACTTCCCGAGTACGCTGGAGTTATTTTCAGGGGGGCTCGCTCAGTACAGGGGCAGATTGCGCCCAACATTATTGATCCCCCTAAAAGGTCTCTTTTTTCCAGAATTGCATTGGCTATTACCCATGTCGCAAATGTAATGTTTGTTTGCACAACACCTGTGGTAGGCGTAGGAGTGAGACTTTTCAGTCTGTTACGTCACGCATATATCATATGAAGCGTTTTACCACCTGTGCAACCAAATATATAGTCTACCTTTTAACGTGTCCGTGTCAAACAATATGTAGGACGGACCATCAGAACTTTCAGTATAAGGGTCAATGAACATATTGCCAATATTAAGAACGGTAATCCTGACCATACCGCGGAATTATTTGGAGTCACATAACCGTGACCCCATGGGAACACAATTCTTAGCCATTGACCAGTTTGTGTCCCACTGGAGAGGAGAATCTAGGGTTAGAGGAGTATCTCGGCTCAAAACTTATTGGATACACGAGCTTCGTACGTACTCACCATTCGGAATGAATGTAGAATGGGATATTAATTCCTTTATTAACCTAGCCTAGACTTTCCTTATGTTTATACTATTCGTTGTTCTCCTTGGTACTTGATGTTATGTACACTATTCATTTGATTTAGAGTGTTACATGAATATGGATAGGGCCTCTTAGTTGGTAGGGATCTATGTGTATCTTTTAGTCATTTTTTACAAACATCACATTTTAACAATGTATTATGTGTTTATATGAGGGTGTAGTTTGGGTGTCTTCTTTGACATCCGTCTATTTTTAATTTCTTGTTGAAGGTGTGTATATATATATATATATATATATATATATCTCTCTCTCTATCTATCTATATATCTATATCTATATATATTGACATACTATATATTGGCCACAAGATAGCTCTCTTCGGTTCAATCCATTTATCAATGGTATGAGGTTCACCACAGGAAGCTTTGTTCTTTATGGTGATACTAGCAGCTTCCTGCAGCGAGAACTGACGTTCCTTGCTGACAGTGGAATGTGCCTAGATCTCTGATTGGACCGTTAACAGGAAGTTTGGCTGTAAATATGCAGTTCATTGCCGCCCACTTCCTGAATGCTTTTTGGCGCTCTTTTTAGACATTTTGATTGGCTTTTCACCATATGCTTCCTGGGGTCAACTTGTGAGGGCTTGGCGTGCACTCATCTGATTGGCCACATTAGTGAGGCTGCGAGACCATCCTGTCACATGATGGTCTCTTCTCCAATGGAGTGCTGATCGGGATCCTGCTTGCTGATTGGTGTGTTACAATCAATTATGGAGTGTTTTATTATAAATATTTGGCAGTAGGTGGGAGCAGGTTGATGCCCCTGTTGAAGTACAATCGTATGAAACGCGTAGGGCTGGTTCAACCACTCCGCTTATTGCCTTCATTTTATTCGTTTTTCATGTGATCACTTTTATGTAATGATGGTTTTGTTCAATAAACCCTCAAACTGATTTACACTATTGGAGCCCTCCCCTCCTTTTGTCTTTTTTCCATGACATGGTGAATCGACCATTCAGAAGTTTTGGCTCCCTTGTGCCATCTACGACTCAGATAAGTATCGCTACACTGCTTTGTGTATTGCCCGAGTCGAGACCACCGCATGGTGGGTCCTTTTGCTGGTATTCCTTCTGTTCCTGACATCTTGAATCGACATCATTCAAGCTCACAAAGTGCATTCATCTTTGAGAGTGCGTGTCTACAGATAAGTTCCAGCTTGCCCCATAGGGATCTCATGTTCTAAAGATCCACTGTCGCTGACAAGTGGGTCCACTGGCTCTGGTAAGAGTATTTTACCTATTCTCTTCTATGAAGATTTGATGGTCCATATGGTTTCCAACTTTGTTTCACCATCCATTTTTTCATTATTCACGTTATGGACATTATTTGTTTATTATTATTACGTTTGTGTGGACTTTAATTTGTCTACACTTGGTTTGCACATTTTCGAGACCCAGGGTCAATCCTAGGCCTCCTTTTTTACACTTAGCGCTTCATTTTTTATCATCACTTTATTCGAATGTTTGTCACATTTTTTTGCAGCTGCTTCGAGTTTTATTCAAATTTAAGACTAGCGCACAATTTTTTATTTTTTAAGCACCATCCACCCCACTTACAGAATTTACAAGATAGCGTCTAATGGCTCTGGTGGATAATAAACACAACTGAGACCTAAAGACCCTGCATTACTTACAAATATGGTGGAGGAGTGTTTGGCTGGACCTTAGCTACCCAATTTTCCCAATTTTCAGCCCAATAAATAATTCTACTCCCAAATATCCCCTTCCATCCAATGTCTAAAAGGTCTCACCTGGCCTCAGTGTCAGCTGCCTTCTCTTTAGCCACCTCGCTGACACGCTCCATTTGGACATAGCGTTTCTTGGTTTTGCTGACTTCTTTCACAGTTTCCAGTAATTCATTCTGTACTTTCACAAGCTGCTCAATACTCTGCAATCACCACAATACATATTAGAAGCCATGTACAAGAAACCTAGCTGCCTCCTACTTGCTGAAGTTCAAATGCACCAGGGTTTAATAAGCTTTTCAGTCAAGGCCCCCACTAAATATAAAGCACAATCTCAAAGCACCCCATTCCAAAAATGTAAAAAAAAAATCCAAAAGTTGAACACTATAAAATCTACAAAACAGAATGCAATGATTTGCAAATCTCAAACCCATGTTTTATTCACAATCGGAAATAAAAAACATTTCAAATGTTAAACTTAAAAAAAAATGTAACATTTTAAGAAAAAGATTAGGTAATTTTGAAATTGATGGCAGCAACACATCTCAAAAAAGGTGACAGAGCAACAAAAAGCTTGCAGCGTGGTACCAACACAGAAGAGCTAGAAGAACATTTTGCCACCAATTAGGTTAATAGGCAACATGCCAATTAACATGACTGGGTAAAAAAGGGCATCTGAGAGTCAGAATGTCTCAGAAGTGATGATCAGAGATTAACCAATCTGAAAAGCAACATCTAAAAATTGTTAAATTTCAGAATAATGTTCCTTAACATAAAAAGAGGACTTGCAATCTACAGTACAGAATATTTAAAGATTATAACAAGTGGAGAAACCTTGTCAAGGGACAAGGCAGAAACGCAATACTTGATACCTGTGAACTTTGAGACTTCAGGGTGGCATCACCTTAAAAAACAGGACTGATTCTGTGATGGACATCACTGCATGGACTCCGGAATACTTGCCTGCAGTGTCAGTTTAAAAAAATCACGATAAAGCTCTATCCTGCAAAGAAGCCAGATCTGAACATGGTATAGAAATGCTGCCATCTTCTTTGGGCCAAAGTGCATTTAATATGGTCTGTTGCAAAGTGGCAAAACGGTTCTGTGGTCAGATGAATAAAATCTGACATTAGCAACCATGGGCGCCACATTCTCCAGACTAAAGAGGAGAGGGACCTTCTGGCTTGTTATCAGTGCTCAGTTCAAAAGCTTGCATTGGAGTTCAACAGTATGGAATGGGCAGCTTGCACGTCTGGAAAGGTCCTGTCAATGCTAAAAGATGTATCCAAGTTTTAGAGCAGTATATGCTCACATCTAGATGGCATCTTTTTCAGGGAAGGCATTGCATATTTAAGCAGAACAATGCTTAAAGTGGTTGTAAACCCACTTAGACAACTTTCACCTACAGGTAAGCCTAGATTAAGGCTTACCTGTAGGTGCAAGAAATATCTCCTTAACCTACATTGTTAAGGAGATATTTACTATAAAGCGATGCGCCGATGACGTCATGCGCACTAGCGAGCTAGCTTTATTGCCGGTTTTCTGAATGGGCTTTTGCCTGCCCGAGCGCGCTTGTGTGACGTCATCGCCGCTCCGGAGCGGCGATATACTGACGGCGGTGACGGGACATTGAGTCAAAATGGTGGCGGATGTGACCGAGGACCGCTGCGGGGGCTTCGATCTCAGATAAGTCATTCATAATGAGCTAGTATGCTATGCATACTAGCTCATTATGCCTTTTTGCAGGGTTTTTTTTTTTTTTGGTAATGGCTTTACTTCCTCTTTAACCACATACTGCATCTGTAACAGCATAACTATGTAGTAGAAACATCTGGGTGCTTAACTGGCCTGCCTGCAGTACAGACCTTACATCAATTGAAAATGCACTATATTACCAAAAGTATTGGGACACCCTCCTTTACATGCACATTGTACTTTACCGGCATCCAATATCAATATTGAGTGAGTGTAAACTTTACACCTATAACAGCTTCAACTCTTCTGGGAAGGCTGTCCACAAGGTTTAGGAGTGTCTATGGGAATGTTTGACCTTTTTTCCAGAAGCATAATGGTTCACACTGGAGGGGGAATTATGGTGTGTGGTGGTTTTTCAGGGGTTGGGCCTCTTGGTTCCAGTGAAAAGAACTCTTAAGGCTTCGGCATATCAAGACAATTTGGACAATTTCATGCTCCCAACTTTGTGGGAACAGCCCCTTCCTGTTCCAACAGCACCAGTGCACAAAGGTCAATAAAAGACATGGTGAGCGAGTTTGGGGTGGAGGATTTTGATTGGCCTGCACAGAGTCCTGACCTCAACCCAATAAACGGAATGAATTAGAGCCAGGCCTTGTCTACATCAGTGCCTGTCCTCACAAATGTGCTTCTGGAAGAATGGTCAAACATTTCCATAGACACACTCCTAAACCTTGTGGAAAACCTTCCCAGAAGAGTTGAAGCAGTTATAGCTGCAAAGAGTGGGCCAACTCAATATAGTTTACATGGCACATATTGAAATGAAAAATACAAGACCTGGGACTATTAAGCAATTAGCATCCTCTTTACATTATATGGCATGTCTCAAAAAAAAAAAAAAAAAAAAAATCTGATTACTATTCCTCAACATATGACATGATTTTGCTTTGAAGTAGTTATTCACTTCGAGAAAAAGAGAAGCAATATTTTATTTACCTTCTTCAGGAGCTGCTCCTTTGCCGTTCGAACAGTTTTAGCTGCTTCAGCTGTGACATTCTTATAATTGTCAGCTGCAGTGACTCGTGTCTGTCCAATAAAAACAGTCCCTTCCATCATAGACTTCCACACAGAGAAAACACTCCTACACAGGAGAGAGAGCACACACAAGTATAAACTAGACAACAAGGAAACATGCTTCAAGAACTAAGATGCATAAAATAAAGTACTGAAATGGCCATACCGCGTTTTAGGTTAAAAAGAAGCTGTTAAAGTGACCCCGTCACGAGAAGTGCAGAGACTGCCTCTTAAAAATTGCTTGTTGCCTGGCTGTGATACAGAACATGCATACTGTCAATGTGTGCTGAAATTCCTTGTCTATACTTGGTCAAGGCTATAAAAAAAAAAAAAAAAAAACTGGTTCATGTATCAGAATGACAGCCAAGTAACTAGCAGTTTATGAAGGAGTGAATAATAATCGTGGCGATCTGCGATTTTAACCGGTCTGCGACATTGCGGCGGACACTTGACATTTTTGAGACCATTGACCTTTATACATCAATCAGTGCTATAAAAATGCACTGATTACTGCGTAAATGTCACTGGAAGGGAAGGGGTTAACACTAGGAGGCAATCAAGGGGTTAAGGCCCCTTTCACACGTACGGACCCTATGTCCGCTTTTTCATCCATCTGTTTACGGATGAAAAAGGGACATACATTGATCCCTATGA
The DNA here is from genome assembly GCA_029206835.1 of Rana muscosa. Taxonomy (NCBI): domain Eukaryota; kingdom Metazoa; phylum Chordata; class Amphibia; order Anura; family Ranidae; genus Rana; species Rana muscosa. Next base: position 59,916,339 of record CM055118.1, read on the forward strand.
GATCGCGGGTGTCAGCGGATGTTTCACCCGATCTCCTCTGTGTCCGCAATGCTCCGTTTTTCCGGATAGAAAAATTCCTATTTGTCCTATCCGTCTGCGGAGCGGATCAGATGAACACAGACAGACGGTCCGTGTTCATCCGATCCCCCCATAGGGGAGAGCAGAGATCTGACAGGGCGGTTCCTGCACAGTGTGCGGGTACCGCCCTGTTATCCGCCGGCTCAGCGGGGATCAACGGAGCGATCCCCGCTGAGCAAGCGGAGGTTCACTGGGCGGATCATTACTTATCCGTCCCGTGTGAAAGGGGCCCAAGTGTTCCCTAGGGAGGCATTTTAACTGTGGTGGCAGTGAAGTGACTGGGGGAGGAGACAGATCACGGTTCCTAATCACTAGGCACAGATCTGTCTATCCTCCCCTGACAGAACAGAGATGCCCGTTCTGTCTCAGGAGCAATCGCAAATGGGCGTAGGACATCGCGGCCGCCGCGTCATGTCACACATGCCCCCTAGTGGTCTTAAAGCAGCTGACGTACAATGACGGCGATTCCGGGAGTGCCAACCTGCCGCAGTACAACTGCGGCGGCTGGTCTTTAAGTGGTTCAAGAGAAACTGCAGTCTGCTCAAATATTTTGTACTAAAAACATCTTTGCCATCCTGAAGCTTCCCTCCGACCACGGTGCCTATTTTAAATACTGTGATTCTGTACGTGCCAAATATGCTGCAGAATCCCCCCTCCACTGAGTCTGGCTGCAACTATTTTAACTGTGGGCAGCAGAAGCCGCTGCCTGTTCACTTCCTGGATTTACACAGAGGCACACCTCCAGCTCTGCAGCTATCATTGACCCTCTTATGACTCATCCTCCCTCCCTGGCAAACTCACGAGAGTGAGCGACAGAGTTGTGCATGATGGCACAAGCTAAAACAGGAAGAAACAGGAAGAAACAGGAAGAAACAGGAAGAAACAGGAAGAAACAGGAAGAAACAGGAAGAAACAGGAAGAAACAGGAAGAAACAGGAAGAAACAGGAAGAAACAGGAAGAAACAGGAAGAAACAGGAAGGGGGCTGTATGAGTTATATACTGGCATAAAAAAAAATATGTTTTACTATCCAAAGTTAAAACAAGGGCAGAAGATATAATAGATGGAAAGATGTAAAAATGACTGAAGTTCCGCTTTAAATTACAGTTTATCCATTGGCTTTTCACTAAATCTTCAAAATCTATGTGTTCCATTACAACTGTAAATCCTCTAGGGGCCATGGTGCTGCCAACTAAAAAAAAAACTTCACTACGCCTTTGTTTCGGTTTTAGCCCCAATTTTATGATATCACGTCTTGGCTTTTTAAATCAGTTCTGGCAGCTTATATAAAAAATGAAACCACAGCGGAAGAGCACATTTCATAGATGACAGCAGACTCCAATGTGTGGCTCAGCTGCAGTTTCCTCCATGGGATCCTCAGCAGTACAACCTTGGTCCATCCATTGCTAGATTATCCTAATTAGTTTTGACATAATCCCAGTACAATAGTCAAACTGTAGTGAATATATGAATAAGTCCAGCATCACTCTCGCCTGCCCCTTTCTGCTGTAATCTCTGCACTGCCACTGTGCTTAATGCAGTCCCCAGCAGTATTGCTTATGTGTATGTACCCATACTGCTGAAAAAATTGGCCTTGGCAATACTTGGGATATTTTGCTGCCCTATTCACGATCGTTATACCTTAAAGATAAAAAAAAATTGCCCGTTATAAATATGTTGAACAGGGATGCCACGTTACCATTTTATCTACTGGTACACCTTACCATTGGATACAGTTGCCGTTTAAACTATTTCTACCTAGTTCCTTCAATATCCCAATTGAAGGATTTTGGGTGGGAGTTGGCAGACGAACCACCCACAGTGATTTTCATCTGTTTCATCAGGAAAGGTCAAAATTTGCACAACCCAAAACTCGAGTTTTACATTTAACCTCAAAATATGTCCATATATAAAGAATTATTACCAAGATAATTACAGAAGCACAAGTTAGTGATGCATGATCACTTGTGAAACCTTAATTGAAACCAGAACTTTATTCTTCTGCCTTCTCTTTACACAATAAAAATATCCTCTGCTGCTTTCACCAGTGTTATGACGGATTGTCATTACAAGATCAGTGTTAGCCAGATTTATCTGTCGGTCAAAGTACAAAGCACCCATTTACTGCTTGATTATGCCACCGTCTGCTGCCAAGTGCATACATCTTACAAGCAAGACAGCCAAAATAAATATTTTACAAATAACTACATTTCAAACTACAAAACTATGTTGAACTACTAAAAAGGGTATTGTGCATACTTAACCCCATTTATGGCGAGGCCTAAAGCCGGCCCAAAGATGGTTCAAATCTCGGCTGGTTCAGCAGTGATTGGCCGAGATTCAAACCATGTATGGGCAGGCTGAATGTACCCAAAATGATCGATCAACTTGGGTACAACCAGACTGTCAGATTTGCTTTTTCATACATCATGGGGCAGAGTTAGGCTAATATTCATTACCTGCTGGGTTATACTTCATCAGGTGAATGGACACTGGTAGACCAAAGGTCTTTAGACAGGCAGTGATCCCCTATATAACTCCTCCCATACAGGAAGTTACTTCAGTTTTTTTACCAGTGTCTGCAAGGTGGATGGCACAGTTTGAGCTCTCTGAGCTCCAGGTCTCTAGTCCCACAAACTGTTCTTAAATTAATCAGTGGATTGACCGATCTGAACCATTTGACACAGGCTTTATATGCTTAGATAAATGGTACCCGAGCCTCGCTAAGAAGACTCAAGATCCTGCAAGGTTTTGCCTGTAATGTGGCCTCCGGGCACTGGACCCTGCGAAGTGGAATCCTGGACACTACAGCGCTAAGGCATTCGTGCAGGGTGCGGTACAGGTCCAAGTGAGTGGACCCTAAACATGAAGAGAACCCAGTCCTTGGAGAAGATCCTGCCGGTAACTTGGAGAGTACTGACTACAGATGCTAGTCTCAGGCTGGGGAGCGACCCTAGTAGGGCTCACAGCTCAGGGGAAATGGTCAAGGACAGAACAGATCCTGCCCATCAACATCCTTGAATTACGGGCAGTACGACTGGCCCTACGGTCCTGGACGGTGGAGCTTCAGGTCTGCCCTATCAGGGTTCAATCCGACAATGCCACTGTGGCCTATATAAACCACCAAGGCGGTACTAGGAGTCATTCAGCTCTGGAAGTGAACCACCTTCTAGCCTGGGCAGAGGGACATGTGCCGATTCTATCGGCAGTCCATATCCCGGGAGTAGCGAACTGAAAGGCAGATTATTCAGCCGCCAGCAAATTTGCCTGGGGGAATGGTCCCTACACCCAGGGGTGTTACAGGAAATTTGCCAACCATGGGGATGGCCAGAGGTCGACCTACTGGCATCCAGGTTCAACAAGCTACAGCAGTTTGCATCTCGAACAAGAGATCCTCTGGCAATCAGAGCAGATGCTCTGGTAGTTCCATGGAGTCAATGCTCCCTGGTTTATACTTTCCCTGCAGTCCCTCTCCTTCCACATTTGTTGCGCAGGATTCGGAGAGAGGGAGTTCCAGTCATTCTGGTGGCACCAGCCTGGCCCAGAAGGCCCTGGTTTGCCAGAGATTGTGAGACTGACAATAGACGGGCCATGGACGCTTCCACGGAGCCCTGATCTACTGTCTCAAGGTCCTATATGCCACCCCAATTTACAGTCTCTAAATTTGACGGCATGGCTATTGAAGCCAGGGTGCCTAAGGACCGTGGCATCTCAGGACCAATGGTGTCTACACCCTAGTGAATGCTAGAAAAGCAGTCACTAGGAAGATCCATCATAAGGTCTGGAAGACTTCTATTGCTTGGTGTGGAGCCAAAAAAATGGCATCCTCGGAAATGCGTGATTGGGAGAATTTTCTTTCCTACAATCAGCTGTGGAAATCAAATTGGCTTTTGAGTACAGAGGTCAAGTTTCCATCAGTATTCTTCCAAAGGCCTTTAGCCTCCCATTCATTGGTTCGAACCTTTATGCAGGGGGCAACTCGCTTGCTTCTCCCTATTAGGTCACTTATGTGTCCTTGGGACTTTCACTTGGTGCTGTCTGCATTACAGAAACCACCATTTGAACCTATTTAGGAAATCCCATTAGACTTGCTGTCATGCAAGCTAGCCTTCCTGATGGCTATCACCTCGGCTAAAAGGGTGTCAGAGTTGGCTGCCCTTTCATGCAGGGAACCGTACTTGATCCTTCATCACGACAGTCGTGTTACGACCTGTTCCATCCTTTTTGCCAAAAGTGGTGTCGGCCTTTCATTTAAATCAGGACATTTAGCCTTATTTTCTCTCAGCCTCGTTCAGTGGAAGAGAGACAACTGCATTCTTTGGATGTTGTCCAGGCAGTCAAGGTTTATTTGTCTAGATCTGCAGAGATCCGAGGATCAGACTTTGTTTTACGAAAAGGACCCAAGAAGGAGCAGGCAGCTTCCAAAGCTTCCATTGCTAATTGGGTCTGTCAATTGGTCAATTAGGCCTATGGTCTGAAACGTTGAGCTCTCACCCTAAAGGGCGGAGCTTTTTCTACCAGGGGTGTAGGAACCTCCTGAGCTTTCGCCATCAGGTATCTGTGGCCCAGATTTGCAAGGCTGCTACCTGGTCTTCAGTGCATACGTTCACATTTTATCAAGTGGATGTTCGAGCAGCCGAGGATTCAGCTTTCAGCCGCAGTGTAGTTATAAGTTCTGATGGCTATTGTTTGGCAGGGTGTCTCCCTCGCTATTGCTCTGGGATGTCCCAGCAGGTAATGAATGTTAGCCCAACGGTGTCCCATCATGTATGAAAAAGAAAATAGGATTTTTTCGTCGTACTTTCCTGTAAAATCCCTTTGAGTACATCATGGGACACAGAGGTCCCCCCTCTTGAGAATCAGTGCTTGCTACAAAACTGAAGTAACTTCCTGCATGGGAGGGGTTATATAGGGGATCACTTTGTCTAAAGACCTTTGTCCATTTACCTGATGAAGTATAACCCAGCAGGTAATGAATATTAGCCTGTGTGTCCCATGATGTACTCAAAAGGATTTTACAGGCAAGAATGACAAAAAAAATATTTTACGTGCGATTATTGCAGTAATCACTGTTCTCCTAGCATGGATAGCTCATTCCACTCCCCCAATCCCTGCCGGAACACAAAAAAAAAAGTCTATGGGTCTGCTTTACTGGACCAAAATAAAAAACAATTATCCGCTTAAGGACCGCCGCACACAGATTTACGTCGACAGAATGGCACATGGTCGCGCGCATGCCGTGACCGTGCCCGCGGGCTCGATGTCCGCTGGTGTTCCGCGATCGTGTCACGGAGCTGAAGAACGGGGAGAAGTCAGTGTAAACATCTCCCCGTTCTTCCTAGTGACAGGTCACTGATCGAATGCTCCCTCTCATCGGGAGCAGCGATTGACGTGTCACTTGTAGCTACGCCCCCTAACAGTTAGAATCACTCCCTAGGACACACTTAACCCCTTCAGCGCCCCCTACAGGTTAACCCCTTCACTGTCAGTGTCATTTTTACAGTAATCAGTGCATTTTTATAGCACTAATCGCTGTTAAAATGACAATGGTCCCAAAATGGTGTCAAGTGTCCGATGTGTTCGCCATAATGTCGCAGTCACGATATAAAAAAATAAAAAAATTTACATTTACTTTTTATCATTGTCATATGGATGTATTGTTTGTTTTTTATTTATGTTCTGTACTTTTGCTGTACATCATGGCCACTATGCCTGGCGACACACACTTATTGTTGTCTCCTCCTTTGATGTACAGACATATTTGTTACGAATAAAATGGATTACATCACAATCTCTCCTTGTTCTACATGTGCCTATCTCTTCGACCTCACACAAAGTCCCAGGGCGTTTCTCTTCGGTTTGGTTCGTATAGGGATGGAGATGGTTGAGTAGCTGTAGCAGTTCCCATTTCCCCCCTTTTTTTGTTTGTATCGGGTGGTAGACACCCATTTAGCCCCTTATAGGTCTCCTACAGCTTTGGCCATGTTTGCATTTTTATCTTTAGTACAGTGATTGTTTGGCCAGTTGCTTTCATATATTGCACTGTGGGTACTCTCCGGGCCACTTGTCCTTTCCTCCCGGTTTCCACAGGCGCTGGCATATTTCGGTTCTGGGGCTGCGTTGCGTGAAAGGGAGGTTTCATTGACCTGCTGTCCCCGCCCACTCCTTCGGGATGGGCGGGGCCACCCACGCAACGGCATCATGTCTTTTTCACGCCCGCTGATGCGGCGTCTCCCACGCCGCCGCGGGCTGTGTGGGACATCCTGGATTGCGATGCAACCAGCGCCGTCATGACGCTGGTGTGCGCACATCCGCACATGATGTTGGGGGCGGAGCTATCGGACTCGCCCCAGGTTTATATCCGGATGACTGTGTGGCTGGACCTGCATTTGCGGTCTTTTCATTTGGCGTGCTGGACACCTCTCTATGGCTGTGTCTCCCTTAGACCTCTGCAACAAGGTAACTCCACCATTCATGACTGTCAGTCACATTGGGTTTCTATTTATATTATATATATATTTTTTTTTACCCTCCCCCACATATGCGCATTATATCCAATTTTGTTGTGGATTATATCAGTACTACACTTGGTTTGCCTATAACATCATGGTTCCATAATGATACGTCACTTGGACCCAGTTGTAGCCCAATACCCATACATACACAGTATGGTTTACTGTATTTATTCCATATGCGCATCATGTCTATACTGCCCCTGATTATGCAGCTGACCCCACCCCCTTTTTTGGCTTATACCATTTTTATATTGCTTATTATTTTTCTCTTTTGGTCACAATACACGCCATATATCCAGCATAGCCACTCTACATTTATACCTTACGGATTTTTGTACCTATCATTACCTTTAGATCTTTTTTGCATTTGCGTTTTGACATATAGCATCATTTGCAAACCGTCATGTCTTTTGTTATACATATGTTTAGATATCTCCATAATTCTTTTCAGACACACTGTTGGTTTCTCGGGGTGCCCAGCAATTGTGGCTGGGTTTTTCCCACAGACCGCACAGCCTATCCGGACTTTCCATGGGGCATTGTTCGTATGCCTTGCCTCCTCAGCTCCCGAGCCGGACTTTGGGTTTGCCGCCGTTTTTGGTACGTGGTGATTGGCTTTTTTGGTCCAGACTCTAGTGAGTAATAGGTTAACCTTCGGTTTGACCCCCTCACCATCCCCCACACCTTCTACCACTAATGTTGTCATATATTCATTTTTTATCATTTTTTTCTACCTCATAACAGATGATGATTGTGCATCTGCCCCTGATGAGCGAGTAGATCTCGCGAAACGCATAGGGCTTACCTGATGCCCCATCCATCTGATTTACCAAGTATCTGTGCCACTGCACTTGACTCACCATATATGCCTACATTTTATGTACCTCACATGAGTTCATGTACTTTTTACATTGTATGCAATCAACCCACTGGTCCTTCTGTACATTTACTTTTTATCATTGTCATATGGATGTATTGTTTTTTTTTATGTTCTGTACTTTTGCTGTACATCATGGCCACTATGCCTGGCGACACACTTATTGTCGTCTCCTCCTTTGATGTACAGACATATTTGTTACGAATAAAATGGATTACATCACAATCTCTCCTTGTTCTACATGTGCCTATCTCTTCCACCTCACACAAATCCCAGGGCGTTTCTCTTCGGTTTGGTTCATATAGGGATGGAGATGGTTGAGTAGCTGTAGCAGTTCCTATTTCCCCCCTTTTTTTTAATATATTTTTTGGGGATATTTATTATAGCAAAAAGTATTGCATTTTTTTCAAAATTGTCGCTTTATTTTTGTTTATAGCGCAAAAAATAAACTGCAGAGGTGATTAAAAAAAGAAAGCTATATTTGTGGGGAAAAAAAAGGATGTAAATTTTGTTTGGGAACCACGTCGCACGACTGTGCAATTGTCAGTTAAAGCGACGCAGTGCCGAATCGCAAAAAGTGCTCTGGTCTTTGGCCAGCCAAATGGTCCGGGGCTTAAGTGGTTAAGTAATAAACGCGATTGGACAGTAAAGGAACAGGAGCTTAGTAATAAGGTCACCTGTTCTCTCCTCACAAATATAGTTTGGTGATTGGAGATTCACAGCTCTATGCAATACAGTTAAACTAGATCTGCACAATGTGCAAGAGAACTGTACCAAGACAGATTAAAGCAGTATTGAACATAAAACAAGTATTATATTGCAAAAAAGTAAATTGTGGGGGACTTTGGACTTTGTAGGCACAAATTTGTACATTTGTAGAAAAATAAACAAATTTATTAAATTACAAAAAATAACATTAAAAGGATTCTCTAAAAACCATTAGACAATTATGTATATGGGCCAACCAGGTACAATCATTTCTAATATATTGTATTTTCACTTACCAGCCTTTTATGCTGTTGCTTTCTGAAGAAGCGTGTCCTCACGTGAAACATGCTGTGGACCTCACTGGGTACTACAATTCCAGCCTCCACTGTCGGTATTTAGCCAACTGCTTGGACCCTATGGAACTTGGAGAGTAATTCTCCTTTAGGTCCCATCATTGTTACTATAAGTTTGGCATCCCTCAGTGATTGTACCTGGTTGGTCCATATACATAATTGTCTAATGGTTTTTAGAGAATCCTTTTAATGTTATTTTTTGTAATTTAATAAATTTGTTATATTTTTCTACAAATGTATCTTGTTAATTTGTGCCTACAAAGTCCAAAGTCCCCCACAATTTCCTTTTTCAATAATTTATAGGACGTGGCACACATCTTTCTTGTATCCACAGTACCACTATGTGCTAAGATACAACCAAACTTATTTTCAAAAGTATTATATTGCAGTTTACCAATTCTTTAGATGTGGTGGCTGCAGTACTTTTTTAGGCTTTCCTTTTATTTTCACCTTTTAAGCTTCAACTTTTTTTTTTCAGACCAAGCTGCCCAGCAAAAGGGGCAGTTAGGGGGTTGTAACAAGAGGTGCATATAAAATTGTCAACTTTTGATGTAAAAAAAAAAAAATAAACTATTGCTGGAACTGCTGATAAAAAAAGTGTTAGTGGAAATCAACTTTAACCGATTAGTCAAGTCTAAGTCAAGGCCAGCATAAATCTGCTGGTCTAAACACTACCCTCTTTCCAGGTTGACAATGCTGCTGTCCAAGGGTAGCTCCATCTGTTTCTCAAATAGTAGATAAGTGTTACTGGTCAGATCACCAAGTGAAAATAAAGGTAAAAAGCCTGAAGAGAAAACTAAAGCAGCCACCACATTTAAGGATTGGCAAGCTGCAATATATTACTATATTTAATCACCTCAAAGCGCAAATTCACAAAAAGCCCAGTCCTCCAATCTGATGTACCTTAGAACCTTAACTATCGCCACCATCACACTGACCTGTAGGACTTTAATTGAGCTGTACATGTCCACAAATTCCATGGGAGTTACTACACAGGAGCAGCCAACACGTCATCAGGAAGCTTCAAAATCTGATGACGTGTTGGTCACGAAATGCATTGAGGCTGTGCATCCGCCCATATCCAAGTCATTTCCGGTTTTGTTGGTTCCAATCTCTGGTGTTTTGGAACGCACGCTGCATCCTGGAGAGACGGTGAGTGCACTTGGTTGGCTGTACATGTTGGTGTCGACTTGCAGCACTGCTAAATGAAAGTGCATATATGCCATCTACTTGTTTGAACAGTTAACGTACTGCACTATGACATTCAATATGCTTCTCCCGAGCTTGTATGGTACATCAATGTAAGGAGACACCTCTGGAGCTGAGAACCATCCCCTTCAGATATACTGTTGACCAAAGGAGTCTAATTGATACAAGGCTTATGCAATTTAGGTTTCTGGTTAGTTTGTATTTCTCACACACTGTTGATTGTGGAGCAGTCAAAATGTACATTACTGCACCCATTTCCTTTACCATGGCGACTGAAATATTTTGTGAGGACTTGCCTTGCCTTAATTTATGGATTTGTCTCATTGCGGAACCTACACATTTTGGACTGGATAATTTTGCCCAGATGATTATTTGAGTTAGCGCCTCACCTTTTTTATTATTTTTATACCCATTTGCAAGGTGTTTTTTCCACTTTAAAAAGCGGCAGCTGCACTTTTTATTTACTATTGCCATTATTCTTTGAAGCCAACACTTGTTATTTAATTACACTGAAATTTCAGGTTCTTTAGTCTGAAGGAACTAAAGTGTTGAAAATGGCTTACTGTTCTGTACTTATGAATGGTGTTGGATGATAATTTCTTGGACAACACTGTTGGGCCAGAGTCGAAGGCTAAACAGATAATTTATAGCCGGCCTGTATACCTGCATTCCCGAGTCTCATTCTTCCCACGATGCCAGTCTCTCTTAAGATATTGACTTGCAAGTCTCTGTAGAGCCTGAAAGTCAGAAAAATAATATGTTTACAGATGGCCTCTGTCTACTCCTGATATTTACTGGAACACTCTGTCCTAACATTGGTCTGCCACATTCTGCACTCAGACACAAGGCACACACATTCCACTACACATCCGATCTGTACCAGCAGCCTCAGAGGTCAGTACTGGTCATACAAATATTGGTTCAATGCAAACGGGATGTGTCGACTGTCAGTAACAGTTCACACTAGAACACAAGTCACCCATGACCTGCAGAATTATGTCTATGCATTTTGAGAATACTAGAATTGCGGAATAAACAGTACGTATGAAAATAAGCTCAAGCACAAACCTCTGAACCAGAGTATTCTACTTCAGTAGTAAGACCATCCAGATGCTGTTAGGCCCCTTTCACACGGGCACCTCCGCCAAGCAGAATCAGTTTGCTCAGTGGGGGATCTCTACTGATCTCCACGGAGCAGGCAGATGACGGGTCCCTGTCCGCTCCGCTATACAGAGCAGACAGTCCTGCTCTCCTCAGATGGAAACAGATTGCCTGAAAGTTTCCATCCAATCCGCCAAGCAGATGGTGAATAGGACCACCATCTGTCTGTTTTGGTGGACAGGATCAGATGGCAGAGGGTGTCCGCATAGAAGAGACTGGAGGGTGCGATCAGGTCTGCCTGAAAAACTGACAGGTGAACCTGATCGGATAGCCTGTGTGAAAGGGGCATAAAACTTTAACGGAAAAAAAAAAAAAACACAGACCTGCCAATGGCCCAGCTGCATTGAATATTCTGGAACATCTGGAGCGTTTTTTTTTTTTTTTACACATACATGTTATATGTTAACCTACTGAAAAGAAAAAACATGATGCATATGCATTGGAAGTTACTTGTTTCTGTAAGCTGCCCCAGATAAACTGATTAGGATGTGCCTCTAAACCTCAGTATTAAAGACCTTTCCATGAAATTACAGAGAAATTAAGTCTATGGTTCCAACAATCATACAGGTGTAAAGCATTTTAAAGAACAGCACTACTCCCATAAAGCAAACATTAGTAAAGGTTACGGTTAGTTGAAGCCACAAAGCAATTAAAATTTAGAGACAGCATTCAAACTTTACTCGAAAAGCATTAACCCCAGATTCGAAGCATCCCCATTAGTCCTTTTATGTAATTGGTGGCTTCAATGATCAATAGAGGCTTGGAAGTGGCCTATATCCAGAGTATGATAGCTGATGCCAACTTCTGCTTATCCCTTTTCCATAATATGACCAGTGGCCATTGCCCAGGTTTGTGAAAGGTTTACTTTCTCTTCTAGCCATTTATCATTTTATACAGTTGTGCTCATGAGTCAACATATCCCTGGCAGAATGTGTACGATGCAGCCTTTTTGAGTGATTAGACAAAATCATCTCTTTAGTGTTTAATTTGATTAAAATTGTTGATTTTGCATTGGAGAATAGTACAAAGCCTTAGTTATCATATTTCCACCTTGAATCTATGACAGCTTGCAGTCTTGTGTTAAACGTGGACGAGCATTTTCATTTCTTGTGTGGTAAGGCTATACTTTTTGGCAAAATTCCAGGTCTTGTGGTCTAGCAGGGAAACTACATGTTTAAAATCTCCCTAAAGTGTCTCAAGAATGTGCAGATCAGAACCTTTTTTTCGGATGCAGCCACAAAGGGTTGGCTTTGGCCTTACGTTTGGATGATTTTTCGTTTGAAAAGTCCAAGGGCACACTATATGCAGCTTCTGGGTTGATTAATGCAAATTTAGGGCAATTTTGTAATATGCTTAATTCATCTTGCCATCTATTTTGATTAAAATTCCATGTGGCCCTGTAGCCCAAACACCCCAAAACAGCAGCGAGCAACCTCCATGCTTCACAGTGAATAGTGTGCTTCTCTTCATATGCTGTCGACTCCTCTCCAAACATAGCACATTTTGAGGCATGTCTAGGGGGTTTGGCATATGCAGTGGACCGTTTTAGGGCATTGGTGCAGCAATAAATGGTTAACATTCTAAAAACTTGACATGGGGTATGTAAACTTGTGAGCAGAACTGAATGAATATACTCTACGGTTTAGCTAGCACAATTTGGATTAAGCCAGTACAATTTGTATTTAATGATGTGTAACAAAATTTGTGAAAAGGCGGGTGGGTGGTCTTCTGCAATTAAGGATTCTTATTAGCCCATCTGTAAATCTACTTTCTTACAGTGTACACTGAACTGCGCATGAACACGACGAGCGGGGCGCCCCCTCTCCTGAACCATAGCAGGCCACATGTCCTCAACATGGGGTTGGCCGGAATCTGGAAGCCCCCTTTAACAAGATCCCGGGCCCACCTAAAAAAGGAAAAAAAAAAGTCCCCTGGTATGGATCCATCAGAGAGATCCCACCCCCCCCCCCCCCCCATTAGAAAGCACCTCCCTAGGGAACACAACCCTTGGATCACCTAGTGTTAACCCCTTCCCTGCCTGTGCCATTTATACAGTGATCAGTGCATTTTTATAGCACTGATCACTGCATTGTCACTGGTCACAAAAAAAAAAAAAAAAACACACGCTGATCCCCGCCATTACTAGCAAAAAATTATAAAAAGTCTAAATCTTTCCCCCATTTTGTAGACGCTATAGGTTTTGCACAAGCCAATGTACACTTACTGCGATTTTTTTTACCAAAGATTTGTAGCAGAATACATATTGGCCTAAACTGATGAATACATTTGTTTTGATATATTTTTTAGGAAAGGTATTATAGCCGAAAGTAAAAAAAAATATTGTTTTCAAAATTCTCAGTCTGTTTATAGCGCAAAATATAAAAAACTGCAGAGGTGATCAAATAACATTAAAAAAGCTCTATTTGTGGGGGGGGGGGGGGGAAGATACATTTTTGTTCGGGTACAACGTCGCATGCAATTGTTCAATTATCAGTTAAACCGACGCAGTGCCATATCGCAAAAAATGGTCTGTCATTAAGGTGGGTAAATCTTTCCGGGGCTGAAGCTGTTAATTGTACCTTTACAATCGCTTAAGTCTAGGTTCACTATAAAAAATAATTGACAGTGTGTAGACTATACAGGGCACATGAGATCATCAGTACACACAAGGTACAGTTTCCCCTACTTCCCATCCAAATAAAAATTTGACAGAGGCTCCAACTCTCTCGCTCTATCCAATGGATATTAATGTTTTGGCAGGCAGGAGCTGGACTCTAAAGCTGTTGGTGCTGGATCAAATTGTTTATTCTTCTCAGCTTTCATTATATGTATCACATTTCCCTTTTCAGACATGTAGGTATGGGTTAGAAGCTTGGGTCATGCTGAATTGCCATCTGTTTACCCATTAGGGAGATTTCTCTGCTCATCCTGTTCCTACAAACACAACAGGAAGTAGGTAGAAATGAGGGGAATTCTCACATCTGACCGCTCTCATTTAAACCTGTATTGCTATTGGCAGATATCTCCTCAACCCCTGTTCCAGTGACAGCTGTAAATGTTTTAGTCTCCCAATTGTCTTCTGCTGACATGATCCCCAAAACAAAATAGGGATATTAGCCCTCCCTAATGTTAACACGGACAGCATTCCCCACTATTAAAAACCTAGAAAATAGGATTTGACTTCTAGTTTAACTGCTTAACAATTCATTTTTATGGCATATGGAAAGACAAAAAGACAGTCTCAGAGCGCAAACTTCCTTTGAAATCATTTTTAAAAATGTCAGTTTATTGCCAGGCTATAAGCAGAAAAACCACAATGTTTAAATGGATGACTTTTAGGATAAAAATATTTATTAGTAAATAAAAGGCAGTTTTATATTTCCTGTGGAAATTATCCACCACAGACTGTGCCGATATAAAATTAGTCATTTTATTGAGCTTTAAAAGTAGTTTTACTGTGTATTCGATGGATCAGATGAAGTGCACGGTAAGCAGTTTGCTAATGTCACCACAGGCTTTGTATTTGTTCCCCGCCCCATGCTTCCTAGCAGTCTGTATGCTGGCTGATGAGTAAACAAGACTCTGGTGCGATATTCCCTGCATGGCTCCCTTGTTCTATCCAAACCCCTGATGTTTATTTGCCATTTCACAGAGCTAAAGTTTGCCAGATGTAGTTTCTGACCAGCATTCTGCTTGTAAGCAGAAGCAAATGGCTAAAAAGGGTTTCAGAATTCCAGCATGTTAGTAAGTTATGCCAAATGAAATATTTAAAGTACACATGCAGTAAAAAAAAAAAAAAAAAAGGTAGATAGTCGAGTACTTAACGAGCTTCATACAGTGTTACTTTGACATCAAATTTCGATTTAATTTTAGTCCGCCTTTTAAAATGCCATTTTAGTTTTAGTCGTATTTTAGTCAACTACAATCTCCAGTACATTTTAGTTGACTAAAATCGAATGGGTTTAGTTAAATTGAAATACATTTCTCTAGTCTAGAATTTCCAAACTCCTTATTAATTCTTGGAGTTTTAACTACAGCCACAAAGCCCTTATACAACGTCCTTATAGATAAAACCAAATGTCCCTCCCTCACATTTTCGATCATAGTTTCTATGATCTCATTGATGGTGCGTTCTCACATGGGGTCATAGACAAAGACACATTGAAATAAATTTGGATCCAACATCCTAGAATTCCAACTTCTTGTCTTCCAAAAATACACAAGGACCAGAAAGTTCCACCTGGGCGGCAGATTGTCTCTGGCAATGGCTGCGTCACTGAAAATTTAGGCAGATTCATTGATAACCATTTAAGACCCTATGTCACAAATCTCCCATTGTTCATCTACACAATTAATCTACTACAGAACTTGGGAGGGGGTGCACCTCCCACCTGGCTCACTATTGGTGGCCATTGATGTTGAGGCCTTGTACAGCTCCATCCCCCATGATTTAGTCTTAGCAGTCAAGCACGTCATTCCACAATCTCACAGAAACGATCGCAAATTCAATGAGTTCATACTGGAAGCATTGGAATTCGTCTTGACCCACACCTTTTCCTTTGATGGGTCCCACTACCTCCAGGTGCAGGAGGTTGCGATGGGGACTTGCTGTGGCCCATCGTATGCCAACCTGTACCTGGGGGAGTGGGAACGTTCTGCTATGCAGCAAAGAACTGTCCTCCCTCACCGGTCACATTAGGTCATGGTCCTGATACATCAATGACATTCTGATATGGGAGGGTTCCTTTGAAGCACTACATTCTATCACAGCCATGAATAAAAATCTCAAATTTACATTTCACCATGGATTTTAGTGACACATATATCACCTTTTTGGATGTGACAATCACTAAACAACCAAATGGGTGCGCCTCTCCAGTGGGCTGCATTGGAAGCCCACCGCTGAAAACACAATTTTGCACGCCTCCAGTTCTCGCCACTAATTCAATCCATTTAATATCGGAGACCAAGGGGAAATTGCTCCAAATAATTTTTAAAGCTAATTTTCGTATGAGGATATTCTCAAACATGCCTTAAAAAAGGCATTTGGCCATGCACCAAGACTTACTCTTTTGCAACAAAAAAGATACAAAAAGACAAACCAGAATCACCACGACTTCCAACACCACAAGGTAGTCAGGAAAATTAGTCAGGAAAATTATAGAAAAACACTGGTATTGCTACAAAATCGGTCCTACCCTCGGCCCACACTTATATGAACATTCAACCAAAATACAATCTTACCAAATGGAAAGCCATACAGACCTAAAACACTTTGCCAACTGCAAAACCCTCAGGGTGATTTACTTACATGCCAAAGATCTACATAGGCAAAACTAAACTTGAGTTTTGGAGGGCATCCAGGCACATCACAAGTATGGCCAATGTCAATCCTGACCTCCTTGGGAGACATGAGATCATGGCACATCTCCCAATGTTTACCATACTTGATCAGGTACATCCCGAAAATAGGGCGGGGGGGTGATTGGAATAAAACTTTACTCCAACATGAGGTACGATGAATTGCAAAGCTAGATGCCACCACACCACCAGGCCTCAACACCCAACTGAGCCCTCGTCCCTTCTTAGGAGGGATTTATCTCAGGAGGATGTGAAAAAGAATGATATTCTGACCAGTCATATCTATCGGATAGGGTGTACTCGGCATAATCTTTAGTATTTCAACAAGACCTTCTTGCCACCATTCCTCCTGAGATAAATGATCATCACACACACACTTTATGACATCTTGGGTCATATCAATCGTTTTTCCGCCTTTGTTTTATTCCAGATAGAATTGTACTATGTCCGCCAATGTTTTTATTGCATCCTTTTCTCCATCTTTGTCATTACCATGCCAAAACCTTTTATGACTACCCTGTTATCCATCTACAGATGTGTCTGCTCTCATTACCTGCTTTACTATTCTTCCAGCACTTTCTGTGCATTGCCCCAGCCATTCCTTAGTGTATGCATGCCAATATATGATTTTAACACTTAAATTTATATATAATTTATTTACATTCATGGAATTATGGGACTGCTGGCCTCTCTTCCTTTATATATAATTTTCCAATATAGCCGTTTCTATTCCAACACTAGTCGTTTTTTCTTTCATGCTCAGGCTCTGACCAGACTTTCCCCGTGGAACCATCATGTCCACACCCGGCGCGCAAAAGCTGGCCATCCCCTAATGGCCGGTTTAACTACGCGACACTGCGGGATGCCGGGCATTTCCACTTTGTGGCGTTTCCCTGTGCCCACGGGTTGTTGGTGCATGATATCCTCCCACTCCTGGCTTTGGGGGGCGCTGTGCACTTCAGACTCTGGGGATCCATTTGTGGCCTCCCATGACAGCTATGGGGCAATTTTGCGCTTAACCTGGCTAAAACATGTAGCGATATCGATGTAGGGCATCACATTTTCTCTGCCTCAACCATGCCCCCCTGGGTATGCCTCCGCATCAGCGCTGACGCGGCGCAATGTCAGGTGAAGGCTGCATGACCCTCTCTACACCTTCCCTCCCTTTCCACATTCAGCTATGCCCTGCCCCTACGTCATAATGCTACACGTTCATGACAGTTCCTCTATATCATCAGAAGCATGCCTGCCAGAGGCAGCTGACGCTCATTCGGAGGCCTGCACGCAGTTATGTCCAAGGTAAACTATTGTTTGCAGTTTCATCAGCCTTCTGCTCCACCGGCCCCTAACTTGCTCAATATGTTAGATCTATGATATGCCTCTACTATGATAGCGTGACTAGCATTTGTTCTCCAAACGCATTTCATATACATTTACATACATATTGGTTTGGCTCTCTTTCTTAAAAAGCTTCCTCTAAATATACAGTAAAACCTTGGTTTGCGAGCACAATTCGTTCCAGAAACATGCTTATAATCCAAAGCACTTTTTTTACAGGTTATAAAAGAGAGGCACCTCTAAGTGTAGTAACATGTTGCTAAATGTTGTACCTTCATTAAATGTAACCATATTGCTACACTTAGAGGCTCCTTTCTTTTTTATACTCAGTTGTGACATGCTACTCTTATAGCAAGACATTGCGTGTATATCAAGGCAAAATTTATTAAAACATTTTGCTTGACTTGCAAAACGCACTCAAACCAAGTTACACTCAAACCAAGTTACACTCAAACCAAGGTTTAACTGTAAATATATTCCCTAACCAATCCTGATATAAAACTCCTTCATGGTAGCATTATAAATTTAACTATGCTATTGTCATGGAATCTCACTGTCTCTAGTCTACCTTCATGTATTTATCCCTTTTTTCAGGCTTAACCATCCTCTATCTGTGCACTGATTACCAAGCCCTATTCTGGGCAAATCTTTGGCCTCAGTTGAGAAGCCCCCATTCTATGCTCTCTGTGGATCCTTATGAGGGACATTGCGGGCCTCAGGGGTTACCACCCACTTGGGTGATACATATATGGGGAAGAGCTTTCAATCAATGCAGCCACACTTAATTCCTTTGATTTTAATTCTGTATGATACGGCATTGGTATGTATGCACTTCTGCGGCTGTTGAGATGTATAGATCTGTGCATATTCTGTTACATGCTCCTGATGTGTGCTGTTTTATTAGAGAGTCTTCAATCTCATGACTCCCTCTATGCCCCCAAAGGAGGGATATATTACCACATTCTCAAAATGCATTGGGCTTCACGGGGAAAAATTTCATGCTTTCCATTAAGCTCTTTATGGAGCCTGGTATATCATAAATGTTATGTATTTTTGTATTTCTACGGTGATGTTCTGCACCATCTTTCTCTTTTAATACTTTAAACTTTACTTGAATATTTTTAGCAAAAACAAGTGTCAAGAGTCTGCCCTTAAAGTACCATAGTATTGGGGGGTACTTTTTGCTCCATATATTTTCATTCAGTTTTTATTTGATGAAGATTGGAAATGATTATCGTCATAGTTTGTCAATTGAGAAAAATTCTAAGTAACATTCTTTTAGTTTTCATCACTGGAAACATGCCGCTGATGAAAATGACGAAAATAAAGTGTATACTAAATGAACACCGTTTATACATCCTTCAATGCAAAACTGAGCCTCGCTGAACAATACAGAGAAGGAGTGAAAGGGGTAGGGGGGATGTAGCTATTTACAAGTCAATATTGATATAATGTAAGCACCAGGTTTTAGTGGGTTTCCCAAAGTTCCTCATGAGCGTAAAAACTTCTGGCACTCAGCCTAAAGTGTTACCAAACCCAGGACCCTGCATTCACTATATGTGGTCTCCCAGAGTGCACAGAACAATGAAATTCAATTTAGTAAATATAAACTGCTAAATAAATTCTCATCAGCAGTTAGAGCAATCTTTTGACCATCAGTGTCTGGTTAAAGCTTGTAGGAGTTTGTCCCCCGATTGTCCTATGAGGTTTTAGGACCCCTGAACCTGTCTGGATAGTGCTGATTAGCCCCGTGCTGATCACATGCACTGCCCCCAAGGCTTGGTTCCATCACGAGATGGTTTGGGGACTGTGGAAGAAGGGAAGGATCAGGGAAGACTGGCTCAACAGCTTTTTTACACAAAGATTAACCCCTAAGGCTCCACAACAACAAGCATGCTTTACTGCTTATACAGACTGCTTTTACTGTTGTGGGCTTAGTAACACTAACATTTGAAATACTGTGTAGTGGGGTATTCCCCTATATTGGGAAGAAACTACATTACCCATAACCCCATTCTTTAGATGTTCCACCGCAGAGACTCATGGGAGGGGTTATAAAAGGAGGAGGCGAGGCCGGGCTCGGCCTCTTTGGGGACACGAGACTTCACAGACGGATCCTCCTGTGCGGATGTGTCGGAGTGCAAGGCCTGAAGCCTGAGGCCTTGCTCTGCACCAAAGAGCCTTCCACCCTCCCCTCTGCGAGCCTGGGTGGCATCTGACTTTGTGAGCTACAGCCTTGTCGGATCAGGGGGCCTGATCGTTGGAGAGATCGAGTGTGTGTGACACGGCTGGTGGAGGTTTCCCGGACTGGATCCGTAGTCCAGCGGGTGAGAGGGCGTAAGCCCAGCTAAGATACTGTTACTGTATATAGGCCTATAGACTGCCGTGGCCTACAAGTTATTTTCATACCCCTTGGATTACAAAGTTATACTCTGTTTAAAGTGCACCACCATTACAGACCTGCCGGTGAAGAAAGAAGGACTAAGCTAAATATTAGAACCAGGCCTGGTGGGGATTCTAGCGTGTCTGATTACTGCGCCATAGGGCACTTAGTTAACGGTTGCCCGTATGGCGCACCTGTAGCGTGTGTTACTATATAGTGTGTTAGAGTGGCAGGACGCTGCCCTTAGGAGTGATTATCTTGAACTGTGATTACTGTTACCCCTTTATCCATATTGAGAAAAATGAGTAAAACACTTTACCTATTACAATTCATTACTGTGTCCTTGCTTAGTTATTCTATTGCATAGGACATATCATTGATTGTTAGTACTAGCTGTGCCAGAAGGGGGTAGAGCCTATTGCCGGGGGTTGGCGGAGCTGCACTCAGGGCCCAAATCTAATTCTGCGGCCTCCTTAGTTGGAGGTATCGCTACAACTGTATGAAAAAAAAAAAACACTACCATACTTCACACGTCGACAAGTCCAGATAAAGGCCTGAATTGGCAAGAATGCGCAAGCGTGGAGTAGTTTTATTCCATTATGTAAGCAATGGATTTGAATAGCGTGCCATCATTCTGAACTATGCGTTCATTGGTGTTTTATATCATTCTAGAATTAAACTTTAAACACGTTTCTCCTTATATTGCCATGTCATACTTTTTAATACACACTAGAGATGTGTTTTAAAGATACACCTCAGTCAAAGAATGTCTTAACAGCCTTGAGGAACATGGCCTTCTTGCGGTGTAACTTTCATATTGGCATTTTTACATCTGGTTGCTCTGGTCTGGCCCTGCAAAGACATGCCCTTCTGAGCACTACAGTCTATAGCCCACCACGGTCTTAAACAATGGGGCATGAAAGTGGATTGTACAGCACGGGTCATTTAACATGAAGCTTCAGTCCGAGTTTAATAAACTGCAGTCAGACTTTACATGATATAGCTGGCCATATACACTCACCGGCCACTTTATTAGGTACACATTGCCAGTACCAGGTTGGACCCCCTTTTGCCTTCAGAACTGCCTTACTACTTTGTGGTATAGATTTAACAATGTGTTGGAAACATTCCTCAGATTTTGGTCCATAGTGACATGGCATGCAGTTGCTGCAGATTTGTCAGCTGCACATCCACTATGCAAATCTCCCGATCCACTACATGCCAAAGGTGCTCTATTGGATCTGGTGACTGGAGGCCATTGGAGTACAGTGAATTCATTGTCATGTTCAAGAAACCAGTTTGAGTTGATTTGAGCTTTGTGACATGGTGCATTATCCTGCTGGAAGGAGCCATCAGAAGATGGGTACACTAATCATAAAGGGATGGATACGGTCAGCACCAATACCAAGGTAAGCCGTGACATTTAAACAATGCTCAATTGGTACTAAGGGGCCCAAAGTGTGCCAAGAAAATATCCCCCACACTATTACACCACTAGCCCAAGCCGTTGATACAAGGCAGGATGGATACATACATGCTTTCATCTTTATGCCAAATTTTGACCTGACCATCTGAATGTTGCAGCTGAAAGCGAGAGACTCAGACCAAGCAACATTTTTCCACTCTTGTCCAATTTAGGTGAGCCTTTGCAAATTCTAGCCAGTTTCCTGTTCTGCGCTGACAGGAGCGACACCCGGTGTGGTCTTCTGCTGCTGTTGCCAATCAAGGTTCGATGTGTGTGTTCAGAGATGTATTCTGCATACCTTGGTTGTAACGAGTGGTTATTTGAGTCCCTGTTGCCCATCTCGAACCAATCTTCCTATTCCCCCTGACAGCACATTTTCGTTCACTCAACTGTAGCTCACTGGATACTTTTTTGGACCAGTCTAAGCCCTAGAGATGGTTGTGCATGAAAATCAGCTGTTTTTGAAATACTCAGACCAGCCCGTCTGGCACCAACAACCCTGACACGTTCAAAAACTTAAACCCCCTTTCTTCCCCATTCTGCTGCTTAGTTTGAACTTCAGCAAGTTGTCTTCACCACATCCAAATGCCTAAATGCATTGAGTTGCTGCCATGTGAATGGCTGATTAGCAATTTGTTACCAAGCAATATAACAGGTGTACCTAATAAAGTGGCTGGTGAGTTAATGTGGTAATTTAAAAGTAATCAAACTTTTGTATACTTTTTTTTTATAAAGAAATTGCAAAGCTATGGAAGATCTAAAAAAAAATGGTGGTACTGATGAATGGCAAGGAGTGTGAACCAAAATTATCTTAATTGCACTCATCAGAAAAATAATTTGAAGTATTTTCTGTTTTCGATTCAATCATTTTGTAAGCCAATGAAATGCTCAGTTTCAACTTCACAATCAACTTGTATTCTGGTGGCCAATCAAGCTGGAATTCCCACTGGCAGAAAAGTGGTTGAAATGGAGTATGTGTAAGGCCAGTTTAAATGTAAACAGTATCAATGAGACCTCTGTATGAACTGACAGACTGTTTGCTACCTGGAGTTGCTCATTAACACCGTTTGCAGCCTGATGACAACCCTAACAGACCCATTAAAAAAAATGAAAAAGCCTTTGTTAACACTGCAATATAAGAACTAACCACAGCAGGTGATGTTATCAGCATGGAGCACAGCAGCAGAGACAAGGCCATCATAGTCATGGTTCATAACCAAGCAGATGGCTTGGGATAAAGATGCAAATAGTCAAGTCAAATGTGTCAGACAGCCACACGAGTTACTTGTTTTATAAAGGCTTAAGACCTAGTTGTTGGGCCAACTATACTGAAGGTTGATAAGCTACAGAACTTTAAAATAGTCACTATGAAGCTTTTATAGGTAGACCAATACTATGGTTTAAGTAAAAGCTGGAAGGTTTCATTTTTGTTTTTTCTTTACAGATAAAGATCAGGTGTAACATTTATTTCTACTTAAACAGGTCTGGAGACTATTTCACTAAACATGACAGTTAAAAGGGACCACCCTGAGAGCAGTATTCGGGTTGCCATTGCTGGCTTGCTCTTACAAATTATAATTGACTGGTTAAAGAGTATGTAACCCAAATAAAATAAAAAATGGATCCTGCTCCTTTAAAAGCATGTTATATGACACAGTGCTTGTCCGGTGTCATTTGGCCGCCTCTAATGCGGCGTACACACGATCGTTTTTCATGCCGTTAAAGTGACCAGTTACACTTACCGGTAACGGTGTTTCTGGGAAGTCTTCCAGGACGGCACAATGAGAGAGATGACTGGCTCCACCTGACAGGAAACACAATCAATTCAAAGAGGTTAAAGCACCCGCCCCTCCCCGTGCTCCTCAGTTATGATAAAGTACAGACCCACACCAGTGCACGAGAGAGAAAACACACACCCAAATAACTCTATACAAACCAATGTATCAACCAAAGCGGTGGGAAGTAGGCCTGCCGTCCTGGAAGACTTCCCAGAAACACCGTTACCGGTAAGTGTAACTGGTCACTTTCTCAAGTCGTCTTCCAGGACGGCACAATGAGAGAGAAGCAAGTAGCTTCAGGCCTACCTTAGGGTGGGACGACTGCTTGCAGGACCTTTCTACCAAAGGACAGGTCCTGAGGTGACAGCAACTCCACTCTGTAATGCCTTAGGAATGTATTCTGGCTTGACCAAGTCGCCGCTTTACAGATCTGTTCCACCGAAGCTCCGGCTCTTTCTGCCCAGGAGGTTGCCAAAGAGCGAGTAGAATGAGCTTTAACTTTCGGGGCTGTCTTACCAGCCTGGTCATAAGCTATGGAGATTGTCTGTCTGATCCATCTAGATATGGATGCTCTAGATGCCTTTTGGCCCTTTTTCTGTCCAAAAAAATTAATTAGTAAATGGCTGGATTTCCTAAATTCACCCACTCTATCCAGATAAGCTAGCAGACACCGTCTGACATCCAGACAATGAAAGGAGGCCTCTCTTTCATTTTGTGGATTTGAACAAAAAGGAAGAATAATTTCTTGTGATCTATGAAACTTTGACACTACCTTAGGGAGGTACAGGGGGTCCTGCCCAAGAATAACTCTGTCCTCGAATAAACTAAGGAAAGGCTCTTTAATCGTCAGAGCCTGCATGTCACCTATTCTTCTGGCTGTAGTAATCGCCAGAAGAAAAGCAAACTTAAATGTCAGTAATTTAACTGAAATATCTTCTAGTGGCTCAAACGGAGCCTTAGTTAATTGTTCCAAAACTAACGTAAGGTCCCAGGGCGGGACTCTAGAGATCCGCACCGGGGACAATCTATCCCTGGCCATTAGAAATCTTTTAACTAGAGGGTCCAGTGATAACTTTTTGTCCAAAAAATACGATAAGGCTGCTACCTGTACTCTTAGAGTCTTGGTAGCGAGACCTAAGTCGGCGCCATCCTGGAGAAAGTCCAGGATGACCGAGGTTTCTTGCTGGGATACCTTTCTCACTAGACACCAGTGAGAAAAGACTCCCCACACCTTCCTGTAGATACGTCTGGTGACTTCTTTTCTACTTGAGAGGAGAGTGTTAATCACTCTCTCGGAACATCCCCTCTCCCGCAGGTTCTGCCTCTCAAGCACCAGGCCGTCAGCTTGAAGAAGCTGGGATCTGGGTGAAAGACTGGCCCCTGCCGAAGAAGGTCCACCCGAACTGGTAGATGGAGGGGAGGTGCTACGGACCAGTTCTGTAGAGCGGGAAACCAGGCTCTCTTGGGCCACCAAGGAGCAATTAGAATGAGTCTGGTCTCTGAGAGACCTAGTTTTTGTAGGACTCTTGGAATGAGACTCAGAGGGGGAAAAGCATAAGCCAGGTGAAAACTCCATACCTGAGCCAGTGCATCCACCCCCCCCCTGAGCCCCACTCCCGGGACAGGGAAAAGAATCTTCTTACTCTCCTGTTCTCCTTGCGGGCAAAGAGGTCTATTTCTGGCCTTCCAAAATGTTGGCACACCAGGTTGAACACCTCTGGGTTCAGCTCCCATTCCCCTGGAGAATCCGATGACGGCTTAGATAGTCCGCCTCTATGTTGTACCTTCCCTTTATGTGTACTGCCGTAATAGAGGCAATCCGAAGCTCTGCCCAGCCCAGAATCCCTAGAGACAAGGTCAGCAGGGAGGGAGACCTGGTTCCCCCCTGATGATTTATGAAGGCCACCGTGGTCGCATTGTCGGAGAGGATCTGGACCTCCCGGTTTCGGATCCTTTCCTCGAACGCTTTTAGGGCCTCCCCGACCGCCAATAATTCCCGGAAGTTT
The DNA here is from genome assembly GCA_029206835.1 of Rana muscosa. NCBI lineage: Eukaryota > Metazoa > Chordata > Amphibia > Anura > Ranidae > Rana > Rana muscosa. Next base: position 59,941,570 of record CM055118.1, read on the forward strand.
GAGGAGGCATGTTTCTGATCCTGATTCCAGGAACCCTGGGCTCGGAGTTCGCCTAAGTGGGCCCCCCAACCCCAGGAGCTTGCGTCCGTCGTTATCCTGAGGGGGTCTGTCTGAGTCCATAGATGACCCACCTGCAACTTCTGAGGAAGAAGCCACCAGCTCAGAGAGTCCTTTACTACCTCTGGGATGGAGATTCTGTGGTCTAATGTTCCTCTTGTTCTGTCCCAGGAGGATAAGAGGAATTGTTGGAGGGGTCTGGAGTGGAGCTGAGCCCACGGAACCGCAGGTATACAAGAGGTCATTAGACCCAGTACCCTCATGATGCCTCTGAAAGAGGACTCCCTTACCTCCAACAGAGACCTGACCGCTGTTATGAGGCCCTGGACCTTCTCCTGAGGTAAACAAAGCTTCCTTTGTAAGGAGTCTATCAGGAAACCCAGGTAAATCTTTCTTTGGTCCGGGATCATCGAGGACTTCTCTCGGTTGATGATCCAACCCAGGGATTCCAAGGTACTCACAACCTTGGCCAGGTCTGTGAGGAGGAGATCTCGACTCTGGTTGTAAAGTAAAAGGTCGTCGAGATAAGGGACTATCGTTATACCCTCTAGGTGTAGGAAGGCAACCACCTCTGCTACGATTTTTGTAAATACCCTTGGGCTGGAAGCCAGTCCAAAGGGGAGGGCAAACTGCCAGTGTTGAATCCCCTGAGGAGACCCGATTGCGAATCTGAGGAAGGCTTGATGTCCTGGAAAGATCGGGACGTGAAGGTAGGCGTCCTTTAAGTCGATCGTTACCATGTATACCTCCTTCAGAAGGAGTCTGAGGGTGTATATGCTTTCCATGCGAAATTTCTTGTGACGCAAGGAGGTATTCAGGGGTCTCAGGTTTATTATCAACCGGTACTTGCCTGAGGGCTTTGGGACAACGAAGATGTGGGAGTAGACCCCCAGTCCGCGTTGTCCCGCAGGTACCGGGACTACAACCCCCTGTTCTGCTAGTTCTGAAATGTTTTGCAGAAGACCTGCTGCCTTGAGGGGGTCCCTGGGGAGATGCGTTACTAGGAACTTTGAGGGGGGGGATGAAGAAACTCCAGCCTGTAGCCCTCTTTTATAATGTTGAGAATATGAGGGCTCTGGGTAATACTCTCCCACCTGGAAAGGAATTGGGAAAGTCTTCCCCCTACCCTTACGTCACTTAAAGTCTTTCATTTGACTTTTGGTTGGAAAAGAGGATACCTCCTTTTTGCTTATCCTTTCCAACGCCCCACTTCCTATTACTGGCAGGCTTCTTGCTCGAGAAACGATTTCTACCCTGGGGGCCTCGAAAAAATCTTTTTTGGTCCCTTTTAGGTTTAGTGGGGAACTTTTTGCCCTTTTCGGTAGATCTTGATAGGGCTTGGTCCAGCCCTGTACCAAAAAGGAGTGAGCCCTCAAATGGGAGTCCACATAAGCGGGTCTTGGATGCGTTATCCCCATCCCATGTTTTGACCCATACGGCTCTGCGAGCCGAGTTTACGAGGGCACCCGTTTTTGCGGTGGTTCGCACAGTCTCAACTGCAGCATCTGCTAGGTATGCCACTGCACTACCTATTACCTGTAGAGAGTATGACTTCCCTGGACTTGGACACACGGGAAACATGTTCTATTAGTTTGGTTATCCATGTATCCGCGTTCCTAGCTATACAAGCTGAAGCCAGCGTGGGGCTCATCGCTGCCGCATTGGCTTCCCAGGCTCTACGCAAGGTCGTCTCAGTACGGCGATCCATAGGATCCTTGATATTACCTGCGTCCTCAAAGGAGAGGTCGGATTGCTTTGACACCTGTGCCAAAGAGGCGTCCAATCTGGGAATCTTAAAGAGTTTCTCCTCATCCTCCCCCTTAAAAGGGCACCTACGCTTCCAAGTCTTATATTTCAGAAGCTTCCTCTCAGGTTCCTTCCACTCTCTAAGAATCACATCATGGAGAGCCTGGTGAACCGGGATGGTTCTGGGTTGGGCCCTTACCAAGCCTCCGTACAATCTATCCTGTGCGGATACCTGTTCCGTCGGCTCCTGAATTTCTTCAGAGGTGTAGATTGCACCAAGGAGGCCTTCCATGTCGTCAGCTGAGAAGATGTGTCTTCCTGACCTAGAGCCTTCTTCCTCCTCCTCAGCCTGACTATCAGGCCCTCATCGGATAGTCCCTGATCAGGGATCTCCGAATCCTCCTCTGAGTCCTGAGACAGGAGGGATCTCAGGGATTCTGGGTGTCCTCTCCTGGTTGAGGAGAAAAACTCCTGTGAGGAAGGGCCCTCCCTGCTTGTCTGGGGCTCTGGTTCCTTAGCTTTAAGGGAGGCTTGAAAATCCTTAAGGGTGGCAAGCATCTGGGTTTGGACAGAGAGAAAGTCTCTCATCACCTGAGATGTTTCCTTCCCAGCCAGCTTCTGGATACATTTGAAGCAGAAGGGCTTGGAATGGGTTGAGGGTAATTTCTCGTTACAGTAACCGCATCTTTTGGAGCGGGCAGGGGTTCTAGAGGAACGACTGGCAACCCCCTGGGCAGTGACGTCCTCTCCTGCAATGTAAGAGTACACAGGAATACATTAACAACCAAAAAGAACCCTGTGACAGCAAGGGGAAAGAGTCGGGGTACCATCCCCCATCATGACCCCTGCTGGCTGGGTTGACTCACCCCCTGTGGTCTCCTCTGTAGCCGCGGCCGTAGTCGGCCTCTCCTCATGCTCCATGTAGGTGAGATGCTCTGCTCCCGATCGCAGTTCCACTGGAGGAGAAAAAAGGGCGCCTCCTTCCTGGCGTCCCTCCGTTTTTTGAATGCGGTAACAGACGCCGGCCGCCGCCATTTTGCCGGAGACCGGAACCGGAAATGACGCGGCACGCGATGGCGTCATCCTTGACGCTAGAGGACGAATGTCCTAGACGCCGGGAAAATGGCGCCGCAATGCTATGCACCTGCATAGAGCGGCGCCCTAAGCAAACAGACCGCGCGAGCGGACGGAGGAACCTGCCAGCCCCCCCCTCCAGGATGGACACCCAAACAGGTAGGAGGGAGGAAGGAGGATATCTGGCCCCTGAAGTCCCGGGTACAGCCCCGCACCTAGGGAGCTTCAGTGCTCAGGGAGGCTCTTCAACTGCCCTCCCTGAGAAGGAATGGGATACCCCCCAGGACGGACAAATAGAGTCCTGCTAGGCCCAGAGGCTTCCCAGGCATGCGGCTCAGCTCCCGGGGGGGGGGGGGGGGACTTCCAGCCCCAGGCCTTCAGTCTGTGGAAAAAAATAAACGGTTTCGCTGTGGGGAAACACAATCAAGAACTGAGGAGCACGGGGAGGGGCGGGTGCTTTAACCTCTTTGAATTGATTGTGTTTCCTGTCAGGTGGAGCCAGTCATCTCTCTCATTGTGCCGTCCTGGAAGACGACTTGAGAAAAATGCAATTTTTTAAAATGGCCATTAAAACCGAGCGTGTGTATGCTCCAGAGCATTTTTAACGGCGTGAAAAACGGCCATTAAAAATTTCGAACATGCTCTATTTTTTCACGTCGTTTTTCATGTTTTTTTTAACGACATGAAAAACGATAGTGTGTATGCTTTTACGAGGGGAAAAAAAACGCGCATGCTCAGAATCAAGTATGAGACGGGAGCGCTCGTTCTGGTAAAACTAGCGTTCGTAATGGAGATGGCACATTCGTCACGCTGTAACGGACTGAAAAGCGCGAATCGCCGCTCAAAGTTTACTAACATGAAGGGTGGCGCCATTTGAATGGAACTTCCCCTTTATAGTGCCGTCGTACGTGTTGTACGTCACTGCGCTTTGCTCGAGCTTTTTTTTATTGATCGTGTGGATGCAAGACAGGCTTGAGAGGAAACATGAAAAAAACACGAGAAAAACGTTGGTTAAAAAAAAATGGCATGAAAAACGATCGTGTGTACGACGCATAACACTTAAAAAAAAAAACCTGGCCAATCCTGCCAGTTTCTCCCCTCCTATCTGTATAGCTGCTGAGCCCTGACACCATGGTCAGTTTGTGCCTCAGTCGTCCACAGCCCTGCTGTCTCTCTGCTCCTGTGCCCTCCCCTTACTGCGTGTCGGCTACTGTAGCATGTACTTTATATAATCCGCTCTGCCTTATTACGATTTCCCGTGTGTGTTGTATAAAAAAAAAAAAGGCGTATATACCTCATCTGAGCGCTGATCAGTGGTCACGTGACGCGCCACATCTCTCCGGCTCTCCTCCTCCCCTCCAGAATGTCATCTGGGAATCTCAGCCCCTCCCGCTGCATCTGTTGGATGGGGAGAGGAGAGATGTGGTGCGTCACGTGACTGCTGATCAGCACTCAGATATACAGCTTTTTTTATACAACACACAAGACATATTGTTACAAGGAAGAGCGGATTATATAAAAATTACATGTGGGTTAACAAACCCTTTAAGGCTAGCTTTAATACTTTCATCTGGAACAAGTATGCCATTTATCAGAAAAAAAGTGTCAAGAATTACATATCTTGAACTTGGCACTGTCAGCCAATGCAGAAAAAAGCATTAGATGGAGTGGGGCGAGATAGAGACAAGACAGACTCCTTATTAGCTGCCAGGCTTACACCTCGGGCCCGCACTTACTCCTTCCCGAAACTTAAGATTGCAGGTGGGCCACCGATGGTGAACCCTTTGAGCATTATGCAGGTCTTTCACAAGTTCTACGAGAACCTATACAGCGTAAAGCAAGCCGAAAACTCCTCGGATTTATCTAGCTTTCTTGATAACCTCCCCATCCCACTTTGGCGGCAGAACAGAGACAGACGCAAAGCCCCCCCCCTTCTCCACAGGAGGTTTAAGAGGCGATTAAAAATTTAAAGAAAAACTCAGCACCAAGACCAGAAGGGTTCTCAATTGCCTACTACAAAGCCTTTGCGGCCACTATAATGCCCTACATGGCTACATTTTTGAACGCCAAAACCAAAAGGCGACCCTCTTGACACAGTTGAACTCAGTGTTTATACCAGTCATCCCAAAACCAGATAAAGACCCAGGTGGGGTGAGCAATTACAGGCCATTATCCCTGATCAATAATGATTTAAAGATCATGACTAAAGTCATATCCGATCACCTTGCTTCCTTTATAGGAGCATACAGTCAAAGATTAAGTGGGGTTTATAGCAGGAAGACCGGACCTGGACCAAATTAGGAGAGCAGTAGACCAGTCTCCCTCTTACAATCAGGTTGGGATAGCGGTTCTAAACAGGCCGGTATGTTACGGTTGTTGGTTCTCCAAAAGGCATTCGACTGTCTCTTGGCCTTACCAGTTTGCCCTAATGGACCACTGGCGATTTGGCCCTCATTTTACAGGCCTCCTCAGGGCATTATATTCCACACCAGAAGCGAAGATTTTCCTACAGGGCCTCTACTCAAACCCCATTAAAATAGCTAAAGGCACTCGCCAAGGCTGCCCATTATCTCCATAAATTTTTGCCATTGCAATAGAATCCCTGGCAATTGCCATCCACCCATACATAGCGGGGGTCAAATGTGGCCCCAACACGCATAAATGAGTTCTTTGGGTACAACATACTTCTAAACCACTCCGGTCACCTCCCTTCCTGTTATATGCAAACACTTAGGGGAATTTTCCAAGGTCTCTGGACTGCAGGTCAACTACGCCAAATCACAAGCACTTAATGTCTCTCTCCGGCTGTCATTGGTGGCACAGCTGAGGGAATCCTTTCAATTTGACTGGAGCGACTCTACTATCAGGTACCTGGAGATAAACCTCACTCCCAAGTTTGAACAATTGTATGCTGCAAATTATTCCATGTACCGGAAGCTAGAATTAGACCTCAAAGCCTGGGCCCAATATGAACTCTTGGTTAGGCAAAAGTAATTCCCTCAAAATAACTCCCTCCAGAGACTTTTCTGCTCTCTCCCAATTCGAATCAGGATGGTCCACTTAAGCTTGTTCCAAAGCAAAATCAATAAATTTGTCTGGGGTAAATTGAGACACCGACTCTGGCGACATATGCATTTCAGACTAAGGACTAGAGGTGGGTTGGGTCTCCCAAACCTGCTCTGGTATTACCAGGCCGCAAGACTTGCCCAGCAATCCACAGTATACTCCAAGATGGTCAAACCGGACTGCGTAAAAATTGAGAGGCGGTTCCTTCACACACCCAAGACCATCTTCTATGGTGTCCACCCACAAATCACCCTCCCATTCTCTCCCCCTCCCTGTTCCACGCTGTAGCTCTCTGGGATAAGCTCAGGCGGTCCTCATCTCTGGTATCAGATAAAACGCCCTTAGCACATATATTCCATAATCTGGACTTTCGCCCAGGAATGGAAATCAAGGCGTGGCTGGATAAGGGGGATGTACAGGATCGGACACTTTTTCACCTCTGTGGGCCCCATCTCGCTCGCCTACTGTGTTAATAATCTGAATCTACCTGACTGAAGGGTTCAGGTTGCGGCATTCAGCCTACGGACAATAGTGTGGTCAAGTCAAGGAGCAGAGGGGAGGCATTTTCATAATTTACTTGTCACTTTGCTCAAACCATTTCGGAACCCCCTTACCTTCTAGCTTGGGAAGCTGACCATCAGGAACAATGAGATTTAGACACAACACAGGGCCTTCTCCAGATCATATAAGGGTATCCGCAACACTTCCCAAATGGAAGCCAGTTTGAAAGTCACCAGATGGTACATGACTCAGTTAAAACTCTCCACCAGCTTCCCTTCAGTGTCCCCTATATGTTTGAGGGCGTCAGATGAAGGGAACCATGTTACACGTATGGTGGGACTGTCCCCAAATCAGAAGCTTTTGGAACAAAATCTTCCAAATAATTTCCAAGATAACAGGGTTCTCGATTCCCAAGTCTCCTTCAACAGCCCTCCTGAACTTCCATATCCCTAAGGTTCCAAAATGCACTCAAACTTTTCTTCATCCTCCTAGGTACCAAATCCTGGAAGCTGCCCAAGGTCTCCATTCAGGCAGCCAAATGTAAGATCTCCTGGATCATGTCATAAGAGAAATTGATGAGCTCCTTCTTACTGGACACCTCCCACTAGTTCCAGGAGACTTGGGAACCACGGGCCAACTATGTAGGAATCCACAAATCCCCCAGTTCCTCCCAATCCTAAGTGTTATCAAGGGTGCTCTGGTGGCTAAGCCTATTCTTTCCTGACCTCTTATTCCTCCTTCCCTCTTCTGGACCTGGTCTTCCCCCCCTTTCCATCTTCGACCTACTAGGTCCTTCCCCAAGTTGTAGTTCTGTTCTTGACACACGTTGATTTTTACCTTCTCCATGACACGCTTCCATTACCATGTTCCTCAAATCCTAAAACAGACTAGGGGCATAGGAAAATCTCTTGTTTCTCATTTTGTGTGTTTGGTTTTATCTATATGCAGCTAGAGGGTCTAGAGGATGGAGCCAAGGGGGAGCCACTCTCCTCCAAAGCTAGCTCCCTCTCAGGATACAGTTGGTGGATGGGTTTCGGTCTTCCCCTTGGTCTCCATCCTAAGCGAATGCCATGTTCCATATGCAATCGAACATAGTCGCCAGCACACCAAGGATCGTCCAAAAAAGTTTTATTGCAAAATCACATCACAAAGGTGCAACGTTTCGGAGTCGCGCAGGACCCCTTCGTCAGGCATGTGAAAAAGTGTACCAGTGCATCAGCAAAATATATATAACAGCCACCAATCAAATCATGTGAGAAATAGACAAAAAGTTACCACCCCCTCCTCGTGACATCATAAGGCGTCAGAATCCCGCCAAAACAATTTAACTCAATCAGGCAGTAAAATTAGGCAATAGAAATCACTTACATGGACAATGCTGCTGCAGCCTAGTAAATGTAAAACCGCACATCAATCCTTGGTGGGCACGCACCATACTTGATGCACTGGCCCACTGCATGCAGTCAGTTTATTATTGCCACGATACAGTGGCCCAATGGCTGATCAGCAGCGCTGGCCGCCAATCACTGCGTGCCGCGTATACCGCGCATGTGCCTGAGACCTGTTGCCGGGAGAGAGAGGACGACGCCAGGCTGCGCCGCACCAGGCCACCCAATGCGTGTGAGAGAGTGTGGGAGCGAGGCTTGGAGAGCAAGCTACATAACAGAGAAACGAGCATGAAAATAGAATTAGACCAAGATGAGCAGGAAACAAAACAAACGAGGAACAAAGGGAAACAAGATATAAGAAAAAAAGAAAGAAAAAGTAGTAAGGAGCAAAGGAAAGAACTAGAAAAGACAAAAAAGGGAAAAAGAAAAAAAGATAAGGAAAACGAAATACAAAAAATATATATAGTTCATCTGTCTCTTGTCTAGGGGTACCTTTCAGAGGGGAAGGGAGCGGGGACACCACACCTGGCTTTCACCACAGGTGTCAGTGTGATACAAGCAAAGTTCTTTTCTTTTACCTTCGGGTCAGTGCTGTGCACCTGGAGCCTCCACCAAGAGTTACCTTGAACAATGTCTGTCAGGAAATGAGCCCCACACCATTAAAGTTCAACACTCCTTTATTCTTCTTGAATGAACACAATCAGTTGAACTCCCTTGTAGAAACAGAACAGAAAAGGAGGTGTGGATGCGAATAGGCCCAGACACAATGTGTTCTCCACTTTCCTCCCTGAAAGTGGGTTGCGGTCTCCGAGCGAGGGGGGATTTCCTTCCAGGTGGTCTCCGATGAGAGACTCACCCGTCACTGGCAATCTGCTGCACCAGGTCTTCGAGTGAGGAGCTCCCCCCGGTCCATTACGGCTTCTGGATTCGGGTACCCACTCCCGGAGTTCCCTAGGATCTCCTTCCCTCGCGGAACTCGGTGTTGGGCACTGAGCTCCAGACCGCCATCTGAGTACCTCACCCCAGGCTAAAGGTGCCTGGGATGGAACACGACCGTTTGTCCTCTAGGCCTAGGCCCGCCTAGAGAACCGACACAAACCACCGTCCACAGGCTGAAGGTGCCTTGGACTCCCCCGTGACAAAGATGGCCGGCCCCTTTATACCCTCTCCCAGCAAGCACGGCAGGTTCCCCGCCCCACCATACCTCTGCCGAGGGAGGACAAAAAGAAGGCACGACACACAGTAATGATTCAATCCCAGCCCAGGGCGACAACGCCACCTGCTGGGCTGCAGGGAATTACACATCACCAATGTCTCTGTCAAGTTCAAATTTACACCCGGGAAAGTACATACCCGCTACACTATATATATATATATATATATATATATATATATATATATATATATATATATATATATATATACATATATATATATATATATATATATATATATACACACACACACACACACACACATATATACACACACACACACACATAAGAAAATTGTTCTTTTCCATAAAAATCTCTAAAACAATCCTAAAAGCAGGACATTGCTGCTTCTTACCTGACCGTACTCCTTTTCGATGGCTGCTCGCTGTTTGCAGAATGACCTGGCAAAAGAAAAAAAGACAAAATGTTTATTTGGCTCATTACTGAAGCATGCTGTGCTCACAGGATGGCTGAACACAGGAGCACAAGGCTCAACTAAAACAAACAGTTGATCCAAGATTGAAAAACCAAGAAATGCTCTAAATTGAAAAATACATAAACGCTACAGAAAAAAAAAAATCATAAAACTGAAATTGACGGCGGTAACAATTCTGATATTTATTCCCTGACTTTGCATTTCAGTTTATAATTTTTTCCTCTACTTCAAAAAAACATACTGTATGCCACTTAAGCCCATTTCACACTTGTGATTGAGCACCAAAAGAGCAGGTAAAGTACTATCGCTGGCTGTCAGATAAATCTTTGCCTCCTTGCTGATGGAGACTCTTCTACAATGTCACATCAGTGATGGGGCAGCACCTCACTCAAACAGCAAGGAATTGACATGTTAGAACGAGTGAGCATTTATCTGCCCTGCATAGCAATCAACCCAGCAAGGAAGCGACCTGTAGAAAACCAGAGTTAGACTTACCACTGTTTCCAGGAGTCTTCCAGGACAGCCCTTGAGAGATGGAGCTCCTCCCTGGACAGGAAACATTCCCTCCAGCTCTTTAAAAAGGCAGTCCCCTCAGGCACCTGGTCAGTTTTTACCCAAGAACCGAAGGACGGAGCTGAAATACAGTGAAACCGTACATACAAAAGGGTGGGAACGTGCTGTCCTGGAAGACTCCTGGAAACAGTTACTGGTAAGTCAAACTCCGGTTTTCCCCCAGTCTTCCAGGACAGCCCTTGAGAGGACGAGCAAGTACTCCATTTTTTTTAGGGGGGGGACCACTGCTTGGAGGACCTTCCTCCCAAAAGCTTGATCCTGATCACCCAAGACGTCCAATCAATATTGTCGAATGAACGTAGACATGCTTGACCATGTGGCGGCCTTGCATATCTGCTACGGGGTAGCACCGTCTTTCTGCCCAGGACGTGGCTAAAGCCCCTGTAGAATGTGCATTCAAGTCTTGTGGAGGGTCCAAGTGCAAAGTTTTGTACCCTTCTGTGACGGCCATCTTAATCCACCTGGCTATTGTTCCTTTGGAAGCCTGTTTTCCTTTTCGGTTTCCTGAGAAGAGGATAAACAGGGCTTCTGATCTTAAAATTTTAGTCGCGTCCAGATATGCTATGAAACATCTCCTGACATCTAGTCGGTGTAGTAGTTCTTCCTTATTGTTTGCAGGCTTACTGCAGAAGGAAGATAGTATGTTCTGACTTTTGTGAAAAGTGGAAGCAACTTTGGGAATGAATGATTGGTCGGTCTTTAGAATGACTATCCTCCAATATTTGCATATAGGGCTCTCTAATTGACAGAGCTTGGAGTTTGCTAACTCTGCGAGCAGAAGTCATAGCGATAAGGAAGACTGTTTTTAGGGTAATTAGTCTTAAGGATGCCTTTGATAATGGCTCAAAGGGGTCCTTTATGACTGCTTTTAACCTTGACAGGTCCCATGTCGGAACTTTACGGCATGGAACCGGTCGTTTAGAGACTGCTTTACAAAACCTATTTATAAATGGGCCCTGTTGTAGGGAACGCTGTAAATAGACTGATAGGGCTGCAATTTGTACTTTAATCGTGCTTAAAGATACCTTTTTTCAATGCCCTCTTGCAGAAACTAATATTGTTGGAGAATCGTATTCTCTTTTCTCATTTTCTGTTAGCCAGAGGTTAAGTTTTCTCCAGACTAAGGTATATGGCTCTGGAATTTGGTTTGCGACCTTGTAACAGAGTTTATCACTCTGTCAGATAGACCCTTGGACTTCAGGATGTCTACTTCAGATACCAGGCCGCTAATTTTAGTATGGCTGGATTGGGATGTCGTACTGGACCCTGGGATAGCAGGTCCTGACTGAAAAGGTAACATCCAATGTGGTCGATCCACTAATGATAGCAGAAGTGAAAACCATGCCCTCTTTGGATAAAAGGGGGCCATTAGGATAAGAGATGTTTTCTGTCCTGAACTTGGAGAGGACTCTTGGTAATAGATGTAGAGGTGGGAAGGCGTACTTTAGCCTGAAAGTCCATGCATTCTGGAGGGCATCGACTGCTATTGGTTGATCCCTTGGGTTCAGCGACAATTTTTTTTGTAGTTTGGTGTCTTCTCTGTTGGCAAATAAGTCGATCTCCGGAAGGCCCCACTTGGAAACCATTTCCGCAAACACTGTCGGATCTAGTGACCATTCTTGTGAGATTAACTGTCTGCTCAAAAAAAATGGCTAGATTGTTTTGTACACCCTTGAGATGGATTGTATAAAAAAGGGATTCCAAATTTTCCTCTGCCCATGAAAATAATTTCCTGTGCTCGTCAGGGTGGGATTCCTGGTTCCTGCCTGTTTAGGTATGCTCCCGAGGTTATATTGTCCGATCTGACCTGTATATGTTGGTGTCTGAGCTGACTTTGGAATGCTGCGATTCCTCTGGCTACAGCTTTTAGTTCCCTGTAGTTGGACGAGTGTTTCTCTAGGCGAGTCCAAGTGCCCTGTGCCCACTGTCCATCTAGATGGGCCCCCCATCCCTGATTGCTGGCATCCATAGTCAATATGCGTGTAATCGGGGAGGTCCACAGCAGTCTTTTGTAGATTGCTTTGGTTTCTCCGCCACCAAAGGGCCTGCTTTGTTTTTTCTGGGAGGTACACCTTGTCCTCCAAGTCCTTTCCCATCAGATTTTGTAAGAGAAAGGACTGGAGTGGTCTTTGGTGAAACCTGACCCATTTGACTGCCGGAATGGAGGCAGTCATGAGTCCTAAGGCTGACATTTCTCTTATTGTAACTGGGAGATTTGTCTGCATTTGTGCCATCCGTTGTCCCAGACGATCGATTTTGTCTTGTGGGAGTTTGGTTTTTGTTCTGTTGAACTGATTGTGTAAACTAGAAACAGGATTTCTTGTGAGGAGGTGAGGTTCGATTTCTCCCTGTTGATGATCCAACCCAGCTGGGTTAACCACTGTTGGGCGACTACTAGATCTTCTAGTAGTTTGTTTTGTTGGTGCTATGAACAGCAAGTCGTCCAAGTAGGGAATAACTGTTATAGCTTGGAGCCTTAGTGGTGCTAGAGTCTCTGCTAGGATCTTGGTAAAGATCCTACGAGATGAGGAGAGGCCGAAAGGGCAGCGCTCGGCTTTGAAAGTGGTAGACGATTTTCTCTATTTCTATACGGAGAAATTTTTGGGAGCTTTCCCTGATGGGGATGTGAAGATAGGCGTCCTTTAGGTCTATCTTTGCCATGAAACAGTCTTTTTGGAGCAAATTTCTGACAGAGTAGATTGACTGCATATGGAATTTTTTGTATTGTATGACTGTGTTTATTGGTTTTAAATTGAAGATCAGGCGGCATTTGCCTGATGTTTTCAGCACCAGAAATGTGTGCGAGTAAAAACCTTTTCCTTCTTGTTTGGGAACGGGTATCAGGACTTTTTGGTCTACTAGTTCTCCTGTGAGTTGTGGTAATGCCTGCGCTTTTGCTGGGTCCCTCGCTAATTGAGTAACCAAGAATCTTGCTGGAGGTTTTTGGTTGAACTCTGGGGCATACCCTTTCTCTATTACTCCTCTGATGAAACTGTTGGGGGTCAGTTTTTTCCATTGTGGAAGGAAGTCCCCCAATCTTCCTCCCACTTGGCTGTTGGCATCACTGGTTTGGGATTTTTGTTAGGAGGGTTAAAGAGGACGTTTGCCTTTTGTTTCCCTCTGTGCCGACCAGGGTTTGTTCGGCTTCCCTTTTTCTTGTGTTTTTTTCTGTCCCTTATAGGGACAAATTTTTCTTCTAGGAAATTACTTTATTTTCAGGAAAAGTCTGTCAGCTGTACGCTCCAAGGCTTCGTCTAGTGGGGTGCCAAACAGAAATTTGCTTGAAAAGGGTACATTACACAAAACGTAATTTTGAGGCTGTGTCTACCGGCCAGGTTTTGAGTTCTCCTGGCTGCTATAGACAGTGAAGCTGCCCTAGCTGATAATTTTACGGATTCAATTGAGGCGTCTGCAATCAAACATACTGCTTTAAAAAGTATGGGAAAGGACTTTAACAACTCTGCCCTAGGGGTACCTGCCGTCAGGTGTTCCTGTAATTGCTTTAGCCAAAATTCGAAATTTTAGGCTACACAGGTGGTTGCTAGTGCTGGCCTAAGATTGGCCATAGCTGTGTCCCAGGATCTTTTGAGGATTACATCCCCTCTTGTCCATGGTGTCCCCTAAATGCCCCATGTCTTAGAAGACTAAAGCAGAGTGCTTTGATACCTTCCCTAGGGAGGCATCAAGTTTAGGGGACTGGTTCCAGACTAAACTGGGGTCCTCCTCAAAAGGGAACCTTCATTTCAGTCCACCTGAAAAGGGACTTATCAGGTTCCTCCCATTCCCTGAGTACCAAGTCTGACATTGGCTTGTGTACTGGAAATACCTTGGGTTTTCTTTTGTTTAAACCCTGGTATATCCTATCATGCCTTGAGCATGAGGTTTTTTCTTACTTCAACTCCAAGGTTTTGTGAATGGCCCCTACTAATTTGTCTACTTCCTCCTGGGAGAGTTTGAATCTGGTGGGGGTGCGAGAGTCATCCTGACCTCTCCTGCCCAGAATCCTTCTGTGACAGCCCTTGTGATGGATACTCTCCAGGACCCATCTCCCCTTTAAAGGACGGTTCCTCCTTGGCAACATGTCTCCTCCGACTGAGGAAACCCATACAACTGACCAGGTGCTTCAAGGACCACCTTTTAAAGAGCTGGAGGCAATGTGTTTCCTGTACAGGGAGGAGCTCCATCTCTCAAGGGCTGTCCTGGAAGACGACTGGGGGAAACATAGTATTGCTCTGCTTTTCCTCATCCTGCATAGTGATCTACTGAAGGACCTGTGAGTATTTCTCTACCCTTCCATGTCCTGCATAACAAGTGTCCCTGGTGAGTGGTTAAAAAAAAAAAACAAAAAAAACCATTTACCAAACACCACTTACTCTTTCGACCATTGAATAGTATTTCGGTGCTACGCGGAATGCCGATATCTTAATCCTCATCCCCCCTGAATTTCCCCCCAGATATGTAATGCTCCACACAGACCTTTTCCCTTTCAATTGCATTGCAGGAAGGAAGCCTACAGCCACTGCGAGATAGACGAAACCCCATTTGAAAAAAAAACCGAACAAAAAACATCTCATCTAATCTTAATTTTATACCAATGTCCAAAACCACACATGCCATACTGTGCCCTACTATATAACAGCTTGGGAACTGAACTGGGACATAAAACCTAGGGAAAGGGTAATCAGGAGCAATGGTTTGGTCCTCTTATATAACCACTCAAGATATTTTTAAGGCACAAAGGGCCTCATGTTTTTTTTACTGGCAGGGTGGGTAGCGATTCCAAGGCATGGGACATCTCCCCACAATGACAGTAGATCACAGAACTTACCCCCATACAATATATGAAGGAATCAACAGCACAACTTCACAAATCGATCTTTCCAATTACACATTGCATCCATGGGACGTTTGAGGGCTCTGGACAGTTTAAAAACCTTTTAACGATTAAAGAATGCTATCCATAGTTAGACAGCTCGTTCTATCTGGGGTCCTTGTCATTTTCTCTCCCATCTCACTCATATGCTTTCCATCTTTTTTTATGTTCTCGTGTTTCATGCTTTTACCACCTCTAATACAGGTAACAGATAAAAACATTTTAGTATTTCGACCTGTCTGGGCCTAACCCTGAGGTGTTCCGTTATGTACTGGTAAAGCCCATCTACAGGCACAGCCTTAAAAAAAAAAAATTTAACCTATCAATATTGGCTATGCCTTGTTTAATCCCCTAATGATTTCTTATTGAAATGTCCATTATTGAGCCCCAAGTGAGTAAGTGCAAAAGCTACAAACAGGAGACTGCTTCTCTGCTGTGCAATTCACAAAGTATAGTACACTGATGACACAGTGGGTTTGTATACAAGAGCAGAGGGATGAGGCAAAGGCACACCATAGACTGTCCTAATGCAGCAGGGAGCAATATAATACAGAAGTAAGATTTCAAATGCCACTTGAATTGCACAAATTTGCATGATAACGTTCATTGTTCTCAATGGTGCCCGTTTACATCAATGCAACTCAACACATTGAGATTTTGGAAATGGTTCCTATATGCAAACTACACCCAAGTTGCGCTACATACCGTATTTATCGGCGTATAACACGCACCGGCGTATAACACGCACCCCAAGTTTAGGAGGGAATTTTAAGGAAAAAAACTTTTAGCAGGGAAATTCAAGGAAAAAAAAAAAAAAAAAAAAAAAACTTACATTTAAATGCAGCATGCAGCCTTGCCCAGTGTCCATCTGTCCATCTGCAGCCGTGCCCAGTGTCCATCTGTCCATCTGCAGCCGTGCCCAGTGTCCATCTGTCCATCTGCAGCCGTGCCCAGTGTCCATCTGTCCATCTGCAGCCGTGCCCAGTGTCCATCTGTCCATCTGCAGCCGTGCCCAGTGTCCATCTGTCCATCTGCAGCCGTGCCCAGTGTCCATCTGTCCATCTGCAGCCGTGCCCAGTGTCCATCTGTCCATCTGCAGCCGTGCCCAGTGTCCATCTGTCCATCTGCAGCCGTGCCCAGTGTCCATCTGTCCATCTGCAGCCGTGCCCAGTGTCCATCTGTCCATCTGCAGCCGTGCCCAGTGTCCATCTGTCCATCTGCAGCCGTGCCCAGTGTCCATCTGTCCATCTGCAGCCGTGCCCAGTGTCCATCTGTCCATCTGCAGCCGTGCCCAGTGTCCATCTGTCCATCTGCAGCCGTGCCCAGTGTCCATCTGTCCATCTGCAGCCGTGCCCAGTGTCCATCTGTCCATCTGCAGCCGTGCCCAGTGTCCATCTGTCCATCTGCAGCCGTGCCCAGTGTCCATCTGTCCATCTGCAGCCGTGCCCAGTGTCCATCTGTCCATCTGCAGCCGTGCCCAGTGTCCATCTGTCCATCTGCAGCCGTGCCCAGTGTCCATCTGTCCATCTGCAGCCGTGCCCAGTGTCCATCTGTCCATCTGCAGCCGTGCCCAGTGTCCATCTGTCCATCTGCAGCCGTGCCCAGTGTTCATCTGTCCATCTGCAGCCGTGCCCAGTGCCTTTGCGATCGTGTCAGTCGCGGCGGTTTTTAAAATTTGGCGCCGATTTCTGTGGAGAGGAGCGAGCGGGGCCGCGTGTACTTCGGCTGGACTCGGCTCCTCTCGCAGTTCCGCCCATCTCCACTGACTGCGCCGCTGACGGAGAAAGCCGAGTGTACTTCGCCTAGACTCGTGTCTGCTCACAGTCACAGGCAGGACTGGGAGAGGAGCCGAGACTAGGCGAAGTACACTCGGCTTTCTCCGTCAGCGGCGCAGTCAGAGATGGGCGGGACTGCGAGAGGAGCCGAGTAAAGCCGATTGTGCTTCGGCTCCGCTCGCTCCTCTCGCTCATTTTCAGCAGGGGAATTCGGAGTATCGGCGTATAACACGCACCCACGATTTTCCCCTGATTTTAAGGGGAAAAAAGTGCGTGTTATACGCCGATAAATACGGTAATCACACGGAAAATCAGATTGCAGGGTGAACCTAGCCTTACTGAACTGTAGCAAGTTAAAGTCGGGCCCCATCCCCACCTCTATTTTCCTTATAAGTGCAGTCAATGTTAAAAAAAATAGAAAAAAAGTGACAGTTGAATCTAAGGCCCCTTTCACACATGCAGACCGTTCATCAGTTCAGTCATGTCAAAACGGATGAAGTATTCATCAGCGCTCATCCGTTTTTGATCAGTCTTTAAATCCACTATCAATGCAAAAAACAGATGAAAAACTGACCATTTGTCAGTTTACATCTGTTTTTTGTCCAATCTCTTTTTAAACGGAAGAAAAAAAAAAAAAGCTTTGATCAGTTTCAAAAAACGGATGCAGATGTAAACTGATGTAAATGTCTGATCCATTTCCATCAGTTTTTCCATACAGATGCATGGATGTCCGTTTTCAGCCATCAACGGATGGATGAAAAACGGACAGCATGTGTGAAAGGGGCCTAAAGGAAACCTGTGCAGGGAAAGATACAGGTTATCTTAAAGCACACAGATTAGTTATTGTTTGCTATGGGACTAGGTCACATATGGAGAGAACAAAAACAAAACACACTTCTGCATGTCCACATGGGTCAAGACTTCCAGAGGACTCATGTTAAATGCACTTAATGCATGGTCAACACAGCAATGCACTGCAAACTGAAAGTGCACCTAAAATGCATCAGGAACAAATGCATAGGTGTTGAGACAACCTAAAAGCTATAAAACTCAGTTTTGAACCCCTGAGCATCTAAGAAACCATCAACATCTATAAGAAACCTCAGTTTTAGATGACATTGCCCTTCTAGACATTTCTGAATATTTCACTGTATCCAAGACATACATTTCAAGTGAAAGTTCAGGCAAGGTTCTGTATATAAAATTAGAAAACGGTCATTAACCACTTCAATACCAGGCACTTATACACCATCCTGCCCAAGCCAATTTTGAGCTTTCAGCGCTGTCGCAATTTGAATGACAATTGCGCGGTCATGCAACACTGTACCCAAACAATTTTTTTATCATTTTGTTCCCACAAATAGAGCTCTCTTTCGGTGGTATTTGATCGACTCCAATTTTTATTTTTTGCACAATAAAAAAAGAGCGAAAATTTTGAAAAAAAAAATACGTTTGTGTTTGTTAATTTTTTTTTGTAAATAAGTACCTTTTCTACTTCACCGACGGGCACCGATAAGGCGGCACTCATGGGCGGCACCGATAAGGCGGCACTCATGGGCGGCACCGATAAGGCGGCACTCACGGGCGGCACCGATAAGGCGGCACTCACGGGCGGCACCGATAAGGCGGCACTCACGGGCGGCACCGATAAGGCGGCACTCACGGGCGGCACCGATAAGGCGGCACTCACGGGCGGCACCGATAAGGCGGCACTCACGGGCGGCACCGATAAGGCGGCACTCACGGGCGGCACCGATAAGGCGGCACTCACGGGCGGCACCGATAAGGCGGGCACTTATGGGCACTGGTAGGTGGCATTGCTGGGCATCATACATTGTGGTCGTGCCATGATGGTGCCAGTCAGTGCCCATTTGTGGGCACTGATTGGCATATGTTGTGTATGTATTTGTGCATGTGGATAACCATGGGGGACTTACCTGGCCATCCACATGCTTGGGGCTTCCCTGGTGGTCCTGGGGGGCTTCCCTGGTGGTCCAGTGTGGGTATCCGAGGGGGGGCTGCGCTAACAATCAGCGCAAACCCCCCCGTCAGGAGAGCCGCCGATCGGCTCTCCTCTACTCGCGTCTGTCAGACGCGAGTGAGGAAGAGCCGATCAACGGCTCTTCCTGTTTACATCGTGATCAGCCGTGATTGGACACGGCTGATCACGTGGTAAAAAGCCTCCGCCGGAGGTTCTTTACCTGAGACCAGTGTAGCGGTGTGTCAGACTAACACAGCGCTCCACCGATAGCCGCGATGCGCGCCCCCCCCCCCCCCCCCGGCGCGCGGCGGCTGTTATCCTGCAGGACGTCAATAGACGTCCAGTGTGGATAACAGAACCACTTCCCGGACGTCAATCTCCTATTGACTGGGCGGGAAGTGGTTAAAATGTCAGTTTTCTAACCATCTAATATTGCTACAGCCAAGCTATTGCTTGCAGAGTGTTCACCTTGAGGCCGGGAAGTTATTGAACGGTGTAAAAAAAAAAAAAAAAGTAGTGTGATCAGATTTCAGTGACACTCAAACACAAGGAGGGATATCGTTTCAGGATACAGTCAGTACTAAACTCTGAATCTGAACCAAGTGCACGTTCTGCCTAATGCGCTGGCAAATTCCAGATTATGTGGTCTGATGCAACTCTGCAGAGGTCACACTACAGTCTGGTAGACACTACAGAACACAAAAATGAAATGCTCTAGAACCAGGTTTCTCAATCAGGGTTCTGTGGAACCATAGGGTTTCTCCTGAGGTTGCTAGAGGTTCCTTGAACAGTGAACAATGGAGTATTGCGCTCAACTACACTGATCAATAAAGGGGCCAATTTTTCACTAGCATTTATTGTCACTTCTACACAAACCTCAAACGTCAGGGACACCACAATGGTTACTGTCTCTTTTCTGCACTTACTTCTTTCAAGAAGATTACTAAAGATACTTATGGTTAGGAACAAAAATGATCTGCATTGGGTCGTAAATATGCTAGGGTATGTCACATTACTTATTTCTTGTAAATAAAGGATTTCCTCGAAATGTAAAAATAATAAAATTTTATATATATATATATATATATATATATATATATATATATATATATATATATATATAAATAAGTGTAGCGGGTATGTACTTTCCCGGGTGTAAATTTGAACTTGAGACATTGGTGATGTGTAATTCCCTGCAGCCCAGCAGGTGGCGTTGTCGCTCTGGGCTGGGGTTGAATCATTACTGTGTCGTGCCTTCTTTTTGTCCTCCCTCGGCAACAGTATGGTGGGGCGGGGAACCCGCCGTGCTTGCTGGGAGAGGGTATAAAGGGGCCGGCCATCTTTGTCACGGGGGAGTCCAAGGCACCTTCAGCCTGTGGACGGTGGTTTGTGTTGGTTCTCTAGGCGGGCCTAGGCCTAGAGGACAGCCGGAGGTCGTGTTCCATCCCAGGCACCTTTAGCCTGGGGTGAGGTGGTCTGGAGCTCAGTGCCCAACACTGAGTCCTGCGAGGGAAGGAGATCCTAGGGAACCCCGGGAGTGGGTACCCGAATCCAGAAGCCGTAATGGACCGGGGGGAGCTCCTCACTCGAAGACCTGGTGCAGCAGATTGCCAGTGACGGGTGAGTCTCTCAGAGACCGCTTGGAAGGAAATCCTCCCCTCGTTCGGAGACTGCAACCCACTTTCAGGGAGGAAAGTGGAGAACACATTGTGTCTGGGCCTATTCGCATCCACACCTCCTTTTCTGTTCTGTTTCTACCAAGGGAGTTCAACTGATTGTGTTCATTCAAGAACAATAAAGGAGTGTTGAACTTTAATGGTGTGGGGCTCATTTCCTGACAGACATTGTTCAAGGTAACTCTTGGTGGAGGCTCCAGGTGCACAGCACTGACCCGAAGGTAAAAGAAAAGAACTTTGCTTGTATCACACTGACACCTGTGGTGAAAGCCAGGTGTGGTGTCCCCGCTCCCTTCCCCTCTGAAAGGTACCCCTAGACAAGAGACAGATGAACTGAAGAGAAAGGAGTGAGGAGGGCGCTATATATAACACACACACACACACACACACACACACACACACACACACACACACACAGTAGGAGCTACGGTCACGGTAAAATGGACAGTTTGCTGGACAGAGGGTCTGCACATGTGCTAGGTGCAAGACTACAGAGCGTAGATGTGGACTGGAGAAGACTGCTTTCTCAGCTTTCTCCAGGTTTTGGTATTCTGGAAAGGGGCTTTGTAGTTTGGAGATTCCACAGTGTCTTGGGAGGGATGGATCTCCAACCCTGTGTCCAGACTTTGCTGATTACCAGCAGGGTGTGTGCTCAGGTGAGCACAGCCCTTATAATGAATGTATGGGAAGACCTCATGGCTCCCAGTTGGAGACGGCTCCACACCAAGAGACAGGAGGTCTTCAGGAGTCAGAGAGGCTGTAGGTGACAGCCAGAACATTGGTGACTGCAAGAGGCAGAGCTGTGGACGCTAAAGGGAAGCCTTTGAGGAGTCCGGTGGTCTGGGTGACCAGGAAAGTGCAGAAGTACTGCTACAGAGAGCCAGGTGGGCTAGCATTTTCTGTTATGTATATTTGATGGAGAAGAACCCCTGCATGGGAAACCTTTGTTTGGACTTTTATTTTGCCTTTTTTAATAAAAATGGGCTACCATGCCCTTATAGTTCCTGACTGGCTTGAATCGCTGGGAAAACGCATCTACCACTTGAGCTAAACAACCCCCATCTCACACTATACACACACACACACACACACACACACAAATGATCCTGTTAATCTACCATGAGCTTTTTTTTTTTAACAGAGATTCCCTCTTGAGAACCTGATTTTTTTAGGGTTCCTCAGGGTAAAATGAGACAGGCTGCCCTAGAACATGCTTAGTTCATAGTTGGCAGCAAAAGGATATTTATTAAAGAGAACCTATTACAATTTCAGGCTGATATTTTAGTGCAGGATATAGATTTACAGTGCATCCGGAAAGTATTTACAGCGCTTCCAAAATGGATTAAAATGAATTTTCCTCAAAATTCTACAAACAATACCCAATGACAACGTGAAAGTAGTTTGAAATCTTTGCAAATGTATTCAAAATAAAAAAACGAAACAAAAATCACATGTACATAAGTATTCACAGCCTTTGCACAATACTATGTTGAAGCACCAATTCCAGCCTCATGTTTTTTGAGTATGATGCTACAAGCTTGGCACACCCATTTTGGGCAGTTTCTCCCATTCTTTGCAGGAGATTGCAAGCTCCATCAGGTTGGATGGGGGCCGACGGTGCACAGCCATTTTCAGATTTCTCCAAAAATGTTCAATTGGGTTCAAGTCTGGGCTCTGGCTGGGCAACTCAAGGACATTCACAGAGTTGTCCCGTAGCCACTCATTTGTCATCTTGGCTGTGTGCTTAGGGTCATTGTCCCTAACCTTCATGCCAGTCTGAGGACCAGAGCAGGTTTTCATCAAGGATGTCTGTACATTGCTGCATTCATCTTTCCCTCAACCCTGACTAGTCTCCCAGTTCCTGCCGCTGAAAAAAACATCCCAACAGCATGATGCCATCGCCATGCTTCACTGTAGGGATGGTATGGGTCAGGTGAAGAGCGTTACCTGGTTTCCTCCAGACATGACTGTCAGACTGCAGAGATGATTCATCTGAAAGGTACTCCAGAGAAATGCTGGAGCTCGGTCAGAGTGAGCAGTCCAGTAAATAAAATAAAGTATTTGATCCCCAAGCAAAACATGACTTTGTACTTGGTGGAGAAACCCTTGTTGGTGAGCACAGAGGCAAGATGTTTCTTGTAGTTGGTGACCAGGTTTACTCACATCTCAGGAGGGATTTTGGTCCACTTTTCACAGATGGTCTCCAAATCCTTAAGGTTGCTTGGCTGTCTCTTGGCAACACAAAGTTTCAGTTCCCTCCATAATTGTTTTATGGAGACTAGCTAGACCACTCCCCTTAATGTGCTTCTTGAGCCACTCTGTTGCCTTGGCAGTATGTTTTGGGTCAATGTCATGCTGAAAGATCCATCAATGACCCATCTACAGTGTCATGGCTGAGGGAATAAGGTTCTCATTCAATATATTACAACCCTGTCCATTGTCCCCTCAATGCGGCAAAGTTATCCTGTACCTTAACAGAGTAACAGCCCCAAAGCATCACGTTTCCACCTCTGTGCGTGACTGTAGGGATGGTGTTTTTAGGGTCATAGTCCGCAATTTTCTTTGGCATTACCTCGACTCACCGTGTTTGGACAAAGAGCTCAATTTTGGTTTCATCTGACCACAGCTTGTTCTCAATCCTTTTCTGAATCATTTAGATGTTCATTGACATGACTGTACATGTGCCTTCTTGAGGGAGGGAGGGGGGGGGGGACTCGCCGGGTTTGAAAAAAAATGCTGACTATATAACACCAAGGCAACAAAGGAGTGGCTCAAGAAGTAGCACATTAAGGTCATGGAGTGGCCTAGCCAGTCTTCAGACCTTAATCCTATAGAAAATTTATAAAAGGGAGCTGAAACAGTTGCCAAGCAACAGCCAAGAAACCTTAAGGATTTAGAGAAGATCTGTAAAGAGTGGACCAAAATCCCTTCTGAGATTTGTGCAAACTTAACCAACTACAAGAAAGGTCTTACCTCTGCTTGCCAACAAGGGTTTCTCCACCAAGTATAAAGGCATGTTTTGCTTGGGGATCAATCAATTATTTTACTCACTGAACTGCAACTCAATTTAGAACTTTTGTATCATGCGTTTATGGATTTTTGGTTGATATTCTGCCTCCATCATTTAACCACTCAAGGACCAGTGCATGACGATATACGTCGACATGATGGCACCGCTGGGCAGATGGACGTACCTGTACGTCCCCTTTAAGATGTAGCATTATGGGAACGCACCACGAGTCTGACCGCGGGTCCCACGGACTGTCTGGCTCCCTGTGATCGGTGATCAGTGTCGTGTCACACAGCCCATCCCCCCTACAGTTAGAACACATCCCTAGGACACACTTAACCCCTTCAGCGCCCCCTACTGGTTAACCCCTTCACTGCCAGTGTCCTTTTTACAGTAATCAGTACAGGGTTCATACCATGCAAAGAAAGTGATGTGGCTTTAACAGCTCAAAGCCAAAATACATTTACTCATAAAGCCAACATACATCTTACAATAATCTAGATCAATATATTTACAATAATTCCTAAAATCTGGCCAACAGCTTAACCCAATAGGGTTGTGAAGGAGACCCTATACTGCAATCTATTGAATCAAACTTATTTTTGGCATGTTTTGTTTTGAAGAACAAATGCTGTTCAAAACATGAATGATGTAAATCTAATAATTAAAGTAGAGATTAAGCCAAGCCGTTTTTGTTCTGAATAGTGCAAAGAATTTGAACTTCTGTCTTGACTATAGGATTCGTCAACCTTGGTCCTTACCAATAACATTAAAGACTCAGACTGCGTGACATGGGTTTTATATGGCCACAGCAGCCAAATTTTTATTAACCAAATAATAAAACAACATGTAAACATACCCGTAAGTGCAACTTTCCAACAAAATACTAATGCCCAACAACAAGAGGTCTTTGGGTATCTAAGGCACAATTTATAACTATAACGATCTATGTCCCCAGCCGTGCCCCAACCTGCTCGAAGACGCTCCGACATCCCACATACTTCCATATTCCCTTCCCCAGGGGACCTAGCTCCTGAGAGAACCACCGTTAACCAGGTGGAAAGCGCCATACCTTAGATGGGCCCCACTAATCCTGTACCATGTAATTCGTCACTGACCCCCCAAAGACCCCTTGAACCGCCACATGAGCTTGATTGATAACCTCATTCAAGCGAATCCCTCCACACCTGCAGCGCCCTCACGACCCCTTCCTGAAGGCCCAAAGACCATATGTCTATGCCTACAGCGTTCAGGTGAACACCATCCTCTCTCCAATAGCGGACAGACTGATCTTCCAGCTCACGGTGCCGTACCACAATGCCACTGAGCCGGGCCACAAACTTGGCAATATCCCTGTTAAACTTAATTCGCCTTGTCCAGTCGGCTGACAGAGCAAGCAAAACACCAAACTTTCCGGGCCACGATATCCGACCAGACAACGATGCATCCCGGAAATTCGCGCCTCAGACGCAAAATGTCAAATTTGACATCCTTCACCAGATCCCTGGCGGCCCGGACCCCCAGATCATTGCCCCCGGCCTGCAATACTAAGACATCGGGGGGCCTGTCAACTCTAGAATAGTAGTGAAATTCGGGAAGCACCTGGCCCCACATCATGCCCCGAACCCCCAACCATTTCAGAGCAGCCTGACTCCGTGGGATGCCAAGTTGCCTACCTTCGGGCCGTGCGTCAGCCCTCACCGCCCCCCAGAAAATAGGAATCCCCCAAGATCCAGACCAGCCCAGGAGGAAAATCTGAAAAAGAAACAAAATAGAAACACACGAAAACTCAATACAACTTCAGAGCAGACGAGGGCAAACAAATCTTGAAACAATCTGATTCCCACCTCCCTATACGTCTCACCACCTGGGAACCCAAACCCCATCTGGCCGCTTCCGTAGCAGCCCCCACCCGAAACTAATGAGTATTGAACTGGGAAACCTCCCTGTCCACCCCTACCAAATGGCGGAAAACAGACAAAAACTGAAAGCGCGACAGGGATGAGCCATTCTCGTGCAGCAAAAAGGAACCTCGCCCCAACCCCCTAACCTCGAGATACCGTTGAACAGAAGAAACTGGGCAAACCGCTTCCGGCAACACCCGAAACGACACAGTAACCCCCTTCCCCAACTGATCAGTTTTTGACTTCCTAATATGGAGCCGGACACAATCGCCGGCCACCGTCACGTCCGACACTTGCAGTCCACCCACCCCCCACCTGTTCTTGCTAACCAATTCCCCAATGCGCAATGCCCCAAAAAAAGCCAGCGCAAAAGCCACTGTGAACAGCTGCACCTCAAAAGCAGAAGAGCAAACCCCAGCCAACCTCTCCACCAAGTCCTGAAGCAAATCAAACGAGACCGGTCGCCTGGTATCTGGCTGTACCCTCCCGCGCCGATAACCCTTCATGGCCTGTCGTACCCTAAAATCCTTCGTCACATCGCACAAGCCCTGCATCCGGAAGAAAAAAGCTAAAGCGGCTAAACCCTTGTTCATTTTCAAGACCGACGAGCCCCGCGTGAATTCCATCCCAATGTAATACAACAGCAATGTCAAATGATCCAGAGTGGAAAAACAACCCCCCACCGAACTCACCAGCGCGGACCACTCACCCCAAATGGTTGAATATGCAGCCCAAGTACCAGCACACACAGAGCGGCATAACAGCTCACCTGCTACTCCAACGCCAGCTTCCACAGCCGCACGGGGCAAGGCACCCCCCTGGTGTTCCGCCGCTGGCACCAACTTCCGGAACCTCTCCCACTGGAAACGAGACAAGGAATCGGCTATGGAATTTAGAACACCTGGGACATGAACAGTTTTGCACATGACAATTTAAACTTAAACACCTCAAAACTAGTTGCCGCAGTAAGCGCACCACTGGCGGCGAAGAGGCTGATAGACTGGCCACAACCTCCACCACCCCCATATTGTCGCAATGAAAACAAACACGACGATCCCGAAATTTGTCCCCCCAGATCTCCACCGCCACCACAATTTTTTAAAAACCCAGCCGCACGGCATTCCTCGGGCCACGCCTCAGCACACCAGGCCCCCTGGCAAAATGCCCCAAACCCAAAACTGCCCGCAGCATCAGTGTAAAGGTCAAAGTCGGAAGCCGCCACAACTGGGGCCATCCATAAGGACCTGCCATTATAGGAGGCCAGAAACTCACCCCAAATTGGCCTTGTGCTCCCGCGAAAGCCTGATGAAGTGATGCGGCCGCACAACTCCGGAAGTAGCGGCACAGAGGCGACGACTAAAGATGCGCCCCATTGGCATTATGCAGCATGCAAAATTAAGCTTACCCAACAAAGACTGCAATTGTTTAGGCCTAACCTTCTTTGCCGCCTCGGCCTGTGCCACCCCCCGACGCAGATCATCCAGTTTGTCCATCGGCAGGCGACATTCCATGAGACGTGTGTCAATGACAATGCCCAAAAATTGCATGACCGTTGCAGGACCCTCCGTTTTTCCAGGTGCCAAAGGAATCTCGAATTGTGACGCAACAGATTCCAAGGTGTGCAACAGTACAGAGCAAACCGAGGAATCCGGGGGACCAATGCAAAGGAAATCATCAAGATAGTGCAGCACAGAACTCAACTGTTTCCTCCCGCACCACCCACTCCACGAAAGTGCTGAAAACCTCGAAATAAGCGCACGAAATGGAACAGCCCACCGGGAGACAACGGTCGAGAAAAAACTGCCCATCCCAAAAACAACCTAACAAATGTTGGCTCTCTGGGTGAACCGGCAGCAGGCGGAAGGCAGCTTGAATATCCGTCTTTGCCATCAATGAACCCTGGCCATAACGCTGTACCCACTCGACTGCGGCGTCAGAGGTATACGACACCGCCGCCAAATCGGAAGGGATGGCGTCATTCACCGAATTCCCCTTGGGATACGACAAATGATGTATCATCCTAAATTTGTTGGGTTCCCTTTTGGGGACAACCCCCAAAGGGGACACGTGCAAAGAAGAAATGGGGGGGGTGGCCGAAGGGGCCGGCCATTCTCCCCAGTTCCACCTCCTTCGCCAATTTTTCTGAAACAACTTGGGGAAAAAGCCACGTGGATTTCAGATTCTGTGGCCGAGGCCACCGGTCTGTCACGCGGTATACAAAAGCCATGGGCAAAACCTAAGCCGAAAATTTGGCCGCCTCCCTCCGCGGCTATCTATCTAGATACGGCACCATCGCGGGAAGGCTTACCGGCATCCTCCCCTTTTGAAGCAGCCTCACCGGGTTGGGACTTTCCTTTTTTAAAACATTTGGCATAACTGTGTGAGCCCCCGCAACCAGAGCACTCATGTCGGAAACGACAGGTTGCGCCAAAACGGCACGACCCCTCATTGAACTGCCAACAACTGCCTCTGAGTGGCCGACTGTCCAGCGGCACCTGAACCGCCGGCCCCCCCGAGAAAGGGCTGACCTGGAGCCCGCGCCAGAACCATGAGCTTCATCCAAAGCCTAATATCCTTGTGAT
Source organism: Rana muscosa (assembly GCA_029206835.1). Lineage (NCBI taxonomy): Eukaryota > Metazoa > Chordata > Amphibia > Anura > Ranidae > Rana > Rana muscosa. The sequence continues at coordinate 59,969,426 of CM055118.1, forward strand.
CCCAATGCAAGCCCGGACGCAAGGCCTTGCGCTGGCGAAACTGCTCGTCGTAGCGCAACCAAGCAGTACCCCCGTAGACTCTATAAGCTTCTCCAATGGCGTCCAGATAACAAAAAAGTGGAGTGCAATTCTCTGGCGCTTTTTCACCGATAACGCCTGCCAAGATGGCAAACGCCTGAAGCCAGTTCCCAAAAGTCCGAGGGATAAGACGCCAGCCGCGCTTCTCTTTTTTGCTGTCATCCTCCTTACCCTTAGCTATATGAAATTTTTCCAAAGGCAAAAGGGAGAATATTTCAACATATTCCCCTTTCCAGATCCTGTCCCGGACATCCTGCTTAAGATGGGCCCCCAGCGGGCCCTCAAAGCACGTATACATCTCACACTTCGCTGCATCGGCTAACCTCACCCTATCCTCCGTGGACTCCTCTTTACTAGCGTCAGACCCCTCCGTCTGCGATGCGGCCGCCACAGTGGCGCTGGAAGATGTGTCGACCACAGGGGCCGCCACAGAAACCGGCCCCACCGAGGGGGACGTAGGTGGAACCACCAATCCCACACTAGTGGCCGCAGGAGCTCACGCCCCTGCGGGCCCCCGGAATGAGGAAGAAGCCCCACCCGGGTCACAACGGGCCAACAACTCCCAAAAACCTGTAAAAAACGTGGACAAAATCGGCACGGAACCAGAGTCCCCGACCGCGGACCCCCGCCGCCCCTGAAATAAACCCCCAAACCCACCGCCCCATCCCGACAACCAGACATAAGTAAAGTTTGCGACTTACCCGGCTGCTGCCGCGCCGCCACACGACCAGCCGCTGTTCCGGATCCCAGCTGGCTCCGCAAAGCAGGGCGCCTCAGGTCAGGCTGACCTCCCCGGATTCATACGGCAAATCATGCTGTGTTGGCGTCCCCTACTCTCCTTGTTCCGGCGACGCTGGTTCGGGGCTCCTGGAAGCGTCATTCTCAGCCCCAGCCGTGACCCTCACTGATGCCGAGCTGCGGGGTACCGCAGAACCCCCAACTGTGGCAGGGATGCGCTGTGGCTTTAAGGGGGGGTCCCCCATCCAGAGTCGATGGCTGGCTGCTAGTAGGGAGAACAGGGTGCAGTACCACTGAAGAACCACCAGAGGGCGTCCGAGCCCCTCTGCTGCCTGTGGCCGTGACATCACTCCGCCGAGCTCCTCTCCGCGGTGCAGGCACAGAGAGCCGACAGCTCCGAATCCCTGCTGCGGCGACTGGCAGGGGAAGACCGCGCAACAACTCCAGTGTGGTCCACTACTTCCGGGGCAGCCCGCACACCCGAAGCAGCTGAAGGGCCGGGACGCCCCCCACTGCGCCGCTCGCTACCTCTTCCCCGCCACTCCCCCCCCCTCGGAACTTCAGGGGGGGGGGGGGGTCGACGACCGCACGCTCCGGCATTCGGTGAGAAGGGGGGGGAGGGGAGGGAGTGTAAGAGCAGGAAGCCTCCTCCCCCCTCAGACGTGGATTCCTCCCAAGGCTCCCGCCAGGTTTGAGTGAAGATACCCCAGAAGCAAGCCCTGGAGGGTCCCTGCTACAGGGGCTCCGTGGTGACCGCCGGACCCGTGACACAGGTGGACTGAGGCGATCAGGGGGGCGAACCTTCCTAGCCCATGTCCGGCCAGGGGATGGAGACGCTCCCAACCCCCCAAGCACATCCGAAAGCTGCTCCTGCAGCCACTGAGGGCCCGGCTCGACCGCTGCGGCCCTAACCTGCGCTAACACAACCTGCAGATCACCCATTATTTTTCTCTCTACCTGCAGATGAGGGGACCCCGAAGTTGGCTCTGCTCCTAATCTTCCCGGAATGATGGGAATTCGCCCCTACGCCAGACCCTCACCACTGGACCCTGCCCCCTTCCAACTTCTGCCTCCAATCAGGTAAGCTCTCCTCCCCTGCCCCTCTCTGACCTAGCTGACCGTTATCTGACCCTGTTCCTCCCCTAGTCATGCCGCCCCTTCGTCCATATTCTCCTACGGGTCTCACTTTCCCTTCTGGGGAGATTTTCTATTTGTGACCCTGACAAGCTTGACCCTTTCCTTACATTATCCTGAAAAAAAAAAGAAAAAAAAACACAACACAAGACAAGCCTACCACGGCAATAGGCATTTTTTTCATGTATTTTTTGCAGGAAAAACTAATTCAGATTTAAATTTTGCATTTTTTTCTTCCACATCAAAAAAACAAACAACCTTCCCTTACCTACTCAATTGAGCTAATAAACCATTAACAGCACCACATTTAGTTCATTAGCCAGTGTTTAAGAAATTCCTGTATAGAACAGGCTAGCCTGCTCTTCAGACACTACCTCTCTTTATTGTAAGTTTAAGCTAGAACATGAGGCATCTTTCCATTTGACATGTTTTTTTTTTTCAAACTTCCAGCAAGCATTTAAGTTGGACAGAAGTATATTTTTCAAAAATTACATGTTTGCTCAGTTCCCCAAACCAGTCCCCAAGGGTAGGAGGATTGAGGGAGACCCAGCAGGAAGCCATTAGTTTACGAGCCATAAAAAGTGATCTTATAATGGCCACTGCCTGATTATGTTCCAAATTATTGGGGGGAAAAAGCAACCACTTGGCACCCCCAAACATATTCCCAAAGTGGAGGCCCTGGAGAATAAAATGGTGGCTGTTGAAATATTTTGTTGTACAATATTTGTGCAGCCGTTTATGAAATGCACATTTCCAAAGAAAAACACGTGTTTTAGAGCACAACCATAATACCTGATTTTTTTGGTTAAATATAAAAGATGTGTCAAATAGATAACATGTCAAGATTTAAAATTACGCATGACTGAAATGGCGTACCCAAAATGGTCAATGGGCGACGTTTTAGGATCCTTTACAGGATATTCATTTAGAGTTAAACATTAGCTTTGGCACTATATTAATATCACTTCGACGTTCACAGGGATACCTCACGTGAGGCGCAATTACCATTTACATGTGCATTGTAGACCAACATGCGCATTTACATTTGGTGTGATTTTTACTCCGCCCCCACTTTCCCCTCCCCCATTTAACTTTATTGCTATCACAACATGGGGGAACAAGATCCCTTGTGATAGCGTTGGGCAGTGACATGTACACTTTGGTGACAACAGGGGTATTTTAAACCCTTGATATCCCTCGTCCATCAACGCACCTGATCAATTACAGATGCTTCTCTGGCGGTAAACCAGAAGCGCAAAACATCCTTGCCCATTCCAGCTTCACTAGTCACAAGGGAGATCAGGGAATGGGCAGCCAACCCGACCGCTTGCAACGGCAGTGGGGGAAGCCCTAAGCGCTGTAAAGGATTGGGCTGCTGTAAAGCTGATTGCCAGCTGAAAAAAAATGATATCAGGCCATGATCCTAGTATAACCACTTGCTGCCCAGGACTGCCCACCATCAGCATCTTTGGTAAAAATTAACCCTGTGTGAAAGTTGTAGGAGTTACAAACCAATATACACATTTGAAAATGGATGAATATGGATGTACTCACTGCTTCAATGTCATTTCTTGAGGCCCTAAAATGCCAGGACAAAACAGCCCCCAAAATGACCCCTTTTTGGAAAGTAGACAGGCCAAAGGTATTTTTTGAGGCTAGAATTGTCAATTTTTGGAAAATTAAGAAATTACAAGTTTGTATTTTTGGCAAGTTCTCACACACAGCATAGGGATACTTACATCCAAAACACATGCTGCTATGCCTCCCAGGTATTGAGATACCACATGTGAGATTTTCACAGCCTAGCCACTCAGAGGGACCCAAAGCCCAAAAGGAGCACCTTCAAGCGTTCTAGGAGCATAAAATTACATATTTTCTGACTACCCACCACATTTGAATGCCCTGGAGCATCAAGAGAGTGGAAACGCCCCCACAAAATGACCTCATTTGAGAGAATGAACACCCCAAGCTAAGTTTTAAGATGTATGGTGAGTATTAAAGTCTTACAAGTTTTGGAAAAATGCAGAAAGAAAACGTAGGAAACAAAAGTTTTTTTTACACAAAGTATTGACATACTTAGAAGTAGCAGAATGTGTTTTGTGCTGCAATTCTGAGTATGGGCACACCACATAGATGAGACTCACTTTCTGGACCGATTATGTACAGGATAGTCCCTATAAGTCAAGCAAGCCTAGCCTACTGGTATGTGGCTGCCCCCAGGAATGCCATGTTCAGTGGCCAGAAGGAACAGGAGGCTGTTGAACAAAAAAGTTCCTGTAGTCCCAGGAGTGCAACTGTCTGCAGGGGATGGCTGGGACTGGTGTCTCACAGGAACATAGTCCGCAGGATGTGCAGATGGGTCAGTTCAGGCCACAGGCAGCATCCAGGTCAGCAAGCAGGCAAAGGATCAGTCCAGGCAGCAACATGGTTAATAAGCAGGCACAGGCTGCACTGGTGTAGCAGTGATCAAGATACGGTTGCTGGCTTCCACAGGTGTGGTGAACAGGAACACAGTTGCAGTGGAAACTATACGGTATACATAAATTTGTCACAGATCAAAGACAGGTAGGGCCGAAACAACTAATCGATTAATCGACAACTACCGTATTTATCGGCGTAAAACACGCACCGGCGTATAACACGCACCCCAAGTTTAGGAGGGAATTTTAAGGAAAAAAACTTTTAGGAGGGAAATTCAAGGAAAAAAAAAAAAAAAAAAAAAACTTACATTTAAATGCAGCATGCAGCCGTGCCCAGTGTCCATCTGTCCATCTGCAGCCGTGCCCAGTGTCCATCTGTCCATCTGCAGCCGTGCCCAGTGTCCATCTGTCCATCTGCAGCCGTGCCCAGTGTCCATCTGTCCATCTGCAGCCGTGCCCAGTGTCCATCTGTCCATCTGCAGCCGTGCCCAGTGTCCATCTGTCCATCTGCAGCCGTGCCCAGTGTCCATCTGCAGCCGTGCCCAGTGTCCATCTGCAGCCGTGCCCAGTGTCCATCTGCAGCCGTGCCCAGTGTCCATCTGTAGCCGTGCCCAGTGTCCATCTGTAGCCGTGCCCAGTGTCCATCTGTAGCCGTGCCCAGTGTCCATCTGTCCATCTGCAGCCGTGCCCAGTGTCCATCTGTCCATCTGCAGCCTTGCCCAGTGCCTTTGCGATCGTGTCAGTCCCGGCGGTTTTTAAAATTTGGCGCCGATTTCTGTGGAGAGGAGCGAGCGGGGCTGAGTGTACTTCGGCTGGACTCGGCTCCTCTCGCAGTTCCGCCCATCTCCACTGACTGCGCCGCTGACGGAGAAAGCCGAGTGTACTTCGCCTAGACTTGTGTCTGCTCACAGTCACAGGCAGGACTGCGAGAGGAGCCGAGACTAGGCGAAGTACACTCGGCTTTCTCTATGTCAGCGGCGCAGTCAGAGATGGGCGGGACTGCGAGAGGAGCCGAGTAAAGCCGATTGTACTTCGGCTTCGGCTCCGCTCGCTCCTCTCGCTCGTTTTCAGCAGGGGAATTCGACGGAGTATCGGCGTATAACACGCACCCACGATTTTCCCCTGATTTTAAGGGGAAAAAAGTGCGTGTTATACGCCGATAAATACGGTAATCGATTATGAAATTAATCGATTATGAAATTAATCGATTATGAAATTAATCGATTATGAAATTAATCGATTATGAAATTAATCGATTATGAAATTAATCGATTATGAAATTAATCGATTATGAAATTAATCGATTATGAAATTAATCGATTATGAAATTAATCGATTATGAAATTAATCGATTATGAAATTAATCGATTATGAAATTAATCGATTATGAAATTAATCGATTATGAAATTAATCGATTATGAAATTAATCGATTATGAAATTAATCGATTATGAAATTAATCGATTATGAAATTAATCGATTACCATTTTCACAATCGAATAATCGGCCAGTAAAATAATGGGGTTAAAAAAATAACTAAAATTAGCTCTTTATAGTACAAAAAGAGCAAATTGTTACTGTAAATATTACTTTCACTGTCCTACAGTAAAAAATGAACCCCTTACAGTAGATTATTTGCTCTTTTTGTACCAATTTTTTTTTTTTTAACCCCCATTATGTTACTAAACATCTCAGGCCGGGGTCACACCTCCGTGTTTTTTTGGTGCTTTTGGCAGAAACACGCTACAGTTCATTTACATGGTTTCCTATGGGACACGTTCACATCCATGATTTTTTTTCAGCTGCTGCATATTTGGAAAGGGCAAGGACTTTTTTTTAACAGAAAACAAAGCCATTTTGTTTTTTTGGTTCAATGGAGAAGCTGCAGAAAAGCATGTAATACGTTTTTGCGGCAATTTGTGTTTTTTAATCTGCCCAACAAATTGGCCCAAAAAATTGCAAATATGCAAATCGCAGTAAAATTTTTTTTTTTTTTTTTTAAGGTTATTAACCGAATAATCGATTAATCGAAATAAAATCGGCCAACTAATAGATTATGAAAATAATCGTTAGTTGCAGCCCTAAAGACAGGGTCCTCCTGCCATCATTTGCCTCTCTGCAAGCCCAATATTCGTTACCTGCACACATTCTTTTACTGTATACAGCTACGGCACGCAGTTAGGGCTCAGAGCGATATGCCTGAATGGCGACCATCCTCCACACTTATTTTTAACTGAATCCAAATGGCAGATAGCTTTAAGGCCCCGTTCACACCTATGCAAATTGGTTGCGGCTTACACTGCATCCAAATCGCATAACATTTTAAAATACATTGATTTAAATGAGGCTGGTTCACATATGTGCGATGCATTCACCCACTGCATTGCCCAAAAAACGTGTGCGTTTTCTAGGCAGTGTGGTGCGAATTGTCTGCCCATTATGTTCTATGGGGAACGCATCCGATTCGCAGATGTGTTGCGTTCTGAACACAGTACGTATGAATCACGAGGGGGAACTCCAAGCCAAATTTAAAAAAAAAAAAACGGCATGGGTTCCCCTCCAGGAGCATACCAGGCCCTTAGGTCTGGTATGGATTTTACGAAAAAACGGCGTGGGGGGTCCCCTCAAAATCCATGCCAGACCCTTATCTGAGCATGCAGCCCGGCCGGTCAGGAAAGGGGGTGGGGACGAGCGAGCGCCCCCCCCTCCTGAACCATACCAGGCCGCATGCCCTCAACATGGGGGGGGTTGGTGCTTTGGGGCAGGCAAGCGCCCTGCGGCCCCACCAACCCAAAGCACCCTGCCGCTATAATGGCGTGTGGCAACGACATTTATAGGCATGGGGCGCCCCATTTATAGGCATGGGGCGTGGGCTCCGCGCACACGGCATTATAGCGGCAGAGAGCGACGAGTCAACATTGGGAGGAAAGAAGAGGGAAGACAAAGACCAGTCCCCCGCTAGCAAAAGAGCTGGAAGAAGATGGCAGAGGCACCCGGCAGAAGTAAGAAGGCACCAGAGAGCGGGAGAAGAACCAGAGAGCGCGGAGACACGGAGAGAAGAAGACCCCCGAAGTCGGAAGAAGACCACCGAAGCTGTGTAATAAATTACTTTAAAAACCTGTGTAGTGTTTTTTTATTGACTTTTTCCACCAGGTGAATGAGTAGGGGTACGATGTACCCCATACTCAATCACATAGGGTGGGGGGCTGGGATATTAAAGGGGGCTCGCGGATTCCGATAAGCACCCCGCCCGCAGACCCCGACAACCAACGGCCAGGGTTGTCAGGTAGAGGCCCTTGTCCTCAACATGGGGGCAGGGTGCTTTGGGGTGGGGGCCACAGGGCGCCCACCTGCCCCAAGGCACAAACACCCCCCCCCATGTTGAGGGCATGCGGCCTGGTATGGTTCAGGAGGGGGGGCGCTCGCTGGTCCCCACCCCCTTTCCTGACCAGCTGGGCTGCGTGCTCGGATAAGGGTCTGGTATGGATTTTGGGGGACCCCCACACCGTTTTTTCAGCGCAAGGGGTTCCTCTTAAAATCCATACCAGACCCAAGGGCCTGGTAAGCTCCGGGGAGGGGAACCCATGCCGTTTTTTATTTAAAATTTGGCGTGGAGATCCCCCTCAAGATAACAGCGGCGAGATCGCGGTCAGCCACTGTACACTTCCCTCTCCTCTCCCAGTTTAGCAAATCTGCAGCTAAAATGCAAATGAACCGCTAAACGACTGATTGCGAACTTGGCAAAGACTCCAGAGCTCAAAAACACAACGCACAAGTATGAACCCAGCCTAAAGGTTTAATTTCACAGTGCTATAATATGCTATTGTCCGAGTTCCATAAAGGGCACCCAGTAAGGGGACATTGCTCTGGGAGAGAGATCTGGATACATGGATGGGCAACCAATGGACATACGAGGTGGTAACATGCCCTCTCAATGTGGCCCAAAAGCTGTCTCGGCTACATATCTTACTACGCTCATTATACTCTATTATGGTTATACAAGATGGGATATAATGCAGACCCTTATTGTCATAGGTGTAAAAGGGATCATGGGGACTTATTTCACCTGCTATGGCGCTGCCCCAAACTGCACCTCTACTGGCAGCAGGTAGTAAATACATTAAATATGGTCTTTAAGGTGAAAATTCCCCTGGACCCCAAGTGCTGTATACTAAACATAGTGGAGGAGGTTGTTGAGGAGGAACATGCAAGGCTAGCCCTGGGCAGGGCACGCTTTGATGCCCGTAGGTTATTGTGGAAGTCTTCGGACCCTCCCATGCATAAGTCGTGGGTATACTCCATAGGAAACTTGTTACTCTTAGAAAATTACACTTATACAAGCAGGGGTTGTCCTGGCAAATTTGAAAGAGTGGGAACTGTGGCCAGATACTCCTGGGCTTAACTCTAAGGAACTTGTCTACCAATGACTACCAAGTTGCCCGGTTAGACCCTTTTTTGGTTTTGTGGCCAAATCAGTTAATCTAAGGGAAATGGGACTCTGTCTATGGGCTTCGGTTATAAAGTCATACTGTGTTAACTGTGCTTTGGAGTGGCATATCCTATATCTAAGCCTTCTCATTTGCATTTTTTAATGTTTCTGTATATCTGAATATTGGCAAAATCTGTCAGTCACATCAGTCTTTATGGTCTTGTATGGTCTTGGACTAATATATATTTGCGCTTCAATAATTTTGCTGATTTAAAAAGAATGGCTGCACGCTGTTAGGGCTCACATGCGAGGTTGGTGGTGGTAAAACCTTGCAGTTAAGCCATGGCTTTACCGCCTCTCAACTGCTACCCATTTTAGCTGCAGAGGCAGTGGCCGGGGTGTACACATGCCACAGCTGCAAGTGAATTGAGGTGCTTGTGCAGGGTCCAAGTTGTTAAAACTGGTGAGAAGGCAATAAGTTCTCACTGCCTGTCAAATGCTCTCTAAAGAGTGATCCAAACAGTCAGCTCTTCGGAGAGCACTGCACATGTGAACAAGTCCTTATGGTGACACTGACTGGTATGGCAGTGCTCAGGGACACGGACTGGTATGGTGGTGATCAGCGACTCGTCTGGTGACATTGTGTACCTCTATGGCAGTGATCAGAGCTGGCAGTGGGTGGCTCTGGCATACAGTGACAGAGCAGCTACAGGCATTGTACAGGATCACTGCCACAGCAGTACAATGTCACCATGGTGATGCTGCACTTTGACTGTAAATAAAATAAATAAGTTATTTTATAGTGAAAATATACTCATGCACAGACCAAATATGTATGGATCAATGACTGGCTGCCAAAATGAATAGGTGATCCCACACAGTGACAATATATATGTAAAAGATGTGGCGCTTGCTCAATAAATTTCCAAAGTGATAAAGCAATACTCTGCAATTCAATAAATATGAGCAAACATTCAATAGATAAAAATCCAAGACAAAAAAAAAAAAAAAACGTTTATAAAGTGCTTGTGGAAGAAAACTCATAAAAATAGTTCATAAAGTTTTGTAATTTCCCCATCTGTAGTGAAAAAAAATGCAATTCCTTAAAGTGATAAACTTGCATCATCCATGACAATGATGTGCCCCAGCCTCTCACCTCAAAGACCTCTACAGGTCTAGTCGCGCGTCTATTATAGATATGTTAAATATCCAAAGCAGACTTTTTTCCTTGGAGCGTCCAGCAAGATCAGAATGTTGAAAAGGGAAACTCCACTGCACGTGCTAATCTCCTCACCCTCCACTCTCCTCCATTATAAGCTCACATGCAATACAAAGATATCTCCATGTGCAGTAATCCAGTAAAATATTAAAAACAGCAGTACACTTACATCTAAAACCAAAAGTCCTTGATATATGTGAAGGTCACCCAGGATCCATTTATCAAAGTGAACAAAATGTATCCTTCACCCATACAAAACAAATCCAGTGCAATTCTGAAATGTTGGTGACTAAAGATGCTACACAAACTGGACTTCAACTAAAATGCTATGTATTTTTTGATTAGCTGAAAATGGCAACTCAATCAACATTTTCTAGAACCACTGTAGAAATCTTGCTATTCCAATTGCATTCTCCAGAATGAACATTCAATAGGTTAATCACAATCTTCTAGTGAGTGCAATGTTTAAATGGACCTAGTCACTGTCAGGAATACCAAAAAGGAGAGGCAAAAGACTAATGGACACCAACACAAAAATACCATTTTTTAGGCAGACAGACCCTATAAGTTACATCCTCCTTTACCAAACTACAGGCCAAGTGGCAAACATAGGAGGCTCTGGCTGTGGGCTATAGAGGTTGGATGTTCAGGGAATTTATTAGCCGCTGTATTAGAATTCTTACAATCCTTTACCCCGAACCTTTTAACCACAAATATTGTGATGATCCCGAAACTGGATCGCGACCACTCCTCCTGGGCTAACTTTAGACCCATCTCCCTAAAATAGATATGAAAATCCTCAAAATTCTGGCTAACCGCCTGAATTCTTCCCTCCCTCGGTTAATTAAAAAGGATCAAGTAGGCTTTGTTCCGCAGAGACAGGCGGGAGATGCCATTAGGCAAATATTACAACCACAACACTTAGCCCACACCCGTTCACTGGAATCTATGCTCTTGTCCCTTGATGTAAACAAGGCCTTTGATACTGTCATGGCTTTATCTCATGTCAGTACTTTGTCATTATGGATTTGGGTCTTCATTTATGCACTGGATGTCGGTCCTATACGACTCCCCTCGGGCTAAAATTAAGTATTATGGCTTTGAATCTCCTAACATTAAGAGAGGCATTCGTCAGGAATGTCCACTCTCGCCGCCTTTGTTCTGGCTTTGGAGCCATTGGCAGAGGCGATCCGCTCACATCCTGATATAAGGGGTATCGAAATTGTGGGCTCTGCACATAAAATTTCCCTATTTGCCGACGATATCCTTCTCACCTTAACTTCCCCCAGGATTTCTTTACCAAACCTACAGTCCCTTTTAGATAGCTTTGCTTCCCTTACGGGGCTCCGCATTAACCCTTCAAAATCTAAAGCTCTGTCGGTCAATCTTTTCCCCACGCTGTTAGCAGACTTGCAATCAGCTTTTCCTTTTCAGTGGGTCTCCTTGCTTCCTTATTTGGGAATCCGCCTTACCTCAACGTATTCTGGATTATACCAGGCTAACTATCCTCCTTTATTTAAGAAACTGTCTGATATGCAGTTATCCTGGGCTCATTTACCCTTGTCCTGGTTTGGCAGAATTACAGCTATCCGTATGTCCCATCTCCCAAAACTACTTTGTTTTGGGTCTTGCCCATTTTAGTCCCTTCCCATATTCTTTGCATACACCAACGGAAGATTTTACAATTTATCTGGGGGTCGACCCACCCCCGAATCAGCAAGCAGATCTTATACGCCAAAAGAATTAACGGCGGTCTCGCGGTCCCTAACTTGCAGGCCTATTATATAGCAGCAAATATAGCCCCACTTCCACGAGACATCAGTTTCCGCTATGGGCTACGATTGACCTTGTTGATTGTGATCCTATTCCTGTTTCGTCTTTGCCCTGGCTCCATCCTGTGCATTGCCCGATGACAATAGGGCCTTGTTTAGCCCAATCCCTACGATTGTGGGATTCAGTAAAGTACGCCGCAGGACTGATTTCTCCCCATCTTCCACTTCTGCGACTCCTACATTGTCCATTATTCCCTCCTGAATGCGAAAACCCCTCAAATTTCATGATGACCACGGACGTTCATTCGATGTTCACACCTACTAGAATTCTGACATTTGGCGCTTTACGCAGTTCCCATTGTGTCCCTTTGTGTGAGCACTACAGATATTTACAATTACATCATTTTCTCCAACGACTTATTATATTCCGTCCAACCCCTTATACTTTGACTCCCTTTGAGAGCCTATGTAGAGCCAGACCTCATTCCCCGGGCCTGATATCTTTGATACATTCGGCCGTCATAACGACAAAGACCCACGTTAAGGTCCTATCTTCAATGGGAAAAGGAACTGGGGAAACAGATAGACCCTGACTGGCAAACTATGACCATAGCTCTCTCCAAGTGCTCTCACAATGTGTTAATACTGAAAAACACCTACAAAGTATTGTATCAGTGGTATTATACTCCAAGCTAGATTGGCCCGTTTTATCCAGACTTATCCTCCTCTGTTTTCGGGGATGCTCCCAGGAGGGTTTCATGGCACATATCTGGTGGTCATGCCCGCAGGCGTGCAGACTGTGGCTTAGGGTATATAATCTTCTCCGCAGCCTGTTTCAGACTAATCTTAAAAAAGGGACCCCTATGAAGCTCTACTGGCTAAGCCCATTGTTGAATTGCTACGCCCGGAACAGCAGCTTGCTCAGCATCTTTACTGCAACTAAGTTGACCATCGCGAAGGCTTGGAAAACTCCCATACAGGCATACCCCCACTTTTAAGTACACAATGGGACCAGAGCATGTGTGTAAAACGAAAATGTACTTAGTGAAACAATACCTTTTTTCACTTCTAGGGTGTAGTGGGGGTGTCAGGAGCTGTAGTGGGGGTGTCAGGAGCTGTAGTGGGGGTGTCAGGAGCTGTAGTGGGGGTGTCAGGAGCTGTAGTGGGGGTGTCAGGAGCTGTAGTGGGGGTGTCAGGAGCTGTAGTGGGGGTGTCAGGAGCTGTAGTGGGGGTGTCAGGAGCTGTAGTGGGGGTGTCAGGGGCACACTGGAACAGGGCGGGCTATCCTCTCGGAGCTTCAGCTCCTACTGCGGCTGCAAAATGTCTGTACAGTACTTGTGAGGCACTTTACATACACTCGCAGGTATGTCCTTACTCGCGAGCGTATGTAAAGTGAGTGTACTTAAAGAGGGGTATGCCTGTACTTAGTTTTGAAGCGGTCAAAAACCGCCTGAATGACGCCATGGTTAACGAGAAGTTACCGGCTGTCCTCTGATACACATGACAAGTTTCTCAGGGTTTGGCAACCAATGGACTGCATATTCTCACCCTTCCCGGTTTGATACCGCATTACTCTCAATGTAGGGCTCCCCTGGCGCACACCCCATGGACTCTTTACTCTTTTCTTTATCCTTTATTTCTTTTTACTGTTATTTTTCTTTTCAGTCTCCTTCCCACTTTTTCTCTTAAGGTTGCTTATTTTCTCTGCTAAGTATCACGCACTTCACAGGATTACAGGACACCGGGTATTGCCCTGGTGGGTTTGGTTATATTTGCATTTCAAATACCATGCTGATTATAGTGCCTTCTTCAGCTTTACTTTAAATGTAGCATCCCACCCTAGGACAGATTTTATAGCGCGCAATTTTACTGTGACAGCTTACCTATGTTCAACGGTCATTGTAATTACCTCCTGACCTCCGGAATGCCTTGGTCGGCTATTGATGGACTTCTGTTTAGCTATCTGGCTACAAAGACCGTAGCATTTGAGCTCTGCACGTTACCACTACTCCTGTCCCCCATACAAATGGAGGTTTTTTTTTTCTATGGTATTGAATCGGTATGTCTACTATGTAATGTACTATTTTACTGTAATTCTGAACTGTTGATCTTTATGCCAATAAATATTTGTACAAATTCTTACTTGGGTCAGCTCTATTTTATATTTCTAGCCCTGACCTGTCTGAGAAAAAGCATCTAAACCTCTAGATAAGATTAATGATCCGCTGACTCTGTCCTACAAGGACTGCACATCCATATAAATAGAACTGGCATCTGAGAAATCTACCTTACCTGGCATTGTACTATTTTTAAAGTGCTTTTATAGCTTCAGTAATTGCGTCCAATATGTACGAACTGAAGACAATGCATATGCCACAAGAAAGACGGCATGCTTTTAGTGCACAAGGCAGCTGTAGCATCTGCTATGCACTCTTCTCCTCCACCAATTTCAGGTGCTCATTATGATCATTGGAAAATTGAATAAAGTTCTGTGGAAAAGCATGACAAGGGGACATTGCAACCTGTCATCTGTTTTGCATACTCAAACTGATTAAATAAAGCGTACCTAAACTGAAAAGCAAATATATTGCAACTTAAGGCTGGCCATGAATGCCTTGTATTAAAAAAAAAAGTAATTGATTCCCCCATCCACACATGTGAGGTGAACAGAAGAACCCTCCCCACTGCCATTTTAGGCTGCCAGCAGGACTTTGCTGTCAGAATACATAGACTCTCTAACGGCACCCCAAGTATGAAAGGGGTTAACACCGTTAGGATATTCCCTTTCCAACCACACGACAGCAACCAGACACTCCAACCAGCTGAATAAGACCCCATACGAATGATTCTCCCCCCAGATACGAGACAACGCTCTGTATTCAAGTTCCAAAACAGGGAATGACTTTATTTTCAAAACACATGGTAACACATTTATTTCTCTTCAAACCCCTTCCCTCCCATCCTTGGGGAACAGGGCGGGTTAAACTGTCCAATGACAATGGTGATACAGGTCAGGTGTGTTCAAACTTCTCCTTCAGTAAACAGTCTTATCAGGAGGGGTGATTCCCCCCCCCCCCTTCTCACAGAAGACACTTCAACATCCCATAATATGCAGTCAGACGGTTGACCAGCTCCAATCCACATCGTCACAGTAGCAGACTTAATTCATAATAGACAATAGAATGCAAATCACCTTAACACCTCACAGCAATGATTACACAACCCCCCCCCCCCTCACAGTACACATCCAATCTAGATACAATGTATGTGCAGCATTGAATATGGCCATCATAGACCATATTGGGGTTTTCATTCACCCTGTGCCCCTAATAGAGACACAGGGTGGTTGACACATAAGAGGCATCGGGGGAGCTGAAGCAAGGGTATCTCATACTTTCTAAGCGATTGAGTTCCCCGGGCCTTCCCGTTACAGACTAATCAACATTTTCCAACAGTCCTGTTCCCCTTAAGTTGATTGCTAGATTGACTTCTGTTGATCAGCACCAGCCATAGATGGATTGAAATTTGCAGCTTAATAGTGCATGAATGTAGTATTCGTGTTGGTTCTCTTTTCAAGTGTTCCTTTAGGGATTTTCACCTGGCGATCTTGCCAGTAAAATCGTTGTTCCAGGGTGACAACACTCACCGTACTGTTTCTATGGAGGCGTAGTATTTTCACCCGAGGCTGTTCTTATTTGAAGTACAGCCCTTCCATCTCCATTATTGGGGAAAATGTTCCACAGTTCCCAGAAGATAGCTGGGAAAGCCGATAACACTGTTTGAAATATCAGTTGAGTACAAAGTCCCTGCCTCAATATGTTCTTGGATCTGGGACAGCCAGTGTTCCAAGTTTCGGGCTGCAACAGTGACAGCCATTTCTGGCTTTAAATTGCCAATAGTAGAATCCCACGCGAGTCCATTCTTTTATCCATTAGGTCAGACAGAGCTCCCATGTCTTCAAACGCCAGGTCTGTATGTCTAGAGACCTGTGAGAAGGCGGCGTCTAGTTTGGGGGTCTTATTCCAAACGCAGGATCCTCAGAAAGCGAACCTTCTCTCTAGGGACCTAGAGAAAAAGGGTTTCCTTTCAGGATCCTGCCATTCCCTCTTGACGTTTTCAACCAGTACCTCATGTACTGGGAACACCTTTTTCTTTTGTTCCCCTAAACCCCTGTACATTTGGTCATGAAGTGTTGGGGCCTTTTTATCCACCTGGATATTGAGAGTTGTATAAATTGCACCCAAGAGGTCCTCTACCTCATCCAGGGACAATTTATACCTGGAGGACTTCCTGGACTCCCCGTCCCGGCCCTCTCCCACTGATCCATCCTGGGAATCAGAGGTGGCACTGTCTGCCTGTACATGCTCCACCTCAGAAGGGCCTGCAGCAGCAGGTCTGGCAGGTGCAGAGGCCTGAGCCTGTGGCGGGGTTGTAACCTGAGCAGGGAGTTGAAATTTTTCAAACAGGGATTTAAATGATGAGAAGGTGGATGAGAGCTCTTTAACTGAGGCTGCTAATCCAGATTCATGTTCAGACTCCCTCTCCCTGACCAGGGTATCTATGCAGTCTTTACATAGAACCTTAGTCCATGATTCTGCTAAAGTGTCCCTACAGGAGGCGCACTTATTTTTAGAGCTATGCATTGACCTTGACGACTTCTCTACAGCTTTCTGAAATACAGTGCAAAAAATGCAGAAAAAATAACACATCAGATAGTTGGCTACAACCCAGGGAGTGCACTAGCCCTTTTTTAAAATGCAGGGACTAGGGCCCCCCCCTGACCACCCAGAGGTCCTGCCCCCCCCCCCCATGGACAGAACCATACATGGAGGGGCAATCCCAGATAGAGAGGACCCTCCCCAGGGTGCTCTTACCTTAGGAAGGCTGGAGGTAGCGTCTGGGCATCTGCTTCTGACATGACTGCAGGTGGTTTGCTACAGAGTCTCCACGCTGCCTGTGCGCGTTCCCGACTCCTCCAGCCTGCGCCCGGCCCCCTATCACCACCGCGACCCGGAACCAGAAGTCGCAGGTCAAAGGGGAACATCCGCCCTGCGCCGGAAATGTCACCCGCCGCCCGGCCCACCTTGGTTCAAAAAAATTGTGGTCTGTATGCCTGTACCGGATAGCTAAGATGTCCCCCTGCAGCGGCCCTGTGGACGCGATAGGGGTCCCCGGCAGCCTGCTACCGCACTCGAGGATGGGGTGGCTCAGATGGCGGGTATGTACCGCACTTTTTGTACCCTGGAAGCCCCTGCTTCCTTTCTGGGTATTTGTATGGCTTCAATCCCCTGACTGACAAGCCTGGTTCCTTGCACAGTGTCTCCCGGCCAGAGGAAACACTAATAACTGAGGTCCGGCAGGGAAGTAAGAATTTATGGGCTGGTGCAGCGTTTCAGAGGAAGGGGAGGAGCCTAGCTCTCAATTGTGGCTGTCCTGAAAGACGATGAGGGAAAAATGGCTGCTGTGACATCGGCTACGCAAACATTGCCGCCGGCCGGAGATCAGCCAGACCACAGGAAAATGGCTTCCGTGACATCATCGGCTACACAAACATGGCCTCCGGCCGGAGATCAACCAGACCACAGGAAAATGGCCGCTGTGATGTCATCAGACCACCCAAACATGGCCGCTGGCTATTTGACATGCTGAAGCATGCTGCCAGGATCCTCTGTGCCTTCAACACCCCTGCACCCTCTGCAAGGAGACCCCCCTTCCCAAAAGGTACTGTACTCCCTGGGTGATTATGTGGACACTGCTGTGCACTCTGTACCCTTATCAAACTGCACATTACCATTATACTGCACACACAGCAGGGCATGTGCACTTGTACCCCCCCCCATACCACCAGGGCAGGCCACACACCACCCATAAGGGAAATGGTGGGGGAGACCCCCAGGGCCTGCCCTGGGACTCCCAAACCGTGGGGGGAGGGGGAAGCCCAGTTTACCCAAGGGACTTTAGGATGGGAGGAGGGATCCTGCAGGCAGGTCCTACCATCCCTGGAGGATACCCGCGTCCATTCCAAACCGCGGAAAGGGGGGACTGTACTTACTGATCCCATGGTGCAGGTGACCCTCCAGACAGAATTCCTTGCCACCGAAGTGGGGGGCTGTCGGCCATGAGACCGCTGCGACTCGGACCAGAGCCCATTCGTATGCGACCCTGCGAGACGTTTAACTCGTGGGTCAGCCCCTGTCCATTGAGGCTATGTCGCGGCCGACCTAGCCCATAGCTGCGGTCCGCACGCGCTCGCTGGCTGGACTGGGGAGACCACTGGATCTAGATATCCAGCCCGTCACCCAGCCCGTCAGTTGATTCTTCCATGCATCTCCTGGAAGATCTGCAAGCAAAAAATTTGCTAGGACCAAAAGATCCCAGCAAGGAGCTAGGTCCTTACTCGTGACTAGACAGAAAAAAAAACTGAATACCTAGAGCAGGGAGGGGGTTATATACTGAGGACAGGCCATGGGCGTAGCCAGGTGTTTTTTGTTCTGCCCAGTCCTACTCCTGCGGAGGCGATATAACCCAATGGTCATGATTAAGGAGGCGCTGTGTCCGTCGATGAACGAAAGAGAAAGTTCACTTTAAAGCTTCCCTCGGCACCACATATTTGCCTTCCTTTGGTTTTCCAACCACTTTCTGCCAAGTGCAAATAAATAAAGCCCTGGGTAAGCTGTGTCCTGTTAGTCAGTGCTTGCACAGCGATGAGGACCATTTCCCATCCCCCCACTGGGCCGTTCAAGCACCAGCACCGTCGCATAAAGATGAGTATTAAGCCGCATACTCCTCATATAGCCAAAAGTCCCAGGCATTTTCCCAGAGGCTGAAGGGAGCAAAACCTACTGCTGCTGTTAATCTCCAGGAAATCAGACCTTCAATACTCATACCATACAAGGAGTACTATTCTAATCTATAAACTTTAAATTAAAATATGTTTAGACCTATAAGGGCTTTAAAGTGAACCGGCTTTGCTCTGCACAGGTAAAATTGCAGGTATGCTTTAAAATAAAAAAGTGCATCCCAAACAAACTTTTACTGCACATAAAAGCACCAACAAGAAATAGGTCTTATTAAAATACTCTCACATCACCCATTTAGCCTTAGTTCACAGGGCTATACTTGTGTACACCTGTGTGAGGACTTTGCACTGGATGCAAATGTGTGCCATGTATCTGCAGGCCGGCCTATTACTGTCAAATGGGATGCATAAGCTGCATGGACAAAGCTATTCCCAATTTGACATCCATGAATGAGACTGTCTGCATGCAAATGCATGCAGAAGCTGTGCATCCTGTGCGGGAAATAAATGTCCCTCACATGGATGTACACTTTCATACTTGTGTGAATGAAGCCTTTGCCTGCACTGAACAAAGAGTCTAATGTAAACAAGCCCATAACCTTTAGTGAGTAAAATGTGGAGTCTGCCTTCTAAAAATGCTAGCTCCCTGGCTGTAATACCAGGGCTGCTGTTAGAAATCATAGGGCCCTGTACAGCCTACCTGACAGGGCCCCCCATACGAAAATATCAAATTATATTTTCACTAAAATGCCACGGGCACAATGCTATGCTTCACAGCCACGGAAGAAATTATACCCTAAAATGTGAAACCCATTCAAGTTAACGCTGCTCTGAGAGTATAATTTCTTCCGTGGCTGTGAAGCATAGCATTACGCCCATGGCATTTTAGTGAAAATATAATTAGATATTACTCACTAAAGGTTTATGTGCTTGTTTACATTGGACTTTGTTGTTCAGTGTAGGCAAAGGTTTCATTCACACAAGTATGAAAGTGTACACCCATGTGAGGGACATTTTTTGCCCGCACAGGATGCACAGGTATTTTTGCCCGCACAGGTATTCCAAGTGGCCCACAGACATCAAAGCACATTTGAAAGAGTCCTTAGTTTCTTTTATTTTTGGAATTTAAAAATTCATTTTTTTAGAATTTTATTTCTTCACATTTTTTAACTGCCCTTCTGGGTGGGCTTTGGTAAAATATCAGGGGGCTACACAGACCCCTGATGTCTCACATTTGAGAGACAAGATTGAGGACAAAGATTTATTAGTCCCTTTCTCTACAGCCTCAGCTGCACTGGACAGTGAATGAAAGGGAAGCACTCAGAGGCTTCCTGTTCACTCACAAACCAAAGCATACAAAACTTCAGTGATGAATCGACAGAGATCAGTACCAATGGCTGTGTTCACTCAGAAAGGAAAGGACCAGTAAATCTGCCATATTTACTGGTCTCTTTTCTGAGAGAACACAGTGAGCCATTGGTACTGATCACTAGAGTTGTCCCAATACCATGTTAAGACCGAGTACAAGTACCGATACTCAATCCCCCCCCCCCCCCAGGTACTCGCCGATACAGATTATCAATACTTAATGTCGTGTGACAGTGGCACCAATATGCAGTACTGATGATGCGAGGACTTTCAGTTTATTTGGTTTACCGTATTTATCGGCGTATAACACACCCCAATTTTAGGAGGGAAGTTTAAGTGGAAAAAAAAATTACATTTTAAATGCCCATAAATGCAGCCTCAATTTCCATCTGCAGCCTTGTCCATCATTGCATTATAACCACCCTGGGTAACACCCAAATTTATGCTCAGTCTTCAAAATTTAAAGAACTGAGGTCCGATGAATGAAAGGGATAGGCCAGGCTTTATAGGGCTGGGAAAAAAAAAAAAATGAAGAAAAAAAAAAGAAGACAGATGCAGGATGGTCTCCAGCCAGCTAATAAGACCAGCTCAGGCATTCTGCAGCTTCTAGTGCACACCGAGCAGCTCAGAGGATGTAGTGAAATCAGAGCACGTTCAATACAAGAGGAGCTAGTACAAGTGTGCAAGACCGAAGGCAGCGCTGGAGTACAGCTTTAAACCCAAAAAAGTTATACTGCAGCTTACCAATCAGTTGTTGTGGCCGTTTCCTTCCTTTTCTTAGGCCTTCCCCCCCCCCCCATTTTCACCTGGTGACCTGGACACCGATATTAGAGTGCCCCCACAAGGTTGGGCGACTATGTGGCAGATGAGGTTTAATGTTGATAAATGTAAAGTTATGCACTTGGGGGCCAAGAATATGAAAGCATTATACATACTATGGGGAGTACAACTGGGGGATCCGTAGTGGAGAAGGATCTGGGGGTTTTGGTAGATCATAAGCTCAATAATGGCATAAAGGCCAAGCTGCGGTTTCCAAAGCAAGCAAAGTCCTTTCTTGTATTAAGAGAGGTATGGGAGAGAGAGAGAGAGAGAGAGAGAGAGAGAGAGAGAGAGAGAGAGAGAGAGAGAGAGAGAGAGAGAGAGAGAGAGAGAGAGAGAGAGAGAGAGAGAGAGAGAGAGAGAGAGAGAGAGAGAGAGAGAGAGAGAGAGAGAGAGAGAGAGAGAGAGAGAGAGAGAGATTTCCCCTGTTCAAATCATTAGTAAGACCTCATCTGGAATATGCAGTTCAGTTTTGGGCTCCAGTTCTCAAAACTGATATTGGGGAACTGGAGAAAGTGCAGAGAAGGGCAACCAAACTGATAAGAGGGATGGAGGAGCTCAGCTATGAGGAAAGATTAGAGGAACTGAATTTATCCACTCTTGAGAAGAGGAGATTAAGGGGGGATATGATCAACATGTACAAATATATAAGGGGTCCATATAGTGAACTTGGTGTTAAGTTATTCACTTTACGGTCAACACAAAGGACAAGGGGGCACTCTTTGCGTCTAGAGGAAAAAAGATTTCATCTCCAAATACGGAAAGGTTTCTTCACAGTAAGAGCTGTGAAAATGTGGAATAGACTCCCTGCAGAGGTGGTTCTGGCCAGCTCAGTAGTTTGCTTTAAGAAGGGCCTGGATTCTTCCTTAAATGTATATAATATAACTGGGTACTGAGATTTATAGGTAAAGTTGATCCGGGGAATATCCAATTGCCTCTCAGGGGATCAGGAAGGAATTTTTCCCCCTGCTGTAGCAAATTGGATCACACTCTGCTGGGGTTTTTTGCCTTCCTCTGGATCAACTGTGGGTATAGAATTGGGTATATGGGATTGTACGATTTTTTTTTTCTTTTTTTTTCTTATGGTTGAACTGGATGAACTTGTGTCTTTTTTCAACCTAACTATAACTATGTAAGGTGAGCACAGGGGGGCACCTTTGGATAGTGGCAGTCAGTCTGGGTGAGAGGAGTGTTATATGTACTAGCAGATTAAAATACACTAACAAATTGCTGTAACTAAGAGTGCAGCTTCAAACAGTTTTCCTTGTGGGATAAAGGATTTACATAAATTAAAGCCAATCTTAGTACTGGACTATACTTATTTGATATAGATCACAGCACATCATTTAATCTCTTTTGTATACATTTGATTCTATTGTTTATTTTAGTAGATCTTATGTTCTTTTGGTCATTTCATTTCATCACTGTCATAGTGTTTGGTCACGGGTTAGCGCGATTTTCCCCCAATTTTTTCTAATCTTAGTAAGCACCCCTTCTAGTGTTAAATGGTTTGTCTCTTCTCTGTAAAACGGATACATCAAGAAGAGAGGTCTTTTCCATTAAAAAAGGAACAGACTTACTAGCTGGTAGGGCTGGGCGATTTTCCCCCCCAAAAAAATCTGCGATTTTTTTATAAAAAACTCGATTTACTATTCGATTTTTTTTTTATTATATTAAAGTGCATCAACAAAGAAAATTGCAAAGGCAAACCCTTTCTCTAACTGCAAAGTCAGTGTGCAATAAAGATTGTTAAACATCCAAATTATTAATACTGTATTTGGATTTAGCTAACAAAAAATCTTGAGGTTACTCTTAGTTGAATTGAACTGTGCCCGTGCCTCACTGTGCCCGTGCCTGATGCAGATTTTCATGGGATACGAATTTTACTGCTACACCGGCGGCCATTCCAGTATTCAAAAGCCGCGCCTCCTCCTCGTCTGATAGGCGGAACTCAATTTCCCAGCATTCAGTGTTCCGCCTATCATGGACATCCTCTCATTCTCATAACACAGACGAGGATAAGAGGATGTCCGTGATAGGCTGAACACTGCCTGCTGTGAAATGGAGTATTCCGCCTATCACAGACGAGGACTCGGGAGGCGCGGCTTTTGAACACTGCAATGGCCGCCGTCTGCATGACACGCTGATCAGGTAGGCAGACGGCGGCTTGCGGTTAGTGTTACATTACATCTACTCGTGGAGGCTGCGGCGAGTAGATGTAATTGGGGTAACGCCACCCAGTGCCATTCCGGATACGCCCCCTGCAGCCCTGCTACGGAAACTTTGAAGGAAAAAAAAATGTATAAAAAAAATAATTTTTTATTTTTTTTTTGAAAAAAAAAAAAATCTAAAAAAAAAAATCGATTTTCTTCAAATATAAATCGATTTGAACTCAAAACTCGATTCAAGATTAAAATCGATTTTTTTTTCCCCAGCCCTACTAGCTGGATAACCAGGTGAAGATCGAAGAAAGCCTTAGAGAAAAAAAAAAACAAAAAAAAACACAATGAAAGCAGAATCTAAGAAATCGTAAGCTGCAAATAAAGGCTTGCTCTTGGGTTTAATACTGTACAACCAAATCAGAACCCCCAATTTGCATACTTGTCCTTGGTACCGATTCCAAAAGCACCAAAGACACTAGATTGGCATGATAACTATATAATAACCACTACAAGGTGGTGTAGCACACACCCAGTCAGGTTTCCTTTAAATCTTATCAAATCATTTGTCATCATTTTGAGGAAGGAAATTCAGCAAAGATCACCCTTCTAGAAACACATGAATATAAAAAGAGGACATTAGTTCAGGCATGCCAAAATGCACAGCAAGGTGCAAAGTAAGTTCATCTACAATATCCAATCCAAATACCCAACCAATTTGGCTTCACTAAACTATTTGCACTTTTTGCAATGGGTTATTGGACTTTCCATATTGCCATTAACCTTTTCAGCAGTTAACTTTGAGTCCAGAGAGATTTCTGGGCCCTCCAGCAGTGGATTGGGTGTCAAAAGAGAGCAGGAATTGTAAAGTAAGCAATCTATGGAGCCTTTTACCATACTTCCGGTTAGCTTCCATATCTGACATCACCGAATTCATTTTACCCCAATTGTGGGTACTGTGTGTTCACAACCAAAAGACACCTTTATCAAAGTACACGGGGTATAAGTAGCTTGCCCTTACTTGCCCTACTGCTGCTGCCCCACACCTTACACTTTTTGGCAATGCCCTGCTGTCAAAATGACAGCCAGCAGTTGTGTAAATAGAGCCACCGTAGAAGCGGATAGAACCCTTTCACTCAAGGCAGAATGATTAGATCAGCAGGGGATCTGTCTGGTGATCGGAGCAGGCAGAGGACAGGTCTGTGTCCGCTCAGTTTATGCAGAGTGGATACTGACACTCTGTTCCATTGACTGGCAGGTGTAAGCTGACTCCGCTGTCAATTTACACTCAACAGCTCTCTGATTCAATTCCACCTAGGGGGACTGATCCCCAGCCTTTTTTTAGCGGACCAGATTAGAGGTAGGTGGGTGTAAACAGACACAAGACTGTTTACACCTGCCAATCCATAGTGGCAATTGGAGGATCCGATTAGGTCCACTTGAAAAGCTGACAGGCATATCCGATTGGTCCCTTCATGTGAAATGAGGGCCTACAGGTAAAAAACAAAACAAAAAAAAAGATCATTTAATAGTGTTTGTAAACACTATATCCACCCAATATATCTGCACACATCTGGGTCGTATTATGGTTTAGACTGAAAGAAAACAGACTTGTTTACACATGGCACACTAAAGCATACACCGTGGAGGGCCACGTTTACCCACACAGGAATGCACAGGTGACCCGTGTATCCCCCATGCTGGGAGTCCTATTGTTAATTGGGATGCAGTGGCTGCAAACAGATGTTGCTCCCACTCTAGCATCCATGCGGATGCACAGCCCTGAACTGTGCAGGTAAACACGCCCTCCATGAGAGTATGCCTCATGTGAACGAGGCCTAAGTTTGTTTAAGCTGACTTGACCAAATGGTGGATGCACTTATATCCTGTCACCTACGGGGTTTACATGGATACATTTTTCCTCCATTACATCTGTATCCATTCTGATATTTCCTCCACCTTGTTATGCTGGGAAACAAACCCATGTAACCCTATGGGTGGCAAGGTGTATATGGACTTTACACATGCGGTAAGGTCAGTGCTGTTCATTCTGAAAAACCTGAATGGACCCATATGTGGGTGGATATAGACAGACGCACGTCCACCTACATTTGGCCACCTTTAAAGATGCACTGCAGTCTATTTGTTACCCATGTAATCATGGGTCAAAAATGGGCATAAGGACCGCCTGAGTGAAACGAGCCTAAATAGATGTAAAAGAATCAGCAGTGCCACAGTTTAATACCAGGTCATGGATGAAAAAAAATGGTAATCTTTACCTAGACAAACCGTGAAAAAATGGTTCTGCACAAAGCGTTTAATGGAGGGCCAGGTTTTTAAATTTTAGAATCTATAAAGGGATATTAAACAGTTACCAACAAGGCAGATGTCAGTGAAGTTGATAAGCGGACTATTGCTTTAATTTTCTGCTCTCCTCCCACTCAGTCTGAGAGACAGTTTACTTAGCTTCCCACTGAAAGGAAGTGAATACATTGCTAAAATATGCCTCAGCCACAGTGAAAGGATTGTGCAGCAGTTCCTCCAGCGCTTCCTTCAATTCTATTTAAATAGTCTCATCTCAGCATTACGGTTAGAGGAACGCAAGTCTCACCTGTCTGCCAGAAAGTGGTCAGTGCAGGCCATTTATAGCGATGGGACATAACAGCAGTCTTAGATGGAAACTATAATGCCACTCCAAGTTGCATGCCATAAAAAGCAGCAAATTAAAATAAACAATCCACCTAGGGTCCAAAACATTGGAACCACCATGAATGTGACTACCCATAAGGAGAAACTTGTTTGGAACCCACAGAGTCCAGTCAAAAACAAATGCATGGGTCCCTGGTCCATTCAGTAGAGATCAGCCAATCTGAAATCTTACTTTCTCTTAGCAGATAGTGGGTATAGAAAATCACCCCCCCCCCCCCCAAAAATGACTTTCAACTGATCAGCTGTGGTCATTTTGATTAGCTCAGCATGAAAAAGCTTTCCTGGAGCATTTCAGTCCCTCAAAGAGCAACTGAAGTAATCAATCAACTATGGGTGGCAAGGCACTGTCAAAAGGGATACAGCTGTGGACAGGCACAAGTCAGGAGATGGATACAAAAAAAAAAAATCTAAGGATTTAGCAACACCTAGAAGCACAGGGAAGTCCATTATTAAGCAGTGGAAGGTATTTGGTACAAGAGATACTCCCTGGATCAGGACATCGCTCCAAACTGGATGAAAGAGTCAGGAGGAAAGTGGTCAGAGGCTACCAAGAGGCCTACAGAAACTCTGAAGCAGTTGCAGGAATTTATGACAAAGTGGTCATTGCGTGTACTAATCACCCTAATGTATCATGAGTTGTAGATATAATCACTATTAGGAAATTCTTGGGACCAGAAAGTGGCACCGACATGGCACAAGAGACACTGCCGACATGGCAGTATGTTGCTTATTGGAAGGGTGATCTCAGTCATTGCAGCAGCAATGACAGATCATATTTCAGGGCCGTCTATTCCCTTCAATGTAAAAAGTAATCCTAGTGCCAAGAAGCCACTGGATTACTTTTGCAGGTAAAGGAAGGGGGTCTCGCCCCCCTCCTGCCGCTGCCTTTACTGGGGAAACCTGGTAAGGATGCGACTGGCAGAAACTGATGTTCCTTCCACTGTGCAATGTCGGAAGCAACAAGGGTTGTCACTTAAAGGCTTGTTTACACAAGACCAAAACCTTATCGGCTTGAACAAGCATCTGATTAAACAGATATTGGTTTAATCAGATGCTTTGGAGGGCAGAGGGGAGATCTGGGGTATAATAGTCCCCAGATCTCCCCAAGAAAGGGATCTGTCATGGCCTATGCTATCACAAGGGCTGTTCATCCCTTCTGATAGCAATAAAATATTTAAGATGGTCTCTTTTTTCATAAAATAAATTTTTCTAAAGTGCCCCCATCCACCCTGTGATCGTGCGCAAAGGCAAACACATACGTAGGTTGTGCCCGCAGGTGTAAACAGTGTTTGAACCATACATGTTAGGTATTGCCACAAATGTTCTAGCGAGAGCAGAATTCGATCACCAGACCTTCTGAGTAACTCTAAACTTGTAACCTGAAAGGCCACTTTCACACTAAGGCGCTTTACAGGTGTTTTAGCACTAAAAATAGTGCTTGAAAAGCACCTGTAAGGCCCCTGTCAGTTTTTTCGGCGGACCTGAACGGCCGCTCCATACAGGTCTATGGAGCGTCGAATGTCAGCAGTGACATGTCCGCTGACATCCGATCTGACGGATGGCCATACGTCAGCCATCCATGGCGGATCGGATGAGATCTGATAAAAAAAAACGGATATTGCTGTCCGTTTTCGTCCGATCACTCCATAGGAGACAGCGGCGCTCGACAAGCCCCTCCCCGCTCAGTGAGCAGAGAGGGGCCTGTCTGTCGGCTCTGCGGAGATCAACAGAGATATCCAGCTGAGCTGGTGGACCGCGGCAATTGGATACACCCCGTGTGGAAGGGGTTTAAAGCGCCTCTCTTGTCACTCCAGTGTGAAAGCCCGAGTGCTTTCACACTGGAGCGGTGCAATTGCAGGATGGGAAAAAAAAAGTCCTGCAAGCAGCATCTTTGGGGCGCTGCGGGTGCAGTGAATATACCGCTCCTAAACCGCCCCAGGCATTGAAATCAATGGCCAGTGCTGCCGAAAGCGCCTGCAAAGCGATTCGGCAGCGGCACTTTGAACCCTTTTTCGGCCACTAGCGATGGAAAAGCACCACTAAGACGATAAAGCACCGCTAAAACTAGCAGCACTTTACCGCCAGCACGGCCACCGCTTCAGTGTGAAAGTGACCTAAAAGAAATATAAAAGTGTCGCATATGGAGATTTTTTAAGTACCGTAGTCTGGCACCATTTCATGAGCATGCGCAATTTTAAAGCTTGACATTTTAGGTATCTATTTACTCAGCTAATCATCTTTTATATTTGACCAAACTATTGGCATTATATTGCATTTTTGTGCATTAAAAATTACAATTTACTAGTGTATTTTTCTTAAATTTTGTGAAAAGCCACTGTGCAAATACCGTGTTGCAACACTCGCCATTTTATGCTCTAGGGCCTCTGCTTAAAAATATATATGCCAAGTAATTTTCTAGTAAAAAAGGCAGGTTTTTACATATACGTGAGAAGTGTCAGAATTGGTTAAACATCAAATTTTCAGCCCTGGCTGATGGGTTACTTTTTATGCTGAAGTCCAGGTAAGCAGCTAATACAGTTAGAACAGGTATGAATTTTACCTGCCAGAGGATTTGTAGTTTTGCTCAACCTGAATTTAGGTCCAGTACCCCCCGCCAAAAAATACAGCCAGATACTATCCATCCCTATGAACTCCCTGCAAACAGAGCCAGTGAATGGACAACAGCATTCCTCTGCTCTACTGCAACCATGTTCATTTTTGTAAACCAACATTCAACATCCTGCCCACACTGTCAACCACAGTCAGTATAGAAGAGCGTGTGGCTATAGGCGACATTGTATTAATCCAAATTAAAGAGTTGCCAGCACTCAAACACTATATAATAAAACTGAGGTGTTCGTTAAACATATTTTATTTGCAAATCTGCAAGTCACACTGCCTCAATGCTGCCCTATGCTGTAGGAACTGGAATGTGTGGTTGTTCAAGCCTGTTAAGATATTCAATAGGCAGTTTATATGCAATTTTAGATTTGATCTCTGAGCACTGCAAAGCTGCGTCAAAATAGTACTTTGGAATCTTTCAGACAGTGACACCTACTGAATGACTATTGTATGGATCGTGATACCCTAAACCAGATTTATTTAACAAGCCTGGCCTTGTGGTGCAAGTCATTGTTGCTCCATACGGCATGAGCAACAATGAAGCCTGGATACCCTAACTGGAGTATATAAACTGTATAGATATGAACATCCTATATGTTCAGTAGAGGCTAGAGGAATAAGTGGCATTTTCGGCTTCACAAAGAAAGGTGGATGCAGAAGCGCACATCTGCAGAAAAGCCTGCCATTTTGGCACACTGACCTTAGCAAGCTGTCCAAGGTGAGGCTGGGGACCCAGAAGATCAATGCAAATAAAGATGAGTACAGGGTTTTCTATAAGCATCACAACAGATTTGAACAAAACTTTTCAAATATCAGGCCACTGTGCTCAGAAACACAAGGCACACTCCACCTCCTCCACCTATTGTGCTCAAAGCCAAAGTCTATACTAACTAAAAAGATACACAGGAGGCCAACAATGCCACTAATGATCCACAATCATATTTAAACATCCTCACATTTTCTGTTACCTGATGTCTTCCAAGAGTTCGGCATCTTGCTGTTGCTTGTTCTGGAGACTTGAAAGCTGTTCCCCAAATCGAACCTTTACTTCCTGAGTGACTTTTACCTGTAAGGAGCAAAACAGAGTTCAGATCTGAGGACCTAGCACTTGGCACCCACCAAAAGTGAAAGCCTCACTCCATGCAAAATATGACCACACCCCCCCCCCCCAATCCACTCACTCCCACCCCCCGTCTCTAGCTGAAAAGTTCTCTCTCCTGCCAAAATTATACTATACCATGTATAGGGGCGGGGTCAAGCTGTGTTGTGTGTCTATGGATACACGCAGTCTGCCCCCATAGCCAGTGGCTGCTATTTGAAGAGACGCAGCAGAGGAGGAACCAAGATCGCCGTCATTTTTTTTTTTTTTTTGCAATCAAAACAAACAACTCCTTCAGAAACAATTTAAAAATGTTTGCATAGTCAGCTTTTTTCACTTTTTTAGTTTTAGATGCAATAGGAATGGTTGGAATTCAAGTTTTTATTGCAGTCTGTGCCCAGCTGGGTAGATTTAACCTCAGTTTGTTCTAGTGACCATTAACAGAACAGAAAGTAATAGGAAACCAATATCTTACAGTTGTCACCAGAACAGGAGGTGTGGGGACATGGACACCTGTGCTGAAGGCAACGGTCTAAAAGGAATTGTGTAGAGACTTCCTCTCCCTTCCGGTTGGGTCTCTGGGACATAGATGTGAAAAGTGTTACAAGGCAGGGTTTGCTACTCCTATCCAAAATTTTAAAGTGGTTTGGCTATAAATACAAATTAAATTAACTTCCTATAGCACACGTACGGCAACACGGACCAAGAAAGGACTGGTTGGGAACATGCTCAGAGAGGAGGAACAGGGATCACGTCATCAATACGCCACTGCTATTTCCTGTCCAATCAGCAGGAGGAGTGGCTAGGGGAGCACAACCCTCAGCAGCCATTTTTTATTCTAACCGCCTCTCTCCTTAGATGGGCAAGGGTCATCAATATGACTTCAGCACGAAAAGTGTTGCACCATATGCAGATTGCTTGCAGACAAAATACAGAACGTTAAAATAAGCCTATAAAATTTGGTCTGGATTCGTCCTTTAAAACCAATTCTACAGCATGTGCTGGTTTGATGTCTTCTCTGAAAACCACAAAATAAAACCTGCTTGTGATCAATTTATTCCTATCCACCAGCTATAAACTCTTTCCTCTGTTGAAGAAAGGCTTTATGTTGACTGAATCACTTTCCTCAACTAACATCAATCATGTAATTGATTTTCTTTTGAATCATTACATACCTATTCATATATTCCTTTCAAGCCTTCTCATTTCATAATACAGCAATACACAAGTACACCTTCACAGTCACTCACACTAATCAGAATAAATTTTACTGAATTCATTTTTGGGTTGCTGGTGCTCACAAAATGAAATTCGATGAGTTTAACACATTCATATGTAAACCACGTAGAAGCTCTGAACTTGCAAAGCCAACGCCATCTACTCCCAGCAGTAGGATGAACAATGAGGGAGCTAGTGAGGACATGTTAAACTGGACCTGGTGCTTCATCCATGTAGACAAAATTAGGTTAAAATGTAACTTTGGTGTAAAAAAAAAAAAAAAAAAAAAAAAAAGAAGAAGAAACTTGCCATGTGGCTCTCATGGTCTCCGCTGCATGTATGGATTAGGTCATGCACATGTAGCACACCCCCGTAGGAGCTGCTGGTTTTAATTTGGGCCTTGCACGTTACCTCGGTATTCGTTGTCTAGGGGAAGAAAGTCTGTAAAAACTCCAATGTCCACACAAGATGTAAAACCTTAAGCTGTTAGGTTTTATTTTCCTTTGCATAAAACATTTGAAGAAGGGTGAAGGGAAGAGGTAGGTTCAGGTACGCAGTACAGATCACTGGAAAAAAACCTTCTCAACTATACAGTCATTCACCACTATTCCTGGAGTGGGTATTGCTCACTCGGATAGGCCCCTCTCACCTGGCCTAGCAGCCGGAATGACAATGACAATGTTCAGGACCAGTCTCTGCCACAGACTGGTTGTGCACCAAAATGGATAATCCGGGATCCTCTGCCACAGGACTTAACACCCGAACTTCCAGCCAAACAGTCAAGAGCCTTTAAGCCGACCCGGCAGACTGCAAGGTGGACTTTAGCTTTGGTGCATCCTACAATAGAATCACCAGGCCCTCCTCAAGACACCAGCCTTTCGCTCGTTTTTCTCCAGGACAGGTCCTCCCCTGGTTTCCTCCATTGAGTAGCTTCCTCCCGCAGGACGAACAGCACAGGATCACCTTCAAAGTGTAGGTCCCAGTCAGCATAACTGGGCCTACTTGGTAGGGTTGCAACCTCGGACCAACATGGTCCCGAGGCAAAAATCACACAACACTCCCCAGCTCGTCACCTCATACTGGACTTGTGAATGGAGTTATGCATACAATGCCTTAGTTAAGGCTTTCTAAATGCTAGAAAAAAAAAAAAAACTATAAGGCAATTACAGTAAGCCAAGAAGAGTGTGTGCATAAACTGAACACCTCTTACCCAAAATACAGAGGCACAATACCTGCTGATCAACAGTCCATGCACAATTCAGGGTGGCCATTGATGACTGATGCCTGACCACCAACAAAGAAATCCTGACCCCTGCCACTGATCATGCAGGTGGCATGAATGGCCTGAAATATGCTCATGTTTGCTGTTTAAGCATCAACTGCACAGCGGGTTAATGCTGCGTTTAATACAGCGCCTATTAATCTCACACCATGTGTCAGTCAGGGATGTAGATAGGGGGGGCATGGAGGTCCACCGCTACCCCCAGTGTTTGTCCACAGCTCAGCATCTAGGCTAGTGTAGCCTTTCAGCCACATAAGCTGTCCACCCCGAAAGAACTGCTGCAGAGAGCACCAGGTGCAAAGCAGGGAGAGGCATAAGGTTTGTCAAAGCCGGACAGTGACCACCTTTACTGTGTTCAAGGGATAGTGTTGCCTGCTCTTCCTCTTCCATCCAGCCTATAGGATTGGCCATCAGGGGATGGACTGCTGAACCAGAGCACCACGTGGTCTCTGGATATGTGCTTAAAGCAGAGTTCCACCCAAAAGTGGAACTTCCGCTTTAACCACTCCTCGCCCCCTTACATGCCACATTTGGCATGTAATTTTTTTTTGGGGGGGGGGGGGGACTTACTGTCCCACTTCCTCCTTCCACCCAGGGACCACCTAGGCGACTCCTCTCGCCTTAGGCGGCCCCTCCCTGTAGGTGATCGCCTGGGACACGCGACAGGTCCCAGGAGATCGCCTGTCCACTTCCGGAGCGCAGCGCAACTCGCACATGCGCAGTACGTGCACGGCCGTAAAGCTGAAAGCTGTCACGGCCGGGTACCCAGAGTGACAATGGAGGCACCGGCAGAGAGGAGCAACGCTCCGTTCGGCCGCATCGCTGGACCGTGGAACAGGTAAGTGTCTGTTTATTAAAGTCAGCAGCTTTTTGTAGCTGCTAACTTTTATTAAACATACAAAAGCCTGGAACTCCACTTTAAGAGGGGAGACCCAGAGCATTGCAGGCTACCTTATGCCTGGATGGGGAAAGTATATGCAGCAGATTGCCATCAGGGTGACATCTGCAGCACTTATCTGGTGACAGGCCTTTGGCCACCTTTATGTATCCCACTCGTCTCAATCTGGTCTCAAGGATTTGTTCCTGCCAGTAGCATTGTGCCCAAAATGGACTGCATACGCAAGGCTATATACACCTGACCCTGCCACCCCTTCTATATTGTATAATACATGCTGGTTGCTCAATAGTCACTATGTTAATAAAGTTCTTCCTCAAGGTAGGCTGCGTGCAAAGAGGCATATGTAGTGGTAGCATTTCATATTTTAGAAGTCAATGTACCGAGGTTTATATATGTTAGACTCATGCTTGTAGCACAGTAATTCACCTCTGCAGGATTGCCCACCACACTTACGTGTGTGAATCAGCGCAGTAGGGCTGCCCTGCCACAGTATATGATTTAGTATTTCTGGGTAGGGGCATGCACACTCGCCACCCCAGCTGTGCTGTCATTCACTACAGCAAAAGCCAACCAGCAGGTCCTGGCCAATGATTTATGGCCAGAACCTGCTAAGCGAATGACAGAAGAGAGCCCCGTGTTGGTAAACACAGCTCTATACAGACCGCAATGTGGGGTTTTTGAAAAACAGCACATCGCTTAGAAAATCCACAACAGCACATTGTTAGGTAATCAACCGCTTCCAAACCAGTGTCATCAGTACAGTAAAAGTGTATATTAGCACTGACCACTGTATTAGTGTCACTGGTAGGGTCAGTCAGTCCCACCCCCCTCCCAGCACAACTTTCACACAAACCAATATACAATTATTGGGGGGGTTACCAAAAGATATTTAGAATACATTTTGGCTTAAATTTATGAAGAATTTATTAGATATGTTTTCAAAATTTCTGGTCTCCCGCAAAAATATTTTTATGTCTTATGTTGTAAAGCACTGCGTAAACTGTTGGCACTATATAAACCAGGATTCTCATGATAAATAAAAAAAAACAGTGATCAAATACCACCTAAAGAAAGCCATTTGTGTGAAAAACTATATACATTTTATTTGGGTACAGTTTTGCATGACCGCACCTACTCCCTGTGTACATTGTAATGTGCCAGTCTTTTACCCAAAAACATGCTTTAACCACCTTGGCTCCAGAAGATTTGACCCCATTCATGACCAGGCCATTTAGGACTGCTACTTTAACTGGTAATGACCAGTTAAAGTAGCACAGTCCTAAATAGAAAAAAATGGCCTGGTCATGAAGGGGTTAAAATCTCCTGGGGCCAAGGTGGTTAAAGCATATTTTTGGGTACAAGACTGGCACATTACAACATACACAGGGAGTAGGTTCAGGTTTGAAGCCCCTGCCACTGTTAGCGCAATTTTGACACCCACAATTTTCCACAGCGTGTAAATTATCCACGGCCCTGGCTCCAATCATTGATAACTACAAGATGTTACTGCATGTTACTTATGTAGCTTATTCCATAGGGAGTTATTTGGTTCATCTTTTAGTGTCCAAAAATGAACACCCAACAAATAATTGTAGACAGCTGCAACGCACGCTCAATCTACTAAAATACTCCTGTGCAACTCTCTAGACTAATAAAGGGGACTGACAGGAAGTTTTAAAATCTCAGTAAAATCACCCATGAAGCTTAGCTGTGAGCAAAAGCTATTTCACTAAATATTGTTTTCCGATAACTGGATGTGATTACTACATGGGAGTAGATTTGGTAATTTCACATGGCTCTATACATTTTCCTTCATGCATACATGCAGCACAAGTGATTTGAGAAGCTTGTGTCAGGAGGGATGCTTGAACATTTGCAACATAACCATTTAACTCCTCGTGTACATCTTGATCTGCATGTAAAGTATATGTGGAGAATCAGATCTAAAAAGTGAAAAATAGTGTATGCACACAATATGTATTAAACAAATACAATTGGGAGAATATAACATTTTTTTCTCAACAGTGATTCTTCAATACTGGCCGTAAAAGGGCATGTTCTAGCAGTTTTAACCAGCTTGTCACAAAAAAAAGGAACTGGATAAAAAAGGCAACCATGTACCGTACTAGTACTTCTATACAGAATTTATATGGCAGGGATGTTGGCAGGTTACCTTGCCCCATTTATTTTTTTGATAAAGTTTGTTTTTGGTACAGGTTGTCCCTTTACGATTGAAGCTATCCTAAATGCAACCAACCTCCTCCAATACTCACCTTCAAGGGGAAACAAATAGATGCCAGATCATAAGGCGAAAGTCCAAGATTAGTTTACAAATTGGACCATAGAAGGCAGTCAACGCATTTCAAGGGCAACACCCCCCCCCCCCTTTTAATCAGAGCTTACAACAGAGGAATAAAACACTGAATATATGTTCAAAGTTTCCAAAGGAGCATCAGAGCTTGTACAGATTCCCAATACAGATACCTCAGATTTAAATTTGATGCTTGAGTCCTATTTAAGTTTCTATTCCTCCGTTCTAAGCCATGATGAATGGGGAATTGTGTTGCCAATGAAACTCATTGGCTGTTTGTACGATCAAATTATGACCTAATAAAACCTTCATGGACGCTCAACATTATGATCTGGCGCACATTTATGTACATGAGTTTGGAGTCCTTCTTTGGAACCTGTTAAGGGGGCTGTTTTGCTTCAGGAGCTTCCTCACCAAGCCAAAAAGTGCAATTGATGATGTCCTTCATTTGGCCATTTGAGTAAAACCGAAATCAGCATCTCAAACATTTACAATACTCACCTTCATGTGTGGCCTCACACAGCCCAACTTCAAAGTCTTCATTGGGTTCTCTTCAGCCTGGGCATGCACTCAAGGGATCCATTCATTTCTATGGGGAGCTGTACTCCTGTTGGAAGCCTTACTTTTGAAGAAATCCTTGCCAGGTCCTCTTCGGCTTGTGCATGCGCACTGCAGTCTCAATAAAGCGGAGTTCCACCCAAAGGTGGAACTTCCGATTATTCATCTCCTCCCTTCCAGTGCCACATTTGGCACTTTTTTAGAGGGGAGGGGCCTGTTTTTTGACAGGTTCCCTTTCCCCACTTCCAGAGATGGTTTTGACATGTGCTTCAAATGCAGGAAACTGGCACCCACCCACATAAGCCTCTAGGCTCCTTTAGTATTGCTGCCCTGCAGACCTATTCCACCTTCCAGGTTACCTATGCATAGGAAAACTGTCACATTAGTTTTCATCCCCTGCCTCATCCCAACTAAGGGTTTTACCTGCAGCATTCTGTGTGTGATAAATATATTTTAATATGGCGTGGTTGTGGATGGCTCAGTCAAGTAATCATTCACTGACCCATTTACAGCAATCTGTGAATGTAACACTACAAGTCCCATCTGCCACCACTGACAGAGGGACTCGGACCTACAAGTACAAGGTGAGTGACATCATTGCACTAGTCGTTCAGTTTACGTCCTCCAGCCCCATAACTGAAGGTCTGTACAACCTGCGGATGGAGAAAGTCTACAGGAGGTTGTGCATTGCACACTCAATCCACTGATTACAACTGCAACTCTTTGCAGGCTCCAATACAAAATACATATGTAGCACACAGACCCTTTCCGCTCCATCCTTAGCAGAGCGGCACACCTGCTACTTGCCCATTGTCCAACTCCAGATAGAGAGGCGAGCGGTGTTCGGTTTTTTTTTTTTGGGCCTTGCGGCGATTACCTCTCCAGAGTGGATCCCTGGTCTCTGTCTAGGCGGAAGTCCCTTTTGTAATAAAGCCAATGTGTACACAGAGGTGTAAAAAACCCTAAGCAGCAAGGTTTTATTCTTTTCTTTAGGCAAAACTTGGAAGAGAGTAGAAACGACAAGGGGAAGGTTCAGGCACACAACACAAACACTCGTCGCCACTCAAGCCTGAGTGGGTTTTGCTCACCTGGATAGTCCCTTTAAGAGTGGTCCTAGCAGTCTGTGTGGAGCACGAAATAACTACTTGTGATTTCCCTGGGATACTATCAGGAGATCCTCTACCTCAGAATCCTTAAGTCCCGAACTTCCCGGCCTAGTAATAGTTAGTCCTTAGGTGCCAGTGGGCACATTACCAGGCTTTTGGCAGATAGGAATCCTTCCCTCTGACAGGTAACCAGGCCTCTCCCGAGACAGTGACTTCTTCACTAATCCCCTTGGGACCGATCCTCCCCTGGCTTCCTCTCCTTCAGAGTGGGTCACCCCTCACTTGGGTACCCCGGGACTCCTTTTCTTGTGTAGGCCCCAGCCAAAGGTGCTGGGCCTACCTGCAGCCTCTGGCTAAAGGTGCCCGAGACTGAAACCCCTCCTGGAATCTCCCCCTGGAATCTCCTCACGCATAATGGCGTCTGCCCCTTAAGTATCCTCTCCCACCATGCACAGCGGGTTGACCATGCCCACTGCACAGCTGCCGAGAGAGGACACCCAATGGTGTTGCGATACTCCCTGTGGTTCCACCTGAGCCGGAGATGACAATGCCACCCACAGGCAACAGGAAACACTGCAGCCAGGCAATATCACACCAGAGCAGAAGCAAGTTTAGGAAATTAACAGTCTGAGCCCAACTATTGGCTGAGACTAACTCCTAAATTTGAACATAGCACCTCCAAAATTGGGGAGGGCGCTACACATACATGCATTTTCTTTTTGCAATATGGGTGCTACTCATTTTTTGTCAGTGCCCTGTCATTTTGAAAATGGGACAGTGACAATATTGCATGATCCCACAGCATAGGCAAGTGATCCACCTACTGTATAGGCACTAGTGATGTTAACTTTCCAGCGGGCATCTGTGCAGCCAGGGCTACATCACTGAATAGAAATCCTCCATTAAAGGGCTACATCACTCGTGCTTTCAGGGGAACGAGGAAGCAAGAAAGGCAAGTTAAAGTGATCCTAGATTGTAGACACCAACAAGCCGGGCCCTCTGATTCCTTCTGTATTGAATTGTATTGTAATTGTACTGTCTGCCCTCATGATGCAAAGAGCTGTGCAAACTTTTACCCTTCCTAGGGGTGTGGACTTCCTCTCGAAGCGCAATGTGTACATCTATTGACATGCAGAGTATGGCTCAGGCCTACCCCCTCACTGGATTTGATTGACAGTAGCAGAAGCCAATGGCTCTGTCTGCTTTCACCGAGTCCAGTGAGGAGAGAGAGCTGCACATAAAAGGCTGTTTTACCTTAAAGTGGATGTAAACCTCCCCCAAAAAATGTATTTATTAATTAAGACTCATATCTGTTACAGCAGAGGATCTCATTTCATCTGTGTCCAGTCTTGCCATGAAGAGTTAATCCAGCTCTGAGCAATCCTCTTATCTTTCTTCAGTAAGATAAAAAACACACACAGAAATAGGTGTCTGTTTCTCCCCCTTGCTGTGACTGACAGGTGATTTCCTTATCTCATGCAGGAGCCCGAGAGAGGCATTCTGTGTACTTCACACCCCTTCTCTTTTCTGTTTCAGCTCTCCCAGGATTGGCTGCTCCACACCTCCGCATGATTGGGCATGCTGAAAGCATGTGGTGCCTTTCCTGGGTTTTGACTGGATGTTAGCGATTATGGGGCATGATCCATGAGACCAGTAGATATTCAGTGTAAGAAATATTGATGCCTGGCCAAGGGGAGTGAAGAGGTGGGCGGGGAGTCTATTGACATCACGACTCCGCCCACCCAGCCCTGAACAGACCTGCCCACAGAATCTGCAGTATTGCAGGGCTCCTAACAGCTAAAGGGGAGATATTTGACAGGTAAGAATACATGGAGGAGGCACATATATCCTTAAAGGAGCACTATACCTTTTTTTTTTTTGCTTAAAAATAACAAACATGTTATACTTACCTCCACTGTGCAGCTCGTTTTGCACACAGTGGCCCCCGATCCTGGTCTTCTGGGGTCCCTCGGCGGCTGTCTTGGCTCCTCCCCGCAAGGACTCCACACCTTAATGCGAGTGAGCTCGCATGGTGTGGAGTGATTGCGGGCGCGCTCCCGTGATACAGCGGCGGCCATAGCCGCCGACTGTATCACTCGGCCCCGCCCCCCGGCGTGCCGCGTCATTGGATGTGATTGACAGCAGCGCCAGCCAATGGCTGCGCTGCTTTCAATCTATCCAGTGTAGCCAATCGGCGGCCAGGCAGAAAAACGAAGAGGATGACGGGGACGAGCATGGGACTTTCGAGGGGCCAGGTAAGAAAAACGGGGGCTCGGGGGGGGGGCGGTATTGTCGAATGTTTTTTCACCTTAATGCATAGGATGCATTAAGGTGAAAAAACATGTAACTTTACTACTCCTTTAAACATCAGCACGATGGAAGTAATTTAGAAATGATGAGAGTGGGTTTACATCCACTTTAATGCAGAGAATGCACTAAAGTAGTTGTAAACCTTACATATACCCAGTGAAGCAACTGGCCTTAAGAGATACACAGAAGAAACCATATCACCTACATAAGTTGTACCTGTCTGTCTGCAGCCTTCTCTCTACATCCAAAGCTGAAGTTACAGTCTCTGCATGCACAAAGAGTTTTCTAACTGGCCCGGCGGCGGAGGAAGGGGGCGAACTTCTGTGGCGCAGTCTCCTGGAAGTGGAGAAGTGTACCTGTCAAAAACAGGTACCCATCTCCTCCACTCCACCCTGAAAGGTACCACTTTTGGGTGGAACTCCACTTTAAAGTGGTTGTAAAGGCTGAATTCTATGGATGAAAGTAAAATCACCCCAACCTGAGCTCCCTCAACCCAGTGATGTGCAAGAGAGCCTGAGCTGTCCCAGGATGCCCCCCCCCCTCATTGGCTGTGCCAGCAGCAGGAGCCACTGGCTCCCACTGTTGTCAATCACAGCCAGTGAGCCAATGAGGAGAGAGTGGGGGCTGAGCTGCAGCACCATGACTTATGGACGCACTCTTAGAGCAGAGCTCAGGAGCGAGCACACAAACACACCAGTGCCCCAGAGCAAGTGGCTTTCTATTGGGGGGGGGGGGCACTGGTCAAGGGGGAGGAGCCAGGAAAGCCATTGAGACCCAAGAAAAAAAAAGGATCAGGGCTGCTCTGTGCAAAACCACTGCACAGAGTAGGGAAGTATAACCTGTTTGTTTATTTTTTAAAGCCAAACTTCTAATACCACTTTAAAGCTAGAGGCAGCATGCACAATTCAGGGTACAGGAGGGCAATATGCAGTACATGTGTCCCCAGGGTACATATGCTTAGAAATAAAAATGGTAATAGTTTAGGG
This sequence comes from Rana muscosa, assembly GCA_029206835.1. Taxonomy (NCBI): domain Eukaryota; kingdom Metazoa; phylum Chordata; class Amphibia; order Anura; family Ranidae; genus Rana; species Rana muscosa. The sequence continues at coordinate 60,009,460 of CM055118.1, forward strand.
AATCAAAATATGATGGCTAACATAAAATACGCCAATTATTTAAATTTACAGATTGTAAAACTTTGGCACACAGTAATTGGTTACCAGCAAATGTACAGATAGCAGAATTATTATTAACACTTAGGCCATCCTTCTAATAAAGGAACACTTGTGACCCCCTGTCTAATAAGCAAACGGTAGTCACCTCTGTATTTGGAATGCCTTCCTTCCCCTATGGTGATCAGAGTATATTCCTGTGGTCTGGGGATGTCTCTGGTGAGCAGACACTGGTGTGGCTCCTATTCTACAGACAACAACAATAAACACACACACACAGTTCCATATGGGACAGTGACAACAGACAGTCATGTGACTTCTTCCACCAGTCAGGACCCCCCCCCCCAGTACAGAGCCCAGGTACTTCCTATGACCCCCAGTACAGAGCCCAGGTATCCCCCCAGACAGGTCTCACTCACTTTCCGTGGAGGAGGCTGCATCCCGGCGGCTTCTCCGCTCTGTCCTGCGCTGACAGCACAAGGTATTAGCAGCAGTCCGGAACTCGCATCACCTCTGCCAGCTCTCCGCCCCATCGCTCCCAGCCCCGCCCAACTGGCGAGACGCAGCACCGAACCCCGCCTCTAAATACCTAGCAACACGCCCACACATGTGCTAGGCGCGCCCCCAGCACGGTAGCCCCACCCGTTACCTCTTGTAGATTACCATTGATCCCCTCCCACATGTTTGACAGAACATGCTTTATTACAAGCCCCGCCCACCGTGTTCAATCACACGGACCGCCCAGCCCTGAGGTTCTCCCAGACGGCCCCGCCCCTTGTAGTAGTACCTGTACACGGCGGTGCGGGCTCCTCTCACTGTCCTAGATAATAATGACACTCGTTTCCTGTGAGGATGGGAGAGCAGAGGTGCCGAGCACACGTTACTGGAGCTGACGTCTAAGTAATGATGCAAGAAAGCCACCAGAGACTTTGACCAATGTTTTTCGACACTTCTTTAAAATGTCATTTGTTTAACCACTTCAGCCCCAGAAGGATTTTCCCCCTTAATGACCGCGCCATTTTTTGCGATACGGCACTGCGTCGCTTTAACTGACAATTGCGCGGTCGTTCGACGTTGCACCCAAACAAAACTGACGTCCTTTTTTCCCCACAAATAGAGCTTTCTTTTGGTGGAATTTGATCACCTCTGCAGGTTTTATTTTTTTGCGCTATAAACAAAGAGCGACAATTTTTTTTTACTTTCTGCTATAATACATATCCAAAAAATAAATAAAAAATAAAATGTATTCATCAGTTTAGGCTGACATATATTCTTCTACATATTTTTGGTAAAAAAAAAAAAATGCAATAGGTGAATATTGATTGGTTATCGCATCTACAAACTATGGGATAGATTTTGGGACTTTTATTTATTTTTTATTGTTTTTACTAGTAATGGCGGCGATCTGCGATTTTTAGCAGGACTGCGACATTGCTGCAGACAAATCTGGCCCCAAATGACACTTTTTGGGGACCAGTGACATTTTTACATTGATCAATGCTAGAAAAATGCACTGATCAATGTATAAATGACACTGGCAGGTAAGGGGGTAACACTAGGGGGCGATCAAGGGGTTGAATGTTTTGTAACTGTAGGGGGGGGGGGGTGGGCTCACGAGACATGACAGAGATCACTGTTCCTGATCACTGGCAACAGAAGATCTCTGACATGTCTCTAAGCAGAACGGGGAAGTTGCTCCAAGGTAGTGTGGAGATCCCATAATCTCAGTGGAGAAGCAGGTAGAATGGAGAGCATGAAGACTGCAGGAGGCAAGGACAACACTACACATTTACAGTATTTATGTATACAGTGGAACCTTGGATTACGAGCATAATCCGTTCCAGGAGAATGCTCGTAATCCAAAGCACCCGCATATCAAAGCGAGTTTCCCCATAGAAGTCAATGGAAACAAAAATAATTTGTTCCACATTGACTTCAATGGCATGCAATACCGCATGTGGCCAGATGTGGGGGCGCCGGAGAGCCTTGCAAACACTTGGAAAGGCCCGGGGACAGCTCGGCTGAACTCGGAAAGGCTCGGGAACGGAGTATTTCCAAATTTTTGCAAGCATTTCCGAACAGCTCAGATCGGCTCCAGCGCCCCCCACCTCAGGCCAAACACGGTATTGAACACTGCTGTAGCTTGAATCCTGCTAGTTTTGCGAGACAATACTCGCAAACCGAGTCAGGATTTTTAAAAATACAGTGCTCGTATTGCGAAACGCTCGTTACTCGCAATCCGAGGTTTTACTGTACATGTTTGAAATATCTGTTTGTGGATACTAGTGGAAGGAGCTATCTTGACTGTGATATTGCTTACACATTTTAAGTTGGTTTAACTTTTCTTGATATTCTTTTGATTTTTTTTTTTTTTTATTGCATTAGCACAGAGTTCACTAGGATTTTGTAAGGACAGAATTTCAGACTGTACCCCAGGGACACCACTTTCCCTTCCCAAAAATCTCAAATTCCCTGAGACCAGGAGGCCAAGAAGGTAAACAGATGCCCTCCCCACTTGCAGAAGGATGAAATTGAGAGAAAGACTTGGCCTTGGAATTGGAAGCCTGGGAGGCATGAAAGGAACTCTTCCAAAATCCATCCAGGATTCTGGGAGAAACTCCAATTTTCAGAACACCAAAGGATCCATGAGGATTGACCCACGACTGTGCGCCATGTGATTGGCCCAGGCTGCCAGGATCTGGCAAATGGCTATAGATACCAATGTCAGTTGCATGGTTGTACCCAACAGAGCAAAGGATTTTTTAAGGAGGGCTTCCAACCTTTTGTCCACAGGGTCTTTAAAGACTTAGACCTCGTACACACGACCGGTTTTCTCGGCAAGAAACGACAAGAAAACTGCTGGGAGAGCTTTATTGCCGAGAAAACCGGCCGTGTGTACGAGGCTTTCAGGTTTCTCGTCAAGAAACTGCCCAGAATCTCGATAAGAAAAATAGAGAACCTGCTCTCTATTTTCTCGTCGGGATTCACGTCGGCCTGTTTCCCGACGAGAAAACTGTGTGTGTGTATGCGGCAACAAGCTTACCTGTCCTCCGGTAAGCCCGTGCATGCTCGAAATGACTTTCACACATGTGTGGTAGCTTCCTAGGCATAGGTAGGGTGTAGCAAGATGGCGGCGATGGCATCGAATGTGACGAGCGCATGCTCGTTGTAGTCGATGACGTCACCGCGTTCGTTCCATTCAAAAGAACGGCGGTTCTTTGGAATGGAGTGTGTGTACACTCGGCCGGCACAAGATTCTTGTCAAGAATCTTGTCAGGAAAAACAACAGGTTTTTTCCTGACGAGAATTCCGGCCGTGTGTACAGGGCTTAAGGCGTCCTCCACCAAACCTCAGAGATTTGTTGAGGCATGAAAGAGTTAGATCTACCCCTAGAACTGTCCACTTTTTTGTAGTAAGTCTCTTCGACAGGGTACTGCTGAGAAGACCATTTGAGCAGAGAATATAATTTGTCAGACCACAGACAGACCTCATACAAAACATCCTGTACAAGCAGGTCATCCTTGTAGGCTTCATGGACTGTCACTTGGGTAAAGACCCCATACCTGGGACCTTATGCCGCGTACACACGACCGTTTTTAATGTCATTGAAAAAAACAGCATTTTTCTCAACGTGATTCTTCTCAAGCCTGCCTTGCCTACACACTATCGTGGAAAAAAATGCTTGAGTAAAGCGCGGTGACGTACAACACGTACGACGGCACTATAAAGGGGAAGTTCCATTCTGATGGCGCCACCCTTCATGTTAGTAAAGTTTGTTGAGAGACGATTCACGCTTTTCAGCCTCGTGCTTTTCAGTCCGTTACAGCGTGACGAATGTGCTATCTCCATTACGAACGCTAGTTTTACCAGAACGAGCGCTAGTGTCTCATACTTGATTCCGACCATGCGCATTTTTTTCACGCCGTTAAAGCCTACACACGCCCGTTTTTCATGACGAGAAAAACGACAAGGTGAAAAACGACGAGAAAAATTAGAGCATGTTCCAATTTTTTCATGGCTATTTTTCACATCGTGAAAAAAGCTCTGAAGCCCACACACGATCATTTTTAATGACCATTTTAAAAAATTGCATTTTTCTCATCATTAAAAACGGTCGTGTGTACGCGGCATAAGGCATAGTTGGAGGAGGTAGTTCTAACTTCAAACAAGTGTGTATCAAGTCCACCCAAACCGCAATGGTTTCCTTCAGCTTGGGAGAGATTATGGCCAACTGATCGTCCTCCTCAAAGAAGTGTACAGACTCCAACAATTCTGCGTCCACTTCTTCATCTCCTCCCCCTACCCCCTCATCCTCATCAGGATATATGTAAAGCGCTGCGTACATTTACATTCCAATATAAGTACCTGTAATAATAATCATCATAAGGTGTCGTGCAAGACCAGTGTGTCTGCTGATCCTACACTGCAAGAGCCCTTTCACACTGGGGAGGTAGGGGCGTCGGCGGTAAAGCGCCGCTAGCGGTGCTTTACCGTAATTTTTGCGCCGCTATTCGGCCACTAGCGGGGCGCTTTTAACCCCCGCTAGCGCCGGAAAAAGGGTTAAAACCCCGGCGGTTCCGTGGCGCTGCCCATTGCCCGCTCCTACAGTGCCCCAAAGATGCTGCTAGCAGGACTTTTTTTAGTGTCCTGCCAGCGCACCGCTCCAGTGTGAAAGCCCTCGGGCTTTCACACTGGAGTGAAAGGTGCGGCTCTTTCAGGGCACTTTGCTGGCACTATTTTTAGCGTTATAGCGCATGCAAAGCGTCTAAGTGGGAAAGGGGTCTAAGTGATGAGAGACCTGACACAACAGGCTGAAAACGGCAGGAAGAGAGACCTCAGAAGAGTGGTCACCTTAAACAAAACAGATCAGGTAGGGTGGAAGAGTGCAGGACAGAGGATTTACACCACAATCTCTTTTAATTCTAATTCTTCCTGCAGAAATACAAGTATTATATGCTCAATCTACTCATGTAAGCCTGTCTGGCTTGTGAATGCCTGAAAAGTAGCCGACAATTTTCCACCAAACTCCTTCAATTAAGTTAATTTAAAAATTTACTTTTTCAAAGCTGGGAGGTGCCAACGGTGTATGGCCAGCTAAAGGCAGCTGCCTCTGACAGCTAGGTTTAGGAGATTAATAAGTGTTCACCTAACAATCACTTGACAGTGATCCTGTGCTTATTCAAATGTGCTTTGGTTTCACCCTTTTGCCCCTACGTCACTGCTGTGTCCTCTTGTGATGTAAGGGTCATAGGATCCTGTGTCATGAAGTTCACTGTAGATTGACTATAATGTACTAGTCTGAGTTTACCCGACTAAGGGCTCTTTCACATCAGATTGCAATGCAGCGGTTAGTTGTGGTGCTGTGGGGCCAAGATCAGTGCAGTGATGATGTGCTAAGCTCGACACATCACACTGTTTCCTTTTTCCTTTTACAAACTTTATTGAGATGTCACACAGACATCTGACAGACAGTGGATTGCCCCTCACTGTATTGTGTTGAAAAAAATGACTGCATGCAGTACTTTGTATCAGAGTACTATGCCTGCAAACCCCTGCAACACAGTGGGGTGAACGGGGCACATAGCAGTCATGGCATTTTGTTTTGTTCATGCGGTGGGATTGCTCTAGAATGCCCGTCCAACGCAGTCCCAACACATGGGGTAAGAACATACTCTAAAGCCCCGTACACACTGTCTGAATATCAGCCGTGTGTATGGCAGTCTATCCAGCTTCTGTCGAAGGGGCATGCCCGAAAAACATCTGCTGATAGGCAACTGATCAGCAGTCTCAGCCAATGGCTGCGAGAGCTGACCGGTGTGTTCTGGAGGGGGGGCAGTACATTGCATAGTTAGCAAAGTGAGCTCCTTTTGAGCTCCTCATTTTTTATTTTATTTTTTGTTCAGCCCACTACAGGCAGTAGGAGAACTAGTCCACAGAACAGCAGAAGACACAGCAATGAAGAATGAGTCTCAGGATGACAATATGGGACAGCAAAGGGGAGGTAGTCCACAGGGCAAACAGAAGGCATGGCAATGAAGAGTGGTCCTCAGGACGACACGATGAGACAGCATAGGGAAGGTAGTCAACAGGGCAAACAGAAGGCACAGCAATGAAGAGTGGTCCTCAGGAGGACAAGATGAGACAGCAAAGGGGAGGTAGTCCACAAGGCAAACAGAAGGCAGAGCAATAAAGAGTGGTCCTCAGGATGAGATGAGACAGCAAAGGGGAGGTGGTCCCCAGGACAAACAGAAGGCACAGTAAGGAAGAGTATTGTCTCACCTCGTCGTCCTGAGGACCAAAGGGGATGTAGTTCACAGGACAAACAGAAGGCACAGCAAGGAAGAGTGGTCCTCAGGAGGACAAGATGAGACAGCAAAGGGGAGGTAGTCCACAAGGCAAACAGAAGGCAGAGCAATAAAGAGTGGTCCTCAGGATGAGATGAGACAGCAAAGGGGAGGTAGTCACCAGGGCAGACAGAAGGCACAGAAAAGGAAGAGTGGTCCTCAGGGCGACAAGATGAGACAACAAAGGGGATGTAGTCCACAGGACAAACAGAAGGCACAGCAAGGAAGAGTGGTCCTCAGGACAACAAGATGAGACAGCAAAGAGGAGGTAGTCCACAGGGCTAACAGAAGGCACAGCAATGAAGAGTGGTCCTCAGGACGACAAGCTGAGACAGCAAAAGGGAGGTAGTCCAAAGGGCAATTAGAAAGGCAAAGCAATGAAGAGTGGTCCTTAGGATGACAAGATGAGACAGAAAAGGGGAGGTAGTCCACAGGGAAAACAGAAGGAACAGCAGGGGTTGAAGACCTTGGCCCACGGACGGGGCAGTGTGTGGGCATAGCAGGGGTGAAAGTCCTTGACACACAGAGCAGGGTTGGCCCAGCAGGGCGGTAAGTCCTCAGCATAGGCAGTGCACAGGGGATTAAGCATTTGGCACACAGAGCAGGGTTGGTACAGCAGGGTGGTAAGTCCTTAACACAGGCAGGGCACAGGGGGTCAAGTCCTTGGCACACAGAGCAGGGATTCTAGGCAGCCAGTTATTTTTTGTTCAATAAGTTTTTATTATAATGAGGAATATGAGACATTACAGAAATAGACAAGCAAAAAATTTGTAATGAGGTACAACATCCCCATACGACACTTTTAACAAACTTACATCGTAATATGTGGCCGAGGCCAGTCAAGGAAAGTACCAAAACCTTTTTAGACAGCTATCAGAGCTATGGTCCGGTCATTACATCAAATCCTGTGAAAGTCAACGGCTTGAGACTGATGCCACTACAAACTGTGTATGTATCATCTGGGAGTTACCCACCCCAAAACATGAAAACATTCCAGGTGTCATTCAAATAAAAATTGTTCATAAAACCTTAAAATGAAAGAACAAAGGGAAAGACAAGGAAGAGAATAAAGAGGAGAAGGGGAAAAGGAAAAGGGGAGGAAGGGGGGAGGGGAAGATAACCAGCCTTTACTGGTAGTTATTCTTATATCACTATACATTTTTCCCAGCTATCCCTGTTGGGCCATAATGCTTGCATATGCAGCTGTATATTTAAAGGTGAACCAACAGGACCATATCTTATTCGCTAAGTCAGATTTGTTTCTTAGTGTAAGCGTGCTTTTTTCCATATGGTAAAAGTGATCTACCACCTCCAGCCATTGAAGTATCGTGGGAATTGATTGTTGTTTCCAGTATTTTGGAAAAAACGACTTAACCGCGTTCAAGAGGTGGGGTGTAATGGATTTTTTATATGATCCTATTGGTTCACTCGTGCAATGAAGCAATATCGCCCAAGAGTCATTAGGAACAGTACTGCCTTGGATTTCTTTGATCCAATGTAACACATTATTCCAATATGGTCTAATGAGAGGACAAGACCACCATATATGGGCATGAGTCCCCTGATCTCCACATCCCCTCCAGCAGAGATCCGATATGGTAGGGAAAGTTTTGTGAAGCACTACTGGTGTTTAATGCCATCTTGTCACCAATTTGTAGTTTACTTCCACTGCTTTCGAAGAGATAGCCGAAACATGAGACAATTAAAGTATAGTAGAGCGTTGAATGTCTGTTAAAGAGCTTTGGAGCTCTTATTCCCATTTAGCCAGGAATGTCTGCTGAGCAACAGGAGGCAAAGACAATAGAGCCTGATAAAAAAACGAAATGGGTTTATCCGGGGGTTGGTCACCAACAAGTAGGGTTTCTATGGGAGTCAGCTCCGACTGCAGCGGTTGAGGGAGAGATTTAACAAATTTCAAAAGTTGGTGGTGTTTCCAGTGATCCATAAATGAAATTGGCGTAGATGGTAACAAGTCAGATATAGGTGGGATGCCAGTGTTCAAGGTCACTTGGTGTAATAGAAGTGGTGTGTCCGAGATCCAATTGCTATATTTGGGGTCCATATTCCCAGGCGGAATGTAGTCATGTCCAGTCAGTTGCATGAGCGGGGAATTATAGGACCATTTTTGCCTTTTACAGAACACGTCCCACATTGCAAAAGTTGATTTGGTAAGTGGCAAAACAGATGGGATGAACTTATGGAATTTGCCAGGTATCCAGATGAGCGGGAACAAATCCACCCCAATCATATCTATTTCCAGTTGTACCCAAAGTTTTGAGTCCTTGTGGTATTTCCAATCAGAAATACGGTTCAGTGCAATGGCTAGAAAGTAGTGTTTAAAGTCCGGAAGCGCAAGCCCTCCCCCATGTTTTGGGTTGATTAGCCATTTAAATGCAATTCAAGGGCGCTTACGGTTCCATACATATCTGCATATCATAGATTGTACCACCTTAAAAAATCCAGGAGGAATCTTGTAGGGAATCATTTGGAATAAAAAGAGCAGTCTGGGCAAAACATTCAACTTTAATATGCTGATGCGTCCCAACCAGGAGTGAGCCACCTGTGTCCATTTTTGTAAATCTGATCTGATGGAGTTCAGCAAAGGGATATAATTCCTGCGAAACAGGGATGTTGGATTAGGAGTGAGGTAGATTCCCAAATATTTCAGTGAGTGGGATTGCCAGATAAAGGGAAACAAAGGTTTCAATAATGCCACCGTTCTGTGGGGGACCGATATATTCAAGATTTCCGATTTGGTCAGGTTAATTTTAAAATTAGAGAGGGTTCCAAATTTAGTAAAGGCCGCCATGAGATTGGGAAGTGTAATAAGGGGCTGTTGAACATAGAAAAGAATGTCATCTGCGTACGCCGCATATTTGTGTTCTGTCGTACCTATGGTAATGCCGTGGATGTTGGGGTCATTGCGTACTGTCACTAGGAAGGGTTCTAATGAGAGAGCAAAAAGAATAGGGGAAAGGAGGCAACCCTGTCGGGTTCCATTATACAGGGAGAAAGAGTCGCTCAGTGTACCATTAATTCTCAACTGCGCTGTGGGTGATTGGTATAAAGCTGAGATTCTCGCCAACATGTTTGGGCCCAAGCCTAGGTGTAGTAGCGTAGACATCAGGTACCCCCAGTCCACCCTATCGAAAGCTTTCTCAGCATCAGTGGACAAGAGAAGGGTGGGCTGAGAGCACCCGCGTACATAGGAAATCAAGGAGAGCGTTCAAAGAGAGTTATCCGGCGCTTCCCTACCCGGGATAAAAGGGAGTACTGTGATGTGGGCATGGAGAGTCTCCAGACGGAAGCCTCCACCTGCAGAAGCCGAGTTGTCATATGACATTAAATGTGGGAGTAACGTGTCAGCATAAGCACGATAGTAAGCCATTGTTAGACCGTCAGGGCCTGGTGCTTTGCCATTAGCCATGGATTTAACTGCCACTCTGAACTCTGCGGTGGTGAACTCTCGCTCCAGAGCCTCTAGGACTGACACCGGAAGTTTGGGCAGTTTAGCCTGTGTGAGGTACTCTTGGATGAGCGCTTCCCTAGTTGTCTCATCAGTGGCGGTATTATTTACATGGTAAAGTTGTTGATAAAAGTCACGAAACTCCTTTGCAATTTCGCTGGTTTTATGCAACAGGGTGTCTGAGGGTGATTTAATTTTCGCTATATGAGAGGTCGATTTTTTCTGTTGTAGTGAAAGAGCTAATAATACGACTGGGCTTATTACCCCATTTGTAAAATTGTTGGGACACTAAACGAAGGCGGGAAGTATTCTCCTCATGGAAAAGAGCCTTTAATTCTTCTCTTTTCTGCGTGAGGGAATGAAAAATAGAAGATCAGTTGGACAGTTTGTGATTTCTCTCTAGTCTACCAATTTCTGCAATGAGTTGTGATTGCTGAAATATATTTGCATACCGTCGACGCCTAGGGGATAATAAAATATCCAGTCTTTACAGCCACAGGATTTAGGGGACCCCCTAAAGAGGAGGTTTGGGGCCGCTCTGTGCAAACCTATTGCACTGACAGGTAAGTATAACATGTTTGTTATTTTAACCCCTTGGTGCCGGTGCCTCCCAGCCCTCTAAGGGGTTTCAGATGCCGGGAAGCGGGGCTTATGATCATGTGACCGTCGTAATTGGCTGTCACGTCGGTCACATGATCGGAAAGCGCCTGATCGCAAAAAGCATTCGGGAGCTTTCCGTTAGCCGCCAGTAACTGTGTTGGGAGCACACAGGGCGCACACTCGGCATGGCTGTGTCTACAAATTGCTATGCACATATGTGGCCTCTCAGTGCCAAGGCCCACCCGCCAGGAGGCTGCATATTTGCGTACTGTCGGCGCCTTGGGGTTAATAAAGTATCCAGTCTTTACAGTAAGGTGACCAGATTTTTTAAATGAAATCCGGGGACATGTTTTTTTTTTTTTTACTAGTAATGGCGGCAATCAGCGACTCTGCCCGTCGCCGCTGCCCCCCGCCTTACAGCCTGTCAAGTCTCACTCTCCGGGCCCCGGCTACTACTGGGTGGGGAGCAGAGGAAGATCACTCCGCCAGGGAAGGCAAGGAGATAAGCAGGCAGGCGGCTGGCCGGGACTTGAGCCAAGGCAGAAGAACATGCGAGCGGAGTTGAATGGGCATGAACCCGAAACTGAAGAAATATTCCCTCCGCTCCGACCAGCACATGATCATCAGAAAGGGGCACAGATAATGGAAAAAAATACACCCCCTAAGCTAGTAGGAGCGGCGGTGCGGGGGGGTGTAATTCAGATTTTTTTTTTCATATTCTGCACTGACTGTCTTTGAAATTGCCCCAGCTCCTGTTCGAATCCAATCCGGGGACAAAACCGGGGACAGACTTGGTCCAGGGACAGTGTCCTCAATCTGGGTACTGTCACCAGAAACCGGGGATGTCTGGTCACCCTACTTTACAGTTGCTTTAAAGAATTACCACTAGTTATCCATTTAAGAATCTGGCGATAACTAAGAGCAGCTCTGAGCTGGCATACAGAGGTGTGACGGCTTCCTGCACAGAGCTGTCTCCTCAGACCCATTTTAACTGTCAGGCCTCGTACACACGGCCGAGATTCTCGTTGAAAAAAACATGTCGTTTTTTTCGACGAGATTCTTGGACAAGAAACTTGTCCCGGCCGAGTGTACACACGCTCGTTTCAATGAACCCTCGGTTCTTTGAAAGGAGCGTACGCGGTGACGTCATCGACTACGTCGAGCATGCGCTCGTCACATTCGATGCCGTCGCCGCCATCTTGGTATACCCTACGTATGCCTAGGAAGCTACCGCGCATGCGTCGATTTCATTTCGAACATGCGCGGGCTTCCGGGAGGACAGGTAAGTGTACACACACTCACTTTTCTCGTCGAGAAACATGCCGAGGAGAATCTCGATGAGAAAATAGAGAGCAGGTTCTCTATTTTCTCGTCGAGGTTTCTTGTCGGTTTTCTCGATGAGAAACCCGATAGCAGCGTACACACGACCGATTTACTAGGCAAGACCTCTCTGCCAGCAAGTTTCTTGCTGGTTCTTGCCGAGAAAATCGGTCGTGTGTACGAGGCCTCAGCCTGGAGATTCCCCGGCCAAAAGCCCTATGTAAACAAGAGTACAGATGATGTCATTAGCCATATATATGGCATTGCCCACATTTAGAAAATGACTTAAAATATAAAGTAACCCATGCACATCCGCTCCTTAATTGCTCTACTATCTATTTTTCATGATATTGTTTCTCACTGTGTTTGTTTGCCTCCTTGTAACTCGTATTTTCTACCCTGGAAAATTCTGCAAAATCTGTACATCATATACAGTAGTACACACTATTATGTTTGACATTTTGGGGCCTCTAGTGACATCTTGTGTTTATTGCTGATATTACACTTTAACGCCACTTTACATTTTCTAAATTTTTCCATTTACAACTTTTCTTATGCAACGATGAATGTAACAATATATAAGAGCTTCGGATATACCACAAAAACTCATCAACACAAAACCAAAAAACAATAATGTACAAATAAATCTGTATTCCCATGATTGTACCCCAAAAACCTAACTTACAATTAAAAACATTTAAAATAAGATTAAAGTATAACTTGAGGAATTTTTTTGTTTCAGATAGAGTGGAGAGGGATTAGAATAAGGTGACCAGATTTTTTAAATGAAATCCGGGGACATATATTTTTTTTTACTAGTAATGGTGGCAATCAGTGACTCTCTGCCCGTCGCCGCCCGCCTCACAGCCTGCCTACTCTAATGGGTGAAGTGCGGAGGAAGATCACTCCGCCAGGGAAGGCAAGGAGATAAACAGGCAGGTGGCTGGCCGACACTTGAGCCAAGGCAGAAAAATATGCGAGCGGAGCTGAATGGGCATGCACCCGAAACTGAAGAAATATTCCCTCCGCTCCGACCAGCACATGATCATCAGAAAGGGGCACAGATAATGAAAAAAATACACCCCCCTAAGCTAGTAGGAGCGGCAGAGCGGGGGTGTGTAATTCAGAATTTTTTTTTTTTCGTTTATTCTGCACTGACTGTCTTTGAAATTGCCCCAGCCCAAATCCAATCTGGGGACAAAACCGGGGACAGACTTGGTTCGGGGACAGTGTCCTCAATCCAGGGACTGTCCCCTGAAACCGGGGATTAGGGATGAGCCGAACACCCCCGGGTTCGGTTCGCACCAAAACCCGCGAACGGACCGAAAGTTTGCACGAACGTTAGAACCCTATTAAATACAATGGATGCGAACGTTCGAAATCTAAAGTGCTAATTATAATGACTATTATGCATGTTATTGTCCTAAAAAGGGTTTGGGAACCCGGGTTCTGCACCAGGGGACATGTATCAATGCAAAAATAAGTTTTAAAAACGGCCGTTTTTCGGGAGCAGTCATTTTAATGATGCATAAAGTGAAAAAAAAAAGTCAAATATTCCTTTAAATATCGTACCTGGGGGGTGTCTAAAGTATGCCTGTGAAGTGCCACGTGTTTCCTGTGTTTAGAACTGTCCCTGCACAAAATGACATTTCTAAAGGAAAAAAAGCCATTTAAAACTGCTTACGGCTTTAATGTAATGTCTGTTCCCGGTAATATGGATGAAAATCTTTAAGAAAAATGGCATAGCTACCCCATCACCCCCCCCCCCCACCTCAGCCCATTACCAGCCCCTTTGGGTCTTGTATGGATATTAAGGGGAACCCCGCACACAAAATAAAAAAGGGCCTATATACTCTGAACAGCCGTATACAGGCGGTGCATACAAGACAGGGACTGTAGGTTTGTTCTTATGTAGAATCTGTTTGTAATTTTGAACAGGTACATTGTTTAAGTGTAGCTCCAGCCAAAAAATCTATTTTTAAGCTTTTTGGAAAACATAGGGAAGGGTTATCACCTCTGTAACATTTGTTTTGCTGTCTGTGCCCCTGTTCAGAACATTTCACCTCACTTTCCGTCCCAATGACAAATGTTTTTGAAAAGTGGGGTTTTTATTGAAACAAGGATTGGTGATAAAGCATCAGTAGAGAGGAGACACCTTTTTCCCATATTAACTCTTACAGGAGAGAATTTCCCTTCCTAGGGGTAGATTTCCTCTCACTTCCTGTTGTCTCCTTTCGTTTGCAAGTAGGAGTTGTTTGTAAGTTGGATGTTTGAAAGTAGGGGCCTGCCGTATATACTCTGCTGAAATTTGCCCCTTACATGTTGGTGTTGCCACAACACTGTAAGCCCTCACAGTTACTCTTGGTGGGCGCATGAATGGGCCCTGCTGTGAATTATTAGATCAAGAATTGTAATTGCATGCCCCTGTTGAACAGGGGCTGAAAAATTGGGCCTTTGGTGGTGGTGGTGGTGGTGTTGACACAACACTGTAAGGCCTCACAGTTACTCTTGGTGGGCGCAGGAATGGGCCCTGCTGTGAATTATTAGATCAAGAATTGTAATTACATGCCCCTGTTAAACAGGGGCAGAAAAATTGGGCCTTAGGCACTGGTGCCACAACACTGCAACCCCTCACAGATACTGTACTTGGAGCACAGCAATGAGCCCTGTTGCAAAGTATTGCATCAAAAATTGTAATTACACGCCCCTGTTAAACAGGGGCTGAAAAATTGGGCCTTAGGCACTGGTGCTGGTCCCACGACACTGCAACCTCTCGAAGATACTCTAGTTGGAGTGCAGGAATGAGCCCTGCTGCAAAGCATTGCATAAAAAATTGTATTTACATGCCCCTGTTAAACAGGGGCTGAAAAATTGGGCCTTAGGCACTGGTGCTGGTGCCACGACACTGCAACCTCTCCCAGATACTCTAGTTGGAGTGCAGGAATGAGCCCTGCTGCAAAGCATTGCATAAAAAATTGTAATTACATGCCCCTGTTAAACAGGGGCTGAAAAATTGGGCCTTAGGCACTGGTGGCAGCACCCAGAAACAAAAATGTTCTTCCAAGCTATCATCATTAATCGGATCATTGAGGAGGAGGAGGATAGTCAGTCAACATAACAGGACAGTCTCTCAGCATCAGCATCAGTCTTGAAGGGATGTGACATTTGAAAATAAATTAGTCTGTTATATCAGCTTCAGGTGTTTGGTAGCTGGTGGTGATCCAAGACTGGTTCATCTTTATGAAAGTCAGTCGATCAACCGAGTTGGTGGACAGGCGCACCCTGTGATCCGTGACAAATCCTCCAGCAGCACTGAATGTGCGTTCTGAAAGAACGCTGGATGCAGGACAGGCCAGTAGCTCAATTGCATACTGTTCAAGCTCTGGCCAGTGATCCATCCTCAAGACCCAGTAAGCCAGAGGATTTTCGGTGGGGAAGGTGTCCAAGTCTGACCTTGCCCCTAGATATTCCTGCACCATGTATATCAGATGGTTGCTGGAACCGATCATACCTTGGGGCTGCGGACTAAAGAATTGTCTGAACGCATCGGTCAGACGGCCACCTTCCCCACCGCTCCTTCTTTGACTGACCGAAGCCTCAGCAACTCGTTGTCCAGGACCAGGAGTTTGTAACCTCCCAGTCTCTGGGAACGCGTTGCACAGACCTTTCTGCAAGGCCTCCCGGAGTTGTCTCATCCTCTGCTCCCTCTGCGACGGTAAGATAAGGTCCGCAACCTTACCCTTGTACCGTGGATCAAGGAGAGTGGCCAGCCAGTAATGGTCCCTCTCCTTGATCCAAAGAATACGAGGATCCTTCCGCAGACTTTGCAGGATCAGGGAGGCCATGCAGCGTAGGTTAGCTGAGGCATTCGGTCCGGAGTCCTCTGGGTCACTAAGGACGACATGATCCGCAGCCACCTCCTCCCAGCCACGTAAAAGTCCACGGGTTTCTTGGGACTGTAAATCATCCCTAAAAGACTGCTGCTGATGATGCTGAGTGCCAGGCTCCACCTCCATGCTGACACAATCCTCCTCCTCCTCCTCCTCTCCCTCTTCCTGTGCGATGGGTGGGACAGAAGGAACACTGTCTGGGTAAAGGGGGCCTTGAGAGGCAAGGAAGTCCTCCTCTTCCTGCCTCTGTTCTGCCTCAAGTGCCCTGTCCATTATTCCACGCAGCGTATTTACCAACAGGTGGACAAGAGGTACAGTGTCACTGATGCATGCACTGTCACTGCTCACCATCCTTGCGGCCTCCTCAAATGGTGCCAGGACAGTGCATGCATCCCTGATCATGCCCCACTGGCGTGGTGAAAAAAACCTGAGCTCCCCTGACCCTGTCCTGGTGCCGTAGTCGCACAGGTACTCATTGATGGCCCTCTGCTGCGTGTGCAGCCGCTGCAGCATGGCCAACGTTGAGTTCCACCTGGTGGGCATGTCACATATAAGGCGGTTCTTGGGCAGGTTCAATTCCTTTTGCAGCTCAGCCAGGCGAGCACTGGCATTATAAGATCTGCGGAAATGCACACAGACTTTCCTGGCCTTCCTCAGGACATCCTGTAAGCCCGGGTACCTGCCCAAGAACTGCTGCACCACCAGGTTAAGGACGTGAGCCACACAGGGCACATGGGTCAGTTGTCCCTGTCGGAGGGCGGAGAGGGGGTTGGTGCCATTGTCGCAAACCACCATTCCTGGCTTAAGCTGGCGTGGCATCAACCACCTCTCGGCCTGCCCCTGCAGAGCAGACAGAACCTCTGCCCCAGTGTGGCTCCTGTCCCCCAAACACACCAGCGCAAGCACGGCATGGCATCTTTTTGCCTGCGTACTGTCATGCCGTCTCTGGGATTTGATCCCAGGGCCTAGAGTTCATAGACTGTTCATAGACTGTTTTCCTATGTCCTGAGCCACCAGCAAACTGGTTTTATGTTAGCATCGTAGTTATGTTCTTTTTCACTAGTGGGGATGTTTGCTCCACCCTGGGACCAGCTGTCAGCAGTCTTCTCATTAGTGTCCCTATATATTCCCACTTCCCCTTCCTGTCCGTGCCTTAGGATAGGTTCCTGTTTATGGATGCGCTTGCGTTTTGGTTATCTACTTGGCTCGTCTTGACTACGATTCCTGGATTATCCCTTGAACCTGGTTAACCTTGCTGCCGACCCTCCCTGGCTTGTTCTGACTACGTTACCTGGATTGTCCTTTTCCCTCCTGGGATCCTGTCTTCTGCCTACTAACCGTGAGTTGTTGCTGGGGGTTGTGGTTAGGCTATCTGCACCTTCCTTTGTGGTTCCTTATTTCCTGTCTGTGGGAGATCTCAGCCGTCCCTCCACCTGACACCAGGATAACAAGACTACCGGTCAGGAAAGCGGAGGGACGGTTGTAGTTTCCTGGCAGACCTGACACGTACTTGCGTAGCCCCTTGAACGCCTAAGGAGCACCGCTGGTTCCAAGGACAAAGCACAGGAAGAGGCCATGGAGGAAGAAGAGGAGGGGGTGGAGGAGAGAGGTGTGTCACAACCAGTAGTAGCATTTTGGAGGCGTGGCGGCGGAACAACCTCCAACACTACTGCACCTTGTCCTGCATCCTTCCCAGCTGCCAAAAGAGTGACCCAATGGGCCATGAAAGAAAGGTAACGTCCCTGTCCATGCCTGCTGGACCATGAGTCAGCGGTAATATGCACCTGACCGCCCTGTCCAGCGAGGCCAAGACATTGCCTTCCACATGCCGGTAGAGAGCCGGAATCGCCTTCCGTGAGAAAAAGTGGCGTTTGGGAACCTGCCACTGAGGAACCGCACATTGCACAAACTCACGGAAGGGGGCCGAGTCTACCAACTGAAAAGGCAGCAGTTGAAGCGCTAGCAATTTAGCCAAGCTAGCATTCAACCGCTGGGCATGTGGATGGCTGGGAGTGAACTTCTTTCGACGGTCCAGCAGCTGGGGCAGGGAAATTTGCCTGCTATAATCGGACGTCGGTGTACTGCTAGCAGAGTGCCCGCAAGTACTTGGCTGTGACACACCTAATTCTACACCTTCATTCCTCTCAGGTTGCAGGTTTCAGAGAGGACTGAAGGTATAGTGGGGTTGGAGATCCCAGCTGATGCGGTGCAAGGAGAGGTCCGCTTTGTTCTTTGGTGTGGGTCTTTAAGGTAGGCTTGCCAACGAGCTGCATGGCAGGTCAACATATGTCTGGTCAAGCATGTGGTGCCCAAGCGGCTGATGTTTTGGCCACGCGATATACGCGTGAGACATATGTTGCAAACAGCAGCTGTGCGATCTGATGCACTCGACTCAAAAAAGGCCCACACCAAAGAACTTTTTGAATAATGGGCAGAGGCAGCGCCCTGCACAGGCGGAGCTCTGCGGTGTGATTCCGTCGGTGTGCTGCCCTTACGCTGGCCACCAAAGGGCATCCTGCCTCGTTGATGTGCCTCCTCCTCATCCTCCTCCTCCTCCTCTCTCCTATTAGGCACCCACGTGGAGTCAGTGACCTCATCATCCCCTCCCTCCTCATCACTGGAGCCAATCTGGCAGTATGCTGCAGCTGCTGGAACATAACTGCCAGATTGGTGTCCTTCTTGAGCATCCCCTCTCTCTGCTCTCACGCTACTGCCTTCCTCTAGCTGGGTATCATCATCAGACCCTTCGAAACGCTGGGCATCCTCCTGGAGCATGTACCCAACACTGTGCTCAAACAGTTCGGGGGACTCCTCAGGAGGACATGGTGGGTCTAGGGAAGGCATTGATACCAGGGAAGAGGATGCTTTGGCAGCTGCTTTGCCAGTACCCTGAGCCTGGGTGAGAGAGGATGAGGAGGATGAGGAGGGCTTGGTCATCCACTCTACCAAGTCTTCGGCATGATGCGGCTCAACACGTCCAGCTGCCGAAAAGGACAAGCGTGTCCCATGGCCACGTGCTGATGGCGCTGCACCGCGTCCACGACCAGCACTGTTGTCTCTAGACACAGAGCCTGCTTGCCCTCTTTTATTGGCTCCTGACTGTCTGCCTCTCCTTGTTTGCCTTCCAGACATTCTAATGGCCTGCAGGGAGATGGGAAAACCAGCAATAAGGCCTAGCTTCAGGAGTATATTTTGCAGGAAGCACACTACGCCCGCTGTAAGTGCTGCAAATGCCTGTTGGTGTAACACACCAGGAAAACACAGCAATACGGGCTTAGCTTCAGGTGTATATTTTGCAGGAATCACACTACGCCTGCTGTAAGTGCTGCAAATGCCTGTTGGTGTAACACACCAGGAAAACACAGCAATACGGTCTAGCTTCAGGAGTATATTTTGCAGGAATCACACTACGCCTGCTATAAGTGCTGCAAATGCCTGTTGGTGTAACACACTAGGAAAACACAGCAATACGGGCTAGCTTCAGGAGTATATTTTGCAGGAATCACACTATGCCTGCTGTAAGTGCTGCAAATGCCTGTTGATGTAACACACTAGGAAAACAGAGCAATAAGGCGTAGCTTCAGGAATATTTTTTGCAGGAATCACACTACGCCTGCTGTAAGTGCTGCAAATGCCTGTTGGTGTAACACACTAGGAAAACACAGCAATACGGGCTAGCTTCTGGAGTATATTTTGCAGGAATCACACTACGCCTGCTGTAAGTGCTGTAAATGCCTGTTGGTGTAACACACCAGGAAAACACAGCAATACGGGCTAGCTTCAGGAGTATATTTTGCAGGAATCACACTACGCCTGCTGTAAGTGCCGCAAATGCCTGTTGGTGTAACACACTAGGAAAACACAGCAATACGGGCTAGCTTCAGGAGTATATTTTGCAGGAATCACACTATGCCTGCTGTAAGTGCTGCAAATGCCTGTTGATGTAACACACTAGGAAAACAGAGCAATAAGGCGTAGCTTCAGGAATATTTTTTGCAGGAATCACACTACGCCTGCTGTAAGTGCTGCAAATGCCTGTTGGTGTAACACACTAGGAAAACACAGCAATACGGGCTAGCTTCTGGAGTATATTTTGCAGGAATCACACTACGCCTGCTGTAAGTGCTGCAAATGCCTGTTGATGTAACACACTAGGAAAACAGAGCAATAAGGCGTAGCTTCAGGAATATTTTTTGCAGGAATCACACTACGCCTGCTGTAAGTGCTGCAAATGCCTGTTGGTGTAACACACTAGGAAAACACAGCGATACGGGCTAGCTTCTGGAGTATATTTTGCAGGAATCACACTACGCCTGCTGTAAGTGCTGCAAATGCCTGTTGGTGTAACACACCAGGAAAACACAGCAATACGGGCTAGCTTCAGGAGTATATTTTGCAGGAATCACACTACGCCTGCTGTAAGTGCCGCAAATGCCTGTTGGTGTAACACACCAGGAAAACACAGCAATAAGGCGTAGCTTCAGGAGTATATTTTGCAGGAATCACACTACGCCTGCTGTAAGTGCTGCAAATGCCTGTTGGTGTAACACACCAGGAAAACACAGCAATACGGGCTAGCTTCAGGTGTATAATGTGCAGGAGGCACACTCCGCCCGCTGTAAGTGCTGCAAATGCCTTTTAGTGTAACACACCAGGAAAACACAGCAATAAGGGCTAGCTTCAGGTGTATACTGTGCAGGAGGCTTAGCAACAATGACACTGTCCCCTGCCTATCCTTCTCTCTCCCTGCACACAAGGTTTATTAAAGAATATGACACTGACACTCTCCCTGCCTATCCTTCTCTCTCCCTGCACACAAGGTTTAGCAAAGAATATGACACTGACCCTCTCCCTGCCTATCCTTCTCTCTCCCTGCACACAAGGTTTAGCAAAGAATATGACACTGACCCTCTCCCTGCCTATCCTTCTCTCTCCCTGCACACAAGGTTTAGCAAAGAATATGACACTGACACTGTCCCCTGCCTATCCTTCACTCTCCCTGCACACAAGGTTTAGCAAAGAATATGACACTGACACTCTCCCTGCCTATCCTTCTCTCTCCCTGCACACAAGAATAGCACAAAGAATATCACACTGTCCCTGCCTATCCTTCTCTTTCCCTGCGCCGGAACACACTACACAAGGCCGCCGCGCTGGCGGCCTTTTATAGTGTGGGGCATGTGCTAAACCGCCTGAGCTATAATTGGCCACAGGAAACCTGCCTGTGGCCAATTATGGCTCTCCTAGCTGCCGGCGCTGTGATTGGCCAAGCATGCGGGGTCACAGTGCATGCTTGGCCAATCACAGCGCCGGGATTGCACTGCGATGGCGCAGTGTATTGTGGGCCGTTTGCGTCACTCGAATTTGGCGCGAACGGCCCAAATCATTCGTTGTTCGCCGAACGAGCGAACAGCCGATGTTCGAGTCGAACCTATGTTCGACTCGAACACCGAGCTCATCCCTATCCATAAGTAAACATATAGAAAGCAAACACCTGGCACTAGTAATAATAGATACATTGGGGTTGATTTACCAAAACTGGAGAGTGCAAAATCTGGGGCAGCTCTGCATAGAAACCAATCAGCTCGGTGTTCGACTCGAACACCGAGCTCATCCCTACCGGGGATGTCTGGTCACCCTAGATTAGAACAACTGTCAAATTGTTATTGCTGTTTGTGCCCCTGGAGATTTAACCTCTTTATTTGTCTGGTTTACTGTTTTCACTGAAAGGGAAAGAGAATCCCAAATTTTGGGTTGTCATCAGAACAGGAATAGAGGGTAAATCTAGGACACTAGCTCTGGTGACTACCAGGGGATCCCTCACAATGGAGAGATTTTCTCCAACTTCCTGTTTTGGCTATGGGACAAAAAGTGAAGGGAAACCTCCCCAATGGGACACAGATGGTAAAGAAAACCTAACAGGGGTTATCCCTTACTCTATTAAAAAATTTTTTTAGCACACTGGTTGCACATTGTCTGCACACTGCAATTACTTCTCATGGGAGAAGGAGAGAAACACTAGGGGGGTGTGAGGAGGGGACGGGGAAGGGGAAGAGGGTATGCTTGAGCTGAAGGGAACGACACTCAGGTCTTCTCCCTCTATAAGGGGGAGGCGTGAGCGTCCTCCCAAGTGTAAGGGTAAAATGTGCAAGAGGAATGGGTGTATGATTGGGTGTATGAGGAACGGAGTAGGGGTATTTTGGATTGGGAGGGAGGGGAGGGAGGGGGGAGGGAACAAAGGAGAATTAAAACACGGGATGCATCAAAGGGGGGAACACCAAAAGAAGGAAGTAAGTGTGGGTCACAATGGAAAGCCTCAACTAGAGCCAAGGAAGGCAATAAAGAGGGGATTGGAGATAGAAAGGGGGGATACATGGAGTGAATGGAGAAAAATAATATTTACACAAAGAAAGAAAATGAAGAAAAGATTGAAGAAAGAAAGAAATGGGTATATTTTGAGTATTAAAGGATCCACTATGGTCACAGACACTTATAGTTCTATAGGCAACTTTAGAAATATACACATTTGCATTTTGGTCTCGCAGTAAAGAGCTATGGTAAATAAGGCACAAACGAAAAACCTAATAATATGCTCGTGGAATGTTCGAGGCTTGGGAGACTCGGGGAAAAGGGCAGCGGTAATGTCATTGATGAGAACATATAGAGCTGTAATTATATTCCTTCAGGAGACCCACCTCACGAAGATCTCTGCACCCCAACTAAAATGGAGAGAGATTCAAGCGCAATATCATTCAGTCCACACCTCATATTCTAGAGGAGTGGGCATATTTATTAAAACGGGCATAATGTGGGAATGTATACAGAGCAAGATGGACGAATTAGGGCGCTATGTGTTTTTGCATTGTAGGATAGACAACAAGGTATATATATTGGTCAACTTGTATATACCACCCCCTTTTAACACCACAGTGTTGACTAATCTAATGGAGTTTTTTCTGGAGAGACCGGGAATACCAGTGATTGTCATGGGAGATTTCAACATAGTTCTGGATAGGCGAAAGGATAGATTCCCTAGTAGGATACCTCAGAATAGAACAAGAGAGGATGGATTATCTAAATTTCTGGATGAAATTGGACTGAAGGATGTGTGGAGATCACGCAATCCCGAGGTCAAGCAGTATTCCTATTTCTCCAGAACACACTCCACGCTCTCAAGAATAGACCTAGCCCTAGGTAATGATGAGGCAATACCAATAATAAAACAAGTGAAATATATGCCAAGGAGCCTCTCAGACCATGCCCCAATGCTGGTAGAACTGGATACAGGAGAAATAATATACCAAAGAGAGGGGAAAATAAATCCATACTGGATGGAACTAATAGAAGATCCAAAAGAGATACTAGAGGAGATTAGAGAATTTATAGAAATTAATCAAGGTACTGCCTCAGAGCAGGTGGTGTGGGACACATTAAAAGCTTTTTTTAGAGGCATAATGACTCAGAAAATCTCCAGGATAAAAAAACAATCTAGAGAAAATGAGCAAATAGCTAGTGAGTTGGTCTCTAAGGAGGAAGCAAAATGTATTAGGGATCCAACAGATAACAACTCAAGAGCATGGATACAAGCACAGCAGAATTATCGTCTATTAATTAAAAAAAAAATTGAAAATAAACAAATTTTCCAAAAACAAGTAGCATTTGCAGAAGGAGAAAGTGCAGGCAGAATGCTAGCCCAACTGATTAAAACAAATGCACCTAGCTCAGTAGTACCGGCGATAAAGGTAGACGGGGGTAGAATCACTTCTCAAAAATCAGAAATAATAGAGAGCTTTCAGAACTATTATGAGGATCTGTATAGTTCAAAACAAGAGGAAAGAAGAGAAGAAATGGATACCTTTTTTGGAAGTTTAACGATTCCCATAATCTCGGAGAGGGATAGAGTAGAGCTGGATAAACCTATAACTTTGGAGGAAGTACAATGTGCAGTGCGGGGGATGGCAGGACAGAAATCACCGGGCCCGGACGGTCTCCCGGTGGAGACCTACCGGTACTTCGGGAAAGAACTGCTCCCGGAGCTTACTAAGGTCTTAAATAGCTCTATAGAGAAAGGAGAACTCCCTTCATCTATGGAGGACTCAACTATAATAGTGATCCAGAAGGAAGGAAAGGATCCATTGGACACTTCATCATATAGACCTATCTCTTTGATAAATACAGACGTAAAAATACTGTCGAAGGTCTTGGCGGCTAGACTGAGTGGGGTAGTTGAGAAATTGGTGCATCCCGACCAATTGGGATTTATCCCAGGAAGGGCCACCTATACAAATATAAGAGTCTATATGAACCTTCAGATACCAACAGAGGAAGAGGGAAAAAGAGCAATTGTCTCACTGGACGCCGCCAAGGCCTTCGACAATGTAGAATGGAAATATATGTGGAGAGCTCTCAGTGAGTATAAGGTCGGACCGGTTTTTATGAAATGGGTTAAACTATTGTATAAAAGTCCAGAAGCAAAAGTGAAAGTGAACAATGTTCAATCTAAGAGGTTTCGACTGCAGAGGGGAACAAGGCAGGGGTGCCCATTGTCCCCCCTCCTGTTTGCCCTCGCAATCGAGCCTCTAGCAATAGCCCTCAGGTCGACTCCGGAGATAAGAGGGTTTATGAGAGGGGAAATAGAGGAAAAAGTAGTATTATATGCGGACGATCTCCTCCTACTACTAGGGGATACCCAGCAATCATTAAAAAAAGCTATGGAACTGATAGGGAATTTTGGAAGCTTCGCAGGCTTATCTATAAACTGGGGAAAAACTATGCTGCTCCCAGTGGACCCGCTTATAGACCCTTTACCACAGGAGGCTACACGAATACAAATTACATCCCAGATAAAATATCTGGGTGTAAATATATCTAAAGACCCTAATCATTACATTGTAGATAACTTGATACCCTTGCTTAACAAATATAAGGAAAAAAGTAAAGTATGGAAAAGTCTCCCACTTTCAGTGGCAGGACGTTGCAATTGAATAAAAATGGTCTGGATGCCACAGCTCCTCTATGTCCTGCAGAATTCTCCAGTATGGATATATAAAAAATGGTTTCAAAAAATAGAAAGCATATTTAGAGAGTTAATCTGGAAAGGGGGGGTAGCAAGAATAAGACTAAACACGTTACAGAGGACAAAGCGGGAGGGAGGAGTGGCACTCCCACACCCGTTTAGCTATTTTCTCGCAGCCCAGATTCAACACATGAGGGGTAGCAATATGGAACGAGGAGAAATAAAAAGGAGAATATTAATACAGAACCCGAGCCATGACACCTTAGTAGAAGCTATAAAATCGGGCTCACTCCCTATGAACTCCCCCACTATAGACCTTATGACCAGAACATGGAAAGAAGTGAAGAGTGTGCTGGGATATAATGGCATTAATGAGTATACCCCTATATGGGAGAATGTTAACCTAACAGAAATAAATAAGATGGGAACAATTAAGGAATGGGAAAGACAGGGTATAAAATATATCTCCCAGCTGTATCAGGATGGCACATTAAAAACCTTCCAGACACTGAAAGAACAATTTAAACTCCCAAAAGAATCTTTTTATAAATATCTGCAGATAAGGCATGCACTTGCAAAACAATATAAAGGAGTAGCAATGACCTGGAGTAAGATACCTCTCTTAAAGGAAATCATTAACACAAAAACATCTAAGGGTTTGATATCAAAGAGTTATCAATTGTTACACAAGGGGAGCCAAAAAGAAACCCAAGGCCAAGGAGATAGGAAGAAATGGGAAAAAGACCTGGGTAATTTGACTAAAGAACAATGGGGAAGAATTTTGGAGCTCGCCCCGGGGGTCTCACTGTCTCCCTCTCAGAGGATGTCCCACCTTTTTTTTGTTAAATCGAGCATATTACACACCGTATAAACTTTTTTGCTATGGGCTTAGATTAGACGATACCTGTCCCAGGTGTGGAAGAGAAAAGGGGGACATGATACATATGTTTTGGCGATGCCCGAAGCTATATCGGTATTGGAGGGAGGTAGTGAGTAAAACAGAGCAGATTTTTGAGGTACATATAGAGTTGGATCCTCTACAATGCGTATTGGGCTGGGTGGAAGGAGAGGGGACAAATGATGACACCAAGCTGGCTATAACAAGATCTCTATTTCAAGCCAGGAGGCTGATAGCGCAGAAATGGCAATCAGGCTCTCCACCATCTAGCAATGAATGGGAGCAAAATATGAACCTAACAATATTAAAAGAGACGACATATATCAGACAAGGAGCCCTAAAAAGATTTGAAACAATCTGGAAACCCTGGCAGGAGAGAAAACACTAATTAAATAGAAGAAAAGATGTTTAAGATAGGGAGGGATAAGTGAGAAGATGGAAGGAAGGAAGGAAGGAAGGAATGGGTGTGAATGAGTGACTAGGGATAATTAGGGGAGGGAAGGAGTAGGAAAGGAGGGGTTCGAGGAAGAGGAAGAGAATTGGTTTTAAGATGATATTATCACTATTACTTGTTTTGTATGGGATAAGGGGGGTGGAGGGAAAGGGGATTGAATGTATTGTATATAAAATGGAAAATGGTTTAATAAAGATATGAAATTAAAAAAGAATATGCCCCGTGTACAGACTCCGCCCCCACTGAATATGCCCCGTGTACAGACTCCGCCCCCACTGAATATGCCCAGTGTACAGACTCCACCCCCACTGAATATGCCCCATCTACAGACTCCGCCCATGTTTTGTATTATTTGTATATTAATAAATATTTTTCTACATGGTTTATATAAAAAAAAAAAAAAAAAATGAAAACAGAATAATATTGCCTTCATCTCTACAACAGCCCTTGGGAGAAATTAAAGAGTAGAACAGCAAACACAGAAATACATAAAAAAAGAATTATAATTAAAAATAACAAAAGATTATCAGTAGCGGCATATTTGTTTGGGGGGGGCGCAAACAATCCACACTCCCCCAGGTCGGTCGGGCCACAGGCAAGCCCCCCCCCCCCGGTTGGTCGGTCACCAGCCACTTACCCCATCTAGGTTATGGCAGCACTTCGTCCAGGCGGTGGGTGGAGGCTTCCCCCCTGCGTCTCCTCCTCCTGGGCTTTACGGCGGCTTCCCCTGCATCTCCTCCCTCCTCAGTAGCCAATAGGATCTCAGGATCCGCTTCCTGATTGGCCAGGAGGAGAATCAGGATGACAAAAGCGAATAATAATTTGCTATTGTCACACAACTGGGTGGGCTAACTGTGCCCCGAGCCCACCATTTTTTTAAGCCAATTAGAGCCTCAGGCTCTAATAATGTGATAAGAAAATAAACACCCATTGGAATCCATGCGTCCGGCGCCCTGCATGTAGATTAGGGGCCTGATGCAAGGATTAGGGGGGTGGTGCCCTGTATGGATGGGGCACCACTGAAGATTATACTACACTCATCATTTTTTATTACAATGTACCACAGTAATAAATATTCATAATGTATAACAACAGTACATCTTTTTTTTTTTTTTTTTTTTTTTTTTACAGAAAAATGTTATTAGTGAACAAAGCAGATTTACAAAAGTCTTACACAGAACAATGAAGCAAATGATACATTGAAAGAACAAAAGTAGGCATATTCCCCAGTACATTTCTGGACAACAGCAGATCAAAAGGGAAAAAAAGAAAAGAGAAGAGGGGGGGGAGATTATATTGGATGTGAGGGTTAGTCAGTGAGTACAAAGTTAGTCTTGTACCAGGAGTTTTCGTCCAACTCTCTAGATGCTGCTCACTGTTATCACCCATTTTGGGGGACAGGTATCAACTAAGGGAAGAATAAAACATATGACTGGGAGGGGGTTGGATGGGAGGGAGGAAGACATAATAAGAGGAAGATAAAAATAAAACAACATTTACACAGTTGTAAGGTCATTGAAATAAGATACTGACAGGACTGGAACTGGCAAGGGGCCATTCTAAACATACACAATCAGCTCTATGTAAACCAGATCTCGAGATCTGTAACCCATTTTAACCTCAGTTGGTGCTCCGCCTTCCCACATAAAATAGAGTAGGGGTCTAGAGATCGAGCGATCTAACAGTAACTCACGTGTCCCATACCTTTCCAAATTTCTGTGAACATTTGCATCCAATGTACCTAAGTTTGTATAAAGGTAGCACAGAATCCACTAGCAGACGCCACTGGGCAACCGCAGGGGGAGCTGCCAACTTCCGGTTTTGTAAGAGTACCTTTCTAGCATAGAAACACAGATAGAACAATAACAGTTTTGTGTGTGTGGATTGTGTCACTGAATCAGTAATACCCAGAAGGGGCATCTTGGGGTCCACTCTCATCGATAGATTAGTAACTATATTTATATCTGCCACCACCTTCCTCCCGAAATCCTGAAGAGCTGGGCATAACCAAATGACATGAAAATATGTTCCTACCCCCTGTAGACATTTGGAACATGTCTTTGAGTGTGTAGGATAAATCCGAACCAGCCGTTGGGGGGTGTAATATGCTCTATGTATGGATTTTCGTTGAATGAATCTATCTCTAGAGGAGATTACCGTCGGAATATATTGTTGTGTTGCCTGGTCCCATTCCTCCTCTGAAAAGGTAGGGATATTTAGGGTAGGGTTAGCCAACATTTTGGTTAAGATTTTGGCATCTACATTAAGTATTTGATATGGGCCATTACAATGCGCACAACTCTGGGTCTTTTCCTGGCTTAGGTATGACAACAACCACAGCTTCTGACATGGAAGGCGGGAGACAGTGCAACTCTAGTGTAAAAATTTGTGTTCTCGCGCAATATTAAAAAATAATCCAACACGGTAAAAAACAATAAGATGGTGCTAGACCTAGCTAAAAATAGTGAACCATCAAAAAATAATTGAATAAGTGATGACGTGAATAAATAATAGCACAAATAGATCCTAATGAACAAAGTCTATCAATGGTTGCATAGATGATTTAACCCACCCCCTATCACAATCAGTATAAATATAAGCAATAGCAGGGGGCTCAATAGCAACTAGGGCTCTTTCTATAAGTGGAAGCACTTCTGACTCTGCACTTCAGCGAATGCACAAAGCGAAGGAACACAAAACACCTTACAATTTGGAACACAGGTATACTTTTTTACACTTTCAGCTCTTCCTCCCCCTTCTAAAATGCACTGTCTACCACTCTTTCTGACAGCTGTGTCTTCTATCCTTAAACTGTCTCTCCTTCACCCCTCTTGTCCACCCCACACCTTATATATATCACCCTCACTTCTGTCCTCTCCCTATTACTGCACTCACCAACTCTTTTTTTTTTTTTTTTTTTTTTTTTTTTTTTATATTCTCTTTATTAATTTTCTTGCATATTCAAATTAACATTGTACATGCTTATTTATATTTACTTTTCACAACAATAAATTAGCAAAATATTATCAATGTAAGTTTCACTCTATTAACCCTCATCCCTCCCTCCTTCCCCCCTCCCCCTTTACTATTTTCTCATATTAGTTTTTTTCCTATTTTCCTTTCTTCCATTTTTACACATTATTCAAAGTTTATTTCTGTTTTCATTTATTTTCCTTGTGCCATTTTTCTTACTCTCTTTCCCTCTCACTCTCTGCTTTACAGGGGTATCCCTATTTTTTCCAACCACGGGTTCCACACCTTTTCAAACTCTCTTATGTTCCCTCTCTTAATATATACTACCCTCTCCTTCCATATTGTTGCGGTAACTGTGTTAGCCCATTCTCTCACTGAGGGGGGGTCTTCTGCCTGCCATCTTTGCGCTATCAATTTTCTAGCATGAAATAGGCATCTAAGCACTGCTTTTGTTATGCTGATCGCTCTGTTTGTTCCCTCCTCTAGTCCCAAGACACATATTCTAGGGTCCATTTCTATTGTTGTCATATATGTCCTATTTATACTATCCAGTACCCCTGTCCAATACCTAAATAATTTCGGGCACCTCCATAGCATGTGTATCAGGTCCCCTGTGTCTTGACATCTGGGACACCCTGCATCTGCTCTCCACCCAAAGTCAAACAGCCTTTTTGGTGTATAGTATGTCCTATGTAATAGCATTAAGAATGAAAATTTCTGGGCCGGTGAAACAGATACATGGTGTCCACTCTCTAGTACCTTTTTCCATTGCTCCCCGGATATGGGCCCCAGATCTTCCTCCCATTTCCCTCTGCTTTTGAGATGTTCAGGAGCTGTAATACTTCCTTTGCATAAGTGTGGGTATATTTCGGATATACGGCCCCCTGTCTCACTCTGGTTGCCCAATCTCTGAAAGATAGGGGATTTATGCCAGGTTGGTCCCTGTCTGTCAAACTGCATATCTAATGCATGTCTAATTTGCAAATATCTGTAAAATGTATGTTTAGGGACATCATATTCCCCTCTGAGTGTAGCAAAAGTTTTTAGGATTTCTCCCTCAGCTGGGCCAACCTAGTTATCCCCTTCCCTTCCCATTCCTTAATTTTCCCCATCGGCTCCAACTCCTGAAGATTCCTATTATCCCAAAGCGGTGTATATTCTGTCTCTCCTTCTAATCCCCCTATTGCTTTCACAGCTTTCCACACCTTTATTACCATCTTGACCGTAGGGGATTTGTATATAAATGAATTTGCCTCCAGTACCTCCATCACCAACTTATGGGGTGACCCCATTATCATCGGCCGCCCATTTGTATCCCCTCCCATCTCTGATCTCATTCCTATCTGCTGCAGCTGTGCTGCCAGGAAATAACACCGTGGGTGCGGTACCGCCATGCCTCCCTCCCTTGTTGACAGTTGCAGGGTCTGTAGTCCTATCCTTGCTTGGCCTCCTTTCCATATTAATTCTCTAAATAGTGTATCAATTTTCTTAAACCATTTCTTATGTATCCATGTTGGTGTATTATGCAATACATATAATAATTGTGGCATCCACAGCATTTTGATCAGGTTACATCTCCCTGCAACTGACAGTGGGAGCCGCCGCCATATTTGAATTTTATTTTTAAATTTAGACAGGAGGGGAACTATGTTGTTATTTATATATTTATTGGGGTCAGTTGTTATATGTATTCCCAGGTATTTCATTGTATCCACCATTTCTAATTGGGGTATTTCTGCTAAAGTTTGATTGGCAATGGGATCCACCGGCATCAAGGCTGATTTTTCCCAGTTTATAACCACTCACCAACTCTGGCCAATTCGATATTCACACGCCCAATACTCCAAACCACTGGGGCACGTCCCACCATATAAATCACCTTCCCACATTACCTCCCTCACCCTTCTGCTTCTCCTATCCTCTGGTGATGTATCCCCAAACCCTGGGCCTCCTTCATCTAATTGTGCTCAACACACCCATTACCCTACACCCTCTGGCTGCAGCCACAATGCACACAATCTAGTCCCCATTTCTCTTCTTCCCAAGACCAGACTCCTTTTCTCTTGCGCCCTTTGGAACGCTCGCTTTGTCTGTAACAAACTCACCTCCCTCCACGATCTCTTTATCGCTAGCTCATTTAATCTACTCGCCGTCACCGAAACCTGGCTTCACGAATCCGACACTGCGGCTTCTGCTGCTCTATCCTACGGTGGTATTCTTTGGACTCACTCCCCCAGATCCAGTGGACCCAAAGGAGAGGGTGTTGGAATCCTTTTAGCCCAACATAGCACCTTTCAGGTACTTCACCCACCTCCCTCTCTGTCACTCTCCTCATTTGAGGCACATTGCATTCGTCTCTTCTCCCCAGTTCCTCTAAGAATAGCTGTGATCTACCGGCCCCCTGGTTCAGTATCTTCCTTTCTTAATGACTTCTCTGCCTGGTTACCCTACTTTCTCTCTTCTGAAATCCCCACAATCATTCTTGGCGACTTCAACATCCCTACTAATAATAACTCTCCTGCAACTTCCAAACTTCTCAGTCTAACCTCCTCATTTGACCTGAAGCAATGGATACATGCTCCTACTCACTCTGAAGGCAATACCCTTGACCTTGTCTTTTCCCACCTATGCACTCCATGCAACCTCTCCAACTAGCCTTACCCTCTCTCTGACCACTACCTTAATTTCACTCTCTCCCTCTACTCCGCCTCCTCTCCCTCCAAACGCCTAACGGTTACTCGTAGAAACCTTTGCCATATCAACCCTTCTCTTCTTTGCTCTGTGACTGACCACCTCTATGACAAAATCGCACCTCTATGACAAAATCGCACCCCTGTCTTGCACCCACCTAGCCACTTCTGTCTACAACACTTCACTTCTAGCATCACTGGACAGACTGGCCCCCCTCACTACACGCAGAATAAGGCCCCGTCCCCTTCAACCTTGGCAAACAGATGATACTAGAAGTCTGAAAAAACACAGCCGTGCTCTCGAGCGCCAATGGCGTAAGACGATATCCCAGAAAGATTTCGCCCAGTATAAATCTGCCCTCCAAAAATACAATTCTGGCCTCCTCACTGCCAAGCAGACCTATTTCATCACCCTCATTAAAAAGTTATCATCCCGTCCCCGTCAACTCTTCTCTACCTTCAACTTGCTCCTTCGTCCTCCACTGCCTCCACCCACTAACTCACTCACTGCCCAGGAGATCGCCAATCACTTCAAACAGAAGATTGATACAATTCGCGAGGAGATCTCTACTGTTCAGATACCCTCCCTGCTATACACTTCATGCCCACAGGTACAATCATTACTTCCCTCTTTCAACCGCACCACTATAGACGAGGTTGCTAAATTACTTGCTAATGTCCATCTTACCACCTGTGCTCTGGATCCTGTTCCCTCTCAAATGCTACGTTCACATACTGGCCCTATTCTACAATGTCTAACCCACATCTTCAATCTCTCCCTCTCTTCTGGCATCTTCCCTAACTCTTTGAAACATGCACTAGTCAGCCCCATACTTAAAAAGCCCTCACTGGACCCATCCAATCTTGACAACCTACGCCCCATCTCCTTGCTCCCCTTTTTATCCAAACTCCTTGAATGTCTAGTCTACAACCATCTGTAGAGCCTCTTCATCTCTAATGATCTTTACCAGATCAGGATAATTCAGTGACATACCTCCTCCAGAGGTTTTCAGGTGGAGCCGAGCATAGTGCTCCCTTTAAGATCTGCTTCATTCTTGCCACATCTATGGCTTGGGGCACCATCCCTTTTTTTAGCACGATTTGGCGAAGCATCTTGTTCAGTCTTCTGACATACTCCGACAGCTTTTCTCCTGGCTGCTGAAAGGTTTGTTCGAACTGATACACCAGTTCCGTTACTTTCTCTAACTGACCGAACTCTTCTTGCAGCATGGCTAAACAGTCATAAGCCGTGCAGGCAGCATTTCCAAACCAGAGACTTTTTACAGCTTCCGCAGCCACGCCTTTCAGACTTTCCATCACGCGCTGCTTCTTCTGCGCTTCAGGCACCTCCCATGCCTCTACCGCTAACAAGGCCTGTTCGATCCAGGTATCGAAGTCTTCCTCCCCCACAGGGACGGGCAGCCTCCCCGAAAATGTTCTTAGCTTCCGGTAGCTGGCCTCTATGTGTACCGTGTTAGTTTTCTGACACTTCGTGAGCAGATCCCCCAAGGCATTTAAAAGCTCTGGCCCTATGGCAGTAATGGATGTCACTGGAGGTGTCATCCCTTTCTGCTTCTCTTGTGCCATTCTACCAGTGCATACTGAAACGAGGTGTCTGGGTCTGATTTCATGTCCATCACCCATGGTGTATGATTTGGGGATAACGACACTACGAGTCGCTCCGCCGCACCTATTGACCATTCTTCTCCTGGGAGACTGATGACCACTGACATGTCTGGGTTTGTTTTGGCTGCTTCGCACCACGCTTTCACTTCTAGCGGGTCCATGCCGGTACTTTTGGCGTGTTTGCTTGCCATATACAGGATCCCGGACCCGGAGCCCCCACGTGTAGCAATACCCCCAAACTAAGAGAGCCGCTGGTTTTGTTTTCGGGCCCTGTACACAACACAGCCAACCCCCGGCAATCTACTCGACCCTTCTCTGGCACAGCTAGTCTAGGGGTGATATATCAGTATGGCTCTATACCTGTTCATGAACAAGCCCACAATAATCCAAACAGTTGTGAAATATAGTAATGGACGCTAATACCAGGATGATTAACTATAATAGATTTACTTGGATATAAAGGGTAACGATCAATACCATATAACACATACATGCAGAGCCCTGCAGTAATAATAACACTAGTCAACTATAGTGCACATATATCTCTATCACACACTGACATATAGCTATTCTCCCTGTGAGCAATATGGCGCTCAATAAAGCTATAAACTCCCAGTCAGACCTGACTCAGATAAAGCTCAGTCTTTAAGTGAGGAATCTTCACATGCAAGATAATCGGTGGTGCACATACAGGAACAATAATTTGTAATCCAATAATGGTCTATGGCAATAGAAGCAACTCCCCGGAGACTATATAACTCAGTTCTGCAACTAGTCTCCTGTCAGGATAGCAAGTATAACACGATGGGCCAAGGCAGTCAATAGGCCTAACAAAAGTACTCGGTTATAGTTGTGAGCAGGTGCTCTCTCACCCCTCCGAACTCGATCATAGTCCGGGACTCCCACCGCTGTGTCTGTCTCCACACACAGGATCTGCCACAGCCGGATCTCTGGTCCAACTGACGTCCGCGAAGCAGGTAGATGTCAGATGCCGCACAGGCTCCGCAGCGAGGTGGAAGGCTCTCTGGAAGTGCGCAAGGTCCAGGCCTCGGGCCTTGCACTCGCAGCAGGTCCGCACAGGAAGTCCTCTTGCCAGCCGCGCGGTGTCCAAAGAGGCCGGGCTTAGCCTCGCCCTCCCCTTTTATACCCCACCCATGAGTCTCTGCGGCGGCACAATGCACCCTGGGTGCCAAACGGGGTTCTGGGTAACGTAGTCCATGGGGCCTCAACGGAGACCCCGCTACAGTTGTTTTCATCAAGATCAAAATATGGCCGCCCACAACAGATGTATTGCAATACATTGCAATACAAAAAGATATACACAGTGGTGTCGTGGCATGGCACAGGCACTGCTGTTACCTGTAGTTCTTCAGCGATAGGCCCAGGGCAGGCACTGGCAGCGTATTCTCTCATCTCGGCCACTGCACGCCACGCACCTGTGGGAGGAGCCAGCGCATACATTTACACAGGCAGAGGCAGGCTGAGGCAGCAGCCAATCACGGAACAGCCGGGTCACGGACGGCCGGGCCAGAGCCAATCCGATGCTTGGGCCGGGGGTGAGGAGGGAGGGACGAATGTGTAGTCGGAAAAGACAGAGCAGCCCCAGCCCCCAGGCCAGCAGCAGACTTAGAAAAAAAAGTCTTCACTCTGACTTCCGATTCCAGGGGGGGGCAATTGACCCCCCTTGCGGACGCCCATGCTTAAGGCAGACAGAACAATGTGAGATCATTAACATTTAACAATGAGACAGGCACAATCCACATTCCCTCCCAATACACAAACAATAGGGAAGTCTGAAAATGACAGTCTGTGTGTCTCTCTTACCGACAAGCACATGGAATACATTGTGTAAGGTGGTATTAAATCTTCATATTTCTATGTGAAGACATTGCTGACAAATATTACTGTCCCACTTGAAAAATATTAGAATATTTTTCTTTTTTTGGCCCAAATAAGGCAAAAAATTGGGCATTTTCCCGAAAATCTGCGAAATATGGCATTTCACTGAAAAATGGGCAAAATATGGCATTTTAGTATGGCGCCTTGGCAATGTGGCATTTGAAGGTCTATGGTAATCACATATTGACCATCTGGGTCAAGGCAGAGATCCAGCAATGTAAAGGGAAAGGTTTTGTGGACCAAGATGCTAACCCCCTGGGAGTGTGTGGAGAAGGTCGAATGGTAATACCCATGGTTTCTTAAGGGAGAGCACCCTGGCACCAGTGAGGTGTCTCTTGTAAATACAAATGTGCAGGATATATCTTTTAAGAAAAGAGAACACTAGGGTGCGCTTAAACTTGGAATTAATCCACCGCACATTCCAAGAGATCAGTTTCAACTGGGCCATGGGAAAAATAGCACAGATATGGACTATCCCCCAAGTCCAGATCTCCACCCAGACCCAGCAGTAATAACGTATTTTCCAGCGTTCTGTCCAGTGAATTCAATATACAAGTCATAGACCTAAAAAAACATCACCAACACATTGTCCCAACCCACCCCCCCCTCCTACGTCACCCCCAGATCTTGGATGCATTTGTAATCGCAAACTAAACATGACTATAGGTCGCTGGGGAGCAGTATACCCAAAGGTGCCTAGAGGACACAGTAGAAAAGTTCAACACAAACTAGTATAAAATCATGAACAAGAGAGCAGTGGTTGTACTGCAAATAGGGAAAAGCCCTAATATAGGAAGAGCGGATCAAACCTTCCTGCGGGAAGGGATTCACCCAGATAATACTGGAGGCGTAATTTTGATAACAGTACATCATTATTTTGAACATATGCACAACTGATAGTTCATCCTACACATTTCCTGGAACAGCGTCTACTTTATCAAGGATGCATGTGTACAAAGTGGTGATAAATAACAGACCCATAAATGGAATTAGTGCACAGTGGTTTGGGCCCAAGTCCTGGATGTGGCTCTTGGTTACATGAGTGGGTGACAACATACTTCTTCTTGTTTTAAAGTGACTAGATAAAAGAAACCGCGGGGGGATGACCGTAGAGTGAACTGCACTCTCCCACAGGAGGTGTGCGTTGATTACAATCAATTAACCGTGTGTCTCACTGGAAGGACAATGGGTTTTTAAAAAACACAGTGTAAAAAAATTGTCATGCACAAAAAACAATGGCAAATAAAAATCAGACATAGCCCAAAGTGGTTAAAGGAGTCTCGGGGGAAGCGTACCCTTCAAAAATAAAGTGTAGACATAATATTCCTTACATAATAAGGAATAAAAATAGTCCTCGGGAAACTGAACACTGGGAGTGCTGCTGATAGGCTGTGTGGGGAAGTGCTGCAATCTAAACTATATTCTCAAAAGTATTGGGACACCTGCCTTTTCACACACATAAACTTTAAAGGCATCCCAGTCTGAGGCTCGGTTCACACTGGATTCCGATGCGGCTCCCAGCAAGGGTCCTGTGCATCCTGGTTCACCGCTTTCAGGTCCTATTTACAGCCCAAATTGGGCTGAATTCGGACCTGAAACGGACCAAAAGAAGCACAGGGCTCCTGTGCAAATTTGCACCGGAGCCGCATCAGATATGTGAACTGGCTCCATAGAGAGCCATTCACATTCTCCTGTTATTACTATTGCAAATTGGGTCCCGCATCCAATTCGCAATAGTGTGAACCCGGCCTTAGTCTGTAGGATTCAGTATTGAGTTGGCCCACCCTTTGCAGCTATTCCAGCTTCAACTCTTCTGGGAAGGCTGTCCACGTGGTTTAGGAGTGTGTCTATGGGAATGTTTGACCATTCTTCCAGAAGCGCATTTGTGAGGTTTGTTTGTTTAGAAAAGTATAGCAGTGGAGTGTGTGCTGTAACAGCTTTGCATGTTCTTTATTGTGTTTAAAGTGACTCTAGACCAGTGATGGCGAATCTTTTTGAGCCAGAGTACCCAAACCGCGACACAAAACCAACTCAATTATTTCAAAGTGCCAACACTGCAATTAAACCTGAATACTGAGGTTTTAGTTTAGAAATCTTTTTTTTAACCATCTTTGATTTTGTTGTGCGTGTTTGACAGTGGAACGCATGTGTATGGTGCCTGGGCCCTTGAGTGTTTTTTAGGGTGACAACATTGTCTATCCTTTTTATATGGTGTTTGTAGGATTCATAATACATATCTGTAATCAGATCACTACTCCTCATCATGATACAGCCCAATGATTTCTGATGTGTCCCATTGTAAGATGGGAAGCAGCTCTCATTGTCTGAACACTGTTTGTTTAAAATGTAATATATTTAACTGTCATTCTGCTGTTTGGCCACAAGATGCCGCTGTTTTTTTTTTACACAGCTAATTGGCTGTTTGGACAGAGATTCATGAGAGAGAGAGAGAGAGCAGGCAGCCATTTTAAGAAGGAGTTTTGTTCTGAGCACTGTGTGCAGAGAATCCTACAGCATCTAGGTGTGGAAACAGACTTCAGTGACCAGAACTGCAGGTGAGTGAAGCTACTTGTGTCCAAGATCCTGATCCTGTCCAGAGGAACGAGGAATTGCTTACAGGAAGACGGATGAGAGCTGAGGAACAAAACAATATACACTGCGGGACCGCATACTTATTGGAGAGACATTTTGTTTCGGTCAGAGTCACCAGCGGATGAAGAGCAGACCCGGGTCGGTAAGATCGCGCACGCACCCCATACTTTGTTGGAGCCTAGAGACGGAGACCAGGCCTGTAGATAGTTATTAGGGTCTCTGCTTGTGTCAGGCCACAATTGTTGCTACTGTTCACTACAGGGACTCCATAACCTAAAGTGACGCTTCACAATTGGCGAGCTGATGAACTTTTTTACAAACTCAAGATAGACTGGCGTCATGCTCAGGAGGAACACGCAGACGCATGATACAGCACCGGTTAAGGGAGGGGGAAATACGGTAGAGCTTTGTAAGTTTGTAAACTGTTGTGCTGCACCGCAGGCTAGCCCGAACCACACACCCATACAGTTATTCTTGTGTTGTTTTTAGGGTATTAACAGGTAAGGTGTGGCGGTTTGGTTGTGCCCACCAGTAGGCAAATTACTTTGTCTCTCTCCTGCATACTACGTAGGGTGCCGCGCTGTGCAGCATAAGGGTCTCAGCCTTCCGGCTGGGTGTCTGTAAATTGATTGTATGTTCCCAGAATTGGCGGTTGGGTTCATTTACTGCATCTAAGTAAAATTCAGTTTTTAACAAGAGCTGGTGGTGGAGTTGTTTTCCTTGTTCGTGACTTCGCTGTATCCTGGGGAGCCCACCCCGGTACATGTTCTACACCATGTTCACCCCCAGACATCACAGCACAGTCTCATCAAGTTCTGTATATTTCTGTATATACTCACTAGGAGTAAAGCAGAAGTTTTGGCAGTCTCCTCGGGGCTGACACTCTGCTGTCAGATAAAGTTGATATCTGGCGCCCAGCTTCAGCACATCATCCTCCTTCACCTGCTTTTTCATAG
Organism: Rana muscosa; assembly: GCA_029206835.1. NCBI lineage: Eukaryota > Metazoa > Chordata > Amphibia > Anura > Ranidae > Rana > Rana muscosa. Next base: position 60,048,220 of record CM055118.1, read on the forward strand.
CTGCCTTCTTGGCTTTGCTCTTCTTGGGCTCCCGCGGTGAGTTTTGGCACCTCCAGCTTCCCCGATGCCCTCGGGGCCCGCTTCACCAAAGATTTATTAGCCTTTACCATCTTGGCTCTGGGTTGTTGTCCTTGTTTTCCCCCCCAAGGACAATAGGAAGCCTTTGCGGAGTACTCACTCTTCCCTCCCGGTCTGTCTTCACCCGGAGATTGGAGGCTGCCAGGGGTAGATCGGGCACAGGACGGAGGAGAAGGCGCTTTTTTGCTTTTGTTGGCCTTCTCTCGATTCGCTGTGCATCCAGCAAGTGCACGCTCAGCGCCGGCTCAAGACATGGTGCTGCCTGGGACCAAGAATGAAATGCTGCCCCCCCCCCCCCCCAAAAAAAAAAAAAAAACGCCCCAATTTTTTAAAAAAATATATATTTTTTCTCAGTTTAGGCCGATACGTAGTTTTCTACATATTTTAGGTAAAAAAATATAAAAATAAGCGTATAATGATTGGTTTGCGCAAAAGTTATAGCACCTACAAAATAGGGGATGAAATTAGGACATTTTTTTTATTTTATTTTTTCTCCTAGTAATGGCGGTTATCAGCGATTTTTATTGTGATTGCGACATTATGGCGGACATATCGGACACTTTTGACACATTTTTGGGACCATTCACATTTATACAGCGAACAGTGCTATAAATATGCACTGATTACTGTATAAATGTGACTGGCAGGGAAGGGGTTAACACTAGGGGGCGAGGAAGGGGTTAAATATGTTCCCTATTAGTGATTCTTACTGTGCGGGGAGGTGACTGACTGGGGGGGGGTGACCGATGGTTGTCCATATGTACAAGGGACACACCATCGGTCCCCTCTCCCTGACAGGACATGGATCTGTGTGTGTGTTTACACACACAGATCCACGTCCCTGGCTCTGTGCCAGCCGATCGCGGGTACCTGGCGGACATCGCGACCGCCAGGCACGCGCATCGGCACCCGCGTGACACGGCGGGCACAGCTTTTCCCCGATGCGTGCCCGCAGCGGCGCGCATCGCGGAAGTAAACAGGAGGACGTCCATGGACGCCCTCCCGGCAATTGAGCGCCGTGCCCGCGCTGTAGACGTCTTTTGTCTATAGCGCGGGCGCGAAGTGTTTAAAAGAATAAAGTTTTGCTTTAAATTACAGGGAAAACATGGGTACAATACAAGGATCATCATCAGCCACATTAAAAATCCCACCTAACTCACCCTTTTTATCAGATAGGCAGAGAGGCAGCCCAGGCTCAGCTCACACGGTCACTGTCCAGGGCACAGCCACAGCAGAATTCCTCAGAGTCCCACACTGAATCCCATTCCCAACCCTCACGCAGGAGATGGAAGATGGATGAGGTGTGTGGGCGGAGCAATATTGATTGGCGCGGAGGCTGAGCGCTGTGAATGCTGGGGCGGCCGCAGCCTCCTGACGTCACTGGTTGCTAGGCGACGGTCGGGACTCGGCAGACAGACAGTGCAGGAGAAAGCAGCCTTAGCAGCGGCACGCACCGCACAGGCACAGCGCACCGCGGCGCCGACCAGCATCCGCTCCGCTCCGCTCCCCTCTGTTCTCTGCCCTGACTGAATGTCACACTGACTCACGCTGATAAAAATATCTTGCCGGCCGGACTGCCGCCCCCTCCTAAATGCCGCCTGGTACCACGGTCCCATTGGGTCCCATGGTAGGGCCGGCCCTGTGCACGCTGGAGAGTGCGAAAAGGGGAGAGCACAGAGCGAGGCTGACATGAAGGCTCGCTCGCATATAGTTTTTTAATCTTAGATAGACTGAGAAAGTGTTAGAAACGTTGTTCGTTTTTACTACTATCTGGGCTTTGCTAGAGCCCAGATAGTAGTAAATGTGTTAAACTATGTACTACAAAACAATGTAAAAATATTACTGCGCAGGTGATAATAATAAGTGATATAATGCTGCTTGCAATGTCACAACAGAACCAATTGTGCAAAAACATACAAAATAAAAAATCGCCACGCTAAATAAATAATATTAAAAAGTTAATCATGAAACAATAGTCCATAAGGTGCTTTGAGCACTGAAGTGAATAATGACAAATGAAAAATTTATAAAAATATTTGTACTACATTACATACTTAGTACAACCAACCTCCTTTATTTTAATTTTTTCCGTACTGCCCACTTTGGTTGAACGAAAAAAAAACTTCCTATGTGTACCAGGCTTTAATGCACACTGTCTTTGTAGCAACAGTTTCACCAGACAGGAAGTTAGCTAAAATCTGCAACAGGGTCATGGACTGCAAAAAAAAACCTGACAAGTATTCTAAACTTCCCCTACTTTTTTATTTTTGTTTTAGTTTCTGTTGAACATTTTCTCTCTCTTCCTGTTTTTTTTTAAATCATTTCACTGAAAGACTAAGTGAAAGGATATCATTAAAACTCAACAAAAATTCTAATCCTTTCCACTTTTTTTTAATAAAAAAAAAAAGTTTTTACTTGACATACACTGTAAGATAGCATTGGCTTTGCTACAATTACAGTGTTTTACATCTATAATTTGCACAGTTTTTATGATTAGCGGGCTGATCTTGGTATATTATATTACTGACACTATATAACTGGCAACACACATAGGAAGTCCATTGCTTTATCATTTGCACGTGGTTTTAACAGCTCCGCCTCAGTTTTTATGATTTAGTTCTTATTGCGAGTTATATATAATGTTAAGGGGAAGTGCAAAGAAAAACACAATAAGCAATTTGCTTTTCTGGACTGGGCAGCTATGAAGCTTTTTTTCATTAGTTGATGTGTCCAAAGCTTTGAAGAAGTTGATTAACCCCTAAAAAAAAACAGGAAATTAAAACACTTTGCTTCAGTATAATGCTATTGTAGAATTAGCATGAAATGGGAAAGACACGTTTACTGGGAGTGAATGGCACTGCACACCCCAAAGATTACAAACAAAAATGGGAAGTTCCCCCATGGGGTTTTTAAGCAGCGAAATTCAAAAAAGGTGTGCAAGAGTGTATGTTAAAATAATTTTTTATATACATTTACATTGAATACAGTCCTAACAATTGTATGCTCCGGTGAAAAAAATGTATAAAATGACCACACAGAATTACAAACACAACATTGCTATACAGTTTTACATTCCGCATGCATCTGTATAAGTTACTGACGCGTTTCGATCCCGAAGAATCTTCTTCAGAGGATTAGTGGTTTGCTGTAAGAGATATATGTAGTAAATTTTAATTCTTTACATGGGTATGTGCCCAATGGTAAGGAATACAGGGTATATAATTACCAGTCGACTGTGTGTCAAACATTGTTTCTAACCGGAGTTCCGCTAAAAATGCTTCAAAGGAATTCAGCAGCCATTCGACACCCAGGAGCAAGGCGCCACCAAGGCGTGTGCGACCTACAGGAAGTCATATTGGAGGGGGAGAGGCCCTTCAGGGGGGCGCGCAAGGACGAACGGCCGGCACATGTATTGAAACACCAAGGGCATCAATGTAGGATGCATTGGTAATGCATCCGTATAAATTATGTAATTTCTAGGTATTGGGTGGACAGGCTAAAAGTCTGCAATGATATGTCCTTCAATATGCATGTACTTATATGGTGGTATTCTAATGGCTGTTAGCTAATAGAGTATGTTATTCATGTTATGAACAGGGTGAATGGAATATGAGAGTTGTATAAAAAGTGATGAAAGGGATGTGCCATGGGGTGGGGTAGGGATGGAAAAAGGTGTAAAAGAAGTGATGGTGTGTGGAAGCAGAAACAAAAACACAAAATGAAAAAGGAAAAACTAAAAAGTGAAATAGAATATGGACGAATGAAAGTAATGATAGTGGTGTAGTGTGTGATGTGTGTGGAAGTGGTGTGGTGTGATGAATGTGAAAAGTTAAAATTAAATAAAATAGATATTGTGTGTTGGATGAATTTGTGTATTAGTGAGATGAAAAGAGTGAAGGTGAGGATTAAATTAAATGTGATTGTGAAGGGATGAGAAAAATTATTCTGTTCAAGTGTGGTGAAGTGTGGATTGGTACACAACGTCTGCAAGCCACACTACTATTTAAGAGGTAAATTCCATTAGTGTTGGGGGGTCCTGGGCTTGGTGTATGTGCCAAGGAAACCGGCCAAAACTACGGAAGAGACCATAGGTGGTTGTGAGTTATTCAAAAGTAATACTTGTTGGGCCTATAACATAGTGCCCAAATTGGCCTAGAAGGAAAAAATCGCAGCCAGCCTGTGTGGGGCTGGTGTACTTACATTTTAACGGACTGGTTTGGTCGTCCACATAAGAGGAGCTGGGTATCAAGATGAGACCCACACAGCTCCCTGGTTATATTAGTACTGCCCTTAATTAGGGGGGATGTCCTGAGGTGATCAACAAGTGCCCTGCCTCAGTCCATGCGTCCCCCTCCAGGGATATCCCCGCCGCAATGGCGGTCCTCCCTGAGTTGCTTTCTCGGCGTCCCGGAAGGACTGGCTGTCCCCGACCACTGACGTCTCCTCCGCCGCAAATGCGTGACGTCCTGATGTCACGCGCGTGCGCGGAGAACCGCGCGCGGACAGCATGAGGACATCCAGAGGAGATCGGGGACGCTGTCGGCAAGGAAGGGACGCCCATAGCAGGCGGGCAGAATGCAAATCCGCCACCCGATGAGCATGATGGGAGCACAGAGCCCTATGCTCCCCACCCCCCCCCCCCCCTTGCCGGGAGGACGCACAGGCGTGACCAGAGAGGCAGCAAAAAAATCCCCAAAAAGCATAAATGGAATGACCCATGATGGGAAACTATATTATGTTAACACATTGTGTGTGCAAGTGCAAATTGTGTGTGTGTGAACAAAATAAATACATATGTTTATTAACAAAGTTGCAGTAATAAATATATTGATTGGTATCTGTTTGTTAAACTAGAGCTAAGAGTTGGTGGTTGAAATCCAATGCTATCCATTAGGTATTAAACAATCAAAAGATTGTATTGGGAGAAATGTTGATGTCTCTCAGCAGTTTTCTGCACTGAGACAGTACTGAGTTTCCAACAGGGGAGTGGATTGGGTTATACTCCAGTCCCCCTATCACGGATCAAATAAACTGTCTCATCATTAGGGATGAGCCGAACACCCCCCGGTTCGGTTCGCACCAGAACTTGCGAACGGACCCAAAGTTTGCGCAAACTTTAGAACCCTATTAAATACAATGGATGCAAACGTTCAAAATCAAAATTGCTAATTATAACGGCTAATATGCAAGTCATTGTCCTAAAAAGGGTTTGGGGACCCGGGTTCTGCCCCAGGGGACACATATCAATGCAAAAAAAAGTTTTAAAAATTGCAGTTTTTTGGGGAGCAGTCATTTTAATGATGCATAAAGTGAAAAAAAAAAGTGAAATATTCCTTTAAATATCGTACCTGGGGGGGGTGTCTAAAGTATGCCTGTGAAGTGCCACGTGTTTCCCGTGTTTAGAACTGTCCCTGCACAAAATGACATTTCTAAAGGGAAAAAAATCCATTTAAAACTGCTTGCGGCTTTAATGTCATGTCTTGTCCTGGCAATATGGATGAAAATCTTTGAGAAAAATGGCATGGCTACCCCATCACCCCCCCCCCCCCCCCACCCCAGCCCATTACCAGCCCCTTTGGGTCTTGTATGGATATTAAGGGGAACCCCGCACCCAAAATAAAAAAAGGCCCTATATACTCTGAACAGCAGTATACAGGCGGTGCAAACAAGACAGGAACTGTAGGTTTGTTCTTAAGTAGAATCTGTTTGTAATTTTGAACAGGTACACTGTTTAAGTGTAGCTCCAGACAAAAAATATATTTTTAAGCTTTTTGGAAAACATAGGGAAGGGTTATCACCCCTGTAACATTTGTTTTGCTGTCTGTGCACCTGTTCAGAATATTTCACCTCACTTTCCGTCCTAATGACAAATGTTTTTGGAAAAGTGTTTTTTTTTTATTGAAACAAGGATTGGTGATAAAGCATCAGTAGAGAGACACCTTTTTCCCATATTAACTCTTACAGGAGAGAATTTCCCTACCTAGGGGTAGATTTCCACTTCCTGTTGTCTCCTTCCGTTTGCAGGTAGGAGTCGTTTGTAAGTTGGATGTTTGAAAGTAGGGGCCTGCCGTATATACTCTGCAGAAATTTGCCCCTTAGGTGTCGGTGTTGCCACAACACTGTAAGCCCTCAGTTACTCTTGGTGGGCACTGGAACGCCCTGCTGTGAACTATTATATCAGGAATTGTAATTACATGCCATTTTTGAACAGTGGTAGGAAAAATTGGGCCTTTGGTATGCTGGTGCTACAACACTGTCAGCCCTCACAGTTACTCTTGGTGGGCGCATGAATGGGGCCTACTGTAAATTATTAGATCAAGAATTGTAATTGCATGCCCCTGTTGAAGAGGGGCAGAAAAATTGGGCCTTTGGTGGTGGTGGTGGTGTTGCCACAACACTGTAAGCCCTCTCAGTTACTCTTGGTGGGCGCAGGAATGGGCCCTACTGTGAATTATTAGATCAAGAATTGTAATTACATGCCCCTGTTGAACAGGGGCTGAAAAATTGGGCCTTAGGCACTGGTGCTGGTGCCACGACACTGCAACCTCTCCCAGATACTCTAGTTGGAGTGCAGGAATGAGCCCTGCTGCAAAGCATTGCATCAAAAATTGTAATTACATGCCCCTGTTAAACAGGGGCTGAAAAATTGGGCCTTAGCCACTGGTGGCGGCACCCAGAAACAAAAACGTTCTTCCAGGCTATCATCAAGAATCGGATCATTGAGGAGGAGGAAGATAGTCAGTCAACATAACAGGACAGTCACTCAGCATCAGTCTTGAAGGGATGTGACATTTGAAAATAAATTATTCTGTTATATCAGCTTCAGGTGCTTGGTAGCTGGCGGTGATCCAAGACTGGTTCATCTTTATGAAGGTCAGTCGATCAACCAAGTCGGTGGACAGGTGCACCCTGTGATCCGTGACAAAGCCTCCAGCAGCACTGAATGTGCGTTCCGAAAGAACGCTGGATGCAGGACAGGCCAGTAGCTCAATTGCATACTGTGCAAGCTCTGGCCAGTGATCCATCCTGAAAACCCAGTAAGCCAGAGGATTTTCGGTGGGAAAGGTGTCCAAGTCTGACCTTGCCCCTAGGTATTCCTGCACCATGTATATCAGACGCTGGCGATGGTTGCTGGAACCGATCATACCTTGGGGCTGCAGACTAAAAAATTGTCTGAACACATCGGTCAGACGGCCACCTTCTCCACCGCTCCTTCTGCTACTGACCGAAGCCTCAGCAACTCGTTGTCCAGGACCAGGAGTTTGTAACCTCCCAGTCTCTGGGAACGCGTTGCACAGACCTTTCTGCAAGGCCTCCCGGAGTTGTCTCATCCTCTGCTCCCTCTGCAACGGCAAGATAAGGTCCGCAAGCTTACCCTTGTACCGTAAATCAAGGAGAGTGGCCAGCCAGTAATGGTCCCTCTCCTTGATCCAAAGAATACGAGGATCCTTCCACAGACTTTGCAGGATCAAGGAGGCCATGCAGCGTAGGTTAGCTGAGGCATTCGGTCCGGAGTCCTCTGGGTCACTAAGGACGACATGATCCGCAGCCACCTCCTCCCAGCCACGTACAAGTCCACGGGTTTGTTGGGACTGTAAATCATTCCTAAAAGACTGCTGCTGTTGATGCTGAGTGCCATGCTCCACCTCCATGCTGACACAATCCTCCTCCTCCTCCTTGTCCTCTTCCTGTGTGATGGGTGGGACACAAGGAACACTGTCTGGGTAAAGGGGGCCTTGAGAGGCAAGGAAGTCCTCCTCTTCCTGCCTCTGTTCTGCCTCGAGTGCCCTGTCCATTATGCTCCAACAGGTGGACAAGAGGTACAGTGTCACTGATGCATGCACTGTCACTGCTCACCATCCTTGTGGCCTCCTCAAATGGTGCCAGGACAGTGCATGCATCCCTGATCATGCCCCACTGGCGTGGTGAAAAAACCTGAGCTCCCCTGACCCTGTCCTGGTGCCGTAGTCGCACAGGTACTCATTGATGGCCCTCTGCTGCGTGTGCAGCCGCTGCAGCATGGCCAACGTTGAGTTCCACCTGGTGGGCATGTCACATATAAGGCGGTTCTTGGGCAGGTTCAACTCCTTTTGCAGCTCAGCCAGCCGAGCACTGGCATTATATGATCTGCGGAAATGCACACAGACTTTCCTGGCCTGTCTCAGGACATCCTGTAAGCCCGGGTACCTGTCCAAGAGCTGCTGCACCACCAGGTTAAGGACGTGAGCCGCACAGGGCACATGGGTCAGTTGTCCCTGTCGGAGGGCGGAGAGGAGGTTGGTGCCATTGTCGCAAACCACCATTCCTGGCTTAAGCTGGCATGGCGTCAACCACCTCTTGGCCTGCCCCTGCAGAGCAGACAGAACCTCTGCCCCAGTGTGGCTCCTGTCCCCCAAACACACCAGCGCAAGCACGGCATGGCATCTTTTTGCCTGCGTACTTGCGTAGCCCCTTGAGCGCCTACGGAGCACCGCTGGTTCCAGAGACAAAGCACAGGAAGAGGCCATGGAGGAAGAAGAATAGGAGAGGGTGGAGGAGAGAGGTGTGTCACAACCAGTAGTAGCATTTTGGAGGCGTGGCGGCAGAACAACCTCCAACACTACTGCACCTTGTCCTGCATCCTTCCCAGCTGCCAAAAGAGTGACCGAATGGGCCGTGAAAGAAAGGTAACGTCCCTGTCCATGCCTGCTGGACCATGTGTCAGCGGTAATATGCACCTTACCGCTGACCGCCCTGTCCAGCGAGGCATGGACATTGCCTTCCACATGCCGGTAGAGAGCCGGAATCGCCTTCCGTGAGAAAATGTGGCGTTTGGGAACTTGCCACTGAGGAACCGCACATTGCATAAACTCACGGAAGGGGGCCTAGTCTACCAACTGAAAAGGCAGCAGTTGAATTGCTAGCAATTTAGCCAAGCTAGCATTCAACTACTGGGCATGTGGATGGCTGGGAGTGAACTTCTTTCAACGGTCCAGCAGCTGGGGCAGGGAAATTTGCCTGCTACAATCGGAAGTCGGTGTACTGCTAGCAGAGTGCCCGCAAGTACTTGGCTGTGACACACCTAATTGTACACCTTCATTCCTCTCAGTGCAGGTTTCAGAGAGGACTAAAGGTATAGTGGGGTTGGAGATCCCAGCTGATGAGGAGCAAGGAGAGGTCCGCTTTGTTCTTTGGTGTGGGTCTTTAAGGTACGCTTGCCAACGAGCTGCATGGCAGGTCAACATATGTCTGGTCAAGCAAGTGGTGCCCAAGCGGCTGATGTTTTGGCCACGCGAGATACGCTTGAGACATATGTTGCAAATACCAGCGGTGCGATATGATGCACTCGATTAAAAAAAGGCCCACACCAAAGAACTTTTGGAATAACGGGCAGAGGCAGCGCCCTGCACAGGCGTAGCTCTGTGGTGTGATTCAGTCGGTGTGCTGCCCTTACGCTGGCCCCCGGAGGGCATCCTGCCTCGTTGGAGATGTGCCTCCTCCTCATCCTCCTCCTCCTCCTCCTCTCTCCTATCAGGCACCCACGTGGAGTTAGTGACCTCATCATCCCCTCCCTCCTCATCACTGGAGCCAATCTGGCATTATGCTGCAGCTGCTGGAACATGACTGCCAGATTGCTGTCCTTCTTGAGCATCCCCTCTCTCTGCGCTCACGCTACTGCCTTCCTCTAGCTGGGTATCATCATTATACCCTTCGAAACGCTGGGCATCCTCCTGCAGCATGTACCCAACACTGTGCTCAAACAGTTCGGGGGACTCCTCGGGAGGACATGGTGGGTCTAGGGAAGGAGTGACTGATGATGACATTGATACGAGGGAAGAGGACGCTTTGGCAGCTGCTTTGCCAGTACCCTGAGCCTGGGTAAGAGAGGATGAGGAGGATGAGGAGGGCTTGGTCATCCACTCTACCAAGTCTTCGGCATGATGCGGCTCAACACGTCCAGCTGCTGAAAATAAGGACAAGCGTGTCCCATGGCCACGTGCTGATGACAATGCACCGCGTCCACGACCAGCACTGTTGCCCCCAGACACAGAGCCTGCTTGCCCTCTTTTATTGGCTCGTGACTGTCTGCCTCTCTTTGTTGGCCTTCCAGACATAATATTGGCCTGCAGGGAGATGGGAAAACCAGCAATTAGGTAGTGTATATTGTGTTGGAGGCACACAACACCCACTAACTCCAGCAGATGCCTTTATTAGAGAACAGCAATGACGGGTATATACAGGTGTATACCGTGCCACTAACTCCTGCAGATGCCTGTGTAACGGCACCCCAAATACGAAAGGGGGTAACGCCGTTTAGATATCTTCCCTCTCCTGGACACAAATTCACTGTCGATCCTCCACAGTCAGACGACCCCTTCCCATAGGAATTAATCCTTCTGGAAGAACGAGACGCACTCTGTATCTTCCTAGGATCGAATGCCTTTATTGAGAAAAACATTGAAACTTTTATACCCATCCAATACTGCATTAACCTAAAATGAACAATGGTCCAGCTCCACCCACAACATAACAAGAGCCAATACACATTATTTTGACGTCTGCTAGGAGACAACAGGTTCTAATCCCCTTTATGTTTAAATAACTATGCATGACCTTTATATTCACCAAACTGTCTGGTACTTTACAATACACACAATGACAGACTTAATTTCCCCAATCCACATCACCACAAACAATGAACAGGTCTTCTAGAAGCTGGAATTCATTAGCATTACACTAGGCAGACAGGTGTTTGAGGCTGAACACCTCAGTATCTCTCAATTAACCTGTTAAGTTTAGAATAAAACAATATTGTGGACTAATATCACTATTTCAATTTCAAGCAATCCAAGCCATATTCTTAATGTCCATGGTTTCCTGGCTCACCCTGTGTCCAACGTGACCCTCCTGTCACAGCCTGTATTAGAGAACAGCAATGACGGGTATATACAGGTGTACACTGTGCCACTAACTCCTGCAGATGCCTGTATTAGAGAACAGCAATGACGGGTATATACAGGTGTACACTGTGCCACTAACTCCTGCAGATGCCTGTATTAGAGAACAGCAATGACGGCTATATACACAGGTGTATACTGTGCCACTAACTCCTGCAGATGCCTGTATTTGAGAACAGCAATGATGGGTATATACAGGTGTATACTAGTGATGAGCCGAACACCCCCGGGTTCGGTTCGCACCAGAACCCGCGAACGGACCGAAAGTTCGTACGAACATTAGAACCCTATTAAATACAATGGATGCGAACGTTCGAATTCTAAAGTGCTAATTATAACAACTATTATGCATGTTATTGTCCTAAAAAGGGTTTGGGAACCCGGGTTGTGCACCAGGGGACATGTATCAATGCAAAAAGAAGTTTTAAAAACGGTCGTTTTTCGGGAGCAGTCATTTTAATGATGCATAAAGTGAAAAAAAAAAAAGTCAAATATTCCTTTAAATATCGTACCTGGGGGGTGTCTAAAGTATGCCTGTGAAGTGCCACGTGTTTCCCGTGTTTAGAACTGTCCCTGCACAAAATGACACTTCTAAAGGGAAAAAAAGCCATTTAAAACTGCTTGCGGCTTTAATGTAATGTCTGGTCCCGGTAATATGGATGAAAATCTTTAAGAAAAATGGCATAGCTACCCCATGACCCCCCCCCCCCCCCTACCCCAGCCCATTACCAGCCCCTTTGGGTCTTGTATGGATATTAAGGGGAACCCCGCACATAAAATAAAAAAGGCCCTATATACTCTGAACAGCCGTATACAGGTGGTGCATACAAGACAGGGACTGTAGGTTTGTTCTTATGTAGAATCTGTTTGTAATTTTGAACAGGTACATTGTTGAAGTGTAGCTCCAGCCCAAAAATCTATTTTTAAACTTTTTGGAAAACATAGGTAAGGGTTATCACCCCTGTAACATTTGTTTTGCTGTCTGTGCCCCTGTTCAGAACATTTCACCTCACTTTCCGTCCCAATGACAACTGTTTTTGAAATGTGGTGTTTTTCTTGAAACAAGGATTGCTGATAAAGCATCAGTACAGAGGAGACACCTTTCTCCCATATTTATTCTTACAGGAGAGAATTTTCCTTCCTAGTGGTAGATTTCCTCTCACTTCCTGTTGTCTTCTTGCGTTTGCAAGTAGGAGTCGTTTGTAAGTTGGATGTTTGAAAGTAGGGACCTGCCGTATATACTCTGCAGAAATAGGCCCCTTAGTTGTTGGTGTTGGCACAACACTGTAAGCACTCACAGTTACTCTTGGTTGGTGCTGGAACGCCCTGCTGTCAACTATTATATCAGGAATTTTAATTACATATAATTGTTGAACAGTGGTAGTAAAAATTGGGCCTTTGATGGTGGTGCTGGTGCCACAACACTGTAAGCCCTGACAGTTACTCTTGGTGGGTGCAGCAATGGGCCCTGCTGTGAATTATTAGATCAAGAATTGTAATTGCATGCCCCTGTTGAACAGGAGCTGAAAAATTGGGCCTTTCGTGGTGGTGGTGGTGGTGGTGTTGCCACAACACTGTAAGCCCTCAGAGTTACTCTTGGTGGGTGCAGGAATGGGCCCTGCTGTGAATTATTAGATCAAGAATTGTAATTACATGCCCCTTTTGAACAGGGGCTGAAAAATTGGGCCTTTCGTGGTGGTGGTGGTGGTGGCGTTGCCACAACACTGTAAGCCCTCAGAGTTACTCTTGGTGGGTGCAGCAATGGGCCCTGCTGTGAATTATTAGATCAAGAATTGTAATTGCATGCCCCTGTTGAACAGGGGCTGAAAAATTGGGCCTTTCGTGGTGGTGGTGGTGGTGGTGGTGTTGCCACAACACTGTAAGCCCTCAGAGTTACTCTTGGTGGGTGCAGCAATGGGCCCTGCTGTGAATTATTAGATCAAGAATTGTAATTGCATGCCCCTGTTGAACAGGAGCTGAAAAATTGGGCCTTTCGTGGTGGTGGTGGTGGTGGTGTTGCCACAACACTGTAAGCCCTCAGAGTTACTCTTGGTGGGTGCAGGAATGGGCCCTGCTGTGAATTATTAGATCAAGAATTGTAATTACATGCCCCTTTTGAACAGGGGCTGAAAAATTGGGCCTTTCGTGGTGGTGGTGGTGGTGGCGTTGCCACAACACTGTAAGCCCTCAGAGTTACTCTTGGTGGGTGCAGCAATGGGCCCTGCTGTGAATTATTAGATCAAGAATTGTAATTGCATGCCCCTGTTGAACAGGGGCTGAAAAATTGGGCCTTAGGCACTGGTGGCACAACACTACAACCCCTCACAGATACTGTACTTGGAGCACAGCAATGAGCCCTATGGCAAATTATTGCTAAAAAAATTGTAATTACACGCCCCTGTAAAACAGGGGCTGAAAAATTGGGCCTTAGCCACTGGTGGCGGCACCTATAAACAAAAATGATCTTCCAAGCTATCATCATCAATCGTATCATTGAGGACTCGGAGGAGGAGGATAGCCAGTCAACATAACAGCACAGGCACTCAGCATCAGTCTTGAAGGGATGTGACATGTTAAAATCAATTAGTCTGTTATATCAGCATCAGGTGTGTGGTAGCTGGTGGTGATCCAAGACTGGTTCATCTTGATGAAAGTCAGTCGATCAACCGAGTCGGTGGACAGGCGCACCCTGTGATCCGTGACAAATCCTCCAGCAGCACTGAATGTGCGTTCCGAAAGAACGCTGGATGCAGGACAGGCCAGTAGCTCAATTGCATACTGTGCAAGCTCTGGCCAGTGATCCATCCTCAAGACCCAGTAAGCCAGAGGATTTTCGGTGGGGAAGGTGTCCAAGTCTGACCTTGCCCCTAGATATTCCTGCACCATGTTTATCAGACGCTGGCGATGGTTGCTGGAACCGATCATACTTTGGGGCTGCGGACTAAAGAATTGTCTGAACGCATCGGTCAGACGGCCACCTTCCCCACCGCTCCTTCTTTGACTGGCCGAAGCCTCAGCAACTCGTTGTCCAGGACCAGGAGTTTGTAACCTCCCAGTCTCTGGGAACGCGTTGCACAGACCTTTCTGCAAGGCCTCCCGGAGTTGTCTCATCCTCTGCTCCCTCTGCGACGGTAAGATAAGGTCCGCAACCTTACCCTTGTACCGTGGATCAAGGAGAGTGGCCAGCCAGTAATGGTTCCTCTCCTTGATCCGAAGAATACGAGGATCCTTCCGCAGACTTTGCAGGATCAGGGAGGCCATGCAGCGTAGGTTTGCTGAGGCATTCGCTCCGGAGTCCTCTGGGTCACTAAGGACGACATGATCCGCAGCCACCTCCTCCCAGCCACGTACAAGTCCACTGGTTTCTTGGGACTGTAAATCATCCCTAAAAGACTGCTGCTGATGATGCTGAGTGCCAGCCTCCACCTCCATGCTGACACAATCCTCCTCCTCCTCCTCCTCCTCCTCCTCCTCCTCCTCTTCCTGTGCGATGGGTGGGACAGAAGGAACACTGTCTGGGTAAAGGGGGCCTTGAGAGGCAAGGAAGTCCTCCTCTTCCTGCCTCTGTTCTGCCTCAAGTGCCCTGTCCATTATTCCACGCAGCGTGTGCTCCAACAGGTGGACAAGAGGTACAGTGTCACTGATGCATGCACTGTCACTGCTCACCATCCTCGTGGCCTCCTCAAATGGTGCCAGGACAGTGCATGCATCCCTGATCATGCCCCACTGGCGTGGAGAAAAAAAACAAGCTCCCCTGACCCTGTCCTGGTGCCGTAGTCGCACAGGTACTCATTGATGGCCCTCTGCTGCGTGTGCAGCCGCTGCAGCATGGCCAACGTTGAGTTCCACCTGGTGGGCATGTCACATATAAGGCGGTTCTTGGGCAGGTTCAACTCCTTTTTGCAGCTCAGCCAGGCGAGCACTGGCATTATAAGATCTGCGGAAATGCACACAGACTTTCCTGGCCTGCCTCAGGACATCCTGTAAGCCCGGGTACCTGCCCAAGAACCGCTGCACCACCAGGTTAAGGACGTGAGCCACACAGGGCACATGGGTCAGTTGTCCCTGTCGGAGGGCGGAGAGGAGGTTGGTGCCATTGTCGCAAACCACCATTCCTGGCTTAAGCTGGCGTGGCGTCAACCACCTCTCGGCCTGGCCCTGCAGAGCAGACAGGACCTCTGCCCCAGTGTGGCTTCTGTCCCCCAAACACACCAGCGCAAGCACGGCATGGCATCTTTTTGCCTGCGTACTTGCGTAGCCCCTTGAACGGCTACGGAGCACCGCTGGTTCCGAGGACAAACCACAGGAAGAGGCCATGGAGGAAGAAGAAGAGGAGGGGGTGGAGGAGAGAGGTGTGTCACAACCAGTAGTAGCATTTTGGAGGCGTGGCGGTGGAACAACCTCCAACACTACTGCACCTTGTCCTGCATCCTTCCCAGCTGCCAAAAGAGTGACCCAATGGGCCGTGAAAGAAAGGTAACGTCCCTGTCCATGCCTGCTGGACCATGAGTCAGCGGTAATATGCACCTTACCGCTGACCGCCCTGTCCAGCGAGGCCAAGACATTGACTTCCACATGCCGGTAGAGAGCCGGAATAGCCTTCCGTGAGAAAAAGTGGCGTTTGGGAACCTGCCACTGAGGAACCGCACATTGCACAAACTCACGGAAGGGGGCCGAGTCTACCAACTGAAAAGGCAGCAGTTGAAGCGCTAGCAATTTAGCCAAGCTAGCATTCAACCGCTGGGCATGTGGATGGCTGGGAGTGAACTTCTTTCGACGGTCCAGCAGCTGGGGCAGGGAAATTTGCCTGCTAGAATCGGACGTCGGTGTACTGCTAGCAGAGTGGCCGCAAGTACTTGGCTGTGACACACCTAATTCTACACCTTCATTCCTCTCAGTGCATGTTTCAGAGAGGACTGAAGTTATAGTGGGGTTGGAGATCCCAGCTGATGCGGTGCAAGGAGAGGTCCGCTTTGTTCTTTGGTGTGGGTCTTTGAGGTAGGCTTGCCAACGAGCTGCATGGCAGGTCAACATATGTCTGGTCAGGCATGTGGTACCCAAGCGGCTGATGTTTTGGCCACGCGATATACGCTTGAGACATATGTTGCAAACAGCAGCTGTGCGATCTGATGCACTAGCCTCAAAAAAGGCCCACACCAAAGAACTTTTTGAATGACGGGCAGAGGCAGCGCCCTGCACAGGCGGAGCTCTGCGGTGTGATTCCGTCGGTGTACTGCCCTTACGCTGGCCACCAAAGGGCATCCTGCCTCGTTGGAGATGTGCCTCCTCCTCATCCTCCTCCTCCTCCTCTCTCCTATTAGGCACCCACGTGGAGTCAGTGACCTCATCATCACCTCCCTCCTCATCACTGGAGCCAATCTGGCAGTATGCTGCAGCTGCTGGAACATGACTGCCAGATTGGTGTCCTTCTTGAGCATCCCCTCTGTCTGCTCTCACGCTACTGCCTTCCTCTAGCTGGGTTTCATCATCAGACCCTTCGAAACGCTGGGCATCCTCCTGGAGCATGTACCCAACACTGTGCTCAAACAGTTCGGGGGACTCCTCAGGAGGAGGACATGGTGGGTCTAGGGAAGGAGTGACTGATGATGAGTCTGACATTGATACCAGGGAAGAGGACGCTTTGGCAGCTGCTTTTCCAGTACCCTGAGCCTGGGTGAGAGAGGATGAGGAGGAGGAGGAGGGCTTGGTCATCCACTCTACCAAGTCTTCGGCATGATGTGGCTCAACATGTCCAGCTGCCGAAAAGAAGGACAAGCATGTCCCATGGCCATGTGCTGATGACAATGCACCGCGTCCACGACCAGCACTGTTGCCCCCAGACACAGAGCCTGCTTGCCCTCTTTTATTGCCTCCTGACTGTCTGCCTCTCCTTGTTTGCCTTCCAGACATTCTAATAGATGGCCTGCAGGGAGATGGGAAAAAAGCAATAAGGGCTACCTTCAGGTGTCCTTCTCTGTCCCTTTACTTAAGGATTTCTAAATATGGTTGAGGATGATTGCTTTTGCACAGAATAGCACAACGACAATTTCCCTGACTGTCCAAAAAAACAAGGATTTCAAAGATGGTTGATGAGGAATGCTTTAGCACACTATAGCACAAGGAGAATTTCACTCACTTTCCTTCTTTGTCCCTAGAAACAAGGATTATCACAGTGAAAGAAACTGACACTCTTCCTTCCTATAGTTTTCTGTCCCTAGAAAAAATGTTTTTTTAAAGCACACTATAGCACAAGGAGAATTCCCTCACTGTCCTTCCCTGTCCCTAGAAACAAGGATTCGCACAGTAAAACACACTGACACTCTCCCTACCTATAGTTTTCTGTCCCTAGAAAAAATGTTTTTTTAAAGCACACTATAGCACAAGGAGAATTTCACTCACTTTCCTTCTTTGTCCCTAGAAACAAGGATTATCACAGTGAAAGAAACTGACACTCTCCCTACCTATCCTTCTCTTTCCCTAAACTAAAGGAATCCAGGTTAAGCAAGAAAAAAATAAATGTCACTGTCCCTGCCTATGTTTCTCTTTCCCTGCTCCGGAACACACTACACTAGGCCGCCGTGCTGGCGGCCTTTTATAGTGTGGGGCGTGTACTAAACACCCTCAGCAATAATTGGCCACAGGCATCCTGCCTGTGGCCAATCATTGCTCTCCTCGCTGCCGGCGCTGTGATTGGCCAAGCATGCGGGGTCACAGTGCATGCTTGGCCAATCACAGCGCCTGGATGACACTGCGATGGCGTAGTGCATTGTGGGCCGTTCGCGTCACTCGAATTTGGCGCGAACGGCCCAAATCGTTCGATCTTCGTCGAACGATCGAACAGCCGATGTTCGAGTCGAACGTATGTTCGACTCGAACACGAAGCTCATCCCTAGTGTATACTGTGCCACTAACTCCTGCAGTTGCCTGTATTATAGAACAGCAATGACAGGTATATATAGGTGTACACTGTGCCACTAACTCCTGCAGATGCCTGTATTAGAGAACAGCAATGACGGGTATATACAGGTGTATACTGTGCCACTAACTCCTGCAGATGCCTGTATTATAGAACAGCAATGACGGGTTTATACAGGTGTACACTGTGCCACTAACTCCTGCAGATGCCTGTATTAGAGAACAGGAATGACGGCTATATACAGGTGTACACTGTGCCACTAACTCCTGCAGATGCCTGTATTAGAGAACAGCAATGACGGCTATATACAGGTGTATACTGTGCCACTAACTCCTGCAGATGCCTGTATTATAGAACAGCAATGACGGGTATATACAGGTGTACACTGTGCCACTAACTCCTGCAGATGCCTGTATTAGAGAACAGCAATGACGGGTATATACAGGTGTATAATGTGCCACTAACTCCTGCAGATGCCTGTATAAGAGAACAGCAATGACGGGTATATACAGGTGTACACTGTGCCACTAACTCCTGCAGATGCCTGTATTAGAGAACAGCAATGACGGGTGTGACAGGGGGGTCACTTTGGACACAGGGTGAGCCAGGAAATAAGGGACATTAAGAAATATATCTTGGACTACCTAAAATGGGTCTGTAATATTTATCCACCATATTCCCAAGAATATCTGTAAAGGACTATTTACTGATTCTGAGCTCAACAGGTTATTTGAGAGATACTGATGTGTTCAGCCTCAATCACCTGTCTGCCTAGTGTAATGCTAATGAATCGCAGCTTCTAAAAGACCTGTTCATTGTTTCTGGTGATGTGGATTGGGGAAATTTAGTCTTTCCTTGTGTGTATTGTAAAGTAACAGACAGTCTGGTGAATATGAAGGTCATGCATAGTTAATTAAACATAAAGGGATAAGCTGTTGCCTTCTAAGAGATGGGTATTGGGAGACAAAAGCTAGCCTACTGTCAAATGTGTATTGGGTCTTGTTATGTTGTGGGTGGAGCTGGACCATTGTTCATTTTAGATTAATGCAGTATTGGATGTGTATAAAAGTTACAATGTTTTTCTTAATAAAGTCAGTCTATCCAGAGAAAGATACAGAGTGCGTCTTGTTCTTTCAGAAGGATTAATTCCTATGGGAAGTGGTCGTTTGGCTGTGGAGGATCGACAGCGAATTTATGTCCAGGAGAGGGAATATCTTTAAACGGCGTTAAACCCCTTTCATATTTGGGGTGCCGTTACAGTGGTGGCAGCAGTGAGATTTTCCCTCCAGTTCCTGGGACACTCCAAGCCACCACAGTGAATGACCAAGCTATGCAGCCTGCAGGAAAGCCACGCTGGAAGACTTACTTGAGAGCCGAGATGGACCAAAGGAACGGTGATGCAGGACCCCGGTCAGTTGAAGATTTGTTTCAGCAACGAGTTCGAGAGCGCTTGGCATTATATGGTGCTAACCCATCAGAGACTGCCACACAGGAAGCCATTAGAGGCATCCAGCTGCAGGATGAGCGACAAGAGAAAAAACGACAGTGACAAAAGAGAGAACTAGAGCGACAAGAGAGAACGAGAGCGACAAAAGAGAGAACTAGAGCGACAACATGAGCGGAGAATGGCGGAAATACGGCAATCGGAGATCGCCTACGGACAGCTGCTAGAATTTGCTCAGCAGTAGGGTGGGGCTACCTTTGCCTGGGACTATCAGGAAATACCAGTGGACAACTCTGAAATCCTGGTTGAAGAATCGGCAGTGGAAAATCTGAAGATTGCCATCCCTAAAGCCGAAGTGGATGATATGGAGTTCCAGGGAGCTAGCCTGGCTGAAGAATCGGCAGTGGAAAATCTGAAGATTGCCATCCCTAAAGCGGAAGTGGATGATATGGAGTTCAAGGGAGCTAGCCTGGCTGAAGAATCGGCAGTGGAAAATCTGAAGATTGCCACCCCTAAAGCCGAAGTGGATGATATGGAGTTCCAGGGAGCTTGCCTGGCTGTAGAATCGGCAGTGGAAAATCTGAAGATTGCCATCCCTAAAGCCGAAGTGGATGATATGGAGTTCAAGGGAGCTAGCCTGGCTGAAGAATCGGCAGTGGAAAATCTGAAGATTGCCATCCCTAAAGCCGAAGTGGATGATATGGAGTTCCAGGGAACTAGCCTGGCTGAAAAATCGGCAGTGGAAAAATCTAAAGATTGCCATCCCTAAAGCCAAAGTGGATGATATGGAGTTCCAGGGAGCTAGGGCAGTTGGCTCATCTCCCCAGCCACAGATTACAGAAGGTATGGACTTAAAGGACTGTTCAGAGGATGTTATGGATTATGCATCGCCTGCTCAAGTACTGGCAGCAGGACAGAGTGCTACAGACCCCTGCTCTACACCCGTGGCAGTTTTGGAGGCCCGAGGTGAGAAGGTGATGGTTCCTCTTTCCCAGGGGATTTCAGAGATGCAGGGAGGAGAAGCAGCCCTTTTCCCTCCCCAACAGTTAGCCAGAGCAGATGGTGTGGAGTCCCCAGCAGAAGTGCTGGCAACAGGGCAGAGTGATAGCAACCTCTGCCCAGCACCTGAAACGAATGTGGAGTTTCAGGGAGCCGGGGCAGTTGGCCCCTCTCTCCAGCAACAAGCTGAGGTGGTAAAGCTTTTACCCCCAGCTGAATCACGGGCAGCAGGGCAGAATGCTACTGGCCTCTGCACACAACTGCAACTTGAGCTGATATCGGTGGATGGGACTGCGGTCTCCACTCACAGCAACCCAGCAGAAGAGCTGGTAACAGAGCCGAGTGCCGCAGGCCTCTGCTCTCAACTAACAGAAGAGGGAGTTCCTGTGGTACTGGATGGGACTTTGGTCTTCACTGACCCAACCCCAGAAAATGGTGTGACACTGAGACAGGAGGA
This sequence comes from Rana muscosa, assembly GCA_029206835.1. NCBI lineage: Eukaryota > Metazoa > Chordata > Amphibia > Anura > Ranidae > Rana > Rana muscosa. The sequence goes on from CM055118.1 coordinate 60,069,051, forward strand.
TGTCAGCCTTGCTTTGCAAGCACTGGGGGATTTTCACCTACCACAAGTCTATGGGACTTCAGTCTCCACTTGTATACCCCAGGGATGCTGGGCAGTCGGCCCAGATCCCCAACAGCATGACGGACTGAACCCAGTCACCCTGTCTTCTCCCCAGCGGCGGGTATGTTCTCTGAGAGAGGCAGAGGTTGGCTGGGTAAGTAATGCTCTGTTTGGAGAAATTTATTTGGGGTACTGTGTGGATACCGGCATTAGAAGAATGGACCTATGGACTAACTTCGGAGTCAACCCGTCTGGGGTCACCTCCTGTGTTAGTCTCCTGCCGAAAGGGGAGATGTGTGACAGGGGGGTCACTTTGGACACAGGGTGAGCCAGGAAATAAGGGACATTAAGAAATATATCTTGGACTACCTAAAATGGGTCTGTAATATTTATCCACCATATTCCCAAGAATATCTGTAAAGGACTATTTACTGATTCTGAACTCAACAGGTTAATTGAGAGATGCTGATGTGTTCAGCCTAAATCACCTGTCTGCCTAGTGTAATGCTAATGAATCACAGCTTCTAAAAGACCTGTTCATTGTTTGTGGTGATGTGGATTGGGGAAATTAAGTCTGTCCTTGTGTGTATTGTAAAGTAACAGACAGTCTGGTGAATATAAAGGTCATGCATAGTTATTTAAACATAAAGGGATTAGCTGTTGCCTTCTAAGAGATGGGTATTGGGAGACAAAAGCTAGCCTACTGTCAAATGTGTATTGGGTCTTGTTATGTTGTGGGTGGAGCTGGACCATTGTTCATTTTAGATTAATGCAGTATTGGATGTGTATAAAAGTAACAATGTTTTTCTTAATAAAGTCAGTCTATCCAGAGAAAGATACAGAGTGCGTCTCGTTCTTTCAGAAGGATTAATTCCAATGGGAAGTGGTCGTCTGGCTGTGGAGGATCGACAGTGAATTTGTGTCCAGGAGGGGGAATATCTTTAAACGGCATTAAACCCCTTTCATATTTGGGGTGTCGTTACAACGGGTATATACAGGTGTATACTGTGCCACTAACTCCTGCAGATGCCTGTGTGACGAACGCGCCCGCCTACGGCGACTAGCTAACCGCGACGGGCGTTCCGTGACTGGGGTATATGAGGAACTAAGGAAATAAGGGGGAACTTCTACTGACATGTAAGAGGGGCTGTGGTGATTTCACAGCCCGCACTACCTTTGGCCACCACTAGAGGGAGACTCCACTCCAATCCAGGTAGCTGACCACACACAGGCAGATACGAATCTTACATACAATCTGGTGCACTCTAAGGGTTGGGGAACAGTCTAGCAATTACTACACGCTTCTAGGGTTCCTCCAGCTATCCTGCAAGCTTGAACCACGGTGTTAATAACTCTTCCCGCTGTCCCCACACACCAGATACAAAATAAATGATAACCTGCCACCACTCAACAGTTTGTCCGCAGACTGGTCTGCTGAGCCACCACACACATACAGATCTCCGTCTGGCCGATCTGTCAGCTTACAATCTGCATGCAATCTGCCAACACACAGTGCAATTGCATACAGACTGGCACGTAACTTAGACTGAGCATTTAGGCACTAAACAACAACCTCTCCAGAGATATGAGTCCTAGCTTAGTACACAGAAGTCACTTATTAATTTTATCATTTAATATCCCGAATGTGGGCAATGCATACAAAGACAAAAAGAGTTACCAAAAAAGATACAAAAAAATGCAGAAAGACACACAATTGGCAATTTGCTATGAAAATAAAAGGGATAAAAACAGAAAATAAACTTTACCGAAGTCTTTCCGTTAGTAGAAGCATACTGGAACATGTGGGAACTCCCCAGTCTCAAACTGGCTTCGTGGAAGAACAAGGTCTATATTTCAGGCTACCCAATTTATTGAAATATGGATGTGGGCTAGATTTAGCCCTTGGCCAATCAACCCTGGGGGGTGTTCCTGTCTCAGCTCACAAGAGGTTTTGTGCTCTGAAATTACTAGAGTTGAATTGGCCCAGAATGGTGCTGATTGCTGGGTCATGGATATGATTTCCGATACCAGCGCATCAGCCCGATCACGACAACAGTTTTGTGTATTTTTCTAGGATTCTACACGCTACAAATACCGATCTACATGTACACGTAACCCATCATGTGTACGATCAAAAGGGATTATTTTCATCTCTCTGCGGCTAATATTTGAGCTTTTATGAGACATAAAATAAATTCCTCAGATCTGATGTTATAAAACAAAATCTTTAGACCGGCCGGAGCCTTGTGGATGCCCCCTGTGGAGCTTTGTTGCCTTCCTGGCTGGGCCTCCCTTTGAAGGCTTCCGAAAGGTGCCAATATGTTTACTTGTAAATGGACCTTTTATTGGCATCTAGGTGTCAACTGACCTCAAAGCTGATTCTGGCCTTTTTAAATGCTAAATGACAGACCATCTGTGCATGGCTGCTATCGAATGCAATATTTGTAATAACCAAAAATTAACTACATCTACAATTACATCACATCTTGCTAAGACAAAACATATTCTTTCCATGAATGTCACAGCCTGTATTAGAGAACAGCAATGACGGGTATATACAGGTGTACACTGTGCCACTAACTCCTGCAGATGCCTGTAGTAGAGAACAGCAATGACGGGTATATACAGGTTTATACTGTGCCACTAACTCCTGCAGATGCCTGTATTAGAGAACAGCAATGACGGCTATATACAGGTGTACACTGTGCCACTAACTCCTGCAGATGCCTGTATTAGAGAACAGCAATGACGGGTATATACAGGTGTACACTGTGCCACTAACTCCTGCAGATGCCTGTATTATAGAACAGCAATGACGGGTATATACAGGTGTATACTGTGCCACTAACTCCTGCAGATGCCTGTATTATAGAACAGCAATGACGGGTATATACAGGTGTACACTGTGCCACTAACTCCTGCAGATTCCTGTATTAGAGAACAGCAATGACGGCTATATACAGGTGTATACTGTGCCACTAACTCCTGCAGATGCCTGTATTAGAGATATATACAGGTGTATACTGTGCAGGGGGCACACAACACCCACTAACTCCTGCAGATGCCTGAGAAAAGAATAGAACATAGAACACACTGTCCCTGCCTATGTATCTCTTTCCCTGCCTGCCTATCTAGCTTAGGGAACAGCAATGACGGATATATACAGGTGTATACTGTGCTGGAGGCACACAACACCCACTAACTCCTGCAGTTGCCTGAGAAACGAATAGAACACAGAACACACTGTCCCTGCCTATGTATCTCTTTCCCTGCACGCCGAAACACACTGCACGAGGCCGCCGCGCTGGCGGCCTTTTTTAGTGTGGGGCGTGTACTAAACCCCCCTGAGCTATGATTGGCCACAAGCATCCTGCCTATGGCCAATTATGGCTCTCTTCGCTGCCAGCGCTGTGATTGGCCAAGCATGCGGGGTCACAGTGCATGCTTGGCCAATCGCAGCACCAGAAATGCAGTGCGATGGCGCAGTGCATTGTGGGCTGTTCGCGTCACACGAATTTGGCGCAAACGGCCTATAATGTTCGCAATTCGGCGAACAGACGAACATCGAGCTCATCCCTACTCATCATATTGGTCACCTTGAGATTTACTCATGGGATTCAAACCATAATACAATGCCTAATTTGGGATGGCAGAGGAACCATCAATACTACATAGCTCGAGTCTTCACTCTCATGTGTCCAGGGGGGATGGGGTTTTTAACCACCCGAATATTAAAAAAAAAATGGGAAGTTTCTCCATGGGGTTTTTAAGCAGCGAAATTCAAAAATGGTGTGCAAGAGTGTATGTTAAAAGAATTTATTATATATATATCCACCTCCCTACTGTGCACGAAAACCCCCTTCCTGCCCAAGCCATTTTTCAGCTTTCAGCGCTGTCACACTTTGAATGACAATTGCGCGGTCGTGCAACGTGGCTCCCAAACAAAATTTGTGTCCTTTTTTTCCCACAAATAGAGCTTTCTTTTGGTGGTATTTGATCACCTCTGCGGTTTTTATTTTTTGCGCTATAAACAAAAGAAGAGCGTCCAGTTTGGAAAAAAAACACTTTTTTACTTTTTGCTATAATAAATACCCATTTTTTTTTTTAAATAAAATTTTCCTCAGTTTAGGCCGATACATATTCTTCTACATATTTTTGGTAAAAAAAAAAAAATCGCAATAAGCGCGTATTGATTGGTTTGCGCAAAAGTTATAGCGTGTACAAAATAGGGGATAGATTTATAGCATTTTAATTTTTTTATTAGTAATGGCGGCGATCAGCCATTTTTTTATTGTGACTGCGATATTGCGGCGGACACATCGGACACTTTTGACACATTTTTGGGACCATTCACGTTTATACAGCGATCCCTGCTATAAAAATGCATTGATTACTGTATAAATGTGATTGGCAGGGAAGGGGTTAACCACTAGGGGCGGGAAGGGGTTAAATATGTTCCCTCAATGTGTTCTTACTGTGGGGGGAGGGGACTGACTGGGGGAGGTGACTGATGGTTGTCCCTATGTACAAGGGACACACCATCAGCCTCCTCTCCCTCACAGGACGTGGATCTCTGTGTTTACACACAAAGACCCACTTTCCTGCTCATTTCCCGGGCAATCGCGGGTGCCCGGCGGCAATCGCGGCCGCCGGGCACACGCACCGGGGCCTTGTGAACGCGGCGGGCGCGCGCGCGCCTTCTAGCTCGTTTTAAAGGGAGGACGTCATATGACGTCCTCCCAGAACGAGAGTATCCTCCGCCCGCCGTCAATTGACAGTGGGCGGTGGACAAGTGGATATACACATTGAATACAGTCCTAACAATTGTATGCTCTGGTGAAAAAAATGTGAACCCAGCCTCAGTCTGTAGGGTTCAGTATTGAGTTGGCCCACCCTTGACAGCTATACCAGCTTCAACTCTTCTGAGAAGGCTGTTCACAAAGTTTAGGAGTGTGTCTATGGGAATGTTTGACCATTCTTCCAGAAGCGCATTTGTGAGGTTTGTTTGTTTAGAAAAGTATAGCAGTGGAGTGTGTGCTGTAACAGCTTTGCATGTTCTTCATCGTGTTTAAAGTGACTCTAGACCAGTGATGGCGAACCTTTTTGAGCCAGAGTGCCCAAACCGCGACACAAAACCAACTCAACTATTTCAAAGTGCCAACACTGCAATTAAACCTGAATACTGAGGTTTTAGTTTAGAAAACGGTTTTGTAACCATCTTTGACTATGTTCTATGTTGTGCGTGTTTGACAGTGGAACGCATTTGTATGGTGCCTGGGCTCTTGAGTGTGTTTTTTAGGGTGACAACATTGTCCTTTTTATATGGTGTTTGTAGGATTGTCATAATACATATCTGTAATCAGATCACTACTCCTCATCATGATACAGCCCAATGATTTCTGATATGTCCCATGTTCACCCCCAGACATCACAGCACAGTCTCATCAAGTTTTGTATATTTCTGTATATACTCACTAGGAGTAAAGCAGAAGTTTGGCAGTCTCCTCGGGGCTGACACTCTGCTGTCAGATAAAGTTGATCTGGCGCCCAGCTTCAGCACATCGTCCTCCTTCACCTGCTTTTTCATAGCTGCCTTCTTGGCTTTGCTCTTCTCTGGCTCCCGTAGTGGGTTTTGGCACCTCCAGCTTCCCCGATGCCCTTGGGTGCCTGCTTCACCAAAGATTTATTAGCCTTTACCATCTTGGCTCTCTGTTGTTGTCCTTGTTTCCCCCCCCCCCCCAAGGACAATAGGAAGCCTTTGCGGAGTACTCACTCTCCCCTCCCAGTCTGTCTTCACCTGGAGATTGGAGGCTGCCGGGGGCGGATCGGGCACAGGACGGAGGAGAAGGCGCTTTTTTGCTTTGTTTGGCCTTCTCTCGATTCGCTGTGCATCGAACTGGGGGGGCGCTGGAGAGCGCGAAGAGGGGAGAGCACAGAGCGAGGCTAACATGAAGGCTCGCTCGCATATAGTAATCTTAGATAGACTAAAAAAGTGTTAGAAATGTTGTTAGTTTTTACTACTATCTGGGCTTTGCTAGAGCCCAGATAGTAGTAAATGTGTTAAACTATGTACTACAAAAAAATTAAAAAATATTACTGCGCAGGTGATAATAAGTGAAATAATGTTGCTTGCAATGTCACAACAGAACCAATTGTGCAAAAACATACAAAATAAATAATATTCAAAAGTTAATCATTTATAGTCCATAAGGTGCTATGAACACTGAAGTGAATAATTACAAATAAATGAAAAATTTATAAAAATATAAAAATATTTGTACTACATTACATACTTAGTACAACCAACCTCCTCTATTTTTTATTTATTTTTTGTTCTGCCCACATGTTCTATTTTTAAACAGCAATGGAAAAAAGACCGATGGGGCCCATACACGATCGGTTTGTCCGATGAAAAAAGTCCATCGGACTGTTTTTATCGGTAAAACCTATCGTGTGTACAGGGCTTAAGTGAAAGGATATCATTAAAACTCCAAAAAAGTTCTAATCCTTTCCACTTTTTTTTTTAATAATGTAGCGCACCAACCCCAGACTTTGCCTGCTTTTCCTCTGCTTGGCTCCTCCGCAGGAAAGAATGAGGCACACCGCACAACTAGCCCGTACCCTCCTGAATGGGGAGGTTGAGCGGTGTTAGTTTCTCAGGCCTGCTTGCAGCCAGTGTTTAAAAATCTCCAGTGCTGACCTCGTTTCTGTGGTGGTCAGAAACAAACCTTTAGTTCTCCCCAGTAAGCAACTGTCCACACCAACTGAAAGGTCCAACTCTTATTTATTATTTTTAGCACAATAAACAGTCTCTTTGAGAGCAGACAGGTTGGGACAAGACACAGGTCAGATAAGGTGGGAGGAGGTCCAGGCACAAACTTGAATTTGGGTTTTCTCTTGTTCTGATTAGCATGAACAGGCTTGGCGCACGGTCTCTGCCACAGACCATGAAGTTGGTCACTGTCACTGACCGGGTGAAAAAAAGATGAAAGCCACTGCCACTGACCTTGGGTGCGTAGTGTCACTGCCACTGTGACTTAAAGAACACGCACTTCCTTCCGTTAGTAAACTGGCCCTTTATAGGACATCCCTCCGGAGAGTTACCAGAGGCCCCATCTGTCACCACGACTCTGCGCTGGGTCTTTAGAAAGGGTCACCTCCCTGGCCTCCTCGTCCTGGATACGGGTCCCCTCGCAAGGAAGATCTCTGGGAGTCTTGGTCCCCGGCGGATCCCAGCCGAAGGCTGCTGGGCTCCGGGCCTTTCTCCAAAGTACCTCACCCCAGACTGAAGGTGTCTGAGATGGAACAGCAGCTCCGTCTCCGGGCTTAGGGCACCCAGAGACAACCCGCCAGGCCTCGGGGCCTAGGGCACCTGGAGGCGACACACACGTACCCAGGCCTAAGGTGCCTAAGCGCGGAACCGACCCCTCTGGAAGATGGCCGCCCCCTTTTATATCCCCTCCTGACAGGCACAGCAGGTTCCCCGCCCCGCCGTACTGCTGCCAAGAGGGGACAAAAAAGGCACAACCTTGCACTGCGGTTCAACCCGGGCCCATGGCAACAGTGCCACCTATAGGCCCCAGGGAACTACACACCAGTACCATCTCTCAGGGACAGAAATGGTCCATGAAACCTAACAATTAGTGCATCTGAGCCTAGTTACCACTCAGATGCTTCCCCCTAAATGTAACCACCCGCTACAGTAAAAAAAAAAAAGTTTTTACTTGACATACACTTTAAGATAGCACTGGCTTTGCTACAATTACAGTGTTTTACATCTATAATTTGCACAGTTTTTATGATTAGCGGGCTGATCTTGGTATATTATATTACTGACACTATATAACTGGCAACACACATAGGAAGTCCATTTCTTTATCATTTGCACGTGGTTTTAACAGCTCCGCCTCAGTTTTTATGATTTGGTTCTTATTGCGAGTTATATATAATGTTAAGGGGAAGTGCAAAGAAAAACACAATAAGCTATTTGCTTTTCTGGACTGGGCAGCTACGAAGCTTTTTTTCATTAGTTGATGTGTCCAAAGCTTTGAAGAAGTTGATAAACCCCTACTAAACAGGAAATTCAAACACTTTGCCTCAATATAATGCTATTGTAGAATTAGCATACCTCACCAATTTAGAACTTTAGAACTTTAAAAAGGGGTAGTAGACCACGGCAGTTTAAAAAAAAAAAAAAATGTAAGGAAATTGCATAATGTGCTAGTATGCATTGCACACTAGCACATTATGAAATACTTACCTTAGAACAAAGCCCTCCAGTGGCATACCGTCACCGCAGATAGGGCTTCCATTTTCCCCCGGGTCTTTCTTCCGGCTTCGTGAGCTCCAGCTGTATGAGTGGTCGGAGCCGTGATGACGTCACTCCTGCGTGCACAGTATGCCGGACCTTCAGAGCGCACACATCAGTGATGTCATCGGCTGCATCCAGGGTCTATATCTCCTAAACATGCACCGTTATTCATTTGACCTACAGGTAAGCCCTTTTATAGGCTTAACTGTAGGTAAAAATCACAAAGTGGACTGCAGAGAGAAAATGGGGTGGCTACATTGTGCTGAATATCGGGGGTGGATTAAAAAAGCACGGGTAAATAGAGACTAAACATGCTACATAGTGGGGGTTATTTACTAAAGGCACTTGAAATTGCACTGAAAGTGCACTTGGAAGTGCAGTCGCTGTAAATCTGAGGGGGACATGCAAGGAAAATATAAAACATTTTAGATTGCACATGATTGGATAATAAAACCAGCAGAGCTTCCCCTCATTTCAGCTCTACCCCTCAGATTTACAGCGACTGCCCTTCCAAGTGCAGTTTCAGTTCAATTTCAAGTAGATTTGCCTTTCGTAAATAACCCCCTAAGTCTTAGAACCGGCAGTCTATCTAGTGGCCAAAATTCAAGATATTTTCTCATTGAAATATTTCAGAAAACGATACTGCATTTTGGTCACTAGATGGTGCAGGCGATCATAAAAATGTATTAAAGTGATTGTAAAGCTTCGTTTTTTTAAAATAACAAACATGTTATACTTACCTGCTCTGCGCCGGCTCCCGTGTCACTGGATTTAATCCTGCTGCTATCAATCTATCCAATGAGGACCCAAGACAGCAGCACATTATGGCATTGGTGGCATAGGTGGCACTGTCTACAGCACATTACGGCATTGGCGGCGCGGGTGGAACTGTCTGCAGCACATTACAGCATTGGCGGCATGAGTGACACCGTCTCTGCAGGCAGCACATGCGTTATGGGCCATAATGCATGTGCTACCTGCAGACAGTCCCACCCATGCTGCCAATGCCATATTGTGCTGCAGACACTGCCACCCATGCCGCCAATGGCATAATGCCATTGGCAGCATGGGTAGGCACTGTCTCTGCAGGCAGCACATGCGTTATGGCATTAGCATCATGGGTGGCACTGTCTGCAGCACATTACGGCATTGGTGGCATGGCATGGGTGGCACTGTCTCTGCAGGCAGCACATGCGTTATGGGCAGACAGAGCCACCCATGCCGATGCTGCCGATGCCAATCATGCCATAATGTATACATGCTGCTGCTGCAGTAGTAGTAGTAGGAGGAGATCTTGAAGCCCCCCCCCCCCCCCCCCAAGCACACACCTGTGTAATTTTTAGCTGCCTGGGCCCAAGGAGTCACTTCTTCCCTGATGGCTGCTGCTGCTGCCTGGACTTGAGGGTCAGTTAGATGGGATGCCTATGCCTCTGCCGATATCATCTGCTGCCGCTGCTCGCCTGAGTCGCCTTACTGCTACTTCTCACGCGCGTGGAGAGACTCAGAGACAAGAAGGAATCACTCCGCGGCGCCAGGAGGATGGGACTACACAGACGACGGGCTGGCCGGGACTTGAGCCAGCACGGAGAGCGGGCGCGGAAGAGGTATTCTTCCGCGCCCGAAATACACAAAATAGTCCCTTCCCTGCGGCCATCTAATACTACAATAGCGATCAGAAACAAACAAAAACAACGTATATTTTAATATAAACAACTCCAACACACTACACAAGGCCGCCAAGCCGGCGGCCTTATATAGTGTGGGACGTGTACTAAACCCCGTGAGCCATAATTGCCCGAAGCCACCCGTCTTTGGCCAATTACGGCTCTCTGTTCAGACGGCGCTGTGATTGGCCAAGCATGCGGGTCATAGTGCATGCTTGGCCAATCATCAGCCAGCAATGCACTGCGATGCCGCAGTGAATTATGGGTCGTGACACGCCACTCGAATTTGACGTGAACGGCCCATAATGTTCGCAATTCTGCGAACAGCCGATGTTCGAGTCGAACATGGTTTCGACTCGAACACGAAGCTCATCCCTACTGGTGGGTACTGATGAGGCACTGATAGGCGACACTGATAGGTGGCACTGAGAGACGGCACTGATGGCCACTGATAGGCAGCAGCACTGGTGGGCACTGATTGGCAGCACTGGTGAGCACTGATTGGCAGCACTAGTGGGCACTGTTGGGACTGCACTGATAATCAGGACATTTTTTGCGCTATAAACGAAAAAATTTGAAAAAAACAATATTTATTTTCTGCTATAAAATATATACAATAAAAAAAATCTTAAATTCTATTTCTTCATGAATTTAAGCCAATATACATTCTGCTACATATTTTTGGTGAATTTTATAGCATCTACATCTACAAACTATGGTATATACTGGAATTTTTTTTTTTTTTATATAAATAATGTCGGTGATCAGCGACTTATAACGGGACTGTGATAGCGTGGCGGTCAGTCTGACACTTTTGACACTTTTTGGGAACCAGTGACACTAATACAGTGATCAGTGCTAAAAATATACGCTGTCACTGTACTAATGACACTGGCTGGGAAGGGGTTAACATCAGGAGCGATCAAAGGGTTAAATGTGTGCCTATCAGTGCTTGTGGCATTCATTGTGTGCTATTTTTACTAAAGCCTCGTACACACGATCGGATTTTCCGCGGACAAAGCGTAGGACTTTTGTCTGAAGGGTGTTGGCCGTGAACTTGTATTGCATACAAACGGCAAAGAATTGTCGGCCAACAAACACGAAACAATGTGGTTTTTCAGCTCTTTAGCGCCACCCTTTGGGCAACTTCCGCTAATGTTGTGTTATGGTGAGCATTGCTTCCGAGCATGCGTGTTTGTACACTGGATTTTTGCCCGAAGGACTTGTGTACACACGATCGGATAATCCGACAACACACATTTTTTGTCGGAAAATTTTAAAGCATGCTATCCAACATTTGCTGGCGGAAAATCTGACAACAATTGTCCGAGGGAGCATACAAATGGTCGGATTATCCGACAACAGCCTGTCTTCACACAATTTCCGTCGGAAAAGGCATGTGCAGGTTTTTATCGCCTGCTGTCAGGACAGAGCTCTGCACTTTTTATATTCACAGAGCTCTGTCCTGTCATCCTCTTCACCGAAATTTGAAAATTCTAAATTTCAGAAATTCGGAAATTTGAAAAGAAAATTAGGAAATTTGAAATTTCGGAAATTCGAGATTTCGAAAATTTGAAATTTGAAAATTTGAAATTCGAAAATGTGAAATTTGAGATTTCGGAAATTTGGAAATTCAAAAATTTGAAAATCCGAAAATAAGAATGAAAATTAGAAAACTCAAAAATCTGAAATAACTAGTAATAATTTAACTATTACTAACTATTAAATTATAGGTATTGGAATTTCCTTTCATATTTGACTGTTAGTGAACTTAACCGCTTGCCGACCAGCCGCCGTCATTATACTGCGGCAGGTCGGCTTGTTCCCGCGGACCGGCGTAGCTGCACAGCGGGGGTGCCGATGCTCGTGACCGGTGGTTGCGATGACCGCTGGCCACGAGCGATCGTGGGCACGAAAGGAAGAACAGGGATGTGTGTGTCATCTCATCTGTCATCTCCTATAGTGAGTCCCCTCCCCCTACAGTTAGAACACACATTAGGGAACACAGTTAACCCCTTGATCGCCCCCTAGTGCCCTGCCAGTGACATTTACACAGTAATCAGTGCATTTTCTTTAGCACTAATCGCTGTATAAATGCCAGTTGTCCCAAAAATTTGTCAAAAGTGTCCGATATGTCCGCCATAATGTCGCAGTCCCGATAAAAATCGCAGATCACTGCCATTACTAGTAAAAAAACAAATAATAAAAATGCCATAAATCTATTCCCTATTTTGTAGACCCTATAACTTTTGTGCAAACCAATCAATATACGCTTTTTGCGATTTTTTTATTACAATGAATATGTAGAAAAATACATATCGACCTAAACTGAGGAAAAACGTAGCTTTTTTTAAAAAAAAATGGGGGCTATTTATTACAGCAAAAAGTACAAAATATTGTGTTTTTTTTCAAACTTGTCGCACTTTTTTGTTTATAGCGCAAAAACAAAAACCGCAGAGGTGATCAAATACCACCAAAAGAAAGCTCTATTTGTGGGAAAAAAAGGATGTCAATTTTGTTTGAGTACAAAGTCGCCGACCGCGCAATTGTTAGTTAAAGCAACGCAGCACCGAATCGCAAAAAATGCTCTGGTCATTGGGCAGCCAAATTCTTCCGGGGCTGAAGTTGTTGACGAATACGAATTTATCTGAAGTTACAAATTATTCAAAAATAACGAATGCCACATCTAAACAAAGAGAATGAAACAATCTAATAATAATAAATAACAATAATAATACAAAATTATGTTATTATTATTATTATTATTACTTTGTTCCATTTTATTTGTTTAGATGTGGCATACGTTATTTCGGATAATTCGTAACTTCAGATAAATTTGTATACGTTGCAATCACTAACAGCCATATTTGAAAGGAAATTCCAATACTAATAATTTAATAGTTAGTTATTATTAGTTATTATTTTGAATTTTGGAATTTTCGTTCTTGTGACTTGTATGGATTTTCTTTATCAGATTTTTTAATTATCGAATTTCCGAATTTTAAAATGTTACAATTTTTCGGATTTTCTCATTTTTAAATTCCGAATTTTTGAAAATTCAGAAATTCGGGAATTCGGCAATTCGAACATTTGGAATTCGGATATTTGGAATTCAGCAATTCGAACATTTGGAATTCGGATATTCGAAGATTCGTAATTTGAAAATTCAAAAATCCGAAAATTCGAAAATGTGGATTTTCGAATTTATGAATTTTCGAATTTATGAATTCTGAATTTTCGAATTTACCATGTGCCATGTCACACTAGTAGAATTTTTGTTTAAAAATTTTTGTTTAAAGAATGTTTGTTCAATTTTCGAATCATTACAGTAGGGTCAAAGCAATATTTATTTTTGAGTGCAGTGACAAGAAAAAGGGCAAAATGGGAAATCTTTTTTAAACAAACAAATTCTAATGCTGCGTACACACGATCGATTTTCTCGATGGTGAAAACACCGTTGAGAAAATCGACGGGAAAAACGAGGGAACAGCTTTGTTCCCTACACACGTCCGTTTTTCCCGACATTTTTTTTTTGGTCGAGAAAAACGACCGTGTGTGGGCTCCCTGGCAGTGTTTTCCTATGGGAAAACTGCCGCGGAAAAAAACGACGGGAATCACAACGAGAAATTAGAGCATGTTCTAATTTTTCTCGTCGTGATTAATGCCGTTTTTCTCGTCGGGGAAAAATGACCAAAAGCCCACGCACGGGCGTTTTTCTCGTCAAAGAGAAAAAATTTTCTTTTTCCAGACGAGAAAAATGGTCGTGTGTACGCGGCATTACAGTGTATGTGGTTTTCATTTGGGAAATTATTACATGGATAAAAGCAGGGGTGGGCAGTTTATTTTTCCATGGGGTTACGTGAGAAAATGGGACTGTTTTAGAGGGCCTAACTTAATTCTGCTAAATATTCATTTTGGACCTAGGAAGGTCCATAAGTAAACATATAGAAAGCAAACACCTGGCACTAGTAATAATAGATACATTGGGGTTGATTTACCAAAACTGGAGAGTGCAAAATCTGGGTCAGCTGTGCATAGAAACCAATCAGCTCTAATTGAACACGCTGAAATTAGAAGCTGATAGGCTATCATGCACAGCTGCACCAGATTTTAAGTTTGCCAGTTTTAGTAAATCTCCCCCATTGACTCATGAAATACCTCTTTCAGATTAGCAGTTGGGAGTGGTAAAAACAGACAGCGAAGCCTTGTTTTTTTCACCCCCTCGTGACCCCCCCCCCCTGACCTGTAAAATAACAGCTAGATGGAACTGTTTACTTTGGCCAATCATGGCTCTCTCAGCAGATCGCGCTGTGATTGGCCAAAGCATGCAGGTCAGGTTTTGGCCAATCAGCAGCCGTAAATGCACTGCGATCTCGCAGTGCATTATGGGGCGCTCCGCAGCACTCGAATTTGCCGCTAATGCCCCATATGTTCAGTTCGTTTGTGGACAAACGAACCCCCGATGTTTCGACCATCCCTACTCCTCACTCTCTCCCTCCAGTTCTTGCATCATGCATGCTCTCCACACGGACATCTGTCAACATACTGCTCTGAGCAAGCTGACAGGCTCAGAGAGGCATGCTGACAGTGGAGTTCTTAGCAGTGTTTACAAATGTAGTCAGCCCCCTACTGTAGCCTCTCAACTAATGACTTGCTACCAGTGGCGTACTAAAGGGGGGGCGGGGGGCGTGCCGCACCAGATGCCACACACTGGGGGGTGTCAGGACAGCACCCCCCCCCCCTCCGCGAATGAAAGGAGACAGCGCCGCCGCCGCGGGTTTAACAGCGGTATCGCGCAGTGACAGGAAGACATGGAGTGCCCGAGCAGGTAGTGGCTTTGCAGGGGGGAGCAGCACCCGAGCTGCACCAGAGCCAGTCAGCACATCTGGGACCGGCACAACGATCCCCTTCTCTCACGGCTCTGATCAGTCTGGGGGAGCGGCTTTCAGCCTAGCAGAGTGAAGCCTCCTCCCCCTCCTTTATGTCTATACAATGCTGTGCATGCAGGAAGAGGGGGAGGCGGCTTCACTCTGCCCGGCTGACAGCCTCTGCCCGAGACTGATCAGAGACGTGACCATGGAGAGAAGGGGATCGTTGCGCCGGTCCCAGATGTGCCGACTGGCTCAGGTGCGGCTCACACCCCCCCTCCCTGCAAAGCCACTACCTCGGGCTCTCTGTCTGTGGTGTGTGTTCTGAGGTACATTATGGGTCTGAAGGGGGGGTCTACACTGTAGGGGGGTCTGTATTGTAGGGGGGGTCTGTATTGTTAGGGAGGTCTGTGCACTGTAAGGGGGTCTGTACTTCTGGGGGGGTCTGCCCTGTAGCGGGGGTCTGCCCTGTAGCGGGGGTCTGCCCTGTAGCGGGGGTCTGCCCTGTAGGGGGGCCTGTACTGTAGCAGGGGTCTGCACTGTAGGGGGGCCTGTACTGTAGCGGGGGTCTGTGCACTGTAGGGGGCCTGTACTGTAGCAGGGGTCTGTGCACTGTAGGGGGGCCTGTACTGTAGCAGGGGTCTGTGCACTGTAGGGGGGTCTGCACTGTAGCGGGGGGTCTGTACTGTAGCGGGGGTCTGTACTGTAGCGGGGGTCTGTACTGTAGGTGGTTCTGTACTGTAGGGGGTCTGCACTGTAGGGGGGTCTGCACTGTAGGGGGGTCTGTGTAACATGCAGGGGGTCCAGAACTGTTAAGGGGGGTGTCTGTGTAACATACAGGCATCTAGAGGTGCAGTGTACTGTGTAATGTAAAGGGGTCCAGAGCTGTGGGGTGCTGTGTAATGTAAAGGGGTCTAGAAGTGCAGGATGCTGTGTAATGTAAAGGGGTCCAGAGGTGCAAGGTGCCATGTAATGTAAAGGGGCCCAGAGTTACAAGGGCTGTGTAATGTAAAGGGGTGCAGGGTGCTGTGTAATGTAAAGGGGTCCAGAGTTACAAGGGCTGTTTAATGTAAAGGGGTGCAGGGTGCTGTGTAATGTAAAGGGGTCCAGAGGTACAAGGGCTGTGTAATGTAAAGGGGTCCAGAGGTACAAGGGCTGTGTAATGTAAAGGGGTCCAGAGGTACAAGGGCTGTGTAATGTAAAGGGGTCCAGAGGTGCAGGGTGCTGTGTAATGTAAAGGGGCCCAAAGGTACAAGAGTTGTGTAATGTAAAGGGGTCCAGAGGTGCAGTGTAATGTAAAGGGGTCCAGAGGTGCAGGGTGCTGTGTAATATAAAGGGGTCCAGAGGTACAAGGGCTGTGTAATGTAAAGGGGTCCAGAGGTGCAGGGTGCAGTGTAATCTAAAGGGGTACAGAGGTGCAGTGTAATGTAAAGGGGTCCAGAGGTGCAGGGTGCTGTGTAATGTAAAGGGGTCCACAGGTACAAGGGCTGTGTAATGTAAAGGGGTCCAGAGGTGCAGGGTGCAGTGTAATGTAAAGGGGTCCAGAGGTGCAGGGTGCTGTGTAATGTAAAGGAGCCCAGAAGTACAAGGGCTGTGTAATGAAAGGGGTCCAGAGGTGCAGTGTAATGTAAAGGGGTCCAGAGGTGCAGGGTGCTGTGTAATGTAAAGGGGTCCACAGGTACAAGGGCTGTGTAATGTAAAGGGGTCCAGAGGTGCAGGGTGCAGTGTAATGTAAAGGGGTCCAGAGGTGCAGGGTGCTGTGTAATGTAAAGGAGCCCAGAAGTACAAGGGCTGTGTAATGAAAGGGGTCCAGAGGTGCAGTGTAATGTAAAGGGGTCCAGAGGTGCAGGGTGCTGTGTAATATAAAGGGGTCCAGAGGTACAAGGGCTGTGTAATATAAAGGGGTCCAGAGGTGCAGGGTGCTGTGTAATGTAAAGGGGTACAGAGGTGCAGTGTAATGTAAAGGGTTCCAGAGATGCAGGGTGCTGTGTAATGTAAAGGGGTCCAGAGGTACAAGGGCTGTGTAATGTAAAGGGGTCCAGAGATGCAGTTGTGGAGAGGGGGTATACAGAATTGACAAAAAGATATTGAAGTATGCAGGGGGCACAGTGTTTTTTTTTTTACATTTTAAGGTGGGGGGTGCCAGATATAGGATCCGCCCCGGGTGCCAAATGCTCTAGGTACGCCCCTGCTTGCTACAAAGTTGCAGTATTACATTCTGATCACTGGAGCAGAGGTGACAGAGGAAAGGCTTCCTCTTGTCTGAAGCAGACAGATAGCATCTCAGGCCTCAGCATAGGACACTGGAGTAGAGCTGAAGAATTATTATATTTTTTAATAAAATGTACAAAAACTATACCATTGCTATATGCATGTAGCACACTCCTACATTGGCTGTGAGGTAAATGTAATACTGTATGAAGCTTCTGCTGCAGCCACAGGAGACAGATTTGCTTGATTTGGTCTTCTCTGGACTCCACAGGCTGGGAGTTTGATTGCCTCCCCCTGACTCCAGGGGAAGCTTCTGGTGATTAGGGAGGGAGGATGCAAATACCTGCCATGAATATTTAGTAGGGCCTATCCAATCCCTGGCGAGATTTGCCAAGATAATGGCTTGATTCCTGTTAAATAGGCTGGAGTCCAAAAGGTAGGGCTTGTTTCCCCTGTGAGGAAATGGATCTGTGAGCTCCAGAGACTACTTGCCTGGGAGCACTCCAGGGCTGGATGCTGGACTTCTCCTTTGAGGGTCATGCCTATGGACTGTGTGTGCTTTGGGCCCTCATGAGTAAAGCCTTCTCTCTTAAGCTGCAGTTTTCTTGGCCTCGAGCATTGAAACATGGACTACCTCAGACTTCCACCATTTGGTACATGGTTCTCAGTAGGGTTGCACTGAATACCGATACTAGTATCAGTTCCGATACCAAGCATTTGCACAAATACTTGCAAATGCTCCTATACTTGACCTGATACCTGCATCCTCAGCGTTGCAGGGGCGGGCCGAGCAGCCTCACAGATGATCAGTGCGGGCAGATACAAGCACCAATCTCCCTGTATAACTTTTAATAAAGCAGCTGACAGCCGCTTCTCCTCTTATCTGTTCCGCGGCCTTCAGCTGCTTTATTAAAAGGTATACAGGGAGATTGGTGCTTGTAACTGCCCGCACTGATCATCTCGACTGTCCCCTGTGTCCTCCTGCAGCTCCCCGGGTCCTCCTTCAGGTCCTCCACTGGCTCCCTGGGTCTGCTGTGGTCTCCCCCCTGTGTCCTCCTGCCGCTCCCCAGGTCCTCCCCCGGGTCCTCCGCCGGCTCCTCTGGTCTGCTCTGTGCTCCTCCGGTCCCCCCTCCTCCTGGATCTGTTAGGATGGAGAGCGGAGGAAGGAGCTGGTAAATCTGTCATTTACCGGCTCCTTCCTTTTCTGAATGCACTCACTCTGTGCATTCATAACTGAGCATCGTAAGGAGCCTCTGTCTCCTGTCCATTCATCTTCAATGCAGCTGAGGCTACAGAGGAAGGGATTGGGGAATCTGTGTCCTCAGTCCCTTTCCCTGTTTCAAAGGGGAGTTGTCAGGGGTCTGTTCAGACCCCCGATATCTCACTAAAAGCCCCCCCCCCCCCAACAGGACTGATAAAAAAAAAAATTGTAGTAATTTTTTTTTTTTTAAAGGTTAAATTGTAAAATTAAAAACATAAAATAAAAAAGCACTGACACCAACCCCCCCCCCTCCCCCCAAAGGAGGACATTGTAAAAAAAACTAAGAAAAATTGTAAAAACTAAGAAAAACAAATTGTAAAAAAATAAAATAAAAAACTACTGAAACAGTCCACCACGCCTCATCAGTCTGGTCAATATTACTATCGCACACGTTCCCGGCAAATATGGCTCTTAAAATGGTGGGTGCTGCCACGATTACCAGTTGGGTCCTGGAAACATCAAGCAAGCAAGCGTACATATTCGCCAGCACATCATGGATCGACAACTTCCGTCCAAAGGTTTCTTTAATAAAAGAGATCACATCACAAAGGAAAAGTGCAAGGTTTCGGAGCCACGCAGGGCCCCTTCGTCAGGCATGTGAAGACGAAGGGGCCCTGCGTGGCTTCAAAACGTTGCACTTTTCCTTTGTGATGTGATCTCTTTCATTAAAGAAACCTTTGGACGAAAGTTGTCGATCCATGATGTGCTTGCGAATATGTACGCTCACGCCTCATCAGTGCCACCTATTAGTGCCCATCAGTGCTGCATATTAGTGCCATTGCCACATGATATTAAAAAAAAAAGTATCAGTAATCTGTATCGGCGAGTACTTGAAAAAAAATTTTTAGTATTTATACTCAGGCCTCGTACACACGACCGATTTTCTCGTCCAAAACAGTCAAAAGTGCCGCGAGAGTTTTTTTGTCTAGAAAAACGTTCGTGTGTATGGTTTTACGACGAGAAACTTGACGAGAATCTCGACGAGAAAATAGAGAACCTGCTCTCTATTTTCTCGTCAGGATTCCAGATTTCCTGTTTTTGGCCTGTTTTCCTGTTTTGTGACGAGAAAATGGTTCGTGTGTATGCTTTTACGACTCTTCCAAAAGCGCGCATGCTCACAAGCAACTATGAGACGGGAGCGCATCTTCTGGTAAAACAAGCCTTCATAATGGAGAGAGCACATTCGTCACGCTCATAAATATTTCATCGTTTAAATGTTCTGCATTGAATTCTTCGTTAGAATGTTACATTAATCAAAACGAGAGACCTTCTTTTGCTGCTGATATTCACAGAGTTCTGCCTTATTTTTAACCTTTTTCATGCTGCTCTTTATAAGATTTATGTGTATTATATCGTGCAAGTTTTTAGGAATAATTTAAATGGTTAGATTTTTCAAAATGATGTTAATTATAATTTCTCAATGTTTTGATAGCGATCTCCCATTTAATTTTCTAATCTATATTTTTAAAATTTCACACCATGTTTTTGAGCTAATCAGATTTAGTTATTCTTTTGGGGGGGTGATATCTGTGCCTTTTATTGTCAGTCAAATGTATCTGCTTACTCCAAAGCTTGTTTTTTTTTATTTAAAAATACACATAGTCAAGTATGAACTTAAACAAAAAACACATTTATTCATGTTTATAAATTAAATAAAGAGAAGGCAGCGCTGGAGAAGCTGCTGCCATTTGTGCATCCCAGGGACCCCAGAGCACACAGCAACCCTGTGTGGACACTAAAATTGGGAGCTTGAGAAGGCCCACATTTCAGAACACAATCTGATGCTGGCCTCCCAGAGGTCAGGAACAGCAGCAGGTGAGATATATGTCCCAAGTGTGTGGTACTACAACAGGCTGCCTTCTGTCCGACCAGTGCGACCACAATGAAGCAAGGCCATCACTTCCTCTTCTTCCTGGCAACCTTTCCTGCAGCCTTTCCTGCAGCCTTTCCTGCAGCCTTCCTTCTTCGTTTAGCTGGAGGCTGGCCCACTGGAGGGGTACTCCTGTCAGGAGGAGGAGGTGGAGGTGTAGCAGAAGGGGGTGGGGCAGAAGAAGAAGGTGGAGGTGTAGCAGAAGGGGGTGGGGCAGAAGGTGGAGGTGTAGCAGAAGAGGGTGGGGCAGAAGGTGGAGGTGTAGCAGAAGGGGGTGGGGCAGAAGGTGGAGGTGTAGCAGAAGGGGGTGGGGCAGAAGGTGGAGGTGTAGCAGAAGGGGGTGGGGCAGAAGGTGGAGGTGTAGCAGAAGGGGGTGGGGCAGAAGGTGGAGGTGTAGCAGAAGGGGGTGGGGCAGAAGGTGGAGGTGTAGCAGAAGGGGGTGGAGGTGGAGGTTGAGGTTGGGTCAGTTGGGCCACCTCACATATGGCGGTATTGGGGGTAATTTGCTCCATCACCCCCTTGTTGAGCAAGGTGATGAGCAGGGGTTCGCATAGGAGGCGTTGCTCCATGCTCATCACCTTGAACTTAGCCTCCACTAGGCCGGCAATGGCCTCCAGGGGATGTGGGCTCCTTGAGGGTGGCATGGGCCTCTTTAATAAGGGCCATTGCTGCCTCACTGGTGGTCCTGTCCCTCCTGCCTCTTTTGTGAAGCCTGATGGGAGGCACCTGGGATCTGGTGCTTCTCCTTTGCCCTGCCACCTCCTGTCTGCCACTGGGCCCTGCCACCTCCTGGCTGCCACTGGGCCCTGCCACCTCCTGGCTGGTACTGGGCCCTGCCACCTCCTGGCTGCCACTGGGCCCTTCCTCCTCCTGCCTGACAGTTTCCAGACCCTCCTCCTGGCTGATTTCATCCTGTGTATGAAAAAGAAACATAGTTTAATATGTTGGTTTAATCTTTGCATCAAACTTTGTAATCCTGATGGAAGCAATTAGAATGTAAATGCATAAATCCTTGCTTTAAATTTACCACTACATCAGCTTGACTATTTACCACACAATTAAGTGCAGAATAATGTCTACAGATCATGATTTCACTTGTGGAATACAAAATAATGTATGTTTCTCATCCTGACATATTTGGGAAACATTAATTTTATCCCACTACATTTTCAGTTAATACTATACCTGGCTCCAGATGGCCAAATCAGGATCATCCAGGATGGCTGCCTCCTCTTGCTCCAGAGAAGGCTCAGGTTGGCTGCAGGGAAGTCTGGGGGGAAGAGGGGAGAGTGATGGCCTTGTCTCAATGTGGTCATCCAGGAAGGACATCCTGCTGTAGTACCACAAAACCGGGACATAAACATCATCTGCTGCTGCTCCTGACCTCTGAGAAGCCAGCACCTTAGAGCGTTCAGTCCTGTAGGTACCTCTCAAGCTCCCAATTTTAGTGTCCACTTGTTTTGCTGTGGCTGTGGGCACCTTGGTATGCACAAATGGGAGCAGCTTCTCCAGCGCTGCTTTTCTCACCCCTTTTTTTTTATGGATGGGGTTTTTGGTCTCCCACAGAGCCGGCAGCTCCCTTACCCGGTCAATAAATTCCGCCAGGAACTCTTTGTCGCTAATAAAGACATTCATATTGTATCTGCAAGTAAAATAAATTATATTTAAATAATGTGAGGCAAACAGTCTAACCTCCTTCACATCCTAGTCACCATATATATCCTCCACCAATCTCAAGACAGTATAGGCCAACAATTTTTACAAGTCTCACAAAATCGCATACCTTCGTTCGCACGTCCGTCACTTGAACTCCTCTCTCCGCACACCGAACGTACTATAGTCACATGTGTGTTTGCTATATACACACCACGCATGCGTCCAAATTCGAACACGTCGCTCCGCACACGTCGCCCGCCCATGACGTTCTAACTAACATCTTTTCCCCGCCCCTTCTCTTTCGGCGCGCAGACAGATATGGCGGAGTTACAGCAGGTGTCTGATAATTCCGCAACTAGCGAAGAGACAAGCCCGGAGACCGAGGACACGTCACGATCAAGGAGGAGATTCAAGGCATCGAATATGTCTTTTGCGGAGATGGCGGAGATGGTGGACATCTTGGTCAAGGCTGATTATGATGCCAAGCATGGGCCGTATATCAAACCAAATAGAAGGAAGGCCAAAATCCTCACTAAAGTTGTGAAGAGTCTGAGGGCGAAGTTCGGGGTGAAACGCTCAAATGAGCAGCTCAGAAAGAGGTGGTCAGACCTCAAACTGAGGGAGCCAGACCAGTTGAGGATCATAAAGAGGATGCTCGCTAAAAGTAAGTAAAATGACGACCTTTCTGCTATTAATCTTTTTAGAAACTGTCATTTTTTTTTTTTTTTTAGCATATTGTACTCCCTTCCAAAATGTAATATTTTGAACTAGGTTGGGCACAGTAATCGTACGTTACCGACACTTCGTTCGGCCACTATCCGCGGTTTTGGCTTATTTAAGACCCCCAAAAGTAATTAGACATCTGCCATTTTTGACCAAGTATTGTGGATAATTTTTAAGTCTAGATGATGTGTTTGTAAGGAGAATGAAATGCAAACTTTAATCAGTGTAAAGGAGAGGACACTCAGCAGCTGCTTCCACATCTGTACTTTGGAGCACTATAGTGTGGGCCACCAGACCCGCCTTTTTTGGGTGTCCCACACAGGTGCATCAGAGTTTATTTGTGGTGCCTCCATGTCCAAAAAATGACATCCAAATGTGAATACTAAACATATTTGGGGTCATAAATAATGCATTTTTCTTTAAATTCCGCACAAACACACACTTGTACCCCACTTCCAAACAATTTAGCCTGTTTTAAGTTTAACAATGAGATTTTTACAGTGTGATAAATAGACCTTTGGTTTTATTCTCATAGGGGAGAGAAGCCTGGGAGGAGGACACTCCAGGGAGCACATGCACCCCACAACTTCCAAGCAACCCCAAACTCCCAAAGATCCACAACCGAAAGATGTGCAGGAAGTTGAGGTGGAGGAAGGAGAAGTGCAGGAAGGAGAGGTGGATGACGTTGTGGATCTGGTCACCACAACAGGTCAGTATCTGACACCACAGCTTAAGGTAAGCGAGGTAGGCCTGCAGAGTTTGATTAATTTTTTTTTATGGTTTTTAGGGGATGGAAATGTTGTGAAGGATAGCACACCGTTCTCTGCTGACAGTGCCCTCCGCCTCATCCAGCAAGTGATGGAATGTAGCACGGAACTGGACCTAATTAAACAAAGAATCCATGTGATGGAACAAACATTTAAAGACATTCTCGATGTTTTGGGGAGAATTCAATAAGCCATCCAAACACATTTGTTGTTACATGTTTGTTTTTATATTTTTTCTAATTTTTTAAGTAACAAAACAGCCAAAAATTGAATATGCACACAGTGTGTGAACATGTGCTATCTGCCATCAGGGGATATCCATGTACGTCTTTTGTGGGTGCAACCCCTTCCTCGTATCAAAAGTCGGTGAACTGAGGAAGGGGATGCACCCCCAAAACACGTCCATTGATCACCCCTGATGGCAGATAGCACATGTTGACAATAGGGATCAGGATTGTAAACTTCCTATTTGCAAAAAAGTAAAAATGTGTGCATATTGAATTTTTGGCTGGGCAAGGGGTGGCAGGACCCCATATTAGGACGGGCACATAGAGACATAGTTTGTGTAACTGAATGTCTCAGATTGCTCAGAGGTATCCAATGTTGTCATTTTAGAAATGCAAGTGGTATTTTTGTATTTTCATAAGCCAAAATTTGCCGGGTTGTGGCCAGGCCAACCCCAAAGTAAAACAAAACAAAACAAAAAAAAGTGCAGAGTAAAATATTTGACCACAAACAACGTGTAGCTTCTTTTTATAATACTCTCTAAGCTTATTTGGTTCTTTTGTAAGGTAACATAGTGAAATTGGTTGTTATTTACTAAAGTAAAATACACTTGCCACTACAAATGCACAAAGACAAACTAGGAGACAGGAAAGAACAAATAATTAAAGGTTTAAACAAGATTTTTATTGGGATACTTAGACATAGGCTGGCATAGGAATTGCCCCCCTACCCGTGAAATACTCCATGTATTTGTCACGAACCACACGGGCATTTTGGGGGGGCAAGCCAAGACGGGCAGATTCCAGGCCCGGAAGGGGATTTGCAGGGGAAAGTCCAGCCTCTGGCAAAACTGAGGCCATATAGGAATGTGATTTTTGGCTCAGAAAGTTGTGTAGCACACAGCAGCATAACACTACATAGTTTATTTTGTAGTCCGCCAAGTGGATGGAAGTCATAAAAAGGCGGAACCGGCTGGCCATTATGCCGAAGGCATTTTCAACGACTCTTCGGGCCCTGGCCAGCCGGTAATTGAACACACTCTTCTCTGGGGTCAGGGTCCTCTGTGGAAATGGCCTCATAAGATGCCGTCCGAGTCCGAAGGCTTCATCAGCCAAGAAAACAAAGGGGAGTCCTTCAATATTCCCTGCATCCGGTGGCAATGCAAGGTCGTCACTCTGGAGACGGAGGGCAAACTCCGTCTGGATGAAGGATCCCCCATCGGACATCCGGCCATTCTTCCCTACATCAACATAGAGGAATTCATACCGTGCTGACACCACCGCCATCAGCACAATGCTATGAAACCCCTTGTAATTGTAGTAGTAGGATCCAGAACGGGGTGGCGGCACGATGCGGACGTGCTTCCCGTCTATGGCACCACCGCAGTTGGGGAAGTCCCACCGCGTGGCAAACTCCAATGCCACAGTCTGCCATTCCTGTGGCGTGGAAGGAAGCTGTGGAGTGAAACAAGATGAAATAATATTAGAAAAACAAAGGCATACATTACAAGGAAATTCTATCCCAAAAAATTAGAGACCAACATCAATCAAATTATACGTTTATTAAGGTGTGTAAAAAAAGTATAATGGAAGGCTCATTTATCATATTCATCACCCCCTCTGATGGGCCATTACTAAATTATTTTGGGGGGGGGGAGATGTGTTTGGCCAAAGGATAGCATTGCAGTGGCGGTGCGTCCAGAGTGGGCGCTGGAGCACTGTCCCCTCTCTCCTGTGCCCATCACTCAGAACAATACATAGGTTCATGCGTTGCATGAACCCATGTATTGTCTATGCCGCCCACTATTCAGGTGGATGGCCTCTTGTAAAGCGACCGACATATGAATAATTGCGTCATTTAGGGGGTTAAAATTGCAGAGCAGAAACAGGTATTAAAAAAGTCTTGCAAATTACAACCTGAGGGATGTAATTGGCTTCCTCAAAGAAAAATCGGGGACGCAAGGAGGGGGGCATTCCTTGTGTAAACACTGACAGGCTGCTCTGGCAATCATGTTCACCAAGTCTGTTTAATGGTAACATGATTGGCTGATGCAACATGAAGGGAAGGAGAAGACATCAAGGACAGAAGAAGGATGGCGCTGACCACAAGAAGGTAAGTGCAGGGCTGGGGGGAAACTGGCTGCATTAGAGGGGACTAAATGGCTGCATTGGAGGGGACAACTGGGGGCGTTTATTAGGCAACAGAGCAAAAAAGGAGGAAGTTTATTTCCGAAATTGGGGTTGGAACCCCCCAACATTTGGAGCAACAGGCGCCCCTGCTGGAAAAGTTAGTGAGGGGAAATATTTAGGGAGGAAAAAAAAGGGGCAATCTAAAGCTTCCAACATGCATGGGGACAAAGGGGACATTCTCAGCATATTACAATCATGGTAATTAGGGAAGGATGAAAGAAATACAATACATTAGCATACATGTAATACATAAAATGTGATGTTAAGGGAGAAAACTTACCCTAATATAGTCCTCCTGCAGGACTTGTATAATAGCAGAACAGGTGTCTGGGATTATGAGGCCCAGAGCCTGGGGGGAGATGCCTGTGGTGAACTTCAAGTCCTGAAGACTTCTCCCTGTCGCCAGGTAACGCAACGTGGCGATGAGCCTCTGCTCAGCACTGATGGCTTCCCGCATAACGGTGTCCTTCCTGGTAATATAGGGGGACACCAAAGCCAACAGTTCCTGAAAAACGGGGTCAGACATCCTCAGAAAATTCCTGTAGTCCTCAGGATTATTCTCGACGATCTCCCGCAGCAGAGGCATGTGGCAGAATTGGTCCCGCTGGAGCAACCAATTCTTGGTCCATGAACTCCTCCTCACACCATTCATGGACTGGTCTTGGTCCAAAACAAGCAGACCAACACCAAGCGCACGCACAGCACGAACTCGACGACGAGAACGTCCAGGCGACATGGCTAGGAAACGGTCGTCTAATCAGAACGTACAGAACAGAACGCACTTTAGAACAGCAAGGCCTATGAATAACGAACTGAAATTCAGAAACGAACAGGCAATAACGCACTGTAAAACAGATACGACCTGCCTAGACGCCCTGAAAGTCAAGATACGAACCCACAAGCACAAACTGAACGGCAGAAAACGATCTGAAAAGTACGAAGACTGAAAAGCGCGAATCGTCTCTTCCCAAACTTTTACTTCACACGCGGTAACACGAGATCAGCAAAAGCAGCCCAAGGGGTGGCGCCAAGAAAAAAGATCTTCCCCTTTATAGTGCCGTCGTACGTGCTGGACGTGAGCGCAGAGAACCACGAGGAAATTGGAAAATGACAGTGTGTACGCATAGAAAGCTTGACGAGAAAATCGACAAGCTTAACAAGAATCTCGTCGAAAAAAACGACGTGTTTTTTACGACGAGAAAATCGGTCGTGTGTACGAGGCCTCAGTCTTAAAAAAGTGGTCTCGGTGCAACCCTAGTTCTCAGTTGTGCACATAGACTGTCCTAGCTGATAATCATCCCCCTGGGAATTACTAGTGCTACTATCAAGATAGAAGTGTTCTCCATTAGCAATCTGCTTAATTTAGGTGTATCCTGCATCACTCCCAGATCCCCTCCCAAGTTCTAATAGCAATAAATCTACAAAAAGACACCCCTAGACTGTTTACTGAGGCAGAGTGGATGTATTACTGCTGTGCGCCTGGCTGCCCTGCACTTATTAGAGAAGGAACCTGTTCTAAAATCCAGCGGCCCCTCTTAGGGGTATCACTACATGCAGTTGTAGCGGCCTCACCCGCTTTCTCCCTTCTTCTTTTACGGCTGACTTACTCGTCTAGGGGAACCAGGGAGAAGGGTGAGGTGCACCACCAGCGCGCACCTCGAGTATGTGTAGAGGTTTGAGCTAAAATCTTTACCTTCGGGTCTGTGTCCCGGTCCGGAGCTTCCACTTCTCCGCTTGCAGGTGGATAGATGAATGTAGAACACTTTGCTCCCAGAAAAGTAAGCCCACACCAGGTGACAGTACAACTTCTATATTTATTTCCGCAGAGATAAATATGCCTCTTTGCAAGCAGACAGGTTGATACAAACACAACTTGGTGGGGAGAGGGTTCAGACACAATCCTTTCGGATTAGAGAAGCTGTTAGGAGTTCACAACAACTTTTGGCGCACGGTCGCTGCCACCGACTGTGAGGTTGGTCCCTGCCACAGACCGGGTGAACGATGAGGTCCCTGCCACAGACCTTTGGATAGGTCTCTGCCACCGACCTGATCATAGTTGGGTCTCTGCAAAGAACATAGAACGTGGACTACCTTCTAATGACTGCCCCTGTTAGAGACGGTCCTGTCCGGACGGTCCCCAGAGGCCTGCACTGTCACCAGCCAATGCTGCGCTGGATCTTCAGGCCAGGTCACCTCCCTGGTTCTCCTCGCCCAAGACTCGGGTCCCCTCACTCAGGGGGCCCCTAGGTATCTTCTCCCATGCGGGACCCAGTCGAAGGTACTGGGCCCCAGGCCTTTGCTAGTACCTCACCCCAGGCTTAAGGTGCCTGGGATGGAACTCAAACTTCCCCAGGCCGAGGGCACCCAGGCGCAGACTAACAGGACAGCAGCCCCCAGGCTGAAGGTGCCTGGGGCTCGGACCTTGTGCGCAAGATGTCCGCTCCTTTATACCCTCTCCCAGCAGGCACAGCGAGTTCCCCGCCCCACTGTACTACTGCCGCAAGAGGACACAAAGGGCACGGCCCTACAATGATGGTTCAACCCCAGCCCAAGGCGACAGCGCCACCCAGGGGCCGCAGGGAACTGAACACCATTATTATCTTCCACGGACCAAAATGGCCATAAATCCCTAATAATTAGTGCATCTGGGCCATGCTACCGCCCAGACACTCCCCCTAAATGTTGACACCCGCTACACAGTCTATAAAACATATAGTTTCATGTCAACAATTTATTCATGCAGACTTGTAACGTTTCTGAAAGGTCCACTTTAACTACTTGCCACCTGCGCTATAGCCGAAAGACGGCTACAGCACGGGCCTTATTTGCCGTGAGGGCGTCCATGGACGTCCTCCCGAGCAAGCGCTGTCTGCACGTCTCTGCGGGTCTATAAAACTCGGCTGATCAGAGTAAGAGGTCGATCCCGGCCCCTTACTACGTGATCAGCTGTCAGCCAATGACAGCTGATAACGTGATGTAAACAGAAGATCGGTAATTTGTATTTTTTTTCCCCTCAGTGAGGGAAAAAAAAGCCGATCACCGGATTCTGTCAGAGGGTCACCGGTCCCTCACACAGAGAGCTGCATTTTCTGTGCCCACCGTGCCACCTACCAGTGCCACCTATCAGTATCCACCAGTGCCACCTACCAGTGCCCACAGTGCCACCTACCAGTGCCCACAGTGCCACCCATCAATGCCCACCAGTGCTCCTATTTAATGCCCATCAGTGTCTCATAATCAGTGCCACAGACCAGTGCTGCCTATCAGTGTCACCTACCAGTGCCCATCTGTGCCACCCATCAGTGATCATCAGTGCCACCTATCAGTGCTGCTTATCAGTACCCATCAGTGCCACCTATCAGTGCCCTTCAGTGCCACCCATTAGTGCCAACCATCAGTGCCACCTCTCAGTGCCCCCTATCAGTGCAGCCTCAACAGTGCCCATTACTGCCACCTTATCAGTGCCTATCAGTGCCGCCTATCAGTGCCCATCAGTGCAGCCTATCAGTGCCCATCAGTGCACATCATGAAGGAGAAAAATTACCTGTTTTAAAAATGTTATAACAAATTATGACAGTTTTTGGTTTTCAAAAATTTCGGTCCTTTTTCGTTTTATTTAGCAAAAAAAAACAACCCAGGAGCAATTAAATACCACCAAAAGAAAGTTCTATTTGTGTGAAAAAAAATGATAAAAATGTCATTTGGGTACAGTGTAGCACTTGTCATTCAAAGAGTGACAGCGCTGAAAGCTGAAAATTGGTCTGGGCAGGAGGAGGGTTTAAGTGGTAAGCAAGTGGTTAAAGTGTTCTAGGAAAAAAAATATTTGTGTGCAAACAGTTCTGGCATGAATTTTATTGACCTACTTTCGATGTGCATCAGTTAACAAAAACCCCTAAATGTTATTTTGATTACTCACAGCAGGCTCCGACTGCAAATTTCTGACCAGATGGATGCAAGAGGAGGTACTTTTTTTTTTTTTTTTTTGCTTCACTTTTGTGTAATGTACACTTCATGCTACAACACTTCTGCTCTGGTGATAGATGTATCCTGTTATTGAAAAAGAGGATTTCAGTAAGAGCAGATGCAGATAGCTGTGCTGGAGCACAAGGCACAATGGCTTCACGGGAGTTGTACACTTTTGTCATCCTCTTCACTCTTTTTAGCATCTCTAATGCTTCCTGCCGTAAAGGTAACTATTGATCTAATAATGTTGTGTATTTTTGTGTAAAGATATAGAGGGAAAGTCTGAAGGGGAAATAGTACAACAGAATTCCCCATCCATCTAACACAACGTGGATGGACGTATCTCCCTCTATGGCTATTGTATTTTGACAGCCTTTTTTTTTACTTTTTATACACCAATTTGTAATTGTGTGATTTCTATTGCTGCAACAAAGTCCCATGGCAGATATCTTTTGTCTATTGTATTTTGACAGCCAGCCCTGCCAACCGTCAAAATACCTAAACAGTGCCTGCATACGATTGAATGCAGATACTATTCGGCCAACCTAAATGGGTTGGTGATGATCTCTGAGGAGTTTACTCATTGTGAGTGAATCAGACCAAAAGTGCATACTCAGAGCATCAGTGGCTGGATATGGTAAGTCTAATGCCGCGTACACACGATCGTGATTCACGGCGGTGAAAACACCGCCGTGAATCACGACAGGAAAAATGAGGGAACTGCTTGTTCCCCCACACATGGGAAAACTGCCGCGGAAAAAAATTACAGGAATCACGACGAGAAAAATTAGAGCATGTTCTAATTTTTCTCGTCGTGATTAATGACGTTTTTCCCGTCGGGGAAAAATGACAAAAAGCCCACACATGTTCGTTTTTCTCGTCCAAAGGAAAAAATGTAATTTTTCCAGACGGGAAAAATGATCGTGTGTACGCGGCATAAGGTATTTCTGATTTATTTTTTATTTTTTTCGTTTAGTGACTTGTTTTAATGTTGGTATTGTAGCTGTTGCTATTGGTGGTTACTTACTAGGTGTTGCTGGTACAGGGCTAATTGTTTACACTGTATAGTGGTCACAATACAAATTGGATGTAGAGTTTGAGTAGTCGGAGTTTATGGAAAACTTTTAACACAATTGCCTTTAGAACTGCTGAATGGATTAAACTGCTTTGGGCTTTCCACACGACTCAAATTTCCACGCTGAACAAGAGAATTCATACCTTGTATGGCCAGCTTTACAATCAGGCTTCAAGCCAACCCCCCTTATTTTTCTCAGCGAGTTTACCTTGAGGTTCGCATTTTTTCCTTTGCACATTTTTTTTGGTTCAATATGGTTTTATTTACCAGATAGAGAACAGTAAAGCTGGCTATACACTAATAGATTGTTGAGTGATATGAAAAATCTCATCACATTAATAATTGATTTTGGGACTAGTGGACTTTTACAGAATGCAAACCACATGCACGGTTATGCCGCGTACACACGATCGGAATTTCCGACAACAAATGTTCGATGTGAGCTTTTGGTCGGATATTCCGACCGTGTGTAGGGTCCATCGGACATTTGCTGTCGGAATTTCCGACAACAAATGATTGAGAGCTGGTTCTCAATTTTTCCGACAACAAAAGTTCTTGTTGGGAATTCCGACCGTGTGTATCCAATTCCGACGCACAAAAATCCTACGCATGCTCGGAATCAATTCGACGCATGCTCGGAATCATTGAACTTAATTTTTCTCTGCTCATTGTAGTGTTGTACGTCACCGCGTTCTTGGCAATCAGAATTTCCGACAACATTTGTGTGACCGTGTGTATGCAAGACTAGTTTGAGCGAAAATCCGTCGGAAAAAAATCCACGGTTTTGTTGTCGGAAATTCCGATCATGTGTACGCGGCATAAGAAATGCATTTGTTTGTTAATTTTACCGCACAAACATTTAGAGAATCAAGTAAATGTTCTTGTAACAAAACATTAAAAAAAAAATTCTACTACCCTTTTTATGTAACCATTTTTTAAATATATCTACACATGGGGGGAGAGAGATCGAGAGAGATCGAGAGAGATCGAGAGAGATCGAGAGAGATCGAGATCAAAGTTTTTAGTTTTAGATCTTGGGTTGGAACACATACCTGCAGTTTTGTACAATAGCATGGACATAAAGTCCTCCAACCGCTTCATGCAATATTTAGGACACATGAAATATAACTACTTTCAGTGCCGATTCACACTTGTGCGCTGCAAATTTGCAATGTATTCTGTGCGAATTCCACACCGCATCCAAATTGCACCCCATTCATGTGAACCTCTGCATGTGTATATGTTAAGTTGACGCCCCGAAATCGGGTTTGCAAAACGCAGTGCAATTTGCAGAATCGGATTGCATGGGTGCACGATTTTGGAGCGGATTCTGAGCGATTTGAGCTATACAAAATAATGGGTCAAATTAAACTGCTGAAGAATCGCATGTGATTTAAACAGGAATGCGGTGCAATTTCTGTTCAAAATCGCATGAGGTTCATGCATTGCATAGTGTGGACCAGCACTCAATGGTACATACAGTAGTAGATCCACAGAAAGGGAGGCAGAACTATATGACAAACTATAAACTATAAGTTTATACAAAGGGGAATAAAGAGGACAGCAAGGAAAGATGAAGGGAACCTGAGCTTGGAGCCGTGACTTGCAAACACACTGAAAGAATTAGTCTGAATTATGTGTATTCAATGATGGATAGAGCAAGTCACTTTGAAATGTGATACTAAAGTTGTATACTTTGTAGTGATTATGAAGTGGATCCAACCAGTCCAGCTGTAGTACATCTGGTATTCTGTGTTTTTAACTAGATATTTCTTCA
This sequence comes from Rana muscosa, assembly GCA_029206835.1. Taxonomy (NCBI): domain Eukaryota; kingdom Metazoa; phylum Chordata; class Amphibia; order Anura; family Ranidae; genus Rana; species Rana muscosa. Next base: position 60,101,650 of record CM055118.1, read on the forward strand.
AGCAGACATATTTTGTTGACTTTGTGCAGCCATTCCTGGCTGTAGGGGTGCTTGAGTCTTTTAATAAGTAGGAAATAAATTGTAGATGTAGCACCCTGGAGTTTAGGCAGGGTTACTCCTCACAAATGTACTTGCCAGGAATAATTATCCTGGTTGATTGTTAGAGATCTATTGATTTCTCCCTAAGTTTGGCCTCATTGCACTTTTCTCTTCTACCACTTGGTGGCCGGGTACTTGGTGGTACTAAATATGAGAAGGGCAACGTAAGGTCAGGTTAGGGGTATGTGGGGTATCTCAGCCAATGAGCAGGGGTTTTCTTGAATCCCTTGGCCTGCTGGGAGAGCCTATATAATCGGGTGGAGTCAGGTGATCTATGTTCTGTGCCACCTGGACGTGTGTTGTATTGCCCAGGCTGCTAGGCCAGAGATTGGGCCTATCCCGGGCATATCTGGCTGCTAGGCTCTCTGAGGGCCTATCCAGAAGCAAGAGAGCAGCGCAGGGTTGGGACTGCGGCTTGCAGTCCAACCAGAAGTGATGTTTCTGCCGGCCGGAGAACCTGTCATGGTTGGAGAACAAACAAAAATGACGGCGCAAGGAGTGGATACAGAAATACCAAAATGTAAAGGGTAAGAGATGATACAGTAATATATCACTGTAGTAAACCTTATAGAAAAGGGCAAAATACAAATGATGAATAATAAACACAAGTAAATATAGGTAATGAAGTCCCAATAATATAAGTCCATATAATAGTAAGGGTACTGGAGCTGGTTAAGAATGTATTCTATTACATAAGCACTGTTGGCAGCATCTTTAAGAGTGAAGTAGGCTCTGTGGATAAGAAATGAAAAGAAAAAGTGTGCCTACTCAGTGCAGTATGTAAAACTAAGTTTTAATGGTACATAAAAATCAGCCAAATGGCTACTCACAAGATAGTAGTTAAAAACATGGCATGAAAGTGGTGATGGTGGTTTGCAGGGGATATCTCCTTGGTCTGCGGAGGTCCCGTGGCACGGTGCAGCTCTGGTAATCGGCCCTGGTATTGTTGATCTGGAGGGAGCAGGTGTAGGTGTCCGGCAGTCAGGAAATCACTGCGCCGCAGCGTGCGGGTCAAGCCGGAGCGCAAACAGCTACGGCGACAGGAAGTGACGTCAGAGCGGGCTCAGATGGATGACGCGTTTCAATGCTTCCGCATTTTCTTCAGATCTAATTGGTGGGGGAAGCTGCCAGTCTTATATGTGTTCCCTGGAGCGGTACAACGAATGGCGTTTTGGAGTTTTTTAAAAAAAAGGAGAAATACATGGATGCTATGATCGACTGGCCACATTGATTTATATTGTATACACCCTGTGCGCACGCCTATGCCAGGGACCCAACCAGCGGAGGTGACGCTTGCAGAGCAGTCTTTTGTGTCAAGCCAGAGACCGAGCTGGCCAGCATGGGTGAAGCTTGAGCGGTATCTAGAGTGCCAAGCCAGGGACCCAGCAGAGAAGAGAAAGATACCACCATGAAGATTGGAGGAGCTTTAGGGATTCAGTGGCAGTGAATCAGCGGGTCTAGTGAGAGACCGGGAGCTCAGTGGGCTGAAGAACTACAAGGAAAGGTTGTAGTGAAGGAGAAAGGAACTGTTAGGTTTGTGTTAGGAACTGTTAAAGACCGTTGCCATAGGAGATAGCATTCCTGCACATGCAGATGTGGCCTCTTGCTGGATGCCTATCCCTGCATGGCTGTCTCCTACCTATTGAAGTCTCGGAGTCTGACAATTAATCTTGCAACTACCTAAGGGTGTCCTGGCCCTAACCCTCTCTCCCCCAAAAGAGTTTGTTAAGAGAAATAAACTTTCTTTTGCATTCAAGAAATGTCTGGCGCCCAATAACTTTAACTACTCTGTACCCACCATGCTTCACAACCCACTACATACAGAAGGATGTCAGCTATCCCTGGCTCTGGAGGTTCTCATTAGATCAAGGGAGGCCTGGGACCTTGCTACATATCCATAGCCAAAACCTTTTTACTCATTCGTCCATGGACCGACACAGCTTCTCTATTGACAAAGTGGGTATTATCCGTTAATTAGGAGTGACTAGGCAGAAAAACTTGTAAAAAGTGTTGCATCACACCTTCTACAGTACCGCCCAGGGGGCGGACCCCCTCTGGGTATACCCTCTCAGTCTGCATCTTCGCAGATCAGTTTTTTTCTGTCTAGCAAGGAGTAGGACATGGCTCCCTTCGGGCCCATTGGTCCGGGGAAAAAAGATATATATATTTTTATTTTTTTTGCTACATTTGTTGTTTCCTGCGATCTTCGATCAACTGCCGACTGGGTGACAGGCTGGATCCTTGATCCTTGTAGTCTCCCCAGTTTCGGCCATCGAGCGTGTGCCGACCCTAGCTACGCGCTGGGTTTTCCACGACATGCCCGTCGCTCCACGGGTGGCCGGTGAGCTTACGCTCCAGGGCCTGCATCGGACCGCTCAGCTTCGGCTGACCTTACGGCCGAGTCGCAGCAGCCTGGCCGGTGAGCTTACGCTCCAAGGCTTGCATCGGACCGCTCAGCTTCGGCTGACCTTACGGCCGAGTCGCAGCAGCCTGTCCGGTGAGCGTCATGCTCCAGGGCATACATATGATCGTCCCTCCTGGGTCCAATCACAGCATGCCTGGCCAACAGTCACCTTCCGTGCGCGGACGATGATCTGTTTGGAATGTCTTCCAGCAGAATACATGCAGGATAGGTAAGTAAAACTCCCCTGCCTCGGCTGGGTGATTTAGCTGGACATTTCTGGAGAGATCAAGTAAGTGGTTGTGGCCCCTTTCTTCCCTCTCTCCCTGCCTTTCCCTCCTCCCTGGGCTTCTAGCTAAAGGTTGCTGGGTGCTGGGGGTCACCTAGGGGGTCCCACTGGAGCGGGGCTGGCTGTAACTAACATTTAAAAGAAATGTCATTTTTTCTTACCTGTGTTTGTGTCCTTCCTCCTCCATGCTGTCGGCGGCCATTTTGAGGTGGTCCATGCCAAGTTTGGCCTCTTGTGACTGCCCGGCGGCCATCTTCCTGTGGTTTGGCCACACCCACTGGCCCCTATCAGCTGATCGGCGGCCATGTTTGTCCACCCTGTATGCAGATATTGCCGTTCGGCGGCCATCTTTTTGTGGGCTATGGCTGCTTGACCTCTATCTTCTGTCGGCGGCCATTTTCTTAGAGCCCACATTATCTTCCATACAGACGTTTTTGGCAACCATTTTTCGAGAGCCTCCGGCCTCTAGGGTGCATTACACTGGCGCGAAAATTCACACAGGAAGTGCTGATAAAAGAAGCAGACTGACACAGCAGCAGGGGGGACAGCATCACAGGCGCAGCATAGCAGTACCTATCCAGGGTGGTGAGTCCTCTGGGTGACCCGGCCTCTCTGCAGCACAGGAGGGTGGCCTATTGATATCTTGCCTGGAGCCCTGTGAGTGTCAGCGTGTGGTCAGCATGGCATCTGAGCCAGATGTCTTCTCCCCTGAAACACCAGATTTAGCAGCTGGTGCCCCTGAGGTGTCTATGAACGCTATGACTGCAATCCTAGAGGCGTTTGCTGCCAGGGTGGAAGCAGCACACGGGAATACAGGGGGTAGTAAACGCCCCATCCCCTGCAAGCTTCTGGGGATAATTCTGGTGCAGAACCAGGTCCAGCTACGGCTCGGGGCCCAGATTCTGACGCATCAGAGACTGCAGACCGTGACCAGACAGTGAGAATGACTCAAAGTCCAGGTCAGTACGCGAGACGGCTTTGGTATCTGACCTTATTACTACAGTGCGGGATATGCTAAAATTGCAAAATACTGCAGAAGCAGCAGAGACTCCGGTCCACATGGGTTTCATAGACCTGCCCGCACTGCTAAGGTGTTTCCTTGTGTGTCTTTTGATAAACTCTTATACAAGGAATGGGAGAACCCACTGAGGGTCTTTACAGCCCCAAAGAGGTTTGCGGTACGGTACCCCTTTTGAGGAGAGTTTTCTGAAGAAATGGACCTCTCCCCCCTATAGTGGACCCTCCGGTGTCCAGACTTAATAGAGCCACCACAATTCCTGTAGAAGGGGCTCCTGTTTTCTAGGACCCTGTGGATAAGAAGGCTGAAGCACTCGCTTGCTACCTATACTCAGTGGTAGGCTCGGCAGTACGCCCGGCATTGGCGGGGGCCCTAGTGTCTCACACACTTACTGAATGGGCAAGATTGCTACTCCAGGGGTTAAGGAGCGAGATGCTCCTCCTGATGAGATAACATTGGCCGACCTGTTGGTCCAGGGCCTTAGGTTTGTCTGCGAGTCAGACATGAATACTATTCCCCTGCTGTCTAAAACTTCGGTTTATGCAGTAGCAATACGCCGCCTGATCTGGCTAAAAGGCTGGTCTGCGGACCAGACTTCCAAGAAAGCCCTGTTGGATCTGCCTTTTAAGGGCGACGGACTTTTTGGGGCTTCTCTGGATGACATCATCAAGGATGCCACAGGAAGTAAAAGCACTTTGCTTCCCCAAATTAGCAAGGGTAAGGGGCCACGCCAAGGGCAAGAGCCCTCCTTTACTGCACACAAGTGGTTTTTTCGTCCCCCTAGGGAGACAGGGAAAAGACCCCAGGCCGATAAAGCGCCTGCCCAAGGACAAAAGCGTCCCTGGTCCCGCATACCCAATAAGCCTGCGGACAAATTTGCGTCCGCATGAAGGTCCACCCCCACCCAGCTCTCGGGTGGGGAGACGTCTTCGCAAATTCACGACTCAGTGGACAGCACTAATCTCCGACAGGTGGGTTTGCGAAGTAATCTCCTCAGGCTACAAGATAGAGTTTCTCTCTTGTCCACCGGACAGATTCAACACCTCCAATCTCCAGCTACTACCGACCCGTCGGGAGGCCCTGTATGGGGCGGTCCAGAGTCTACTGGAACGCGGGGTAGTTATTCCAGTTCCAGAACTGGAACGGGGTTTTTACTCAAATCTGTTCATTGTGCCGAAGAAGGAGGGGGTTCGTCCAAGCTTGGATCTCAGAGCCCTCAATTGCTTTGTGAAGGTACAAAGATTTCGGATGGAGTCGGTTCGATCTGTAGTCACGGCTCTCCATCCGGGGGACTTTCTGGCCTCCTTGGACATCAAGGACGCATACCTGCATGTCCCCATATACTCCAGACACCAGAGGTTTCTGCGATTTGCTATCGGGAAGGACCACTACCAGTTTGTGGCCCTCCCGTTGGGCCTTGCCTCAGCACCCAGGACGTTCACCAAGGTGCTCGCTCCGATTCTGGCACTTCTAAGACAGCGGGGTATCGCTATCACAGGCTACTTATAAGACCTTCTGCTGAAGGCCCCTTCAAGCTCAGAATTAGAGGTAAGCGTGTCCATTACCTGTCAGACTCTTCGAGACTGTGGTTGGATACTAAACACGCAAAAGTCAGTATTGGTGCCCACTCAACGCCTAGGGTACCTGGGGTTGATTCTGGATTCTTCAGAGGCAAAGGTATTCCTCCCTGTGGAGAAGTTGCAGACCCTCCGGGCTGCAGTATGGCAGCTGACTTCCAGGAATTGGTCGTCACTCTGTTTTTTGCATGCGAGTGTTGGGCCTCAGGGTAGCCTCCTTCGAGGCGGTTCCATATGCTCAATACAACACTCGAGTGTTACAGAAGGAAGTTCTGTCCAGATGGAACAGATGCCCTTCATCTCTGGATTATCAAATCCGAGTGAGCCACATAGTCAGGAGATCCCTGGTATGGTGGCTGACAGCACCGGCTCTAATGGCCGGGAAGTCATTTCTTCCGGTTTACTGGATAGTGATCACGACGGACGCCAGCCTTACAGGTTGGGGGGGAGTCTGGGGTGTTCAGTCGGCGCAAGGTTGCTGGACCCCAGAGGAAGCCCTCCTGCCGATCAATGTCCTGGTAATCCGGGCGATCAGGCTGTGCCTCTTCAAATGGTCTCAGAGGCTGCAAGGGCGTCCAGTCAGGATCCAGTCAGACAACGCCACAGCAGTGGCATATGTCAATCATCAAGGAGGAACAAGAAGCTCAGCTGCAACATCGGAGATCGCTCGCATCCTGAAGTGGGCAGAGAGGAGCGTACCGGCACTGTCGGCCGTGTACATTCCGGGTGTGGAAAACTGGCAGGCGGACTACCTGAGCCGCCAGATGCTGGACCAGGGAGAAGGGTCCTTACACCCGGAGGTGTTCCAACTCCTCTGCCAAAGATGGGGCACACCAGACGTAGATCTTCTGGCTTCCCGACTCAATCGGAAGGTATTGAGATTTGTGGCCCGGTCAAGAGACCCATGGGCAGACGCCACGGACGCGTTGGTAGCATCGTGGGGTCAGTATCGGCTAATCTATGCCTTCCCTCCCTTAAGGCTTCTTCCTCGTCTGCTCCGCAGAGTGGAGGCAGAGGGAATTCCAATGATCCTAATCGCTCCAGATTGGCCTCAGCGTCCTTGGTACGCCGATCTAGTACGTCTGGTAGCAGACGTCCCCTGGCGCCTACCACTACAGAAGGACCTGCTATCGCAAGGTCCCATATTCCATCCTGCTTTACAGTCATTGGCTTTAACGGCATGGCTGTTGAGAACCAGGTACTGAGAGACCGGGGCCTGTCAGACTCAGTAATCTCTACTATGAGAAGTGCTCGAAAACCGTCCTCTAGGAAGGTCTATCACCGCACTTGGTGGGCCTACATCTCCATGTGTGAGGAAATGAAATGGCATCCGCGTACCTATTTGGTTTCCAGAATCCTGCTGTTTTTACAGCATGGGGTGGACCAAGGGCTTGCCCTAAGTACGATTTAAGGGACAGATATCTGCCCTGGCTGTCTTTTTTCAGCGACCCCTGGCGACTCACTCTCTCGTGAGTACATTTGTGCAGGGGGTCCGACAGGTGGCCCCTCCGGTCCGTCCCCCGTTACCTCCGTGGGACTTGAACCTGGTCCTCTCGGTGCTTCAGAAGGCACCGTTTGAGAATATTAGAGATATTCCCCTGTTGACACTTTCTCAGAAAGTGGTCTTTTTGGTGGCTGTTACGTCAGTTAGACGAGTCTCTGAGCTGGCAGCCTTGTCCTGCAAGGCTCCCTATTTGATTTTCCACAAGGATAAGGTGGTGCTGCGGCCGCAGCCTTCCTTTCTTCCGAAAGTCGTTTCGGCTTTTCATCTCAACGAAGACATTGTACTTCCATCCTTGTGTCCTCAGCCGTCGAATCCTAAGGAGTCGGCGTTGCATTCCTTGGACGTTGTGCGAGCTTTGAGAGTATACCTATCTGCTACTTCCCTGTTCCGGAAGTCAGACTCACTGTTTGTTTCGGTGGCTGGTCCCAAGAAGGGCCAAGCAGTCTCATCGGCCACCATCTCTAGGTGGATCCAACCGATAGTAATCCAGGCTTACGCCTTAAAGGGTCAGGCGCCCCCCTTTCCTGTCACGGCGCATTCGACCACGGCAATAGGTGCCTCTTGGGCTTTCCGACATCAAGCGTCTGTTTCCCAATTATGTAAAGCGGCGACTTGGTCGTCCGCTCACACTTTCACAAAATTCTACAAAATTGATGTAGGTGCATCTTCGGATGCCTCTTTTGGCCGCAAGGTTTTGCAAGCGGCTGTTTAGAGTTGCAACTCCTCCGTTGGAGGAGTGCTGTTTTGTGTTTGGGGTGAAGTTTATTTTTATGCTGTTGCCACCCCTCGTTTTTTTCTCTGACACTGCTTTGGGACGTCCCACTTTGTCAATAGAGAAGCTGTGTCGGTCCATGGACGAAAGAGTAAATAGGATTTTTTACTCACCGTAAAATCCTTTTCTCTGAGTCCATGGACCGACACAGCACCCACCCCTCCTTTTAAGTTTGTACTGCTTTTTGACGAACTGATCTGCGAAGATGCAGACTGAGAGGGTATACCCAGAGGGGGTCCGCCCCCTGGGCGGTACTGTAGAAGGTGTGATGCAACACTTTTTACAAGTTTTTCTGCCTAGTCACTCCTAATTAACGGATAATACCCACTTTGTCAATAGAGAAGCTGTGTCGGTCCATGGACTCAGAGAAAAGGATTTTACGGTGAGTAAAAAATCCTATTTTTTCTTAACTTGGATAGAATGGGGAAGAATTGGCACCCCTCTCTCCTTACTTACTGTCCTGGGACAACCGTATCACCAGACAGGACAGAAGGGAAACTCTCCAAAAGTAATACATACAAAAGTATATATATTTTATTCATTTTATTTTAATTTACTGAAAGCTTCAGATTTTAAAATACTATAAATGAGTTTTAAAATTACGTTAGCATAAAGTTTATACAATATTTTAGTGATTGGGATAACATATACCTTAATATATTCTTAAATACCTGTATATACTTCTAGGCTGTATACCGTTGTAAATGTGTATTTTTATTATTTTACATTTTATTTTAGTACCATAGTATGTTGGCTTTTTTGGTAGAATATTAACCATATATGTATTGTATTCATTAGAATACAGTATGTGCATTAGCTGTTTGTTTAGAGTATTGCTTTAACTCTCCACCAGGTGGAAAGGCAGGGTGGTGACGTCATGCTCTCCACCTTGTCTAATCTGAGAATACTTTGCATTAATTGTGAAAATGCAAAGCTTTCTCTGAGTGGTGCCCATTGGTGCTGATTGGGCGACTTCCTATATTCACAATGCAGCAGGACAGTCGCTCAGAACAGGACCCTGAAGCTAGTGGAGAACGCTTGAGTAGCAGCAGTATCTACTATAAAGTAATCCCACAGGTATGGTATATGCATAGTTATGTTGGTCCAAGCCGGACCAATGTAACTAAGTAAATATATCCATACCTGGAATTCCATGTAATGCCTAACCGAGGACTGCAAGACCAGATCTATTATGACAGCACAACGGAACCTTATTGCCTCTTCAAGGCTGCTTGCCCTAGTTGGAATCTAAGACAGTAATGCAATAAGCAGTATAAGAAGAGTGATTCTTCTGACTCATTCCCTTGTGTGTGTAAATTTCAGCTTGAGCTACTGAACTCTGTAAAGAGCAGGAATTTTACAAGTGGTAAGAAAACAGAAGAATGAGCCCAAAACTCTACCTGCTGACTCAATAGAATATTGATATTTACATGCATTTTTTCAACTTTACCTGGCTATATTTTTTTAGTCCTTAAATGTAATAAAACATAATATAATGAAAAAACACTGTACATCCTGTGTATTGCCATCCTGGGGGTTGCCGGTAGCTCTTTAAATGGGCTTTAATGCTGGGAGGCAGAGCGGCTTTCGGACCACGTCTGCTGTGATTGGCTCTGACAAAGGTTGCATGATTAGGAGGTCAGCCTGCTGGCTCCCGATCAATAGATGTGACTGGGAGTCACTCTGCGTGAGCGCATGCTCTGGAGCACACAACCTCAAACTGCCATGGACGCATATGTGCGGTGGTTGGGTATTAAAGCCCACTTTTCCTGCCCCAATTGGGAAGAGGTTAAGCAAGTCTTGTGAAAAATAGACATTTAATCACTATTATTTGTGAGGATAAGTTTGAGGATGTTATAAGATCATGAAACAAAAAACTCCCAGGAAGAGCTTTCCACCCAAAAACCCAGCCTTATGCCCATTTCATCTTCTGATTTCATAATTATATTTTCTAGTTATCTAGGATATAACAAAATAGGGTGTATTGCAGATGGCTTTTTATTCTTGTGCTAAAGCCTCAACCCTTTTAAGTTGTCTTATTCCTTTATATGGTATATGAAGCTGTAGTTTATGTGTAATTGAGCCTGGAACTCTTCAGAGGTCTCAGGCCAAATTTGTATTTATATAAATATTTCCGTTTTTTACAGTGCAGATGTCTGAAGCATATATTTTGTTAGCAGACTTTGTTCACATTGTATTCAATGCAGAAGAGCATTCGTTGCAATTCGTTTTCTATGCAGCTTTTTTCTCTGTGCCTTTGACTGCTGTCTTGGAAAAACAAGTCAATCAAATGATAAGACAGCGTTCAACCAGCTGCATCACACTTCCGCACAACCAAGGTGACTGCATAATGCCAGAAAACTCCAGTAAACCCTGTGCATTTCTTCAGTGTTGTCACATGAAAAGATATAATGAAATATTTACAATAATGTGAGGGGTGTACTCACTTTTGTGAGATACTGTATATATATACACACACACACACACACTATATTACCAAAAGTATTGGGACACATGCCTTTACACGCACATGAACTTAAATGGCATCCCAGTCTTAGTCCTTAGGGTTCAATATTGAGTTGGCCCACCCTTTGCAGCTATAACAGCTTTAACTCTTCTGGGAAGGCTGTGCACAAGGTTTAGAAGTGTGACTATTGGAATGTTTGACCATTCTTCCAGAAGTGCATTTGTGAGGTCAGGCACTGATGTGGACGAGAAAGCCTTGCTTTCAGTCTTCGCTCTAATTTATCCCAAAGATGTTCTATCAGGTTTAGGTCAGGACACTGTGCAGGCCAGTTAAATTCCCCCACCCCAAACTCGCTTATCCATGTCTTTATGGACCTTGCTTTGTGCACTGGTCCAAATCATTTGGTGGAGGGGGGATTATGGTGTGGGGTTATTTTTCAGGGGTTGGACTTGGCCCCTTAGTTCCAGTGAAGGAAACACTTGAGGCATCAGAATACCAAGACATTTTGGACAATTTCATGCTCCCAACATTGTGGGAACAGTTTGAGGATGACCCCTTCCTGCTCTAACATGACTGCACACCAGTGCACAAAGCAAGGTCCATAAAGACATGGATGAGCAAGTTTGGGGTGGAGGACCTTAACTGGCCCGCACAGAGTCCAGCCCTTAACCCGACAGAACACCTTTGGGATGAATTAGAGTGGAGACTGTGAGCCGGGCCTTCTCGTCCACATCAGTGCCTGACCTCACAAATGCGCTTTTGGAAGAATGGTCAAACATTCCCATAGACACACCTAAACCTTGTGGACAGCCTTCCCATAAGAGTTATATCTGTTATAGCTGCAAAGGGTGGGCCAACTCAATACTGAACCCTACAAACTAAGACTGGGATGCCATTAGAGTTCATATGCGTGTAAAGGCAGGTGTCCCAATACTTTTGGCAACATAGTGTGTGTATATATACAGTATCTCACAAAAGTGAGTACACCCCTCACATTTTTGTAAATATTTTATTATATCTTTTCATGTGACAACACTGAAGAAATTACACTTTGCTACAATGTAAAGTAGTGAGTGTACAGCTTGTATAACAGTGTAAATTTGCTGTCCCCTCAAAATAACTAGATTATTACCTAACTGTAATTTATTGTTCTTTTATTGCAAGATACATTTGTCATACAGTTACATCTGGTGGATTGTGAAATGGTCATTGCCTAACATTTCCAAGCAACAGTTGTGTGATATTTTCCCTCAAAACGCAAGGATGCCTTATAACTGTGTAAACAACGCCGATAACTTCTGCTACATTTGTGGCAAGGTTGCATTTGCATCTCAAAAGTGCAGTATGATGGCAGAGGTAAAAAAGGCATACCAACTATATTTTGGATGCAAAATAGGGGACCAGGACAAGAATTGGGTTCCTCATTATTGCAACTTGTCATTAGCTAAACAAGAAGAAATAGTTCATGCCTTTCGCAGTCCCAATGGTGTGGAGGGAGCATGAAAATGTTACATGAAAAAACAATAATAGAAAGTTATGTTATTGGTATCAATAAAAAGATACATTTATAGTGATTGATCTGGCAAAATTTTCATTGCTATATCACTTTTTGCAGAAAACTTAGAGCATAATCGCACATCCCCCTCGCAATTTTGAAATTTTTTGATGCAATTTTGAGCTAAAGCTGTATCTTGGGGGAAAAAAAAATATCTTGACCTAAAAAAACTGCAGACAGGAAACAGGAACCTTTTTTATACAGAGAAAATACATAAAGTTTTGCCATAGATGCAGCTACAAACTTATAAACACTGCCATCTACTCGCTGATGTATTTAAAAGAGTAGGTTGGCAGATGATGGACTTTATAGGAGTAATACAGTTTAAAAAGTATGTAAATTTATTGAAGGAGAAACATACAAATTAATTAAAAACATAGATAACAAAATTGTCCGTTCCTAGAAGGGCCTAAGAACACAGAAATTGGTAACACACCACCTATAAACCAGAAAGGTACAGTATATTGAAAAGGAGGACACCAAGGTCATTTCCTACTGGTATATATATGACATATATGATTTATGGAAGGCGATGTATCATGTACAGCTCAGCTCGACATGTTGCGCGTTATTAAAAGAAACGCTTCTTCAGGAGCTTATGCTGTGTTCTAAAAATAAGAAATTTAACAAATCACTTTTCTCAAAAAGACAACAAATAAACATAAATACATTTTTCTTTGCCTCAGTGTATTCGGTATTACTGCAGAGCCTCTCACAGATAGGGTGACCACGTGTCCCGGATTGCCCGGGACAGTCCCGCATTTTGCAGGTCTGTCCTGGGCACATTCATTCCAGGACAATACAGTGTCCCGGAATGAAACTGAGGCCTCGTACACATGACCGAGTTTCTCGGCAAGAACCAGCAAGAAACTTGCTGGCAGAGATGTCTTGCCGAGAAATTTGTTCGTGTGTATGGTTTCTCGTCAAAAGCGACAAGTAATCTCGACGAGAAAATAGAGAACCTGCTCTCTATTTTCTCGTCGAGATTCTCGTCAGCCTGTTTCTCGACGAGAAAAGTGAGTGTGTGTACACTTACCTGTCCTCCGGGAAGCCCGCGCATGTTCGAAATGAATTTGACGCATGCGCGGTAGCTTCCTAGGCATAGGTAGGGTATACAAAGATGGCGGCGACGGCATCGAATGTGACGAGCGCATGCTCGTCGTAGTCGATGACGTCACCGCGTACGCTCCATTCAAAGAACCGCGGGTTCTTTGAATCGAGCGTCTGTACACTCGGCCGGGACAAGTTTCTTGTCCAAGGATCTCGTCGAAAAAAACTACGTGTTTTTTTCGACGAGAAACTCGGCCGTGTGTACGAGGCTTGACACAGCCACCCCCCGGGCCAATCTGATGCCCCCAAAAAAGGCCGGCACATCACCGCTTTACTCACTGACAGTACTTGTCCTGGCCGGTAATGCCGGGAGGAGCACAATCCCGCCCCCTGATTGTGATTGGAGAAATCATGAATCCGCCTCGTGTCCAATCACTGTGCTGTGATTCGTTACAGCACAAGCTGATTTTTGGGAAGGGAGGGTGTCCCTGAATGGTAGTTTGTAAATGTGGTCACCCTGCTCACAGACCACCAGAGATAGCCCCACCCCTTAACATGGTATGGGATAAAGTGTGTCTTTGGCAACACTATTGGTGTATTATAGCCATAATATGACCCCCATATATATCTAAGAGGAAGTGGGGGAAGGGAAAGGGGGAGGGAATAGAGGGAAAGGGGAACAGGAGAAGGACTAGTGTGGATCTTGCCAATAACTTACATTTAAACCGTAGAAGATGGGAAAAACAGGCGGAGAGTGTAATCATAATCAGGGGCACAAGCAAATTCACAGGAGTCCGTCCTGTGTATATATATATATATATATTGTGACAGCAGGAAGGTAAAATCACCTGGTTGCATCCAGGGGGGTAGGTATATTTCTCCCAGATTCAGGCTTTATGCCGACTTATACAACTAGGGAGAGAGTTGATGAAGCCCAGCTGAGGCTAGTGGGCTCATGGATGATTCATACCTCTAGGGAGAGTGCTGGGCGTCGTGCAGGCAGGGAGTTGATGAGACCAGCTGAAGCTTGTCAGCTCGTTTAAGGCCTCTATAAAAACTCCCAGCTTCATTAGGTGTTTGCTCATGCCTGGACCCAGACCTGTGTGGACTGTCTAGGGAGAGTGAACCCCTGTGCGGTGAGACAAAGCCTGTGTGGCTATTTGTTTGGACATTTACTAAACCAGGGACTTAGGGACTAGGACAGCACCAGGCTGATCCCAGTTGTTAGTTAGGGAAACCTGCATGTTTAGTCAGAGGTCAAGCTGACCAGGATTTATTTTGTTTATGTTTCTTTTTGCTTTGGTGTGTTTTTGTCACTGTAAATAGAGAAATAAACCGCACCTTTTGATCTTGAAAACCACAACCTCCGTCTGCTGGGCCTGTTTTTGTGTGGGGAGCCCATCCAGGGGGTCACACACACCCGCTACCGAGCTAACCCCCTCACAGTTGGTGGAGAATGCGGGCAGTTTTTTTTTAAGCCAGCATGGAGGAGATACTGAAACAGCTGGCTCTAGCAAATGTCAATCAACAGCAGACAAATGCAGGTTTGCAAAAGAGCTTCGCAGCCCAGCAACAAGCCCAGCAGCAATCTGAGGCCCGCTTCATAGACCTGTTGCAGAAGCAAGAGCAGAGACTACAACAACAGATGGAAGCAGTAATGCAGCAACGTCCGCAGACCAGTGAGGAAAGCCGTCCCACTAATACCGCGTCCTTTGGGGTGAGTCGTTTATTGACAAAAATGACTGGAGAGGATGATCCAGAGGTATTTTTGACCACATTTGAAAGGACTGCTGAAAGAGAAAAGTGGCCTGAGGAGCAGTGGGCTGGACTGGTGGCTCCTCTGTTAACTGGTGAATCGCAGAAAGCTTACTATGACCTAGAGCCTGACCAAGCAAAAGACTATGTGATGCTAAAAGCTGAAATATTGGCAAGGCTGGGTGTCACCCTGGCTGTCCGGGCTCAGCGTGTGCATAACTGGACTTTCCAGCTTGGAAAACCCCCCAGGTCTCAAATGTATGATCTCATTCACCTGAGCAGGAAGTGGCTACAGCCAGAGACTTTGTCCGCACCGGAGATTGTGGAACGTGTTGTGATGGATCGTTTCTTGAGAGCTCTTCCTACCGCCATTCAAAAGTGGGTAAGCCATGGAGACCCAGAAACGGCCGGTAAACTTGTGGATCGTGTAGAGAGATACTTGGCTGCAGAGAACCTGACGGCCTCTTCCAGAGACTCTCGGACTTTCCACCCTAAGACCAGACCATCCCCAGGGGCGGATAAGATGATTCCAAGGGGTGAGGGTGGAGAGAGTGAGAGGGTGGGAGCTCTACCCCAAGTTTGGCGAGAACAGCCTGGGAAATCAGCGGCTCAAGAGGCCGCAAGAAGGATCGTTTGCTACCGCTGCCGGCAAGCGGGACATATTGCAGCCAATTGCCCGGTTGTGGAGGAACCCATGCAGTGTGACTTTCTGACGGGCAGACGTCAGTCGCTGTGTGCGACAGTCGCATGCACTGCCATTCGGGGAACTGAGAAACATTTATGCAAAATGTGTATTAATGGTAGAAATGTTGTGGTATTACTGGATTCAGGTAGCCTTGTGACCCTGATAAAGGCTGAATTAGTTAAAACAGAGGTCTCTGGGAATAGCAAGGTAGCTGTTATTTGTGTGTATGGGGACACCCGAGAGTATCCAGTGACTACAGTGTGTTTCAAGACCCCCAAAGGTACCCTCTCTCATCCAGTGGGGTTAGTATCTCAATTACCGCATGATGCCATTGTGGGAAGGGATTTTCCGAAGTTCTGGGAACTGTGGGATGATCCTGAGCCCCCCACTGGTGCCCCTATGTACCAGGAAGGTGATAGCCAGAACTCCTCTGAGAGTGGTGAGGACTCTCCAGAATTTCCCTTGTCAGTATTGGCAGGCGAGACTCAAGAAACTGGAGAGGAGCCCACCTCCTCAGACGAAAACCTACCGTCTGTGGAGTTTTCTGATCTTGAGGTTCACAGGGAAAATTTTGCCACAGAACAGTTAAAAGACCCCGCCCTAATAAAGGCACGGGAAAACGTAGTGGAAATAGATGGCGAGTTAGTGAACCCAGATAATACCTGCACTTACCCATACTTCAGCGTAGAGAAGGACCTACTGTATCGGGTGGCAAAAAGGGCAGAAGAAACCGTTGAGCAGCTTGTGGTGCCCAAACCTTACAGGAAGTTGGTGTTGGAGTTGGCCCATGGGCACATTCTTGGAGGTCATCTGGGGACAGAGAAAACCCGAGAGAGGGTATTACAGAGATTCTATTGGCCTGGGGTGATGAAGGACATAGAAAATTATTGTTCCTCCTGCCCTGTGTGTCAGAGGTCGGCCCCGATGCCACATTTCCGTAGCCCGCTGGTCCCTCTACCCATCATTGAGGTCCCGTTTGAGAGGATCGCAATGGATTTGGTAGGTCCTATAATCAAGTCCGCTAGGGGGCACCAGTACATATTAGTTATAATGGACTATGCCACCCGTTATCCAGAAGCGATCCCTCTCCGAAATACCTCGGCCAAAACCATAGCCAAAGAGCTATCTCTTGTTTTTAGCCGGGTGGGTATTTGTAGAGAACTGCTTACGGACCAAGGTACACCCTTTATGTCCCGGGTTATGAAAGAGCTGTGTAAATTGTTCAAAGTGACGCAATTGCGTACATCTGTGTATCACCCCCAAACCGATGGGCTGGTTGAAAGATTCAACAAAACCCTAAAACAAATGTTGAAGAAAGTGGTGGATAGAGATGGAAAGGATTGGGACTGTCTACTTCCTTATTTGATGTTTGCTATTAGGGAGGTGCCCCAATCCTCTACGGGATTCTCCCCCTTTGAGTTACTGTATGGGAGACACCCAAGAGGGCTGTTGGATATTGCCAAGGAAACTTGGGAAAGTGAGAGTTCTCCCCACAGGAGTGTGATTGAGCATGTCGCCCTGATGCAAGATCGAATTGCACAGGTAATGCCCATCGTGAAGGAACATTTGGCCCAAGCGCAGTTGGCACAGCAGAGAGTGTACAACCGTGGAGCCAAGACCCGTACCTTTTCCCCGGGGGATAGGATATTGGTACTTGTCCCTACGGTTGAAAGTAAATTCCTTGCCAAATGGCAAGGCCCCTACGAGATAATGGAAAAAGTGAGCGAAGTGAATTACAAGGTCAGACAACCAGGAAGACGAAAGCCCGAACAGATCTATCACGTTAATCTGTTGAAAGCCTGGAGGGATAGAGAGTCCCTAGTCGCAGAAACTTGGTCACCAGCTCAAACTGGTTGCGTGATTCCGGAGGTTGGAATAGCAGCCACCTTGTCACAACCCCAACAACAGGAGGTTAAGGAGTTTGTGCTTCGCAACAAGGAGGTGTTCTCTGAGCTGCCGGGACAAACATCTGGGGTAGAGCATGATATTATTACCCCGCCCGGTGAAAGGGTGAAGTTAAAACCCTATCGGATCCCAGAGGCCCGACGGGAGGCAATACGGGAGGAAGTACAGAAAATGCTGAACTTAGGGGTGATAGAGGAGTCCCAAAGTGATTGGTCTAGTCCCATTGTGTTGGTGCCTAAACCGGATGGGAGCTGGCGATTTTGTAACGATTTTCGTCAGTTGAACAAAGTTACAAAATTTGACACCTACCCCATGCCACGTATAGATGAGTTGATCGACCGGCTGGGAACAGCCCGATACATGACGACTCTTGACCTCACAAAAGGGTATTGGCAAATTCCCCTGGCCAAGTCGGCCAAGGAGAAAACCGCATTTGTAACCCCAGACGGGGCGTTCCAATATAAGAGAATGCCGTTCGGGTTACAGAATGCGCCGGCCACATTCCAGCGGAAAATGGACCAGATACTGAGGCCCCATCGGAAGTATGCTGCGGCTTACCTGGATGACGTAATTGTCCATAGCACAGATTGGGCCTCACATCTGCCAAAAGTGCAAGCAGTCCTAGACTCTATCCGGGAAGCGGGGTTTACGGCTAACCCCAAGAAGTGTACCATTGGGCAGGAGGAGGCCAAATATCTTGGGTACACCATTGGCAGGGGAGTAATAAAACCCCAACTCAACAAAGTCGAGGCCATCCAGAGTTGGCCACGTCCCAACAGCAAGAAGCAGGTACGAGCCTTTCTGGGAATCGCGGGTTATTATCGGCGCTTCATTCCCCACTTTGCTTCTAAGGCTGTGCCCCTAACCAACCTGACGAAAGGGAAAGGGTCGGTCATGATTAAATGGACCCCCGAGGCTGAGGCAGCGTTCCAATTCTTGAAACAAGCCTTATGTAGCCAGCCAGTGTTGTACTCACCCAACTTCTCTAAAGACTTTGTCGTACAAAGTGATGCGTCAGATGTGGGGTTAGGAGCAGTATTGTCCCAGGTCTGGAACGGGGAAGAGCACCCAGTCATTTACCTCAGCAGGAAGTTGAAGTCCCATGAGGTAAATTACGCCACGGTTGAAAAGGAGTGTTTAGCGGTGAAGTGGGCTCTAGATTCCCTTCGGTACTATCTGCTAGGTAGGCACTTTGACATGGTTACGGATCACGCTCCGTTAAAGTGGATGGCTCAAAACAAGGAGACAAATAGAAGAGTAAATAGGTGGTTCCTGGCCCTACAGGAATTCAACTTAACAGTAAAGCATCGCCCTGGCGTTCAAATGGGGAATGTGGATGCTTTGTCTCGAGTACATGAATGCCTGATTGCTGGTGTTCCAACCCCAAGGTTAAAACAAGAGGGGGGGGTATGTGACAGCAGGAAGGTAAAATCACCTGGTTGCATCCAGGGGGGTAGGTATATTTCTCCCAGATTCAGGCTTTATGCCGACTTATACAACTAGGGAGAGAGTTGATGAAGCCCAGCTGAGGCTAGTGGGCTCATGGATGATTCATACCTCTAGGGAGAGTGCTGGGCGTCGTGCAGGCAGGGAGTTGATGAGACCAGCTGAAGCTTGTCAGCTCGTTTAAGGCCTCTATAAAAACTCCCAGCTTCATTAGGTGTTTGCTCATGCCTGGACCCAGACCTGTGTGGACTGTCTAGGGAGAGTGAACCCCTGTGCGGTGAGACAAAGCCTGTGTGGCTATTTGTTTGGACATTTACTAAACCAGGGACTTAGGGACTAGGACAGCACCAGGCTGATCCCAGTTGTTAGTTAGGGAAACCTGCATGTTTAGTCAGAGGTCAAGCTGACCAGGATTTATTTTGTTTGTTTCTTTTTGCTTTGCTGTGTTTTTGGTCACTGTAAATAGAGAAATAAACCGCACCTTTTGATCTTGAAAACCACAACCTCCGTCTGCTGGGCCTGTTTTTGTGTGGGGAGCCCATCCAGGGGGTCACACACACCCGCTACCGAGCTAACCCCCTCACAGTATATATATATATATATATATATATATATATATATATATATATATATATATATAATTGTATACTTATAATTATGCACTGCCATCTCTTACTGCCGAGACTGTCATTACAGGCGGAGAATCCCGGGGAATTTCACTGCGAATGGTAGGTCTCCACCCTAGGCTAATCCCTCTGTTTGAGAGGTCTGTTTTATCAGCATCCCCTTGAGATGGGGGGGTTGATCAATTAGATATTGTTCAGTAAACTCTTAAATACCCATTGTGTATTAGATACCTCTACTGGAAAGGCTTTTTCTGGACATATGAAATCCTATAATTAGTGGGAATGCCCCTAACTACTCCATGAATTTTATCAGAAGTGTCCAGTATTAGGCTGCTTTTTTGGCTTTGTTTTATTGTGCAAGGTTCCGGTCACTATCTTACTAATTAAGGACTCTCCTAGAGCTTGTACTTATTGGTAAGCAGTAGTGTATTGGCCCTACCTATTTCTGTTTCAGACCCCTGAATCTTCCTTTTTTTTTTGTTTATGTCTGGTTTTTGTTGGTTGTTAGTCCTTCTCCTCCTGTTCCCCTTTCCCTCTATTCCCTCCCCCTTTCCCTTCCCCCACTTCCTCTTAGATATATATGGGGGTCATATTATGGCTATAATACACCAATAGTGTTGCCAAAGACACACTTTATCCCATACCATGTTAAGGGGTGGGGCTATCTCTGGTGGGCTGTGAGAGGCTCTGCAGTAATAAAAATGTTTTTATGTTTATTTGTTGTCTTTTTGAGAAAAGTGATTTGTTAAATTTCTTATTTTTAGAACGCGCCATAAGCTCCTGAAGAAGCGTTTCTTTTAATAACGCGCAACATGTCGAGCTGAGCTGTACATGATACATCGCCTTCCATAAATCATACAGTCATATATATATATATATATATATATATATATATATATATATATATATATATATATATATATATATATATATATATATTGTGAGGGGGTTAGCTCGGCAGCGGGTGTGTGTGACCCCCGGGATGGGCTCCCCACACAAAACAGGCCCAGCAAACGGAGGTTGTGGTTTTCAAAATCAAAAAAGGTGCGGTTTATTTTCTATTTACAGTGACAAAACACAGCAAAGCAAAAGAAACATAACCAAAATAAATCCTGGTCAAGTTGACCTCTGACTAAACATACAGGTTTCCTAACTAACAACTGGGATCAGCCTAGTGCTGTCCTAGTCCCTAAGTCCCTGGTTTAGTAAAAGTCCAAACAAATAGCCACACAGGCTTTGCCTCACCGCACAGGGGTTCACTCTCCCTAGACAGTCCACACAGGTCTGGTTCCAGGCATGAGCTAACACCTAATGAATCTGGGAGTTCTTATAGAGGCCTAAATGAGCTGACAAGCTTCAGCTGGTCTCATCAACTCCCTGTCTGCACGACGCCCAGCCCTCTCCCTAGAGGTATGAGTCATCCATGAGCCCACTAGCCTTATACAACTCTCCACCTAGTTGTATAAGTCGGCGTAAAGCCTGAATCTGGGCGAAATATATCTACCCCCCTGGATGCAACCAGGTGACTTTACCTTCCTGCTGTCACAATATATATATATATATATATATATATATATACCAGTAGGAAGTGACCTTGGTGTCCTCCTTTTCAATATACTGTACCTTTCAATTTATAGGTGGTGTGTTACCAATTTCTCTGTTCTTAGGCCCTTCTAGGAATGGCCAATTTTGTTATTTATGTGTAGCGCCTCTGCCCTCACTCTCCCTCTCAGTTTTTCTCGTTTGAGTGGCTTGTGTCTAGGGGTACCTGGGAGATGAGAGTGCAGGAACACTACGCCAAGCTCTCCCCTCATATGTGTATGAGGGTTGAGCAAAGTTAGGGCTCTTTCACACGGAGATCCGTTCAGGTCCGCCTGTCAGTTTTTTAGGCGGACCTGAAACGGATCCTCCATGTACCCCTATGGAAGCACGGATGTCAGCGGAGACATGTCCGCTGACATCCGCTCCGCCAAAGTGTGACGGAGGAAAACCCTATTTTTCCTTCCGTCGGCGGAGCAGATCGGATGACAACGGACTCTGCGGTCCGTCGTCATCCGATTCCCCATAGGGGAGAGCGGCGCTCTGACAGGGCGGTCCCTGCACAGTGTGCGGGGACCGCCCAGTCATCCGCCGGCTCAGCGGGGATCAACAGAGCGATCCCCGCTGAGCAAGCGGAGCTTCACGGGGCGGATCTGCCCTGTGTGAAAAGACCCTTAGTTGAATTACCTCCGGGTCTGGTCACTGCATACGAAGCCTCCAGTTGTTCCATGGAGATGTGCCTGCCAATAATAGAGTCCCACACCAATCAAAAGTCCAACACTCCTTTATTTCTCTGCTTTCAGGTTGAACACAATCAGTTGAACTTTTAGTAGCAAACAGACAGGGGTGTGGATACGAGTAGGCCCAGGCAAAAATGAACTTGCCTATTCCTTTGCTAGCGAATAGGCCTGGCGCACGGTCTCTGCCACCGACCGTGAGTCTTGGTCGCTGCCACCGACCGGATGAACTGTTGAGGCCCCTGCCACAGGCCTAATAGCAGGTCTCTGCCACTGACCTGAGTTGAATAGTTGGACCGCTGCCACCGGTCATAGAACGTGAACTACCCTCCTCTCTGAACTTGGCCCCGGTTCGGGAAAGATATCCCTCCGGGCGGTCTCCAGAGGTTCACCCGGCACTGGCAATATGCTGCACCAGATCTTCGGATGAGTCCCTCCTCCGGTCCCTTACGCCTCTGGATTCGGGTGCCCCACTCCCGGGGCCCCCTAGGACAATCCCTCCCTCACGGGACCCAGCAGAAGGCACAGGGCCCCAGGCCTCCGGCTGAGTACCTCACCCCAGACTGAAGGTGTCTGGGATGGAACACGAACTCCAAGTGTCCAGGCCTAGGCCGCCTGGACACAGACTGCGGACAGCAGCCCTCAGGCTAAAGGTGCCTGGGACTCGACCCTCGTGGCGAAGATGTCCGCCCCCTTTATACCCTCTCCCAGCAAGCACAGCGGGTTCCCCGCCCCACCGTACAACTGCTGCGAGAGGTCACAAAGGGTACAGCACTGCAGCGATGGTTCAACCCCGGTCCAAAGTGATAGCGCCACCTGCTGGGCCGCAGGGAACTAGACATCACTGATGTCTTCACCAGATTTAAAAGTATATGCCCGCTACACTCTCCCCCTGGTTATTGGACACTGGTCCCCAGTGTCTGGAGCAAACCATGCCCAAAAGGGGCCATCATAGCCTGATCCAGAAACCGACTAACAATTTCAAAAATACAAAGAAAGTTTTGAAAACAAACTAAACAGTTGTGCCTGAACCTGACATGAAAGGGGAGGGAAGGGAAACAAACAACACATAACAACATTTTGCATCACAAGTTCACATTAACATCTTCCCCCACCCATCCTGACTAAGACCCACCCCATTCTCAGTGGTCTTGATGGGATGCTCTCCTGCAGAGGGGAAAAGAAATGTTAAACACACAAATCCCTGACACATATGTTCGTGTGAAAACGAAAAAACTTCTCCGCAGAGAAATCCTTTCCTTCTATAAGTGTGTGAGTGAACAGTGAATATCGATGCGCAACACTGCCACCTGGTGACAGTGCCGCGGTAACTGCACTGGTTGAAGATCCTCTTTTCTTTTTCCTATGGCTCTATCTACCCCAAAGTCCATGATCACTTTGTGGGATGGAAGAATGAAGAACAAACAACGGCAACTGTCCTTCAATTCCTCCACAGAGCACAAACACCCATTAACACGGGCACAGTCACTGGGTTTTCCCGGGAAACAACCCTGGAAAGTTTAGCAGCAACAAGGCAAAGCAAGAACGGAGTCTTTTTTTCTCCTACAAATAGAACTTTGGGTGCGGCAAGACAAGGGGTTTTAAGTGCTGGTCCATTGTCTCTACATGGTATTCGACATCCTCCCCTTCTTTGCGCCGAATTAACACCTTGTCTGCGTGGATGTGCTGACCCAGCATCCATTCTGCCTTGCAGTCCTTGAACCGTTGAGAGGCTTTGGGGGAACACGCAAGGTACCTGCGGGCATGTGGGACCTGAATGTGCGTCCACACAAAATCGTTGTACCAGCGTTCCCGACAGACTTCCACTTCATATAAAAGCTCCTTAGGTAAGTACGGGTACTCCCACCCGTACTAGTTAGCAACTTTTTGGCAGAAGAGGCGCTGTAGTCTCGCCAGCGGAGGCATAGTGGCCCGATCTCCCTCACCCGGTAGGACGATGGCGTCCGGGTGACGAGGTGCCTTGATCACCTCCATTCTGGGCATAGGCGCCCGCAGCAACAGTCTCTTTTCCCCGGTGCTAGATGCAGGTGGCACCGGAGGTAGAAGGGCAGACTGGGGATGGGATCCCTCCTCGGGCGCTGGTGCCTCCACCCGGGGCGTACTATTCGCTGTAGACATGGGTGGATCCCTGACTCTGCGGGACGAGGAGAGAGGCATCTTGTCCCAGCCCTTCTTAGCGAAAAGTTCATCTATGATGACGTCGTCTCCCAGGTCGGAGAGCGACTCTAGGTCGGAGGTGTCACACTCGTCCGCGGACTGGTAGCCTGTAGTAGAGACTGAATTGCTACCGCCCGTGGGCACACAGGGCCGTGAATCCCCGACACCTCCGCCCCAACACAAAGTCCCTCCACCTGGCTTACCTCGGCCCAAAGTTGAGAAGGGATGTCCGGGACTCTTCCGACCAGATCCATCCGGGGCGGGCGTAGGCAAGCAGGGTGATCCACCGCGACCACTGGACGGGGCAACCAAGCTGGTCTTCCTCTTTGGCGGCATCCTCGGATTTCTCCCGTATCTCTGTGATTGCGACCTCCCCTGCGGTCGCTGCAGTGCGCACGGGGATGGC
The DNA here is from genome assembly GCA_029206835.1 of Rana muscosa. Lineage (NCBI taxonomy): Eukaryota > Metazoa > Chordata > Amphibia > Anura > Ranidae > Rana > Rana muscosa. The sequence continues at coordinate 60,125,659 of CM055118.1, forward strand.
TGTCAAAGCATCGATTCCTCCTTCTTGAGCAGTGTGGCCTGTTGCGTGGTTGAGGTGGATGGTTCTGGGTTTCTCAATAGGTGGCTCCACCTCAAATAGGAACTCTCCGCAGGCCTCGCAGCACCCGAATGGCTTCAGCTGACACACCAGTCCCGAACAGCCGGGACAAATCAAACCCAGGGCCTCAACGTACATGAATGAGTACAGGGCGAATCGTCCCCGGGGCTTTAGCCGAATCCCCGTATCCATTATCGGAGCAGCAGTAGTAGTCAGATTCGTGGTAGTAGGATGAATTGGAATCCACGATGCATTGCTGAACATGGCGACTCTCTGCTGATCCATTGCGCACTGCATTGTTGGCGCCAAAGTCCCCACGTGTAGTCCTTCACACGATTGGACTCCTCCCTTCTTGCACTCCAGTTCACTGGCTTTCTCCTTCCCTGGGTCACGGCCACGAACTGAGCAGGGAGGGTGTGCCTCGTGGCACAGTGGCCAATATGGCCGACCTACTCGGAACTCTTCCGGGCAGCCACTTTCAAATTCCAGCAACCTCGGCTCCATTGTAGCACGAACACATCCCGGACCAGAGCCCCCACGTGTAGCGCCTCTGCCCTCACTCTCCCTCTCGGTTTTTCTCGTTTGAGTGGCTTGTGTCTAGGGGTACCTGGGAGACGAGAGTGCAGGAACACTACGCCAAGCTCTCCCCTTGTATGTGTATGAGGGTTGAGCAAAGTTAGTTGAATTACCTCCGGGTCTGTTCACTGCATACGAAGCCTCCACTTGTTCCATGGAGATGTGTCTGCCAATAATAGAGTCCCACACCAATCAAAAGTCCAACACTCCTTTATTTCTCTGCTTTCAGGTGGAACACAATCAGTTGAACTTTTAGTAGCAAACAGACAGGGGTGTGGATACGAGTAGGCCCAGGCACAAATTAACTCTCCTATTCCTTTGCTAGCGAATAGGCCTGGTGCACGGTCTCTGCCACCGACCGTGAGCCTTGGTCGCTGCCACTGACCGGATGAACTGTTGAGGCCCCTGCCACAGGCCTAATAACAGGTCTCTGCCACTGACCTGAGCTGAATAGTTGGACCGCTGCCACCGGTCATAGAACGTGAACTACCCTCCTCTCTCAACTTGGCCCCTGTTCGGGAAAGATATCCCTCCGGGCGGTCTCCAGAGGTTCACCCGGCACTGGCAATATGCTGCACCAGATCTTCAGGTGAGTTCCTCCTCCGGTCCCTTACACCTCTGGATTCGGGTGCCCCACTCCCGGGGCCCCCTAGGAAAATCCCTCCCTCGCGGGACCCAGCGGAAGGCACTGGGCCCCAGGCCTCCGGCTGAGTACCTCACCCCAGACTGAAGGTGTCTGGGATGGAACACGAACTCCAAGTGTCCAGGCCTAGGCCGCCTGGACACCGACCGCGGACAGCAGCCCTCAGGCTGAAGGTGCCTGGGACTCGACCCTCGTGGCGAAGATGTCCGCCCCCTTTATACCCTCTCCCAGCAAGCACAGCGGGTTCCCCGCCACGCCGAACAACTGCTGCGAGAGGTCACAAAGGGTACGGCACTGCAGCGATGGTTCAACCCCGGCCCAAAGTGACAGCACCACCTGCTGGGCCGCAGGGAACTAGACATCACTGATGTCTTCACCAGATTTAAAAGTATATGCCCGCTACATATGTTTTTAATTAATTTGTATGTTTCTCCTTTAATAAATTTACATACTTTTTAAACTGTATTACGCCTATAAAGTCCATCATCTGCCAACTTACTCTTTTAAATTCAATCTATCAGGACGTGGCATTGTTTTATTTTGTTTCCGTATCCGCAGCTCCACTCTGTGATGATATGATTTTTTATTTCATACTGGCTGATGTAGTTGTTGCAAAAAATACATGCACAATGTATTCCAACAGTTTCTGCTTGACTATTTGTCTTTACCGTTAGGAATGAGCTACTGGTTGGGGTTTGGACTGAATTTCAGCTGTTCAGAAGATTCAGTGAATGGCTGAACTAAATTTGTGTTTAGCGAAGCAAAACCTCCAGCAGGAAGTGAAACATTTAGCTGCAGTATTACTTACCACTAAACATGACAGATTCCTGCTCAGGGCTCCTGGCAGTTGAAATATACCATGCCACATGCCCTCAACAAGGGTAGGGGACCTTTCTACAAAAAAAATCCTTGTAAACCACCCTCTGAAAAAGTAATCCACCATGGATCGCTTTCAGAGGGGTAGCAAGGGCTGCCGCCTGTGCGAACAAGGCCTTGCTGTTTCATTGACATCAATGGGGTTTTAGATTTGGCATTAAGTTTGCAAACTTACTCAAAAACCAAACCCTGGCCAATCGACTCATCACTAGTAACCATGTTACAATAAGGAGAAGAGAGAAGAAGATATCTGTAGAATAGAACAATATGTTTGCAACACTGTTGTCAAGTAATCACTTATGGTAGACAGGAATTTCTCTCAGTACATCTGGACACAGTCAGTATACATTAAAATGCATGGCAACATGCACACTTGTGTATTCATGTGGGCAGGGCCGGCCCTACCATGGGACCCGATGGTACCTCGGTCCCAGGCGGCACTTTCAGGGGGCGGCAAATTTCCGCCTGCCAGCCCACTCCACTGCACATGTGCCTGGGTTTCCACCCGTCGGAAACCCAGGCACACATACCTGTCCTGCGGCAGCCGAATCCCTGGCTAGAGGGGCACGATCATCCAGTTCACAATCACACTACTGCCTCGGTCACGGTGCGCTCTGTGTTTGAGCCGAGCTCAGCTCAGCAATTGGCAGCGGCGGGTGTCCTGTGATTGGCTAAGCAGGTCATGTGCGGACATGAGGCTCTGTGATTCGCCTGGAGGAGCTCCCTTGTATCCTGATGGTGAACACAGGACGGGAGCCTGCTCCTAATCATGTGATCGCAACTGTGAAGACCCGCCTCAGTACTGCTTCTCCTGGAGCCTGGAGGAGCTGGACTGTGTCTGTGGATAATCGCGCCTGCCCTGCATGCTCCTAACTCGCTGTGTGTCACTGTCTCCTGAGGTCCGTCTCTGTCAGCCCCCCCCTCTTTAATGACAGCCGCCCCCCCCCTCTTTAATGTCAGCCCCCCCTCCTCAATGTCACCTGCACCCCCTCCTCAATGTCAGCCGCCCCCCTTCCTCAAGGTCAGCCGCCCCCCCTCCTCAACTGCCCCCCCTCAAGGTCAGCCGCCCTCCCTCCTCAATGTCACCTGCCCCCCCTCCTCAATATCAGCCGCCCCCCCTCCTCAATATCAGCCGCCCCCCCTCCTCAATATCAGCCGCCCCCCCTCCTCAATGTCAGCCGCCCCCCCCTCCTCAATGTCAGCCGCCCCCCCTCAATGTCAGTCGCCCCCCCCTCCTCAATGTCAGTCGCCCCCCCCTCCTCAATGTCAGTCGCCCCCCCCCTCCTCAATGTCAGTCGCCCCCCCCTCCTCAATGTCAGTCGCCCCCCCCTCCTCAATGTCACCTGCCCCCCCTCCTCAATGTCAGCCGCCCCCCCTCCTCAATGTCAGCCGCCCCCCCTCCTCAATGTCAGCCGCCCCCCCTCCTCAATGTCAGCCGCCCCCCCTCCTCAATGTCAGCCGCCCCCCCTCCTCAATGTCAGCCGCCCCCCCTCCTCAATGTCAACCGCCCCCCCCCTCCTCAATGTCAGCCACCCCCCCTCCTCAATATCAGCCACCCCCCCTCCTCAATATCAGCCGCCCCCCCCCTCCTCAATGTCAGCAGACCCCCCCGTCCTCAATGTCAGCAGACCCCCCCGTCCTCAATGTCAGCAGACCCCCCCTCCTCTGTCAGCAGACCCCCCCTTTTCTCTGACAGCAGACCCCCCTCTTCTCTGTCAGATCCCCCTCTTCTCTGTCATCTCTCTCCTGCCTGCCTTCACTCTGGGACACAGCAAATGGCAATCCACTACATGTGGCAGGTGAAGTGGCAAGTGACAATCTGCTACGTGTGGCAGGTGACGTTGTGGCAAGTGACAATCCGCAATGTGTGGCAAGTGACAATCTGCAATGTGTGGCAGGTGGCGTTGTGGCAAGTGACAATCCGCTACGTGTGTCAGGTGACGTTGTGGCAAGTGGAAATCCGCTACGTGTGGCAAGTGACAATTCGCAATGTGTGACGTCGTGGCAAGTGACAATCCGCAAATGTGTGGCAAGTGACATTGTGGCAAGTGACAAAACGCAATGTGTGATGTCGTGGCAAGTGACAATCCGCAACGTGTGGAAAGTGATAACCCGTAATGTGTGGCAGGTGGCGTCGTGGCAAGTGACAACCCGCAATGTGTGGCAGGTGGCGTCGTGGCAAGTGACAACCCGTAATGTGTGGCGTTGTGGCAAGTGACAACCCGCAATGTGTGGCAGGTGGCGTTGTGGCAAGTGACAACCCGCAATGTGTGGCAGGTGGCGTCGTGGCAAGTGACAATCTGCAATGTGTGACGTCGTGGCAAGTGACAATCCGCAACATGTGGCAAGTGACAATCCGCAACTGGTGGCAGGTGACGGTGGCAAGTGACACGCTCAGGCTCCCACTGATTCTGCATTATGGTGAGTTGAACTATTTTATATATTATATAACAATGTAATAATAGAAATGACGCACTTCACTAATTTTGTTTTGCGATACGGCACTGCGTCGATTTAACTGACAATTGTGCGGTCGTGCGACGCTGTACCCAAACAAAATTGACATCCTTTTTTTTCCCACAAATAGAGCTTTCTGTTGGTGGTATTTCTTCATCAGTTTAGGCCAATACGTATTCTTCTACATATGTTTGGTAAAAAAAACAAAAAACGCAATAAGTGTATATTGATTAGTTTGCGCAAAAGTTATAGCGTCTACAAAATAGGGGATAGATTTATGGCATTTTTATTATTATTATTATTATTATTATTATTATAAATTTTTTACTAGTAATGGCGGTGATTTGCGATTTTCAGTGAGACTGCGACATTGCGGTGGACAGATCAGACACTTTTGACACATTTTTGGGACCAGTGACATTTATACAGCGATTTGTGCTATAAAAATGCACTGATTACTGTGTAAATGTCACTGGTAGGGAAGGGGTTAAATGTGTTACCTGGGAGGTGTTTCTAACTGGGGGTGATGGGACTGACTGGAGGAGGAGAGAGATCTATGTTCCTAATCACTAGGAACAGCAGATCTGTCTCTCCTCCCCTGTCAGAATGGGGATCTGTCTGTTTACATTGACAAATCCCCATTCTGGCTCTCTGTGGAGCGATCGCGGGTGGCCGGCTGACATCGCGGCCACACACAGGTCCTTTTTATACTCCTATATACATGAATAGAGCCATGACAGGTCCTCTTTATATTCCTACATACATGTATTGAGCCATGACAGGTCCTCTTATACTTCTATATACATGTATAGAGCCCTGACGGGTCCTTTTATACTCCTACATGCATGTATAGAGCCATGACAGGTCCTCTTTATTTTCCTAAATACATGTATAAAGCCATGACAGGTCCTTTTTACACCCCTATACACATGTATAGAGCTATGACCGGTCCTCTTTATACTCCTATACATGAATACAGCCATAACAGGTCCTTTTTATAGAGCCATGACAGGTCCTCTTTATATTCCTACACATGAATAGAGCCATGACAGGTCCTCTTTATATTCCTATACATGAATAGAGCCATGACAGGTCCTCTTTATACTCCTACATACATGTATAGAGCCATGACAGGTCCTGTTTATACTCCTACATACATGTATAGAGCCATGACAGATCCTCTTAAGTTATCATGATATAAAATGATATCCTTTTGGTGGGCGTTATTTTTTTGGGGGGAGGGGGCAGCATTTAATTCTTGGTACCAGGCAGCACAATGTCTTAGGCCGGCACTGCATGTGGGTTCACTAATAAGTTAGTGATTCTATAGAAAATAACTATGATTTTCTTAGCAAGAAATCCATCAAAAAAAATATAGAACTGCTGAGAAAAAAATCACCCATCTGTTATGGCCCTAGTATTACAAGACGGTGGAAATAACTCACATACTGTAGGCCCTCACCCAGATGCAGGCTAGGGTCCTGAACCTCCTCTTCTGGGGTTACCCTCGGGCGCTCTTGACTCCTTCTCTTCTTGGTGCGTCCCTATAGGGAGCTGCTTCCTATGGTGGCGCACCTGCGGGCTTGCTCCCTCGCACAGCGTGACTCGGCCCTATCCCCTCTCAATCCCTACAGCATTTGATTTGATATCAGCAGGAGCCAATGGCTCTCACTGCTGTCTCTGAACCTGTGAGAGGGGAAAGAGAAAGCCAGCACTTCTGTAGATGGCACAGCGCTGGATTGAGAAAGATAAGTATTTAGGGAGGAGGGTGGGGGTAACAACTTTAAAACTTTTTTCTACTATGAATACTGTATTTATTGGCGTATAACACTCACTTTTTTACCCTGAAAATAGAGGGTAAACTGTGCCTGCGTGCTATACGCAGGGGGCGGTGGAAAGTTTTTTTCCCTGAAACTTCCCTCTTAAAGTTAGGGTGCGTGTTGTACGCCTGTGCATGTTATACGCCGATAAATACGGTAGTTATATTTAGAGGTATTATTGCATAACTTAGAGTGATTATAAAGGTATTTTATTTTTATTATTAATAACAAACATGTCGTACTTACCCTCTCCGTGGAATGGGTTTGCACAGAACAGCCCCGATCCTCCGCTCCTGGCTGTCCCCCCCTTCTGATTGCCCTCAGAGAAAGCCGCTTGCTATGGGGGCATTTGTGCAAGCTCAATCCTGCGCCAGGCTCTGTATGTCCATTGACGCACACAGCGCAGCTCCTCCATGCCCTTTGCTCTCTCCTCACAAGCTGTGATTGACAGCAGCAGGAGCCAATGGCTCCCATTGTCACCTCCATGGCCTGTAAGAGAGAGAGCGTTAATCACTGCTGTTCTTCGGTACAATGCTGTATGGAGATTGGGCTCAGGTAAGTATTTTGGGGGGCTGTGGGGAAGCAGAACACAGAAGAAAATTAAGATAAAAACCTTCTGCCTTTAGAACCACTTTAAAGCCCAACTCCAGAAAATCTGAAAATGCTCCTTTGCAGTGGGACTGCTAGGGTTAATTGCTCATTTAGTCTAGGAGAGAGTAAAAGTATGTTTACTCAATCCTCCACTCTCCCGGCAGACAGCACTCCCCCATTTTCCAGCAATAGATTGTCCCTCCGTGTCTTCACATCCAATACAGGGCTATGGACCCTACATTGTTTTTCTTTTTATGTCAGGAGTGGACCTTAGACTGCTGGAGCATAGAGGAGAATAAGTTGCAAGGATCGATCCAGCAACCGATCCAGCAGTGCATAGGATTGGATCAGGGGAGGGCTGGCGGCCTTACTCCTGGGGGGCAAGTCCAGTCAAGTGGCCCATTGAACCGCCAAATCAGCTCACCATCCATGGCCCACCTGGTTTTTCAATGCAGCCTCACCAGTGCCCATCAGTGCAGCCAACTCCAGTGCCCATCAATGCAGCCTGATCACTGGGGCAGGTTACATGGGGTGTATGGGGGGGTCAGCTAGGGATGTCAGGGTCTCTCACCTCAGCGATCTCAGCGCAGCAGGTCCTTGCATGCCACGGTCTCCTGGGGGGGGGTAACACTCCTGATCCTGGGGTCAAGTTGCAGCCAGCGCCCAGCCCTGCAGCCCTGCGTCCCGACTCCCTGCCTGCTTCCAAGAATCCGGTCCCAGGGAGTTGTAGTTTCCTCTGCGCTGCTGTGTTTTTCACCCACCAGAAGCTTGAGTGCGGACTACAACTCCCGGAATGCAACAGCTAGTGGTTGGCCACTGTGGCCATGCCCCCGGCCCGACTTCCTAGACCAGAATAAAAAAAGAAAATAGTAGCGGGCAGCGGCTGCCGGCCATTTTGAACATAAGTTAGGGCGGCCTGGGAGGCAATTGCCACCCTGCCCCATGGCCCAGCCCTCCCCTGGATTGGATAATCAGGTAAGTACATCTACTTTTCCATGACTTTTCCTTTTCCTAAATGACCAGTTAACCTGTGCAGTGCGGGCGAAGCGCCACTTCAACTGAGCATTTTAAAGTTTTCCAGAGCTCAGCATTAAAGTGATTGTAAAGTCTCATTTGTTTTCCTATAAAATTAACAAACATGTTATACTTACCTGCTCTGTTGCATTGGATTTTCACAGAGCAGCCCCGATCCTCCTCTTTTCGGATCCCTCTTCTGTGATCCTGGACCCTCCCTCCTGTTCAGTGCCCCCACAGCACGCAGCTTGCTATGGGGGCACCCGAGCTGAGTCACAGCTCCCTGTGCCTATTCAGACATGGAGCCCTGACCCGGCCCTGCCCCCTCTCTCCCCTGATTGGCTAGCTGACTTTGATTGACAGTAGCGGCAGCCAACAGGGAGAATCTCGGAACAGCTGAGACACTCGTGGACATTGCTGGATAGCGAGGAACCTCAAGAAAGTATTCGGGGGGCTGTGCAGAAGGCTTTTCATCTTAATGCATAGAATGCATTAAGATAAAAAGAAACCTTCTGACTTTACAGCCCCTTTAAGTTTGCAGCATGAGCCCTACTGCAGTTCCTACACAATTGTTAATGCACCTGTCTGCGCTGTAAACATTTTTCAGTGCCTATCATGTATAAGTACACATCAAAGTGTGTTTTATATTCTGGACCCATTTCAGTTCTTTGCGAACATCAGCTTGTCTGCATAAAGCACACAAATGCATTTGAAATCCTTCTGACAAAAGCACTGTGACATGCATGCTGGGAACCTATATGTGTCTTTTAGCTTTAAAGCAAACGTGTACTGTTTAACCACGTGAGGACCGGAAGGATTTGCCCCCTTAATGACCAAACCATTTTTTGCGATACGGCTCTGCGTCGCTTTAACTGACAATTGCGCGGTCGTGCGGCGCTGTACCGAAACAAAATTTATGCCCTTTTTATCCCACAAATAGAGCTTTATTTTGGAGGTATTTCACCTCTGCGTTTTTGTTTTTTTTGCGCTATGAACAAAAAACTAAATTTTTTACTTTTTGCTATAAAAAATATCCCCCAAAAAAATGTAAAAAAACAAATTTCTTCATCAGTTTAGGCCGATATGTATTCTACATATTTTTGGTAAAAAAAATCACAATAAGCGTATATTGATTGGTTTGCGCAAAAGTCATAGTGTCTACAAATAAGGATAAATATTTATGGCATTTTTATTATTATTTTTTTACTAGTAATGGCAGTGGTGATCAGCGATTTTTAGCGGTACTGCGACATTGCGGCGGACAGATCGGACACTTTTGACCCATTTTTGGGACCATTGACATTTATACAGCGATTAGAGCTAAAAATAGCCACTGATTACTGTATAAATGTCACTGGCAGGGAAGGGGTTAACAGATGTCAATGTAAACAATGTTCTGTCAGGGAAGTAGAGAGAGATGGGTTAGGGTTAGGGGGGTTAGAGGGTTAGAGGGTTAGGGTTAGGGGGGTTAGGGTTGGGGTTGGGGTTGGGGTTGGGGTTAGGGTTGGGGTTAGGGTTTTCCCTTTAAGAATAAGGCTAGGACCCAGGTTTTTGAACAGGGACCTCCCCCAGAGGTCAAAAGGCGGTCCCCAGAGGTCAAAGGTCACTGGGGGTGGCTGACCCACCCCCACCAAAGTGTACCGCCTACCCCAACTAAGTCTGGGAATAAACAATTCGGGGAATGAACAAGTCGGGGAAAGCGTTAGCGTTGACAGATCCCCGTTCTGGCTCTCTGAGAAGCAATCGCATCGGCTCTGGTGCTGCACCCCCTAGAGCTCTTAAAGTGTCCGACGTACAGCTACGGTTATTTGCATAGCTGTGCCAACCTGCCGCAGCTGGTTGGCAAGCAGTTAAGAGCACTAAGTGTCATTTCTGTCCGCTGCTTCATGCCTCTCCTATCAGCATGAATCACTTCTGACAAGTTTTCATGACACCAAGAGAAAAAAGGTGATGGGGAGGGAGCTCCAGCTGATTGACAACCTCAGATCTGTTCCTGTGTGCTGTGTAGACGGGGGTGTGGCTCTTAGAGCTCTCCTCACTGAGCTCTGAAGTGTGTCATTTCTGTTTTCTGACACCTCAGAAAAGCTTTATAAATTCTAGACTTTGAACGAATGTAGAGGAGAGAAGACTACAGATAAGCAGGTACAACTTATGTTCCTGTGTGCTGTGTGAAGGGGGTGTGTCCCTTCCCTCCATTTAGCTCTCAGCGCTCTTCTCACTGTGCTCTGCAGAGTGTAATTTCAGCTCTCCGTCCCCTTATTTCTGACAGCTCAGATAAGCTTTATAAATTCTGGACTTTGAACAGATGTACAGAAGTGAAAACTACATATAAACAGGTACAACTTATGAAGAATGATTTGTTTCATCTCTGTGTATCACCTGAGGCCAAACACTTCACTGGGTCTATGTAAGGGTTTGCTACCACTTTTTTTGAAGTTAACAGTTTGGTTTGCAGTGATGTCAGAGAATTAGTATTAGTGTATTTTGTATATAGAATGTTCAAACATTAACATCCTAGCAAATTGTTTATAGCCAAAACAGCTGTATTTAAAAAAAAATCCAATAGCTAGAGGAAGAATTGTAACTGCAAGTAAGTGATTCAGTGAACAACTTGTGTAATTCAGGAAACGTTGCAATATGGCTAAACTCAGAAATTCCACTTAGTTTACTTTTTTAAATGTTTCACATCCTTTACCTATTGCCACGCCATGCAGGGCCTTGATAAGCTGCTAAAGCTTTACAGCTGTCTGTGAAAATGTCAAATAAAAGTGGCATATTTTTAGGAAAAAGTGTTATAAAAGACAAACATGTTTGGATATTTGCCATGTCATAGTCCCATATCGGACATTTACACCTCCTTACAAAATTAGCATATTTTTAACAAAATACAGTTCAAATAGCTACAACAAATTAGGAAACCGTTAAGCCCGGTTCACACAGGGGCGGCACGACTTTGGGGGCGACTCGGCGGCGCGATCTCAAGACGACTTGAGACGCCCGCCTGAGGCGATTTGCATAATGACTTCTGTATAGAAGTCAATGCAAGTCGCCCCCAAAAGAAGTACAGGAACCTTTTTCTAAGTCGGAGCGACCCGAGTCGCTCCTATTAGAACGGTTCCATAGTACTGAGCGGGACGCGTCTCGTCAGGCGACCGAGTCGCCTGACGAGTCGCCCCTATGTGAACCGGGCCTAAATGCTAAAGGGGGAGTGGTTTTTATAAACACAGTACAAAAAAAGCTGTAGAAGATCAGTTTACCAAAAAAAGTGACCACATGTATAAAACCTTTTGTAGTGCAAATTCCTAAAAGATAACTAAACCCAAAACTGAAATATATTGCAGCCTACCAGTCCTTAGCTGTGGTGGCTACATGAGTTTTCATTTTTCAATAACATTTTCAGCAAGTACAAAAAAAAAATCTTGTTGAGTTTATTGTTTAACAACCATTCCGTTTGCTGGATTTCGCTAAAAGAGTTGAAAGTGATTGTAAACGATCACCTTGTAAAACAACCCATTCAGTTTAAAATAGAAATGAAAGGCAAAACATTTAAGTATAGATCTAAAAATACATTAGAAATACCTTTTTTTCCTAAGTTTTTTATAAGTGATCACATTCCCTCTGTTCTCAGCTGCATAAGAGCTGAGGGGAGGAGAAGCAGCATCACACTGAGCTTCCCAGTAAGTGGCTGTGCAGTGGGGTAGGTGTCAGCATAAGTCTGATCATTGGAGTATAGCAGCCTGAGTTCCGAGCATAGCTAGAGAACTGATCATGGTGTATTCTCACGGTGTATTCTCCTGCTTAGTGTGGTCAGTTTTTTTTAATAGGAAAGCAAGGGGACTAGCAGGAGCACCTGGGATTTCATACAAAGGAAGCAATACAAAGAGAACAGGATACTTTCTCATATAAGTACATGGTACAGCAGGCACATATCAGTAATATGAAGTTTTGGGGTAACAAAAGCTTTAAAGTATATCAACAGGATAAAGAGAAAAACGAAACAAGATGGACTTTTGAGGTGCAAACAAACAACTCATCAATAAAATCAATATGTTTTCACACTCCTAATGCATCCGCTTTCACACTAGGTTGTAGATTTAACATTGTGTTCAGGCCCCCACACCTGCCCCCAGGGAGAGATCTAAGCCACCTGTGACCATGTTGCACCCTCCCCTTGGTTCTGGACCCATACAGCTTGCTTCCCTTACCTCCCGAAGAAGCGGGGAACTCCCGTGAAACGCGTTGTGATATGGCAAGTCTGCCTACCCACCGGAGACACCTCAATTGCTGTCTGTTTATTGTCACTTTATATGAGTTCAGATGCAAAAACAAACATTATTTTTCTTCTGCAAACTACTAATCTCCCCCACCCCCATGGAATGGAGATAAACAAAAAGGCAGACATATGAATTAAATAAATGTGTTGCATTATTTCTTTAAACTGTTAATTATGAAAAAACATGTGAAAAAATCAGAAACTGACAAGAAATAAAAAAATAAACACACTACAGTGTCATAAAAAACCCACAAACATATGAAGTGCTTAAATCAGTGACATAAAATACATAGGTGTCGATACATGCTTCAAAACTTGTGACTTGTCTTTAGAGAATAATCCTCCAGGTGTTCCTCCACCATCACATCAAACTGCTTGCCAAAACTAGTGGACCCCACAGATAAAAAAAAAAAAAAAAAGGATAAATATTCACAAAACTTTAGTGTACAGCAAGGAGCATTGTACATTTCATCTTAAAATATGTCTTCCAGGGGCATTCAGGTCATGTATTCAGACATGTATTTGAAGTCCAGCCTGGGTGACATCCATGGTTTTTTTCCATTGATACAGTGGAGATACAAGCGTAGCCACCCAAAGACAGGAAATGTGTTATTCACAGGAGCAAGATTACCAAATGAAAATGAAGGAAAGAAGCCTGGAAAAAATGATTGCAGCTACTTCAATGGAACACTGCAGTATATTAAATGATTATTTTTAGGTTTAGATAAGATAAACTGGGGTGGAGCAAGGACATAATTATTTTCTTCTGATTCCTTGGGTAAAGGTATATATTTAGGAGACATAAGCTGTATGATGGGCAAAGTTGAGAAATCTTGTACTGTAGAATTACAAGCTTGGGTTTAGGTGTTTCCAGAATAACAGATTAGTAACAAGCAGACGGTTTTACTCTGCAGTTTGATCAGATACTCTCAACCGACTGGGTGGAAAGCAAAATCCATTGACAGCCTTTTCCCCCATACTGTAGTGAAGTAATATATAGTAACTCCGCAGCAGGAAAATTGATATTTAGTTATTATAATGATGATATAAGTTATGTTCCAGCAGCAACACCCAAGTTCTCCAGAGAGTGCAATTTATTTGACTTCCAACACAGAACAAAGTCCACAGATGATACAAATCCAACAGAGTAAAATATAATTCAGAGTCTCATGTTTCCTAGATTAATTCTAGACCTGTGCCTTCCTATCCATACAAAGTGACAAGACTGACTGAATGCCAGCTTGAATGTCTCAAATACTGGTCTCACACTGGAGGGGGCGGGTTCTGCCGGGTCAACCAAATGTTTCCCATGAATGAATACCCCCTCAAGTCTAATTACCATCAATAAATACTTCTTCTTTGGTCCTAAATAATGTACCCTTTGAAATGTTCAATTAATTTAACAGGCCACCTCACACACCTAGGTAGGTTTGCATAAGATTAGCACATCAGAGTCATTATCTGTCCCCTTTGATATGTTAGAATTCAGTTGGCTTGGACCACTTAACTGAATTCCTGGTCAATATGGTAATGTAATGTAATATGTTGGCCGATTTATGTAGCATATTGTAACACATACTTCTATTGCCCTGTTAATGTTTATGTTAACCTGAAATTAACCTTTAAGAAAAGTGCCTAGTTTTAACTTTTTTTTCCTCTTTTTTTATTCTACAGTTCAGAAAACTGGAAGAGTTTTGCACCTAAGGCCAAACAGTTGTAACTCTTCGGTACTTGATGCGGACATTCAGTACTATCTAAAGTTTCCCATCACCGTCCTTGTTGTGCCATCCTTCTACGTAGTCATTTTCCTTTTGGGTCTTCCAGCTAACGGGATTGCTTTCTGGGTACTTCTCTTTAAATCAAAGAAGATGCCATCTACTCTTCTACTAATTAACCTGGCAGCTGCAGACTTGTTGTTTATGCTGCCATTGCCTTTAAAGTTCGTTTATCACTTCCTGGGAAACAACTGGATTTTTGGGGAAACCATGTGTCGGATAGTCACTGCGGTGTTCTATGGGAACATGTACTGCTCTGTGTTCTTTCTCATGGCCATCAGCATTGATCGATACTTTGCTCTGGTCCATCCTTTTTTGGCCAGGAGTCTACGAGGATGGAGAAGTTGTGCATTTGTCTCTACTGCAATCTGGCTGGTTGTAATAGCTGGTGTCTCAATATTCTTTATAGTCCCCCAGTCAAAAACATTTAAAATTCCAAATATGACAACCTGCCATGATGTCTGGGCGACTTGTGATGGTTATGAATGGTACACCAAATATTTCCTTGTGCTCTTCATCGTGGGATTTGCTATTCCTGTGGTTGTTATTTTGTTTTGTTATGCGTCAATTTTGGTCACCTTGTCAAAGAATAAGGAATCTCACAGTCAGGTGATAAGGCTGATGATTTTGGTGGTTGTCATGTTCATCTTCTGCTTTACCCCCAGTAATATTATGCTTATATTTCATTACTTGGAAACGGAGAGGGATTGTCACAACCAACTGTACATCTGGTACATGGTGGCGTTATGTTTGACATCATTCAACAGTTGTATCGATCCTTTCATATACTATTACATGTCGGAGGACTTCCGGGCAATTGTAAAAACTAGCCTTCAATGGAGCAGCAGTGGAAACAGTGAGTCAATAGAGAGCACAAAACGAACTAAACTGGTTTCAGAGATGGGCAGAATAAGCACTTAATACCGTCACATGAGCCCATGTCTATCCCATATCTCATAATACTGACCACATATATAAAATATGCGTTTACTTTTTGGACAATTAAAAAATATATTTTTCTTTGTGGACATTTATAAATTATATTTTTCTTCTTGGACAATTCTAAATGATGTTTTTTTTTCCTGATCAAATTAAAATTATATTTTTCTTTCAAGGAATTTTACTGACAAAAATTAAAAACTGCACTAAAATTAAATGGCTGTTTTTGGTTTTATGAGCAACATGCTATAGCGTGCACCTGCCCCCCCCCTTGTTGCCCCCCCCCCCTGCAGTGCCATTGGCTTCCCTCCTCTCCTCTCCCCCGGACATACTCAGCACAGAGCGCTTCCTATTCCCTGTCCAGTGCAGCTGAGGCTGCAGAGAAAGTCATGTGTTTGAGCTTTGGGGTGCACACCCTAATGTGATAGGCTGCGCACAACCATGATGCTATAATGTTTGTATGAAAGGTCCATATTATAAATGTGTTTGTTCTCATCTTTTTATATATTGTAGTTATTAAATATGTCAGTGCAATGAAAATGGTGGGGTTTTTCTGTGTCTTATAAGGTTCTTTGCAGTAAAAGAAAGGAAGCATAGAAACCTCTGCAAAAGCAAAAGATGTGGTTAGACTGGGGTGTAGTAATCCAAAGCTACAGTTTTTAATTTATTAAATGTATCAGGTTATAAGTAATGCATAGTTTCAACCTATTAATTGAATCGCCAAAACTTGGAGTTTGGGACCAAGGTCTTTTTTAAAAAAACAGACAGAAATAGTTACCTCCCAACTACGAGTGGTCATCATCCGCAATGGCTGAGAAACATACCAAAAGGCCAAATCATGTGAGTGAAACGTAATTGTTCAGATAATGACAATTTCCTCACACAAGCAAGAGTCCTCACTGACAGATTTGCGGCAAAAGGTTATACCCCTAAAGCCCTGCAAAAAATCGTGGAAGAGGTGGCATCCATACCGAGGGAAACATGCTTAGAAACAAAACCGAAACCAGGAACGAGTGGAACCAACTCAAAGGAATGGGGGTTTATATCACAATTCCATACTCAATACAAGGAAGTAGAGGCAATTTTTAATGAACACTGGCATATACTACTATTGGACAAAAAATTGGGCCCAGTTCTGCCCCTGAAACCGCAGTTTATATATTGGAAAGCTCCCAATCACGGAGATCGAGTAGTGAAGAAAATCCTAGACCCTCCCAGCAAACCTCCAACATTTTGGAACCAAAATGGCTTTTTTGCCTGCAGGAGGTGTAAAGCGTGTAGGGAAGTGGCACAGCTAGTAAGAGGTCTAGAGAATTTTGTTTCTCCTTCTAATCATCAACAATTCAATATTGAACAGTTTATTACATGCAACACTAGCTTTGTAGTGTATGCTCTGAAATGTCCTTGCGGTCTCCTCTACATAGGACGCACTAAGAGACTCCTCAGAATAAGAATAGCAGAGCACATTCACAACATTAAGATCGGCTTCAAAGACCACAATGTGTCGTTACATTTTAAGCTTAAACATAATCAGGATGCCTCAGGTCTTCAATTCTGGGGCATAGAATGCCTGGAGACTAATTGGAGGGGCTCACATAAAGTACGGGAATTATCCAAGAAAGAAACTAAATGGATTTTCTTAACAGATGTTTTGGTACCTAAAGGACTCAATGTTGAACTTGACATCAATTGCTTTATAAGCAACTCTTAATGAGTTGGGAATGACCCCCTTTTTGATGTCTCTTCAAAACAATTTCCACCCTCTCCAATATTAGCACTCTCACCTCCACCCTTAATAGATAATTCATGTATCGATTTGGGAAGGGTTGACACATGGGGACCAATCAGTAACCAGAGACCCAATACACTTTTTAAAGACATATCATCCAGATTTGATTTTACAAACAAATGGTTTTAACCAAATATGTTCATTTTTAAGAATATTCATTTTATATGTGTATTTTTGTGAATGATTATATGTAATTGATATGGTATTTGGGGTTTTAGGTAAAAGCATTTGCTTGTATATTTTTAGAGAGATATATTAGATTAATCAAAGGTTGGTTTTTTATCGATATAGGATTTTTTTATGGAATATTTTATATAATATTTTATATGGATTTTTTTACACATAATTTTATATATAGATTTTTTTGTGTATAGTTTTTTTTATATATAATTTTTTTTTATATATAATTTTATATCAATTATATATAATTTTATATCAATTTTAATGTACTTTTATATAAAGGTTTACACATGCCCAGTAAGGAATAGGTTGTATAAGTGCTACAAACACATTTCAATGACACAATCTTAATATGAGACGGAATATTGTACAGCAGGTTGTGTTGGTCTCTTTATACAGGACACCGCACAATGGGTCCCGAACCAACCATGGGAATTATTGTTCCCTATTGGTTGGTGTTATGGCCGCTGAATCTGTGTCATATAGAAGTGTGTCTTGCAGTGGGCTGCTAGTTATTAATGAATCAGGTCCACTAGCAGGAATAATGATTATTCTTTACATGCTCTAAATGAGTTAATCGCTCATCCATGTTGTTTTATTATGTATGTCATGGTGACACACAAGATCCTATCAGGCCGCAGACCGGGTGCGCGCGCCAATCAGGGCGGTGTATTTCGGATCTGCCTAGTGGCGTGATGGACGACTTCCGCCCACAATAGGGCACTGACGTGGGGGCTCGAGTGCGCACGCGCGATGACGCGGGCACAGACAGAGTGCTCCTACGTCAGTAGATGGGCGGGAGCTCAGTGTGTACATAATCTGGTTGCTGCAGTGGCTGGTCACGCCCTCAGAAGAAGTCAGGAAGTGACGAAACGTCAGGGCGTGACCAGCAAACCAAGCAAACCAGAAGCGACGCTTCTGCGCTCCAGGAGCTGCCGAACCAGGAAGACGCCAAAGGAACTGCATAGCGGCGTTCATCAGGGGCAAGTCTCAAGCGCTGAAGCGCTCAGTTTACCATATCACCTGTTTATTTTATTTATGTGGTACGCGCATATGTAAAGGGGGTACTTGGGGGATTGTCATACAATAAATTTTCCAAACAGTAGTACCCTATGTGGATTTGTTCTTTTTCCTCCCATATGCCAGCGGCACCATTGATGTAGTATTGTGGTAAAGAAGACAGAATACACTAGAGGAGGATGGTTTATGTATGCCCATATTGATTTAACATCTGGTGAGTGCATCCCCATTAGGGGACCTTCAATCCCCCCACGTGGTGAAATACACTTGGTGAAAGGAGCACTGGAACTAGGATTTGAACCAATTACCACCAGACTCACCATTCACTATCTACACTACCTATATGATTTAAATATATAGAAGACGCACATATGAACATTTGTCCGTAGCGCTGCTGCAGTTTTATTCTGAACTTTTCATATACGTTTTTTAATACTGTTTTATATTCCATTTACGTTTGATTTTAAGCAGCTGCTGTCATTTTACATATTGCAATCTAGTGCATTGTATTCTAGTGCTTTTATCATTGTAGTTTTTTTACTAGCACAGAGTGATACTAAGAAGGGGGGCCAGATTATTTAGTATCTTTATTTGATTCACACGATTGGACATTCCAACAACAAAACCGTGGATTTTTTCCCGACGGATGTTCGCTCAAACTTGTCTTGCACACACATGGTCACACAAATGTTGTCGGAAATTCGGATCGCCAAGAACGCGGAGATGTACAACAATACAACGAGCCGAGAAAATTAAGTTCAATGATTCCGAGCATGCGTAGGATTTTTGTGCGTCGGAATTGGATACACACAATCGGAATTTCCGACCACAACTTTTGTTGTCGGAAAAATTGAGAACCAGCTCTCAATCATTTGTTGTAGGAAATTCCAACAGCAAATGTCCGATGGAGCCTACACACGGTCGGAATTTCCGACAACAAGCTCCCATCGAACATTTGTTGTCTGAAATTCCGATCGTGTGCATTAGGATGGACTGTCCTCCTTTTGGAGCTAAATTTCTCTGTCCCTTTTCCTCCTTGGTTGTCCCTTTTTTTTTGTCTCAGTTAGACTCCCTTGTAGAACAGAACAGAAAAGGAGGTGTGGATGCGAGTAGGCCCAGACACAATGTAGTTCTCCACTTTCCTTCCTGAAAGTGGGTTGCGGTCTCCGAGCGAGGGGAAATTTCCTTCCAGGCGGTCTCCGATGGGAGGCTCACCTGTCACTGGCAATATGCTGCACCGGGTCTTCAAGCAAGTATCTCCCACCGGTCCATTACGCCTTCCGGATTCGGGTACCCACTCCCGGGGTTCCCTAGGACCTCCTTCCCTCGTGGAACTCAGTGTTGGGCACTGAGCTCCAGACCTCCTCCCAAGTACCTCACCCCAGGCTAAAGGTGCCTGGGATGGAACACTACCTCCGAACGTCCTCTAGGCCTAGACCCGCCTAGGGGACTGAAACGAACCACCGCCCTCAGGCTGAAGGTGCCCGGGACTCGACTCCCACCACTGAAAATGGCCGCCCTCTTTATAGCCCCTCCCAGCAAGCACGGCGGGTTCCCCGCCCCACCATACAACCGCTGAGAGAGACCAAAAGAGGTACGCCACCGCAACGATGGCTCAACCCCAGGCCCAAAGCGACAGTGCCACCTGGTGGGCCCCAGGGAACCATATATCACAGTTTCCCCACCAGATTCAAAAAAATAGAAAGCATATACCCGCTACATGGCAAAAAGTAAAATATATATATTTTTTTTCAATATTGGCGCTCTTTCGCAGAGGTGATCAAATGCCACAAACAAAAGCTCTATTTGTGGGAAAAAATAATAATAATTATAGTTAAAGCGATGCAGTGCCGTATCGCAATCCCAATAAGCGTATATTGATTGGTTTGCGCAAAAGTTATAGCATCTACAAACTATGGGATATATTTATGGAATTTTTATTTATTTATTTTTCTATTAGTGATTTTTAGCGGGACTGCGACATTGCGGCGGACAAATTGGACACTAAGTGACACTTTTTGAGTGACCAGTGCTAATGACACTGGCAGGGAAGGGGTTAACATCAAGGGCAATCAAAGGGCTAAATGTGTTTGTTCCCTATGAGAGCTTTCTAACTGTGGGGGATGCTTTGACTAAAGGAAAACAGAGATCCAGAAACATAGAAACACAAGATCTCCATTTTCCCCTCTGGCAGAACGGCGGTCTGCCTTGTTTACATAGGCAGACTGCCCTTCTGCCTCTCCTCAGAGCGATCGGCGGGTCCCGGCAGACATCGCATCTGCCTGACCCGCTCATTGGCTCCCACTGTGTCGAATACCAGCGGGAGCGGGTCGCTGGCGGCACGCGCCCGCCCAGACCCAGTGCACGAAATCACACACAGGTACATGATTTTGTGCAGGAGGGCCACCCTGCCGCAGTATATCTGGGTGGGGTGGTCCTTAAAAGGTTTATATGTTAGTCAAGCCCATCTAAATCTGCTAGTACATTTAACCCTACCCTTCCCACAGGTTGACATGTTGCTGTCCAAGGGTTTCTCCGTAGCATCTCCCTCAAGATTCGGCTAACTCTAAATCTGGCCATAGATGAGTTGAAATTCAGCTGGTTCAGCAGGGACCAGCCAAATTTCTATCCATGTGTGGCTGTGTTTGTTTGACAGAAGTCGACCATTAGAACAACTTCTGTTGAGAGGCTTGTTGGAAAATTTTCTCAATCAGCTGTTCACTTTTGATGACACCTGAAAGGAACATTAGTGTTCAAAAACCTCTCCATGCACTGAAACTTCCAGTGTGTGTGCTTAAACACTTCAGCCCCGGAGGAATTGGCTGCTGAATGACCAGGCCATTTTTTGTGATACGGCGCTGCGTCGTTTAAACTGACAATTGCCCGGTCATGCGACACTGTACCCAAACAAAATTTACGTCCTATCTTTCCTACAAATTATCTCTGCAATTTTTATTTGTTGCTCTATAAACAAAAAAAGAGCGACAATTTTGAAAAAATATATATATATTTTGTACTTTTTGCTATAATAAATATCCCAATTTATTTTTAAAAAAAGCTAATTTTTTTCCTCAGTTTAGGCCGATATGTATTCTTCTACATATTTTTGGTAATAAAAATTGCAATAAGCATATATTGATTGGTTTGCGCAAAAGTTATAGCGTCTACAAAATAGGGGATAGATTTATGGCATTTTTATTTTTTTATCAGTAATAGAGGCGATCTGCGATTTTTATCGTGACTGCGACATTATGGTGGACACATCGGACACTTTTTAACGCTATTTTGGGACCATTGTCACTTATACAGCGATCGGTGCTATAAAAATGCACTAATTACTGTGTAAATGACACTGGCAGGGAAGGGATTAAACACTAGGGGGCGATTAAGGGGTTAAGTGTATGCTAGGAATAGATTCTAACTGTGCGGGGCTGGGCTACAAGTGAAACGACAGCGATCACTACTCCCCATGACAGGGAGCAGTAGATCTCTGTCCTGTCACTAGGCAGAACAGGGAAATACCTTGTTTACATAGGCATCTCCCAGTTCTGCCTCTCCATGAGATGACCGCGGGCTGCTGGCGAACATCGAGGCACGGTCACGGAGAGCATGGCGGGCGCCCGCCGTGCGGCTTCTTAAAGGGGATGTACAGGTACGTCAATTTGCCCACTGCTGCCATTCTGCCAACGTATATCGGCGTGCAGCGGTCGGCAAGTGGTTAATGACATCATCATCAGACACATTGATTAAATGTAAATCAAAGCGTGGTTGTGTAATTTTATATAAAAGATGAAGAAAAGGCATTTAGTCATTTTATCATCATGAATTGGCATAGATTCAGTTAAATTTAGTGGGTGCTCCACTAAACACATTTTTAAAGTGGTTGCAAACCTCAGACCTTAAATATGAATAAAGCATATTGGCTATAGTGTGTACTTGTCTCAATTAGAAGCACTAAAAGTAATTTCTGTCTCCTGCTTCATTCCTCTGCTATTTGCATGAGTCACTTCTGACAAGTTTTCATGACACCAAGAAAAAAGGTTACAGGGGAGGGATCTCCAGCTGATTGACAGCCTCAGCTCTGTTCCTGTGTGCTGTGTGAAGGGGGTGTGTTCATTCCCTCCATTTAGCTCTCAGCGCTCTTCTCACTGAGCTCTGCAGAGTGTAATTTCAGCTCTCCATCCCCTTTTTTCTGACAGCTCAGATAAGCTTTATAAATTCTGGACTTTGAACGGATGTAGAGAAGTGAAAACTACATATAAACAGGTACAACTTATGAAGAATGATTTGTTTTATCTCTGTGTATAACCTGAGGCCAATCACTTCACTGGGTATTTGTGAGGGTTTTCAACCACTTTAGCTACAGCTCAACAAAGCACACAGTCAGTACGGAATGAGCACACCGCTAACACCAAATCTTACAAAAATATTGCATTTTTATGCACTTATCATAAATTTATTTATAAGTGTAGCGGGTATTTAAATTTGAAGGGGAGCATCTGGGTCATTTAACCCAGATGTACTAATTGTTAGGGAATCTGAGAATCCCTTTTGTGGTTCTTGGAGGACTCTGGTGGTGCAAGGTTCCCTGTGGCCTGCAGGTGGCGTTGGGCCGGAGTTGAACCTGCACCGCAAGACTGTTCCTTTTTGTCCTTTCCTGGCGCTGGTACAGCGGGGCGGGGAACCCGCTGGGACGCAAAGGGAGAGGAGATAAAAGGGGCGGACACCCTGACCTTGGGGTTCAGAGTTGGAGGACGCGACCGCACCCAGGCACCTTCAGCCTGGGTGCTGGCGTTCCCGAGTTCCGGGCCCAGGTGCCCTTGACCTGGCCGGAGCGAGGGATGGAGTCCATCCCAGGCACCTTAAGCCTGGGGTGAGGTACTATGGCCGAGGCCTGGAGCCCAGTAACTTTGACTGGGTTCCGCGAGGGTGGAGGAGTCCGAGGGGCCCTAAGGTGTTGGGACCCGTATCTGAGGCGAGGAGGCCGGGGAGTGTAACCCTTCTGAATAGCCCGGTACAGCATTAATCCGGTGACGGCGGGGCCTCCGGTAACTCTCTTGGAGGGATGTCTTCCGCCTGACAGGGGCTGCAACGTAGCGAAGGTAACTCCAGTTCCTGTTCACTAGAGTCGCTGGAAGAGACTCTGAAGCCAAAAAGTCCATTTAACAGCCACTGTGCTTAGCAACTGTTGGTGAAACCTCAACGGTTTAGTTTCTTTGAGGATTGTGCCTTGACCTACTCCCCACCAATACTGAACTGTTCTATGGGTCTCAAACTGTCTGCTCGCATAGGACTATTTGTTTGCCGTTATGGAATAAATAAGTGTTGGACCTTTTCAGTGTGTGGTACTCCAATTACTGGGAGCAAAGGGGGTTATCAGCAGAACAGACTTGGCTCTGAGCGTATACACAGCCTGGGTGTAATTAGATGCTGGCCTTCACCTCTACATGCTGAAATCTAGAGGACATGGGCCGTGGCGCACCTCGCTCTCCCCTTCAAAGTACCCCTAGACCGAAGCCAAAGTGTCCACTAAAGAAGAGAGAGAGGGTGAGGCCGCTACATAAGTATGTAGCGGTCCTGCCCCAGCTTCTCCCCTCTCTCCACGGCTGGTTCTACTCGTCTAGGGGTATCTGGGAGAAGGGGGAAAGATGCACACCACCAGCTCGGCTCTCTGATGTAGGATGCAGAGATATGAGCTAAACCATTTACCCTCGGGTCTGCGTTTTAGGCCGGAACCTCAGCTTCTCCTATGGAGGATAATTGCCACTGTCACTGACAGGGACACTTAGCTTCCAGTAACACGAGTTCCACACCAAGAAAAGTCCAACACAGTTTTATAGACTCGAAATTGGTTGACTTTTAAAAGAACAGACAGGGTGTAGGGAAGAGTAGGTCCAGGCACAACTGATGAATTAAAGTTCCTCCTGTTCCGTTTAGTGCAAACAGGCTTGGCGCACAGTCGCTGCCACCGACTGTGAATTTGGTCACTGCCACTGACCTGGGTGAACGTTGAGGCCCCTGCCACAGGCCTTGGATGAGGCCTGCCACTGACCTGAGGAAGATGGGTCCCTGCCACAGACCATGATAAACATGAAGTACCTTCTTGTGAACAAACGGCCCCTGTCAGAGGAAGACATCCATCCGGACGGTCACCAGAGGCCTCCACCAGCACCAGCAAATGCTGCGCTGGCTCTACGGGGAGGTCATGTCTCCAGAAAAGCCCGGAGCAAAGGATTGCAATGGATGGGTGGAGGGCGGACATGACTAGGGAAACAGGGACTTATGTGAAGGATTAGGGGATTGGTGGGTTAAGGCCGAGGAAGAGGGGATAAGATTGGTGGGTTAATTTGTGTGGGAGGGGGCATTGAGGGTATAAAGGAGGACTCCGCCCCCTCCCCGGATAACATGCGGCGCAAAGAAAGTTTGAGATGGCAGACTTAGAGCAGCTCCTGGCCCAATTGCGGGCAGAGACAGCAGCGCGAGGCCCACAGTGGGCCCAGGAACATTTAGGGCCTTTGCTCGGGCGTCCGGTGGAAGAAGAGGTTAATGGGGGGAGAGTGCCAGCGCGAGCTCGGCAGTCAAAACCGCCGGAGCGCTTCTCTCCTGACCTCTCCTCCGGAGCTCGCAGACAAATAGGGAATCCCCATTCGCGGGCCCCTTCGGGTCCTCCCGCGAAGCGAGCTGCTGTCGCCGGGTTGGACGCCGGAAGGAATCCCCAGCAGAGTCGGAGCTCCGCGGGCGGCCGTTTCGGGAGTTCCGGAGCGGCCACTAGGCCCGCACAGCGATTGGAGTCGGAGGCAGCGGGCCCCGCCCCCAGAGTGATGTCACAGGGGACGGCGCCTCGGCGGGGGAGATCCAGTGTGGCGGTGGCCGGGCCTTCCACTGCGGCGGCTGGGGACCTTGCGGCAGAGGAGCGGAGGGCAGAGGCAGCTGATGTAGGCGACAGGGCTGGACGGAGCCCCCCCCCGGCCCGGGCAAGGCAACGAAAAAATCGGTGGGCGGGTCCAGAGCACGAAGAGGGAGTCGGTGGGCAGCGGGACCCTCGGCATCCAGGGATCCTTCCCCTGGAGGGCTTTCATCTGGAGCTGAAGGGGAGGAGCAACGGTCGGACGGTGCAGTGTCGGAATCGGAGGAGGAACGTGAGCCTCTCGGACGGTCAGCATCGATGGAGGTGGGACGGTCGGCTGGTGGGTCTCTTCCTAGGCAGCCCGGTAAGTTTGTTTTTCCTTTATCTTCCCTGGGTCAGTCACAGGTGTTGGGTGATGGGGGCTGCAGTGGTGGGGGTGATGCTGGGACGTCAGTGTGGGGGTGCTCGGCTGGGGGTGGTGACTTGGCAGGCCAGGGTCAGAGGTCGGTAGTGGGGATGGATACAAGTATGAGGGGGTTTTTAGCAGGGATCAAGGAACTGGTGGACAGGTTTGAAAATGCAGCAGGTGGGGCGCCATGCCCGGCAGCGGCATGGGTTCCCCCGGTGGGGGGGATGGCAGGAGCGGGGTGGCAGGGGCAGCGGTGGTGGTGCCACAGCAGGGGGGACGGACAGTCCTTCGCTAAGGAAGGAGGGGGTTGATACGCCTGCGGCAGTGGGGGAGGCTGGCAGGCAGGACCTGGTGAGGTTGGCTGACGCGGCGATGTGCGAGGTCTATATCTGTTTTGAGGGACCGTTGGGAGCACATTTAAAGGTGGAGGTACGTGAAAAGATTTGGAAAGGTGAGTATGTGGAGATATTCTCACTGCTGCCGTTGGGGAAGTTCAACTTGGACAGAGTCAAGCCGGATGACTCCAAGAAGGAAGATGAGGAGAAGCGTAGGTATCGACTTATCCCACGGACATTTACAAATTGGCTGCAGGCGTTTGGCATTTTGGCAAGTGTGTTTTGCTACCAGGATGCCGTAGGGGAAGCATACAGAATCTTCGGGGGCACAGCTTGGTTGAGGTACGACGAGCAGTTTCGCCAGAGGATGGCGATGCGGCCGGAGTTGAGATGGGACCACAAAGACATTAGTTTGTGGATGCGATTGATGACTTCGGCGAGGGCCCCGAACCAGTTTTTTCAGGGGGGGCCGGTGGATCGTCTTCCCCTGGACAACCGGCCGGTAAGGCAAAAGGGGTTTGTTGGCAGTTTAATTCGGGTACATGCAAGTTTGGAGGAACGTGCCGTTTCAAACATGAGTGTTCCGGATGCGGGGGTTCCCACCCCTCGTCTAGATGCTTTAAGCAAGGGAAGAACCATTCCGGAGAGCTTACGAATAAGAGGGAAGACGCCGGTGATGGTGGAAAGGATGCGGCCGTTTCTAGGTAGGTATCCTGACAGGGCGGCTGCGCGGTTGTTGGAAAGGGGGTTTGCGGAGGGTTTTCGTATTCCGTGCTCGTTGAGGGAGGTCCCCCCCGTGCCGCGCAATTTGCGATCGGCGTTGCTACATTGCGACGTAGTTTCTGAGAAACTACGAAAGGAAGTTGCGTTGGGCCGCATGAGCGGCCCTTTTCCAGTTCCCCCGTTAAAGGATTTGGTGGTCTCTCCGCTGGGTGTGGTGCCAAAAAAGGAGCCGAATAAATTTCGGCTCATTCACCACCTTTCTTTTCCAAAAGGGGGGTCGGTGAATGACGCCATTGAGCCAGATGCTTGCACGGTGAGTTACACATCATTCGATGCAGCGGTTGTTTGGGTCCGGCATTATGGAAAGGGGGCTCTCATGGCAAAATCAGATGTGGAGGCGGCCTTTCGGCTTCTTCCGGTTCACCCTGATAGTTTTCGATTATTGGGGTGTCACTGGAACGGGGAGTTTTATGTGGACCGGTGCCTGCCTATGGGCTGTTCCATATCGTGTGCATTGTTTGAGGAGTTTAGCTCCTTTCTGGAATGGGTGGTCAGGGACGTGGCAGGGGAAAATTCGGTCATACACTATCTGGATGACTTCCTCTGCGTGGGCCCGGCTTCATCCAGGAATTGTGCGATTCTGTTAGCAACGCTGGAGCATATGGCGGATCGTTTTGGCGTCCCGTTGGCGCCTGACAAGACGGAGGGGCCAAGAACGGTCATTACGTTTTTGGGGATAACGCTGAATTCAGAAGCCATGGAATGCCGTTTACCGGAAGATAAGCTTGCGGCTCTGAAAGAAGAAATTAAACTGATGTTGGGTTTGCGCAAGGTACAGCTGCGGACGCTGCAATCTTTATTGGGGAAGCTGAATTTCGCCTGTCGCATTTTGCCGATGGGGAGAGCGTTTTGCCGACGGCTGTCAGCAAGTACGGCTGGGGTGCAGTCGCCGCGACATTTTGTTCGGCTGGTACGTTCCCACAGGTCTGATCTGCAGGTCTGGCATACATTCTTGGAGTCCTTCAATGGTAGGGCACTATGGATGTCGGGCCCGGTCAGCAACTTTGATATGGATCTGTTCACGGACGCTGCGGGCTCGGCAGGTTTTGGGGCTTTTTTCCAAGGCCGATGGAGTGCGGGTTCGTGGCCACAGAGTTGGGTGGAGGCGGGCTTCATAAAGAATATGTTGCTGCTGGAGCTGTTTCCAGTAGTACTGGCAGTGGAACTATGGGGCGAGGCTTTCCGGGATCGGAAGGTGCGTTTCCACATCGACAACATGGGCGTGGTGCAGGTGATTAACAGAGCATCGGCGGCATCGCCTGCTACCATAGCTGGTGTTGAGATGCCTACAGTTAAACATCTTCATATATGCTGTTCACCTTCCTGGAGTGGACAATGTGGTGGCTGATGCTTTATCTCGCTTTCAGTGGGACAGGTTCCGAGAGTTGGCACCGGATGCGGAGCAACGAGGGGTACCTTGTCCAGACTGGCTGTGGAAGATTGCGTTAGATTAGTCGCCGGATGGATCAGAAAGTCGGTGAGTGAGACGACGTGGGCTGCATATCAGAAAGTTTGGCTGGAATGGGCGGATTTGGGTAGAATGGCGGGAGTGGATATTGATGGGCCGGAGGTGAGGTTGCTAGTCTTGTACTTTATCTCCAGGTGCATGGAAGCAGGGGTGTCGGTATCCACGCTGGATAAAAAGGTTGCTGGGTTGGCATTTTTGTTTAAATGGCAAGGTTTGCCTGATTTCACGAAAGACTTCTGGGTTCGGCGGGCTAGGCCATTAAAAGACACCAGACGCCCTGTGTCCTTTGGGGTCCTGAGGGGGGTGTTGGCTAAGCTACTGGAGGTTTGCACCTCGGAATACGAGGCTGCCTTGTTCCGAGTGGCATTTTCTTTGGCATTTTTTGGGGCGTTCAGGATTGGCGAGCTGGTTAGCCCGTCTAAGAAAGTGCATGGGGGGATTGGGGCTAATGAAGTGCGTTGCCAGGAGGACAGGGTGTCCTTGTGGTTACGTAGATCAAAAACGGGTCAAAAAGGGAAGGGCAAGAGAGTTCAGATCTTTTCATTGCCGGGCTCACCGCTTTGTCCAGTTGGGGCCGTTCGGGGTTTTCTGGCGGTACGCCCAGAGAACGTGGGTTCCTTTCTGATACATGCGGATGGGTGTCCGTTGTCCAGGTTTCAGTTCATATCGGTTTTCCGAAAATGTTTGGGGTGCCTAGGTTTAGAGGCGAAAGAATTTTCGTCACATTCGTTCAGAATTGGGGCGGCTACGGAAGCGGCTCGAAGTGGGTTGGATATGGAGTCGGTCAAGCGCATTGGGAGATGGGAATCGAGGAGATTTCGATCTTACATTCGCCCTCACTTAGTGGTAGGGGTGTGAGGAGAGTAGGAGTAGGGGTATGAGGAGAGTAGGAGTAGGGCTGATTGGAGTTTAAAATATATATATATATATATATATATATATATAAAGAAAATAAAATAATGAGGTTACGTTGTCAGGCTTGGCTGTGGTTACGGTGGATACATGTTTTTCTCTCTTTCAGGTGTGGCGCCGGCGTTGGTCTGGATACTGGGGCACTCTTACGTGTACAGGGGGGGGGGTAAGAGGGCTGAGGCAAGACCGGAAGGTCGGCAATTGGGGTTTCCAAGGCAGGAGGCCCGGATTCGCTGGCTGGGAATTCCGGGAATGTTGTGGAGTAGGACAGTTCCAGAAGTGCATCGTTATGCGCGACTGGACCGCCCACCTGACGTTTTAATTCTGCACGTAGGTGGGAATGACTTAGGTGTTAGATCTATGCTGGATGTGACGAAAGATATCAAATTTGATATTCTTCGTCTTCGTATGGCATTCCCGGAAATGGTGATAGTGTGGTCCGACATGGTGGCTCGTACTTCATGGCGGACGGCTAGATCCATAGAGGGCATCAATAGGGCGCCGAGGAAAGTTAATCGGGATGTGGCCAGGTTCATGGTTAGGAATAGGGGGTTGGTGATACGTCATTTTGAGCTGGAGTTGGAGACATGGCGGTACCTTCGGGGTGATGGGGTACACCTCAGTGATGTGGGTATAGACCTATGGGCGTTAGGGTTACAGGATGGTATACAGAGGGCTCTCAGGGTGTGGAGGGGCACCCAATTGTAAAGGCTTTTACATTCGGGTGCTGTGGCAGGTGTCTGGTCTTTGCAGGGGAAGGATGATACCTCGGAAAGAAGGGTTCAGGACCTGTCGTTGGTATGGGTCCTGACGGTGGGCTTACAGTTAACGGAGGTTTAGCTTGAAGCATTGGGATGGTGCACTGCGGTCAGGGTTGTCTCTGAGCCAGCATGTCGGCTTGAGGCCTATTAGCGGATTTTGAGAAGTACCGCAGTGCAATAATAGACACAGATGTTAATAGAGGTTCCTGCAGAGATCGACACCAGTAATTTACTGAGGGTCCTTTAGGACAGAGTTTATGGTTACTGTTAAAAAAAGTTATACAGCGTTTTAATAAATAAGGCTGCTACGGCCTATATATATTTCTCCAACTCCTGGTGTGGTCTCGTTTACTTAGTCATAAGTAAGATAGTAAATAAGGGGTAGTATAATAAGGACATCTGTTATACGATAGTCAAGACAAGCCCGGAGCAAAGGAATGCAATGGATGGGTGGAGGGCGGACATGACTAGGGAAACAGGGACTTATGTGAAGGATTAGGGGATTGGTGGGTTAAGGCTGAGGAAGAGGGGATAATATTGGTGGGTTAATTTGTGTGGGAGGGGGCATTGAGGGTATAAAGGAGGACTCCGCCCCCTCCCCGGATAACATGCGGCGCAAAGAAAGTTCCCGCCCACCCTCCCCTGAATTTGGACGGGGTTGGGGATGTTGTCTTTACATTTTGTTTTACAGGTACAAGTGGGGTCATTGCAGATGTCGTGGCAGTGGCGGGTGTCTGGTCTTTGCAGGGGATGGATGATACCTCGGAAAGAAGGGTTCAGGACCTGTCGTTGGTATGGGTCCTGACGGTGGGCTTACAGTTAACGGAGGTTTAGCTTGAAGCATTGGGATGGTGCACTGCGGTCAGGGTTGTCTCTGAGCCAGCATGTTGGCTTGAGGCCTATTAGCGGATTTTGAGAAGTACCGCAGTGCAATAATAGACACAGATGTTAATAGAGGTTCCTGCAGAGATCGACACCAGTAATTTACTGAGGGTCCTTTAGGACAGAGTTTATGGTTACTGTTAAAAAAAGTTATACAGCGTTTTAATAAATAAGGCTGCTACGGCCTATATATATTTCTCCAACTCCTGGTGTGGTCTCGTTTACTTAGTCATAAGTAAGATAGTAAATAAGGGGTAGTATAATAAGGACATCTGTTATACGATAGTCAAGTCCCTTACGCCCAGGATTCAGGCACCCAATACCGGGGGCACCTTAGGAATGCTTCGCCCTTGCGGGACCCAGTCAAAGGTACTGGGCCCAGGCCTCCTGGTATAGTACCTCACCCCAGGCCGAAGGTGCCTGGGATGGAACTCGACTCCACGCGCCCAGGCCAAGGGCACCTGGGCACAGACAAACTGCAGCAGCCCCCAGGCTGAAGGTGCCTGGGGAATGAACCTCGCGCGCAAGATGTCCGCCCCCTTATATCCTCTCCCAGCAGGCACAGCGGGTTCCCTGCACCGCCGTACTGCTGCCGCGAGAGGACAAAAAGGGCACGGCTCTAGAATGGCAGTTCAACCCCGGTCCCAGGTGACAGCGCCACCCAGGGACCGCAGGGAACATGACACCATTCATACCTCTCACACTGCAAAGTGTCCATAAATCTCTAAAATCAATGTATCTGAGCCATCTATGGCCCAGATACACCCCACTAAATTTGACACCCGCTACAAGTATAAACCTCAAATGCATCTGTTTAGATGCAGGCGTGACTGCTCTACTCCCTACACCTACATACAACATCTAGTCTGGGGATCAGCAACCCGTAGATCGCACCCAGGTGTCTGGTAGATCGTGGTCTGGGCTTGCTGACCTGCCATCCCAGAGCATCAAAGAGTGCAATGCAGAGGAACTGTGAAAAACTAGCATAAATCCAAATATAAATGTGAATAGTAATAATAAATTACAATATCTCCACAGCTGCTGTGACACTCTCAGTGAATCACCACACCTAATATAGACTATAATAATTGTTAAATAGTGCAGCGCTATGAAATAAACTCTGAAATATACATACAAATATAAAGTGTACAATGCTTATTAATAGTGATTATCTCACACTCTAGTCAGTCCTTGTGTGACCGCTCAAAAATATTAATGAAGAAAAAAAAAAAAAATGAAAAAACAACTCCTGTATTTTCTTAAAAATTGTTCTCATAAATTGTGTTGTAAACAGAAACACCGCTGTGCAGATCCTCTCTCTCTCTTGAGTATAATGCTATGTGCACACCATCACCAGTCAAAATGCCCGCTCACCTCAAGGATGAGTTAAAAACTCATAGAAAAGATCTTGCATTCAAATCCTACTCATTCCTGGGACTGTAGGCCACACTCACCCCCTACCTACACCCCAGATACAACCCCACAAACCAACACCACCACATGCTTATTTTGGCATAAAAAAGGCCGCAACACTTTATTGGTTTAACACAATTCTCAACACAACCATTATAATTGAAACTTGTATAATAATACAAAAACCATAAATCATTCACATAAACTCTGCCCAGTTTTTGGAACTCGGGCAGTATCACTGTAACATCACCAAAAATGTCCCCCCCCCGCTTCCGGGGTGACCCTACCACATAAAATGTCGCGACGGGAGGAGAGGGTGGGAGCTCTTCTTCCTCCTTTCCGGGCCGCTGCAGAGGACGTCCAGGACCCTCTGCGGCCCTTAATATCCTCCTAGGGGAACCAGAACCTTCTCTGGCCCACTATTGGCTTGCTCACACCTGCAATATAATTTAAAGGAACAGTACCGCCCCTCCCCTGGCCTATTATTCCTCAACCCCTTACTAAACAGAGAGGGGACAGGTGGCCCCAGTCCCAAGAAAGCGGGCCCCAATGCTTTTGCCCGCTTTTACATGGGACTGTAGGCCACACTCACCCCCTACCTACACCCCAGATACAACCCCACAAACCAACACCACCACATGCTTATTTTGGCATAAAAAAGGCCGCGACACTTTATTGGTTTAACACAATTCTCAACACAACCATTATAATTGAAACTTGTATAATAATACAAAAACCATAAATCATTCACATAAACTCTGCCCAGTTTTTGGAACTCGGGCAGTATCACTGTAACATCACCAAAAATGTCCCCACCAGCCGGACTTGAGCAACAAGCCCGGCCTACCCCACATACGCGGCCCTCTCAATACAGTATTGTAAACCAAGGTTAAATATATCGGAACCCACATCCGAAAGATGGACCCCATCCTGCCGGTACAGGCCTGGGATCCCCCCCTTCAGATCCACGTGCCGATACGCAAAACCTCCCAAGGACGGCATAAATTTAGCCATTGCCCGATTAATCCTCTTCCTCATTTTTTCCATCACCCTATGCAACGGAGAAGATAGCCAACACATGCGCGGCACTATCTCCGAGAATACGATGGTTGTACCTGGGGAAGTTAAATGAAAACGATAAAGATCCCTTTTAACTGAGGCCAACAACTCTAAAGTTCGGGTGTTTCCTATATCATTCCCACCCAAATGCACTATTAATATTGAGGGGAGGGGCCAAACCTGACATAATCGTGATAAATGACAGTACAGCTGGTGCCACCTCATGCCCCGCACACCTTTCCAATATAGAGTGAAGGATTCCGGCTGTAAGGACAGATTAGTTGAATACCTACGCTGAGCCGCACGCTTTTGTGCCCAGACGATATAGGAATGGCCCAGAATCCATACATAATGATGAAAACCTATGGATTAAAAAGAGAGATTAGGTCTGACATAACGCTTGAAACAATTGGACGACCATCTACCCAAACCCATAATGGCCGAAGCCGGGAGACCCTGATCAGCTGCGTCAGACGCAGCCCCTATCCTAAAAGAATGAGAGGAAAACTTTAATTTGTCCAGACCTAAATGTGCCATGCAGCGCTGCAGTACATATGTAAATTGATACCTAGTGACCGGGGACCGATCCCTATGTATCAGAAAATGGCCATCCCCCCGAGGACGCACCACCAAAAAACGGCTAACCACCACCACCGGGCACAGCGAGCTATCCTCGCCTGCTGATAACGACACCCATTCCCCACGACCCATCTGGTCCCTTTTAGACTGCCGCAGGAAAAGGTACACCCTCCCATCCTCTACTAGCACATGCTCAGCTAACATGCCCCGCGAACACGTCTTGGAACCTGGAAGCAATTCCGAGACCCGAAAAGCTCCAAAATAGGCCAACACAAAGGCGGTTTGGAATAATAATGCCTCATACTCCGTAAAACACACCACCAATGTCGCCTCGCAAATCCGTCTTAGTAATAACCGACCAATGGGCCTCCGTCCATCTGGGGTAAAATTGTGTTTTTTGTAACCCTTCAAAGCCTGTTTTACTGAGAAAAAACTAGAGCAAGGCGGGAGCTGCCGCAGACGCAAGAAAAAGGATACCCCGGCCAGCGTCTTTGCAATGTAACTGTGCGACAACCGCCGTTCCATCAAAGAAACCAGAAAAGCCAAAATAGCCGATTCTGAGGGTGCGTCCCAGGCAAAACCCGTACAGCCGGCAAACGCCACCCATTTCCTCCATGCAGCAGAATAATCCACCCATGTATGCGGGGCGACTGATTGCCTAATAACCTCCAAAACCGGTGTTAGATCAAATCCCACAGGTAATCCGGGCACGGTGTGCCTACCTCGTCCGCCTCCGGCAGCAACCGTCGAAAACACTGCATCTGGAAACGGGAAAGAGAATCCGCGATCACATTCAGCACTCCTGGCGTATACCGTGCCTTAATCCATATATTAAACTTCAGGCATGAAAAAACCAAATGACGCAGGATTTTGACTACAAACAGAGAACCGGAAGAAAGACAGTTGATTGCGAAAAGGACCCCTTTATTGTCGGTTTCCACCAAAATCCGCTTATTGGCAAAGAAATGGCCCCACAGCGAGACTGCCACCAGCACCGGGAATAGCTCAAGGAGCACAACGTTCCTTGTAGCCTTCTTGTGGACCCAGGACTCTGGCCAGGCACCACAACTCCAATGTGACCCCCAAACTGCCCCAAAACCCTTGGAACCCGCCGCGTCGGTAAATAAACGAAAATCTGGAGCAAAAATAAAATCCGACTGAAAAAAGGATCTACCATTGAAATCCGCCAAGAAATCGGCCCATACCAGCAAGTCGTCCTTAAGCGTTCCCGTCAACCTGATGTGTGCGGACGGGGACTTCAAGCCCGAAGTAGCGAGATACAATCGTCGCGAAAAGATCCTACCTACCGGCATGATCTTGCAAGCGAAAGCCAGCAGGCCTAGTAACGATTGCATTTCTTTCAAAAGCACCTTCCGGCGTCTCAAGAAAAAGGCGATAAGATTCCGCGTCCTTACCACCTTTGCCATAGGCAGGCTAAATTCCATAGCCTCCGTGTCCAGTTGAATTCCTACGAATTCCATCTGCGTTGTCGGTAGACAAGTCTTCTCCCTCGCCAGAGGAACACCAAAATGGCCTGCCATCACTGTGAATAAATGCAATAGACGGGAACAAAGCGTAGATTCCGCTGGGCCGACAAACAAAAAATCGTCTAAATAATGTACCACCGTGTCCTGACCTGCCTCAAAACTCACGACCCAATGCAGGAACGTGGAAAATGACTCAAAATATGTACAAGACAGGGAGCACCCCATTGGTAGGCATTTGTCGAAAAAATAAGCACCCTCGAAACAAAATCCCAATGAACTGAACGCCGCCGGAGCAATGGGCAAGAGCCGAAAAGCCGACTTGATGTCCGCTTTTGCCACAAGCGCCCCCCGGCCTTGTGCCTTAATCTTGACAATGCTTCTTCAAATGTCGCATAAACCACCGAGCATGAATTAACGTCGATGTCGTCATTCAACGAACCCCCCTTAGGGAAAGAGAGGTGCTGAATCAAACGGAAGGCGTTCGGCTCCTGTTTAGGCACTACCCCAATTGGTGAGATCCGGAAATTAGGAAAAGGCGGCGCAGAAAAAGGCCCTGCCATCCGCCCCTCCGCTATTTCTTTCAAAACCTTCTCCCGTACCACCTCCGGAAAGCGCCGGACGGACTTCAAATTCTCCATAACCGTACAACCTTTGCCTGAGAACACCGGAAGGGGAAAACCGAATGAAAAACCGTCAATTAATAAAAGCGCCTTCTCCCTGTTTGGGTACAGATCCAACCAGGGGCGCATGTTTCCCAGCCTCACCGGCGTGCAGGCTCTTTGGAAAAGTATCCCTGGAAGACGGCGGCGCTGACTTCCGAAAACATTTCACCATCGGGTGGGGCCCTGCACAGACCGAGCACTCGTGCCTATACTTGCATGCCGCGTTAAAACGGCACAAACTTTCGTTAAAGGCGAAGCAACAACCTCTGCGGTACCCAGGGGTACCTGGGGTACCCTGGCTCGACTTAGCCAGAGGTGCTTTCTGAGGAACGATCAGGTTAAGCCATAAGCCCACGTCCTTCATCCCCCACCTCAAAGACGGATGTACCGCCAGTTTCTGGCGGAAGGATTCGTCGTAGAAGTACCAGCCCAAACCGCCAAAACTTTTATAGGCCTCCAACACGTGATCCATATGTTGAAAAAGGCCCCCGCTCAACTCCGGCCATTTCTCAACCAATACACTGGCAAAAACAAAAAATGCCTGTAACCAGTTATTAAAAGAGCGAGCCACCGGCCTGCGCCTATCCTCCTCCTGCCTATCCTCCCCCCTCTTCTCTGTTTTAAAAATAAAATCCTTAGCCGCCGGAAGGAGGGATAGCATATCCACAAACTCCCCAGCCCAAATTTTTTCCTTCACTGACCCTGGTAAGTGATAACCTAAGGGGGACATCTCACATGGCAATACTTCTTTCATACTCACCTCCGGGACTGACCTTCTAGCCGTCTCCCTAGGCGAGCGCAACTCAGGGCTGTATATCGCGCAACCTAGCAAACTATCTGACACTGGGTTAGTAATAGGAGAGGTATGAAAAGAACCAGCAGTAGAAACCAGTGTGGGTGCAGCAGCAGGGAAAGCAGGAATAGGGATACCAGCAGCAGAAAGAGCAGAAGAGATAGCTGACAGGTAAACCATTACATCAGGTGTTACATTATTTCTTAACTCACCCTGCGCCGCTGGAGCTGGTACTGGTGCTGGACCTGGTACTGGACCAGATATCAGAGCTGGCACCGGAGCTGCCACAGGACCTGAAAGCAAGGCTGGTGATGGGACGGGCAGTGGAAATTGCACCGTAGCTGGTACAGAAACTTGACTCTCTGGAACAGAGGCTGACCCTTGACCTGTCAGCACCATAGGTGTTGCTGTAGCACGTGCTGACGCCTCCAGTCCTGGCTGCACCATGCCGAATAAGGTGCCTGGAACCAGGGCATCCTGCCGAGCCAGCAGCTGAGTGGGAGCTGCAGCCTGATGTCCGGCGCCCGCTGAGGTAGGCGGCGCCATCTTCCTGCGTCTTCCCCCCTGAGGCACAGAGCTCCCGCCCCGCCTTCTCGCAGGGGACTGCGACTGACGTCTCTTCTTCTGCCCAGGCTGCCGCCCGGGCTCCGTTTCTTCGCCGCCTGCCCCCGCACTGGCCGTGGGGTTACGGCACTCGTCCTCCCTCGTCTGCCGCTCCGGGGGTACACTCCGCCGTGTAAGTCGCCTAGGGGAAGGCACCGCCGCTCCGCCGTCATGCTGCTGTGCCGCTTCCTCCACCACCGATGGCACGTCTTCCTCCAGGGACATCTCCAGGCACCGCCGCAGCCAGGCTTCTCTCCCCCGGCTCTCTGCTCGCTCCACGAATCCGCGGATCAGGTCCTCCATTTACAGGTACGTGCAGCTCTTCTTCCTTCTTTCCGGGCCGCTGCAGAGGACGTCCAGGACCCTCTGCGGCCCTTAAATATCCTCCTGGGGGAACCAGAACCTTCTCTGGCCCACTATTGGCTTGCTCACACTTGCAATATAATTTAAAGGAACAGTACCGCCCCTCCCCTGGCCTATTATTCCTCAACCCCTTACTAAACAGAGAGGGGACAGGTGGCCCCAGTCCCAAGAAAGCGGGCCCCAATGCTTTTGCCCGCTTTTACATTCTCGGCTTATTGGTGGTAAGAATCTTATACTCCTGCCTGTTCACACTGGTGGCTTCACTACAGCTGATTCCAGGGAACACCCTCCTCCACTCTCTCATTCAGGTTCAGCTCCGCTTTAATCAGCGGTCATTTTGGCTGGTGATGGTATACACATAGCATTATACTCAAGAGAGAGGATCTGCACAGCGGCGTTTCTGTTTACAACACATTTTATGAGAAAAAAATTTAAGAAAATACAGGAGTTTTTTTTCTTTTTTTTTTCTTCATTAATATTTTTGAGCAGTCACACAAGGACTGATTTGAGTGTGAGATAATCACTATTAATAAGCATTGTACACTTTATATTTGTATGTGTAGCGCACCCACCCCAGCCTTTACCTGCTTTTCTTCTATTTGGCTCCTTCGCAGGAAAAGACTGAGGCACACCGCACTACAAGCCCGTACCCTCCTGGATGGGGAGGTTGAGCGCTGTTAGTTTCTCAGGCCTGCCTGCAGCCAGTGTTTAAAAACCTCCAGAGCTGACCTCGTTTCTGTGGTAGCCAGAAACAAGTCCTTAGTTCTCCCCAGTATAGGGTGACCAGACATCCCCAATTTCCGGGGACAGTCCCCGGATTGAGGACACTGTCCCCGGACGAAGTCTGTCCCCGGTTTTTGTCCCCGGATTGGATTTTAACAGGGGCTGGGGCAATTTCAAAGACAGTCAGTGCAGAATTCATAAAAGAAAATCTGAATTACACACCCCCGCTCCGATGTTCCTACTAGCTTAGGGGGGTGTATTTTTTGCATTATCTGTGCCCCTTTCTGATGATCATGTGCTGGTCGGAGTGGAGGGAATATTTCTTCAGTTTCGGGTGCTCATTCAGCTCCGCTCGCATGTTCTTCTGCCTTGGCTCAAGTCCCGGCCAGCCGCCTCCCTGCTCATCTCCTTGCCTTCCCTGGTGGAGTGATCTTCCTCCGCTCCCCATCCAGTAGTAGCCGCGGTCCGGAGAGTAAGACTTGACAGGCTGTGAGGTGGCGGCGACAGGCAGAGAGTCACTGATTGCCGCCATTACTAGTAAAAACAAAAACATGTCCCCGGATTTTATTTTAAAAATCTGGTCACCTTACCCCACCTAAGCAACTGTCCACACCAACTGAAAAGTCCAACTTCTTATTTATTCTTAAGGGCAAAAAATAGTCTCTTTGAGAGCAGACATGTTGAGACAAACACGGGTCAGATAAGGTGGGAGGAGGTCCAGGCACAAACTTAATTTAGGGTTTCTCCTGTTCTGGTTTGCACGAACAGGCTTGGTACATGGTCCCTGCCACGGACCATGAGGTTGGTCACTGCAACTGACCTGGTGAATAGTTGCAAGTCACTGCCACTGACCTGGTGTGCGTAGAGTCACTGCCACTGTTACAGAGAGAACCCGCACTTCCTTCTTTGAGTAACTTGGCCCCTTTTTAGGATAAGAACATCCGACCGGAGAGTTACCAGAGGCCCCCTCTGTCACCACGACTCTGCGCTGGGTCTTCAGAAAGGGTCACCTCCCTGGCCTCCTCGATCCCGGATACAGGTCCCCTCGCAAGGCAGATCCCTGGGAGCCTCGATCCCTAGCGGACCCCAGCCGAAGGTTGCTGGGTTCCAGGCCCTCGCCAAAGTGCCTCACCCCAGACTGAAGGTGTCTGGGATGGAAATAGCAGCTCCGTCTCTGGGCCTAGGGCACCCGGAGACAACACACTCGCCCGGGCCTAGGGCAACCGGAGGCGACACACACACACCCAGGCCTTAGGTGCCTGGGCGCGGAGCCGACCCCTCTGGAAGATGGCCGCCCCCTTTTAAATCCTCTCCCGACAGGCACAGCAGGTTCCCCACCCCGCCGTACTGCTGCCGAGAGGGGACAAGAAAAGGCACAACCCTGTACCACGGTTCAACCCGGGCCTATGGCAACAGCGCCACCTATAGGCCCCAAGAAACTGCACATCAGTACTATCTCCCAGGGACAGAAATGGTCCATGAAACCTAACAATTAGTGCATCTGAGCCTAGTTACCACTCAGATGCTCCCCCTAAATATGACACCCCGCTACACATGTATATTTCAGAGTTTATTTCATAGCGCTGCACTATTTAACAATTATTATAATGCAGAAGAACTACTTGTAATGTTGGAGCTGTAATGCATATGTCGATTCCACCTCTGTAGTGCTGGCTCATGACCCATGCTGAGTGATACCAACTGCAATCCATCTCTTATCCCAGCTAGCGGTCTCCAGAGTGGTGCCAGCAGTAGGAAAGAAGAGATCTTCAGGTCAGTGTGAAGTAATACACTGGGCGTAATAGTATAGGGCTGCTTTCACACTGATGAGATGTCAAGAATTTCCCTTTGGGATTATTAAAGTATTCTGGATCTGAATGAGCTGCTGTCATGGTTGGTGGGTGTGGCATCTGCCAAGCATGACCCATTCAAGTGAATGAGGCCACTCTGCAACCTTGTGCAGTACAACAAACAAGGGGTTAAAACAGGCAGCATTGTGTTGCTTTCTTATCACCTGCTTTAACCCCTTCGACCCCACAGAAGCATGCAGTTGCAGGACGCTTGCAGAGTGGCCCCATTTACTTGAATGGGTTGCGTTTGGCAGACGGTAGCACCCACCAAAGCAACAGGGGGTTTAATTCATGCTTCATGCCTCAGCAGCTAAAGGGGTAGGGATTGGGGGTAGTAAAACCACGACTCAACCAGGATTTCACCACCCCTCAATTTATGTGTGAACGAGCCCTAAGGGTGCTGCTCCCGAATGCAACTAAGGGCTCATTCACTAGTGCAAGACATTGGATTTAGAAAGAATGGACTTTATAGGCATACTTAAAAGCATACTTAAAAGCAATATCACAAAGTTAATTTTATTTATAACAAGTTCATAGACAAACAATTGATAAAACACATATACATAAGTGAAAGTGATTAAAACTTCTTAAAGGTCCGCCGTCTAAGTGGGCTCAATGGATACAACTGGTCGGCCTGAATGAACCTAAGTAAGGCAGTCAGCCCAATACAGTAGCATATAAGATAACCTGAACAGGTCAAATCCTAAAGTGGTTAATAAAGAGTAACGGTAGCCAGCTCAGGAAGTGTCAGCTCTGCTTTTCAAGGTACAGATAGCGTGCTCGACTAGTTTTGCGCCTATATATTCGCTTCTTCTGGAGCTAAGTCAATCTGATGAAAATATAGGAAGAGCAGAGTAACTTTAAAGCAGTTGTATACCCTCCGGTCCTAATTTAACAATTCATATGGTTTTGAAAAACAAATAGTTGTAAATCGATTGAGCGCTACTGTTTTAAATACATAAGTTTACTCACTGTTTTACAGATGATCGTTTAAAATAAATTCTCGAGTTATATTCGCGCCATCTTACTTGTGGTCTTCCGCGTTTAGTTATATTTCTATTTCCGCCCACAGTTTGTTCTATGCTGTGTAATCCAGCGCGTGCACATTAAGTTCACTAGATTCAAGCCTCTTCTTTGCAACGCGGGATGTCGGGGCTGACGTCAACAACAGGAAATGACGCAGCCCCGACCAGGGGCGTAACTAGAAATCACAGGGCCCCATAGCAAAATGTTGTATGGGCCCCCCCCCTGCAAACAGCCCCACCCCACCAAAAAATGTCGGGGCTTAAATTAAATAGTGGACGTGTTTTAATGGGCGTGGCTGAAATCGAGTGTTGTTCGAGTCTGAGATGAATATGGGATGGAGGAAGAAAGGAAGAAAGAGAGCAAGAGAGAAAGACAGCAGGCCCAGATCCTACACCACAATAGCAATATGTGTATTCCAGAAAGTTTAACAATCAGCAGATAAAGATACTCCAAACACCTGGTGTTAGCGCTTCAATCATCACGGCACCATGGTTGTTATGGTATCAGGATGATTAAAGCACATTATTTCTTATATTACATTGTAATATAAAATGAAATAGTTCAACTCACCATAATGCAGAATCAGTGGGAGCTCCGAGTGTGTCACTTGCCACGTCGCCTGCCACCAGATGCCATCAGTTGTCCCCAGCAGAGTCCATTCTTATATCAGGCATTCCCAGCAGAATCCGTCCTTACATCAGGTGTTCCCAGTAGAGTACCTCCTTACATCAGGTGCCCCCAGTAGAGTCCCTCCTTACATCAGGCATTCCCTGTAGAGTCCTTCCTTACATCAGGTGCCCCCAGTAGAGTCCCGCCTTACATCAGGTGCCCCCAGTAGAGTCCCTCCTTACATCAGGTGCCCCGAGTAGAGTCCCTCCTTACATCAGGCATTCCCAGTAGAGTCCCTCCTTACATCAGGCATTCCCAGTAGAGTCCCTCCTTACATCAGACATTCC
This sequence comes from Rana muscosa, assembly GCA_029206835.1. Taxonomy (NCBI): domain Eukaryota; kingdom Metazoa; phylum Chordata; class Amphibia; order Anura; family Ranidae; genus Rana; species Rana muscosa. The sequence continues at coordinate 60,167,580 of CM055118.1, forward strand.
CAGTAGAGTCCCTCCTTACATCAGCTGTCCCCAGTTACCAGTGGCGTCACTAGGGTTTGTGTCACCCGGTGCAGAAAAACATGCCGTTACCCCCCTCGCCCCATAGTCCTCCCTCAGTACAGACCCTCCTCCATCAGTATAGACCCCCCTCCATCAGTATAGACCCCCCTCAGGATAAACCACCCCCCTCCTCCATCAGTACAGACCCCCCTGGACAAACCAGCCCCATCTGTACAGACCCCCCAGGACAACTCAACCCCCTCCAACTGTCCAAGAGTAAACCCCCCCCAAGATAACCCCCCCATCTGTACAGACCTCACAGGACAATTCACACCCCAGGAGTACAGACCCCCCCAGGACAATTCACCCCCCAGGAGTACAGACCCCCCCAGGACAATTCACCCCTCCAGGAGTACAGACCCCCCCAGGACAATTCACCCCCCCAGGAGTACAGACCCCCCAGGACAATAGACCCCCCAGAACAATTCACCCCCCACGAGTACAGACCGCCCAAGGACAATTCACCCCCCCAGGAGTACAGACCCCCCAGGACAATTCACCCCCCCCAGGAGTACAGACCCCCCAGGACAATTCACCCCCCCAGGATTTCAGACCCCCCAGGACAATTCACCCCCCAGGAGAAAAGACCCCCAGGACAATTCACCCCCCCAGGAGTACAGACCCTCCCCCCAGGAGTACAGACCTCCCCAGGACAATTCACCCCCCCGAGGAGTACAGACCCCCCCACGCCCCCCCATTCATGCACCTGGGCGTGCAGCCGCCCAGAGAGTTACTTGCTCAGACTTTCACTGACTCTCCGGGAGGCACGATGTGATAGGAGGCAGCCAGTGAGAGTGAGATAGCAGAGCCTCACTCAGTCAGGGATAGCGCGGTGCCGGGACCCAGGACTCTCCCTCGGGCCTCGGCGCCGCTCAGGACTCACTATGCTTGTCTCCGCTCGATTTACAGAACCAAGAGGCGGAGCCTGGGTAGCAAGAAAGCGGCCAATAGAAATGGAGCTCCATTTCTATTGCAGCCGCTTTCATTGCCACCCGGGCTCTGCCTCTTAATTCTTCCTTAGCTGGTCTTCTGTAAAATGGAGACGGAGACAGAAATGACCAGTACCGCGGACCTCTAGCGGCGGCAAGGAGAAAAAAAAAAGTTGGCAAGTACAGTATGCATTTCTCATCCTCCCCGGGCCCCACTCGGCTGCAGGCCCCATAGCGCCCGCGTGGGTCGCTATGGTGGTAGTTCCGCCACTGGCCCCGACATAAACAAAGAATGCTTCCGGCAGGGTCTCGGCTTGCCGGATTTAACGATGATGCACGTATCCACGTAATCACTAGGGAATATAGCGATCACAGGGAAAGGAAGCAGGTAGGCAAAAAAAAACACCTGGCAATAGATTAGGGAGATGATGAGACGTAATTACTGTATGTACTCGAGTATAAGCCGAGATTTTCAGCCCTTTTTTTTGGGCTGAAAATGCCCCCCTCGGCTTATACTCGAGTCAGTGTACCTGAAAATATTGAGAGGCTGTGGGCGTCCATCGTTTAAAACTCGCGGTCTCCTCCTGATCCCTTCCGTGATAGGCGGAACTGTGTCTGCTGAGAAACGCCTATCACAAACGTTCTCGTATCCTCACCCATCCCAGCAGACACTCTGTTCAGTGTTCCGCCAATCACGGATGCCTTTTCATCCTCGGACAAGAGGACGTCCGTGATTGGCAGAACACTGGACACAGTGTCTGCTGGGAAACTGAGTCCGAGGATGAGAGAACGTTTGTGATAGGTGGAACTGTGTCTGCTGAGAAACGCCTATCACGGAATTGACCAGGAGGAGACCGCGAGTTTTAAACAATGAATGGACACCCACAGCCTCTCAATTTCAGGTACACTGACAATGGGCACAGTAAGGATGGGCACAGTGACGATGGGCACAGTGAGGTTGCAATGGGCACAGTGAGGTTGGCACAGTTAGGTTGCAATGGGCACAGTGAGGCGTGCAAATGGGCACTGTTGACCCTCTTTTCCGCTTACAGTAGCTGCTGCATTCTCACCCTCGGCTTATACTCGAGTCAATAAGTTTTCCCAGTTTTTTGTGGTAAAATTAGGTACCTCGGCTTATACTCGGTACATGGAAAGTTAGAGATTTGGGTATACAACCGCTTTAATATAATTGTCATACAAGAACCACACAAGTACAACAGTTCCAATTTTCTAAAATATGGTAAGTGATAAAACAATGAAGAAAAGTACTTACACATATAAAACAAAGTTTGCTGTCAAGGTTACAGAACACCCAATTGGACACAGACTCCGATAGGGCCACAAGGTCATGCAAGGAGGGTATGGGGACACACTGCAAGCACGGGCAAACCCCAGGGTCTGGCAGGCAAAGGTATAGAATAAATGTGGTAAGATAGAAGTAAGGTTGTCAAAGGGGCAACCAGACAGATTATATAGAACAGTAGGAAACTATACCTACCTATAGTATAATTAGAGGTTATGTATGTGAGGTAATTTGAAAAATTGCTCCCAAGGGCCTATAGGCAGCTAGAAAAAGTTGAACTGAATAGAATATATATCAAAAAAGTTCTTTATTGCGTACAAATATATGAAAAAAAAAAAACACATGATTTAAAAACTACATACTAAGCTCTGGTATGCATGGTATCCAAAGATGAGATGTCAATGTTACAAATGCAAAGAGCAAAAAAAAGAGCTTAACACTAAATGCTATTGCTCAGAGAAGAGCCCCAACACGTTTCAATTGTATATTGTTCTGATCTTCCTCAGGGGATGAAGACATCTTCAAATTGAAATATCGTGCATGACCAGAGTCGATTAAAAACATATAGGCGGGGTAGTTTCCAGGTGGTAATCTGTCCAAGGAGTATAAAACGGGTATATATGATCGAAATGTGTTGGTGCTCTTCTCTGAGCAATAGCATTTAGTGTTAAGCCCTTTTTTTGCTATTTCCATATATTTGTACGCAATGAAGAACTTTTTTTTAATATATTCGATTTAGTTAAACTTTTTCTAGCTGCCTATAGGCCTTTGGGAGCAATTTTTCAAATGAATCATATTTTGGGCTGCAGCACTTTCTCTCCACCCAGGTGGGTGGGTTTCACTTGATGTATGTGAGGTAAGTACTTCTATATCAGGTAGTTAAGGTAAGTAATCCCACAGACCCTGATTGGTATTAATCTTTATATATAAAGTAGAAAGTAATAAGGAAAGGGTACTGGGAATGATAATATTTGGAAAAGCCAGGCTTCTAAAGGGAGGGACATCAACTTTAATAGGATAATGTTGTGCTCTCAAAGACTTGGTGCACTCACCTGAATTAATCATATATTAAAGCAACTGGTGGGTCTATAGGTGTTCCAAGATATGACCATACACAAGGTATAATGATAGCACTAATAATAATTGTTCATTCACTAGTGCAGCAGGCCGAGTGTGCTTGACAGGTGGTGATATGTTGTCTCACTGCCACCTGATTTAAACTCATGATTGCCTGCGATTGTGACACGGTAGTACAGCAATTAGAGATTTAAATCAGGTGAGAGGAGGCGACACTGTGCCCAGTGATCTTTGATTTCTCCCATATTGTTCAGGTAGAGCTCCACCTCTTTAAGGTTGCCTACCCCTTGTGCAACAATAAAGATCCATTAAAAAGACAGTGGTAAGCAGGGCATGCATTTTATAATTCCAAATGACTTGCTGTAAGGAAGCTATCCTGCTATCATTAATTATTGACAACAATCCCAATACCAGAATGATAAGAGGCAGCACTATTGTCCTTCAGAGTCAGACAAAAAAAAAAAAAAATGTATATATATATATATATATATATATATATATAGAGTAGTACCTTGGATTACGAGCATAATTCGTTCCAGAAGCATGCTTGTAATCCAAAGCACTCGTATATCAAAGCGAGTTTCCCCATAGGACACAATGAAAACTCTGATAATTCGCTCCAGTGTCACTGCTAGTGTATACAGTACCGCATGTGGCCAGGGTGGAGAGCGCCAGAGACACTCGGAAAGGCTCGGAGATCACTTGGAGATGCTCCGAGACGCTCGGAGATGCTCGGGAACGGAGTGTTTACGAGCATCTCCGAGCGTCTCCGAATGTCTCCAAACATCCCGGTGCCCCCGCACCTCTGGCCACATGCGGTACTGCACACCCCAGAGGCTTGAATCCTGCTCGTCTTGCAAGGCAACGCTCGCAAATCGAGTCAGGATTAAAAAAAATAAACTCGTAAAGCCGCCAAACTCGCAATCCGAGGTTTTACTGTATTAGGAGCTTTTGCCCAAATACGGCAAGTCATTTGGAATTATGAGATATCATAATAAGTTGTGTCTGAGTCCTGGAGCCCAAAGGTTTTGTGGAGCTTTGGGTGGGATAAAACGTGCATTCCTAGGCCTTTATCTTACTTTGTAGCCTGGTAGCCAGACCTCATTATTAGTCTCAGATGTTCATGGGTCTTTATATATGTGAGCTGATTGATGCTTAGGGTTCTCTCTGTTTTCTCTCAGCTGTGGAAGTCTGTCTACTGCTGTGTGTAAAAAGGCTGAGTGCTGGTAAAACATGAAAAAAAGCTACAAGTGGCTGTTTGTGTTGGGGAATTCATTCTGTTAGTCAGAAACTGACCTGTTTTAGTTTGTGGCTCGAACAAGCAGATGATTTTCTTTGTTTATGCTGTAGACTTGTACAAGGCCCTCTTGCAATGAAACTGTGTTTGCTTTCTGCTTGTTGAATAAAACTGCAGAGTTAACCATTCACTGGCCATTTTCTGACCAATTAATTTGTTTTAGACCTAAATTAGTCCATTTATTAAGTGTATATATACCCATACAGTTAGAAGATATGATACTTGTGTCCAGTGGCAGCTGGTGGTAAATTTTTTTGGGGGGACGCCAAACAGTGCACCCACAGCCACCCCCCCCGGTTGGTTGGTTAACCCGCCCCCCCCCGCTCTGGTCGGTCGTGTCATCAGCAGCACAATCTATGGCGGGCAGCGCTTCACCTGGGCGACTGGCGGCGGCTTCTCCTTCCTCTGCTCTCCTCCTTGGCATCATGGGCAGCATCCCCTTTCCCCGCTCTCCTCTGCAGGCATCATGGCGGCTTTCGTCTCCTCCCAGGCCACCAGGCTGAAAGCACTCCAGCTTGACACGCTTACTGAACCTTTCCCAACAGGTTCAACCTCTCCTGGGGTTGGAGGGTCCAGGAGGTATAGAGGTAAACCCTCTTAATGCACTGGACGTATACCGAACAATTATGTAGCACAACCTTCAATGAAATAAACTCAAAAAAATATGAAAAATAAATACATTTTGCAAAAAAATAATAAATACAAATAAATAAATGTTGCAAAAATATTTGTGCAAAAAATAGTCCAATGATAGGCAAAACATATCAAACAACACGATATCCAACTTGAATCCACTTCAATCACCACTATGACATGTAATACGAAATGTGAATCCTCCACCCTCGTAGATGAGCCTCTCACCTCACTGAGGTGACCCTTGCATTACCAGTAGGTCTCACCACACCTTTTTCCATCTCTGGGGATGAAGAAAAAAGCAGCTACTGCTTCCAATTCCTCTTTTTCGGATGAATGGGTTGATATATTTCCAATCCCCTCAGCATACACGCAGGAAGAAAAAGCACACAGACCTAGTACTCTCCGTTTAAAACGTCACATTTATTAAAAAAATGATAAAGTCTTGCACTTACAAAAATTACACTAAAGGCAGTGCTAGCCATAGTGTGGCTCATAAACAATCACAGGACTGCTAGATACATTCTAAACAAATTGTTCCAAGATGCTCTCCAGCAATAGAACCAAGACAAATAGGGCGACTGTCAAGGTTAAAAGCTTTTTTCCAAACCTGAAGAAACAAGAGACTTCCTTTCCATTCATGTACATAGAAGAGTCGGCACCACTGGAAATTCAGTCTTCAATTTTATTATTGTCTTATGACCATGATAAAAAGAACACGCAGACACGTTTCGGCATGCAAGCCTTGTTCACAGCACATTCAAAAGTGACACACATTGTGTATATATATATATATATATATATATATATATATAGCGATACCCTCAGTTTAAGAGGGCTGCTTGTTTGTTTTGGGCCTTGTAATGCACCGCTATCAACCCCTGGCAATCAGCTCTAACCTCTCGTGACACAGTTAGGAAAGGGGGGTGGATGGCACAACTGCAATATCTCTATATTGTTATATGGTACAACCCCCTTTCCATATCCCAGCACGGTAATCGACACTGACCACCAAATTACTTAAGTATAACTTTTTACTATTGGTAAAAGTATAAAGGTAATTTGCATACAATATCTCATGCAGATCCCTGCAATATAGATGCACGCATTAAAAGAGTATAACATTCAATAATGCAATGACAATATAATAACCCCGCTGCAGCTATCCTCCCTCGTGAGCAAAAAATGGCGCCCAGCAATGTCCTATACTACCCAGTCAGGCCTGACTATAACTTTGGGGTATAGTTCGTTGAAGAATCTTCGCTAGCAACTCTCAGTGGTGCACATAAAGAAACACTGTAATCCAATAGGGGTAGCAGATGTTTCTTTAAAGGGGTTGTAAAGGTCCGTTTTTTATTTTCTAAATAGGTTCCTTTAAGCTAGTGCATTGTTGGTTCACTTACCTTTTCCTTAGATTTTCCTTCTAAATGATTGTTTTCTTTGTTTTCTTTGTCTGAATTTCTCACTTCCTGTTTCTCCTCAGTAAGCTGTTCAGTAAGCTGTTCTGGCTGACTCCACACCACTCGGATGATGGTGTGAAGTTTAGTGAGGAGAAACAGGAAGTGAGAAATTCAGACAAAGAAAAAAAACATTTAGAAGGTAAATCAAAGGAAAAGGTAAGTGAACCAACAATGCACTAGCTTAAAGGAACCTATTTAGAAAATAAAAAACAAACCTTTACAACCCCTTTAACTTGGTAAAGCTGGAGAGACTGATAAACTCAGTTCAGCAGACAGTCTCTCCAAAGTATAACTGTGGTCAATGATGGGCCTAGGCAAAGTTAATAGGCAACAAAGTTACTTAGATGTGGTTCTGAGCTGGCGCTCTCTCACCCAGACCGGACTGACTCCTGTCCGGTTCCTCCGCTACTGTGAGTGGCTTCACAGTGCCCACGATGCATCGGGTCTTCGGTCCTCCAGAAGATGGTGGCACCTCAGGTGGATCGGATGCTCCGCAGGCTCCTCGGTGGAGCGGAAGGCTCTCTGGAACAAAGTGCGAGGCCCAGGCTTCAGGCCTTGCACGCGCAGCAGGTGAGTGCAGGGATCCTCTTGCAAGGAGGGCGGCGTTCCAAGAGAAAGAGCGAGGCCCCTCCTCTCCCTTTTAAAGTCCACCCCAGCAGTCTTTGTGCGGGGAAATGCACCCTAGGTGCCGCAAAGCGTGCTGGGAACTGTAATCTTGTGGGTGAAAATGATACCCGCTACACACTCCCCCCACTTGAAATCTTTGGTCCCCAAAGACAGTATCAACAGTAGGAGAATACAAACTCATTAATGGCAGCTAGAGAAGTTGGCAGAGGAAACTCCCACCAGAACGGGGAAGGGAGCTTGTCCTGCCCACTGGTTACATCAATGGGGTTGACCTGCCTAACTGTGCCAGAGAGTGAGCTGGGGTTGCCTTCCACCAAATGCACAGCAGAAGGATCAGGTGTTGGTAATGTCCTTCGAGCAGTGATTACTGTATCCTCAGAACTTTCCCCCATCTGGGTATAGGTTAACTTCCTGGGAGGACGAATGGTTCTCCTGGCTCTTTGCTCTCTTGGGGTGACTGTCTCATCCCTCACTGTATCTTCTTCTGGAGTAGGTACACTGGGCTCCAATAATTCCGGTACATCCAGATCAGGTGCAGAAAGATGTTGGGAATAATCTTGATGATCAGCAGATGGTGACCATGTGGCATCTTCTCACTCTTCAGACAGAGGACTAGACGGAACAAACTCAGTGGCTTCCACATTCAATGTACTATTCACAGTACCTTCAGAGGGTGGAAGATCTATAGACATGGGCTCTGGGGTCTGAGAAGGACACAACCATCCAAGCTCTTGTTCTTCACTCTGATCAGAGACATCCATTTCTCCAGACTGAGATACCTGAGACCGAGTGTTTGGCCTAGGTGTCTCCAAGTTTGAGGATGATCCAGGGTAATCTTCTACAGGAGGTATCCGAACCGCTTCTGAAAGTGGAAGTAAATGATTTCGGTGCCATGTCTTCAGCGGCCCTATCTTCCCTTCTGGTTTTAGCTGATACACCGGCAGGTCTGGCAACTTCTTACAGATCACGTATGGTTCCGGTCTCCATCTGTCTGCCAATTTATGCTTCCCTGGAACTCCTAGGTTTCACAGCAGCACTCTGTCTCCTGGCTGTAGGTCCTGGATTCGAACTTTTAGGTCAAAGTTCCTCTTGTTCCGGGCACCTCTTTGCTCTGAGGCCACTTGGGCCTGTTCAAAAGCTAGCTTCAAACTCTTCCTCAGTCTGTCTACATATCCCTTATGTGAGGTGGCTGAAGTGCGATCCGTTGATATGCCAAATGCCAGATCCACAGGCAGTCTTGCTTCCCTGCCAAACATAAGGCGATACGGAGAGTACCCTGTGGCATCGCTAGTGGTACTGTTGTAAGCGTGCACGATGGCCGCTATGTGCTTACTCCAGTGCTGCTTCTGCTCACTACTCAGAGTCCCCAACATATTTAACAGAGTCCCGTTGAACCTCTCCAACTGAGCATCACCCTGAGGGTGATAAGGGGTAGTGCGGGTTTTCTTGATGCCCAAAGAGTCCAACAATTTCCTAATCAATCGACTCTCAAAGTCTCTCCCTTGGTCAGAGTGCAGGCGCTGTGGCAGTCCATAATGCACAAAGTATTTCTCTACTAGGATTTTAGCTACAGTGGATGCCTTCTGGTCTTTGGCTGGGAAAGCCTGGGCATAACGGGTGAAATGGTCGGTTATCACCAGAACATTTCCTTGTCCACTTAAGTCAGGTTCGAGACAGAGAAAGTCAATGCACACCAAGTCCAAGGGTCCTTGACTCTGCAGATGGCCCATTGGGGCAGCTTGACGTGGCAATGTCTTCCTCTGGATACAGCATGCACAGGAGTGGCAGCACTCCTCCACTTCAGCCCGCATACAAGGCCAATAGAACCTATCCCTTACAAGTTGGAATGTTCGTTCGGCCCCCAAGTGGCCGTGATTATCATGTAAGGCAGCCAAAACAGTTCTTCTGTATTTCTCTGGCAGAAACAGCTGCCATTTCTCTTCTAGGCCATCAGAGGGGCCCATTCGGTAGACCACCCCTTGATGCACCTGCAACTTGTCCCATTCTTTGTGGACCAACCGGGCCACCTTTGAGGGGTCCTTCAGAAGTCTACCTGGATCCTGGTCTTCCAACGTCTCCAGTGCTAATCTTCCCCAAGGATCTTCCAACTGGTCTTTCCTTAAGTCCTTTTTGGACAATTTGGGCAGGTCATCCTCTCCAACTTGGGTCACATTGCAGAAACACTTAGGCACCCCCACCGCAGAAACACCGATCTCTTCAGCCCTTGACCCACCACTAGCTTGAAGCTGTACTCCTTGACACAAGGCCCGTACCCCATCTGGGGTTACCTGAGTCCATTCTTCTGGATGGTGGGTGAGTGCGTGGCCTCTTCTGGACAATGCGTCTGCATCACGGTTTCCAGCTCCGGGCCTATACTTCAGGCTGAAGTTGAATCCGGCTAGGGCTGCTAACCAACGGTGCCCAGTGGCATCCAGCTTGGCCGTGGTGAAGAGATAGGTGAGTGGATTATTGTCAGTCTTTACTGTGAAGTCAGCTCCATACAGGTAATCTCTGAGTTTATCCACTACTGCCCATTTTAGGGCCAGGAACTCCAACTTGTGGGTGGGGTAGTTCTTTTCTGCGGGTGCCAGACTTCTACTAATGTAGGCAACTGGGCGCAACTGCCCTTCATATTCTTGGTATAGCACCCCTCCTAGACCATCACGGCTGGCATCTACATGCAGTTCATATGGCTTCTTGGGATCAGCATAGGCCAGGACTGGTGCAGTGGTAAGACTCTTCTTTAACATCTGGAAGGCTTCTTCGCACTCCCCTGTCCACTGGTCTTCTACGGACTCTCCAGGCTTTCCTGGGGCCAGTATCATCCTCCTCTCCTTCCGTCTTCAGTAGCTCATTTAGGGGCTTGGCAATTTTTGCAAATCCTTCCACAAATCTACGGTAGTAGGAACAGAAGCCTAGGAAGGATCTGAGCTCAGTCACTGTAGTGGGTCTGGGCCAGGAGGGGACTGCCTCCAGTTTATCAGGGTCTGTAGACACTCCTTCTGCAGATACTATGTGCCCCAGATAGTGGACCGAGGACTGGTAGAACTGGCATTTTTCTCTGGAGAGTGTTAGTCCTTCCTCACTGAGTCTCTTCAGGACTTTCTCCAATCTTTCTTCATGCTCCTTCAGAGTCTTCCCAAAGACAATGATGTTGTCTAGGTACACCAGGACTTCGATCAGATTCATGTCCCCAACGGTCTTCTCCATCAACCTCTGGAAAGTAGCGGGGGCTCCCGACAGGCCTTGGGGCATTCTGTTGAATTCATAGAATCCCACTGGGGTAATGAAGGTCATCTTCTCCTTATCTTCAGGGTGCATTGGGATTTGATAATACCCACTCTTCAGATCCATGACACTGAACCACTTGGCCCCAGACAGACTCTGCAAAGCGTCTTCTATCCTGGGGTAGTGTACTGGTCGGGTATGGTCCTCCTGTTGAGAGTCCTGTAGTCTATGCATAGTCTCAGCGACCCGTTCTTCTTCCTTACCACCACAATGGGGGAAGCATATGGACTTCTGGACTCTCGGATGACCCCTGTCCTCTTTAGCTCTGCCAACTGCTCACGCAAATCTTCCAGGTCAGCCAGTGGAACTCTTCTGACCCTCTCCCGAAAGGGTTTGTCTTCTTGAAGACGGATTTTATGGGTGGCACTTCTCGCACACCCCACATCAAACTCATCTTCTGAGAATATCCTTCTCCACCTAGTCAGCTAAACCTTCGCTCTCTCCTTCCATTTCAGTGGCAAGGCGGTATCTTCAAGGCAGAGCTCCTCCAGGGTGGCTTCTCCTCCCTTGGACCCTAATTCAGACAGGGCCACTGGGGTAGCAGGATTCACCTTGCCCAGTAGCACCCGGGCTGGGATCTTCACAGGAGAATTAGTGACATTTCTGACACTCACTGGAATCTGGCCCTTGGCTTTCTTCAGTGCCCTCAACGGGGCCACTTCAGGGAGTACTTCCAATCCTTGGTGAGTGTTGAAGGGGTCTGGTTCCACAACTACAAAGGGACCCAGCTGCTCCCAGAAGAGTTTTACTGTAGCCTGAAGACAGGTCACCTCACCAGGCTGCAGTATCTTCTCTCTTCTAGACAGTCCCCAGACTCTTCCCACTCCCTCTTCCGGGGCCTTTTGCTCCAGGATCATCTTCTGGTAGACCTGTTGCAGCATGGGGTGAATCTTCTGTTTGGGGGAACTCCGCTCTTGCACTAACGGGGTCAGCAGTCTCTGGACCAAGTCAGTGTTGGTCCCTATCAACATGGACATCGTGTTAGCTCCTGGTGGGCGGGGGCAAACCACTGCCAGGGTGTCAAAAACTTCGGCCTTCCCGGTCACAGAGGGGTCAAAGGCCAGCCTGATTGAAATATAACCGTTGTAGGGGAAACTGCGAGTGCCAATCCCCCATATCTTCAGGTCTTCCAGCTTCTGTAAAGGTACGTGACTCAAATGCTTCTGATAAAAGTCTCTGTATAAGAGAGTCACTTGGGCTCCTGTATCTAGGAGTGCCTTTGTGTAGACTCCCTCCACTTGAACGGAGACTAGAGGGGAGGGTCCAACTAATTTATCCGGGAACTTCTTAGGAGGTATTTTCTCCTTTGGACTCCTTGATTTTTCCAGTGTTTTTTTTTTTCTTTTTCCATTTCTCTCTGGACCTCAACCCTTTTTGAACCTGGTATGCATTGATCTTTCTCTGGTTGTCAAATTGCAACTCCCGACAGGCGGTATGGGAGTTTTTAGGAGGGGCATTGTTGCCCTTCTCTTTTTTTCTGCTTGTCCTTGAATCTTCTTGGAGCTTTCTGTAGGTAGCGGGCGCCCGGCTGACTCCTTCACCGGGGCCCTCTGAAGTTTTCCGCCGGCTGGTATTGAGTGCCTCTGTTCTTTCTTGGGCTGGTACACACTCTTTCAGGGTGGCCAATTCCTCCACAATTGAAGCAGATAATTTCCTTCCTTATTTTTGGGGATGCTGGAATAGGGACATTCCGGTCCGGTTCCATCCGGATCTCCTCTTTCTCCTTAGCTCCTGAGTTCTTGGCCAATAAAGAGGTCAACAAGTCCAGTACTTGGGCCATTTGAGACTTCAAGGTTTCTACTTCTGGGTCACGTTCAGTAACCACTGTCGTTCTAACTCCTACCGAAACAGGTGGGGTGGTTTTCTCAACCCCCTCTTGATCCTTCATCAAGGCCTCTTCGTCCCTTATGATCCGCACAAGGTCTGTGTAATTGAGAGCCATGACTCCGTCAGAGGTCTTCAGGTGGAGCCAAACTGGATCCGACCGTAAGGCTCCCCTTAGGATCTGTTTCATCCTGGTAGCATCTATGACCTGTGGTGGCATTCCTTTTCTCAGTACAATCTGGCACATCATTCTATTCAATCTCCGGACATACTCGGACAACTTTTCCCTTGGCTGTTGGAAGGTATGTTCAAATTGATACACCAGCTCCGACACCTTCACCAGCTGGCCAAACTCCTCCTGCAACATAGACAAATAATCCATTGCTGTACACACAGTATTGCTGCACCTAAGATTGTTCACAGCCTCAGCAGCAGGACCTTTCAAGCTCTCACTGATGCGCTGCTTCTTCTGCGCTTCTGGAACTTCCCAACCTTCTACTGCCTGCATTGCCTGCTCGATCCAAGTTTCGAAATCTTCCTCCCCGGGTGGCACAGTTTGTGTTCCTGAAAACACCCAGAGTTTCCGGTACCCAGCTTCCACGTGCACCCTGTTGTTTTTTTGGCACTTAACAACAAAGTCCCCCAAAGCAGTCAGCAGTTCCGGACCTATGGCGGTCAGGGGTGACTTTGTTGCTTTTGTTTCGCTACTGCCTCCCATTTTGGAGAAGAGTGACAGAGATAACTGTGGGGAGGTCCGTGGGGACTCTTTCTTCACAGCCCCAGTATGCACTAAGCGATACGTTCTGTCATCTATGTCTTTTACACTCTGCCCTTTGAACTCTTCTGTGACTCCTCTTGTCCACTCTTTTAGTGCATATGCCCCCGAGGTATTTGTCTTTACATCCACCGCCCATGCGTTCCAGTTTGGGGATATTGACATTATTAGCTGCTTTACCTCTTCTTTCTCCTGGATCCCTCCCGGGAGTTCAATAGCTACCGCCCGGAGTGGATCCACGGCCTCCTCTGCGCAAAATTCTGTTACTGCCTGCGAGTCCATGTCGGTACTTCAGACCGCCTTGATTGCAGCGTGCAATGTACAAGGATCCCGGAACCGAGCCCCCACGTATAGCGATACCCTCAGTTTAAGAGGGCTGCTTGTTTGTTTTGGGCCTTGTAATGCACCGCTATCAACCCCTGGCAATCGGCTCTAACCTCTCGTGACACAGTTAGGAAAGGGGGGGTGGATGGCACAACTGCAATATCTCTATATTGTTATATGGTACAACCCCCTTTCCATATCCCAGCACAGTAATCGACACTGACCACCAAATTACTTAAGTATAACTTTTTACTATTGGTAAAAGTATAAAAGGTAATTTGCATACAATATCTCATGCAGATCCCTGCAATATAGATGCACGCATTAAAAGAGTATAACATTCAATAATGCAATGACAATATAATAACCCCGCTGCAGCTATCCTCCCTTGTGAGCAAAAAATGGCGCCCAGCAATGTCCTATACTACACAGTCAGGCCCGACTATAACTTTGGGGTATAGTTCGTTGAAGAATCTTCGCTAGCAACTCTCGGTGGTGCACATAAAGAAACACTGTAATCCAATAGGGGTAGCAGATGATTCTTTAACTTGGTAAAGCTGGAGAGACTGATAAACTCAGTTCAGCAGACAGTCTCTCCAAAGTATAACTGTGGTCAATGATGGGCCTAGGCAAAGTTAATAGGCAACAAAGTTACTTAGATGTGGTTCTGAGCTGGCGCTCTCTCACCCAGACCGGACCGACTCCTGTCCGGTTCCTCCGCTACTGTGAGTGGCTTCACAGTGCCCACGATGCACCGGGTCTTCGGTCCTCCAGAAGATGGTGGCACCTCAGGTAGATCAGATGCTCCGCAGGCTCCTCGGTGGAGCGGAAGGCTCTCTGGAACAAAGTGCGAGGCCCAGGCTTCAGGCCTTGCACGTGCAGCAGGTGAGTGCAGGGATCCTCTTGCAAGGAGGGCGGCGTTCCAAGAGAAAGAGCGAGGCCCCTCCTCTTCCTTTTAAAGTCCACCCCAGCAGTCCTTGCACAGGGAAATGCACCCTGGGTGCCGCAAAGCGTGCTGGGAACTGTAGTCTTCTGGGTGAAAACGATATCCCGCTACATATCCATATATATATATATATATATATATATATATATAGGTACAAGGAAGTTCGTCTCTACCAATCAGATGTTAGCTTCAATCAAGGTAAATGGGTAACATTCCTGTATGTGTATAATCCCTACACAGTGCAATATACTTTTTTTTCTAAAAACAGAGAAAAAAAGCATATATAAAGCAGTTATAATGCAATCTAAAAACTGTGACAATTTTTATCTGTAGTAAACAAATGCAAAAACAATCAAATAATAAAGAGAAAGAATTATTCCTTCCTTGGAAGAAAATGGATAAAAAATCCTCAAGAGTAGTCTTTACACGGAACAGCCTAACGGAGGAATAAGTCAACATCATATGTATTGTTCATGCCAAGTGGTAATCTGGTGTGAAGGCTAAAGATCCACCATACCTCATGTTCGAGGAGCTTCTGGTGTGTGTCACTGCCCCAAGGTGGATTTTTAACCTTTTGTAAACCATAAAATGTAAAAGATGACATATTGCCTGAATGGTGATATTTAAAGTGTTTTGACACATTTGATAAACCTTTATCTGACTCATAAGATGCTCCGTGGTAGTGTTAACTTATTCTAGTTCTTAGAGCCCTTGTAGTGCGCCCTACATATTGTAGATGGCATGATACCCATTCCACCACATATACCACATTGGTAGTTCCACAATTAATATAGTGTCGTAATTTAAAGCACTTACCTGTGGAACATGAGTGTACTACATCTGATTTTTTAGAGTGTTTGGTGCAAAACCTACAGGTATTAACACCACAAGCATAAGAGCCATGTTTTTGTTTTTGTATAAGAGCTTCCTGATGACGCATTAACTGCGAAATACATTAAGGCTGCGGGACATTTTTGCTTGTCATTTCTGGCAATCTAAACAAGATTGGATACGCTGTTCAGCACAAGGAGCAAGTTCAAGGGGAACTCGTGCAGACCAGACATATACAGGTCCTTCTCAAAAAATTTGCATATTGTGATAAAGTTCATTATTTTCTGTAATGTACTGATAAACATTAGACTTTCATATATTTTAGATTCATTACACACAACTGAAGTAGTTCAAGCCTTTTCTTGTTTTAATATTGATGATTTTGGCATACAGCTCATGAAAACCCCAAAATCCTATCTCAAAAAATTAGTATATTTCATCCGACCAATAAAAGAAAAGTGTTTTTAATACAAAAAAAGTCAACCTTCAAATAATTATGTTCAGTTATGCACTCAATACTTGGTCGGGAATCCTTTTGCAGAAATGACTGCTTCAATGCGGCGTGGCATGGAGGCAACCAGCCTGTGGCACTGCTGAGGTGTTATGGAGGCCCAGGATGCTTCGATAGCGGCCTTAAGCTCATCCAGAGTGTTGGGTCTTGCGTCTCTCAACTTTCTCTTCCCAATATCCCACAGATTCTCTATGGGGTTCAGGTCAGGAGAGTTGGCAGGCCAATTGAGCACAGTAATACCATGGTCAGTAAACCATTTACCAGTGGTTTTGGCACTGTGAGCAGGTGCCAGGTCGTGCTGAAAAATGAAATCTTCATCTCCATAAAGCTTTTCAGCAGATGGAAGCATGAAGTGCTCCAAAATCTCCTGATAGCTAGCTGCATTGACCCTGCCCTTGATAAAACACAGTGGACCAACACCAGCAGCTGACATGGCACCCCAGACCATCACTGACTGTGGGTACTTGACACTGGACTTCAGGCATTTTGGCATTTCCCTCTCCCCAGTCTTCCTCCAGACTCTGGCACCTTGATTTCCGAATGACATGCAGAATTTGCTTTCATCCGAAAAAAGTACTTTGGACCACTGAGCAACAGTCCAGTGCTGCTTCTCTGTAGCCCAGGTCAGGCGCTTCTGCCGCTGTTTCTGGTTCAAAAGTGGCTTGACCTGGGAAATGCGGCACCTGTAGCCCATTTCCTGCACACGCCTGTTCACGGTGGCTCTGGATGTTTCTACTCCAGACTCAGTCCACTGCTTCCGCAGGTCCTCCAAGGTCTGGAATCGGTCCTTCTCCACAATCTTCTTCAGGGTCCGGTCACCTCTTCTCGTTGTGCAGCGTTTTCTGCCACACTTTTTCCTTCCCACAGACTTCCCACTGAGGTGCCTTGATACAGCACTCTGGGAACAGCCTATTCGTTCAGAAATTTCTTTCTGTGTCTTACCCTCTTGCTTGAGGGTGTCAATGATGGCCTTCTGGACAGCAGTCAGGTCGGCAGTCTTACCCATGATTGCGGTTTTGAGTAATGAACCAGGCTGGGAGTTTTTAAAAGCCTCAGGAATCTTTTGCAGGTGTTTAGAGTTAATTAGTTGATTCAGATGATTAGGTTAATAGCTCGTTTAGAGAACCTTTTCATGATATGCTAATTTTTGGAGATAGGAATTTTGGGTTGTCATGAGCTGTATGCCAAAATCATCAATATTAAAACAAGAAAAGGCTTGAACTACTTCAGTTGTGTGTAATGAATCTAAAATATATGAAAGTCTAATGTTTATCAGTACATTACAGAAAATAATGAACTTTATCACAATATGCTAATTTTTTGAGAAGGACCTGTATACCACCTATACATTGCTGGATCAGCTCAGTGCCGGCTCTGAGGCACATTTAAATGTGAGTGAATGGCATTTTTTTAACTTTAATAAATATTTTAAAAACATACTGCACTATGATGGCCCTTTATGTATTTTATGAGCAATCATAGAGTGACATACACCATCAGCATATTGGGAGGAACTGCTGGATAAGTCTGGCGTAAGGAGTGGTTATCCATATGAACCAAAGGCACACATATTCAGCCTATCTGGTGAGTGGCCAATCTAACTGGTGGAGGTTTAAGTACACACGTGGTGAAGGTGAAAGCCTAGCAAGTCACTGTGGATAGAAACTATTGCCGGCACTGGATTATTTGGACATTTATTTTTCTGGAGATATATTCACATAATATTGTAACGAATTATACTTAACTTGTTGGAGCCCGGGCCATAGACAAATGATGGCCACAAGGTGGCTCTAGACATCCGGAAGGACGTCAATAGACGGACTCTGCTCCTCCGGCCACTGGGGAGCGCATGCCCGGTGCGTCACTGAGATGCCGATGCGTGTGCCTGGCGGTCGCGATGTCCGCCAGGTACCCGCGATCGGCCGTTACACAGACAAAGACGTGGATCTGTGTGTGTAAACACACAGATCCATGTCCTGTCAGGGAGAGGAGACTGATGCTGTGTCCCTTGTACATAGGGACACAGATCGGTCACCTCCCCCAGTCAGTCCCCTCCCCCCGCAGTAACAATCACTCCTAGGGAACACTTTTAACCCCTTCCCCGCCCCCTAGTGTTAACCCCTTCCCTGACAGTCACATTTATACAGTAATCAGTGCATATTTATAGCACTAATGGCTGTATAAATGTGAATGGTCCCAAAAATGTGTCAAAAGTGTCTGATCTGTCCGCCATAATGTCGCAGTCCCAATAAAAATCGCAGATCGCCGACATTACTAGTAAAAAGAAAATAATAAAAAAATAATTCATAATTCTATCCCCTATTTTGTAGGCGCAAAGCAATCACTATACGCTTATTGGGTTTTTTGTTTTTTTTTACCAAAAATATGTAGAAGAATACATATCAGCCTAAACTGAGAAAAAAAATCGTTTTTTTTTAAAAATCATTGGGATATTTATTATAGCAAAAAGTAAAAAATATTGTGTTTTTTTCAAAATTGTCGCTTTTTTTTTGTTTATAGCGCAAAAAATAAAAACCGCAGAGGTGATCAAATACCACCAAAAGAAAGCTCTATTTGTGGGAAAAAAAGGACGTCAATTTTGTTTGGGAGCCACGTCGCACGGCTGCGCAATTGTCAGTTAAAGCGGCGCAGTGCCGAAAGCTGAAATTTCGGCTGGGCAGGAGGGGGGTATATGTGCCCAGTAAGCAAGTGGTTAATTGAATTTAATTAATTAATTATTTTTTTAAAATATATTTTGTGAGTGGAATTCACACCATATGGCATAAGATACTGTTTGTTGTATATGCACTTTAAAATCACAGCAGGTATTCCTGCTATTTATGGCATGAATAATTTAAATAGATTGGTATAGTAATTGTAATTATTGTTTTAGAGAACCAAGTTCACATATTGTTTAGATTATCACAGGTGTAGAGATTTTAGTCAGCGCAATGCACCTTTTACAGTATGTTTTTGTATAAGCCTCTGATTAAAACATGCTTGGAGAAAAAATATCTCCCAGTGTGCTGACTCTTCTGCTGGAAAACCTACACCCTGCTTCCAAAATAGAGCTATGGTCTTTGTCTGTGAATAAGATGGGAAGATATTTACGTATAATGCTGGTAATCTTACTTATTAAATTCACGTGAGTACATAGTGACAAAAGTAATGGGGTGATATTTAAATGTTTTTTTTTTTAACAAGATTTATTCAGAAGAGTTCCCCTATCTCTATTATTGGCTATAACTATAGCTCTATCTATATCCTGTTTATTATATCCACGTGCTTGCAACCGAGAGGATATCATATATGTCTTACGATAAGTTCTGGTACTTATATCACCTGAAGAGTTACAACCTTGCAGACTAATATCCCAAAAACGACTTCACTGGTACCTTCCCATATCAAGAGCAGGTCGTCTATGTAGCGACCATACCACTTGATATGGCCCATAAAAGGGTTAGCTGATGAAAACAGGTATTTTTCCTCCCACCAGCCCATATATAAATTGGCCAACGAGGGGGGAAATTTGCCTCCCATCGAAGCACCTAGAGCCGGTTCACACAGGGGCGACTCGGGATCCGACCTCAAGTCACCCCAAGTTGCCCCAAGTCGCGCTGTTTTTAAAACGAATAGAAGTGAATGGAGTCGTCTTAATGTACACGAC
Organism: Rana muscosa; assembly: GCA_029206835.1. Lineage (NCBI taxonomy): Eukaryota > Metazoa > Chordata > Amphibia > Anura > Ranidae > Rana > Rana muscosa. Next base: position 60,187,132 of record CM055118.1, read on the forward strand.
TGCAGTCGCTCCGACTTCAAAAAAGGTTCCTGTACGACTTCAATCCGACTTGTACCCATTGATTTCAATGGAAGTCGCCTCCAAGTCGGATCCCTGTTCATAGAGAGGCAACTTTACAGGAAGTCGCCCCTTTGTGAACCGGCTCTAAGGCAAACCCCTCCCACGGAGCTGGTATTTGGTATGAATCATGAGGGGGAACTCCACGCCAAATTTTAACTAAAAAACCGGCATGGGTTCCCCTCCAAGAAAAACAAGGAGAGAGGCGCCTCTAAATGCAGTAGTGTTGACACAAGCTTTAATTGTAAATACACTGAATAAACTCACATTTGGTAGATAAATTACAGTCTTAACAAGATGGGTAACAATCTGTCAGGATGACGGTCTCAGCATTGGGTCACAAGGAAATCCTGGCTTTGTGGTGAATAGCAGGAGTGTCACTGAGGATGGAACAGCTGGCTTCCGGAGACAGCAATCCTGGAAAGTTCAGAGCGAGGCCTGGAGCGCATGGACAGCCAGACTGCGAGAGATGACGTCATCAAAGTAGGACGCACGCTCACGAAACGCATCCTACTTTGATGACGTCATCTCTCGCAGTCTGGCTGTCCATGCGGCCCCCCCACCCCAAAGCACCCTGCCCCCATATTGATGAGGACAGGCCCTCTTCCAGACAACCCTGGCCGTTGGTTGTCGGGGTCTGCGGGCGGGGGGCTTATCGGAATCCGGGAGCCCCCTTTAATAAGGGGGCCCCCAGATCCCGGCCCCCCCACCCTATGTGAATGAGTATGGGGTACATCGTACCCCTATCCCATTCACCTGGGGGAAAAGTGTCAATAAAAAAGACACACTAGACAGCTTTTTAAAGTCATTTATTAGGCAGCTCCGGGGGTCTTCTTCCGACTTCGGTGCCTTCCCCTCTCCGGTGCCTTCTCCGCGCTCTCTGGTTCTTCTCCCGCTCTCCGGTGCTTTCTGCCTTCTGCCGGCATGGGGCGTGGTCACCGAGTGATGTCACCCGGTGACCCCGCCCCCCTATGGCGTCACAGCCCGGGGCATTATGGGACTGTGACGTCATAAGGGGGCGGGGTCACATCACCCGGTGACCACGCCCCATGCCTATATAAATGATTGGGTGCTGCTCACACTGCATTACAGCGGGAGACCTCGCCGTGTCAACATCTCCAGGAGAGAAGAGGGAAGAAGACGACGATGCAGACCGGGCCCCCGCTAGCAAAAGAGCTGAAAGAAGATAGCGGAGGCGCCGGCAGAAGGCAGAAAGCACCGGAGAGCGGGAGAAGAACCGGAGAGCGTGGAGAAGGCACCGGAGAGTCGGAAGAAGACCCCCGAAGTCAGAAGAGACTCCAGAAGTCGGAAGAAGACCCCCGAAGTGTGTTTTTTTATTGACACTTTTCCCCTAGGTGAATGGGTAGGGGTATGATGTACCCCATACTCATTCACATAGAGTAGGGGGGCCGGGATCTGGGGGCCCCCTTATTAAAGGGGGCTCCCGGATTCCGATAAGCCCCCCGCCCGCAGACTCCAACAACCCCGACAACCAACGGCCAGCGCCCCCCTGCCCCAAAGCACCCACCCCCCCATGTTGAGGGCATGCGGCCTGGTACGGTTCAGGAGGGGGGGGACGCTCGCTCGTCCCCACCCCCTTTCCTGACCGGCCGGGCTGCATGCTCAGATAAGGGTCTGGTATGGATTTTGGGGAGACCCCCATGCCGTTTTTTTCGGCAAAGGGGGTTCCCCTTAAAATCCATACCAGACCTAAGGGCCTGGTATGCTCTTGGAGGGGAACCCATGCTGGTTTTTTAGTTAAAATTTGGCGTGGAGTTCCCCCTCATGATTCATACCAAACACAGGGGGCAGCCTGTCCTGGAGGCGACTTCAAGTCGCTCCAGGTCACGCTGTGGTTCAGGCTCAAGTCGTGTCCAAGTTGCCTCGCAGAGTCGCGCTCAAAGTCGTGTTGCCCCTGTGTGAATCGTCTCTTATTTACACTGTAGATAAAAGATGTTATTAAAAACCAAAAAATTGTGTTTTCATAAAAAAAAAAAATTTGATTAGATTTTACATCTAAAGACATCCAACTATAGTTGTCAATCCATTGGATATTTTGTACATTATTCAGGACAGCTGCAGTGTCTTTGATGTAACCATGTAACCTCTCAACCAGGTGCTGCAAAAGTTTAACAACCCAGTGACCCAGCCTTTCAAAAAGGTAACCCTTGCCTGCAACTATAGGTCTCCCCTGAACAGGTGTTTTGTGAAGTTTATGTAGCGGGGTCTCCTTTAAGACTCTCTGGACTACCTTACCCAGAACCCCGTTTGGCACCCAGGGTGCATTGTTGCCACCACAGAGACTTATGGGTGGGGCTATAAAGGGAAGGGGCGAGGCTGAGCTCGCTCTCTTTGGACACGAGACTTTGATCGAGAGGTCCTCCTGTGCGGATCTGCTGGAGTGCAAGGCCTGAAGCCTGGGGCCTTGTGCAGCTGACAAAGAGCCTTCCACCCCACTGCGAGCCTGGGTGGCATCTGACTTTGTTTATCCTCAACTTCTGTTGGATCGGAGACCCGACCGCTGCTGACGGTGTGTGTGTGTGGAGACACAGCAGGTGGAAGTCCCGGACTGGGATCGCGTCCGGAGGGGTGAGCGAGCACATGCTCAATCTAAGCACGTTGTACTGTCATTAGGCCTACAGACTGCCTTGGCCTATCGGCCTTTATTTGATGTTGCACCGGAGACCTATAGTGGAACTGAGTTAAACGGTCTCCAGTGAAGTGTTCCTTTTGCTGATTAACCTGTGGATTATAAATTGTTCCTGAATGTGCACCTCCAGTCAAGATTTTGCATGCAAAGAAATCATCTCCTGAGAGACTGAGTATAGATCCTGCGTCAGGCCTGACCAGTTAGATAGTTCTCTTTAGTTGCTGCGCCACAGGGCGCCTGGTGAACTACTATCATACATAGTCCATGCGTAGTATGTTATTCAGTGCAGGGCTCTGCAAGTAATTCATGTGGTTTGTTATAACTGTTCTTTTACTTATAGAAAAGTAAACTTGTTATACTTTACTATTCTGCATTGGTGTCTGAATTTTACCACAGAGTATAAGAGATATCACCCTAGACTAAGGTGACCAGATTTTTTAAATGAAATCCGGGGACATATTTTTTTTTTACTAGTAATGGCGGCAATCAGCGACTCTCTGCACGTCGCCGCCCGCCTCACAGCCTGTCAAGTCTTACTCTCCGGGCCCCGGCTACTACTGGGTGGGGAGCGGAGGAACTCCGCCAGGGAAGTCAAGAAGATAAGCAGGCAGGCGGCTGGCCGGCACTTGAGCCAAGGCAGAAGTACATGCGAGCGGAGCTGAATGGGCACCCGAAACTGAAGAAATATTCCCTCCGCTCCGACCAGCACATGATCATCAGAAAGGGGCACAGATAATGGAAAAAAATACACCCCCTAAGCAGCGGAGCGGGGAGGTATAATTCAGAAATCATTTTTTTTTATTCTGCACTGACTGTCTTTGAAATTGCCCCAGCCCCTGTTCAAATCCAATTCGGGGACAAAACCGGGGACAGACTTGGTCCGGGGACAGTGTCCTCAATCCGGGGACTGTCCCCTGAAACCAGGGATGTCTGGTCATCCTACCCTAGACTAAATGTGCCAGAGTGGGTCGAGTAAATTGCTGGGGGTTGGCGGTGCTGTGTGCAGGGCCTGAGACCAAATTCAGCGGCTCTCTTAGCTGGGGGTGCGCTACATTTAGGCAAATGATGAAAGACTGGGATCGCTGGGTCATTAACATAAAGGTATTCCACCATTTTGGTTGTCAAAACTCCCATTTCCCAACCACAATCCAGAAGATGGGAGAGCTGACGTGTAAAATCGTTTGTGGGATTTTTGGGTAAGAATGCGATATGTGGCTGCATTGTTAAGTTGTTGTACAGCTTCCAAATTATAATCATCTGAATTTAAAATAACAACAGGCCCCCCCCTGCCTTATCAGCTTGTCTGATAACTACCTTCCTATGAAATTTTAGCGTTTTAATGGCAGCTCTCTCTACCTTTGTAAGATTATCATTAGAAAAATATGGCAATTTTTTTATCTTGGCTTCAAGAGAAACTAGATCTTGTTCAACCAAAGTCTGGAACATCTCCATTGCTGCACTTTGTGTTTGAGCCAGGTAAAAGTACTTGTTCCCTTCACAAATGTCCACAGACAAAGACCATAGCTCTATTTTGGAAGCAGGGTGTAGGTTTTGGAGCAGAAGAGTCAGCACACTGGAAATATTTTCTCTCCAGCATGTTCCAATCAGAGGCTTATACAAAAACATGGTTACACACCACAGGCTCTTATGCCGCGTACACACGATCATTTTTCCCGTCGAGAAAAATGAAATTTTTTCCTTTGGACGAGAAAAACGATCGTCTGTGGGCTTTTTGTCGTTTTTCTCGACGGGAAAAACGGCATTAATCACGACGAGAAAAATTAGAACATGCTCTAATTTTTCTCGTCGTGATTCCCGTCGTTTTTTTCCGCGGCAGTTTTCCCATAGGGAAACACTGCCGGGGAGCCCACTCACGGTCGTTTTTGTCGACCAAAAAAAAAAATGTCATTTAAAACGGCCGTGTGTGGGGGGAACAAGCTGTTCCTCGTTTTTCACGTCGATTTTCTCGACGGTGTTTTCACCGTCGAAAAAATCGATCGTGTGTACGCGGCATTATGCTTGAGGTGTTAATACCTGTAGGTTTTGCACCAAACACTCAGATGTAGTACACTTATGTTCCACAGGTAAGAGCTTTAAATTACGAGACTATAATATTTGTGGAACCACCAATGTGGTAAATGTGGTGGAATGTGTATCATGTCATCTACAATATGTAGGGTGCACTACAAGGGCTCTAATAACTTGAATAAGCATCTTATGAGTCAGATAAAGATGTATCAAATGTTTTAAAACACTTTAAATATCACCATTCAGGCAATATGTCATCTTTTACATTTTATGGTTTACAAAAGGTTAAAAATCCACCTCGGGGTGAGGTATGGTGAGGTATGGTGAGCTCCTCGAACGTGAGGTATGGTGGATCTTTAGCCTTCGCACCAGATTACCACTTGGCATGAACAATACATATGATGTTGACTTATTCCTCTATTAGGCTGTTCCATGTAAGGACTACTCTTGAGGATTTTTTATCCATTTTCTTCCAAGCAAGTAATAATTCTTTCTATTTATTATTTAATTGTTTTTGCATTTGTTTACTACAGATACAATTGTTTCACTGTTTTTAGATTGCATTATAACTGCTTTATATATGCCTTTTTTTTGTCTGTTTTTAGAAAATTATGTATATTGCACTGTGAAGGGATTATACACACAGGGATGTTACCCATTTACCTTGATTGAAGATAACATCTGATTGGTAGAGATTAAATTCCTTGTATATATATATATATATATATATATATATATATATATTGTGACAGCAGGAAGGTAAAGTCACCTGGTTGCATCCAGGGGGGTAGATATATTTCTCCCAGATTCAGGCTTTATGCCGACTTATACAACTAGGGAGTTGATGAAGCCCAGCTGAGGCTAGTGGGCTCATGAATGACTCATACCTCTAGGGAGAGTGCTGGGCGTCGTGAGGCAGGGAGTTGATGAGACCAGCTGAAGCCTGTCAGTTCGTTTAAGGCCTCTATAAAAACTCCCAGATTCATTAGATGTTAGCTCATGCCTGGAACCAGACCTGTGTGGACTGTCTAGGGAGAGTGAACCCCTGTGCGGTGAGGCAAAGCCTGTGTGGCTATTTGTTTGGACTTTTACTAAACCAGGGACTTAGGGACTAGGACAGCACCAGGCTGATCCCAGTTGTTAGTTTAGGAAACCTGCATGTTTAGTCAGAGGTCAAACTGACCAGGATTTATTTTGTTTGTTTCTTTTTGGCTTTGCTGTGTTTTTGTCACTGTACATAGAGAAATAAACCGCACCTTTTGATTTTGAAAACCACAACCTCCGTCTGCTGGCCCTGTTTTTGTGTGGGGAGCCCAACCAGGGGGTCACACACACCCGCTACCGAGTTAACCCCCTCACAGTTGGTGGAGAACCAGTGGCAGTTTTTTTTAAGCCAGCATGGAGGAGATACTGAAACAGCTGGCTCTAGCAAATGCCAATCAACAGCAGACAAATGCAGGTTTGCAAAGGAGCCTTGCAGCCCAGCAGCAAGCTCATCAACAAGCCCAGCAGCAATCTGAGGCCCGCTTCATAGACCTGTTACAGAAGCAAGAGCAGAGACTACAACAAATGGAAGCAGTAATGCAGCAACGTCCGCAGACCAGTGAGGAAAGCCGTCCCACTAATACCGCGTCCTTTGGGGTGAGTCGTTTATTGACAAAAATGACTGGAGAGGATGATCCAGAGGTATTTTTGACCACATTTGAAAGGACTGCTGAAAGAGAAAAGTGGCCTGAGGAGCAGTGGGCTGGACTGGTGGCTCCTCTGTTAACTGGTGAATCGCAGAAGGCTTACTATGACCTAGAGCCTGACCAAGCAAAAGACTATGTGATGCTAAAAGCTGAAATATTGGCAAGGCTGGGTGTCACCCTGGCTGTCCGGGCTCAGCGTGTGCATAACTGGACTTTCCAGCTTGGAAAACCCCCCAGGTCTCAAATGTATGATCTCATTCACCTGAGCAGGAAGTGGCTACAGCCAGAGACTTTGTCCGCACCGGAGATTGTGGAACGTGTTGTGATGGATCGTTTCTTGAGAGCTCTTCCTACCGCCATTCAAAAGTGGGTAAGCCACGGAGACCCAGAAACGGCCGGTAAACTTGTGGATCGTGTAGAGAGATACTTGGCTACAGAGAACCTGACGGCCTCTTCCAGAGACTCTCGGACTTTCCACCCTAAGACCAGACCATCCCCAGGGGCGGATAAGAGGATTCCAAGGGGTGAGGGTGGAGAGAGTGAGAGGGTGGGAGCTCTACCCCAAGTTTGGCGAGAACAGCCTGGGAAATCAGCGGCTCAAGAGGCCGCAAGAAGGATCGTTTGCTACCGCTGCCGGCAAGCGGGACATATTGCAGCCAATTGCCCGGTTGTGGAGGAACCCATGCAGTGTGACTTTCTGACGGGCAGACGTCAGTCGCTGTGTGCGACAGTCGCATGCACTGCCATTCGAGGAACTGAGAAACATTTATGCAAAATGTGTGTTAATGGTAGAAATGTTGTGGTATTGTTGGATTCAGGTAGCCTTGTGACCCTGATAAAGGCTGAGTTAGTTAAAACAGAGGTCTCTGGGAATAGCAAGGTAGCTGTTATTTGTGTGCATGGGGACACCCGAGAGTATCCAGTGACTACAGTGTGTTTCGAGACCCCCAAAGGTACCCTCTCTCATCCAGTGGGCTTAGTATCTCAGTTACCGCATGACGCCATTGTGGGAAGGGATTTTCCGAAGTTCTGGGAACTGTGGGATGATCCTGAGCCCCCCACTGGTGCCCCTATGTACCAGGAATGTGATAGCCAGAACTCCTCTGAGAGTGGTGAGGACTCTCCAGAATTTCCCTTGTCAGTATTGGCAGGGGAGACTCAAGAAACTGGAGAGGAGCCCACCTCCTCAGACGAAAACCTACCGTCTGTGGAGTTTTCTGATCTGGAGGTTCACAGGGAAAATTTTGCCACAGAACAGTTAAAAGACCCCGCCCTAATAAAGGCACGGGAAAACGTAGTGGAAATAGATGGCGAGTTAGTGAACCCAGATAATACCTGCACTTACCCATACTTCAGCGTAGAGAAGGACCTACTGTATCGGGTGGCAAAAAGGGCAGAAGAAACCATTGAGCAGCTGGTGGTGCCCAAACCTTACAGGAAGTTGGTGTTGGAGTTGGCCCATGGGCACATTCTTGGAGGTCATCTGGGGACAGAGAAAACCCGAGAGAGGGTATTACAGAGATTCTATTGGCCTGGGGTGATGAAGGACATAGAAAATTATTGTTCCTCCTGCCCTGTGTGTCAGAGGTCGGCCCCGATGCCACATTTCCGTAGCCCGCTGGTCCCTCTACCCATCATTGAGGTCCCGTTTGAGAGAATCGCAATGGATTTGGTAGGTCCTATAATCAAGTCCGCTAGGGGGCACCAGTACATATTGGTTATAATGGACTATGCCACCCGTTATCCAGAAGCGATCCCTCTCAGAAATACCTCGGCCAAAACCATAGCCAAAGAGCTATCTCTTGTTTTTAGCCGGGTGGGTATTTGTAAAGAACTGCTTACGGACCAAGGTACACCCTTTATGTCCCGGGTTATGAAAGAGCTGTGTAAATTGTTCAAAGTGACGCAATTGCGTACATCTGTGTATCACCCCCAAACCGATGGGCTGGTTGAAAGATTCAACAAAACCCTAAAACAAATGTTGAAGAAAGTGGTGGATAGAGATGGAAAGGATTGGGACTGTCTACTTCCTTATTTGATGTTTCCTATTAGGGAGGTGCCCCAATCCTCTACGGGATTCTCCCCCTTTGAGTTACTGTATGGGAGACACCCAAGAGGGCTGTTGGATATTGCCAAGGAAACTTGGGAAAGTGAGAGTTCTCCCCACAGGAGTGTGATTGAGCATGTCGCCCTGATGCAAGATCGAATTGCACAGGTAATGCCCATCGTGAAGGAACATTTGGCCCAAGCGCAGTTGGCACAGCAGAGAGTGTACAACCGTGGAGCAAAGACCCGTACCTTTTCCCCGGGGGATAGGATATTGGTACTTGTCCCTACGGTTGAAAGTAAATTCCTTGCCAAATGGCAAGGCCCCTACGAGATAATGGAAAAAGTGAGCGAAGTGAATTACAAGGTCAGACAACCAGGAAGGCGAAAGCCCGAACAGATATATCACGTTAATCTGTTGAAAGCCTGGAGGGATAGAGAGTCCCTAGTCGCAGAAACTTGGTCACCAGCTCAAACTGGTTGCGTGATTCCGGAGGTTGGAATAGCAGCCACCTTGTCACAACCCCAACAACAGGAGGTTAAGGAGTTTGTGCTTCGCAACAAGGAGGTGTTCTCTGAGCTGCCGGGACAAACATCTGGGGTAGAGCATGATATTATTACCCCGCCCGGTGAAAGGGTGAAGTTAAAACCCTATCGGATCCCAGAGGCCCGACGGGAGGCAATACGGGAGGAAGTACAGAAAATGCTGAACTTAGGGGTGATAGAGGAGTCCCAAAGTGATTGGTCTAGTCCCATTGTGTTGGTGCCTAAACCGGATGGGAGCTGGCGATTTTGTAACGATTTTCGTCAGTTGAACAAAGTTACAAAATTTGACACCTACCCCATGCCACGTATAGATGAGTTGATCGACCGGCTGGGAACAGCCCGATACATGACGACTCTTGACCTCACAAAAGGGTATTGGCAAATTCCCCTGGCCAAGTCGGCCAAAGAGAAAACCGCATTTGTAACCCCAGACGGGGCGTTCCAATATAAGAGAATGCCGTTCGGGTTACAGAATGCGCCGGCCACATTCCAGCGGAAAATGGACCAGATGCTGAGGCCCCATCGGAAGTATGCTGCGGCTTACCTGGATGACGTAATTGTCCATAGCACAGATTGGGCCTCACATCTGCCAAAAGTGCAAGCAGTCCTGGACTCTGTTCGGGAAGCGGGGTTTACGGCTAACCCCAAGAAGTGTACCATTGGGCAGGAGGAGGCCAAATATCTTGGGTACACCATTGGCAGGGGAGTAATAAAACCCCAACTCAACAAAGTCGAGGCCATCCAGAGTTGGCCACGTCCCAACAGCAAGAAGCAGGTACGAGCCTTTCTGGGAATCGCGGGTTATTATCGGCGCTTCATTCCCCACTTTGTTTCTAAGGCTGTGCCCCTAACCAACCTGACGAAAGGGAAAGGGTCGGTCATGATTAAATGGACCCCCGAGGCTGAGGCAGCATTCCAATTCTTGAAACAAGCCTTATGTAGCCAGCCAGTGTTGTACTCACCCGACTTCTCTAAAGACTTTGTCGTACAAAGTGATGCGTCAGATGTGGGGTTAGGAGCAGTATTGTCCCAGGTCTGGAACGGGGAAGAGCACCCAGTCATTTACCTCAGCAGGAAGTTGAAGTCCCATGAGGTAAATTACGCCACGGTTGAAAAGGAATGTTTAGCGGTGAAGTGGGCTCTAGATTCCCTTCGGTACTATCTGCTAGGTAGGCACTTTGACATGGTTACGGATCACGCTCCGTTAAAGTGGATGGCTCAAAACAAGGAGACAAATAGAAGAGTGAATAGGTGGTTCCTGGCCCTACAGGAATTCAACTTCACAGTAAAGCATCGCCCTGGCGTTCAAATGGGGAATGTGGATGCTTTGTCTCGAGTACATGAATGCCTGATTGCTGGTGTTCCAACCCCAAGGTTAAAACAAGAGGGGGGGGTATGTGACAGCAGGAAGGTAAAGTCACCTGGTTGCATCCAGGGGGGTAGATATATTTCTCCCAGATTCAGGCTTTATGCTGACTTGTACAACTAGGGTGGAGAGTTGTATAAGCCCAGCTGAGGCTAGTAGGCTCATGGATGACTCATACCTCTAGGGAGAGGGCTGGGCGTCGTGCAGGCAGGGAGTTGATGAGACCAGCTGAAGCCTGTCAGTTCGTTTAAGGCCTCTATAAAAACTCCCAGATTCATTAGGTGTTAGCTCATGCCTGGAACAAGACCTGTGTGGACTGTCTAGGGAGAGTGAACCCCTGTGCGGTGAGGCAAAGCCTGTGTGGCTATTTGTTTGGACTTTTACTAAACCAGGGACTTAGGGACTAGGACAGCACCAGGCTGATCCCAGTTGTTAGTTTAGGAAACCTGCATGTTTAGTCAGAGGTCAAACTGACCAGGATTTATTTTGTTTATGTTTCTTTTTGGCTTTGCTGTGTTTTTGTCACTGTACATAGAGAAATAAACCGCACCTTTTGATTTTGAAAACCACAACCTCAGTCTGCTGGCCCTGTTTTTGTGTGGGGAGCCCAACCAGGGGGTCACACACACCCGCTACCGAGTTAACCCCCTCACAATATATATATATATATATATATATATGTGTGTGTAGCGGGTGTCAAATTTAGTGGGGTGTATCTGGGCCATAAATGGCCCAGATACATTGATTTTAGGGATTTATGGACACTTTGGAGTGTGGGAGGTATGAATGGTGTCATGTTCCCTGCGGTCCCTGGGTGGCACTGTCACCTGGGACCGGGGTTGAACTGCCATTCTAGAGCCATGCCTTTTTTGTCCTCTCGCGGCAGTAGTACGGTGGGGCGGGGAACCCGCTGTGCCTGCTGAGAGAGGATATAAAAGGGGGCGGACATCTTGCGCACAAGGTCCATTCCCCAGGCACCTTCGGCCTGGGGGCTGCTGCAGTTCGTCTGTGCCCAGGCGCCCTTGGCCTGGGCGCGTGGAGTCGAGTTCCATCCCAGGCACCTTCAGCCTGGGGTGAGGTACTTTACCAGGAGGCCTGGGGCCCAGTAACTTCGACTGGGTCCCGCGAGGGCGAAGCATTCCTAAGGTGCCCCCGGTATTGGGTGCCTGAATCCTGGGCGTAAGGGACCGGAGACGTGACCTCCCCGTAGAGCCAGCGCAGCATTTGCTGGTGCCGGTGGAGGCCTCTGGTGACCGTCCAGATGGATGTCTTCCTCTGACAGGGGTCATTTGTTCTAAAGAAGGTATTTCATGTTCTCATGGTCTGTGGCAGAGACCCATCTTCCTCAGGTCAGTGGCAGGCCTCATCCTAGGCCTGTGGCAGGGGCCTCAACGTCCAGGTCAGTGGCAGTGACCAAATTCACAGTCGGTGGCAGCGACTGTGTGTCAAGCCTGTGTGCACTAAACAGAACAGGAGAAACTTTATTCATTGTGTTGTGCGTGGACCTACTCTTCCCTACACCTTGTCTGTTCTTTTAAAAGTCAACCAGTTTCAAGGTAATAAAACAGTGTTGGACTTTTCTTGGTGTGGAACTCGTGTCACTGGAAGCTAAGTGTCCCTGTCAGTGACAGTGGTAATCATCCTCCACAGAGGAAGCTGAGGCTCCGGCCTAAAACGCAGACCCGAAGGTAAATGGTTTAGCTCATATCTCTGCATCCTACATCAGAGAGCCAAGCTGGTGGTGTGCATCTTTCCCCCTTCTCCCAGATACCCCTAGACGAGTAAAACCAGCCGTAAAGAGAGGGGAGAAGCTGGGGGAGGACTGCTACATATATATATATATATATATATATATATATATATATATATATATATATATATACTATGTGTGTCACGTTTGAATGTGGTGTGAACAAGGCCTGCGTGCTAAAACACTTGTGCGTGTTCTTTTTATCATGATCATTGAAGACTGAATTTCCAGTAGTGCCGCTTCTTCTATGTACATTTGTGGTTCGTTTCTGGATGTGGGAGGGACATCCTGAGCCAGGGCACCTGGACTAGGTGTGCCACCGTCCATCTCATCATTTCGCTTTTCTGTTCAGAGCGGTATGATTTTGTATAGCACACCCCGCTACATGCCCGTACCCTCCTGTGTAAAGAGGTTGAGTGGTGTTTTGAAACAGGTCTCCGCAGCCAGGTTCTCCAGAGAATGGTTCCCATCTCTATGTTCAATAAAGACAAGTCTCTATTTCCCCAATAACTCCAAGGTCCACACCAGCCGTAACTTCAACGTAGAGTTTATTTCTCTTAAAGCACAGTCTATAGACAGAAAGGTTGGAGAAAGAACAGGACAGCATAAGGTGTGGGAGAGGTCCAGGCACAAACGTAATACACTTCACTGCTCGGCTTCTCAAGCAGACTTAGCCCATTTGGATAGTCTCCCTAGATAGGGACTAGCAGCCAGAATGGTACTCTCACTAAACGCACAATCACTACACAAACTGGTGATCTTGGTCTCTGCCACAGACCTGGTGAACTTGGTCTCTGCCACAGACCTGGTGAACTTGGTTTTCAAAGCTTGGCCTCTTTGTAAGGAGAAGACATCCCTCCAGAGAGTTACCGGGCCCCTTCCTTCACTGTGACTTCTCACCAGTCCCTCGGAACGGTCTTTCTCCGGCCTCCTCGTCTAAGATGCGGGTCCCCTTGCAAGGCGGCACCCTGAGATTCCTCGATCCTTGGTAGGCCCCAGCCAAAGGCGCTGGGCCCAAGGCCTTTAGTTGCAGCCCCAGGGCTAAAGGTGCCGGGGACTGATTCACCGACCACCGCCCCTGGGCCAAAGGTGCCCAGGGCGGACAGGAACACACACACTCCCTGGGAATAGGACCCCCGACAACGAACAAACTGGCAGCATCCGCCCCTTTTATATCTTCTCCCAGCATACACAGCAGGCCGACCACGCTTACTGCATGGTTGCTGAGAGGGGACACACAAGGCACAGCACTGTATCAGCGGTTCAACCCTGGCCCACCATGGCAGCGCCACCCCCAGGCCACAGGGAACGGTACACTGATACTCTTCCTGCAGACAAAATGGTTGATAATGTCCTAACAATTTAGGTGTTTGAGCATAACTACCACTCAAACACTACCCCTAAATTTAGGACCCCCGCTATATATTTATGGAAGAAATCCGTGAATTAATGGAACAGGAATGGAAAAAGCCGGAGAGAAAGGCAAGAATCCAAAATCCAAAATTGTATCCATTCAAAAACTCTTTGATGCCGCTTTCTAGGAGTCAGCTATGGGAGTAGACGCAGCCCTACAGCGCCTGGAAAGACATGTGTCCCTCCCTCTGGAAGATTGCACCATGTTCAGGGACCCAATGGATAGGAGAGCAGACACCGATCTTAAGATTTATGCCATTGCCAGAGCAGCTTGCCGTCCATCCATAGCCCTAACATCCATTTCAAGGGCTTTAAAAGTTTGTTGAACGAAAAAAAAAAAAAAAGTTCGGGTCCCAAATGTGGAGACCGCATTGCTTGCAGGTGTTGAGGCAGCAAAGATTATCGCAGCCCTTGAGAAGCTCAACCCAACAGTGGCCTTCCTAGTGGCGTCTTCTATAGATCTAGTAAAACTACTAGCAGGAAGACTGATGACACACTCAGTGACTGCAAAAAGAGCACTGTGGCTGTGACATTGGACCGTGGATGGGGCATCAAAACAACCGTTATGTAACATCCCATATAACAGCAAGATGCTGTTCAGAAAAACCCTAGAAGAAGCAATTAAGCAGGTCACAGGCGGGAAATCAGGTCTGCTACCTCAGACATCAAGGAAAAGACAGCAACCCTTTCGGTCAGGCCAGTTCGGTTCCAGAAGGGGCCCGGGAAGACAGATCATACAGGCCAGGAATACGCCAGACCTCAATGGAGGGGGACGCAAAGTTCCTTCCTGCGGAGTGTGAAGTGACAGTCAGTCCATCCTACCTAAGGTCCTTGAATCAATTCATCGATCCCAGAAGGCAGATGCATATTTGCATGTTCCGATCCACAAAACATCATCAGACATACTTCGGAATCATAGCAGGGGAATACCATTATTAATTCAAGTGTTTGCCCTTCTGGATCAACACAGCACCCAGAGATTTCTCCAAAATCCTATTGGCTACTATAGCGTTTATCCGTTTGCAGGGGTTAAAGATCTTTCATTACCCAGATGACATCCTGGTCATGGCCCACTCAAGCTTGTGCTACAATGTGACAAGGTAATAGGGACCTTGTCCAACTTTGGATGGTTGATAAACAATTAAAAAAGCAATCTCATTCCTGCCCAAAAGATGGAATAATTAGGCATGGTAGTCAACACACAGCCAGGACAGATTCTTCTGCCGTATCACAAAGTATCCGAACTGAAGGCCTGCGTCTACAGGGTGATGGAGTCCCTGACACTATCGGCAAGGGACTGTATGACGATGTTGGGGATGTTCACTGCAGCTATCCTGGCAGTACTGTGGGCGAGATTTCATGTGAGAGCTTTTCAAATGTCCTTCCTGGGTCAATGGGATGGCTGGTCATTAGACCAGAAGATTTTTGCGCCAGTACGAGAGCGACAGAGTCTAATTTGGTGGACCTTACCGGAGACCCTGTCTCGAGGCATGCCTCTTAGCCTGGGAGACTGGGTCTTGATAACCTCTGATGCCAGCCTCAGGGGCTGGGGGGCCCACTGTCTTGGGAGGCAGGCTCAAGGCAGGTGAATTACAATAGAAATCAGAAACTCAAACCTCCTGGAACTGCAAGCAGCGTTTATTGCCCTGCTGGGGTTTGAAAAACTGATTTAGGGAGCTTGAGTAAAACTGAGACTAGGACAACCAGACGGCGATGTCATATATCACCCGACAGGGAGGAACCAAGAGTCTGCCGTTACTTCAGTTGGTAACCAAGATTCTCCACTAGGCAGAGACTCACGTGGAAGCTCTAACAGCGGTGTACATTGCAGGCAGGCAAAACCAAATAGCAGACCAACTAAGCCGGAAGTATCCCAGCAATGGAGAATGATCGATTAACAGTTGCTATGTACAGCCAGTCTTTGCCAGATGGGGGACACCCAGTATAGACCTGATGGCAATGCTAGAGAATGCGCAGGTGCCAAAATTTGCAGCAAGGTCCAGGTACAATAAGGCGGTAGCCCAGGGCGCCTTCTCTATCTCATGACAGTTTCCTGGAGGCGGTAAGCGGTACATGCTACACTGCCAGTCGACTGGAAGGCAGGAGACTATAGTACAGTAATCAAATATGAAGGTAGCTACATTTGTGTTAGATGAATTATACCAGAATTGTGTTACACCATCTACTTGTTTGATAGCCACCTCCTGTGTGTGTGCAGTTGCTATAAGAAAAAAGATATATAGTTTCATTCTGATGCGGGTGGTGCACGGTCCTCAGGAACTGGAGCCTTTTTGCAGTGGGAAGCATGTACCCAAGTCTTCTTTCCGGCCAACTTAACTGAAGTGGCTGTTGTCAGCAACACTTGGAATGGACCATCATATCTTGGCTCCAGGGAGGAACTTCTTAACCATCACCCAGTCACCAGGAAGTATGCTGTGAGTACCGGTATCTAGATCAGGATCTGGAATGGAAGAAAATACTTGTGCATGGATATTAATTATTTTGCAAGAGCGGTCACATAATCTATCAAAGTATCAGACTGCAATTGCAACTGTTGTGGGTAATAACAACCTAATCTAGGGGCTGTTCCAAACAAGATTTCAAAAGGAGATAAAAATAATTTTTGGCCGTGGTTTTCGCTGTCTGATTTGTGACTGGATAAGCCTCGGGCCATCCTGAGAACATGTCTACCACCACCAGGGCATACTCAAATCTGCCACTCTTTGGAATTTGTTTGTCCTTCTGCAAGCTGGCAGGCTACTGTAAGGGCATGGAGTTCAGCCTCTGGAGCAGACATGGATCCTGGGAGCGAGGCGGCTTGCATAACTGTAGTCTTTGTGGTGGTAACCGCATATCCTGTGTGGAAAATGCTGGATGAATCTGTGAATCTGGAGCCATCAACATACAAGGTGAGTTGAGGCATTGGGATCGGGGCATCCAGGACAGAGGGTAGATAGGTGGTTTCCGCCTTCATGAGTTCAAAGCAATCATGTTCATGTTCATCTAGGGTAGGAGCAGGTAGGTCTGCATCATTCTCTTATTCCTGTTTGTCCAGAGACATGTCATGATACCCCCCTTGGATAAGAGGAAGGAGAGTAGCAGGGTTAAGATGTTGGCATCGAAGTAGTGTCACATTGTCAGGCATGAGTAGATTGCATTGTAACCAGAGGTGGCGGGCAGAGGATAAATGCTTGGGTTGCACCTGATTCAGAATTGCGGAAATATCGTGAGGGGCTAGCAGCATAAGAGGATGGCCCAGGACAATATCTGAAGCTTTATCCAGCAGGGCCTGAGCAGCAAAAACTGCTCGGAGACATGATGGGCCTCCTCTGGCAACTGGGTCCAGGTGGGCTGAATAGTAACTGATAGAGCGGTTACGGAGTCCATGACCTTGTGAGGCATGGCTCTGTGTCTCAGATATGAACAGGCGTAAGGGCTTTCCATAATCAGGGAAACCGAGGGCAGGAGCAGTGCTGATTGCCTTTTTCAAAAGGTGAAAGTCAGTGAGCGTTTCTTCGGACAGCGCAAAGGGGTCACATTGCAGGTTGCCATATAGGGGTTGCATGAGAAGGGAAGCTGCAGGTATCTAGGCTCTGCAGTAGGAGATCAGTCCCAAAAAGGCATGTAGGGCCTTAGCATTACCGGGGGGCGGAATGGCCTGTATAGCTTCAGCTCCTTGTTGTGAAATGTGCTTTGCACCATGGGATATGCAATGACCCAGGAATACTACACGGGAAGCGCACCACTGCAATTTCTCTTTAGAGGTTTTGCATCCTTGTAAGTGTAGGTGAATGCGAACAGGTACTGACAGGAGGGGTCCAATGGCACACTAAAGAAGGCATTCGCTAAAACTATGACAGTGAAAAACTTTGCAGACGGGGGCACCCCTGACAGAAGAGTGTGTGGATTCGGGACAAGTGGTTTCTCCAAAATGGTGGCCTCGTTTACTGCTCTAAGGTCCTGTACCAGCCGATATTTGTCCGGTGGGTCCTTGGGGGTCTTCTTCTGAACTGGAAACAGAGGGGTATTGCACGGGGAAGTACAGGGTATTAAGGCACCATTCCCCAGCAAGACTTTTATCTGCTCGGTAATCGCCTGAGTCTGGACCGGTTTAAGTGGGTATTGGGTCTTTCTGGGAAGAACAGCCCCTGGTTTTAGAAGGACCACTACCGGGGGGACTGACAATCTACCTACATCCTCCGGACCAGTGGTAGGATGGCATTTGGTCAAGGAAATGTTCTGGGGTAGGGGTTGGTGAGACCTGCAGGGTCATCAGTATGGGGAGGGAACACAATGCTGATGTGTCTCCCTCACTCAGGGCAGTGGATACGGAGATGGACCCATCGGCATTATATGAGATCGAGGCCTGAAGCCTGGAAAGAACATCTGCCCCCAGTAGATTGAGGGGACAGGTGTTCGAGACCACAAATCTAGATAACAATGCCGGGGTAGTGCCCACCTGTAGTGGTCTTGTGAGGGGGTAAAGGATGCATACATGAGCGGAGCATCCGGCAGTGGGCGGCCGGGCCCCGGATTCCAGGTTATCAGGTCATGCAACCTACCCCTCTCGTTAGGACCGTCCCAAATTGTCCAAATTGTACTCGGTGGGTTGGCATAGGAAGGTTGGCTTAAGGTCGGTGGTGGTGCTGCTGCGGGAGGTGCTAGTGCCCCAGCCGGGGTAGAGTGACGGGGTCCTGACACTGGAGAATGTTAGGCAAAGGCAGCAGATGGTTTGGTTACTGAACCCGGTATTGAAGGCATCACTGGGGCAATGACCGGTGGGCAGTAAAAGCTGCCATCTGCATTCAATACTGGGCACAGAGGGTAGAGGGGTTGGGATGGCTGGGATGGTGAGGCTGGAGTAAGGCCAGTTTGCAAGGGGAGGGAATTCCGGAGGAGGTCCTCCAACTTACAACTGCATTCGGGGCAGAGCCCGAGGCGGTCAGGGTGTGGGAGTCTGGACCTCCCACATTCCTCACACGCCCACTTGGGGCCATCATCATAGGGTGGGGGCAGGCTTTTTCCTTTATGATATACATACATCAATCCCTCCTTGTTCTGTATTTCCTGTTCCACCCACCCCGCTCATCACTAGGTTATAAGCCAAACTTCCCTCTCCCGGTCTAGTGAGATTATGTCCCATTCTTACCCCTTCCCTTTTTTCTTTTCTGTCTCTGCTGTGGGGCAGGATCCACCCTCCTCAACTCAAATCCTAGATTTGCAACTCTGTCTTGAGAAGAGTTTTAAATAGCCCGCTCAGATACTTAGCTGAGGCTCAGCTTAAAAATAAGCTCCAAATATAAGTAGGCTGAGTTACTAAAAACTCCAGTCTTCCTAATCAAAAGTTACACCCAGGTTTAAAATCAGTTGTAGGCTAGCTGGGGTGTTAAACATTTAAATGTCTGTAAAAAGAAACAGCAGCAGCAGAGCAATTTAAAAAAAAAACATATTTTTTTTCCTCAAAAGGAGCACTAGCCCCTCCTTTACAAAAAGGTGGGAGGGGGAGTAGAAAAGAGCAGAGTGAGTCTCGCCCCTCCTTTACAAAAGTGGGAGGAGACTGATTCTATCTTTGGAGCCAAGACTGGGAGAAAGCTGACAAGCTGGGCTTAGGAATTTATCTCTGTGTAAAACAAAAAGGTGGGGGCCCAGCCTGCTCCCTGCTCCTGTCCCAAAAAATGAACGTTTAAGGTTCACATTATAATGGAGTCGACTGTAAATACTTTGGAAGATATTAAACTCTCCCTCTCAGTACCACCTTAACTAAAACCCCATTCACCTTCATGCACATCAAACATTAATCCACAAACACAGTGTAGAACATGGCATACTATTTCAGCCCTTCTGTCTGTATAGAGGTAATATTTATTCCCGAACCTTCTTGGTTCGTATTCTCCCACTCTCACAATAGTGAGGTGTATTTTTATATATATATATATTGTGAGGGGGTTAGCTCGGCAGCGGGTGTGTGTGACCCCCGAGATGGGCTCCCCACACAAAAACAGGCCCAGCAAACGGAGGTTGTGGTTTTCAAAATCAAAAAGGTGCGGTTTATTTTCTATTTACAGTGACAAAACACAGCAAAGAAAAAAGAAACATAAACAAAATAAATCCTGGTCAACTTGACCTCTGACTAAACATACAGGTTTCCTAACTAACAACTGGGATCAGCCTAGTGCTGTCCTAGTCCCTAAGTCCCTGGTTTTAAATGTCCAAGCAAATAGCCACACAGGCTTTGTCTCACCGCACAGGGGTTCACTCTCCCTAGACAGTCCACACAGGTCTGGGTCCAGGCATGAGCAAACATCTAATGAAGCTGGGAGTTCTTATAGAGGCCTAAATGAGCTGACAAGCTTCAGCTGGTCTCATCAACTCCCTGTCTGCACGAGGTATGAGTCATCCATGAGCCCACTAGCCCTCAGCTGGGCTTATACAACTCTCCACCTAGTTGTATAAGTCGGCGTAAAGCCTGAATCTGGGCGAAATATATCTACCCCCCTGGATGCAACCAGGTGACTTTACCTTCCTGCTGTCACATACCCCCCCCTCTTGTTTTAACCTCGGGGTTGGAACACCAGCAATCAGGCATTCATGTACTCGAGACAAAGCATCCACATTCCCCATTTGAACGCCAGGGCGATGCTTTACTGTGAAGTTGAATTCCTGGAGGGCCAGGAACCACCTATTCACTCTTCTATTTGTTTCCTTGTTTTGAGCCATCCACTTTAACGGAGCGTGATCCGTAACCAAGTCAAAGTGCCTACCTAGCAGGTAGTACCGAAGGGAATCTAGAGCCCACTTCACCGCTAAACACTCCTTTTCAACGGTGGCGTAATTTACCTCATGGGACTTCAACTTCCTGCTGAGGTAAATGACTGGGTGCTCTTCCCCGTTCCAGACCTGGGACAATACTGCTCCTAACCCCACATCTGACGCATCACTTTGTACGACAAAGTCTTTAGAGAAGTCGGGTGAGTACAACACTGGCTGGCTACATAAGGCTTGTTTCAAGAATTGGAATGCTGCCTCAGCCTCGGGGGTCCATTTAATCATGACCGACCCTTTCCCCTTCGTCAGGTTGGTTAGGGGCACAGCCTTAGAAGCAAAGTGGGGAATGAATTGCCGATAATACCCAGCGATTCCCAGAAAGGCTCGTACCTGCTTCTTGCTGTTGGGACGTGGCCAACTCTGGATGGCCTCGACTTTGTTGAGTTGGGGTTTTATTACTCCCCTCCCAATGGTGTACCCAAGATATTTGGCCTCCTCCTGCCCAATGGTACACTTCTTGGGGTTAGCCGTAAACCCCGCTTCCCGAACAGAGTCCAGGACTGCTTGCACTTTTGGCAGATGTGAGGCCCAATCTGTGCTATGGACAATTACGTCATCCAGGTAAGCCGCAGCATACTTCCGATGGGGCCTCAGCATCTGGTCCATTTTCCACTGGAATGTGGCCGGCGCATTCTGTAACCCGAACGGCATTCTTTTATATTGGAACGCCCCGTCTGGGGTTACAAATGCGGTTTTCTCTTTGGCCGACTTGGCCAGGGGGATTTGCCAATACCCTTTTGT
The DNA here is from genome assembly GCA_029206835.1 of Rana muscosa. Classification (NCBI taxonomy): domain Eukaryota; kingdom Metazoa; phylum Chordata; class Amphibia; order Anura; family Ranidae; genus Rana; species Rana muscosa. The sequence goes on from CM055118.1 coordinate 60,208,245, forward strand.
GAGGTCAAGAGTCGTCATGTATCGGGCTGTTCCCAGCCGGTCGATCAACTCATCTATACGTGGCATGGGGTAGGTGTCAAATTTTGTAACTTTGTTCAACTGACGAAAATCGTTACAAAATCGCCAGCTCCCATCCGGTTTAGGCACCAACACAATGGGACTAGACCAATCACTTTGGGACTCCTCTATCACCCCTAAGTTCAGCATTTTCTGTACTTCCTCCCGTATTGCCTCCCGTCGGGCCTCTGGGATCCGATAGGGTTTTAACTTCACCCTTTCACCGGGCGGGGTAATGATGTCATGCTCTACCCCAGATGTTTGTCCCGGCAGCTCAGAGAATACCTCCTTGTTGCGAAGCACAAACTCCTTAACCTCCTGTTGTTGGGGTTGTGACAAGGTGGCTGCTATTCCAACCTCAGGAATCACGCAACCAGTTTGAGCTGGTGACCAAGTGTCTGCGACTAGGGACTCTCTATCCCTCCAGGCTTTCAACAGATTAACGTGATAGATCTGTTCGGGCTTTCGCCTTCCTGGTTGTCTGACCTTGTAATTCACTTCGCTCACTTTTTCCATTATCTCGTAGGGGCCTTGCCATTTGGCAAGGAATTTACTTTCAACCGTAGGGACAAGTACCAGTATCCTATCCCCCGGGGAAAAGGTACGGGTCTTGGCTCCACGGTTGTACACTCTCTGCTGTGCTAACTGCGCTTGGGCCAAATGTTCCTTCACGATGGGCATTACCTGTGCAATTCGGTCTTGAATCAGGGCGACATGCTCAATCACACTCCTGTGGGGAGAACTCTCACTTTCCCAAGTTTCCTTGGCAATATCCAACAGCCCTCTTGGGTGTCTCCCATACAGTAACTCAAAGGGGGAGAATCCCGTAGAGGATTGGGGCACCTCCCTAATAGCAAACATCAGATACGGAAGTAGACAATCCCAATCCTTTCCATCTCTATCCACCACTTTCTTCAACATTTGTTTTAGGGTTTTGTTGAATCTTTCAACCAGCCCATCGGTTTGGGGGTGATACACAGATGTACGTAATTGCGTCACTTTGAACAATTTACACAGCTCCTTCATAACCCGGGACATAAAGGGTGTACCTTGGTCCGTAAGCAGTTCTTTACAAATACCCACCTGGCTAAACACAAGAGATAGCTCTTTGGCTATGGTTTTGGCCGAGGTATTTCGGAGAGGGATCGCTTCTGGATAACGGGTGGCATAGTCCATTATAACTAATATGTACTGGTGCCCCCTAGCGGACTTGATGATAGGACCTACCAAATCCATGGCGATCCTCTCAAACGGGACCTCAATGATGGGTAGAGGGACCAGCGGGCTACGGAAATGTGGCATCGGGGCCGACCTCTGACACACAGGGCAGGAGGAACAATAATTTTCTATGTCCTTCATCACCCCCGGCCAATAGAATCTCTGTAATACCCTCTCTCGGGTTTTCTCTGTCCCCAGATGACCTCCAAGAATGTGCCCATGGGCCAACTCCAACACCAACTTCCTGTAAGGTTTGGGCACCACAAGCTGCTCAACGGTTTCTTCTGCCCTTTTTGCCACCCGATACAGTAGGTCCTTCTCTACGCTGAAGTATGGGTAAGTGCAGGTATTATCTGGGTTCACTAACTCGCCATCTATTTTCACTACGTTTTCCCGTGCCTTTATTAGGGCGGGGTCTTTCAACTGTTCTGTGGCAAAGTTTTCCCTGTGAACCTCAAGATCAGAAAACTCCACAGACGGTAGGTTTTCGTCTGAGGAGGTGGGCTCCTCTCCAGTTTCTTGAGTCTCCCCTGCCAATACTGATAAGGGAAATTCCGGAGAGTCCTCACCACTCTCAGGGGAGTTCTGGCTATCACATTCCTGGTACATAGGGGCACCAGTGGGGGGCTCAGGATCATCCCACAGTTCCCAGAACTTCGGAAAATCCCTTCCCACAATGGCGTCATGCGGTAACTGAGATACTAAGCCCACTGGATGAGAGAGGGTACCTTTGGGGGTCTCGAAACACACTGTAGTCACTGGATACTCTCGGGTGTCCCCATGCACACAAATAACAGCTACCTTGCTATTTCCAGAGACCTCTGTTTTAACTAACTCAGCCTTTATCAGGGTCACAAGGCTACCTGAATCCAGCAATACCACAACATTTCTACCATTAACACACATTTTGCATAAATGTTTCTCAGTTCCTCGAATGGCAGTGCATGCGACTGTCGCACACAGCGACTGACGTCTGCCCGTCAGAAAGTCACACTGCATGGGTTCCTCCACAACCGGGCAATTGGCTGCAATATGTCCCGCTTGCCGGCAGCGGTAGCAAACGATCCTTCTTGCGGCCTCTTGAGCCGCTGATTTCCCAGGCTGTTCTCGCCAAACTTGGGGTAGAGCTCCCACCCTCTCACTCTCTCCACCCTCACCCCTTGGAATCCTCTTATCCGCCCCTGGGGATGGTCTGGTCTTAGGGTGGAAAGTCTGAGTGTCTCTGGAAGAGGCCGTCAGGTTCTCTGTAGCCAAGTATTTCTCCACACGATCCACAAGACCATCGGCCGTCTCTGGGTCTCCATGGCTTACCCACTTTTGGATGGCAGTAGGAAGAGCTCTCAAAAACCGATCCATTACAACACGTTCCACAATCTTTGGTGCGGACAAAGTCTCTGGCTGTAGCCACTTTCTGCTCAGGTGAATGAGATCATACATTTGAGACCTGGGGGGTTTTCCAAGCTGGAAAGTCCAGTTATGCACACGCTGAGCCCGGACAGCCTGGGTGACACCCAGCCTTGCCAATATTTCAGCTTTTAGCATCACATAGTCTTTTGCTTGGTTAGGCTCTAGGTCATAGTAAGCCTTCTGCGATTCACCAGTTAACAGAGGAGCCACCAGTCCAGCCCACTGCTCCTCAGGCCACTTTTCTCTTTCAGCGGTCCTTTCAAATGTGGTCAAAAATACCTCTGGACCATCCTCTCCAGTCATTTTTGTCAATAAACGACTCACCCCAAAGGACGCGGTATTAGTGGGACGGCTTTCCTCACTGGTCTGCGGACGTTGCTGCATTACTGCTTCCATCTGTTGTTGTAGTCTCTGCTCTTGCTTCTGCAACAGGTCTATGAAGCGGGCCTCAGATTGCTGCTGGGCTTGTTGCTGAGCCTCCAGACTCTGTTGCAAAGTTGCGTTTGTCTGCTGCTGGGCTGCAAGGCTCTGTTGATGAGCTTGCTGCTGGGCTGCGAAGTTCTGTTGTTGAGCTGCAAGGCTCTGTTGATGAGCTGCAAGGCTCTTTTGCAAACCTGCATTTGTCTGCTGTTGATTGGCATTTGCTAGAGCCAGCTGCTTCAGTATCTCCTCCATGCTGGCTTAAAAAAAACTGCCACTGGTTCTCCACCAACTGTGAGGGGGTTAGCTCGGCAGCGGGTGTGTGTGACCCCCGAGATGGGCTCCCCACACAAAAACAGGCCCAGCAAACGGAGGTTGTGGTTTTCAAAATCAAAAAGGTGCGGTTTATTTTCTATTTACAGTGACAAAACACAGCAAAGAAAAAAGAAACATAAACAAAATAAATCCTGGTCAACTTGACCTCTGACTAAACATACAGGTTTCCTAACTAACAACTGGGATCAGCCTAGTGCTGTCCTAGTCCCTAAGTCCCTGGTTTTAAATGTCCAAGCAAATAGCCACACAGGCTTTGTCTCACCGCACAGGGGTTCACTCTCCCTAGACAGTCCACACAGGTCTGGGTCCAGGCATGAGCAAACATCTAATGAAGCTGGGAGTTCTTATAGAGGCCTAAATGAGCTGACAAGCTTCAGCTGGTCTCATCAACTCCCTGTCTGCACGACGCCCCACACTCTCCCTAGAGGTATGAGTCATCCATGAGCCCACTAGCCCTCAGCTGGGCTTATACAACTCTCCACCTAGTTGTATAAGTCGGCGTAAAGCCTGAATCTGGGCAAAATATATCTACCCCCCTGGATGCAACCAGGTGACTTTACCTTCCTGCTGTCACAATATATATATATATATATATATATATATATATATATATATACATACATGCATGTATTTTGACGCCATATACACATATTTATACATATTCCCGACACCCTCACTCAGATCAGAAGAAATTGACGAGGAATCAATGTGCCTATATGTATTTTCAGACAAACTCTTTTAACCAGAATCTTTTTGCAGAGGCTGGCAAGGAATCTGTGTCTCTATTTATTTCCGGACACCCTCTTTTAATCAGAATCTTTTGACAGAGGCTGGCAAGGAATCTGTGTCTCCCCCTTCGCATACAGACATCCGCTGAAATAGCCACATTCAAGTCAAAACAGAACATAACATAACATAACATAACATAAAATATCAGGCGGCAGAATAGGTCGACAGGTTCTTATTAAAATCGGCCCTGGACAAGAATTTACCCGTCTTTTGGTGGCCTGCAGCAGCAGACGGACCGCGAGCGAAAGTGAGGGTGACACAGGTAAGGAATATAACACTCTTCTCTTACCGTGTTTCGAAGTTGATCAGGCCTCGTTCTGTCAGTCACACCTCAATTTTCTAGCAGTTCTCTGGGTCGGCTGCTTCCAGACCACAATCCAGAGTCCACGTTGGGTAGCCAAATTGTAATGGATTTATTCCTGGTCCAATACCGGAATATATCTTCTATTCTGCCCCTGACTCAAATTCAATGTAATGTGAAAGCATGCATGCAAACTAGGGTTGTCCCGATACCGATACTAGTATCGGTATCGGCACCGATACCGAGCATTTCCCCAAGTACTTGTACTCGGGGAAAATGCTCCGATGCTTCACCCGATACCTGGGCAGTCAGGGATGATCGGTGCGGCGGGGGGAATTACAAGCACTGATCTGCCTGTATACATTTCAATAAAGCCTGACAGCTTCTCCCCGGACCCCCCCCCCCCTTTTTAGCTGCTTTAGTGAAATTTATACAGCGGTGATCGGTGCTTGTAACTCCCCCCCCAACACGCACTGATCACCGCTGACTGTCACTGTATCTTTCTCCGTGCTGCTATACTCCTCCACGCTCTCTGTCCCCCTGTGTGCTGTTCTCCCCCTCCGTGCTCTGTGTCCCCCTCGGCGCTGCTCTCCCTCTCCGGTTCGTTGTCCCCCTCTGTGCTGCTCTCCCCCTCCGTGCTCCCCTCGGTGCTGCTCTCCTTCTCCGGGTGTCCTTGTATCCCCCTCCGTGCTGCTGCTGTCGGCGCTCCGTGTCCCGTGTCACCCTCCTGCTGCTCTCCCCCTCTGCGCTCTGAGTCCCCCCACCATGTCCTCCTCCACCCCCTCTGTCCTCGGTATCTCAGGATGGAGAGCGGAGGTAGGAGCCGCTAAAGCCGGCTCCTTCCTTTTCGAATGAACAGAGTCAGTGATCACTGACTCTGTTCATTCATATAACTGAAACATCGTAACCTGTGTTTACGATGCTTCAGTTTATGAATGGAGAAGAGCCTCCTGTCCATTCATTTTAGCTGAAAAAAAAAAAAGGGAAAAAAAATGAATTGTAAAAAATAATAAAAAGGGAAAAAAAAATGAATTGTAAAAAATAATAAAAATAAAAAAAACACACTGACAAAATCCACTCCCCCCCCCCCTAAAAAAAAATTAAAAAATAAAGCACTGTAAAAAAAAAAAAAATTGTAAAAAAAAAAAATACTGACACATGACATAAAAAAAAAGTATCGGTAATCAGTATCGGCGAGTACTTGAAAAAAAGTATCGGTACTTGTACTCAGTCTTAAAAAAGTGGTATCGGGACAACCCTAATGCAAACGAATTCACTCTGAACAGTGCTCAGCAGGGAGATTCATTTTCAACAGACAGCAGCATGGATTCATGAAAGACAGAAGTTGTCAGACAAACCTGATTTCTTTTTATGAAGAGGTAATTAAAACCTTGGACAGAGGCGTGGCTGTGGACGTGGTATACTTGGATTTTGCAAAAGCATTCGATACAGTTCCCCACACACGGCTAATGTGTAAGGTAAAGTCTACAGGATTGTAAATATCAGTTTGTAAATGGATAGAAAACTGGCTAAAATACAGAATTCAGAGAGTAGTTGTTAATGACTCTTACTCTGAATGGTCTAAGGTTATCAGTGGTGTACCCCAAGGTTCAGTGCTGGGACCCTTACTTTTTATATTGCATTTTTATTGAGGTAAATACAAAACAAGAAAAAAAGAACAAAGAACCAGGTTACATTCGACCAAACATTTAAACGTTTTGACAACATATTTCTACCCCGCCTAATACCTGTCAGGAGGTAGAAGGCATATGCATAACATCTTCATATAAGCTATTCAAGCCCTCAGGTAGGGCATAGTATGTGTGCAAATACCCAGACCAGTAGCGTTAGGATATACCAGTACTAGGGGGAAGTAGGGCTCGTCCGGGGCCTTACTTTTTAATATCTTTATAAATGATATTGGGTCTGGGATCAAAAGTAACATTTCTATCTTTGCAGATGACACTAAGCTATGCAGTGGAATAACGTCCTTACAGGATGTCTCCAAATTACAAGTCGACCTCAATGCACTGTCTAAATGGGCGACTATGTGGCAGATGAGGTTTAATGTTGATAAATGTAAAGTTATGCACTTGGGGGCTAAGAATATGCATGCATCATACATACTAGGGGGAATACAACTGGGGGAATCCATAGTGGAGAAGGATCTGGGGGTTTTGGTAGATCATAAGCTCAATAATGGCATGCAATGCCAAGCTGCGGTTTCCAAAGTGAGCAAAGTCCTTTCTTGTATTAAGAGAGGTATGGGCTACAGAGAGAGAGAGAGAGAGATCATTTTGCCCCTGTACAAATCATTAGTAAGACTTCACCTGGAATATGCAGTTCAGTTTTGGACACCAGTTCTCAAAAAGGATATTGGGGAACTGGAGAAAGTGCAGAGAAGGGCAACCAAACTGATAAGAGGCATGGAGGAGCTCAGCTATGAGGAAAGATTAGAGGAACTGAATTTATTCACTCTTGAGGAGGAGAATAAGGGGGGATATGATCAACATGTACAAATACTGTATATAAGGGGTCCATATAGTGAACTTGGTGTTGAGTTATTCACTTTACGGTCAACACAAAAGACAAGGGGGCGATCTTTACGTCTAGAGGAAAAAAGATTTCATCTCCAAATATGGAAAGGTTTCTTCACAGTAAGAGCTGTGAAAATGTGGAATAGACTCCCACCAGAGGTGGTTCTCGCCAGCTTAGTAGATTGCTTTAAGAAAGGCCTGGATACTTTCCTAAATGTACATTATATAACTGAGTACTAACATTTATAGGTAAAGTTGATCCAGGAAAAAATCCGATTGCCTCTCGGGGGATCAGGACGGAATTTTTTCCCCTGCTGTAGCAAATTGGATCATGCTCTGCTGGTGTTTTTTTTTTTTTTTATGGTTGAACTGGATGGACTTGTGTCTTTTTTCAACCTGACTAACTATGTAACAGGCTTTAATTGAGGTCCGAGCTCCTTATATAAGCAAAGTGACAAAAGCAAACGTCATCACATATGTGTGTATATGATTGGTCCATCTGTATCTCATGCTCCTCCTGTCGAACATCTGTTTTCCATGAGGCGAACATTCCAGGATACGGCGGCCATCTTTTATTGCACGGTGGGAGGAGGGAAAAAGGAGGGGGGAGTGAGGAGTACATCTGTTTGTTGTTTTGAGTAAGGCAATTTACTGCTGGCTTGTTATGTCATTACTAGGATATATATATATATATCTATAATCACAATAAGAAAGAAAATAAATAATACAAATAATAAAGAAGGAAAAGACAATAATAATATTTGAGTGGTTAGAGAGAAACATAACATAGTCATTTTTATTAGTTCCACCACACCACCCTATATTGGCTATGGTATATCCCAAAGTGTGCTAATGGGAGGTCGACCAGGAAAACAGAAAATTGTTATCAATACTCATCGTAATTTTCCTTTCCTGGTCCATCCTCACATCAGCGCAATTTTCCTTCTTGCATTTATTGAGGTGAAAGAAGGTGGTCCTGAGGGTTAATGAGAGGAGTTAACCGTTACTGTGCTGACGTGAGGACGGACCAGGAAAGAAAAATGATGGTGAGCATTGATAACAATTTTCCGTTATGCTGTAGATTTAGCAACATATGTGCAAATATAAAACTGTGCGTTATCAGACCTTCCGAATTAAAGCCTGAGTCAAACTGTGTGGCCTGGAGTTAATATGTGCGATTACTGAAGTCACTGCCTTTATTGATATATTCTAAACAGATTGCTTTTGTCTTATTAGATGTACCATTAAAAAGCAGTAAAAGCATGGTATTTTTTTTTACAGCTGATAAGTTTGCAATTTGCATTAGGTCTAGCCATAACTTCCTCTTTCAAGATGAAAATATACTGAGATCACATGAGAAATGCTGAGATTGTTTAGTTTTCTGCTGCTGCTGTGAATAGTACAGACACTTCCTGTTTGCAGAATGCGTAATTTGTGTAATGTGTGGCACGTGAGGTCCATTTTTAATACCCGCAACAGTTCTGCTGTTACCGATTTCTTCATTTGTTTTTTTTTCCAGAATATAAATCATCAGACCAATTCAGTACGGCAATGCAAAGGGCAAAGTTGGCATAGACAGCACTGTAAACCAGGGCATGCAATTGAAAATGATCTGACTACAGTACATTGAAATCTGATTAGCTGTATTGCTTACTGATTATCACACCTCTTTAGTGTTCATTACACTGCCGCACTGAAAAAGCAAATATTTTAAGCATTCCCATTTCAAATAGTCAGGACTGGGTTTTGTAGATTAAACTGTGGCCCTATATTTGTGTTAAAGCCCAATTTAACTTTCAGTTTAAGGGTCTTTTCACATGGACTTTCTGATCAGGTCTACCTGTCAGTTTTTCAAGCGGACCTGATCAGAAGCTCCATGTAAGTCAATAAGGAGAAGGATGTAAACGGACATGTTCCATTTACATACATTTACCTTTAAGTCCATCCAGGTCCAAAAAATGGAAAAGGACTACATTTTTTTTTGTTTTTTGGACCTAGTGTGATGGTTTGGAGGTAGCCTGAACTGTTTTTATTCTGTCATCCATAAGTTGATCATGGGCCTGCAAAGGTCTGCAGTCAAAATGCAAAACAAAACCTGGATGTCACAAAAATGCCATCCGTTCCATTCTGCTCCATCTGTTTAGAGATCCCCTGCTAAATGAACTGGGCCTTGAGTACTCTTAATTAGGGATGAGCTTCGAGTTCGAGTCAAACTCATGTTCGACTCGAACATTGCCTGTTCGCCGAACAGCGAACAATTTGGGGTGTTCGCTGCAAATTCGAAAAGCCGCGGAACACCCTGTAAAAGTCTATGGGAGAAATCTAAAGTGCTAATTTTAAAGGCTGATGCCGCGTACACACGGCCGTTTTTCTCGTCGAGAAAAACGAAATTTTTCCCATTCGACGAGAAAAACGATGGTCTGTGGGCTTTCTGTCGTTTTTTTCGACGAGAAAAACGGCATTAAAAACGACGAGAAAAATTAGAACATGTTCTAATTTTTCTCGTCGTTTTTTTCGACATGTTTTCCGCGGCAGTGTTTCCCATAGGGAAACACTGCCACGGAGCCCACACACGGTCGTTTTTTTCGACCAAAAAAAAAATGACATTTAAAACGGCCGTGTGTGGGGGGAACAAGCTGTTCCTCGTTTTTAACGTCGATTTTCTCGACGGTGTTTTCACCGTCGAAAAAATCGATCGTGTGTACGCGGCATTATATGCAAGTTATTGTCATAAAAAGTGTTTGGGGACCCGGGTCCTTCCCCAGGGGACATGTATCAATGCAAAAAAAGTTTTAAAAACGGCAGTTTTTTCGGGAGCAGTGATTTTAATAATGCTTAAAGTGAAACAATAAAAGTGAAATATTCCTTTAAATTTTGTACCTAGGGAGTGTGTATAGTATGCCTGTAAAGTAGCGCTTGTTTCCCATGCTTAGAACTGTCCCTGCACAAAGTGTCATTTCTAAAGGAAAAAAAGTCATTTAAAAGCACTCGTGGCTATAATGAATTGTCGGCTCCCGGCAATACAGAGAAAAGTTTTCATAAAAAAAAAATGCGTGGGGCCCCCCCCCCAATTCAATTACCAGGCCCTTCAGGTCTGGTATGGATATTAAGGGGAACCCTTCGTCAAATTTTTAAAAAAAATGACGTGGGGTTCCCCCCAAATATCCATACCAGACCCTTCAGGTCTGATATGGATTTTAAGGGGAACTCCATGCCAAATAAAAAAAAAAATGGCATGGAGTTCCCCCCAAAAATCCATACCAGCCCCTTTATCCGAGCACGCAACCTGGCAGGCTGCAGGAAAAGGGGGGAGGACGAGAGAGCGCCCCCCCTCCTGAACCATACCAGGCCACATGCCCTCAACATGGGGAGAATGCTTTGGGGGTCTGTGACCCCTCAAAGCACCATGTCCCCATGTTGATGGGAACAAGGGCCTCATCCCCACAACCCTTGCCCGGTGGTTGTGGGGGTCTGCGGGCAGGGGGCTTTTCGGAATCTGGAAGACTCCTTTAACAAAGGGGACCCCCAGATCCCGCCCCCCCTATGTGAATTGGTAAGGGGTATATTGTACCCCTACCATTTCACAAAGAAAGTGTAAAAAATTGTAAAAAAACACACAGACACCGTTGGGAAAAGTCCTTTATTAAAAATAAAAAAAAGATTCCAGCGGTGGTAATCCACTCTCGGTATCCTGCGATGGATGCTCTCCTCTCCGGGGTCCAGCGGTGGATGATCTCCTCTCCATCCAGGTCCAGGCTCCAGCGATGATATGTTCAGCGCAGTGCACGGAGACACCCCGGGAATGATGCGGCTTCATCCAGTGACAGCTCTTATGTAGCTGAGGGCGGGGACACCTGTCACGTGACCCCGTCTCCCTCTGGCGCAAGGGGAAACCTGGGCTTCCCCAGTGATGTGCGGGTGACCCCGCCCCCTCTGATGTAACGCAGGTTTCCGTTGCATCAGAGGGGGGCAGGGTCACTCGCACGTCACTGGATCCTGGACCTGGATGGAGAGGAGATCTCATTGCTGGAGCCTGGACCTGGATGGAGAGGAGATCATCCACTGCTGGACCCCGGAGAGGAGAGCATCCATCGCAGGATACGAGAGTGGATTACCACCGCTGGAATATATATATATTTTTTTTAATAAAGGACTTTTCCCAACGGTGTCTGTGTGTTTTTTTTACAAATTTTTACACTTTCTTTGTAAAATGGTAGGGGTACAATGTACCCCTTACCAATTCACATAGGGGGGGCGCGATCTGGGGGTCCCCTTTGTTAAAGGGGTCTTCCAGATTCCATTAAACCCTTACTTTTTGGGTCCCTATTGGGAATACACAGACAGTAAGATATTATTAAAGAGGAGCTCCGCGCGCAAAGCCTTGGCACAATCACTGACTGAGCTGGAGAGGGAAGTTGACCAAAAAGAGTCTGCATATGTGGCTAATCCTAATCCTATTGTGTATGGGGCCTGGCAATTTGCGTTGCAGCAGCTATTCCTGCTGCGGATAGATAAGACACACAAGTTCCGTTTACATCTAGCACAAAGAATGTCTGAGTTCGGGAATAAAAATGGTAAGCTGTTGGCTTGGTTGGCAAAGGGGCAGTTTGCAGTGACTACCATTAGTGGAGTTAGGGACCAAAATGGCGCAATACTACGCACACCTTCTGAAATTAATGACTGCTTCCTTCTCTACTACAAACAGCTCTACTCCACCAAGGTCTCCTATACCGCCTCAGACCTGCACTCCTACCTCGACAGAGTTAAGTTTTCCTAGGATTGACGACAAGAGCCACACTGCCTCGGACCGAGACTTAACTCTGGAAGAGGTTCAAAAGGCCATGACCCAACTTAAACTGGGCAAGACGCCTGGAGTGGACGGTTTTCCCGTGGAGTTTTACACGCAACATGTGGAACTCCTTGCCCCTAGGCTCAACTCTCTTTTCAAAGAATTTCTACGACTGGGGGTACTGCCGGACTCTATGTCAGAGGCGGTGGTGGTGTTGGTGCTCAAGCCCGGTAGGAATCCTGAGGATTGCTCCTCGTATAGACCAATCCCTTTACTTAACGTTGATGCCAAAATCTTGGCCAAGATACTGGCAAATCGACTTTCGGAGGTCCTGGAAGACCTCATTCATGTCGACCAAACTGGCTTCATCCCGGGCAAAGTCACCGACATTAACCTTTGTCGCCTCTTTCTGAACCTGTCAGTCACCCATTCCAACAGTGGTAGTAGAGTCATAGCCTCCCTCGATGCCGAGAAGGCTTTAGACTCAGTTGAATGGGTATTTCTGTGGGAAGTACTGGACAGGTTCGGGTTTGGCCCCCACTTTACTCATTGGCTTAAAATGTTGTATAGCTCCCCCAGGGCCAGGATACCTACCAAGGATAGACTGTCTGACTCCTTTCCTTTACAGAGGGCCACGAGGCAGGGATGCCCGCTCTCCCCTTCCCTTTTTGCCCTTGCCTTGGAGCCCTTGGCGATCCTTATTAGGGAGTCTGCTCTGGTTAGGGGTCTCAGGGTAGGCCCGTTGGAGGAGAAACTCTCCTTGTATGCAGATGACACGCTGCTTTATTTGCAGGACGCGGACAGCTCCCTTGTGGCAGCCCTAAACCTGTTCAACGAATTTGGGCACTACTCGGGGGTGCGTATTAACTGGGATAAGTTTATTCTCTTCCCTCTTTACCCCAATGCACGTACCAGCGCCCCCAGATAACCAGTTGGTGTGGGTGGAGCAATTCAAATACTTGGGCATCCAGGTTAGGAGGAACCCGGCTGGGTACTCTGACCTTAATATACTTCCCATACTTACCCAACTTAAAGAGAAATGTCTGACGTGGGCCTCGCTAGCCCTGAATCTCATGGGTAGAATCAACCCCCTGAAAATGGTTTTCCTCCCCAATTCAATTCAATTTCTCTACGTCTTCCGCAATTGCCCGACCTGGATGCCCAACTTATTCTTTAAGGTGGTGGAACAATGTATGAGCAATTTCATATGGGGAGGTACACTTCCTAGAATAGCTAATTCTACCCTAATTCTTCCGGTGCGGTGTGGAGGCCTGGCGCTCCCGGATCTGCGGGTGTATTTTTGGGCGGCAGTGCTGGTGACTGTCCGATGGTGGTTTGTGCAGTCAAGGGCGAATGCTGCGGTTTGTCTTGAGGCAGCGGTTGTTGGCTCTCTTCAGGAGCTGGGGAATCTGATTTACCTGGGGTCCCGAGCATATGATGAGCTGCCTCTTTCCACTAAGACCACAATTTGGGTGTGGGTTGCGGCAAGGAAAAGATTTTCCTGCCCTACCAGATGGTCTCCCTTTACTCCGCTGTGAGGCAACGCAAATCTCCCGCATCTCCATACCATCCCCGATCCACAGGTCTGGGCCAGGTATGGGATTAAAACTTTAGGGGATATTCTAACAGCTGACAGACTGCTCTCCCTGACCGAACTCAGAACCTGATTCCGCCTCCCCGGGTGGATGACGTTCCGAAGGTACTTCCAGCTGCGTCATGCCATACGAGTCCAGTTCCCTACTCTCCCAACACTAGATATGGACCTGATAGAAGGTAGACTAGCCCTTGAACAGTTGTCTAAGCCCCTATCTACCCTATATTTTGACCTGCTAGGATGTCATTCCCCTCGGATGGTACGCCTTTGGGAGAAGTGGGGGGAGGACATACCAGACTTAGACAGGGAGGACTGGGATGGCTGTCTTGGAGAAAGTGCCCAGGCGCTGATTTCATCTAAGGATAGGCTGATTCAAGTTAAATACTTACACAGAGTCTATTTTACACCCCAGAGGCTACATAGCATTTACCCAGAGAGATCTGCAGATTGCACTCTGTGTGGTGGAGTACATACATGCACATGTTTTGGAGATGTCCTAAAGTGGCCCAGTTCTGGACGAGGGTGGTTGAACTCATGAACTTTCGCCTCCAGCTGGATATACCGGTCACCCCTACATTATTACTCCTCAGCATCCATGATGATGACCAAAGGCCCAGGTACACCAAAATACTTTTATGTTTTCTGCTGTTTTATGCTAGAAGAGAAATTATACTAAAGTGGAATTCCCAATCCCCCCCCTCTGTGGGTTCGTGGGAAAAGTCTATTACCTCGGCCCTTCCTATGTACAAGCGGACTTACATAAACAGGAATTGCCCTGAGAAATATGAAAGAGTCTGGCAACCCTGGAACGCTTAATGGACACAGTTATCTTTTACATACCTTCGGTACAGGGTGGGCCGAAACCCTCTGGTGTCGACTCTACTACCCCCCCATTTTTTTGTGGGGTGCTGCTTAGTTGTGCATGTCCTGTTGACACATCTCTGTAATGTATATCTGGCTTTTCATTGTTACCAGACTTTCTACATGTACTTTTCACGACTTTCATGTTATGCTTTATAATCTGTATTGTTTCTATATTTTTTCTCAATAAAAGAACATTCTGTTCATGTTAAAAAAAAAAGAGGAGCTCAAGGCTCCCCCCAAAGCACTAAAAGACTTTTAATATGAGTAATATGAGATATTACTTATCTGTCCAGGGATCCAGCCGAACTGATTCTTCAATCGGCTTCTTCAATAGAAAGTGGCATAGCAAGTAAGGGAAACAGAAAGTCGCGCTGCGCCTTGTGAATGATCCTGTAGTCTTCTGGGACCTGTGAGTGGAGGGGGGAGGGAGCAAACAAGCGTAACTTCCCCTTTTGGGTGTAGCTTAACTTTAATAGCATAGGGAAGGGTTAAAGATTCTGACACAGCTTTGTTGCTGTTTGTGGCTTTTTTTTCCCCGGTGAAGCATGCACCCTGTATTTTTCATATGAACATCACAGAAGCAGGAAGTAATGAAAATATCTCGCAGTCAGGTCACAGGCAAAAACTAAAAACCCAAAAGAAATGTTAACTCTTCCTATATCTATATCTCTAATAAAAATTGGGCTGAAAATTATTACAGGAATTTATATAAAAACATTGCCTAAATATAGATCATGCTTTCAGTATAACATATATAAAACATTTTTTTAAATTCTCCCCCTCTGTTCCCAGTAGTTATCTGTTTATGCAGCAGTGCAGTTATTAAATCTTCATTATCTGTGGAGGGGCAGCAACAATATGATGCTGCTGCTGAATTTGAAGCAGCGTTTCCGGTGTTCTGTCAGATTAGGCCACCAGATTTGTTAACGGAAGTGGCGTTCCATCACGACCATCTTGGTATACCCCACACTCGTCCGCAGTAAGCCTACAGTCAGAAGGCGGTAAGCAGACATCTTTTTACACCCACCGGAGTCTTGCATTTCACGCTTATTTTTACCAGTATTTTGAAATCCGTCTGACTTCTTTGATGTTGAACTTTAAAAGCAGCGGTAAGCCTGCTGATCTCACAGGTCTGCTAATCTGACAGAACACCGCTGCTTTCACAATTCAACATCAGAACAGTCAGACGGATATCAAAACACTGTATTTCACTATATAAGCTCAGTTTACTGGTAAAAATAAGTGTGAAATGCAAGACTTCGGTGGGTGTAAAAAGAAGTCCACTTGCCGCCTTCTGACGGTAGGCTTACTGCGGATGAGTGCAGGGTGTACCAAGATGGCCGTGACAGAACATCACTTCCGTTACAAAATCTGATGGGTCATCTAATCTGATGGCAAACCAGCCCTCTGATCTGTGCCATCCCCATTCCTATTAGCAGTGACATCATCACACCGGCACATCCACCACCCTAAAGGCATTGCCAGCTATGTAATGACGCCTACAATGTTAGAACACACTGCTTCTACCCTTCATCCCATCTTCAATTCCAATAGACACCACCTGGATAAACAGAAGTCTGAGATAAGTATCAGTGGACAACCGAGCAAATACTGAGGAAAAAAATTTAGAGATTTTTAAGACCCCTTTTACACTGGGCTACCCGTGCGTTAGCGCTAAAGCGCCGCTCGTTTTAGCGGCGCTTTAGTGCTATTTAAGCAGCGATTTTCAGCTGCTAGTGGGCGCTTTTAACCCCCACTAGCAGCTGAAGAAGGGGTTAAAAGAGACTGTGTTTCAGCGCTTCCGAAGCGCTTTTTCAAGCGCTGGCCATTCATTTCAATGGGCAGGGTGTTTTACATCGCTCTCAAACCGCCCCAAGGATGCTGCTTACAGGACTTTTCCTAACATCCCACAAGCGCATCACTCCAGTGTGAAAAGTCATACTGAAATTAAAGGGAGGTGGTTTTCAGGCCCTTTACAGGCGCTATTTCTAGCGCTAAAATGCCTGAACACTGCCTCAGCGTGAAAGGGGTCTTAAGAATCAATTACTGAAGGACTATTCAGGATGGGCTGTTCTGTATGTTTGATTGCGTATGCTTGCCATATACAATAAAATATATTTTTTAAATATGTCTTAAAGTTCAGTAAAGTACATACTTTTTATAAACTCATCATTATGAAAGACATTTTTTTTATAACACTAATAGACGAATATGAAAAAGTTAGAAACTATCAGAATTATTAGTTTTTGGTGACTTTTACAAAAATAGTGATAAACCAACAAATTTATAACTCCAAAGAAATGAAAGAAAATGTTCTTTGATTTTCTTGTTTTTAGTTTTCAAGTATAACCATTTAACATCTACTGCAAGATAATTACAAAATAGATGGATGGCATATTTAAATGTTTTAATTAAAAAAATTAAAACAGTTCCTTTATAAACATATTTCATTGGATGTGGACTTACTACCAACCTTACTTTAGCCAGCACTTGCATCAACAGTTTTGGTGAAAATTACTTCCTTACAAGAAATTACTTACTAGGTCCATTTAGCAATGCTTTGACCCAAAATTTACCCAATTAAATTGGATGCGAATGATGGGTGCAATTTGTTTGAAGCCTGGTTGAAAACACTTGTAAATAGACACCTTGATGTCAAACATAGATGTATGAATTTGGAGAGCCATTAAATACCGTAAGCCATGAATGATATTTATGTGTACTCCAACATCAAATTCATGTCCTGCTACAGTTCCAACAAGCTTATAAAATAATAGGTTGGGATAAAAATTCCAAATTCCATATTCATAAATCCTTAATAAAATATATAACTTAATAGTCACAAAAGTTAAATAGTTTTAAAACATCATAGACTTTATACAATAATGGATGTTGAGTAAGCAATATACTGAATTATGGTGCTGATCTAAAGATGATCATGAATAACTTTGTACAAAGAAAATTTAGATTGCATACATATCAATCAAAGCAAAAAGCCAATGATTTCATAGTGCCATGTTAGCTCATGGTTACAGTTATCATTGTTTGTTCTGTATTTAAATCAATATACAACAGAGTGCCATGCTGAAGTTCAAGAATGAAGATAATTCATGGGATGGGGATGTACTAGGTCACGTCACTTGCTGGCCTGCTCCTGACCCAGTTTCATTTTTCTTACTAAGCATGGTGTTGAGTTCCTGTACCAGCTTATCTTGCATATTCATGGAAAAAGGAGAGGTCTTCTTCCACCCAGGAACCTTTGATGAGTCTGAGGAGGCTGTTGGCTCAAAAAACAGTGGTAATGTACTCAAATCGAGTGTGCTTTTCCCACCCTGTGTTCTTGTAGTACCTAGTGGAGTTCGGTTGGGCTCCACCTGCCTTTCAAGAGAATTTGATTTTGTGATGCTAGGACCGGCACCTCTGTCTGCCATGACTGTTTTATTGCTATCACTTGGGAATGTCTTAAAACTTTCCACACATAGATTTCGGTCTAGAGACTGAGTCTTGATAAAATGCTCCCTGTCAGACCTTTCTGGGGAGCTGGACTTAGTTGGAGCAGATAGAGTTGTCTTCATCTGGTCTGGATTAGGGTTTAGTACAGGTTTTTTTGTCCGATCCAGTGGGGGAGGCAGATGGGGTCGTTCTGTAGATAGTATGCAGTCTAGTTCTGCCTGTGGTAGGCTGTGAAAATTTCCTACTTCTTCATACACAGGTTCATGTTCATCATCTTGTTTTTCCTGAAGCTCTTCTAGAGAGTCCTGATGCATCTTCATAGGCTAAAACAATACAAAATGTTATGTCAGAAAGCAAGATAAACATTTTTCTATTACCACTAAAGCTTTAAAGTAAACCTCTGCTCTACTCACTCATGCAGGACAAAGCAACAGGTTAGCTTTAATTAAGTGAAAGTTCCCGATACTTTCATGTATAGAGAAGTACATGACTCGTTCCATATGACAGTGATGGTGCTTGTTGACTGTTCCAGCTCCATCACATGAGGATGGGGAGAGTTCCCCTGAGCCCCATGTAAGCTCTAACTGGAAAAATTCAGAACTTACACAGGGCTTTGTTTCTTTGATCTTGGTGGTTAAATAAATCTGCGAGGAGTGACATAAGGTATGTGTTTCTAAAGAGTGGGGCATCTGTCACTTTGTTTTACTGGCAAAGGTTCACTTAAAAACCTAGTACACACAGACTCTTTCTCTGTATTCCTGTTCTATTATGCTGAGCTATTTTCCCTAAAGACTGAATGAAGTTCACTTGGCACAAGAACGTGGCTCAATTAAACTGTCCTTAGAACACTGCATGGCTGGAAACACAGATATTGGAACATGTCCTATTGGCTTTTGATCAGCACTGTGTATGATATACACCAATACAGTGGCAGGTGTGTTTGCTGCGATGTTCAGTAAACATTTTTTTATTTTTACAGGTAAGTTCCTTTAACCCTGTGGTCTATCCAGCTCAGCAGAACAGAACATAGAAAGTCAAATAGTTGTTTATTTTTATTTTTTAAAGTACAGTTCATGCAAGAGGAAATTGACAAACATATGGTAAATAAATGTACCTTACATGCACATGCAAACTGAAGTACACTCATGTTAGTCTGTGGCTAAACACTAAAAATATTCTTTAATACATTTAATTTATACTCTCTCAATCCTGCTACCTAAAGCTTGTGCCACCAACTGTTCAACACTGCAGATCACAGCCAATTTCCCTAGCTCTGTAAGGTTGACTATCATGTTGCTTTTTCAGTTAATATGATTTACATATGGTTACTATTTATGACAATCTTTCCATCTATGCAATAGTTCACAACTAGATGTGTATTATAAGGAATGAAAATCTGCAGCACTGGTAGAAGCAAACTTCCAGCATACTTAATGATATTGGCACTGGAAAGCCTGAGACCTCTGGAGTCATATATGTAAAGGACAATAGGGAGAGGTACACCTCTCAATGAAGGTCCTTAAATGATTTTTCCCATTCTGTAGTCAAGTGAAGAGGGTTGGGGGTGGGTTTGGCCTCCACAAACTTATTCAGAACTGTGTTTCTTGATACTGCTGATCCCCCTGTATACAGGATAGTTACATATCTGATTTAACAGTCAGAACTATACAGTATGCATTACAATTTGAAATCTCTTTCCAGAAAAATATGTGACAGAATTATCTGCACGAAAGGGGTTCATTGCAGGGGCACTATACGCTGTGGGGCCTTAAAGCAAAATCATTTTAAGTTTATTCTCAATGTGGATTCGCTGTTTTTATTTGAACTGGGGACCAATGTCTCCAGGACAGACAGTAATGTAAAGTTCAAAATTTAAAGCCTACCTGAACATGAGAGAAGGAGCATAAGCTTTGCTGATTGCAGAGCTACTGTATATGTCTGAATTTGCCGGAGGCGTGTAAGACCTCTGCAGAGGGACCACTGTTATCTTCTCTATGCCATGCTAACTGGGACAGGCATTTCTACTGGTGGCTTTCTTGTGGTGGCCTTCTAAGTCAAACAAACTGTAAGACTGCAAACCTAAAAAAATGGCTTTAGATATGTTGCATTACTCTTTCTGCCTGGATAAACCACGCATTTAGAGATGTACTAAGCCATCTTTGTTACATGCTTCATAGCATTCATGTGGTCTTTTATCACTACTGTTGTGACCCCTTTTGGGTTTTCCTATAAAATCTCACAAAGATTTGGGAAGCTGGAAAATATTTAATCTTATTTTGTTACATTAGAAATATTCTGTTTCATTTACTGAACTCCAATGATTCCCACCAGCATTACAGAGAAGACCCCAAACATAGCAAGGCCAGTGAGAGCCAGCAGATATGGGGAGAACGTGTCACTATTTAAATATGATGCTTACATCAAAGTTTCAACCCAATTAAACGGTTTAATATACACGGAGAACCACACAACAGGTGATTTCTCCATTAGGCAGTAATAGGGCACAAGGGTATAAAAGAATGGATAAAAAAGAAACAATTTGCCCAATGAAAAGCAAATCTGTTGATCATTCCCATACCAACACTGGCATAATTCAGCAAATTGTCAAAAAATATATGCTTATTTATGGCAAACTTTTGTGACAACGTGCGATGTCCTACTTTGATTAAAAGAAAAAAGTGTCTTGTTAGCTGCATACCACTGGTGTTGAGTTGTATAAAGTTAACCAACCCTACAAAGTGCATTATGTCCTATTTGCTGATGTAGCTTTTGGTTTAGTCTTATTACAGGCAGAAATGGTTACAAATGTCAGACGATTACAGAACATTTTTGGCTGTCATGCTACTGTACTCAATGTCTCAAAAACTGACATGCATTGTGCAAAGCATGATGAGTGCACATGCAAGGGTGAATACCACCACATATACTTACAAAGAACATTGACAGAGTTCTTCTTGTATGGAGACGACGCTAAGGAACAGAAATAAGGTTTGAAAGAGAAGCATTGAGGCATAAACATTGCTAAAAAGGTAAAGGGGCATAGGGGCGTTCCCTGGGCCTGGTCTCTTTCTTTATACGGTTTCCCTTTTCATAATCTTTGTGATTTTTTTTTTTTTTTAATTTACAGCATACTCTACTGTCTTTGCATTTATTATTGCTATTGCTCCATCTCATAATGGTCATTTACAATAGTACACTTGTCACAAGCCTGAGCAATTAAAACATAACATATGAAGATAAAAGGAATAAGCAGTGACAAACATATCTAAAAGAATAGTAACTCAAGAGGTATTGGCAACTGAAAATGCATACAAATCGCAGCTTTTCACATAAAAGCGGAGGTTAGTCCCAGTGACCCTCTTAATCCCCCTCTCATCAAGCTCATAGTACATCTTCAAGAACTTTGCTAACAGGAAGGTGGGGAGGAGCACAGCATTTACACATTAAACTGAATTTGCACTTTGTTTTCACCCTATGGTCTTGCAAAAACACAATTTTTTTAGCAAATCTACCAAGTCCTGTATTTTCTGCAATTAAAAAAACCCTTCCTGCTCAGAAATTTTGGTTTTACAAAGAACATTATTTTGACTTTTGCAGTAAACAGTTTTCTACCATTATTCGTATCAGTTTGATATAAAGCTTCACAAGATAACCACATTCTCCAACTTCCTCCTCACACTGTCAGGTACGTTTTTTTAACTGAGGTTTTAAAACAGACCATAAAAAAGTTAGCTGCGAGGGAAACCAACCAACCTAAAGTCAATGTTTAACTTTAGTTTTTTTTTTTTTTATAATAAAAACTATAATAATGAAAGAACCAACAGTATCATGCTCTCATTCGGTTTATTTTATGAAAAAGTGTTAAAATGAAAGAACCAACAAAGAACTAAAAGTTCAGGAGAGTGCTTTCATTTCATCTTTATAGAAAAGCTGAGGTTAGTTTTATTCTGTTGCCAGTTTCAGGGCTTAAAGGGTAAGTTCACTTTTGTACACTTTTTTATTTGTACACTTTTTTTTTTTTTTTTCAAAACTGCAGCTCCCCTATGTACCAATATAGAATTCTTTATACTTTTTTTGCACAAATATCAAAGCTTTCCATTAAATCTACAGTCACTTACTTTTCTTGTCCTAATCCACGTTTCCAGACGTTTCCATTAGTAATGTCTTCTTCCTGATCAGACTTTAGGTCATGACACAGGAAGGAGTTGACCAGCTGACCTCATTAGCACACACCCTGCATCGTTTACCCCCTTCCTGCCTAGGCCAATTTTTAGTTTTCAGCACTGTCACATTTTGAATGACAATTGCGTAGTCATGCAACTCTGTACCCAATTAACTAAACCCAGGTACACTAAATAAAAAAAAAAAATTGAGACAGATATAGCTTTCTTTTGGTGGTATTTAATCACTATGGGTTTTTATTTTAAGTAAAAAAAAAAAAAAGAGAAAGTTTTGAAAAAAAAAAGTTTTTCTTAGTTTCTGTTATCGAATTTAGTAAATAAGTAATTTTTCTCCATTTACTGATGTGCACTGATGAGGCTGCACTGATAGGCACTGATGAGGAGGCACTAATATGCAGGTTGGACGTGCTGACATCATCGCGCTATCCTTGCAGAGGACGGACGTTCGCTTGTTTTTGCCGGCTGGCTTTTTACCTTGGTGTTTTTATAACCATGTAAGTGCAACTTTTATCTATTAAAACTGAAATTTGTTACGATCTTACACTATGTGGGCTCCTCTTCATTTTTGGGTAACTTACTGGCATATCAGTGGCTTGAGCATTCGTGAGCACTCATCTGTTAGCTTGCTGTGGTCTTTCCTTCTGGAATACCTGAAGTGCTGCTGTTACTTCCTTGGGTAAAGGACCCTGGCTGGGTTATAGTCGCAGGCTTTTCATAGCTTGCTTTCTGGTAAGCTTGCATTTTGTGTGGTGGAGGTGCACTGGTCAATTTGGTGTATATTAGATCGCCCTGATTATCCTCTGGTGATTTGTGGACTGACATCTCTCATTTAACTATCATCACCTATGGACTATTCATTATTATTTTTTCTTCACTTACACTGTTTATGCATTTAAGTTATGTTGCTAATGCAGTGACATTCATGGTGATTTTTCACATTTTTCATCATATTACTCATTTGTTATATTTCATATATATAATCTATTCACATGTTTTTTGTATAGTGATAGCGCAGCTTTATTTCTGTTTATTTCTGTTTGGTGTGTATCCCACTTTCTAGCTGCAGCTTATTTCAGAGTTTGACTCATGTTAGCGCAGTATTCTTTTATTTACTAATTCACTAATATGCAGCACTGATGGGCACAGATAGGTGGCACTGATATGCAGCACTGATAAGCACTGATAGGTGGCACTGATATGCAGCACTGATGGGCACTGATTGATAGGTGGCACTGATAGGCAGCACTTATGGGCAATGATAGGCGGCACGAATCGGGCGCACTGATAGGCACTGATTGGCGGCACTGAAAGGCACTGAAAGCCAGCACTGACTGGCATCACTGATGGGCACTGACTAGCATCACTGCTGGGCACTGTTGGGGCTGCACTGATGATCAGTGCCTAATTATCTGTGTAGACCTCCCCTGTGAGGAAATGCTGCTGATCTGCTCTCCTCACACGCTGTCAGTGTGAGGAGAGGAATGCCAATAACCAGCATTTCCTTGTTTAAATGTGATCAGCTGTGATTGGACACAGCTGATCACATGGGAAAAGAGGCTCGTCATTGGCTCTTTACCTAGATCGGTGATGCACCATGTCCCAGGGACAGAGCGCACCACCAATTGCCACGCTGCGTGCCCCGCTAGCACAATAAGGTGGGTGGGAGGTGGTTAAAGGCTAAGTTCATCTTTAGGGAAAAAATAATAAGTACACAAACTTTTGCAGTAAAATAAAATGTGCATTTATTATTTATTCCCTAGTGGCCTGCAAAGTATTGCACCTGAAATCAGTGGAACTCCATGCAGACATGTCCTCCAGCTTTCTTGCCCATACCTCTGTACAGGCTCTCTCTTAGAAAGCTGGAATAAGTGTAAATGAACTACAAGGATGCTCATTAATGCCATCATACTCCATTGAGAACTACAAGTCTGAAGCCCCGCACAGTCATGCCAGTTTTCAATGTGACAAAGGAATCCCCACCCGATGTCACAGAGCGGGGGGGGGGGGGATCAGGGGGCAAGGTGCTGAAGCGTGTTACATATTACACCCCAAATACAGGCATACACGTAACATGTTTCAGACATGAACTGAACTTATCTTTTAAGGCTTCTATTAACCCAAAACCAAAAATGTAACATATTGCAGTTCACCATTCATTTGGTGAAGTGCCTACATTTGTTTTTGCTTTTTCAGGTCTTTTTACCTATATTTCTATCTGGTAATCCTGCAAATAAATGTTTCCTATTGAAGAGTGACTACACTCACTCACTCCACATCTATGGGCTGGACAAGCACATCTGACTTTGTTTATCTTTGTTTATGTAGCGCCCTGTTCCTGAAGAAAAGGGGGTATCTGTAAATTTAGACCCCTTTCACACTGAGGAGTTTTTCAGGTGGTTTAGCGCTATAAATAGCGCCTAAATACCGTCTGAAAACTCCTGCCCCTGCAGTCTCAATGTGAAAGCCCGAGGGCTTTCACACTTGGCGGTGCGCTAGCAGGACCGCTCCAAATGTCCTGCTAGCAGCATCATTGGAGCGGTGAGAGGAGCGGTGTGTTTACTGCTCCTTCCCATTGAAAGTAATGGGAAATCACAGTAATACCGCCGGCAATGCGCCTCTGCAGACTCCTGGCTAAACAATCCTGTGGCAGAGGATTATCCAGGATTTCCACTTATCGCTAAGTCTGTGGCAGAGACTTATCCGTGCTTCATACCGGCTGCTAGGTCGGTGTGAGAGGCCTATCCGGTTGTCGCAAGATCCAGAGACAGAAAGCTGTTTGTCCTCTGGATCCAAGAACCTCATCAGTGATCCGCAAACAAGGTATCTGAACTTCCCCTAACCCTCTATCCTTCTGCTACTGCAAGTTCCTTTAATAAAGCATTGGAAAAAGACTGAAGTGACTGGCACTCACATCTATCTAAAATAGACTCTTAGTTCTGGGACAGTGAAAGGTGGGGTAACGACAGGACCCAAATTTAATCCAGCAGCCCTCTAGGGGGTATCGCTACATTTACATGAAGAATGGTTATATTAGTAGTTTACAAAAGTAAATGTACAGGAAGGACACTGCATTTCTAGCAAGATCAACTGTGATTTTCTGTACTTGCTAAAAATGCAAAAGTAACTTGACTGGACTTGAGTTCAATATTGGATCCCTCAGGCTCGGTTCACACAGGGGCAACACGACTTCCAGCGCGACTTTGAGAGGCAACTCAGACACAACTTGAGCATGAATCACAGGGCGACCTCAGGGCGACTTGTGGTGATTTACAACACGACTTGAAGTCGCTTCCAGGACAGGAGACATTCCAGTGGCCAATAAAACAAGAATCAGCTCTGTGGGAGGGAGGGGTTTGCCTGAAAAATATGTGTTCTCTTCCTGGAGAGTTGCTCCTGTTAAGACAGGGGATACGACTTCTGAGCGACTTCCATTGAAATCAATGGGTACAGGTCGCCTAGCAGTCGCCTAGAAGTCGGATTGAAGTAGTACAGGGACCTTTTTTGAAGTCGGAGCGACCGCAGTCGTGTACATTAAGACAGCTCCATTCACTTCAATTAGTTTTAAAAATAGCGCGAGTTGGGGCAACTCGGGGCAACCTGAAGTCGCGTCCGGAGTCGCCCCTGTGTCTTAACTAGATTTGGATGCACTAGTCTGGCAAATTTTGTATAATCCAGTCATTTGGCATCTTGACCACATTTCTGGATCAAGCAGCACAACAAACGAAATGGGTGTTGATTACTGCATACAGACCTAAATGTAGTTATCTTGTGTCTGACACCATGACATTATATGGATACTGACAGATGAGATCTCAGAAATCAGTATGATGTCAAACTATTTTTATTTAGAATAAATAACATTCATCTGACTGGCAAAACAGAAGTAAAATATCATACTGAAACTACAGTTGGTTATTTTGTTTTGTTGCCATCAGAAAACTTCTAAATGTATCTTCTTCTTCATTTCACAGAACATGAATAAAATCAGCAATGTCTGATGCTACCATATTGCTGATTAACTATACCATTCAGACATTTCCCCAAATTATGGGGAAAAGGATATTAAAAGGCACATCACTGACAGCTGGATTCCAGCAAGTGGTAACAACATAACTGTGGACCTTCACAGTAACTATCTGCAGTTAAAGACCTACCTGTCATGGTAGTTGATTGGTTGTCATACTGCTGATTTGGTTTTGCACAGAGCATCCGTGATCCTCCTCTTCTCAGGTCTCCCGGCTGGGGGTCCTGGCTCCTCCCCCCCGCTGAATGCCCCCAAAGAAAGCCACTTTCTTTAGGGGCATTTGTGTATGCTTAATCCTGAGCCGCCCTGTCTGCATCTATTGACACAGACAGAGGGCTCGGCCCGCCCCCCACTCCCTCGTCATAGGATTTGATTGACAAGAGATGGAGCCAATGGCCCCACTGCTATTAATCTGCCCAGTGAGGAGGGACAGAGCTGGGAGAGCCTCTCTCATGTCCAGTGCTGGATCAAGATTGGCCTCAGGTAAGTATAAGGAGGGTTGGGGGGGATCCTTTGCAGTATAAGGTTTTTTACCTTGATGCATAGAAAACGTTAAGACTTTAGAACCATTTTAGGCATGTTGGCAGTTGATGGCTCCTTAACAACCAGCAATTTACTGATCATTAAGGGTGCTTGCCGGTGCTTGCTTCACAACCAGCATCTTTAAAAAAAAAAAATCATGTGACCCCCAAAATGACACCAAAAAACGCACCTTTAAAGCGGAGGTCCAGCGAAAAAAATAATATTAAAAGCCAGCAGCTACAAGTACTGCAGCTGCTGACTTTTAATAAATGGACACTTACCTGTCCTGGAGTCCAGCAATGTTGGCAGCCGAAGCCGAGCAATCGCTCGTCTCTCGGCTGCCCCCGCTGCCATCCTTGGTGAGGGAATCAGGAAGTGAAGCGTTGCGGCTTCACTACCCGGTTCCCTACTGCGCATGCGCGAGTAGCGCGGCGCGTTCCCAGTGGTCCTTGCTGTCTCCTGGGACCAGTGTGTTTCCTAGAAGACAGCGGGGGGGGGGGGGAGTGGAGTGCAATATCTCTCCCCGGAAGTGGGTGCAAATACCTGTATTATACAGGTATCTGCACCCCCCTCCCCCCTGAAAGGTGCCAAATGTGACACCGGAGGGGGGGAGGGTTCCGAAAAGCGGAAGTTAAATTTTTGGGTGGAACTCCGCTTTAATGCATGTTTCATGCATTTTAGGTATGTCTCCATTGACTTATACATTTACAATTGATCCTGTTCCTAAAGGCAGCATCACGGTGAAGCACTGGAACACAATTGCCCAACGTATTTTTCATGCAGCATTTACTTTTTTTTATTCCATTCAATATCCCCACACCTCCAGTCAGTGTCTAGTGCCAGCTTTGCATGGGGCAGGCTATGTATACTTTGAAAAGTAAGCTGCTAAAAAAAAAAAAAAGTGCTTTAAAGCGGTATTATAATACAAAACAACGTTTTTTATATATTGCAGATTAGCAATCATTAGATGTGGTGGGTACATTTGTTTTTCTTTTTTTTTAATGCTTTTTCGCCTCTGTTTTTACCTGGGAATCTGGCCAATAACATACTTCCTGTATTAGAGTGCCCCCACTCTGGATGAAGGAGCACCTTTGGACAGCAGCATTATTAAGCTGGGGAGGAGGGAGTGTTAGATGTACTAGCAGATTTAGATACACTAACAAACTGAAGAAAAACTCCAGCTCACACTGGAGGTACACAAGCAGTTACAGCAACAGTTTTTTCTCTTGGGATAAAAGTTTTACACAAATAAATAAAAGCTGATCATTATAAGCACCCATGTCAGTGGTAAATAGTTTGTCTCAACACACAAATTGCTACATTCAGAGGAGAGCTTGTTCTTTTAAAAAACAACAGACTTACTGGCCGGATCACCAGGTGAAAATAAAGGAAAGAGCCTAAAAAATAAAACAAATGCAGCCATCACATCTAATGATCTAAAGACTTGGTAAGCTGCAATATAATAAATGTTTGCTTTTGGGTTTAATACTGCTTTACTCATGGTTATGAATTGTGCCCCCTTATCACCTTTTTTTTGAATGACATAGGTATTGAGATCAAGTTGCCAACTAGCACTGTCCTGGAATGGGCTGTTTGAGGTATTCTACCATTCTATGTTTGCCCATTTGTTTTTCATAGATTTAGTAGGTTGTTGGAACTTATTTGTCCCTTCTATCCTTAGATTATCATATCGGTTTTGCTCCTGATGAGCGACCTCAAAGGCCCGAAATGCATAGAGCCAATATCTACTGACAAGTGTATATACTTATTATTTTATGGACGTTCCTTGCAATATACTTCCAAAACCCCCCATTCAAGTATCTCCATTTATACCTATTAGTGGATTACCGGTGTGCCTAGATATCAACTACAATGTATGTATAATATATATCATCCATTTATGTACCTGTAAATATATGACATGTCCTTGTTGGAATTTTACTATTTATTATCAAGCAATATGTGAATCAGATGAAATGAAAAGAGTATACAGGCATACCTCACTTTTAAGTACACAATGGGTTTTATTTACTAAAGCTGGAAAGCCCAAAATTAGGCTAATTTCTGCATAGAAACCAATGAGCTTCTAACCCCCAGCTTGTTCAATTAAGCCTGGTAATAAAACCTGGAAGGTCATTGGTTTTTATGCAGAAGTGAGACAGATTTTGCGCTTTCCAGCTTTAGTAAATAAAACCCATTGTGTACTTAAAAGTGGGGTATGCCTGTATAGCAAAATGCATAGACTTTTAAATATAAATATGAAACTATATTACTATTTGAATCAATTAAAAGGTGTCCTCCATCAAATTTATTCTCTCTGTCCGTGTGCCTCATATAAAGTCCCGCTTCTTGCCCTATTTCCTTTTTTAATACCAAACCGGGATGGAGGAGGGGATCTGAACGGCCCCTGTACCTCTTTTAAAGTCCCAAACCCCCTTCCCCCCTTTTTTTGTCATAATAAATGTTTGCTTTTGGGTTTAATACTGTTTTACTCATGGTTATGAATTGTGCCCCCTTATCACCTTTTTTTGAGTGACATAGGTATTGAGATTAAGTTGCCAACTAGCACTGTCCTGGAATGGGCTGCTTGAGGTATGTGGAAGTTAAATAATGTGGACACCACACTTCTATCTTTGGTCCAACTCACACAAATTCCATTACTTTTTCACACAGTCCTTAGGATTAGTGCAAAATATCATGTAACAAAACTACACGGCTGCAACACTCTACCAAGCATGCATCATTTGCCCCAGTCAACAATGGAGAAACTTACCAGTGTCTGATTAGCAGTCACCATGGTAGAGTTGGTGTCATCCCCACGAATCGGTACTAAAGGCATAGTACCAAACTTCTGCTTGGTTACATCAGAGGAGGAATGACGTCTTAAAATCACTGGGCGGAGGTCATCATGCTGCAAAACATTAATTTTGTTTTTAATCATAAATACTACATCATCAAAAGTATTGTAGCCCCGTTATAAGGAAGTGTGGTGTTTGTGTATGAATATTTACTTTTTTCTTGTAAAAGGGAAAGCATGATATAATTTTAGTTATCATGATTTTTACCTTGCAGTAATTATTAAACTTTTCACATGTTTATGCTACCATATTCCCATATACAGATGTGTCAGTTCTACCTCTATTGGGTATTTAGTCAGCATTCTTGACCAACAACCTCAGACACCTAGAGAGTTCAATGTTTTTAGTATGTCAGACCTGGCTGGTGTTCCTGTCCATACCAGGTACCCGTTCCCCCCTCCCCCCTGAAAGGTGCCAAATGGGGGGGGGGGGGGGACAGATCAGTTGAGCTTCCATTTTTTGGTGCACCTGGGACTTTTTTTCTTCCCACTGTAAACTGCAGCAGTATCTGCACTGAAAATCTAACATTTTACAGCATACCGGTTCTTAGATGTGATGTCTGCATTTGTTTTATTTTTAGGAGAGCAAGGACAGAAAAATATAATATTTGCACGAAAAGACAGGAAAAGTAGATCTTCTTAGACCAATTGGTTGTATTCTATCGCTACTTTCAGGTGGTTATGACACTGGCAAACAAAAAAATATTAAGCCGGCTTCTAAATAACCTCAACTCCAACCGTCATGACTCAATTTTGTGAATAAGCAGAATAGAGGGACAATAACAAAGAAAGGTGGGACTTGTGTTCCTCAATGGACACAAAAATAAGATTTTACAGTGGAGGAGTGAACATAACCACTCATGGACAGGAAGTTTATCATGTGAAAAATCACCTAGTGAAAATAAAAGGCAGGGGGAGATTTACCAAAGCTGGTGCACACAGAATCTGGTGCAGCTGTGCGTAGTAACAGCTTCCAGGTTATTGTCAAAGCTTTAGTGCCAGTTCACACAGGGGCGACCTGTCAGGTGACTTAGCTGCCTGACAAGTCGCGCTCCTTGCATTGCAATGGAACTGTTCTAATAGGAGCGACTCAAGTCGCTCCGACTTAGAGAAAGGTTCCTGTACTACTTTGGGGTGACTTCGGAGCGGCTTGCATTGACTTCTATACAAAAGTCGTTTTGCAAGCCACGCTAAAGTCGTGCTGTACGGGGCGGCATCAGAGTCGGACGAGAGTTGGGCCACTTTGAAGCCCCCCCTGTGTGAAACGGCACTAACTGATCAAGCTGAAGTTAGAAGCTGATTGGTTACTATGCACAGCTGCACGAGAGTCTTTGTGCACCAGTTTTAGTAAATCACCCCCACAGAATCCTTAAAACAAATGCAGCTACCTCATCTAAGGATTAGTGAGCTGCAATATACTACATCTTTGTTTTGGGGTTCATATACACTTTAAGTGGAATATGGGAATTCGTTATTGGATGGAACTGTATTATGTAAAATGGATATTTTGTGCCCAGAAGCTACAGAAGCAGCATTGCTCTGTATAAAGTATTTTTCCTGCTCCGGGATTTGTTCAACAAAAAACAGCTGTCCACTTTGCACAGTGTTTCATTTGGAGTTGTTTATAGGGTATCAATGAGTAGCTATTAATTATCCTGCTTGTACACAGAAACACAGAAAATAATATAGTCAACACATTACATTACTTTTCCGTAATTAGTTATTTCAAGTAGTATGCATGTTATACATATTATTTTATTACCTGTGCCTTAAGAATGCTGATGATCCAGTCCCACATCTCTGCCTGAGTTGTGCAGCACAGGCACCTACAAAACATGTAAAATATATACATGTTTATGCTTTAAAACAAATATTTTTTCATTAATACTTTAACAATCATCATAAGTTGGCACAAGTATGTTAGAACTCAGAATACTTACAATTGCTGTTTATCCAAGTGTATAGTAAAGCCCCACCTGGTGAAGAAACAAGGAACTGCAATCAGCATAAATAAAATGCATTAAACACTGTAAGGCTAATTCAGTAAGGCAGTGCAGTAAAGAAAGTTTATTTTAAAGTGTATGTAATTTAAACCCATACAATGATCTTCTCCTATTTTCTCAATTTAAGTCAGTTAAATATACCATGAACATCTTTTTAAGTATATCCCATTTGAGCCAAAGAAAAAAAAACTATTGATCTTCCAAGAAATCTTGTGAGCTGAGAACTTCCTGTGCTCTCTGCCTCTGCTGACTGTTATCAGTTCATATCATTCCCAGTTCTCTCAATGGGCTACAGAAGACCCCCCCTCTATGTTATAGAGAATAGGAGAGGTGTTCTGTTGTCCTAAAACACTTTTTGTCAAACAGCGACAACGTTGCCTCTCTATAGATACAGTACAGTGAGCGTTGTGACCCTAGGACAGGAATCTTTCATTTGAAGGATCACCAGATGAAATTTAAGGTAAAACAGTCTGAAAAGATAGTAATAAAACCACATCCAAGGACCTGTGAACTACAAAAAACAAAGCAAAAAACATATATATATATCTCACATATATATATATATATCATATATATATATATATATATATATATATATATATCATATATATATGAAAATGTCCAAATTGGGCCCAATTAGCTATAGCCCAGACCATACGCCGCACACAGCATCAAATTGGTCTGCATGGCTGTCGTCCCAGAAGGAAGGCTCTTCTAAAGATGATGCACAAGAAAGCCCGCAAACAGTTTGCTGAAGACAAGCAGAATAAGGACATGGATTACTGGAACCATGTCCTGTGATCTGATGAGACCAAGATAAACTTATTTGGTTCAGATGGTTTAAAGCGTGTGTGGCAGCAACCAGGTGAGTACAAAGACAAGTGTGTCTTGCCTACAGTCAACCGTGGTGGGAGTGTCATGGTCTGGGGCTGCATGACTGCTTCCGGCCTTGGGGAGCTACAGTTCATTGAGGGAACCATGAATGCCAACATGTACTGTGACATACTGAAGCAGATCATGATCCCCTCCCTTCAGAGACTGGGCCGCAGGGCAGTATTCCAACATGATAACACACCTCCAAGATTATCACTGCCCTGCTAAAGAAGCTGAGGGTAAAGGTGATGGACTGGCCAAGCATGTCTCCAGGCCTAAACCCTATTGAGCATCAGTGGGGCATCCTCAAATGTAAGGTGGAGGAGCGCAAGGTCTCTAAACTCCACCAGCTCTGTGATGTGGTCATGGAGGAATGGAAGAGGACTCCAGTTGCAATCTGTAAAGCCCTGGTGAACTCCATGCCCAAGAGGGTTAATGCAATGCTGGAAAATAATGGTGGCCACACAAAATATTGACACTTTGTGCCCAATTTGGACATTTTCACCTAGGGGTGTACTCACTTTTGTTCCAGCGGTTTAGACATTAATGGCTGTGTTGAGTTATTTTGAAAGGACAGCAAATTTACACTGTTATACAAGCTGTACACTCACTACTTTACATTGTAGCAAAGTGTAATTTCTTCAGTGTTGTCACATGAAAATATATAATAAAATATTTACAAAAATGTGAGGGATGTACTCACTTTTGTGAGATACTGTATATATGTATGTATACAGTCATGGCCGAAATTGTTGGCACCCCAGAATTTTTTCCAGAAAATCAAGTATTTCTCACAGGAAAGTATTGCAGTAACACGTTTTGCTATACACATGTTTATTCCCTTTGTGTGTATTGGAAAAAACAAAAAAAAAGGGAGGAAAAAAAAGCAAATTGGACATGTCACACAAAACTCCAAAAACGGGCTGGTCAAAATTCTTGGTACCCTTTCAAAATTGTGGATAAATAAGATTGTTTCAAGCACGTGATGCTCCTTTAAACTCACCTGGGGCAAGTAACAGGTGTGGGCAATATAAAAATCACACCTAAAAGCAGATAAAAAGGAGAGAAGTTCACTTAGTCTTTGCATTGTGTGTCTGTGTGTGCCACACTAAGCATGGACAACAGAAAGAGAAAAAGAGAACTGTCTGAGGACTTGAGAACCAAAATTGTGGAAAAATATCAACAATCTCAAGGTTACAAGTCCATCTCCAGAGATCTAGATTTGCCTTTGTCCACAGTGCGCAACATTAAAAAGAAGTTTGCAACCCATGGCACTGTAGCTAATCTCTCTGGGTGTGGACGGAAGAGAAACATTTATGAAAGGTTGCAACGCAGGATAGTCCGGATGGTGGATAAGCAGCCCCAAACAAGTTCCCAAGAAATTCAAGCTGTCCTGCAGGCTCAGGGAACATCAGTGTCAACACGAACTATCCGTCAACATTTAAATGAAAGTTAAACGCTATGGCAGGAGACCCAGGAGGACCCCACTGCTGACAGAGAGACATAATAAAGCAAGACTACAGTTTGCCAAAATGTACTTGAGTAAGCCAAAATCCTTCTGGGAAAACGTCTTGTGGACAGATGAGACCAAGATGGAGCTTTTTGGTAAAGCACATCATTCTACTGTTTACCGAAAACGGAATGAGGCCTACAAAGAAAAGAACACAGTACCTACAGTGAAATATGGTGGGGTCGCACTGTAGAGCCCAGTGTCAGAAAGCTGGGTTTGCGTCCGAAATCTTGGGTCTTCCAACAGGACAATTACCCCAAACATTCATCAAAAAGCACCCAGAAATGGATGGCAACAAAGTGCTGGAGAGTTCTAAAGTGGCCAGCAATGAGTCCAGATCTAAATCCCATTGAACACCTGTGGAAAGATCTTAAAAGATCTTAAAATTGCTGTTGGGAAAAGGCGCCCTTCCAATAAGAGAGACCTGGATCAGTTTGCAAAGGAAGAGTGGTCCAAAATTCCGGGTGAGAGGTGTAAGAAGCTTATTGATGGTTATAGGAAGCGACTGATTTCAGTTATTTTTTCCAAAGGATGTGCAACCAAATATTAAGTTAAGGGTGTCAAGAATTTGGACCAGCCCATTTTTGAAGTTTGGTGTGACCTTATGTCCAATTTGCTTTTTTTCCTCCTTTTTTTGATTTGTTCCAATACACACAAAGGGAAAAAAACATGTGCATAGCAAAACATGTGTTACTGCAATACTTTTCTGTGAGAAATACGTAATTTTCTGGAACAATTTCTGGGGTGCCAACAATTTCAGCCATGACTGTATATATATATATATATAGCTTTTTTTGTCAAACAATAGGTGCTGGAACTCATCCACGACCCCCCAAAACCCCTCCCCCCCACACACCCTCCAAATCACATCAAATAGTGGGTGTGGTCAGATTTCACAAACAGTAGAAGGGTCTTAAAGGGGCAATAAATACAAGGATTGCATTACATACAGAGTGCAGAGATTATGGGGGTTACACACAGAGTGCAGAACTGTCACTTGTAAACACAGAAATCGGACTTCTGTGTTTACAAGTGATTGTGGTGATCAGGCACCAAAGGGTCATCACCTTTTTTTTCTCCTGGAAACATAGCATAAGAAAACAAAAAAAAATACTCCGAAACAGTCTAAATGATAAAAAATCCATAAAAGATTACATAAAGACACAGATTAGCTAATGTGTGTTGTGCATTAATACAACAGCTAAGGTGACATGAGGATACTGTAGGCATGTAAGAGGAAGTTTTTAATCTTGAATCGTGATATATTTCTTACATATGATCTAGTTCTCAATTAATGCCAACACAAGTTTTATTATTAGTTTATTCCAACTCTAAATGTAAAGCCTTTGTTATTATTATATGGTGCACCACTCATGAGTGATCAATGCATTTTCAATAGTTTAAACAGTTATTCTTTGAATATGTATAAAAGAAAAACCTACGGAGACGGTGGCTTCACTTTCTTTCTAATTCCCATGTAAACCTTGGCAGTTTCAAGAGTCCATTCTCTTTCAGGCTTGGAGCTCTGCAACACAAAATAATATCCACAGTGAATCTGATGCTTTAGTTAAGGCTTCAGGGGTGATCAAAGCTCCTTGCTACTGAGAGATTTAAAATATACTGTATGTAACCATGTAAACTGAATCACTAAAATAAAATATACACATCAACATCTTGATGTAATTCCAAAAGTCAAAATCTGCAGCTTCCTTTAAAATAATGTCTGGTGTCCTACCATAAAGGTCTTTGTTTAGACACTTCATGTTATGGGGTGACAACACTCTGTCCCTGTTTTCCAATTGTTCTACTGCATTGTCACGTGGCCATACAGACTTCCAATGGAGACTACAAGTGTCTGCGTTCACAAACACTATGCAGGCATGGACTATTACCAGTGTTGCCAACCGCCCGTATTTTTTACGGACAGTCCGTAAAAATGGGCACCCCCCCATTGGTACGTAATTGTCCGTAGTTGCGGGAATGTGCCAGTAAAAATAGCCAAGATCGGATCGGCTTGGAACTGCGCATGCACAGTTCCGGAGCTTGTCGAGCTGAGCATATGCTGTATTCGGCCAGCGGATTTCACAGAGGCTGTGCCGCGTGGCGCCGGCGAGTGATGTATTAGGACATCCCGCCAAGCGCGCACCAGAATTTTAAATCTGTAACTAACCAGGAGGAAGGAGGGGCACAGCACTGGAGCAGGAGTCAGGACTCGGAGGCTGAGCAGCACGCAGCGGCGGCGGAATGGAGGAGCCTGCTGCATCCAGGCAATACAAAGTTCACAGGGGAGTCGGGGACGGACAGAGTGACAGACAGCCCAGCCAACAGTGACATCAGGTGATGGTGGCAGAGGGGGATCCGATGGAGGCAGGGGATGATGGTGGCACCACAGAGGGGGACGATGGAGGCAGGGGGTTAAATGGAGGCATGGGGAGATTGGAGGCAGGGGGTGATGGTGACACCACAGAGTGGGATGGAGGCAGGGGGCAATGGAGGCAGGGGGAGATTGGAGGCAGGGGGTGATTGGAAGCACCACAGAGGGGGATAGTGGCACCACAGAGGGTGGGGGATGGAGACAGGGGTTGCTGGTGGCACCACAGAGGGGGATGGAGGCAGGGGGCCTGGGGGATATTGGAGGCAGCAGGAGATTGGAGGCAGGGGGAGATTGTGGCACCGCAGAGGGGGGTGAAGGCAGGGGGTGTTGGTGGCAGAGGGGGATGGAGACAGGGGGGTGATGTTACTAAATAATTTGCCCTTATTATATCGAAAATAACAAAAATATGTTTTTTTACCTTAATATCTACCTTAAATCACATTTCTATTTGCCTAGCGTACTTGTTTGTAGCCTAAATACTGAAATTTGCACCTAAAAATTTCATTTAGTATCTTTTGCGAAATGCCGGCAAAAACGTGGCTGTGCCAGTAAATTTCGGGTGTTGTGCCAGTAAATTTCAATCTGGTAGGTTGGCAACACTGACTATTACTGTCACTATCAGGAAACCCGTCCTGAGAAATCCCATACAGCCATCACTGTAATGCATGTAGACAGGAAACTGGTGCAAATAGGCTGCAGAAGATCGGAAGCACTAGGATGCAACAAAATATAAAAAGGCAAAAACAATCAGAAATTTTCCTAATTGAATCTTATGTAAAAAAAATGGGGCGAAAGATTTGTGAATCACAGGTGAAAACATTGGTAAATAAACTCTAGCTGTGTAATCCTGGACTTAAAGTGGAACTGACAGAAAAAGCCACATCTTAAAAGGGTTAACACTCTCACTACTTCTGTTTTGTTATCAAATTCCTTGATTAATGTTTTGTTATACGGTAATCAAAAATAAAAAGCATGAATGCAAGGAGGAGGAAAAAAAATAAAAAGAGGGTATGGAAGAAGAGGCATACAGAAAGGATCAAAGGGCTTTTAGATATTAAACCTTTTTTTCTTTAAGCAGAAGAAGTTTTCGATCCTTGATAACAAAATATCTCTCCTGAAATTTGCAGGCCAGCAACTTTGGGGTTTCTTCTCTGCATTTCAACAAGCCACATTTTGGGCTTTCCCTTTTTGTACCTAAAAGACACAAGCACATTAGCAGTCCCTATGTTTTTAAAATCTTTATAAAGGGTTAAAGATGCATATTTATTAAAAGCAAACATTTAAATAACTATGGATTCCAGTGGCGGCTGGTGCTCAACATTTTTGGGGGGGCGCAAACAAACTGAAAAAAAAATAAAAAAAAAATCAATTGCCGCCACTGTGCCCATTAAACGCAGCCACTGTGCCCAAACGCCACCAGTTTGCCCCCTCAAATACAGCCAGCTTCCATATACAGCCAGTGTGCCCCCATATATATATAACCAGTGTGCCCCCATATATACAGCCAGTGTGCCCCCATATACAGCCAGTGTGCCCCCATATATATATAGCCAGTGTGCCCCCATATACAGCCAGTGTGCCCCCATATATATATAGCCAGTGTGCCCCCATATACAGCCAGTTTCCCCCAAATGCAGCCAGTTTGTCCCCCACATACAGCCAGTTCCCCCCAAATGCAGCCAGTTTGTCCCCCATATACAGCCAGTTCCCCCCAAATGCAGCCAGCGTGTCATACAGCCAGTTTGTCCCCCATATACAGCCAGTTCCCCCCATATTCAGCCAGTTTGTCCCCCCATATACAAGCCAGTTCCCCCATATACAGCCAGTTCCCCCCAAATGCAGCCAGCATGTCCCCCATAAACAGCCAGTTCCCCCCATATTCAGCCAGTTTGCCCCCCATATACAGCCAGTTCCCCCCATATTCAGCCAGTTTGTCCCCCCATATACAGCCAGTTCCCCCCAAATGCAGCCAGCGTGTCCCCCATATACAGCCAGTTCCCCCCATATTCAGCCAGTTTGTCCCCCATATTCAGCCAGTTCCCCCCATATTCAGCCAGTTTGTCCCCCATATTCAGCCAGTTCCCCCCCATAATTAGCCAGTTTGTGCCCCATATTCAGCCAGTTTGTCTCCCAAATGCAGCCTGCCCCCCCCCCCCCCACAGCCCTGCACTTACCTTCCTCGGTCCGCGCCGTCCTCGATGTGTTCTCCCGCCCTCGATGTCGCTTCAGCCAATCAGGTTACCGGTAACCAGATCCGGTGAACCTGATTGGCTGAAACCTCCACACAGTCTTCTTCCAGGAACGCACCCCCGTGCGTACCTGGGAGGAGTTTTTGGAAGCCGAATACAGCGTGAGAGCTGTATTCGGAAAGCCTATCAGAGCCGCTGGCTCTGATAGGCACTTCCAAGTCACACCCACCGCCGGCCGCCGCTCTAATTCATATGGCCGGCGCTCACCAGGAGGCCGGCCATATGAATAGTGGGCAGCGCGGCAGCGGTGACAATACACAGATTCATGCAATGCATGAATCTGTGTATTGTCTTTCAGTGGCGGTGCGGGAGCGAGAGGGGGCGGCTCTCCAGCGCCCTCTATGGACGCACCGCTACTGATGGATTCCTTTAAAGCTCAGTTTGAACCTGTGGTTAGGCTACAGACATCGCTGACCTATGTGGCTGCAGACACTGTGGAGCAATTCATCCTCAGATTCAGAGCAGAAGCACTGAAATTCTTCAAGGCTGCTCTCTCGGCAGATCAACTCATTCTGCATTGGTGGTCAGTGGGAAGAATGTCCCTTACAGTGATGGGAAGAATGCCCCCTTTACAGACAGCAAAAATAGATCACAGGTGTCGGTAACCCGGATGAAAATGGCTGCTCTAATGTAAACACAGAATAAATGCTTCTGGAGGAGGAAGTAGAGTAAGGTGACCTTTTCAGAGACTGTATTCATTAACTTTCAAGTGGTTATAAACCCTCACATATATCTAGTGAAGTGACTGGCCTCAGTTGATACACAGAGATGAAATAAATCCCCAAGATAAGTTGTACCTGTCAATCTGCAGTCTTTCCTTCTGTTCAAAGTGCTGAATTAAAAAGCTTGTGTGAGAGTTCAGAAAAAAAGGGGCAGGGAGCTGGAGTTACACTCCGGAGAGCTCAGTGAGGAGAGCTCTGGGAGCTGATTGGAGGAAAGGGACACACCCCCTTTACACAACACACAAGAACAGAGCTGAGGCTGGAGATTCCTCCTCTGTCACCTTTTCCCTTGGTGTCAGGAAAACTTGTCAGAAGTTACTCATGCTGATAGCAGAGGAACCAAACAGCAGACAAAAGTGTCACTTAAGCCTCATACACACGATCGGACTTCCATCAGACTTTTCCGTGGATTTTTGTCCGAAGGGGCGTTGGCCGTGAACTTGTTCTGCATACACACGGTAGAACATTTTCAGCCAACATACACCAAACCATGTGGTTTTTCAGCTCTTTACTACCATCCTTTGGGCAACTTCTGCTATTGTTGTCTGATGTTTAGCATTGGTTCCGAGCATGCGTGTTTCTACTTTGGATTTTAGTCCGATGGACTTTTGTACACACGATTGGATGATCCGACGTAACACATTTGTTGTTGGAAAGTTTGAGAGCATGCACAGCGACCATTTGTCCGTGGAAATTCCGTCAACAATTGTCCGATGGAGCATACAGCTGGTCGGATTGTCCACTAAAACACGTCCGTCGGACCGTTGTTGTCGGAAAGTCCGATCGTGTGTATGGGCCTTTAGTGCTCTTAATTGAGACACACTATAGAGGGATATACTTTGTTCATATTAATGTCTGAGGTTTACAACCACTTTAAGTGTGGTTTGGACTAATAAATATGAAAACAATGGCGCTTCTCACAAAAATCATACTCAAGATTAAATTATATTTATTCACTGTGATAGCTAAGTAGCATCCCTGCAATCATGGTAGCAGACAGTTCTCTTCAATATGACTATCTAACAGAATTATAATATTCTACACATCTACAAGCCTTTACTACCTATGGGCCTAGGTTACAAGGAGCAGTGAAGGGGCTTCATCTGAGATATGTTTTTTCAGCAATGTTATTATGGAAAGGGCAGAAGGAGGAATAATTTATACTTAGTCTTAACCACATGTAGCATTTTAATGTATGCCTATACAGGGAATCATATTATGCAGAGTAACAACAAAGAAAGCTTGTCATAGACCTTGGCTGCTACTGCTCTGTTCATGAATGAATTGCTTGCAACTTTCCTGTGATATAGATTAATGCACTAATAACGTTCAGATTAGATGCAGTATATGACCATTCAATGACTGAATTACTATATGGCATTAGCTCAGTTTTTTCCACTGTACCCCAAATTAAATTCATAGTTGGTACCTTTGTAGACTGTCAATATGTCAATATGGAGGAGATTTATTAAAATGGGAGCACTCAGAATCTGCTGTGCATGGTAGCCAATCAGTTTCTAATTTCAGCTTGTTCAATTAAGCTTTGAAAAAAATAGAATAAAATGAAAGCTGATTGGTTACTATGCAGAGCTGCACCAGATGTTGCACTCTCCAGTTTTAGTAAATCCCCCCTATCTGTGAAAATTTCCCATCATCTTGGTGTTAATTTGCTATAGAATAGGGTTTTAAAAAAATAGGAACCTGATGTACCCATGTATGAGCCAGGGGCGGATCCAGAGTCTTTTCTTGGGAGGGGCACTGCCAAAAAATGATTTTTTTGTGGGAAATTTATCGGGGAAATGGTTGGTGTCGGCGCTTCAATCATCCCGGCACCATGGTTGTTATGGTGTCAGGATGATTGAAGCGCATTATTTCTATTATTACATTGTAATATGAAATTAAATAGTTCAATGCAGAATCAGTGGGAGCCCCGAGTGTGTCACTTGCCACCGTCGCCTGCAATTAGTGGGAGCCCTGAGCGTGTCACTTGCCACACGTTGTGGATTGTCACTTGCCACGTCACCTGCCACATCTTGTGGATTGTCACTTGCCACACCTTGTGGATTGTCACTTCCCACATCACTTGCCACACCTTGCGGATTGTCACTTGCCACGTCACCTGCCACACCTTGCTGATTGTCACTTGCCTGCCACCAGATGCAGATTGTCATTTGCCACGTCACCTGACACAATTTGCGGATTGTCACTTGCCACGTCGCCTGCCACACCTTGCGGATTGTCACTAACTTGCCTGCTAAGGTGTAGTTTTGGTTGTCTCTTGCTGTGTCCCAGACTCCCAGAGTCAGGCAGCAGAGAGATAATGTAATTTCTCTGCTGTCTGCACAGTGAGGGCGGAAGTCACTGCAGGAATGCAGGGCAGGCACGGGCGGTGAGAGATGATCTCATCTCTCTGCTCCCCCGCTCCCGGCTAGCTGATTGGCCAGCTGCCACACTGAGCCTGCTCTCTCACTCTCACCTGCGCTGCCAACACACTGAGCAGCACGGTCTGCCCACGAACCGCGCCGCCCCCCGACAACAAACCACGCCGCAAGCGGAGCCGCCCGCTTTCTTACCCGTCTGTGGAGCCGCACGCTATTGCACCTGCCCACAGAGCGGCCTGACGTGACTCACTGATGTCACTCGTTGCTAGACGCCAAGCGGCCCAGGCGTTAGCAGCGAGTGCAGGGAAGAGGCTCCACCCACCTCCTCCACTCCTAGTATCGTGTCAGTGCGCCACGTAACTACATTAGACGAGTCTCTCTCTCAGCGCCGCTGATCGGCTGATGTGAGAAACTGAGAGAGAGACTCAGAGAGGCAGCGGCAGCCGCAGAACAAGTACTGTATATACTCGAGTATAAGCCGACCCGAATATAAGCCAAGGCACCTAATTTTACCCCAAAAAACTGGGAAAACGTATTGACTAAAGTATAAGCCTAGGGTGTCCTAGGCTTATACTTGCCTCACTTTGCCTCACTGTGCCCATGCCTCACTGTGCCCATGACTAGACTGATGTTTAACATGGAAGTCTATGGAAGGAGTGCCCGGCTTTGAAAAATCGGTTCTCCCAGACACCAAACTTTTCAAACTTATAGAGGAGACATGGGGCTACATGTGTGCCAAGTTTGGGGTGCAGAGGACCTACGACCGGCCGGTACCGGGTCCACAAAATTACTGGAGAAATGAACGTTTAACATTGGGGTCTATGGAAGGGGTGCCCAGTTTTAAAAAATCAGTGCTCCACGGCCGTAAGTCCCCCAGACACCAAACTTTGCACACATGTAGAGACGACATGGGGCTACATGTGTGCCAAGTTTGGGGTCCAGGGGACCTACGACCGGCCGATACCGGGTCCGCAAAATCACCGGAGAAATTACCGTTTAACATTGGAGTCTATGGAAGGGGTGCCCGGATTTAAAAAATCAGTGCTCCACGGCCGTAGGTCCCCCAGACACCAAACTTTGCACACTTGTAGAGGAGACATTGGGCTATATGTGTGCCAAGTTTGGGGTCCAGGGGTCCTACGGCCGGTCAGTACCGGGTCCGCAAAGTTCGGGAGATCAGGTGCAAAAAAAAAAAACAGAGCAAGCAAGTGAGTGTGACAGATGGTCTCGGGGGGGGGGGGGGGGGCAATTGCCCTGTTGCCCCCCCCCCCCTGGATCCGCCACTGGTATGAGCCCTGTGCATGTGACAAACACGTTAATGCACAAAGTCTGGAGTGGCCAATGGAAAAGAACGTAAGCAGGATAACGGTTTTAACAAAGGACAATGACAAATCCATTTTTAGATCTTTGACTATGATCCACCCACCTGTGAACAGAGAGATTCCTTCAGCAAATGAAATCTTCTTTACAAGCAGGTAAGCAGAGCTAGGCTCCGCCAGCTTGCACCACTGTAGGGCTTGCTCCAGGACTCTCTCCTTGGGATGTAATGGTCTCTCTGTGGAAAAATAGCAATATAATAATTATCAGAGAAGAGTCTTAACAATTGCTCATTTCAAGGTTATCATTGCAATTTACATAAGATGAAAAGAAGGCGTAGCTTTACAATGACCACGTTCAAAGGGATTTTAGATGGGCAAAAGATGTGTTCCTCCACAGGTGCTTCTGCAGGCAAATGCCAGGCCTAA
The DNA here is from genome assembly GCA_029206835.1 of Rana muscosa. NCBI lineage: Eukaryota > Metazoa > Chordata > Amphibia > Anura > Ranidae > Rana > Rana muscosa. Next base: position 60,251,451 of record CM055118.1, read on the forward strand.
ACAACATCACGCTGACAAGAAGACACGTCATTAATCCTGTCTAAACTCTGACACTTGACATTGAGCCCTCGTTCACACTGAACACAGCTTTGAAATCATGCGAGTTCATCTGAATGATGACACAATTTCAAAGCCACTTTTCAGTCCGACTTCGGAGGCAACTTGAAAGACATCTGTGCGGGTTCATGCATAGATATCTATTGAAATCGTCCCCGAGGTCGCCAAAAGTAGTACAGGATCTACTTTTGGAAATCGGTGCAGCGCTAGGAAGGGGCTAGGAAGGCGGTAAATGTATTCCCTGGAAGTGATTCTTACTGTGGGGGGAGGGGGACTGACGGGGGGAGTTGACCGATCTGTGTCCCTATGTACATGGGACACAGCATCGGTCTCCTCTCCCTGACAGGACGTGGATCTGTGTGTTTACACACACAGATCCACGGTCCTGCTCGGTTACTGGGCAATCGCGGGTGCCCGGCGGCCGCCGGGCACGCGCATCGGGTCCCCAGTGATGCGGCGAGCGCGCGCCCCCTAGTGGTATTTAAAGGCGCAACGTCATATGACGTCCAGTCAGAACAATAGAGTCTTCCGCCCGCACGTAAAGCCCTAGTCCACTTTTAAAAAAGTAGGTTCTCAGTGAGTATAAAACTAACACAGCTGGCTGCAATACTTGCCTTCAATCAAGAGCTATCCCTAGCAGTACGTTTCCTCTGTCTCTAGCTTTCCAGGTTGAATGATGCCCAGCATCAACTTCTGTGAGCTCAATCCATCAAGGACAGAAAGCACTACGTATAACCTGTTCAGTAACAATCTTGACCATGTTTTATTATCAGCGGTTCTTAAACCAATATCTATAAATTCTTCACCACCTTTGCTTACCGAGTTCACCATTTTCGAAAACTTCAAAAGTCAACCAGATGTCTGTGCTGGCTGGAATATTCCTCATATCTAAAACCTGATTGGTTAGTTCTTCTGCAGTCATCACAGGAGAGACCTAGAAGAGACTTACATTAATTTTGGACCTTTTTAATGTTTATATTAGAACTTACATACTCAACTTTTTCTTTTAACGGTCTTTAGCAGTTGTTGATCGGCATGGGTGTCCCTTAAGGTGATTCTAAAGTCTATTTTTTTTAAAATAAGGAACATGTTATACTCACAAAACCACTTCACAGAGAACCCCTGATCCTCGTCTTCTGGGGTCTGCCTTTGGAGCTCCTTGCTCCTCCCCCATAGCAAGCTGCGGCAAGTATGGCTCAGCCCCACCCCCTGCTCCCTTTTAACTGGATTTGATTGACAGCAGCAGGAGCCAATGGCTCCTGCTGCTCTCACTAAGACCAGTGAGGTGGGAGAGAGAGCTAGTCGCTGCTCTCTGGCTCAGTGCTGGGTCCAGATTGGGCTCAGGTAAGTACCTGCATTACGCTAAAAAACCTTTAGCCTTTACAACCACTTCAAAGCCTAGTTCACACTGTTACATAGTTAGTCTGGTTGAAAAAGGTGCATCCAGTTCAACCAATAGAAAGGGGAAAAAAATGTACAGTACTATATACACTATATAATATATACATATATATATATATATATATATATATATATATAATGTACTATATACACAATCCTTTACCCACATTTAATTCAGAGGAAGGCAAATTAGTATCCAGTTAAATTATGTGTATCTAGGAAAGAATCCAGGCCTTTTTTAAAGCAATCTACTGATCTGGCCAGAGCCATCTTTTGAGGGAGTCTATTCCACATTTCCACAGCTCTTACTGTGAAGAAGCCTTTCTGTATTACAGATTACACTTTGGTAAAGCATAATGCCATGCATTCTTAATTGCACCCCAACGTACCTCACCAACACATGTGCGTTGTACTGCACCACAATTCAGAGTAGCACACTACATGCATTACTGTGCGCTACATTGGTGTGTTTTAGTGTGTTAGGATACCCATTCAAATCAATGGGCTGCTAATACAAAATGCACATTAGGGCATTAAATAACACATGTGATAACACACAGGAACAGTGCACTGAGTTTGATGCAGCTTTCCACTCTTTGGCACTCAAGTAGCAAGAAAGTCACGTCAAAGTAGTGCAGGAACCTTTTCAAAGTCACAACTTGCCACGTGACTTCATCTGTCCAAAGTCACATGACAAGTGGCACTAGTGTGAACAGAGCCTAATCCCATAATCAGCTATTTTAACAGATCAGCTGAGCAGAGACGCAGCTGCTCACTGTTGCTTGATTTTCTTTGGCTACCCCCGAGGGACCATAAAAAAATAGGACAACTAGTTCTCTATTTTATAAGAAAAATCTTGGAGGGTGTTTCAGCAGAAAAAATAGGATTTTTATAACAGCTTACCTGTAAAATCCTTTTCTTGGAGTACATCACGGGACACAGAGCGGCATAGTCATTACTATGTGGGTTATATAGTTTACCTTCAGGTGCTGGCACTGGCAACTTCCAAACCGGAAGTACCCTCCCCTATATAAGCCCCTCCCATCCGGGAGCACCTCAGTTTTATAGCAAAGCAATAAGTGTCCCCAAAAGAGGGGTGGGAGCTCTGTGTCCCGTGATGTACTCCAAGAAAAGGATTTTACAGGTAAGCTGTTATAAAAATCCTATTTTCTTTCTCGTACATCACGGGACACAGAGCGGCATAGTCATTACTATGTGGGACGTCCCAAAGCAATGCCCAATGAGGGGGGGATACACCATACATAAGCTGGGCGCTATCTTAGACATGAGGATCTTTTGCGGCCTGCAACACACTGCGCCCAAAGGCGACATCCTCCTGACTTCTAACGTCCACCTGGTAGAACCTAGTAAACGTGTGTACTGAAGACCATGTTGCGGCCTTACAGATTTGAGCCAGGGAGGCCTGGTGATGCACTGCCCATGAAGTTCCAACTGCTCTCGTGGAGTGCGCCCTAACTTTGAACGGAGGCGGTCTCCTTCTCAAGCCATAGGCTTGCATTATGACCTGTCGAATCCACTTGGCTAAAGTAGATTTTGACGCTGCCTGACCCTTTCTGGGGCCTTCCGGCAGAATAAACAAAGTATCCGTTCTGCGAATCTGAGCAGTGGCTTTTAGATAAGCTTTAACTGCTCTTACTACATCCAAAGAATGTAATAACTTTTCCTCTACCGAACTAGGTTTGGGGAAAAAGGAAGGAAGAACCACATCTTGGTTCAAATGAAACCTCGATACCACCTTAGGAAGAAAGGCTGGATGAGGACGTAACACTACTCTGTCCTTATGGATAACCAGATATGGCTCTTTACAGGACATAGCGGCCAATTCCGACACTCTTTTAGCCGAACAAATGGCTACTAGAAAAATCAATTTCCTGGTGAGAAGAACCAAGGAAATGTGCTGTAATGGTTCAAATGGTTGTTTCTGTAGAACCGACAGAACCAGGTTTAAGTCCCATGGACATATGGGAATATTAACCGGAGGGCTAATACGCATCACTCCTTGTATAAAGGCTTTGACTAGTGAATGCGAAGCCAAGGGCCTTTGAAAAAATATTGACAAGGCTGAAATCTGACCCTTGATAGTACTCAAGGCAAGCTTCCTATCTACAGCCCACTGTAGGAAGTCCAGAATCCTACCTATTACGTACTTACGTGAATGCCATTTCTTGGCCTCACACCAAGCGATGTACGCCTTCCAGATTCTATAATAGATCTGCCTGGATACCGGCTTCCTGGCATTGATCATGGTAGATACCACAGGATTAGAGAGACCTCTCTTTTTTAGAATGTGGGCTTCAATAGCCAGGCCGTCAAACCTAGGGCTGGTAAGGAAGGGTGGTATATTGATCCTTGTGAAAGCAGGTCCGGACGATGTGGAAGGGTCCAAGGACTCCCCACAGACATTTTTACAATCTCCGCGTACCATGCTCTTCGGGGCCACGCTGGAGCCACCAGAATCACTGGTTTCTTTTCTACCCTCATTCTGCGGAGTAATCGAGGTAACAATTGTGGCGGTGGGAATGCATATATCAGCTTGAACTGATCCCAAGGGAACACTAGGGCATCCGAGCCGCAAGCTAGGGGATCCCTTGTCCGAGAGACAAATCTGTCCACCTTTGCGTTGAATCTGGATGCTAGCAGATCTACATCCGGTGTTCCCCACCGCTGACATATTGTCCGGAAAACCTCGGGGTGAAGGGACCATTCCCCTGGGCATAATTGTTGGCGACTTAGAAAGTCCGCCTTCCAATTCTCCACTCCTGGAATGAATACCGCGGATATGGCTGGGACATATCTTTCTGCCCATTTCAGGATGCAATTTACTTCCCTCTGGGCTGCACGACTCCTGGTGCCACCCTGATGATTGATATATGCCACTGCCGTGGCATTGTCTGATTGAATTCTGACAGGGGACCCTTGGAGTTTGGATGTCCATGCTACTAGGGCATACCGGGCTGCTCGTATCTCTAAGAGATTGATGGGCAGGGCCTTTTCTGCATCCGACCATCTGCCCTGGAGAGACCATTGCTCCAGTACTGCTCCCCAGCCTATAAGGCTGGCATCTGTAGTGACCACCTTCCAAGAAATCGGACTGAAGGATTTCCCTTTTTCCAGATTCTGGGGAACCAACCACCAACGGAGGCTCTTGCGAACGGAAGGGGACAAGGACATTGGTAAGTCTAGGGCCTGAACTTTTTTGTTCCAGGCTGACAGTATGGCCCTTTGCAAATTCCTTGAATGGAATTGACCGTAGGGTACTGCTTCGAATGATGCCACCATTTTTCCCAGCAGCCTCATGCACAGGCGTATGGACGGCTGTCTTTTTGTACCCACTAGGTGGATCAAATCTCTCAAAGACGACACCTTTTCTTGAGGCAAGAAAATTTTTCTCTGGTCTGAATCCAGCCTTAGCCCCAAGTATTCCAGACTTTTGACTGGTTTTAGGGCTGACTTGTCTCGGTTGATAATCCAACCGTGAGATTCCAGATACTTGATTGTCTCGTGAACAACCACTTCTAGTTTTTCCATTGAGTGGTCTATCAGCAACAAGTCGTCTAGATATGCCATTATCGTTACACCTTGTGTTCTTAGATTGGCCAATAATGGGGCCAGAATTTTTGTGAACACTCGTGGTGCTGTGGCCAGACCGAACGGTAAGGCTCTGAACTGAAAATGGCGCCCTTCTACTGCAAAGCGTAGAAATTTTTGGTGAACTGGAAAGATGGGAATGTGCAAATAAGCATCTTTGATGTCGATCGAGGCTAGCCATTGCTCCCCTTGTAGAGCAGTGGTCACCGATCGGATCGACTCCATCCTGAAAGTTCTGATATGTAGGAATTTGTTTAGCCCTTTTAGATTTAATATGGGCCTCACGTCCCCGTTTGGTTTCGGGACTGTAAAGAGGTTTGAGTAAAACCCGAACCCGCATTCTTCCAGGGGAACCTCCATAATTACTCCTTGGAGCAATAGTTGTTCTAGTGCCAACAGGAGGGATCCTCTCTTCCGGGATCCCTTGGCACGTTCGACCTTATAAAATGGGAAGGAGGGGAGTCTTTTAACTCCAATTTGTATCCCAGACTTACTGCGGAGAGCACCCATCTGTCTCTGATCGTGTCCCGCCAGGTCTCTGCGAACAACTGAAGTCTTCCCCCCACCCGATTGAGTGGGGGCAACCCTTCATGCATTTGATTTTGGGGGAGGTTTTGTACCTCTCCTGACCCAGGGTTTCTTGTTACCCTGCGATTGTCCCTGATTTTTACCCCCGGGATTTGACCGAGGAGGCCGTCGGAACTGTTTCACAGCCGATGTCCCAGGGACTGGAGAAGCAGGCCTCTTAAAAGAGGGACCTCTAACTCTGTTTTTTAACCCGCAAGAGTGTACTTTTACCGCTGGAAATTTTCTGGATATATTTGTCCAGGTCTTCCCCGAATAAGCGTTCACCATGAAATGGGAAGCTAACCAGCAATTTTTTACAGGGAGCTTCAGCAGACCAGTTTTTGAGCCATAGAAGCCTGCGCATATGTACTACAGACAGCGTAAGGCGGGAGGCCTGATGGATTGAATCCTTTATGGCATCAACCGCAAAGCATAAGGCTCTAGGTAGATCAGCTAGGGCAAGGGCCTGCTGATCTGGCAGGTCCCTTAAGACCTGTTTCAACTGATCCTTCACTGCTTGGCAGACCCCAATAGCTGCCACTGCTGGTTGTGTCACCAAGCCTGCTGTAGAGAAAGCAGATTTTAATAAGGACTCCAATTTTTTATCTATTGGGTCCTTGAACATTTGGACATTATCTACTGGACATGTCAGTGATTTATTCACACAAGAGATGGCTGCGTCCACTGTAGGGACCCTCCATTTTTTGATGAACTTATCCTCCATGGGATAGACCACCGGAAATCTCTTGGGAGGAGTAAATATTTTATCAGGATGTTCCCAATCCTGGTAAATGAGCCCTTCCAGTAAAGGATGGATTGGAAAGGAACAAACAGTCTGGGGAGCTTTTAGCGACCCCAACGAGGAGACAGAAGTGGATGATGGCTCCGCAAGGGGCATTTTAAATGCTGATCGGACCATGTTAGTCAGGGACTGAACCCATAATCTTTCAGCATGTGATGCTGAGAATGGCTCTTCCACTGTTGATTCCTCTACAACAGAATCAACCTCATCCTGATCCCCTTCAGGTAGGTCGATCCCTGTATGGGACTGTTGCTCTGCTAACAGGTACTCTGAGGGAGGAGATGGAGATCGGGCGCGCTTTCCCTCTGACAGGGAAGCAGCGATCAATGTTGTCAATCTCTCTTCCAGTCCTCCCAGAGCTGAGGAAAAAACCTCCTCTGTTATATACACAGGAGCAGGTGAACTGAGGACAGCCACAGTACCAGGTACTCCTGAGGGTGCTCTACGGTCACTAACCTCTGATTTTTCAGGGGAGATTGGTGCAGCCAAAGCATGCCCAAGATCCTCAGAGCCCGATGGAGACCCCCTTTGCTTCCTGGGATTCTTAGTCCCGGAGACTTTAGACGGCATATTCCTAAGCCCAAAGCTGAGGTATTCCAGCCGAAATACACCACTTACTGACAATAGTCTAGCACAATTGCTGCTATATAAACAGTTGGTGTCTACTAATGTGCCTTTCTATGGGGATGCCTGCATCAACCGCCTGCTGTATGCCTTTCTAAATGTTGCCAGCTCTGTTTCTGCCTTCCATAACCAGCTGACAACACCTAATTGTGCTTTTTAACATGCTGGGACGCCCGCACATGCGCAGAAGCGCTGCGCACAGAGCGTCATCCACCAAGCTCCGCCCCTCACAGAAGCCCAAACATCTCCTCTCACGGCAGGCATTGTAATTAAACCTTCAGGGACCGGGTTCCCAAGGATTCCACTCCCCTGGACCTGTATAGCACCCTGCACAGAAAACATCTTGGTCGTGGGTATGACCAGAGCTCTGGATCCCAGGGTCCAGCCCTCCTAAGAGAAGCATTACAGGTAAAACCTTGCTCTTCTCTGCAAGGCCCGGGTACCGACCGTTTAGCTATGAAGCTTTTTTGGTCTGATCCGGAATAGCTTACTGAGGCCCAAAAGAACCTGTACGCAAGCCCAGTGAAAAACACATGTTACTTCTTGGCCAACACCTTAGACACTGGCAAAAAACTGAGGTGCTCCCGGATGGGAGGGGCTTATATAGGGGAGGGTACTTCCGGTTTGGAAGTTGCCAGTGCCAGCACCTGAAGGTAAACTATATAACCCACATAGTAATGACTATGCCGCTCTGTGTCCCGTGATGTACGAGAAAGAAATAGGATTTTTTTGTACTCAACGTAAAATGCTTTTCTCTGACGTCCATGGACTGACACAGCATCTTCAATCTTGACAAAGTGGGTTATGTTCCTGCTCATAGGAGAAGACTAGGCAGAATGTTAGATGTTTTAACATACATTCCATTACCAGAGCTGAACAGCCCCACCCAGGGGGCAGTCCCTCCGGACATAACCCTCCTACCTGCAGCCAGCTGCCTCAGTTTGTAGTAAAGCAGTACAAACTTAAAGAAAGGAGGGGTGGGTGCTGTGTCAGTCCATGGACGTCAGAGAAAAAGGTTTTACGGTGAGTACAAAAAAATCCTATTTTCTCTTACCGTCCATGGACTGACACAGCATCTTAAATCCTGACAAAGTGGGACGTCCCAAAGCAGTGTCAAAGAGCGAGGGGTGGGAACAGTATCAAGGAAAAAAACAAACTTCACCCCCAACAAGCAGAGCTCCTCAAGGGAGGAGTTGCAACAATAAACAGCCGCAAAACCTTGCGGCCGAAGGAGCATCAAAAGATGCAGCCACATCAACCTTATAGAACCTTGAAAAGGTATGTGCGGATGACCAGGTCGCCACCTTGCACACTTGTGCAACAGACACTTGATGTCGGAAAGCCCAAGAAGCACCAATTGCCGTAGTTGAATGCGCCGTAACCGGAAAGGGACGCGCCTGCCCCTTAAGGGCATAGGCCTGTATGACAGTCTGCCTGATCCACCGAGAAATGGTGGCAGACGAAACCGCTTGGCCCTGTTTTGGACCAAACACAGACACAAACAGCGAGTCAGACTTCCAAAACGAAGCCGTAGCAGATAGGTACACTCGTAAAGCATGTACCACGTCTAACGTGTGAAGCGCAAACCCTCTGGGATGCAATGGACAAGGACATAAAGACGGAAACACAATGTCCTCAGTAAGGTGGAAGACCGAGACCACCTTTTGGAGAAAAGAAGGCTGCGGGCGTAGCACTGCCTCATCCTTATGGAGGACCAAGTATGGCGGTTTGCAAGACAAGGCCGCCAATTCAGAAAACCTAGCTGACAGAAGTTAAGACTACTAGAAAAGCCACCTTCTGAGATAAAGATAAGAGAGGAATCTCTCTAATGTTTTCAAAGGGAGGTTCTTGAAGAACCGAGAGCACCAAATCCAAATCCCAAGGAAGAAGAGTTGGTTTAATAGGGGGAAGCACACGGTGAACCCCCCGCATGATGGTACTAATCAAGAATGGCCCGCTAGCGGCCGCTGAAAGAAAACAACTAAAGCTGAAATCTGACCCTTAATGGTGCTTAAAGCAAACTTATGGTCCACTCCTCGCTGTAGAAACAGCAGGATCCTGGAAACGGAATACATCCGTGGACGCCAATCCAGCTCCTCGCACATAGCGATGTAGGCCTTCCAGGTACAGTAGTATATCTTCCTGGAGGAAGATTTCCGTGCCCTCAGCATGGTCAAGATGACTGAATCCGAGAGACCTCAGTCCCTCAGCACCTGGCCTTCAATAGCCATGCTGTCAAAGCCAGCGACTGTAAAGCTGGATGAAGAATGGGACCTTGACACAGAAGGTCCTCCCGCAGCGGTAGTCACCATGGAACGTCCGCCACTAGACGCACAAGACCGGTGTACCAAGGACGCCGAGGCCAATCTGGAGCGATGAGGAACTCCTGAATCCCCTCGGCCTCCACCCTGCGAAGTAGTCGAGGAAGCAACTTCAGTGGAGAAAAGGCATAAATAAGCCGATACTGACCCCACGGGGCCAGCAACGCTTCTGACGCGTCTGCCCAGGGATCACTGGACCTGGCCAGGAATCTCGACACCTTGCAATTGAGTCGAGAGGCCAGTAGGTCCACATCTGGCGTGCCCCACCTCTGGCGAAGAAGTTGAAACACCCCCGGACATAAGGACCATTCCCCCTGGTCCAATATCTGGCGTTTCAGATAGTCCTCAGAATGTGAGCGGTCTCAGACGCTACGGCCGAGCTCCCCGGTCCCCCCTGATGGGTGACATAAGCCACCGCCGTGGCGTTGTCCAACTGAATCCTGACAGAGCGCCCTTGTAGTCTCTTCGACCACGAGAAGAGACACAGTCTGATTGTTCCAGGACAGTGATCTGCAGATGGGATTTCGTCCCGAAGTCCAAAGCCCTTGGGCTGATAGAACTCCCCAGACTCCATCCCAGTCTGAAAGACTGTCGTCCGTTGTGATCACAGTCCACTGGACAGGAAGGAACGACTTCCCTGACCAAAGGGCCGGGGATCTCAGCCACCATGTCAGGAATGCCCTGACCAGGTGACTCACCTGGATCTGACAATCCAGAGATAATGGAGACTTGCCCCAGCAGGACAGGATCTCTTTTAATAAGGCTCGAGTGTAGAAATGGGCATACGGTACAGCCTCGAAGGAAGCCACCCTGAGTAGCAAAAACGGAGTGACGACCATTTTGTGGGACGTCAGCACCCGTACCGCAGACTAAAGAGTCTGTAATTCATCTAAGGGTAGGAAGACCCTCGCCTCCGAGGAGTCCAGGATCAATCCTAGGTACTCCAGACGCTGAGTCAGAGTCAGGACCGACTACTGAATGTTCAGCAGCCAACCGAGTCACAGAGGGCCTGACTGGCTATCAACACAAAATCCTCCAATTCTGAGCCAGAGTCTGCTCTCATCAGAAGAACGGCCAGATAGCCCACAATAGCAATGCCTCGATGTCCCAGCAAAGCTAGAATCAGGGCAAGCACCTTGGTGAAAACCCGCGGTGCTGACGCTAAACCGAAGGGAAGAGCCCCAAATCGATAGTGGCCTACGCCTATAGCAAAGCGCAGAAACTTCCAGTGACCCGCGCAGATTGGAACATGCAAGTAGGCGTCCTTGAGTCCAAGGATGCCAGAACATCCCCCGGGTGGAGCGCAGCAATCACCGAGCGAATGGATTCCATGCAGAATTTTCAAACCTTAACAAAGGCATTAAGGACTTGAGGTCCAGAATTGGATGGACTCCGTCCTTCTTTGTGACCACAAAAAGATTTGAATAAAATCCCTAAAACCTCACCTTTGACGGTACCGGCAAAATCACCTCGCACCGCAGCAAGTCCTGCACTGCCTTCAATAGGGCAGCCCGACGCGCTGGAAGGAGAGAGAGATTTGAGGGAAAGAACCTGTCTGGTGGCCAGGAAAGTAACCCTGTCCTGTACCCTGGGGTAACCACCTTGCATACCCACCGGTTGGAGATCCGGGAGGTCCACCGATCCGGTAAACTGCAAAGTCGTCCCCAGAGTCGGGCAGAGGCAAGACCTCATGCGGTGGTGGGATTGTCAGCCGTCTTGTTCGGCATACGTACCCAGGGACGCTTCTGTCCTCCACCCGCACTCTTGTCAGTCTGGGAGAAATTTCCCGTGGGCTCTGACTGACAAAAAAAACACTTCTGTGTGAGAAAATAAGGGCCTGGTTTACGGCGCGGCTCTTTCACCTTAGTAGGCTGAGGAAAAAGGGTGCTCTAACCACCCGTGACATTTTCAATGGTGTCATCTAGGGAAGCACCAAATATTCTTCCGCCCTTAAAAGGTAATCCGTCAGGAGCTTCCTAGAGGCCAGGTCAGAAGACCAGCATTTCAACCAGATAAGGGGACACCATACCACCGCAGACACTGAGGTCCTAGAAATTAAGGGGACAGCGTACATAGTGGTATCGCACACATACACCAGGTCCTGCACCATTTGGTCGGCCAGTATAACGCAATCCGGAGGAAGATGATGCTCCTGCACAGTCTGGTGCAAAATCCTTGCCCATTCCGTGAGTGTCTAAGACACCAGGGTTGCCGCTACAATAGGACATAGCGCGGATCCCAGCCCACCACATCCGACCTCAGTAGGGTCCTTAAAGGTAGAAGTCCCCTCAAACGGGAGAGTCGTGGCTTTATTCAGCCAGGCGACCGGAGGGTCGACAACCGGAGGAGAGGCCCATTGTTTAATCAGGCTCTCCTCAAAGGGTGTACCTAACCGCAGGACGCTGCGAGACCGCAAGGGTCATCTGCGTTTGTCCCATACCTGGTCTATGAATTTGTCAAAGAAAGGTGTATAGGGAAAAACCTTTTTAGAAGGATTAGCTTTAAATGAACCAAAGGAGATTGCCTCCACCAGAGGTTCTTCAGCCGCAGCATTTAGCTTGAGAGTGTCCCTCATAGCATCAATGAGTTCACAAACAAGCAACCTGTCATTTTCTGACCCGGACAAGGAGTCTTCCTCACAAGGAATGTCCTTGGTCAAAAAAATCAAAAAATCCAGAGCTAGGGTCCTGTGCTGCAGCATTGCCCATATCTGAATCTGAGCACTCCCCTGGAGATGGCATGGGGAGAGGGCGCTTTTTAGCTCCCCTGCGCTCGCACACTGCTTACATCCTGGTAACAAAATGATTCCAGGACTGCCGACATCTGGCCGACATCTGGCCATAGCACTGCCTGTTGCCTCTGACATAAATGGGGAAGCAGGTGACACTGACTCCATAATACCACCACCCTCTGAGACTTTGTCATGTGGGAGAAAAAGTCCACCCTCTTGCTGTACTGACTGTGGGGGGTTACCCAGGGGACTCACCAACCCTGTCAGGACCGCTCGGTTCCGCTGCCTGCGCTGTGCTCCCAGCGCTGTGCTCCCAGCGCGAGTGAACAGTTAGGTTACTGTGAGGAGAATCACGCCGTTCCAGCCAGCAATAGAGGCCAAACCAGCACAAAAGAGCGCGCGGCTTCAAGAAAATGGCCGCTGCAATTACAAGTGCGCCACAGCGAGGCCACGGCAAGATGGTCGCCAATGCGGTTTTCAATGTAATGTAAAAACATAGAAAAAACATGGTGCCGAACGGCGTACAAGGCCCAGACTGACACAGAAAACAGCCCACACCACAATGCAAACCCCTATGGACCCCCCCGGGACAGAGAGACCCCCAGTCAGCGCATCGCTAGAGTAGGTGACAGAGAGTAGCAAAATACACAAGGGGGAGACAGGGGAACCCCCCACAGCATAGGAACACACAGCATGTACTCACCTGCGGAGGCAGGAGGAACTACTTACCCGTCCATGAAGGACCCACTGATGTGTTCCTGACAGACCTATCACAGTGCAGTACTGAGTAGCTGTCGGCCCAGTCCACTGTGAAAGATACAGCAGAACTGTTCAGTCATATGTGGACCTCGGAGCAAAAGCTCACCGGCCACCCCTGGAGCCGTGGGGTATGTCGTGGACTGATCTCACGCTGAACGAGGATCAGCACGCTCGATGGTCGGACTGGAAAGACTACGAGGATAGCTAACTACCCAACCTGTTGCCCTGTTGATAGAAGAATCTCAAAAATAAAATAATAAAATTCAAAAGGAATACAAAAAAAAATTCCTCAGGAGACTGACTCCAAAGAGAGCCATGTCCACTCCTCTGCTAGGCAGAAAAAAACTGAGACAGCTGGCTGCAGTTAGGAGGGTTATGTCCAGAGGGACCGCCCCCTGGGCAGGGCTGTTCAGCTCTGGTAATGGAATGTATGTTAAAACATATAACATTCTGTCTAGTCTTCTCCTATGAGCAGGAACATAACCCACTCAAGATTGAAGATGTTGTCTCAGTCCATGGACGGTAAGAGAAATCATTCTGATGCCGCGTACACACGATCGGATTTTCCTTCGGAAAAACCTTGGATGGTTTTTCTGACAGAATTCCGCTCAAGCTTGGCTTGCATACACACGGTCACACAAAAGTTCTCTGAACTTTCGACTGTCAAGAACGCAGTGACGTACAACACTACGACGAGCCGAGAAAATTAAGTTCAATGCTTCCGAGCATGCGTCAAATTGTTTCCGAGCATGCGTCGGAACTTTGCGCGTCGGAATTGCTACAGACGATCGGAATTTCCGATTGGAATTTTTTCCGTCTGAAAATTTTTGCTGGCGGAAATTCCGACAGGAAAAGTCTGATGGAGCCTACACACGGTCGGAATTTCCGACCAAAAGCTTACATCGGACTTTTCTTGTCGGAATTTACGATCGTGTGTACGCGGCATGAAAGTCAGTGGCTTTGAAATTCTGGTTAAAATGTCAATGGTTACACGCACTCATGTTTTAGGTACAAAACAGTGGTAAGTCCATGCAGGGTTGCTCATTAATTCCAGTAAACAAAAACCATTCAACATTTATTGTTTATTTGGGATGGGGACACCCTAAAAAACCTTGGATTTATACATACCCCTATGTTACAGTTCTATATCCTATTATGGTTCAATGATCACTGACCTTTAAAGTGACACAGCAGTCTTGTTCTTTCCTTTCCAAGTAAACCTCAATAATGAGATCTCCGGCTTGTGACAACTGTTTAGAAAAAAGTATATATTTTTTATTAAATGTTTTCCCTAGTGTATTAATTCAAGAATAACAATTAGATTATAGTAAACATAAGCCCCAGTTAAACATGAAAACTTCTGTAGCACTAAAGTTTTAATTAGCTAACTGTTCTATTCCAGGCACCTCACAGGAGTTTGATCAAAGTCCTTTGAACTTCCTATCAACTTTCTGCCCACCATATGACAGTACTTGGGCTTGGTCACTGGCTCATTGGAGACCAGAGGCTAAATTGTGATGAACATTAAGGCTAGGTTTACATCTATGCGGTTGCGGTTGATGAGGTTTTACTGGTGCGTTTTGCATTTTTGCATACATTTTTCATGCATTTTTATATTTTTTTTTTAATCCTTCAAACTGTGAATAGCCTGTTGTTAAAGTGGAGTTCCACCCAATTTTTTTTCTTTTTTTTATTCCACTCCTCACCCCCTTACATGCCACATTTGGCATGTAATTTTTTTGGGGGGGGAGTGGGGGCTTCAGTAGGAGTGGGACTTCCTGTCCCACTTCCTCCTTCCGCCCTGGAGCCGCCTAGGCGATACGTCATATCGCCTTGTGGCGGCTCCTCCCTGTAGGCGATCACCTGGGACGTGACAGGTCCCAGGCGCTGCGCCGTTCGCGCATGCGCAGTGAGTGCCCGGCCGTGAAGCCGAAAGCTGTCACGGCCGGGTGCCCATACTGTGAATGGACGTGCCGGCGGAGGAAGGGGGAGAGGAGCGGAGCTCCAGGCGGCGCGGCGCTGGACAGTGGAGCAGGTAAGTGTATGTTTATTAAAAGCCAGCAGCTACACTTTTTGTAGCTGCTGACTTTTAATAAACATAAAAAAAGGGTGGAACTCCGCTTTAAGGAGCGGGCAGCCACCGCATCATTAACAACCAATGAGTCATCAGCTGTTAGAGGGGTTCCCCGCTGACAGCTGAATGTAAAAAAAAAAAGAATTGCCGGTAAAGAAAAAAATAGGAAAAAAAAAGGCATGGGGTCCCCCTTGAATTCACATAGGGAGGCCCAACATGCAGGGAGCACAGTCAGGCATTCTAGGGACATAAATTACACATATAATTTCCTGACAACCTATCACAATTTTGAAGGAACTGGAGCACCAGGACAATGAAAATGCCCACAAAATTACCCCATTTTAGAAAGAAAACACCCCAACATATATTCTATGAGGCATAATGAGTCTTTTGTACATGTCATTTTTTTCATCACATTTTTGGAAAATGTGGAAAGAAAATTAAAACACATTTTCTACGCATTTTTGGAATTTTTTTACGGCAATGACGGACACTGATGAGGATA
Source organism: Rana muscosa (assembly GCA_029206835.1). Classification (NCBI taxonomy): domain Eukaryota; kingdom Metazoa; phylum Chordata; class Amphibia; order Anura; family Ranidae; genus Rana; species Rana muscosa. The sequence goes on from CM055118.1 coordinate 60,266,901, forward strand.
CAGTGATAGGGTGGCACTGATAAGCACTTACTGATGTGCATTGTATCGACACTAATGGGTACTTTAGTGGCACTGATGGGGCACTGTAGAGCACAGATGTGCACTGATGGGGCACTGTAGGGCACTGATGTGACACTGTATAGCACAGATGTGCACTGATGTGGCACTGTAGGGCACATATGTGACACTGTAGAGCACAGATGTGGCACTGATGGGGCACAGATGTGCACTGATGGGGCACTGTAGGGCACATATGTGCACTGATAGGGCACAGATGAGCACTGCTGGGCACTTATGTGAGACTGCTGGGGCACAGATGTGCTCTGATAGGGCACTGTAGAGCACTACTGTGGCACTGATGGAGCACTACTGTGGCACTGATGGGGCACTGACGTGGCACAGATGTGCACTGATGGGGCACTGTAGAGCACTGATGGGGCACAAATGTGCACTGATGGAGCACAGATCTGCACTGATGAGGCACTGCTGGGTTATTGACGTGGCACTAATAGGGCACATATGTACACTGATGGGGCACTGTAGAGCAATGCTGGGCACAGATGTGGCACTGCTTGGCACATATTTGGCACTGCTGGCTACTGATGTGGCACAGATGTGCACTGATGGGGCACTGTCGAGCACTGCTGTGGCACTGATGGGGCACAGGGGTGCACTGATGGGGCACAGATGTGCACTGATTTGGCACTACTGGGTCACAGATTTGCACTACCGGGGCACAGATGTGGTACTGCTGGGGCACTGCTGGGGCACTGCTGGGCATTAGCAATATATAAAAAAAACCTGAAGCAGCCTCACGCTTCAGCTTCTCCCTCCTCTGCTCACACGATCGGTGTGAGGAGAGGAGAGAACCGGACATGATGCCAGTTTGTTGACAGTTCCACCCGCAATCAGGAACGTCATGGTGTGAACGGAGCCTAAAGTAGACAGATAGTAGTGCTTACCTCCACGGCCTCACAGCATGTACATTATTGTAAGCCAAAAGCCAGGATATTTAACACTCACGCCCTTGCAGATTACCAGTCGTTTTGCTCCAGGGAGAGCCTCCAGTGTTAGGTTGCTTCTGACATCACATCAGTCATGGCTCTTTATTGGCATCCACTTATCCTTCCCATGTTCACCTGCCAGTACTTTCAAGGGATAGCCAAACTATTAGCCTTCATGGCCATGACTCTGTAGCGTGGAGGCTACTGTCAATCAATTTTGCCCACTAGGTTTGGCTGCGGAATTCCTCAGGGCCAGCAATCCGAGCATGCAGCTCGGCAGACCAGGAAAAAGGGGGATAAGCGAACCATACCAGACCACATGCCCTCATGTGAATGAGTTTGAGATACAAAAACAATGTCCCCTGAAGTAAATCCAGCGTCAATCACGATGAAAAGAAAGGTCCTCTCCTGACAAAGGCTCCCAGTGTCTGACAGTTCCTACATAACTAAAGGGTGGGGGCACCCAGTGACCCTGCCCCCTTGTGACGTCATTGACCCAGGGCAAAATTTTAGGTCTTTTTTTATTTATAGCGCAAAAAAAAAAAACAGTGGTGATTAAATACCATAAAAAAGAAAGCTCTATTTGTATGAAAAAAAAAAATCGTATGGGTACAGTATTGCATGACTGAGCAATTGTCATTCAAAGTGTAAGAGCACCGAAAGCTGAAAATTGGCCTGGTTAGGAAGAGGGTTTAAGTGCCCAGTGGGTAAGTGGTTAAAAATGCTAGCGTGCATGGAGTCTAAAAGCTCCCGCTACTAAACACTGCCAAAACCCTATATGTGCATGGACACATAGGCTAACATTGAGGGGTGTTTAGAGGAGAGAAAAAAAAAACTCAGACGCCCCTAGAAGCAGCTGTAAAAATGTCCAGTGTGCACAAGGCCTTATAGTGGATGGATGGGCGTCTGGATGACAGCCAGACCTTGACAGCCCTTTGTCTGCTTGATGATACTTTGTAACAAGATGTTTTGCTTTATAACAAGAGTGGATGATACATGTTACAGTGTCTCATTAGTGTTGAGTCTCGTGGAGACTTGAAGTGCATGTGGGTTAATATGGAAAACTCACATAAAACCATAGGTGACACAGCTTTACTCCTAATCAATTACCTACTACATGAGACCGTCTGTTTTAGTACTCCTCAGTGTTTACCTTCCGCTTTGGTCATAATATCAAAGACTACTTACTAAATTTGCATATAATGAACTAGGATATTGTTACATGAACGAATCGGTTGGCAGTAACTATTTTCGGTCAGTGTACCCTGCGAATTGATGCTGCAATTGATACAATATAAGTTTATAACATGGCGTTTACTATCAACATTGATTTCTCTCCTGCAGCATATATTACTTAAATTGGTGAGTTCGCTCTTTAACCACCTCAATACTGGGCACTTTTCACCCCCTATTTTCCCAGACCAATTTTCAGCTTTTAGCGCTCTCACATTTTGAATGAGAATTGCACGGTCATGCTACGCTGTACCCAAATTAAATTTTTAGCATTTTTTTTCACAAAAATAGAGCTTTCTTTTGGTGGTATTTGATCACCATTGGGGTTTTCATTTTTTTTACGCTACAAATGAAAAAAGACTGAAAATTAAAAAAAACAAAATGCAATTTTCTTAGTTTCTGTTTTAAAGTTTTGCAAATAAGTAATTTCTCTTCATAAATTTTGATGAAAAATTATGCTGCTACATTGCTTTGGTAAAAATAACCAAAATCAGTGTATATTATTTGATCTGTGTGAAAGTTATAGAGTCCACAAGCTATGGTAGCAATGACAGATGTTGATCGGCCACCGGCGGTGATGAGGGATGTGATGGGGGACTGACAGATGTTTTGTGCACTGTGACAGATGTGATGGGGACAGACAGATGTGTTGTGCACTATGACAGATGTTTTAAGGGGGCACTGATATGTGTATGGGGACAGGGGTGACAGTGGTGCTTGGTGTACTGTTTGTGGGGGGATCTGTGACAGCTCTCTGTATAAAACCATCCTTACACAGAGAGCTGTCACAGGGCTGCAGTCCCCTCCCTCACTGAGCTCGGCAGGGAGAACTGTCACAGAGGCACACGTCTCTGTTTACATTGTGACAACTGTGATTGGACACATCTGTACGGTGATTGGGAGGGCCAATCACAGTGCCCATATCCCGATCTTTGCTCGGCTGGATCCTGTGATCACAATGATCCTGAGGATAGAGCCACAGCGCGGCCCCATCCTCAGAATGAGGAAAGACCCACCCGGCTGTTTATGGACAGTGGCCGGGTGGGAAGTGGTTAAATGTTATGCTTGGATAAGGGTTCAGTAAGGATTGGGGGGCACGCCATTTAAAAAAAATACATTTACATTCAGCTGTCAGCGGGTAACGCTGACAGCCGATGACTCATCAGGTGTTAAGGATGCGGTAGCCGCCCGCTCCTTAACAACTGGCTATTCACAGTTTGTTAGGAAAAAAAAATTAAAAAAATGTAGACGCATCACAAAAGCAACACTTGTATTTTCAGTGCGGGTCCTTCGAAGTCTATTACATGCAAGACGCAATCTGCTGCGGGAAAAAAGTCCCCATAGGAAACCATGCTAATTGGACTGTACAGCGTTTCTGCAAAATGCACTAAAAAGTGCATAGGTGTGAACCTAGACTTAGGGGTTGATTTACTAAAGGCAAATTGTGCACTTTGCAAGTGCAGTTGATCCAGAGCTTAGTACACAAGGTGCGCATGATTGGATGATGGAAGTCAGCAGAGCTTCCCCTCATTTACTAAGCTCTACACTTGCAAAGTGCACAGTCTGTTTGCCTTTAGTAAATCTACCCCAAAGTGTCACATGTTCCCCCATATTTAGATAGACAAAGATCTTTTTCTTTTTTTTTTTTTTTTATACTGAGGCATCAGACAGCACTGGTGTTGGTGGGGGGCTGTACTGTCTAGCACAACATAAAGGGCACCTTTTGCTGTATGAAGAAAACAAACATTGAGCCTAGGTAAACAGCTACTAACTCCTCTAAAGCTAATAAAATAATGGTGTACAGAGTTAAATTTTAATCCTTTATGCAAAAGCATTTAGATGGAAAATATAACTAAAATACACAACAAGATGTGTTACCTGTACATCCTTCCAGGTGGTGATCAGGCTGTTTTCCAAATCCATTTGTGTCACCTGCTCTTCATCAATCTTAAATAAAAATGAAACACATTTTTTTTATTTAATTTTTATTAATTTTTTTGTCAAAATTGTCAAATAATATAACTCTCTATACAAGAAAAATAAGTTTGTTTGTGCTTTCTGTTTCTAGGCAGTGACAAGGGATACTGCATTTAGCAGTTATTTTTCTGTACTTGCTGAAGTTGCCACCAAAATCTGTGAACCAATGAAATGTATTATTTTTTATTTTTGGATTTATATGATTATTATTATTATACAGGATTTATATAGCGCCAACAGTTTGCGCAGCGCTTTACAACATCGGGGAAGACAGTACAATTACAATACAATACAGGAGGAATCAGAGGGCCCTGCTCGTTAGAGCTTACAATCTAGAAGGGATATTTAGATATACTTTAAAATTACTCTGTCTAGAGAAAAGTAAGGGGCTGCCACAGCTGACTTCTCCTTTGAGAATGTTAGCCCCAATTCACACTTGAGCGTTTTTCTGCTCATTTACCTGCCCCTGACTACACAGAGTCACATTCTTTCTAATTGCCCCTGTTCCCAAGTGTATGCTCAGTCACCCTATGCTTTAGGTCCTATGCTCTAACATCTGCCCCATACAAACCTCAGATGAGACACTAAAGTTGGTATAATTGTCTTCTTGTGAAAAAAAAAGTTGGTATAATTGTGCAGGCTACACTGAACTGAAAAGGCCATGAGTAAAGAGGGCCATACATGGTTAAAAAATAATCGAAAAAGCGCACGATATGCTCGATCATTCGACTTTCAAAACGTTAGTGGGTTCATTTTGATTATCAAAATGCAAAGTTTGATGTCACAAAAACGAACCGTCATGTCGGCTTTTTTGAGCCAAAATGATTTTCTAAACATTAGTAGTGGAATTAATTGAAAACAGTTTGAAAAAATCTACATTGTGTGCATGTGTTAAAATGTAACACCTGAAGTTCAATCAACAAGCAATGAAAAAGAAAGATTTTTCTTGTTGCCGACTTTTTGTTTATACAGGGAAATAGAAAATATTGCCAATATTAACCAGTGTGAATTCCAATGTTTTATTTGAAAAAAATGAGGCACCACCTGAAAAATATTATTGTTGTCATATTGGAAGAGCAGACTAATAAGGGTGTTGTTATCGATCGATAATATGTTGATAATTGGGGGACAAATATCAATACAAAGATGGTGTAATCACATGCACGTTCGACAGATCTTTATAAATCCGACAGTCTAATCATTTTCTAACCATGTATGGTCAACTTTACTATACCTGCATGGCTTTCTATGAAAATAAGGTGGAACCTACCTCCTTGCAGGCTTCATAATCTATAGATAAAAAGTAGGCTATGCACAGTATCACACTGTAGAGGATAAAAACTGCCCGCCCAGGCATCAGTCGCATCCTTTACCACAGTGTATGGGACTAATCTGGGACTAATCTGAAGTCTACGTACTGCATGCAGCCTTGCTTGGAACAGTCTGTGTGGGGGAGTCAACCTACTTTAACATACAATTGCTGCCTGTGTCTGAAGATACATGCTCCAGGGCTGTCATACTTACACCTCATTCACTACCTGGTGAATCAGTGACCTGGAATAAGCACAACATATGCTTGTTCCAGGTCAGTAACTCGCTAAATAATAAAGGATAAAGATGCTTGCACAATTCAAAGACAAGTCAGCAGTAGTAGCTCCCTTATTTCTATGATGACTAGGTTACACATAGATACCAGTTAGACCCCTTTCACACTGGAGGCATTTTATAGTGCCTGTAAAGTGCATTCACACTGGAGCAGTGCGCTGGCAGGACGTCCAAAAAAGTCCTGCAAGTAGCTTCTTTGAGGCGCTGTACGAGTGGTGTAAACACTGCTCCTAAAGCACCCCTGCCTATTGAAATCAATGGGCAGTGCCGCGGAAGCGCCTCGGCAGCGGCGCTTTTAACCCTTTATTTGGCCGCTTGCGGGGGTTAAAAGCGCCCTGCTAGTGCCTGAAAAGCGCCGCAAAAACGCTGGTAAAGCGCCGCTAAAATTAGCGGCGCTTTACCGCCGACGCCCGGGTGCTGGCAGTGTGAAAGGGCCCTAACTCATCCAAGAAGACAAAATGTATTAAGTACATTACTTACAGAGAAAATACTAGGATAATTGTCAATCAAATCCTCCATTATCTTCACTTCATGTTCTCCTTTCCCCTCTGTTTGGAACAAACTTGGAGCAAATAGAAGTGAAAGATTCTTGGTGCACATCTGGTTTAGATCTGCACATTTCTGGACCCTGGAATATCACCAAAAAGTTGAATAAAGCAATGCACAGAGATTATCAGAAATACTGTATTAAACCAATTTGTAATGTACCTTCTATAATACAAAAAATCAGGGTTGGTGCTAAAATATTTTGCACCCTAGGCAAGACCAGGTATTTGTGCCCCCGCCCCCCCCCCTCAAAAATAAAACTTCTAAACCTCTAAAATATAATTTCTATACGGTATAGAATGGGTGCAAAATAGTCTGGCACCAGCCTTGTCTATACTCCCCTGTGATGTTTGTTGCCCCTCATTGAACTCTTGGACACAGCAAGCATAGTTGCCAACATTTCAATTTTTTTTTTTTTAGAGGACTGGGCAACATCAGAAGACTGGATGACAGCAGAGGACTGGTTGAAAGCAGGGCAGACGATTGGGTGACAGCAGAGGACTGGACGACAGCAGGGCAGAGGACAAGGTGACAGCAGAGGACTGGGCGACAGCAAAGGACTCGGTGGGAGCAGGGCAGGGGACTGGTTGAGAGCAGGGCAAAGGACTGAGTGACAGCAGGGCAGAGGACTGGGTGAAAGCAGAGAACTGGGTGACAGCAGGGCCGAGGACTGGGTGACAGCGGAGGACTGGGTGACAGCAGGACAGAGGACTGGGCGACAGCGGAGGACTGGGTAACAGTAGGGCAGAGGACTGGATGACAGCAGAGGACTGGGTGACAGCAGGGCAGAGGACTGGGCGACAGCAGAGGACTGGGTGACATCAGGGCAGAGGAATGGGTGACAGCAGAGGACTGGATGAAAGCAGGGCAGAGGACTGGATGACAGCAGAGGACTGGGCGACAGCAGGGCAGAGGACTGGATGACAGCAGAGGACAGAGTGACAGCAGGGCAGAGGACTGGGTGACAGCAGGGCAGAGGACTGGGTGACGGCAGAGGAGTGGGTGACGGCAGGGCAGAGGACTGGGTGACAGCAGGGGACTGGGTTACAGAAGGGCAGAGGACTGGGTGACAGCAGGGCAGAAGACTGGGTGACAGCAGGGCACAGGACTGGGTGACAGCAGGGCAAAGGACTGGGTGACAGCAGAGGACTGGGTTACAGAAGGGCAGAGGACTGGGTGACAGGAGGGCAGAGGACTGGGTGACAGCAGGGCAGAGGACTGGTAGACAGTAAACAAGATACCATCATTGTCAGCTAACAGCACTTTTTTACTTCTATCTAAAAGTCTAGAGATAAAAGTAAAAAAGCTAAGAAAGATCAAGGTGGTATCTGGTTTTTCATGTAACACTGTCCTGACTGTGAGAAATTGACAGAGCAGTTTTCAACCCAATTTTTCACAGTCCAGTGGCTGCATAAAAAAACAAACAAAAAACAAACAAAAAAAATGCATTTTTAGAGCCATTTTTTTTTTACCTCCATGCCACTCTCTGCCCAGAAGGACTGCGCAATCATCCATGAGGCCAGCCGTACCGTCCCCCGCACCCCAGTGACAGGCAGGATCATCTCTTGGCTGGCCATGCCCCCTCATAAGTCCCAACCAGTGACAATGAAAGAGGTGGACCAGCTCCTCTGCATCAATCAGAGCCCTAAACCGCTGAACAGCTCTGCAGCTGGGGGAGCCAGAGCATAGATCTGTCCATGTACCCCTCGCCCCTGCACGATCCCCTGTAGCAAACATTTCCTCTCCTCTGGACCTCCAGTAAACGCCTGCAGACCGGCCACATAGGGATGGCGGCACCAGAGGTGACATCCACCGGGGTTGAGGAGGTAACAGGCCATGGCTGCACCCTAGGCGGCTGCCTAGTTCGCCTAATGGTAGCACCTACCCTGCACAAAATACCCAGGGACATCTAAACATGGAATAATGAACACCATCCAAAATGTACCCTTGCAGAGTGAGTTATCTGACCATTATGTATGAATATTATTTAAGAGAAGTATAGCTAAAGGTATTTTAGCTACACTCCTCCTGGGGATCATGGGAGTGCAGTTCGTTCTGCACTTCTGCGACCCATTTTCAGCCACCAGCAGGCTAAGCTGACCCCTGTACTGTGCCCTCCTGACCCTCTGTACCATGCCCTGTTGACCTCCTTGTACTTTGCCCTGCTTGAAAGTACTAATAAATATATGTTTATCTCTATCTGAAGTGGTAAGTGGGGTACCTCAAGGCTCTATCTTGGGACCAATTCTGTTTAATTTATTCATAAATGATATAGAGGTCGGTATAAATAGCTCAATCTCAGTTTTTGCGGTCAACACAAAAATAAGCAGGGCGATAACTTCATAACAGGATCTAATCATTTTACAGAAAGACCTGAATAAAATAATTGGGTGGTCAACTACATGGCAAATGAGGTTTAATGTGGAGAAATGTAAAGCAATGCACTTGGGGATAAAAACAGAAACACAAACTACTCACTAGGGGGAGAACCTCTGGGGGGAATCAAGGATGAAGAAAGATCTGGGGGTCCTAGTAGAAGACAGACTGAGCAATAGCATGCAATGTCAAGCTGCAGCTACCAAAGCGGACAGAATATTGGCATGCATAAAGAACACAACATACAGGGATATGGGGAATGATTATCGACACAGACAGACGTACACCTACACAGGTTGAACTGGATGGACTATAGTCTTTATTCAACCTTACCTACTATGTAACTGTTTATACTTTAATTCTTGAGAGTAGGTGCATAAATTGCTGGTAGGGCCTTTACTTTGCACAGGGCCCATAATTCTATTAAAATGGCCTTAATGCTAACTCATATAAAAGAATGTAAACTAAAGTAGAAACATGCACAATAACTGAGGTCACCGTGCTTCTCCATGCTGAAGACTACTACTTTTGTGAGAATACCGCCATGGGCAATTTTATGACAACTAAGCATTTGATCGCAAAAACAACTTAACCAATACCATACGAAACCATACAACATCCCTACCATATAAATATAAAAATATACAATCTTGGTGGTAGGTTGTCTTGAACCTAACTGTTAAACCGTTTTCTGTGAAAAAATAGGGCCACAAGAGCCAGATTCCAGCTTTAATTTTTCATTGTACAGGTAAAAAAGGGAAGACCTGGGTTACTATGAGCAATATAGACACTACACTTTGTAAATGTGAAATCCACTGGTTGAGAATCAGTTTTATAGGCAAATGAACGGTCAGTGATTAGTGGGGAGAAAACCAATAGTATATATATATATATATATATATATATATATATATATATATATTTAAAAAAAATTGATGACGTCCAATTAGTGACGAAACGCGTCTGAGAGAAACGTGCAGACGTCGCCACGCTACTGAGGGAAGGGTGATTGTGTGTTTGCCGGCCGGCAAATTTTTTATGCTCAACAAAACGCTGCTTGATGTAAGTGTTTTTAACTGTTTTTTTGGAATACATTTTTGTACGTACTACTCTATGGTCTGTGTTCTCTTCCTACAACTGTTCCGGGGTCGTTGTCACATGATCGAGAGGAACGGGGGAAAGAGACGGGTGTGCATTTGGAGTTTCCCAGTCCATTCATTCAAACCAAAGGCCGCAGCTGGGTTATATCTGGGGCTTATTTCTGGTAAGCCGCCAATTCGTGTGGTAGAGGGCAATGTTGGTCTGAGTATCACGCGGTGGTGTTGGCTTTCTACATATGCTTTCTAGTAATTTTGGAGACTGATAAGTTGGATCTGGGACTCACGGCACATAGACTGTCACATCTCCCTTGTGATCTGTTTAAAGGCTAATAATAGGTTCATTCATAATTTCCACAACCAGCCTCTGGACATTTTCATCAACAATATTCTTTATAATTAGTTTATTGGTGTGGGATAATTGTTTGCTCTTATTTAATTAATCGTATATGGTGAAGCAATAATGTAGAATGGTCTCATATATGTGATTATTTTTCATGACACACATGATTTATATTTTCACCTGTTTCTCATATTACGATTATATTTGGAAGGTGATATCCTTTTGTTTGGTACAACATGGATTCATCATCTGAGTTCTAGCCAGTGTTGGTGTTGTTTAGTGTTTGTGGTGTGATTGCTTGACACAACTCAGCCCCTGTACACCTTTTTAATTTTAATTTTTAATTTTAATTTTAATTTATTTTATTTATTTATTTATTTTATTTAATTTATTTTTTCTTTTTATTTATTTTTTCTTGGCGCAATCTTTTTTGTTCGATATATATATATATATATATATATATATATATATATATATAGTAGTGCCATCGTTGAGAGAACTAGTATAGATACAGTATTTGACCTTTCACTAGTTTACTCTGGTAACTAAGCAAAATGCGCAGCAGACATCTCCCCGCTCCTGCAGAAATGGCACGTTCCATTGGAGCGGACTGACTCTCAATGGTGATCTCAGGTCACCAATATAAGAATCCCCACCCCTGTGATGTCACTATCCAAATAAATAAATACTTTGTTTCCTAATAACAGTTTATCTTTCCGGACACTTTACCAATTAACAGAACAAGTTGTATAGACTGTGCATGGTTTCGCCAGTTTAAGCAAACATATATTTGGAGTAATTCTTCATGAATTCTGACTTGAACAAACCTGTTTGTTTATTTCTATCAGTCATGTCAAGTCACTACTTTTTACAAACCCCGATTCCATCAGTTTGTTTCCTAAATTCTAAACATTGGAAAACCACAACAGAATTCATTGGTTATAAATATTACTGTAAACGAATACAACATTATAAATATATTAACAGTAATGGCAAATGTAGAGGTATTACCGGTAGAGGTGACCAATCAGTGCGGCCAGCGTAGCTCGGTTTACTTTAGGAAGGTGGTTAATCAGCTCCATGTAATTTTCTAGCCTCTTGGACTTTTCTTGATGTTCTTAAATAAAATAAAATAGATGTTTGCCATTTAAACAGGAAGATAAAATGTAAGCAGACACATAATGAAAATACTCGTTAAAGAAAACAGGATTTATATATTTATTGTAAAATGCTTTTCTTGGAGTCCATTAAAGACCGCAGTCCTTGACTTTCTACCTTTACTGGCACCTACAGGATGATTGGATACTGGCAAACAAAACTGTACTGTAAGACAGCCCAGGAAAACCCCTCCTACTACCACCATGCCTCTGTTTTGTAAGAAAACAGTATTGACAGCATGATCAGAAACATAGAGGGGTGGGAACTTTGTTCCTTCATGGACTCCAAGAGAAGGATTTTATAACGAGTACAAAAATTGTTTTTTCCTCGTCCATTGAAGGACACAGGAAGTCTAACTTTTAGGACGTGCAAAAGCAGTTCAGCTGAGGAGTGGGCATATAGCAAAAGGCCACTAACAGGCCCAAGAAAGAGACAATATAAAATCTGGCATCAGATGAGACTGAAAGGTCCTCCACCTGGTAGAACCTAGAGAACGTGTAAGCAGAGTACCAGGTGGCAGCCTTGCAAATGACGATAATGGTCTGCCTGAGCCACTGAAATGTAGTGGAACAAGAAGCTAATGCAACCTTACAATGTCCATCTGGGATGATAAAAAAAAGAATTTGTCTTTTTGAAAGAAGCAGTGACTGAGAGACAGACTCTCAAACTCTGAACCAAATCTAGACAATGGAGGGAAATTTATTTTTGATGAACTGAAGCCAAACAAAGGGATGAAAGAACAATGTCCTGGCTGAAGCAGGACCTTGACAGAAACTATCTTAGGCAAGAAGGAAGTCCTGGACCTCATCACCACCTTGCCCTTTTACAAAACTAGGAAGGGTTTCTTGCAGCATAAGGCCAACAGTTCAAAGAGAAGTATGTTTATTTTTTTTATTCATACTTGCCTCTGTGGATGCAGCATCAGACCGATGCTGCATCTGTCCCCCGGCGTCTCTGCACTGAGAACCGAGCAACCAAACACCGCCGATGGCTCGGTTCTCACTCCTCCCCGAGCAGACCTCCTCCCCTGTCAGTCAGCATCGCTTCTGCTCTACTTCTCAGTGCTCATTGGAGCGCTGAGCCGTGGAGGGGCGAAGAGCAGCCGTCTCAGCGGGTCACTGAGACTGCCATCAATCAAGGCAGCTGGCGGATCCAGACTTGGAAGCCGTGATGACGCACTGCCTCGACTGATGGCAGTGACGTCAGCGGAGAGTGGACTTCAGACCGCTCTCTGCTGAAACTGGGTCACAGGAGTGCAAATGAATTGCACTCCTGTTACCCAGAGGAGAAGCCCAGCCTAAAAAGCTCAGGCTGGACTTCTCCTTTTAGACTCTTACTTTGCAGAACTGATGGCTACAAGAAACATGACCTTGTGGGTAAGAGGAGAGAGAAATGTCTAATGGGTTTTAACAAGAATTTTTGAAATACAGAGAACAACTGATTTTGAGCCCTCAAAGTCACAGTGGGATGGACAGGGAGAGCTACATGGGACCTGTACAAACCTAAACCTTGATAGTGCTGAGATCCAAACACTAGCTCAGACCCAGCTGCAGGAAGGAAAGGAGTTTTTTTCCCACAGAGAAACTGCTAGGATGGAAGCCCCGAGATTCTCACCAAAGTCTAGTATGACTTCCATATTTGATGATCGACTTTGGGAGAAGTAGACTTCCTAGTTTTTATGAGGTAAGATTTCCCTGTCCATTAGAACCTGTGTGTCAACAGCCATGCTGTTAAGGCCAGGGACCATTAAGCAAAATGGCAAATTTGAGACAAAGGAACCTGACAATCTGTCAAAGGCTATGCAGCGTGTCTACCAGAAGTTTTACCAAGCTGGCATAAAACATCCACCTGGGCTAGCCGGACCAATAGGGATCACTGGAAGCCCTTTATCTTGAAGCTGAAAAGCAAACAAGAGGTAAAGATCAGGGTTTACTAATCTTGCATGGCCACCAGAGCATCCACTGCTTCTACTAGAGGGTTTCTGCATCCGGAGACAAACCTACCCAGTTTGTTTTTGAGACAGAACGTCCATATCTGGCATTTCCCACCTGTGACACAGGTCCTGGAACCCCTCTGGATGTAAGGATCACTTCCCCGACTCCAGGTGCTGCCAGCTGAGAAAATCTGCCTGCCAAATGCCTTCGCCTGGAATGTACACAGCAGGCAAGGCTGAAATGCGTTCTACCCAGGACAGGATCCAGTCTACTTCTCTTGCTGTAGTGAGACTTCTGGTTCCTCCTGATGAATACACTACTGCTGTAGTGTTTTCTGAATGAATCCAGATCAGATACCCCCAATAGGATAGTCCAACTCTGCAGACACAGCAAAATTGCCAGAAGTTCAGGGATGCTGATCGTGAGACAATCAAATTCACTACACAGAAAGAGAACCAAAAACTCCTCCCAAGCCCAAAAGACTGGAACTCATTGTGAGGATCCCCTGAAGACAGGAAGCAAGGGCTGTCACTGCTTCAGAGCCAGATTTCAGAGCCACCACGCCAGGGACAACCTGGTCCTTGGTGACAAAAAATGTTGCATTGTAAAGGTCTGGAGAATAATAAGGGCAAATGCAACTGAGGCTACCATTAGACTCCAGAACTGTTTATCCTGTGGCCTCAACTGTGTCCAGGACTAGACCTAGATACTCTAAGGGAAGACTAACGCTTTTACCATAGAGGAGCAGTAAACAGTATATTACTGTGACTGTCACTAAGAACGCTTCTTAGGCAAGCCATAGAGGAATTGATTTTCTTTCCTTAAGAAAACTGCTTGATTGCCCCATAAACACACTTATTGACTCATTGATGGGGGAATGCCTCCCACAGCACTATTGTACTCTGCCGACGGGATGGGGGATGCGTGGGGAGCCTTCCTGGCCAGCAGAATACAATAATTACTGCTAGCGGCCATTGCCGCTGGCAGTAATCGCATGTAGAGAGATCCGACAAGCTGCCCATACATGGTCAGTGGTCAGTGTCCATAATTTCCCTGTTAAAGATAGCTAAAAAAATTGTTGTTAATGGTTACTTTTCTCAAAGACGGATACTGTTCATTGCTCAAGGGACCCCTATCAACCCCTGGAGAAACTCTAGGGTTTCAAAGAACCCTGGTTGAGAAAGACTGCTCTAAACAATTAGTCTGTTTCTGAAGGTTCGGGATTCAGTTGACACGCTGTAATATCTGGACAGTTATACGCATGTTGCCTGACAGAGCTCTCACTGTCTATTCCCTCAACAGGAGGTTGTTTAAGTATCTCACAATGGGGTTGTCACAAAAGCCAAGAACTGCTAATACTGTAGCCAGCACCTTAGAGAATACCCAAGGCGCAGAAGGAAAGCCAAAAAGCAGGGCCATGAACTAGTGATGCGTGAGCCCCAAAGAAAAGCATGGAAATGATGACAAGCACCAGGCTCTTCAGCACCCTTGGTGCTTAGAAGGGGGTACTGGCAAAACGGGGGGCCATGTTCCACATGCTCAACCCTCCTCCTCATGAGGGAAAATAGGTGTTTGTTCTTTCACTAGTGAACTGGTTTTAGGGGACCCCTAATCAGGTGTGTGTGGGAAAGACAAAAATTTAAATAAACACACACCAGATAAATCCAAACATGGGCAGTGATAAACCTCTTCCCCAGAGTCCCTTGGGTAGTTAAAACCATGCCAGGGGTGGGAACTTCCTGCTCAAGCACAGTCTGAACAATTAAGATAATGGGGGATCTGTGCTCTCCCTAACTCTGTCCTGCCATCACTGGAGCACACAGCACAGGACATCTTTTGAGAACCTGAAAAGGAAAATATTAGTTAAAAAAATAATAAAACATTTTCTTTGGTGTGTGTTTATTATCAATTTTCTCTTATACACACAGGCATTGATGGGCTGGTTAGAGGTCTGAGGAACTTTTACAATCATAACACTACCTACTTGTTAGGTGGAACATGAGCCCAGCTCCCCCCTCTAATTGCCAGCATTATCCCCTGGGGACTGTGGTGTCAAAGAGCCAATGCCTGCCAACATTGTGCTAGATTGGTTTGGGGCAATCTCCGTTTTTTTGGGAAATCCTCTCAAGATGCCCCCCCCCCCCCATGTTGAAGGGCATGCAGACTAGTATAAGCATTGTAGGTGAGCTGCACCATTCCGTTGCTATAAGGATACCAGCCTGCATGTCTGTCTGGTGTGCTGGACTAATTCATTCAGGGAGGATAGGACACATGAACAATGACATTAACACTGCTATTACTGAACTTCTGTTTAAACACAGTTTCTATGCCACGAGAAGCATATCAATAAATTAACACAAGGACATTCCTGTCATTTAACAAGATTAGTGCAAAAAAAGCCCATGAAAATTCATTCATAGGTGAAAAATAGCTGTTATTGTACTATCAAGATTCCACCTTGCAAGATTCGAATTATCAAGACACACCTAGAGAATATTATATAATAACATTAGACAAAACCTGCCAGAAAATGCTGGTCAAATCCCATCATACCTGGGTGACTTTAGTTATGTATTTCACTAAGTGAATTTCTCTGGAAATATATACCCCATACCCCTAGTAATGAGATATATACAAGCTGAGTGTAAAAAAAAAAAAAAAAAAGAAAGAAAGAAAAAAAAAAACAGAATCATAATCTGTTTACAGCAAGAAGAATTAATAAACATGCAGATAAAGCAAGTACTTTCGCCTCCCTGTTACTTTTCATGATTTTTAATTTCATGGTTTAATGAACAGTATTTTACTTTTATGGTAAACAGCAAACAAAACAACAAAGATGAATGTGCTGCTGCTGTAACAAGACTCCGAGTGTCACACATGGAACAGTACACTTGCTTAACATAAAAGATTTAAAGAAAAACACCAGCCAAAAAAAAAGGCCTCATACACATGAACTGTTTGGCCCGTCAGCATCAAATCCTGTCATTTTTGGGTGCCCAAAAGGCACAGCTGCAATGTTCCAGCCCAGCAGTCAAGGAATTCTGCACTTGGGGTATACGTTTTTGATCACATATGACCCTAAATACAAGTATCACTCGGCACGGCATCTAGCTGCCATTTATTTCAGCCAGTCATACTGTACATTTTGACAGGCTGCTGGAATGGGGGCTGGCTGGATGCCGCACCTGTTCTTCCCCCTCCCCATGGCAGCATGCAGGGATTCTACTTCTCTGCATCCGCTGTAACTTTTAAAATCAGCACGGATGTAGAACTGCACAGCCATGTCATTCATTCACACAGATTTATGAATGAAATCCTGTCTTCTATCACCACACTGGTATCGTAGTACATTGGCACTTCCTCCAGCTCTCCAATTTAAAGCTCATATCTACATATGGAGGGAAGTGAAGGATAAGTCTTCAGGAATCTGGCTTTGTACCTGTGAGCAAAATTCAAAAATATATTTTTTTTACCTGCAAATACATGTGCATTTATAAATTTTCTCTAAAAGGTGGCCTTAACATTTAAACCACCCATGTGCATATAACTTATCAAGATAAAAACAAACAGCCTGATGAGCTCATCTTGCTTTGCTTTCTCTTCATATCTGCATTCTGCACCTAAACTGACTTCTTGTGCTGCTTTTTCCCCTCACACTCCAGCCCTGCTGTACAGAGACTGCAGGAGGCTGATACCAGGTCAAATTCAGGTACTGCTCATATTTATATTCATATATTCATAATTAAAGAGCACATCTAATGATGTATTAGACATTACAGAGTTGCATTAATTTGCATATTTTCTACTTGTCTAGAGTTCAGCATTAAAGTAAAATTTTACATATGCAGAGAAACAGTTCTCTCTAGTGAGTTATATAAATATTGTAGATTTCAATTTTTTCTGGTCATGCATGTGACTAGCTTCCTTAAACTTTCTCCAGCATACTGCTAAGTTATAGGATCTGCCTGCTATAACTCCACAATCAGTCCCAGTGTTGTAAGTAAAGAAAATTGTATCTCTGTATCCCTCAAGCTGTGCAGATCCACTAGTTATAATCTCACCAAGAACAGAGCTCAGAATGGCTGTGATTTTACTTCCAGCACTGTGCACACTTCTGGAAAAATCAAAGAGCCAATCACGAGTGGGAAATTAGATTTCAGGGGGTATACTATAAACCAGGGGTCTTCAAATTTTGGCCTCCAGTTGTTCAGGAACTACAATTCCCATCATGCCTAGTCATGTCTGTGAATGTCAGAGTTTTACAGTGCCCCATGGGATGTGTAGTTCCGCAACAGCTGGAGCTCCATAGTTTGAAAATCCCTGCTATACACAAATAATGTCTGCTTTATCTTTGGGATGACATGGGCAGATTGCTCCCGTTTTTTTTACCTGCAGCTTCTCTCCATTGTGGATGGAGTTCTGTTGTGAAAATGGGATCATCCAGCTCCCTTAAAAACCTCTTCAACACATCTGTGACATCTTCAACAAAGTTGTCGCTGATGCGAAGTTTGACATTTCGGGCATCTTTTCGGAACTCGTCCATCAGCAGTTTAATCCGAGATTTGGCTCCATTTTTCCGATATATCCCCTCGTGACGAAGACCTGCATAAAGACAACACTATGAGTACTACATACTGTATCCATAGATACCTGGCAGATGTGTAATATGTTCCCGAATCAGGAAAACTAGTCAGATTATGGTGGTGGGCAAATGGTATGATATGCAATAAATTCATGCTAGTGCAAGACATTGGTGCCTCTACTGTGCCCCCCAATATTTCCATTCATATAACAACTGTGTTTTATATAATGTGGAACAATGGCAGAGCTGAAGATCAGTCATCTGCAGGATTTATTTATAAATGGCATTATCTGACTGCTTCTTATGGGCCATGTCCATTGCTGCCATTTTAACACAATAGAAATAAATAAGAAATCTCTGACTATACAGTCAATGGCTAGAATTAATTATTGATAGGATGCATATGGAACTTATTAAATCGATAGACAGGTATAATATATACAAGTTGCACAGAATCTGGTCAAACTGCATCATCTATAAAGAATCTTAGGCAGGCCATACATGGGTCGGATTTCGAAAGAATTTTCTTTCGAAAATCTTATCTAAGAATTTTAGTTCGTATTTCGCACCATTAGTGGGCTGCAGCAACAGCCGATTTTCGTGCGGCCATCGAATTTCAGTAATCAGACATGTTGGAAATTTTTGGAAAAACAAACGATTTTCTAATCAATGATGGGAGAATCGTGCGAGAAATATAATCGAAAAAGAAATGCACATGTGCAAGAAAAGAAAATTCCCGGAAAGAAAAGATTCCCGGCTACGAAAATTATTTTCTGTAGCATCATGAGGTGAAATTGAAGGCTTGGTTGGTCGAATTTCGAAATCAATGGTGGCACCATCGGATCACAAAATGCACAAATTTTCTTATTTTCAAAAGAAAATGATTTCGAAATTCGACCATGTATGGCCAGCCTTAGAGGTTTAAAGACATTAAAGGTTTAAAGACCTTAGAGGTTTAAAACTCAATTCTCTCCTTAAACTATAACTAAAGGCAAAACTTTTTTGTTCAACGCTTGTCAGTTTTTATTGCTGTCTGTGCCCCCGTTAAGGAGATTCCCCCTCTCTATTTGTTCTGTTTACCATTATCATTGAAAGTGAAAGTAAGAGAAAATACAATATTTTGGGTTGTCCCCAGAAAAGTAATAGTGGGGAAATCTGTCAATGGGGACACTAGTTCTGATGACTTGGGGGTCCCCAAGGAATTCCCTTAATTTGCAGGGATTTCTTCTCACTTCCAGTTTGGCTATGGGACAGGAAGTGAAGAGAAATCTCCCCAATGGCACACAGATGGAGGGGAAAAAAATTCAGACAGTGGTTATAACCCTTCCCTGCTCAATCCAAAAATGAAAAAAAAAAAAGTTCTGCCCATAGTTCTACTTTAACTAAGTTGAGACCTACAACTTCCAAATTCCACCACCTTTGGTAAACCGATTCACTTCATTCCACACCAGATATGCAGATAGAATCAGTGCCACGGAGGAGGAACTAACCCTGAACTACCCCTCTTCTCTTCCTTTCCACCATTTCTCTCCATACTTATCTCCTCAACTTTTCCCCTTCTGTAGTCTACATTTAAAGACCCCCCCCCCCTACTCTGTAGTTAATTTGACCATGTACAGTATGTTCTTGTATCAAGCTAAAGCTTTGTTTTTCTTTGTGAATGTACCTTTACAATGCAGTACTCTTCAATGTATGTAATGTAACACAGACATCATTTACGTACTGATGGTCAGTGTATAGGTACCGAAATTTCTGTATGCTCCAATTAAAATTGAAATAAATAAATTGGCCTTTAGATCAAAATTAAGTACCGGTATTTTGAAAACACACTATGTTTCCACATACCATAGAATACTAAACAAAATGTAAAAATATATTAACATAAAGAGAGAATCTAATTGCAGTACAGATTTTTAGATGCTTTACATCGTAAACGACAAGCTTCCAGTAAATGGCCATTTCCAGCTGGGAAAGACTGACTGCTATGTTACTGTCCCTAATATAAGAATATTAAACTGAATATTATGAACCCAGCTGTAATGTAGGACTCTAAACTCTCAAATATATGTAATATTTTTCAAAGGGGTTGTAAACAGTTAAATACACAAGCATAACTTTTAATTTTATCGGGCTGCAGTGTCAGTATATTGGCAAGTAATGATCAGGCAGTATAAATAAGACTGGGTACAGGAAACTATTACTAAGTGGCATGTCTACACAGTGCAACACTTAGAAGAATTGAATGAAAGCTAATTACGGAATGAACAGGTGACATATAATCTGATGCTAGAGCTGCTTAGTGATCCCCCTGTGACTCTTCTTTCTATAGACTTATTCTAGCACAAACAATCTTCCAGATGAATTTTTGTAGTATTTTGTCTAATATATCACTTTAATATATCAGGAAAAAAAATCACACCCACCGTATTGAGTAAGGAAAGCAATGCAGCTGTCTACAATGATAGGAATATCATTCCTACTAAGTTGCTGGTCACGTAACATGTTGCCGCTACTACATGCTGCTGCCTGGATATCCAAACTCCATGCCATAAAATCTGCTCGTGTGATACCCTGCAGATACAGGGTCCTAAAGAGTGGAAATAATGTCAAGTCAAGTTTATTTTAAAAATCCAGGTGCACAGAAAACATAATTTGGTTCATGTACACTTTACAAAGCCAAAACATCATCACCACTGGTCCTTCATCATGTCAACGTAAGGCTGCATTCACACCTGAGCGTTTTGTAGCTTGAAGCTCAAAGAAGCTCAACAAGGAAACTCCCATTTATTTTAATGGCCCCTGTTCACATCTGAGCTTAAACAGGGGCCATTGAAATGAATACGATTTTGCTTGTTGAGCTTCTTCGAGCTACAAAACGCTCAGGTGTAAATGCAGAAGAATGGGGCTGACTCCATCCATTGATCCCACTGGTATGTTGACATGATGGAAGATAGAAAAGAGAGGAAAGTCCTGTCAAATGCTCAACATAATTAGTAAGACCACACAAATAATTGAAATATTTTGAAAAAAAATACTCCTATCCTGAGTCCCTGTCATGGCAGCAAACCAATCAGATCAGAGGGTGCAGGCAGACCCATTATTATGTGGACATGAACAGGACCAGAAGAAGAAAATTACAATTAGTATCTGACAAAAAAATTATCCTCCCAATCCAGCAAGTGCAATTACCTGAATGCTATCCACCTGAAACAGACATAATGCGTGTGTGTGTTTTGCTGGAGTTGCCCTGTAAACTCTAAAGCCTCGTACACACGGCCGAAAATCTCGTCAAGAAAAAACACGTTGTTTTTCTTGACGAGATTCTTGGACAAGAAACTTGTCCCGGCCGAGTGTACACACGCTCGATTCAAAGAACCCGTGGTTCTTTGAATGGAGCGAACGCGGTGACGTCATCGACTACGATGAGCGTGCGCTCGTCACATTCGATGCCGTCGCCGCCATCTTGCTACACCCTATCTATGCCTAGGAAGCTACCGCGCATGCGTCGAAGTCATTTCGAGCATGCGCGGGCTTCCCGGAGGACAGGTAAGTGTACACACACACAATTTTCTCATCGAGAAACAGGCTGACGAGAATCTCGACGAGAAAATAGAGAGCAGGTTCTCTATATTTCTCGTCGAGATTCTTGTCGGTTTTCTTGACGAGAAACCATACACACGAACGATTTTCTCGGCAAGAAAGCTATCTCGGCGGTTTTCTTGTCGTTTCTTGCCGAGAAACTCGTTCGTGTGTACGAGGCTTAACACTATTTATATAGTTACAAGAGATTTTGAAACATAACAATTGGGTAAGGGGAAATACAACTTTTGTGAGTTAATGCTCATTATAAGGGCCCTCTTTATCCTCTTGTATTTTATTGCATTATAACTGTATTGTCTCCCTTTTATATTGTAAAGCGCTGCGTAAACTGTTAGCGCTATATAAATCCTGTATAATAATAATAATTATAAATGGTAGGACTAGGTTATAGTTTAACTATTTTCTGCTGTTCTGAAGAATGGCCACCAGGTGGCAGAGGAGCACCATGTAAAATCTTTAGACTCCTTTTAAAGGCGTGTAAAAAAAGTGACAAAAATTTACATAAAAACATAAAAAGAAAGAACTTAAACATACCTTCCTTTTTCTACAAGGATTAATATATCTTTCTTTTCAGAATTTTCTGCAGCTGGTGATACAGCTAAACATCAAGAAAGGAAAAAGTAAGTAAGACACTAAGATGAACAGAATCTAATTTTCAATATTTTACACAATTGACATGAACTGAAGGTACAAACACTTTTATTGAAATATATTCCTCAGTAGTCAGGCAGGATATGAATTAATTTCAAACCCAGATATTAGATTGTAAAAGTAGCAGTGAAATCATTGCTGTGTTACACAACGCCCATACAGAGAGCAGAGCTGTGAGTGGAACCCAGTACAGGCTGCCTGCACAAGGAATGCAGTGCAATGACCTATGTGTATTACAGGAACTCCTGCATGGAGGCAAAGCTTTATGCTGGATTAAAGTAAAAATGAACATGGCTTTTGTATTTAGAGAATATTTGGTTAGCCTGGATATTAGTTTTAAGGAAAGCATTTGACTTGATAACACAGTGAAGATAAAATGATGATAAACAATTGTTACAGCAACCAGTCAGACATCGGATGTGAGCCAAAATAATGAAAGATTATATTTAATTGGTTACTATGTGTTTAAGTAAGCATTGGACAAAGGGTGGTGGTCTGAAGTGTGTGCAAGAAACAACATCCTCATTTCTTTAAAAAAAAATACATTTATTTCTTTACTAGGGCACAGAAATTCAAGTTCATATAGCTTAAAGTGCACCTGTCCCCAGACTATAGAGAAGTAGTTTACATATTTTAACAAGCTGTAAAAGGAATATAAAACAAACCACCTCTGACCTTTGTAGCTGCTGGTATTTTGAAATAATTTATACTCAAAGATCACAACAAAGTCTCTAGCATTTCAATTAGTTTCTAACAGCTTAGACCCCCATTGGCTGATTACACTGGAAGGCTGCTAGGCTGCTAAGACTAGTATAAAAGCTTTAAGGCCTTTCACACTGGCGGAGTCCGCCAATGAATCCGCTGGCTCAGCAGGGGATCTCTCTGCTGATCCTCACTGAGCAGGCGGATGGCAGGTCCGTGTCCGCTCCGCTGATGCAGAGCAGACATGGACACCGCCCACTGTCCTCTATGGGCTGTCGGATGGAAACGGACTGCCTGTCTGTTTCTATCTGACTGTCGTCCGATCTGCCGGACGGATGGGGAACTGATCAGATCGGATTTTGGCGGGTGTCAATGGACGCATGTTGACATCCGCCGCTCCATGGAGAGCAATAGATGGTTCGATTGGGTCCCCCTGAAAAACTGAAAGGGGGACCCGATCGGTCCATCACTGTGAAAAGGGGCCTAAGATTTCAGTGCCACGGTCATAAATTTTAAACACTGATTTCTCCACAATGGCTATTAACGATAGAGATGAGTGAGGGCATCTTTTAAAATGATTCTACTTATCGTAGAAAATATGTAAGACTATACTTTAGTGTGTTTAGTCTGGGCACACGTTAATTTTAAGTTTACATATGTTAGCATTGGTCTAGGAATAGTGGTGACTGGCTGGGAAGCAGTTATCAACTTTTGCCCCAAAAACTGAGAGGCATTTTATAATTAGAAGAACTTTGCCTTAAAACATGCACCCAACAAACTAAGGAGCACCCCACCTTTATTCTGGTTACCTGAGGACAGGTGCAAAAAGGGGGGCAGGAGACCCACCTGCTTTTTCCCTCAATGAACTCCACAGGCCTAATGAGCCAGAAATCGCTTTCCCTTCTGCCTGTCCCTAGAGCACTCAACAAATGGTAATGTTTGGGTGCCTCATACACCCTGTTCTTCATTACCCCTGTTCCAACTGAGGTCATGTGTCACATTTGTAGAAATCTGTCTATAATACTTACTGAGCTCCTGGAGCTGACGTAAATTAACGCTGTCCTCTGCTCCATCCTGTTCTTCCGGACAGATAAAAAGGTGACTTTTCTGTAACAGAAAGAAGCCTTCCATCCACTGATCTGGGTTCAGCATTGCTTTGTAGCGCATCTTACCCACTCTCTGGAACTCATATCCTAGCAGACAGTGGCAGCTGATTGGGGTGAACCACTGCATGGA
This sequence comes from Rana muscosa, assembly GCA_029206835.1. NCBI lineage: Eukaryota > Metazoa > Chordata > Amphibia > Anura > Ranidae > Rana > Rana muscosa. Next base: position 60,290,945 of record CM055118.1, read on the forward strand.
AAGAAAAACATCTGCTGTCACACGTTTTGGAGAATAACCCCTTAAAACGGAACAACTCCTGTGAGTGGGTGGAATTGAGTGTATTACGCAAAACACGCCCACCCCAATGACACTTTTCAGTAGATTCCCCAGTTGATAGGTAGGAACCAAAGGATTGTGCTTTCAACTACCTAGAATGATTTTGTGCAAAACCTCTGTAGTTAACGAGAGAGAGAGAGAGAAGAGAGAGAGAGAGAGAGGTGAGAGAGAAGAGAGAGAGAGAGGAGAGAGAAGAGAGAGAGAAAAGAGAGAGAGAGAGAAGAGAGAGAGAGAGAGAAGAGAGAAGATAGAGAGAAGAGAGAGAGAAGAGAGAGAGAAGAGAGAAGATAGAGAGAGAAAGAAGAGAGAGAAGAGAGGGAGAAGAGAGAGAGAGAAGAGAGAAGATAGAGAGAGAGAGGAGAAGAGAGAGAGAGAGAAGAGACAGAGAGAGAGAAGAGAGAGAGAGAAGATAGAGAGAGAGAGAGATGAGAGAGAAGAGAGAGAGAGAGAGGGGGAGAAGAGAGAGAGAGAGAAGAGAGAGAGGAGAGAGAAAAGAGAGGAGAGAGAGAGGCAGAGGAGAGAGAGAGAGAGGGGAGAGAGAGAGAAGAGAGAGAGAAGAGAGAGAGAGAGGGAGAAGAGAGAGAAGAGAGAGAGAGGAGAGAGAGAGAAGAGAAAAGAGAGAGGGAGAGGAGAGAGAGAGAGAAGAGAGAGAGACAGAGAGAGAGACAGAGAGAGAGAGAGAGAGAGAGAGAGGGAAAGATCTAAAGTCATAGAACAAGGTTATAAGGGGAAGTGTAATTTAATGTTTTCTCCTCCAGTCTACTGTTCTCTGTGGAGCTGCCCTTTAAAAGTAAAAGGCACTTTTGCCAGTTCTGTATTAATTGTATTTATATATATTTTTTACTAAATCTGATTTCTATTAGCTTCTAAAAACACCTGCTCATCTGGACCAGGATAGGAAGGGGCAGCATTTTGCTATGTACTATAATCTAACACTGGGAGCTTATGTATAAGAAGATATTCCACAAGGATGACCGTATAAATTAACTACTGTTCTTTCCTTGTCCAGGCACAAGCTAAGGAGAAAGGGGCAAACAAGCTGTGGAGCTTAAAAGGAGTATAAGAAGGGAAATTACTAACCTGACTGTACTATATAGTTGGAGTGCCTGGATCACAAAGCTGAACAGAATTTGACATTTTCTGGTAGGTATATTTGTTTGTATAATAATTGTGAATGCAGCTGGTATACTGGAGTTTCCCTATAATAAATAACATTTAAGCTCACCTTCCCAATTGCACTTGTCCATGTTTGCAGTGTTTCAGCAGCATCAGTCCCAAACTGGTGCACTTTTTCACAAGCCAAGACAATTTCAAATGTGTACCGAAACCTAAAATGTTATATAAATGATCATGCATTCAAGTGTTTTCAAATGTGGAAAATAAACTACTTTTTGCAACAGTTTTGGGCTCCTGGGTAATAATAAACTGACTTCCAAAATGGTACACAGTATTAAAGTATTACACGTTACTATTTATCTGTACACACTGTGTTCTTTGAAGATCAGTTAAGCTGGGTACCATTAGAAATTGCGGGTGCCCATGTCAGCCACTTCCCACCGTCATCTTTCAATTAAAAATCTGAGCAAATGCTTCAGTATTATGTCAGGCGCTAGCTGAAGCTGTTGGAATACATTAGCCACAGAGGGAGATTCCTCCATCAGTACTATAGGGCATGGATGGGGAATCTGTTGATCGTTTTCAATCAGCCCGCAGGTTGAATGAAAATAGTCTAGACCTGTACACCAAGTCTATGGTGCTGAGATTTAAGTGTAGGATGGATATGACGTTTTTGGAGACAATAGCTCTGCGGCTTGAAAAAGTAAATATGGCATTCCAGGGATTGGTCAGTGTTCAGCACAAATTGGGGATAAAGTTTAGTATTTACAGAATATATTTAGGTAAAGCGATAGGTTAAAGGATAAGGTCACATTTGGGAACATGTTGTTTTCCACCTGTTCTTTGGGTGTAACATGTAACATGTTCCCACTGCTGCAGCCTCTCCCGTTTACCCGCCTGGCCGCATCATTCATTCACAGAGTTCTGTGAATGGGAAAACTACCACTAACATCAGCATTTGTGGCTGACGGCTTGTAGTTTTCATTGAAATACCAGAGCACTGGTGAGTGCGCTAGGTAGTACATTAATGGTTCCTGTCACTGTGTAACTGTCTGCCCGTACAAGGTACGAGCAGACAACATACACTGGCAGTCTGCAGGGACCCTGCATTACACCCGTGATCTGCTGATCGCATGTGCAATGCTTTCCAGGCTCCTAATAAAACAAAATAAAAGAAATGCACTTTTTTTTTTACCTGCAAAAAGATGTGCATTTTTTTTGTTTTTTAAAGTAAACTTCCTTTAAAGCTAAAGTTTAATCTCCCTATACATAGTTGCCTTCCTTGGTTCTTCTTTACCCTCCTAATCAACATGCTAATGACAATTTTAAATAGAACCTTGTTTCACACCCAGTAATGTCATCACTGGGTCTCTGTGCTTTGCTAAGCAATGAAGGCTGATCATGGCTGGCAGAAGGGGCTGGTAAGTTGCTGTATATACTGTAGATTCTTGAAAACATCACAGCACCCTACCTCAGTACTCCTCCCAAGAGCCATCAGCCATGGTGCAAGCAGTTGGATGATTATTGGGAGGAATTATACAATATCAAACTGCCCTAATGGACAAGTATCAGTCTGGAGGAGTAGATGTTCCTAGGTAGACTCTATTTGCATGCAGACCATCTTAGGTAATTTGTGATACTGAGCATATATTATTGAAACAACTACAATCCAATGAATGAAAACGGTGCATCAGGGTCAGTAAGACTGGGGAGGAGAAAGCTAGATGATGCTGGACATCCTCAAGCCAGAAAATGGGACAGGCTCTATCTGACTTGTGAAGCTTCTAATGCACACAGAGAGAAGCTTACAATGTTTAGTGAGTTCAAAGTTAGCAATTTTAGTACAAGAGGCTGGAGGTTTAGGAATCAATTTTGTGCTAACTTTAGGGTAAGTGTTAGGGGCTCTAAATTAATCTTTTACTAAAGGGAGGCGTTCCACGCAAACAATCGATTTTTATTTTTCAGGAATTTAATAATAAAAATAAATACATAAAGATATTGTGATTTTGGGATATTGTTATTAAAATTACAGAATAGTATTTTTACAGTATATAGCACAAAAACACTCTACTATATCAGCAAATGTATATCTGTTTCTTTTCCCACCCTAGTTTAGTGGCTACAATGTGGTATATTTTCTCATAAAGGAAGTTTAGAAAACTATACCACATTTTGGCCACTAGATGGCGCTAACAATCATAGCAATGAATCTGTTATAGAAAATATGGGGAAAATGTGTCCAGATTGCATGAATGTGTTTGATATTCACCCACAAATGTTATATAAAATATATAGGTACTTCGCGCCACACTAAATTGGTAAAATTAATGTGAACTACACAAATAATTGATATATAAAACAGCTGCTACTCCTGACTATGGTATATGTGCTACTATAGGTATTGGTGAATATAAATATATGGAAGCACACTTAGGTACTCAAAATAAAGTGAAATGTGACACATAAAACATAAATCAATGTGACTTGTGTGAGAAACTAGATAAAGCAAAACTGACCCAATAAATAAATCGCAAAGGTTTGATATCAATCAAAGTCCTAGCAAGATGTGATTCTTCTGTGCTGAAATTTTACATCAACGCTTCCTGATGACGTAAAATCTACGAAATGTACATCGAGGCGAGTCTTGGTGACGTCACTTTCGGTCCCTTTGGTTGTCGGCGGTGGAAGGTACGCCGGCTACGAGTGATAGCCGCGGGGCACCATTCGACTACCTGACACGCATACAGCCTCAGTGCCGGGCTAAGGCACCACACATGTAAGCAGCCATTTCGGCACTGTTTTTATTGCTTTTTTAAAATAAACAGGATTACACTATTTGGTTCCTTCTATATATTTTTTTACATATCTCATCCATGATCTCTGTTGGAGGAAGGGGTTTTCTTATATGCTTCTACAGTCTCCATCACTAGCAAGTATTGTCTTGCCAAAGCCTTTTTGTCCTGCTTTTTCACTAAAGGGGTCATTATCATCTGGTAAGCAGAACCCACATACAGATCACTTTGGGTGTAATTTGTTCAGCTGGTGAAGGATTACTCACTATCGATAGTATACAGAAGATTTTTCAGCACAGAAGAATCACATCTTGCTAGGACTTTGATTAATATCAAACCTTTGCGATTTATTTATTGTGTCAGTTTTGCTTTATCTAGTTTCTCACACAAGTCGCATTGATTTATGTTTTATGCGTCACATTTCACTTTATTTTGAGTACCTAAGACTTTAATTATAGCCATTAAGTGAGATTGTTTTCCAGGATTGACACAATTGACTTTTGTAGAAGGAGCCAGGCTGAAAATTGTTGACCAAAAAGCACCTGCAGCCAACCAGCTGCAGGCACTCTTTTATCCTAACAGCTAGAGCTGGTGGCTGTCAGAATACTATGTCCTAGCAAGGGGGATTTGTCCATTCACACTGTTTGTGTAGAAGGAAGAATCTGGTAAATATCTGCAGCCTGCAGACTGAGTGAAAGAAATCTATTAGTGTATGGTGAGCCAGATTACTGTACATCTGTAAGGATAATCTAACCATGAAGAACATAAAGATATATTGATAAATATAGTACAGTTTATGTTATCTACAGGTACTTTCTGTGGTTACCACGCAGTGGACCTTACTGCAGTATTTTGGAACCTGTATCACCAAAGGTGACATTTGTGTCTGCTTCCATGAATATACAGTATAAATATGCAAGGTTCATATCAGTCGATGACATATTCCCAGGTGATGTTTGCATAATAGAGTGTATTTAAAAGAAAAGCAGGCTGGCCTACACATGCCATATGTGATGTCTGACCTTTCCACAGGTGCTGGGCTGTTCAGGATGTCCAGTTTGTTCACTCCCAAGCAAACTACTTCTGAAGGATGAATCTTCCCAACCTGTTCTGAGCTTCGGTCATTCTCATAAAATATAAGGGACCTTTCCAGGACACACCAGTGTTTGTGAAAGTCTGTTCATAAAAACAAATGTTACATATCTGTAAAAAGAATGGGACAAGAGCAACTAGGCCTCGCTCTGCTTCAGTAGATACTTTCTTGTATTAAATAAGTAAAGGAAAAATATTTTCGCGCTAAAGGCTAATACACAAATAGTGACTACTACAGTCCAATAAAACGCGCATACAAATTATATACAAAAATATATATGTGCATCGAAAATATGTTCTAGAAATGTGATCAGAATAGTAAAAAAATATTATAAATAAATGCCACTAGTGTATAACAGTATATCAAATTAATGATAAAGTGCCTGTGTGCTAATACCTCTGTGCAAAAAAGGAAGATACTTCAAGAAGATAAATAAATAGATAGGAAATGTTACAAGGGGTATCACAACAAATGCAATCAACTAACATAAAGTCCAACTTGTTGATGGTGATCCAATAGATAAATATTAAAGTTCAATACTAAAAGTGCAAAGTGATTGATATCTCAAACAGGATTTATTTGCTGTGGTGGACTGCTCTGCAAATATTCTATTCCATTGATGGAATATTTCCCATACTCTAGTCTCGTTGGACTCTTACCTCCAGAAGGATAAATGCAAGCAGAATCTGTATGCTTTTTCTCCTCACGTTGGTCCCTCCAGCGTGTGTGTGTGTGTAGAAACGCTTTCCCTTAGTCCTACAGAGAGGGGGGGGGGGAACGAGCGGGGGGAGAGGGGGAATGAGAGAGTCGGCTCCAATGGTGGTTCCGATAAGAGAAAGAAGGGGAATCTCCTATAGTGTAGTATGTTATTGTAACATGAGTTTATTTAAATGGTAATGCTCTTACATCGGTAAAAAAGAATCAAGCATATAGAACATAGAGCGGCACATTCGCCATCTTACTCTTAGTCCGGGTACTTCCGGTCTGCGGTACCCCTCGAATCTCCCTACGGCGTTACGTCACGCACCTCATGACTTCTTCCCCTGAAGAAGTCACGAGGTGCGTGACGTAACGCCGTAGGGAGAGAAAGGGAAAGGGAAAGCGTTTCTACACACACACACACGCTGGAGGGACCAACGTGAGGAGAAAAAGCATACAGATTCTGCTTGCATTTATCCTTCTGGAGGTAAGAGTCCAACGAGACTAGAGTATGGGAAATATTCCATCAATGGAATAGAATATTTGCAGAGCAGTCCACCACAGCAAATAAATCCTGTTTGAGATATCAATCACTTTGCACTTTTAGTATTGAACTTTAATATTTATCTATTGGATCACCATCAACAAGTTGGACTTTTTGTTAGTTGATTGGATTTGTTGTGATACCCCTTGTAACATTTCCTATCTATTTATTTATCTTCTTGAAGTATCTTCCTTTTTTGCACAGAGGTATTAGCACACAGGCACTTTATCATTAATTTGATATACTGTTATACACTAGTGGCATTTATTTATAATATTTTTTTACTATTCTGATCACATTTCTAGAACATATTTTCGATGCACATATATATTTTTGTATATAATTTGTATGCGCGTTTTATTGGACTGTAGTAGTCACTATTTGTGTATTAGCCTTTAGCGCGAAAATATTTTTCCTTTACTTATTCCATTATCGTGTAAGGTGAACACGTTTAGTTTTTGCAGTCATTGGCACTTTATATTATTTGCACTTGGCACTCTATAATCATTTTCACTACTCACTAGTAGCGCGAAAGACCTTTTTTACATTCTTGTATTAAATGGTATAGACTCTAAAGAAGATACAAACACGCTCCTGTACAAATCATTAGTAAATACCTCAGTCTCAGTTCACACCGAATGCAGCTTTGAAATTGCGCTACTTTAATGTGATTTCAAAGCCTCCAGTCAGTGCAATTTCATGTGCCGTTTGCCGACATCTGTGCGACTTCATTGCAGAAACCTTTTCAAATTTGGTTTAAGTCGAAGTCGCTCTGATATGAACGGTTCCACAGCCAGAAATAGGATTAGGATGCGACATGTCATGTGACTTTGATCTGTCAATTTGCATGACAAGTCAAACCGGTGTGAATGGGGGCTCATCTGGAATATGCAGTTCATTTTTGGGCACAGTTCACAAAAAAATATCCGGGAACTGGAGAAAGTGCAATAAAAGGCATGGAGGAGCTTAGCTATGAGGAAACCCTCCCAAGAAAAGAGGGCGATATGATAGATAAAAATCCACATCAGTGGCGGCTGATGGTATATTTTTTAGGGGGGCGACCCGGCGACACCCCCCCCCCCAATTATTTACTTTTCCGGTACCACTAACTACTGATATATATATGTAGTTTGGGGTTTGTAAATTGCCTGGCCCCAATGAGGGCGATTAGGAATCTCTTAGGCGTCCTTCTGTTCTATGCAAGGTAGGCTATTATCCTTAAATGGAATTCCTCTGCAGCCCCTAATTTGAATTACTGCAAACATTTGGTAAATTTTCCTATTCTGCTTTAGAAAAGTGAACTTATGAGTCCAGAGGTTGCCCCATAAAATGCATTAAGGTTTGGGGCATTTGGCTCAATTCTCCCTCCACTACTGATTCTCCAGAATCCATCTCTCAATAGCGTGTTGCCTTATTGTATGGTGTCCTTGTTCATGGGGATGTTTTGTTTTTGTTCTTTTGGCCTAGTAATACAGTATATGTCTATGAGCTTCTGCCTTGTATGGTGTGGGGCTGCTGCTCCTCTCATTTATCCGGAGATGTCTTTGCTGCTGATCGGTTGGTTACTCCTTTTTCCTTTCATGCTGCTGTGCCATTGAAATGCCTTTAGGAGTTAAGTGAGTTGGAATGTTATGTTGTGTTTGTACTTTTGAGTCTGGGTATGTCCAATAAGCTCCAGCTTGTACTCAATAAAAAAGAAGTTGCAAAAAAAAAAAAAAAAGTGGAGCGAAAGCAGGAAACTGGTGAGAGGCTAAAGACAGGGAGAGGAAATAAGAGAAGGGAAAATAATAAAGGAAAGAGAAGACCACAGAGACTGCTCTGGAAGGAAGCTCCCCAAGCCAATAATAAGGAAGAAAAGGAAAAACATCCTTAGTTATCAAGGCTGGGCCAAACGTGAGGTATGTTGCGAGGTGGGGAAGTAATCCAACCAGGACTGCCAGATCAAGATGAACTTATCTTGCTTTCCAGGACCGCTTTTTATTCACAAAGTATCCTGAACCCTAGATTTGACCTCTTCAATGTTGAGGGATGGGGACTTCTACATATGCGCAATGGCCTGTTTAGTGGCTACAAAAATACCCGTGAACCCCTTAATAGTTCTTACCATCTTTTGATTTCTTGGCTGTAATTGTTTTGCTCAAGTTGGCGGCCTTGTTTAAGTACCCAGAATGCACTACGGGTTGCATGATCTCATCGTAAACTCTTCCTTGGTTCAAGTCATCTGGAAAGAGTCCTTCAGCTACAAAATTAACAAGCACAGCATAATTATTGTTTTAATTATACATAAAGACACATTGTATAGGGGCTCATTTATTTAATACTGGTAAAATTACAGCTGAACTATAACTGATTGTTATGGGTAACACAGCAAGTATCCATCTAGGCACATTTTATAAACAATGCCCTTATAGGAATTTTTTATAACTCTTAATATCTATACAACATTAAGGAGCTCATTTAAAATGCAGTGGTGTGGTCACACCAGGGCCATACTGCTGCAGTAACAAGGCACTTAAATTCAAAAGATAGTTATCAATTGGCATTTTTTTGTATAGTTTTCTCACTGAAATTGGCGTGGGGTCATATTAAACGCCTTCAGCTTCCACTGTGCTCTTGCTGTGCTTCTAATGTGTCCCTGTGCCTTTATAGAGGAGTGGGCTGCCTCCAGGCATACATGCCCTCAATTCATTTATGCATTGTTATACACAGGTATACGCCAACATGGAGACTCCAATATAAGAGTTAGAACAGCACTTTACAGAGGAGCCTAGGCGAGGCAATGCAGCTTCCACATATACTTACATATGTGTGCAACTAAAACCTCATCTTTTAACATAAATTATTAGACTGTGCCATTTTTTTGGGCAGCCCAGCTTGTAAATGTGCTGGGAACACTTTTACTTGATTGTGCTGCAGTAACAAACTGCAACAGAAATTAATGGAAAAAAAAAGGTGGGAGGAGAACCCAATCATATGTCCTGTCAAAGACTTGCTCTCCCCACAAAGCTCTCTGTGCTCCGTTAATCAGAGAGAACACCATAGGACACTGCCAGTCACACACTATGGTCCAATGTTTATGAATGGGATGGGCCGCAGTGTGCATAGTGAAACACAACGTAACAAAAAGCGAATAGCGAAATATCTGCCCTCCACTGTAAATAAGCCCCTAATTGCCAAAGTGTTATAACTGCTAATCTCTGCTACCAAATATTTATTTTAGCCTATATCTATGATGGGCTTCCTCACTAGCCAATAGGAATGTGTGAAAAGATGGAGGAAGATCTGACATTTTCCAGATCACATCGGTCCACCTTCAGGAGACCCAAAAGAAAGCTGCTGCTAGTATGTGAATGAACCTTTGGGTGTGTGCCCATCTTATTAGTCAGCACTTTTCAGGATTCTTAAAGTGGCAAAGTTTCTTTAGGTACATCAAAAAAGACAAATACTGGAAAAAATAAAATGTTATCTTACTGTGTATGTCACAAAGCTCAAAGTGGTTGGAAACCTCAGACATGAAATTTGAACAAAACATATCCCTCTATAGTGTGTACTTGTCTCAGTAAAGAGCACTAAATGTAACTTTTGTCTGCTGCTTTGTTCCTCTGCTATCAGCATAATTCACTTCTGACAAGTTTTTCTGTCACCAAGAGAAAAAAGGTGACAGGGGAGGGATCTCCAGCTGATTGACAGCCTCAGCTCTGTTACTGTATGCTCTGTGAAGGGGGTGTGTCCCTTCCCTCCAATCAGCTCTCAGAGCTCTCCTCACTGAGCTCTGCAGAGTGTAACTTTAGCTCCATGCCCCCTGTTTTCTGAACTCTTTCTTTTCTTTTTTTAGCACTTTGAATGGCTGCAGAGAAGAGAAGACGGCAAATAGACAGATGCAACTTATGTAGGAGGATTTGTTTCATCTCAGTGTATCACCTGAGGCCAGTCACTTCACTGGGTATATGTGAGGGTTTACAACCACTTTAGGGAGTAAAACACTTATGGTATGTGATAAAATTCAGAGGGTAGGGGGGGCGGCTCCAAGTGATTGTTACCTTCACCCTCCCCACCCACTTTCTATGACCCCCCCCCACCACCACTTAAATCAAAAGATTTTTTAAAAGTACTTATATATTTTTTCATCTTTTTCAGGGAACACATCCCTGCACCTCCTGTATTCTTGCCAACAATGCATGCATTACCTGCAGTCTTCTGGAATACCCATGACATGCATCCCAGGAGACCAAGGGGTATTCTACTGAGCATGCACAACATCATCAGGGGGGGCAGCTGTGTCTTCCTAGTTTCTGAATGTGGCCCCCTGATGGCATGTGGAAAGGCATGTGTGTCACCAGGGGCCAGCTGGAAGAACTCGAAAAAGACTGCTGGCTTCCTGAAGACTACAGAAAATGATGGTGGATAACGTTTTGTGGATAACGATAGAGGTAAAGGAGGGGATATAGGAGGGGGGGGGTTAAGTTCCCTTTTCATCTACCATTGGAAATGGTAGATGAAAAGGGAAAAAAGAAATGTATTCATGCAAGAAATGTAAGTCTGGGCTAGATAGAATGTTAGTTACATAAGAAGAGGTTGACTGGATTTTATATACAATTATATACTCCTCCTGGTAATAGAGGCTGAGAAAAGAAAGAAATAGAGGAGAGAAATTAAAGAATATGGACCATATTAGTGTTGGGAACAGGTACTAAAGTTTTTAGTTTCCTGCTCTAGTAAATTTTTAGAAGAATTAATATGCTGAAACAATATTTTCATGGTAGCATTTCATACAGATTTTTGCATCTCTTATTCCCTTTTGATAATAAACCTGCTTTGCGTTCATTATTTTCAACAATAAAGTGTCAATTATAAATGACTGGTTTGCTATTCCTCGCTGCTCTTGAGGATAATGTGAGTCATTTTTATGAATCAGATTGAGGGCAGTCAGTACTATAGTGTATTCATGCATATCACATGCCATAGAACCCCCCCCCCCCCCCCTTTTGGGAAGCACGTGGTCTGCTACAATGAGCTCTTGTTTGCAGTGGAATTAAACTTTAAGGGAACTTATAGCTACAGCTGATTTGCCTTATATGGACAGGAAACACATCAACATGATTTATTGTAGGCTGACAATACGCCTTTTCTCTGAAATTGCTAATAACAGACTTTCCTATAATCATGCAGTAAAAATGTGTGGAGTACCTTGTGCTTCAGGCTCCACCATGCCATAAATAGACCCTACCCTGCATTTTGTTAAAGGTCCATTCGTCAAATGTGTCATTTATATTTTCTTGTCCGATGACAATAATCAATGGGACGGTAGTCACTGGGACACAAAGTTAGATTAAATTAAATAATAAATTAATGAGGTTAAATCCCCCTAAAGGGGCCAAGACAGCAGTAAAAGCCTGACAAATATTCTGATCTTTTCACACCCCATCTAAAACAAAAAAAAAACTAAAAAAAGTTTTGATGCAGTCCACTTAAAAGGACAGCAAACCTTAATCACAAAAGAAAATGACTTTTGTTTAAAAAACTGATAATATTCATAAATAAAATATTTACAAAAATATATTAAAAAAATTCTACAAAGGAAATTTCACATGTTTATAACTTTGCTGGGCAATCCATTTATCAACAGAAGTTTACTGGTAAAGAAGGCTAAAAAAGCCGGGTTCAGACTAAAGCTTTATTTAAAAAAATGCAGTGCACAGCACTGCTTTAATGCACATTTTGCTGTTTTACTGCATAATGTGGGTCTTGCTGCATTTTTAATAGTGATGAGCCGAACACCCCCGGGTTCGGTTCGCACCAGAACCCGCGAACGGACCAAAAGTTTGCACGAACGTTAGAACCCTATTAAATACAATGGATGTGAACGTTCGAAATCTAAAGTGCTAATTATAACGACTATTATGCATGTTATTGTCCTAAAAAGGGTTTGGGAACCCGGGTTCTGCACCAGGGGACATGTATCGATGCAAAAATAAGTTTTAAAAACGTCCGTTTTTCGGGAGCAGTCATTTTAATGATGCATAAAGTGAAAAAAAAAAGTCAAATATTCCTTTAAATATCGTACCTTGGGGGTGTTTAAAGTATGCCTGTGAAGTGCCACGTGTTTCCCGTGTTTAGAACTGTCCCTGCACAAAATTACATTTCTAAAGAAAAAAAAGCCATTTAAAACTGCTTGCGGCTTCAATGTAATGTCTGGTCCCGGTAATATGGATGAAAATCTTTAAGAAAAATGGCATAGCTACCCCATCACCCCCACCCCAGCCCATTACCAGCCCCTTTGGGTCTTGTATGGATATTAAGGGGAACCCCGCACACAAAAGAAAAAAGGCCCTATATACTCTGAACAGCCATATACAGGCGGTGCATACAAGACAGGGACTGTATGTTTGTTCCTATGTAGAATCTGTTTGTAATTTTGAACAGGTACATTGTTTAAGTGTAGCTCCAGCCAAAAAATCTATTTTTAAGCTTTTTGGAAAACATGGGGAAGGGTTATCACCCCTGTAACATTTGTTTTGCTGTCTGTGCAGTGTGCACCTGTTCAGAACAGTTCACCTCACTTTCCGTCCTAATGACAAATGTTTTCTGAAAATTTTGGGTTTTTATTGAAACAAGAATTGGTGATAAAGCATCAGTGGAGAGGAGACACTTTTTTTCCCATATTAATTCTTACAGGAGAGAATTTGCCTTCCTAGGGGTAGATTTCCTCTCACTTCCTGTTGTATCCTTCCGTTTGCAAGGAGGAGTCGTTTGTAAGTTGGATGTTTGAAAGTAGGGGCCTGCCGTATATACTCTGCTGAAATTTCCCCTTCCATTTTGTTTTTTCCACAACACTGTGAGCCCTCACAGTTACTCTTGGTGGGCGCATGAATGGGCCCTGCTGTGAATTATTAGATCAAGAATTGTAATTGCATGCCCCTGTTGAACAGGGGCTGAAAAATTGGGCCTTTGGTGGTGGTGGTGGTGGTGTTGACACAACACTGTAAGGCCTCACAGTTACTCTTGATGGGCACAGGAATGGGCCCTGCTGTGAATTATTAGATCAAGAATTGTAATTACATGTCCCTGTTAAACAGGGGCAGAAAAATTGGGCCTTAGGCACTGGTGCCACAACACTGCAACCCCTCACAGATACTGTACTTGGAGCACAGCAATGAGCCCTGTTGCAAAGTATTGCATCAAAAATTGTAATTACACGCCCCTGTTAAACAGGGGCTGAAAAATTGGGCCTTAGGCACTGGTGCTGGTGCCACGACACTGCAACCTCTCCCAGATACTCTAGTTGGAGTGCAGGAATGAGCCCTGCTGCAAAGCATTGCATAAATTGTTTTAATTACATGCCCCTGTTAAACAGGGGCTGAAAAATTGGGCCTTAGCCACTGGTGCTGGTGCCACGACACTGCAACCTCTCCCAGATACTCTAGTTGGAGTGCAGGAATGAGCCCTGCTGCAAAGCATTGCATACAAAATTGTAATTACATGCCCCTGTTAAACAGGGGCTGAAAAATTGGGCCTTAGCCACTGGTGGCGGCACCCAGAAACAAAAATGTTCTTCCAAGCTATCATCATCAATCGGATCATTGAGGAGGAGGAGGATAGTCAGTCAACATAACAGGACAGTCACTCAGCATCAGCATCAGTCTTGAAGGGATGTGACATTTGAAAATAAATTAGTCTGTTATATCAGCTTCAGGTGTTTGGTAGCTGGTGGTGATCCAAGACTGGTTCATCTTCATGAAGGTCAGTCGATCAACCGAGTCGGTGGACAGACGCACCCTGTGATCCGTGACAAATCCTCCAGCAGCACTGAATGTGCGTTCTGAAAGAACGCTGGATGCAGGACAGGCCAGTAGCTCAATTGCATACTGTGCAAGCTCTGGCCAGTGATCCATCCTCAAGACCCAGTAAGCCAGAGGATTTTCGGTGGGGAAGGTGTCCAAGTCTGACCTTGCCCCTAGGTATTCCTGCACCATTTATATCAGACGCTGGCGATGGTTGCTGGAACCGATCATACCTTGGGGCTGCGGACTAAAGAAGTGTCTGAACGCATCGGTCAGACGGCCACCTTCCCCACCGCTCCTTCTTTGACTGACCGAAGCCTCAGCAACTCGTTGTCCAGGACCAGGAGTTTGTAACCTCCCAGTCTCTGGGAACGCGTTGCACAGACCTTTCTGCAAGGCCTCCCGGAGTTGTCTCATCCTCTGCTCCCTCTGCGACGGTAAGATAAGGTCCGCAACCTTACCCTTGTACCGTGGATCAAGTAGAGTGGCCAGCCAGTAATGGTCCCTCTCCTTGATCCGAAGAATACGAGGATCCTTCCGCAGACTTTGCAGGATCAGGGAGGCCATGCAGCGTAGGTTAGCTGAGGCATTCGGTCCGGAGTCCTCTGGGTCACTAAGGACGACATGATCCGCAGCCACCTCCTCCCAGCCACGTACAAGTCCACGGGTTTCTTGAGACTGTAAATCATCCCTAAAAGACTGCTGCTGATGATGCTGAGTGCCAGGCTCCACCTCCATGCTGACACAATCCTCCTCCTCCTCCTCTTCCTGTGCGATGGGTGGGACAGAAGGAACACTGTCTGGGTAAAGGGGGCCTTGAGAGGCAAGGAAGTCCTCCTCTTCCTGCCTCTGTTCTGCCTCAAGTGCCCTGTCCATTATTCCACGCAGCGTATGTTCCAACAGGTGGACAAGAGGTACAGTGTCACTGATGCATGCACTGTCACTGCTCACCATCCTCGTGGCCTCCTCAAATGGTGCCAGGACAGTGCATGCATCCCCGATCATGCCCCACTGGCGTGGTGAAAAAAAACCAAGCTCCCCTGACCCTGTCCTGGTGCTGTAGTCGCACAGGTACTCATTGATGGCCCTCTGCTGCATGTGCAGCCGCTGCAGCATGGCCAACGTTGAGTTCCACCTGGTGGGCATGTCACATATAAGGCGGTTCTTGGGCAGGTTCAACTCCTTTTGCAGCTCAGCCAGGCGAGCACTGGCATTATAAGATCTGCGGAAATGCACACAGACTTTCCTGGCCTGCCTCAGGACATCCTGTAAGCCCGGGTACCTGCCCAAGAACCGCTGCACCACTAGGTTAAGGACGTGAGCCACACAGGGCACATGGGTCAGTTGTCCCTGTCGGAGGGTGGAGAGGAGGTTGGTGCCATTGTCGCAAACCACCATTCCTGGCTTAAGCTGGCGTGGCGTCAACCACCTCTCGGCCTGCCCCTGCAGAGCAGACAGAACCTCTGCCCCAGTGTGGCTCCTGTCCCCCAAACACACCAGTGCAAGCACGGCATGGCATCTTTTTGCCTGCGTACTTGCGTAGCCCCTTGAACGCCTACGGAGCACCGCTGGTTCCGAGGACAAAGCACAGGAAGAGGCCATGGAGGAAGAAGAAGAGGAGGGAGTGGAGGAGAGAGGTGTGTCACAACCAGTAGTAGCATTTTGGAGGCGTGGCGGCGGAACAACCTCCAACACTACTGCACCTTGTCCTGCATCCTTCCCAGCTGCCAAAAGAGTGACCCAATGGGCCGTGAAAGAAAGGTAACGTCCCTGTCCATGCCTGCTGGACCATGAGTCAGCGGTAATATGCACCTTACCGCTGACCGCCCTGTCCAGCGAGGCCAAGACATTGTCTTCCACATGCCGGTAGAGAGCCGGAATCGCCTTCCGTGAGAAAAAGTGGCGTTTGGGAACCTGCCACTGAGGAACCGCACATTGCACAAACTCACGGGGGCCGAGTCTACCAACTGAAAAGGCAGCAGTTGAAGCGCTAGCAATTTAGCCAAGCTAGCATTCAACCGCTGGGCATGTGGATGGCTGGGAGTGAACTTCTTTCGACGGTCCAGCAGCTGGGGCAGGGAAATTTGCCTGCTAGAATCGGACGTCGGTGTACTGCTAGCAGAGTGCCCGCAAGTACTTGGCTGTGACACACCTAATTCTACACCTTCATTCCTCTCAGTGCAGGTTTCAGAGAGGACTGAAGGTATAGTGGGGTTGGAGATCCCAGCTGATGCGGTGCAAGGAGAGGTCCGCTTTGTTCTTTGGTGTGGGTCTTTAAGGTAGGCTTGCCAACGAGCTGCATGGCAGGTCAACATATGTCTGGTCAAGCATGTGGTGCCCAAGCGGCTGATGTTTTGGCCACACGATATACGCTTGAGACATATGTTGCAAATAGCAGCTGTGCGATCTGATGCACTCGACTCAAAAAAGGCCCACACCAAAGAACTTTTTGAATAACGGGCAGAGGCAGCGCCCTGCACAGGCGGAGCTCTGCGGTGTGATTCCGTCGGTGTGCTGCCCTTACGCTGGCCCCCCCGAGGGCATCCTGCCTCGTTGGAGATGTGCCTCCTCATCCTTCTTCTCCTCCTCCTCTCTCCTATTAGGCACCCACGTGGAGTCAGTGACCTCATCATCCCCTCCCTCCTCATCACTGGAGCCAATCTGGCAGTATGCTGCAGCTGCTGGAACATAACTGCCAGATTGGTGTCCTTCTTGAGCATCCCCTCTCTCTGCTCTCACACTACTGCCTTCCTCTAGCTGGGTATCATCATCAGACCCTTCGAAACGCTGGGCATCCTCCTGGAACATGTACCCAACACTGTGCTCAAACAGTTCGGGGGACTCCTCAGGAGGACATGGTGGGTCTAGGGAAGGAGTGACTGATGATGACATTGATACCAGTGAAGAGGACGCTTTGGCAGCTGCTTTTCCAGTACCCTGAGCCTGGGTGAGAGAGGATGAGGAGGATGAGGAGGGCTTGGTCATCCACTCTACCAAGTCTTCGGCATGATGCGGCTCAACACGTCCAGCTGCCGAAAAGAAGGACAAGCGTGTCCCATGGCCACGTGCTGATGGCGATGCACCGCGTCCACGACCAGCACTGTTGTCTCTAGACACAGAGCCTGCTTGCCCTCTTTTATTTGCTCCTGACTGTCTGCCTCTCCTTGTTTGCCTTCCAGACATTCTAATGGCCTGCAGGGAGATGGGAAAACCAGCAATAAGGCCTAGCTTCAGGAGTATATTTTGCAGGAAGCACACTACGCCCGCTGTAAGTGCTGCAAATGCCTGTTGGTGTAACACACCAGGAAAACACAGCAATACGGGCTAGCTTCAGGTGTATAATGTGCAGGAGGCACACTCCGCCCGCTGTAAGTGCTGCAAATGCCTGTTAGTGTAACACACCAGGAAAACACAGCAATACGGGCTAGCTTCAGAAGTATATTTTGCAGGAATCACACTACGCCTGCTGTAAGTGCTGCAAATGCCTGTTGGTGTAACACACTAGGAAAACACAGCAATAAGGCCTAGCTTCAGGAGTATATTTTGCAGGAATCACACTACGCCTGCTGTAAGTGCTGAAAATGCCTGTTGGTGTAACACACCAGGAAAACACAGCAATACGGGCTAGCTTCCGGTGAATAATGTGCAGGAGGCACACTCCGCCCGCTGTAAGTGCTTCAAATGCCTGTTAGTGTAACACACCAGGAAAACACAGCAATACGGGCTAGCTTCAGAAGTATATTTTGCAGGAATCACACTACGCCTGCTGTAAGTGCTGCAAATGCCTGTTGGTGTAACACACTAGGAAAACACAGCAATAAGGCCTAGCTTCAGGAGTATATTTTGCAGGAATCACACTACGCCTGCTGTAAGTGCTGCAAATGCCTGTTGGTGTAACACACCAGGAAAACACAGCAATACGGGCTAGCTTCAGAAGTATATTTTGCAGGAATCACACTACGCCTGCTGTAATAGCACAAAGAATATCAACACTGTCCCTGCCTATCCTTCTCTTTCCCTGTGCCGGAACACACTACACAAGGCCGCCGCGCTGGCGGCCTTTTTATTAGTGTGGGCCGTGTGCTAAACCCCCTGAGCTATAATTGGCCACAGGCAACCTGCCTGTGGCCAATTATGGCTCTCCTAGCTGCCGGCGCTGTGATCGGCCAAGCATGCGGGGTCACAGTGCATGCTTGGCCAATCACAGCGCCAGGATTGCACTGCGATGGCGCAGTGTATTGTGGGCCGTTCGCGTCACTCGAATTTGGCGCGAACGGCCCAAATCGTTCGATGTTCACCGAACGATCGAACAGCCGATGTTCGAGTCGAACGTATGTTCGACTCGAACACCGAGCTCATCCCTAATTTTTACAGTGGTAAAATAAAAGCTCAGCAAAATGAACAAAACGCATCAAAAAAATTGTTAAAATTCAGCAAAGCAGCTTTATTTAACCCTACAGCATAAATTCAGCCTCAGTGACTTTTCACAGGATTCTATAGAAAATGGACACAAAGGGGTTGATTTACTAATTTACTAAAGGCAAAAAGACTGTGCACTTTGCAGTTGCTTCAGAGCTTAGTAAATGAGGTAAAGCTTCACTTTGCAAAGAATACCCAATCATGTGCAAGGAAAATAGAAAAACAGCAGAGCTTCTGCTCATTTACTAAATTCTGGAGCAACTGTTCTTACAGAGTGCAACTACACTTTTCAAAGTGCACAGTCTATTTGCCTTTAGTAAATCAACCCCAGAGCATCATGGCGATCGGTTCACAGATGCTGTTTGCTAGGACCAGTCATAGCAATCACATGATTACATGTAAACAAAACAGTCATGAATGGCTTCCATTTATGGTTGCTTGCTTACTATTGTGATGCTTTGTGACCCTGTACCATGTGATTAGCTGTAGCCAATCCCAGATCACAACAGTAAGCAAGCTGTCATGAAAGAAAGCCATTCCTGACAGTTAAAAGCATTGCATATAACAGCGATCATCACTGTTATAAGCAATAACAGTGTGAAAATAAAAATACCGATCACTCCCCCCTCCCAGAGTAGTATAGTGTCACTAAGGTGATGCTGAACTGCTCTGATGAGAGTATGTTAAATAAAAAAAAATCTTTAAGAAAGAAAAAAAGTCTTAAAAAAAAAGAAAAAAGTAATAAAAAATATGACTTCTCTCATCATTCCGTATCCCTGATCTCTGCCACACCAGTCATATGATGATGCAGTACTGCACTCGTGACAGTATGTAAAAAATAAAAAAACAACTTCAAAAAATTTGCCATGCCTCTTACTAAAAACCTTGGACTGTCTACTTTACAAAAAGGGGTAATTTGAGGGGTATTTGCACTGTCCTGGCATTTTAGGGCCTCAGGAAATGAGATGGGCCGATGTTAACCCCTTCCCTGCCAGTGTCATTAGTACAGTGACAGTGCATATTTTTTAGCACTGATCACTGTATTGGTGGCACTGGTCCTCAAAAGTGTCACTGATCGCCAGCCATTACTAGTAAAAAAATAAAATAAAATTCCATAAAAATATTCCATAATTTGTAGACTTTTGCGCATACCAATCAATATACGCTTATTGGGATTTTTTTTACCAAAAATATGTAGTAAAATACATAGTGGCCTAAATTGATGAAGAAATTTGTTTTTGTTTTTTTTTATTATTGGATGTGTTTTATAGCAGAAAGTAAAAAATATTTTTTTTTGTTTGAAAATTGTTAGTCTTTTTTTGTTTATAGCGCAAAAAATAAAAACCGCACAGGTGATCAAATATGTCTTTGTGGGGAAAAAAAGGACATCTATTTTATTTGGGTACAGCATCACACAACTGCGCAATTGTCAGTTAAAGTAACGCAGTGCCGTATAGCAAAAAATGGTCTGGTCATGAAGGGGGTAAACCTTCCGTAGCTAAAATGGTTAAATACCACCAAAAGAAAGCTTTACTTGTGTGAATAAAATATATATAAATTTAATTTGCGTACAGTGTTGCATGACCAAGCAATTGCCAGCTATATTAGCACAGTGCTGAATAACAAAAAGGGGGTAAAACCTTACAGAGGTCAAGTGGTTAAGCTTTGACCAAAAAAAACAAAAACGATGTTGATTGGTTTCTATGCAGAGCTGCACCAGATTTTGCACTCTCCAGTTTTAGTAAATCAACCCCTATAAGGTTTAAGGACCCAAGATAATTACAGACACCACTTATAGTGACACTTCATTCATGTCTCTGAACAGCAGCGCTGTGTGGTGACATGCGGTGCCATTCTGTGTGCTGAGGAAAATTTCAGAGATGCTGCATTTTTCTGCACTGCACCACACATAACACCAGCGATATGGTGTGAGTGGGGCACATAGAAACAAAAGTCACAGCACATAGTGTGATTGAGCCCTAAAGGTGTCAGATACATTATTTTGAATTTATTTATTAAAAAGTATTTAATAAAAGTATTATTTATTAGAAAAATATTAAACACACAATGAATTATCCAAGTAAGTATGTACAGCCCATAACACTACCTTTTATCTTTCACTGGTCGGCATGGTATTATATGTTTACATGGATATTGTGTTCTATCGAGTGAGTAATAGGTCAAAATTGAGATGGGATAGCATTCATTCATCACAATCATGCCATCCCCATTCCACTGGGAATTTTAGTCATATTTGTATGATCAACTGTCTATTACCATTGGTGGATGAGTTTACTCTGACATATTTTCTGTGTGTTTTTAATACTCTTATAATTAATAATATTTAAATGTTTTATACATAAATTGTAATTACTGTGCTGGAGACCTTTAAAGTCCCAGTTACTGGAAAATGTTTCTCTTTTTGCTTATAGCATATCTCAATAACCCATATATTGTATGTACTGCATACTCCAAAACAATTTTTCTATAATAAACATCCTTTTAATGTGAGCCAAAAACGACCTGTCTTTAATTATCATTCTGTAGACTAAATTGTCTAGATTTCAGTGACATAAATTAGTCAGTTTATCTCTGTTACTCATGGCTCTAATGTGAGGCCACAGTTTCCTCTGGAAATCAAAATATTCATTTGAAGGATATTAATCACCCCACAAGAACAATATATAGTAACACAATACTTTTTCCTAATACATGAAGCGCCTAGCCAGCAAGTAACTACAGAACTACATATGGTATAATTTGCCAACTTTATTTGCCAATCCCTCCAATTGCAGGGGAGAATAGCGATAAAACACATTGTGCGCGCCATATCAAAAGGTGGGTGTGGGCAAATTGCACTAACGTGGGGGGGGGGGGCACACGGCCTTAAAGGGGCATTGTTAAAAAAAAACAAGAATGTGTGTTACAGAGTGGCAGGATTTGGGAGTGCAGACTACAAAGTCCTAATTGCTGTATTACATACTCTGGGAATACTGAACTCTGTATGCTGTGCTGTCCCTCCCCATCAAGTAAAAATCTTCCCCAGTGAAAAAAAAAATCCTCCTAAAAAGTAAAAGCTCATCATCTATCATTCACCTCTGCACCTCCCATCCACAGCTCAGTTCTGCACCTTCCGTCTACAGCTTACCTCACCCTCATCCAAAGCTCACCTCCTCACCCCTGTCCAAAGCTCACCTCTGTACCTCCCATCCACACTTCACCTCTGTACTTCCCTGTGCAAAACTCACTTCTGCACCTCCCATCCACAGCTCAGTTCTGCACCTTCCGCCACTGCTTACATCACCCTCATCCAAAGCTCTCCTCCTCACCCCTGTACCACCCATCCACACTTCACTTCTGCACTTCACTATCCACAACTCACTTCTGAATCCCCATCCAAAGCTCACCTCTGCACCTCCCATCCACAGCTCAGTTCTGCACTCCCTGTCTACAGCTCACCTCATCCCAATCCAAAGCTCAGCTCTGCACCCTGGTCCAAAACTCATCTCCGCTCCTCCCATCCACAGCTCAGTTCTGCACTCCATGTCCACAGCTCACCTCTTTCCCATCCAAAGCTCAGCTCTGCACTCCTGTCCAAAACTCATCTCTGCTCCTCCCATCCACTGTTTCTGTGATCTGACCCCACTGTCTGCACTCCACTGTCCAAAACTCACCTCTGAACCCTCATCCAAAGCTCACCTCTGAACTCCTGTCTAAAGCTCACCTCTACACCTCCCATTCCCACGTCACCTCTATACCCCTGTCCACATCTCACCTCTGCAACTCCCTCCACAGCTCACTTCTGCACCACCGCATCTACAACTTACCTATGCATCCATAGTTTGTAAACCCACCTCTGCACATTCCACACAGTACACTAAGTACACATTCATTTGCGACTCCGCCCCCCTCACCCATTGGCCATTCAGGCTGAAGTAGAGCACAGCACTATGCCCTGCCCCCCCCTTTATAAACACACTGCTCCTGGGCAACTCTTCCTCTCTTACCCCCGCCCTGAGTGAAGGGTTCTGTGGAGGTACGCTTTCACTTGCAAACATTGAAGCTGGGCTCCTGTGTTCACAATGGACAGTAGATAGTAATGAGCTCAGGGCCAGTGCCGGAGGTGGCGAAACTCAGTTCCGCCACATTCCAGCACAAAAAAAGCCATGTACTATATACTATATTATTTTTATATATATATATATATATATATATATATATATATATATATATATATATATATGTATATATAATACAAAACTGAATTAACTGATGGTCTTGTTACATGCAAGATAACTTAAAAATAGAAAACAAAATAGAAAATATCCATTCTATGTCTCATGTTGGGTTAAACTACATTAGATTCAACTTCATTGCCTTCATGGTGAGCTAGACATCTCTGGGTCTAGTCAAATGAGCAAGCTATTATATGATCCAGACATTAGACAGAGAACATGCAGCTCGATTGAATGATTGTTACATTTTTGGTACAGTTGCTTTTAAGATGATTTTTTTTTTAATTGCTGATTGTTAATAAAGAAATACAGAAAATATATAATTACTGTTGAGGCTGTAGGAGCTTGCCCTCCAGTTGTCTGCTGAGTTGGAGGAAAGGGTCGAGCTCTCAAATGGCTCGGCTAAACACTCAGCATCAGAGAAGAACTGCATGACTGTCTTTAGCAAGTTTGGTCCTGAAACGGCACCAGAAAGCACCTGAAAAACACAATTATCCATATGAAAAAAATAATACAGGTTTTTTGAGCTTCTGCCAAAAATCATTTGCGGAAAATGACTCAATGGGGTTGATTTGCTAAAAGCAAATAGACTGTGCACTTTACAAGGTGCAGTTGCTCCAAAGCTTAGTAAATGAGGTAAAGCTTCACTAAAATAAAAAAACAGCATTTTTGCTTGAACATGATTGGATGATGGAAATCAACAGAGCCTCTGCTCATTTACTAAGCTCTGGAGCAACTGCATTTGCAGAGTGCAACAGCACTTTGTAAAGTGCACAGTCTTTTTGTGTTTAGTAAATCAAGCCCAATATTCCTAATTAGATTCATAAAATTTAGTTTTTTAATACATGCTACTATAACCTACTAAAGTATAACCTTTCTTTTGCCCCAACCTGATAAGTATGAGTACTGATGTGATGGCTATGTAATAAGTACACATGCACTCACTTAAGAAAGTGCAGGGAGGCTTAATAATCGGTATATTAATGTGTGTTGTTGCTGTGCATGCTTTCAGATTGTATGTTGCTTTGACATTTTGAAAGACTTCTTTTAAATTTATTTGAATGGTTAAACCCTTTTTCTAGCACACACTAAAGCCCAACATGCTGGTATTAGCAGACTTTATAGAAAGCAATGATTTCTTTCATGGTCATGCATCGGACTGGAGAATAAAGAAAAATGCATTACGTTTTATCTTGTGTGAACGAGACCTCCAGTTTTCCACTGCAGAGAAGCAGGGCTTCATTGCTAGATTCCCCTGGATATGGCTCCATTCTCCTAAGGCAGGCCACAGATATTAGGATTTTGCAGGAGACAAAAACACTAAAAGTCCATCAACACAGTCAATTTTGAAGGGGGAAGCCCTAACGCTGAGTTATTTTGTTTTCCTGGCGGGGGGGGGGGGGGGCACATGTAGCCATACTTGGAGAACACAGTGATAATTGATAGCGGCTATAGCCGCTGGCAATAATTCCATGTAAAAATTCAACATGCTGGTTGTACCCAAGTCGATTGATCAATCGATCGATCGAACGACTTGGGTACAATCAGCCTGGCCATAGATGGTTCGAATCTCTCCCGGTCCTTGCTGAACCGCCCGTGATTCAAACCATCTATGGTCAGCTTTTGGAGGAATCATAACATCTTTTGATCCTAACTGGATTTTAATCTAGGTGGCCTTTAAAAAGCACCCATATACAAATAATAACTACCGTATATACTCGAGCATAAGCCGAGTTTTTCAGCACATTTTTTTGTGCTGAAAAAGCCCCCCTTCGGCTTATACTCGAGTCCCGCTGCCTCACGGTGTCCATCTGCAGCCTTATGATCTCCGGCGCTGTGATATGCAGTCTAGTCGGCGGCAGTGCAGTGTAACAAAGCCCCGCCTTCTCCTCGTCCTCGTTTGTGATTGGCTGAACACTGACTCACTGCTGGGAAACTGAGTCAGTGTTCCATCACGGACGAGCATGAGGAGGAGGCGGGGCTTTGTTACACTACAGGGCCACCAAATTTCTGCATATCACAGCACCGGAGATCATAAGGCTGCAGATGGGCACAGCGCCGGTACATGAGGCACAAATCAGGTACATGAGGCAGGGAGATTGGCACACTGAGGCAAGAAATATGGGCACAGTGAGGCTGAGGAATGCAGATGGACACAGTGAGGCTACAAATGGGCACAGTGAGGCTGAGGCATGCAAATGGACACAGTGAAGCTGCAAATGGGCACAGTGAGGCTGCAAATGGGCACAGTGAGGCTGCAGATGGGCATTATTGACCCTCTTTTCCACTTACAGTAGCTGCTGCATTTCTCACCCTAGGCTTATACTCGAGTCAATAAGTTTTCCCATTTTTTTGGGGTAAAATTAGGTGCCTCGGCTTATATTCGGGTCGGCTTATACTCGAGTATATACGATAATAGCTTCTATTGCATGATAAAAATTGCCTTTTTTTTGTATTTTAATTTTTAATTCTTATCTATACCTTCTTTTTCTCCTTAGTTAACCACTCCACTACTCCTTTATGGTGACTTACCTTCTTTCCTAAAGGTATATTTATTAAGCAGTGAATATGATATTCACCAAACATTTACTGCATGTGAATCAAGCACTGTAATTTAAAGCACATGGAAGATACACCTATTTTGAATGTTTGCTGAAAATTACATTAACTGCTTTATAAAAATATATGAACCTGCTCCAGCTCCTGGGCTTTAGATCTTGCTACTAGGGGTGCAACGGATCAAAAAACTCACGGATCGGATCGATCCTCGGATCAGAGCCACGGATCGGATCATTTTCGGATCGACAAAAAAAAATAAAAAAAGGAAAAATAAATAAAAATAATGTTACACCCACCGGGTTTTTCGATTTCAGTTATTTTCAACACAAAACGGAGCTTATAAGCTTAAATACAGTATTTGTAAATCCAACGGACTCTTTACATGTTAAATTTTAAAAGCAGCAGCAAACCTGCTGACCTTACATGGTTGCTAATGTGACAGAACACCTCTGATTTTCACATTTAACTAAATGTTAAATGTGAAAATCAGAGGTGTTCCGTCACACTAGCAAGCATGTAGGTTTGCTGCTGCTTTTAAAATTTAAAATGTAAACAGTCCCTTGGATTTCCAAATAATGTATGTAGCTTATAAGCATATAAAATAACTGAAATCTAAAACTCTGGGTGTAACAAGATGTCCGCTTGGCCCCTTCACAGTAATGAGAGTGAGGAGTGTGGGGTGGAGCAAGATGGCGGCGGCAAAACGTCACTACAGCGGCCGCCGCCGTCAGGTGTACAAAGATGGCCGCCGCACCGGAGCTAGGCCGAAGCCGCGGCTTTTCCTATGGCCGAGGCTCCGGAGCGCTCCACGGATCGCGTGGTGATCCGACCCGAACAGGGTGACACAGCACAGCACTACCTGTACACACAATGCGTTCGCATTATGTTTACATTGGAAATTATATGACATCACAACCGATGTCAGGGTACTTCCTCTTAGTACAGAGGCCAGGACAGAGCTGTTGCAGCTTTGTTCTGCATCTCCCTTCAGCAACAATTATTGATATAGTACTGCTTTAGAAACTGTTTTCTGGCTGACAACCAGCAGTAGATCACTATTAGAGGAGATCTATTGCTGCACACCAAAAGGGGGGTGTTGAACAAGTCTCCTCTGACCAGATCCAGAACCCCCATTAAGAAATAAAGCGTAACAACGTGATGTTTTGCAATCTGGCCCCGCCAGCATTGAATGGCAAGCAATGCATGTGTTTACATTATGAGTGTTTTTTTTTAACTCAGGGTCATCTCGATACATTCACTGTTATATTATAACGCCACTTCCAAAATAGTTGGGATGCTGTGTAAAATCTACATAAAACAGAATGCAATGATTTGTAAATCTCATATTTTATTCACAATAGAAAATAGAAAACATAACAAATGTTTAAACTGAGAAAAAAATAAGGTCATTTTGAAATTTATGGCAGCAACACATCTCAAAAAGGTTAGGACAGGGCAACAAAAAGCTGGCAAAGTAAGTGGTACTAACAAGCAAGATGTGGAACATTTTGCCACTAATTAGGTAATTGGCACCATGCCAGTAACATGACTGGGTATAAAAAGGGAATCTTAGAGAGTCAGAGTGTCTCAGAAATAAAGATGGGCAGATGTTCACCAATCTGTGAAAAGCTGCGTCTAAAAATTACTAAACAATTTCAGAATAATGTTCAGCAATATAAAATTGCAAGGACTATAAATATATCATCATCTACAGTACACAAAATCATCAAAAGATTCAGAGAATCTGGAGATATCTCTGTGCTCAAGGGACAAGGCTGAAACGCAGTATTCGATGCCTGTGAGCTTGGGTCCTCAGACGGCACTGCATTAAAAACAGGCAAGATTCTGTGATGGACATCACTGCATGGGCTCAGAAATACTTCCAAAAATCACTGTCTATGAACACAGTTTTCTGTGCCATCCAAAAATTTAACTTAACCTCCCTGGCGGTATTCCCGAGTCTGGCTCGGGGTGAGTTTTTACTACCAAAAGTGGTAACCCCAAGCCAGACTCGGGATCGCATCACAGTATCCAGGGAAAGTTACTTACCTTGTCCCCTGGATCCTGCGATGTCTCCCCACTGTGTCTGTGTGTTGCATTTGAGATATATATATATATATATATATATATGTTAAATGAATTATTTTTCTCAATCAGTTTTTACAGAAACAGAAATCAGGTTTTCTGTTTGAGTTTGTTTGAGGCTGTTTCTCAAACTAATGATTGTTTTGGTAACGAATGCATAGGCTGTCCTAAACAATGGGAACTGTTGTCAGTTTCAACAGTCCATTGTCTCTATAGCTACAGTAAACAGGTAGAGAGGGTCTCTCAAACCGAAAAGAATGACTGTTAGTCGGTTGTTATGGAAACAAGTTGTCAACAAACTTGTACATAAAAGGATGAGTAAAGACTGAGGGAGAGGGGGCTAATTCAAGCTTTAAGATCGGAAGCCACTCATCATACAAGAAAGTGCCTGGTCTCCGGAAGAATCGTTGTCAATGGAGATCATGAACATACAGTAATCAAAGTTAAGTAACTTTTAAATGTATTTGTACTGTTATAGACCATAGGCTGTTCATTTGCTAGGCATTTTGCTTGTTTTAGATATCTGTCAGTCTTGTATTGTATTCCTAATATTGTAATAGTTTTGTATGTACAGCATCTTTGTATAGTAAAAGCACATCTCAACACTGCAGAAGTCTCAGCTTCCTTGCTTTTACCACAAAGTAACCTTTGCTAGATAGACTCAAGCAAAACAGTCCGCGAGCTGTCTCCTCCTCCGCTCGATTCACAATGCCCAAATGCCGAGCTCCGTTCCCTGCGAGCGTTGCGACGCACAGGGAACGAAGCTCGGCGCCAAATTCAAAAAATGTAAAACACACAATACATACAGTACACTGTAATTACAGATTACAGTACTGTATAAAATAATTACACATCCCCTTTGTCCCTAGTGGTTTGTCCAGTGCCCTGCATGCACTTTTATATTATAAATACTGTTTTTCCTGCCTGGAAACTTAAGAATGTCCATAGCAACCAAAAAGTGTCCCTTTACGTCAAAAGTGGTTTTAGACGGCTAGAAAACAGCGATAATAAATTAGAATCACTTGCAGAATTGAGCGATAGAGATTTGTGGGGAAATTCGTCATCAAACACTGAAAGTAATGACAGCGACAATTCTGCAACTGAGCAAATTTCTGTATTTTTTATTTGATTACATTATTGAATATTTTTTATTATTAGTACACAATTATTTGTTATAATTATTTATAGTTATTTATTATATTATAATGTATGATTTTGTGTTTCAAACTTTATCATACCCAGGATGTCTACTAGACTCTGGTTTGGACAGATTTAAGTGAGTTATTCCTAAGAATTACAGGCCTACAATATAAAACGCCAAATAATCATACCGCCTGGGAGGTTAAAGCTCTATCATGCAAAGAAGAAGCCAGATCTGAACATGATCCAAAAATGCCACCGTCTTCTCTGGGCCAAAGATCATTTAAAATGGTCTGCTGTAAAGACAAAAACTGTTCTGTGGTAAGACGAATTTTGGACTAAAGAGGAGAAGGACCTTCAGGCTTGTTTTAGCGCTCAGTTCAAAAGCCTGCATCTCTGTTGGTATGGGGGTGCATTAGTGCGTATGGAATGGCCAGCTTGCACATCTAAAAGGCACCATTAATGCTGAGCAGCATATACTCCAAACCAAACAATGTCTTTTTCAGGGAAGGACTTGCATATTTCACAGGACAATGCTAAACCACATTCTGCATCTATGACAACAGCATGGCTTTGTAGTAGAAGAATCTGGGTGCTTAACTGGCCTGCTTGCAGTCGAGACCTTTCACCAACAGAAAATATTTGACGCATCTTGAAATGAAAAATATGATAAAGAAGACCCAGGACTTTTGAGCAGTAAGAATCCTATATTAGGCAAGGATGGCAACTGGTATCCTCAGTTGTGAATACAATTTGGGTTTATGAGATTTGCAAGTCATTGCGTTCTGTTTCATGTAGATTTTACACAGTGCCCCAACATTTTTGGAGTTGGACTAGGATTTTGTCTCCTATACAACGTACATTTACACAGTAAGTGAATGATTGTCAAACTTTGTTACCTTTGTTCACCTTCAATGTATCATAATCAAAGAATTAAAAAATTGCATTTTCTAAATGCTTTTCATACATACTAATAAAAATTGCACAGAAATGATTAGTCTTTCCAACATTCACTCTTGAAATTTACGGTGTATCTTACCTTGAGGATTTCCTCTTGTGTGCTGTAGTTGGGGTGTGGACCTCTATATTTCCCATCTCTGTACTTGTGTGCTATAAAGTCTCGTCTTTGTTCAATACTGTCTTCTGGATGGAGAATCTCCGATGATGGCAGCCGTGCAGCCCAGAACCGGTTTGTTCGATCATTACCCAGGATAATAAATAACTGCAAGTGTTAATATAATTTTAGTTACAATTATTTCCTGTTCACTATTGCTTCCCCTGTGATGAACAGGACCAACAGGACTGTCAGGAGCATATTAGCAGTGTTTCCCTGCTGCAAAGCCTAAACAGGAGCAATTATATGGCCCATATGTCCTAAGTATGACTGAAAGTGGACTGTAATACATTAGGACATAGCCAGAACACTAATGTCAGGCCATGTTTTGATGTCCAGCTTTTGTCTGAAGCTGTCCTTAGACATAATAAAACAAACATTCATGCTTACACAGTGGATTTGTGGCAAGCTCATGTAAAGCGCTGCGTAAATTGTTGGTGCTATATAAGTACCTGATATAAATAAATAGTAACATAAGTTCTTCCCCACAAACACTTATTTAAGACTGTTGTGCACTGTCACATAGACACTGGATTGTTACTGAGAACCAAGACTACCTGTATCTCAAGACTAAAAGCTAATGTGTATAGGCACCTTTATAAAAACCTCCATTCATTTTTTATTGCTGATGATGTAATGTTTCTTCTTTCCACTGCACCCAAGGACACAGGTACAAGCACTTTAAGTTTGAATATATTGCAGTCACTTCCAAAGAAAATACATTCCTCTTTATCATGTGCTAGTGGTTTTAACAGCCTGTCAGTAACGTAACAGACAATGGTTTATCTTGGTGGTGCCTGCAGATGGAGCCGTGGCTGCTTTCATCTGGCAATAGCACTTGGTTAGGACCCAAAATCAGTTCTGATGTTTATATGTTGATATGTTGATATGCTGGTGCTAGCCACTCTCCTCCCATCTATGTTCCTCCTATTTTTAAATACATTTGTAAAATCAGTTATATGCAGACATCTGAGTGATCTTGCTTGCATGAATGACAACCTCCTCGTTTTTTTGGGCAAGGTAAAATTGGTACAGACAGACAATGTAGGAATATTAGAGAAGATCCATAATGCATCACTATTTAACAATAGTAAATATGATTGTATCTGCAGACTGAGTTGAGTCATACCTGTACAATTTCATTGCTCCAGATGCTTGTGTCTAGTTTCAGACTCTGCACTTTAGAGACGTTGGTTCCCAGGCTTCTGTGTTGACCTGTACAATAAAGACAAGTATGCTAGTAAAATTGTTCAGCTTTCCAAATAAAATAAACTTCAACTATCTTTTTCCTAGACTCCTAATAACCTCAACTGGCAACTGGTTCACTTCCTCTCTCAGAAATCTGAATGAAACTTGAATCAAACTACAGACAGCTTGTAGCATGAAATATACATTTGATGGACAAATTATTAAGGACACTATATTAACTATATTATATTAATGAGTAGGGTCTCTATTTGCTCTAAAAGCAGCCTTAAAGTGTTACTTAGCCCAGGACCCGGCACACACTATAGATGGTCTCCCACAGTACACAGAACACAGAAATGTCTGTGCTTCTAATACAACCAGAGCTGTCAGTCACATCACAAGCGGCCGTACATAGGAAGGGCATCTGTTATAGTGTTGACAGAACCTCGGCACATGATTATTTGAAGTACAGAGGTGGGGTCCTTCAATTTCGGGATGTCTTTGTGTGCAGGCACAGGCATCTTTAGGACGCTAGAATGTAGACCTATGTCTGTGAGCGAGCACGCACAGAGGCCCCCCCCCCCCCGGGATGACACAGGACAGGGGGCACCTAGTAACGGAGACGGCAGGAAGTTGATGATAAGAAGCAACCAAAAAATACTGTGTAGCGGGTGTTTGAATTTATGTGAGGACTCTGGTGGTGTGGGGTTCCTTGGGGCCTGCAGGTGGCATTGTTGCCTTGGGCCGGAGTTGAACTCACTTCGCAAACTGTGCCTTTTTGTCCTCCCCTGGAGCTGGAACAGCGGGGCGGGGAACCTGCTGTGACGCAAAGGGAGAGGTCATAAAAGGGGCGGACGCCCTGATTGGGAGGAGAGTCGGAGGACGCGGCCGCACCCAGGCACCTTCAGCTTGGGTGCTGGCGTTCCGGTGTTTCAGGCCTAGGCGTCCTTGGCCTAGCTGGAGCAGGGATGGAGTCCATCTCAGGCACCTTTAGCCTGGGTTGAGGTACTATGGCGGATGCCTGGGGCTCAGTACCTTCGACTGAGTTCCGCGAGGGTGGAGGAATCCGAGGGGGCCCTAACTCCTTTGGTGCCCGTGTCTGAGTTCGTGAGGACTGGTGCGCAGTAACTTCTCTGAAGAGCCCGGCGCAGCATCGCTGGTGACGGAGAGGCCTCCACTTCTCCCTTGGACGGATTTCTTCCTCTGACAGGGGCAAAGTGAGCGAAGGTAATTCACGTTCTATATTACCTAGTCAGTGGCAGTGACTATTCACCACTGGTGACAGTACAGTGGGCAGCAGCAAGAAGGGAAAGGATTGTGCCTCGATCTCTCCCCCATTTTCCAAAGGAGAAAGATTGTTTTATTGCTTGGCAAGAAGAATAAAACTGAGTTGTACCTATTCACTGTGTGGAACTTGGGTTACTAAAGCAAAGGAGTCAGGGACGAAG
The DNA here is from genome assembly GCA_029206835.1 of Rana muscosa. Lineage (NCBI taxonomy): Eukaryota > Metazoa > Chordata > Amphibia > Anura > Ranidae > Rana > Rana muscosa. Next base: position 60,323,236 of record CM055118.1, read on the forward strand.
GACTGGACTTGACTCTAGGGCACCTACACAAAAGCCCAATCTCTGGCCTTAACCTTCCAGTCACGGAGGACATGGGCCGTGGTGTGTTTTATCTCTCTCTCCTAGGTACCCCTAGACATACAACTGATAAAGAAAGGGAGAGAGGTGAGGCCGCTACACGTGGGGGCATCGTATCCGGGATATGTGTATGGTGTCTGAAATTGAACTTTGCTGCCCGGGGGAGTTCCAAATAGGTCGGCCATATTGGCCAACGCGCCACGAGGCAACCCATAACTGTGTAGTTTGTGGGCGGGGCAAGGGAAAAGCCAGCGAACAAGGGAAAAGCCCGCAAACAAGTGCAGAAGGTGGGAGGAGTCTGGCCACGTGGAGGTACGCATGTGGAGATTCCGGCGCAGGTGGGTCAGTGCGCAGTGGAGCAGCAAAGAGAGAGGATGGCTTCAAGTGCTCCATGGATTTCTGTTCCTTCCTTCGCGGATATGTCTTCTCTGGCTGCTCCAATTATGGATACGGGGATAAGACTAAGGCCCCAGGGGCGATTGGCTCTCTTTACCTGTAGAGACATGGAAGCCCTCGGTGTGATCTGTCCCGGCTGTTTTGGACTGGTGGTCCAGCTGAAGCCGTTTGGGCGCTGTGAGGTCTGCAAAGAATTCCTCTTCGAGGTGGAATCATCCACAGAAAAGCCTCAGGCTTTCCACCTCAACCACCTCACAGGGACTGCCACTCAGGAGGGAGAGATCGATGCTGGTGCGTTCCCCGTGCGCACTGATCCGGGCGAAGGGACTGCCCAAGCGGAAGTGAAAAGAGAGAAATCCGAGGATGCTGCCTCGGTCACCAGCAGCTCCCTGCCACCGAAGAGAAAAGTCGGCCTGGTGATGGCCTTGTGTGGTCGTGGAAGAGCTTCGCCCCACTGCTTGCCTGACCTGGATGGATTCGGTAGACAATGTCCTGGACATCCCTGCTCGTTTAAAGGTCCAGGTGAGCCAGGGGTTGGGACTGTCTGTGTGGTAAAAAGTGGCGGTAGTCCACAGTCGGTAGAGGCCGTCAAGGGGGATAGTTCCGTGACTGGGAATTATCTGCCCGCTGAGTGCTTCGACACCTCTGACCTGGATTCATTGTCTGACAATGGCGATGATGGGGAGATAGACAAAATATTCCAACAGAAGGGATGGGACAAGATGAAGCTACCCTTGGCCCGTGTCACGAGGGACCTGCCCATGTCTACTGGAGAAAGTACACCCTGGGTAGAGGCCCCGGCGCCAGGGGATGAAGCTGGTCCTTTGTCCGAAGTTCCCCTTCTGGATTCAACATCCATTTCACCTGCTCCTGTTGCGGGAGTGCAACGTCAGTCACTGCGGGCTCCTAGGCCCAGGTCCACCGAGGTGGTGAATGCACCTCGCCACCCAGAAGCGATTGTTCCACCTGGAGAGGGAGACCGAGCTACTATGCCACCTTTGTCAAGGCTGCAGCGTCTCTTTGGCCAGAAGGTTGCTCAAGAATGTGGGTGGGAATACCCGTATCTGCCTCGGGAACTGCTCTATGAGGTGGAGGTCTTTCGGCAAAGATGGTATGATACCTTTGTATGGGACAAACTGAAAGTACAGCAAGAACGGCGGTACCTTTCTTGTTCACCAACGGTCACCAAGAAGTTTCAGGACTGTAAAGCTAAATGGATGCTGGGAAGACACATTCATGCGGACAAAGTGGTGATCTGCCGCAAAGAAGGAAAAAGTATTGAGTACCATGTGGAGGCTTTTGATGATCGTTTGAAGCCTATATCACTGCCTCATCCAAGGTTTTACCTGTAAGGGAAAAAGAGACTCCCGTGTGCTTTTCTTTTCTATTCCTGGCTGAACTTTCCGGAGTGCCTTCTCTTGAACACAGGGACTGTGCCCTAGTTTTTTTTTGTGTTTGGGCAGTTCTACTCGTTGGAGATATGGGAGCTGTTTTTGTTTGTTCTCCCTCCTTCTCCTGGAATTTAAAAAAAGAAATCAGTGACTTTGGGTTTTAGATAGTGTAGGGTCACAGAGAAAATGTTCAAGAGGAAAGTTCATCTGGAAGTGATGAGTGTCTTGACAGCGGCACTGTCACCAGGTGGCAGTGTTGCGCAATGATTGTTTGTTTTTTTTACATTATGCAGCACTTATTGGAGTGAATGGGTTTCTTCTAGGATAGACCCATTCATCCCAAGCAAACACACATGTTGGTAGGATGTATGTTTCTTTTCTTTCCCTCTGCAGGAGACTCGTCTGTTAAGACTACTGAGAGTGGGTGGTTCTTAGATAGCCAGAGGGAGGAATGTAAATGTGTGAGATATTTAAAGTGTTTTATTGGAAAAGTTTTATAGCTATATTGTTTTAAGTTTTCCCTTCCCCATACAGGTTTTGGCACAATTTAGGGCTAAATTGTGTAGTTGGTTTCTGGGCTGAACTTATGTCATCACCCTTGTGGGATGTGAGTTTGTACCAGACACTGGGGACCAGTGTCAAATCACCAGGGGGAGAGTGTAGCGGGTGTTTGAATTTATGTGAGGACTCTGGTGGTGTGGGGTTCCTTGGGGCCTGCAGGTGGCGTTGTTGCCTTGGGCCGGAGTTGAACTCACATCGCAAACTGTGCCTTTTTGTCCTCCCCTGGAGCTGGTACAGCGGGGCGGGGAACCCGCTGTGACGCAAAGGGAGAGGTCATAAAAGGGGCGGACGCCCTGATTGGGAGGAGAGTCGGAGGACGCGGCCGCACCCAGGCACCTTCAGCTTGGGTGCTGGCGTTCCGGTGTTTCAGGCCTAGGCGCCCTTGGCCTAGCTGGAGCAGGGATGGAGTCCATCTCAGGCACCTTTAGCCTGGGGTGAGGTACTATGGCGGATGCCTGGGGCTCAGTACCTTCGACTGAGTTCTGCGAGGGTGGAGGAATCCGAGGGGGCCCTAACTCCTTGGGTGCCCGTGTCTGAGTTCGTGAGGACTGGTGCGCAGTAACTTCTCTGAAGAGCCCAGCGCAGCATCGCTGGTAACGGAGAGGCCTCCACTTCTCCCTTGGACGGATTTCTTCCTCTGACAGGGGCAAAGTGAGCAAAGGTAATTCACGTTCTATATTACCTAGTCAGTGGCAGTAACTATTCACCACTGGTGACAGTACAGTGGGCAGCAGCAAGAAGGGAAAGGATTGTGCCTCGATCTGTCCCCCATTTTCCAAAGGAGAAAGATTGTTTTATTGCTTGGCAAGAAGAATAAAACTGAGTTGTACCTATTCACGGTGTGGAACTTGGGTTACTAAAGCAAAGGAGTCAGGGATAGGGATGAGCTCATCGTGTGTTCGATCGTTCGACGAAGATCGAACGTTTTGGGTCGTTCGCGCCAAATTCGAGTGACGCGAACGGCCCAAAATCCCAGTGCTGTGATTGGCCAAGCATGCACTCAGACCCTGCATGCTTGGCCAATCACAGCGCTGGCAGTGAGGAGAGCCATAATTGGCCACAGGCAGGATGCCTGTGGCCAATTATAGCTCAGGGGGGTTTAGTACACGCCCCACACTATAAAAGGCCGCCAGCGCGGCGGCCTTGTGTAGTGTGTTGGCATGCAGGGAAAGACGTACATAGGCAGGGACAGTGTTAGAGAAATTGTGTGTAGGGAGAGAGAAGGATAGGTAGGGACAGTGTCAGTGATATTGTGTGTAGGGAGAGAGAAGGATAGGTAGGGACAGTGTCAGTGATATTGTGTGTAGGGAGAGGGAAGGATATGTAGGGACAGTGTCAGTGATATTGTGTGTAGGGAGAGAGAAGGATAGGTAGGGACAGTGTCAGTGATATTCTGCTAAACCTTGTGTGCAGGGAGAGAGAAGGATAGGTAGGGACAGTGTCGGTGATATTTTTGCTAAGCCTCCTGCACAGTATACAACCAAATCTAGCCCTTATTGCTGTGATTTCCTGTTGTGTAACACAGGCAGGCATCTGCAGCACTTAAAGCAGGCGTAGTGTGATTCCTGCAAAATATACACCTGAAGCTAGCCCTTATTGCTCGTAGTTTTTTTTCTTTTGTGTTACACTAAGGGCTCTTTCACACAGGACGGATCAGTAATGATCCGCCCCATGAAGCTCCGCTTGCTCAGCGGGGATCGCTCCGTTGATCCCTGCTGAGCCGGCGGATGACTGGGCAGTTCCCGCACACTGTGCAGGGACCGCCCTGTCAGAGCGCCGCTCTCCCCTATGGGGGGATCGGATGATGACGGACCGTAGAGTACGTTGTCATCCGATCCGATCCGCAGACGGAAGGAAAAATAGGGTTTTCCTCCGTCACACTTTTGCAGATCGGAGCGGGTCAAATGTCAGCGGACATGTCACCGCTGACATCCGTGGCTCCATAGGAGGACATGTAGCATCCGTTCAGGTCCGCCTAAAAAACTGACAGGCGGACCTGAACGGACCCTCCGTGTGAAAGAGCCCTAACAGGCATCTGCAGCACTTAAAGCAGGTGTAGTGTGATTCCTGAAAAATATACACCTGAAGCTAGCCCTTATTGCTGTGTTTTCCTGTTGTGTAACACAGGCAGGCATCTGCAGCACTTAAAGCAGGCGTAGTGTGATTCCTGCACATTATACACCTGAAGCTAGCCCTTATTGCTCGTAGTTTTTTTTCTTTTGTGTTACACTAACAGGCATCTGCAGCACTTAAAGCAGGCGTAGTGTGATTCCTGAAAAATATACACCTGAAGCTAGCCCTTATTGCTCGTAGTTTTTTTTCTTTTGTGTTACACTTACAGGCATCTGCAGGGGCATATAAAAAATATATAATGTGGCGCTGTGAGAGAAGTAGTAAAAAACCCTACTTTATGTATAGCACAATGGTGCACATAAAAATATGGTGTCAAACAAAACGTTTGTACACAATAGGTGTACACAAATGAATGTGATAAAAATGTAAGTGAATACTAACAGTGAAATAATTGGTATGGGGTATAGGTGCACAACAAAAACCAGCAATTAAACTGGAATATTGATCATACCCATAATAAACAAAAATAAAAATGAAAATATAATGTAGGTGGAGACAAACTCATATAAGGCGTCACAGATGAGTATGTAGAATAATGTCCAATCTTATCACATATGAAAAGAAGTTCATAGGTCAAAATCCAACAAGGAGCTGCATCGTTTGAAAATAGGTTTGAAGGGTGCATCTATCACATTTTCCCCTTTTTACATGGCTTGTTGTCGCCATATTGGTTTGGATTTCTTCCTTTTTGGGTTGGAAATACGGACCAGTGGTGCTGTCGGTGTAAGGAAGGAGGTGTCTTGCAGATCCTGACTGTTCCTTGGGTCCATAGAGTGGACAAAGCTTTGTTGATCCACCACCGTACGGTGAGCTGGGTCCACTCTGTCTGGTAAGAGCATTTACTTCTCCCCCATTGGCCCAAGGTGAAGGCACTCCTGGGTGATGTCATATATCCTATATGCCTATAAAGAAAATGTGATAGATGCACCCTTCAAACCTATTTTCAAACGATGCAGCTCCTTGTTGGATTTTGACCTATGAACTTCTTTTCATATGTGATAAGATTGGACATTATTCTACATACTCATCTGTGACACCTTATATGAGTTTGTCTCCACCTACATTATATTTTCATTTTTATTTTTGTTTATTATGGGTATGATCAATATTCCAGTTTAATTGCTGGTTTTTGTTGTGCACCTATACCCCATACCAATTATTTCACTGTTAGTATTCACTTACATTTTTATCACATTCATTTGTGTACACCTATTGTGTACAAACGTTTGGTTTGACACCATATTTTTATGTGCACAATTGTGCTATACATGAAGTAGGGTTTTTTACTACTTCTCTCACAGCGCCACATTATATATTTTTTATACGTTCTATATATCCTGTCTGATTTTATGTTTGGCTGCTTCATTTAGTATTTAGAGTTGGCGCAGTATTATTATTATTTAATCTGCAGGGGCATGTAATTACAATTATTGATCTAATAATTCACAGCAGGGCCCATTCTTGCGCTCACCAAGAGTAACTGTGAGGGCTTAAAGTGTTGTGGCAACACCACCACCAAAGGCCCAATTTTTCAGCCCCTGTTCAACAGGGGCATGCAATTACAATTCTTGATCTAATAATTCACAGCAGGGCCCATTCATGCGCCCACCAAGAGTAACTGTGAGGGCTTACCGTGTTGTGGCACCAGCACCACCACCAAAGGCCCAATTTTTCCTACCACTGTTCAACAGGGGCATGTAAATATAATTCCCGATATAATAGTTCACAGCAGGGCGTTTCAGCCCCCACCAAGAGTAACTGTGAGGGCTTACAGTGTTGTGGCAACACCAACACCTAAGGGGCCAATTTCTGCAGAGTATATACGGCAGGCCCCTACTTTCAAACATCCAACTTACAAACGACTCCTACTTGCAAACGGAAGGAGACAACAGGAAGTGAGAGGAAATCTACCCCTAGGAAGGGAAATTCTCTCCTGTAAGAGTTAATATTGGAAAAAGGTGTCTCCTCTCTACTGATGCTTTATCACCAATCCTTGTTTCAATTAAAAAAAACACTTTTCAAAAAGAGTTGTCATTGGGACGGAAAGTGAGGTGAAATGTTTTGAACAGGGGCACAGACAGCAAAACAAATGTTACAGGGGTGATAACTAGACTTGTGCACAACGGAAAAATTTGTTAAGTTTTGGTTCGATTCTTGTGCACAACGGAAAAATTCGTTTAGTTTCGGTTTGTTTCTTTTCGGTCCTGTTGATTCGTAATCATTCGTAATTTTGCTAGACGGGATTTTTCGTGTTCGGACTAATTCGTATTTTCGCGAGCGTAATTTTTCGTTGAATTTTTTGTTGATTTATAATTCGTACTTTTGGTAGGGTACATTGTTTTTCGTTGATTCTGGACACAACTCCTACTTTCGTAACTTTTTTTGGGTTCGTTGATTCGTAATTTTCCGTGTCTCTCTCACAACGACGCTGCCTATTATGCCTAATGTGCTTCGAATGGATTTGTACTTTTCTAAATACATAGCGGTTATTTGTAACGATTTCGAAATCTCGTATTTTACTTTAGTTTTTTACATGCGGCTATAGCCTCTGCCCCTGTACACCATTTTGAGAGGATTCAGCACGGTGAGGGAGAAGAAAAGAGCAGAGTGTTATTGTGCTTCGAATGGATTAGAAATCTCGTATTTTACTTTAGTTTTTTACATGCGGCTATAGCCTCCGCCCCTGTACACCATTTTGAGAGGGAGTTCAGCACGGTGAGGGAGAAGCAGAGAGCAAAGCAGAGTGAGTGTTATTGTGCTTCGTATGGATTCGTACATTCGTAACTTTTTTCATAACGAATTATGCCGAAGACATTCGGGCATTCGCTATTTTGCGGTATAATTTATTTCGAATTCGGTTTTATTCGTAATTGCTTTGTTCGGAAATTCAAATGCTTCCGAATGTCCGAAAGTTGCTAAATTCGGACGAATTTCGAATCGTTACGAAACAAATTGCACAAACCTAGTGATAACCCTTCCCTATGTTTTCCAAAAAGCTTAAAAATAGATTTTTTGGCTGGAGCTACACTTAGAATCTGTTTTTTTAATTTTGAACAGGTACATTGTTTACTTAAGAACAAACCTACAGTCCCTGTCTTGTTTGCACCGCCTGTATACTGCTGTTCAGAGTATATAGGGCCTTTTTTATTTTGTGTGCCTGGTTCCCCTTAATATCCATACAAGACCCAAAGGGGCTGGTAATGGGCTGGGGTAGAGGGGGGGGGGGGGGTGATGGGGTAGCTATGCAATTTTTCTCAAAGATTTTCATCCATATTACCGGGACCAGACATTACATTAAAGCCGCAAGCAGTTTTAAATGGCTTTTTTTCCTTTAGAAATGTCATTTTGTGCAGGGACAGTTCTAAACACGGGAAACACGTGACACTTCACAGGCATACTTTAGACACCCCCCAGGTACGATATTTAAAGGAATATTTGACTTTTTTTTTTTCACTTTATGCATCATTAACCACTTAAGCCCCGGACCATTTCGGGCCATTAGGACCAAGCCTGTTTTTGGGATTCGGCACTGCGCTGCTTTAACTGTAAATTGTGCGGACATGCAATGTTGTACCCAAATGAAATTTGCGTCCTTTTCTTCACACAAATAGAGCTTTCTTTTAATGGTATTTGATTGCCTCTGCGATTTTTATTTTTTGCGATATAAACAGAAAAAGACCGAAAATTTTGAAAAAAAATGATATTTTCTACTTTTTGTTATAAGAAAAATCGAATAAACTCAATTTTAGTCATACATTTAGGCCAAAATGTATTCAGCCACATGTCTTTAGTAAAAAAAATGTCAATAAGCGTATATTTATTGGTTTGCGCAAAAGTTATAGCGTTTACAAACTAGGGTACATTTTCTGAAATTTACACAGCTTTAAATTTATGACTGCCTATCTCATTTCTTGAGGTGCTAAAATGGCAGGGCAGTACAAAACCCCCCCAAATGACCCCATTTTGGAAAGTAGACACCCCAAGGAAATTGCTGAGAGGCATGTTGAGCCCATTGAATATTTTTTTTTTTCGTCCCAAGTGATTGAATAATGACAAAAAAAAAAAAATTACAAAAAGTTGTCACTAAATGATATATTGCTCACACATGCCATGGTTATATGTGGAATTGCACCCCAAAATACATTCTGCTGCTTCTCCTGAGTACGGGGATACCACATGTGTGGGACTTTTTAGGAGCCTAGCCACGTACGGGACCCCGGAAACCAAGCACCGCCTTCAGGATTTCTAAGGGCGCAAATTTTTGATTTCACTCCTCACTACCTATCACAGTTTCGAAGGCCATAAAATGCCAAAATAGCACAAACCCCCCCCCAAATGACCCCATTTTGGAAAGTAGACACCCCAAGCTATTTACTGAGAGGCATGTTCAGTCCATGGAATATTTTATATTTTGCCACAAGTTGCGGGAATATGACAAACTTTTTTTTTTTTTCACAAAGTTGTCACTAAATGATATATTGCTCACACATGCCATGGGCATATGTGAAATTACACCCCAAAATACATTCTGCTGCTTCTCCTGAGTACGGGGATACCACATGTGTGGGACTTTTTGGGAGCCTAGCCGCGTACGGGACCCCAAAAACCAAGCACCGCCTTCAAGGTTTCTAAGGGCATACATTTTTGATTTCACTCCTCACTACCTATCACAGTTTTGAAGGCCATAAAATGCCAAGATGGCACAAAACCCCCCCAAATGACCCCATTTTGGAAAGTAGACACCCCAAGCTATTTGCTGAGAGGCATGTTGACCCCATTGAATATTTTTTTTTTTGTCCCAAATGATTGAATAATGACAAAAAGAAAAAAAAAAAAAATGTACAAAAAGTTGTCACTAAATGATATATTGCTCACACATGCCATGGTTATATGTGGAATTGCACCCCAAAATACATTCTGCTGCTTTTCCTGAGTACGGGGATACCACATGTGTGGGACTTTTTGGGAGCCTAGCCGCGTACAGGGCCCCAAAAACCAAGCACCGCCTTCAGGATTTCTAAGGGCGTAAATTTTTGATTTCACTCCTCACTACCTATCACAGTTTTGAAGGCCATAAAATGCCAAAATAGCACAAAACCCCCCCAAATTACCCCATTTTGGAAAGTAGACACCCCAAGCTATTTGCTGAGAGGCATGTTGAGTCCATGGAATATTTTATATTTTGCCACAGGTTGCGGGAATATGACAAACTGTTTTTTTTTTGCACAAAGTTGTCACTAAATGATATATTGCTCACACATGCCATGGGCATATGTGAAATTACACCCCAAAATACATTCTGCTGCTTCTCCTGAGTACGGGGATACCACATGTGTGGGACTTTTTGGGAGCCTAGCCGCGTACGGGACCCCAAAAACCAAGCACCGCCTTCAAGGTTTCTAAGGGCATAAATTTTTGATTTCGCTCCTCACTACCTATCACAGTTTTGAAGGCCATAAAATGCCAAGATGGCACAAAACCCCCCCAAATGACCCCATTTTGGAAAGTAGACACCCCAAGCTATTTGCTGAGAGGCATGTTGAGCCCATTGAATATTTTTTTTTTTGTCCCAAATGATTGAATAATGACAAAAAGAAAAAAAAAAAAATGTACAAAAAGTTGTCACTAAATGATATATTGCTCACACATGCCATGGTTATATGTGAAATTACACCCCAAAATACATTCTGCTGCTTCTCCTGAGTACGGGGATACCACATGTGTGGGACTTTTTGGGAGCCTAGCCGCGTACGGGACCCCAAAACCAAGCACCGCCTTCAAGGTTTCTAAGGGCATAAATTTTTGATTTCACTCCTCACTACCTATCACAGTTTTGAAGGCCATAAAATGTCAAAATAGCCCAAAACCCCCACAAATGACCCCATTTTGGAAAGTAGACACCCCAAGCTATTTGCTGAGAGGCATGGTGAGTATTTTACAGCTCTCATTTGTTTTTGAAAATTAAGAAAGACATTTTTTTTTCTTTTTTTTTTTCTTTTTTTACATTTTCAAAACTTTGTGACAAAAAGCGAGATCTGCAAAATACTCAACATACCTCTCAGCAAATAGCTTGGGGTGTCTACTTTCCAAAATGGGGTCATTTGGGGGGGTTTTGTGCCATCTGGGCATTCCATGGCCTCCGAAACTGTGATAGGCAGTGAGGAGTGAAATCAAAAATTTACACCCATAGAAATCCTGAAGGCGGTGCTTGGTTTTTGGGGTCCCGTACGCGACTAGGCTCCCAAAAAGTCCCACACATGTGGTATCCCCGTACTCAGGAGAAGCAACAGAATGTATTTTGGGGTGTAATTCCACATATGCCCATGGCATGTTTGAGCAATATATAATTTAGTGACAACTTTTTGTACATTTTTTTTTTTTTGGTCATTATTCAATCACTTGGGACAAAAAAAAAAAATATTCAATGGGCTCAACATGCCTCTCAGCAAATAGCTTGAGGTGTCTACTTTACAAAATGGGGTCATTTGGGGGGGTTTTGAACTGTCCTGGCATTTTATGCACAACATTAGGAAGCTTATGTCACACATCATCCACTCTTCTAACCACTTGAAGACAAAGCCCTTTCTGACACTGTTTGTTTACATGAAAGAAAATTTTTTTTTGCAAGAAAATTATGTTGAACCCCCAAACATTATATATTTTTTTAAAGCAAAGGCCCTACAGATTAAAATAGTGGGTGTTGCATTTTTTTTTTCCACACAGTATTTGCGCAGCGATTTTTCAAACGCATTTTTTGGGGGAAAAACACACTTTTTTTATTTTTAATGCACTAAAAAACACTATATTGCCCAAATGTTTGATGAAATAAAAAAGATGATCATAGGCCGAGTACATGGATACCAAACACGACATGCTTTAAAATTGCGCACAAACGCGCAGCGGCGACAAAACTACATTCATTTTTAAAAGCATTTAAAAGCCTTTACAGGTTACCACGTTAGATTTACAGAGGAGGTCTACTTCTAAAATGACTGCCCTCGATCTGACCTTCGCGGTGATACCTCACATGCATGATGCAATTGCTGTTTACATATGACGCTAGACCGACGCGTGCGTTCGCCTTTGCGCAATAGCAGGGGGGGACAGCGGTGCTTTTTTTTTTTTTTTTTATTATTTATTTGGCTTTTTTATTTTATTTTTAAACTGTGCCTTCCATATTTTATTTTTTTACCATTTTTATCGTTATCTCAGGGAATGTAAATATCCCCTATGATAGCAATAGGTAGTGACAGGTACTCTTTTTTTGAAAAAAATTGGGGGGTTAGACCCTAGATCTTTCCTCTGCCCTCAAAGCATCTGACCACACCAAGATCGGTGTGATAAAATGCTTTCCCAATTTCCCAATGGCGCTTTTTATATCCGGGGGGGGGACATTCCCTCCCACTGCTTGTAAAAGCAGTCTAGAGGCTAATTATCTGCTAGAATTGCTTTTACATGAAAGCCGGCTGCTGGCTGAAAAGAATGATACCAAGATGATACCTAAACCTGCAGGCATCATTCTGGTATAAACATTCAAAGTCCAGCAACATACCAGTACGTTGCTGGTCCTTGTTGGACATGTATTGTAATCTTTTTTTTCATACAGCCTATTGGCTGAACGAAAAAAAGAGATTGATTGGTGGGTATGCCCACCATTAGAATACCTCCCTTCATCCACCCACTTCTAATGATGGGCATATATGCCGAAGCATGGGGGCATCCTCCCGCAAAAAAGTTATGCCGCGTACACACGGTCAAGCCTTCGTCGGAATTTCGACCGTATGTACGCGGCATAAAAGGTTATGCCGCGTACACACGGTCGGACTTTTCCACGGATAAGCCTCCGTTGGAATTTCGACCGTATATACGCGGCATTAGGAGCAAAATCGCTCCTCCGCCCCTGCTGCCCCCATGCTTCGGCATATATGCTCTTTTTTTTAACTGTGGTGGTGAAATCACCTCCTACAGCGTTGGAGTCACGGCTTTATGTATCGTGGGAGCAAACGCTGTTGCTGTCAAGATAAATAGATCCGCGCTGCAACTGAATGGCGTACCTGCTAAGCAAATGGTGGTTAACATTAAAACAAAGTAACATTACAGTACAACAGTAAGACCTTACCATGCCATACCTGCAAAGCAAATACCAAAACAAAACCTAGTAAAAAATAAAAAAATGTTTTAACGCAACCTGTGCCTAAAATATATATATGCCGAAGCATGGGGGCATCCTCCCGCAAAAAAGTTATGCCGCGTACACACGGTCGGAATTTCGACCGTATGTACGCGGCATTAGGAGCAAAATCGCTCCTCCGCCCCTGCTGCCCCCATGCTTCGGCATATATGCTCTTTTTTTTAACTGTGGTGGTGAAATCACCTCCTACAGCGTTGGAGTCACGGCTTTATGTATCGTGGGAGCAAACGCTGTTGCTGTCAAGATAAATAGATCCGCGCTGCAACTGAATGACGTACCTGCTAAGCAAATGGTGGTTAACATTAAAACAAAGTAACATTACAGTACAACAGTAAGACCTTACCATGCCATACCTGCAAAGCAAATACCAAAACAAAACCTAGTAAAAAATAAAAAAATGTTTTAACGCAACCTGTGCCTAAAATATATATATGCCGAAGCATGGGGGCATCCTCCCGCAAAAAAGTTATGCCGCGTACACACGGTCGGAATTTCGACCGTATGTACGCGGCATTAGGAGCAAAATCGCTCCTCCGCCCCTGCTGCCCCCATGCTTCGGCATATATGCTCTTTTTTTTAACTGTGGTGGTGAAATCACCTCCTACAGCACTGGAGTCACGGCTTTATGTATCGTGGGAGCAAACGCTGTTGCTGTCAAGATAAATAATTCCGCGCTGCAGTTGAATGGCGCACCTGAAAACAAAAAATTACATACCTGAAAAGCAAGCATGATAAAACATTGCAGAATAGAATACAGTAAAAAAAGAGCAGAACAATAGAGAGAAAATAGAGAGAGAGAGAACAATAAAACGACAACTATTTTTGGTTTTTTTATTTTATATTTTTTTTGTGTTTTGTTTTTTACGTTTTTTTTTTCTTTTTTACACTTTTTTTTGTAACTTTACAACTGTAATGGTTCGGGTCTCTCAAAATGTAATGGCATCTTGGGAGACCCTGTGTAAGTGTGTCCTAGTCTGTGAAATGCTGTACCCTACGCTAAAACTTCACTTTTGAGTGGTAGCGTTCAAAACATTCACCTTGGCAAAGACCAGGCTTGTCAGGACAGAGTGGACAAAAACTACGGGTGTCACGCCTAAATCCGCGCTTGCTACAGACACGACATCTTTTTTGGGGGTGGCTTTGGGTAGGGGTACTCGGGAGGACATACGAATAATGCCTCTCATGCAGCCGGCTTACTGCATTTGGTTGGGGATGGTGAGGTGCAGAACCGCCTGGATACAGGAGTTCTGTGACTATCTCATTCTGGAATTTTAGAAGAGATAACGTCCCGCCTGAAGCTCTGTATAGCACATGAGCGTTCAGCAAAGCCAATTGGAATAATGATAGAGACACTTTTTTGTACCAGCGTCTCGCCTTACGGTCAATTAGATACGGCGCCATCAACTGGTCGTTGAGGTCCACCCCTCCCATATTTTGGTTATATTCGTGGACACAGAGGGGTTTCTCCACAACACCAGTCGCCGTACGAATTTGGACTGTCGTGTCTGCATGAAGGGAGGTAAGAAGGAAAACATTCTTATTGTCCCTCCACTTCATAGCGAGCAAGTTATTACACTTCAAGCAGGCTCTCTCCCCCAGCCTAAGACGGGCATCTACAAGCCGCTGGGGAAAGCCCCGGCGATTAGGTCACACGGTGCCACATGCTCCAATCTTATGATCAAACAAGTGACTAAACAGTGGCACGCTCGTGTAATAATTGTCCACATACAAGTGGTACCCCTTTCCGAATAAGGGTGACACCAAGTTCCACACTATCTTGCCAGCGCTCCCTATGTAATCCGGGCAGTTGACCGACTCAATCTGACTGTCTTTTCCCTCATAAACCGTAAAGTTCACTACATAGCCTGTTGCCCTGTCACAGAACTTGTAGAGCTTGACCCCGTATCTGGCACGCTTGCTGGGAAGGTACTGCTTGAAAGACAAGCGGCCAGAAAATTTAATCAGGGACTCATCAACGCAGACAACTTGATCGGGAGTAAACAAGGCTGCAAAACGTTCGTTGAAGTGGTTTATGAGGGGCCGAATTTTATAGAGCCGGTCGTATTCAGGGTCCCCACGTGGACGACAAAGTTCATTGTCGTTGAAGTGCATGAACCGCAAAATCTGCTCGTATCGTGCCCTGGACATGGAGGCAGAGAACACGGGCATGTGGTCAATTGGGTGCGTGGACCAATAAGCACGCAATGACGGAAATTTATGTGTGCCCATGTTGAGGGAAAGGCCCAGAAAGGTCTTAAATTCGGAAACCGTAATTGGTTTCCAATTTCTGGCAATTTTAGGCAACTGGGGGTTAGCGGCGATAAATTGACCAGCATATAAATTACTCTGGTCCACAATAGATCTATAGAGATCTTCCGTGAAAAACAGCGAATAAAAATCGATTGGCATAAAATCAGCTGTTTCCACCTGAATACCGGGTTGGGCAGTGAATGGGGGAAGTACGGGTTCTGCAGAAGTGGTGGGGACCCAATCAGGATAGGCGAATTCTGCAGGAAGGGCAGTATGGGCACGACGGGCCTGCCTTTGTCTTCTTGGTGGCAGCGGGACACTACTTGTGCTTGCCACCTCGCCAGCTTGAACTGCACTTATGGGACTCGCCACGTCACCAAGTGTTACTGCAGTGCTGGATGTACGTCCAGGCTGTACTAGGCCGCTGGTGCTTGCCAGTTCACCAGAAGGAATAGCGGCGCTAGTACTACTCTGCTCCATGATACGAGAGACCTGCGGTTCTTGCTCCTCAACAACCTCAGAAGATCGGGATCGGGTACGCCTGACCTTAGCAGGGACCTCAACTTCGTCGTCAGAGCTATCTGACGTGGGGCCGCTGACGTCACTGTCTTCTACGGGAAGATATTCTGAGCCTGAATCTGACAGATACGTGACCTCCTCTTCACTATCTGTCATGCTCAGAATCTCGTAGGCCTCTTTACTAGTGTACCTTCGACTTGCCATTTTGGGCTCTAAATTTAGGGGTACACTAGTAAGATTCACAGGAAAAAAAGCACCTGACTGTCGTCAGCAAATATATCAAACGCTACAAAAAAACTGTTAGCGATCGCAGGGATCAGGCCTGTCTCTGCGAACGCTGCAGTTATGTGTGTTGTGTTTGGTAAGTGACAGTGATCGATCGATACTGCACTTGGGTGGGCTGGGCTGGGCTGGGCGGAGGGGCTAAACGCAGGTACTAGCAGGTATCTGGGCTGATCCCGCTAACACTGCGTTTTTGGGAACCCTAAACCGCTGGGGATGCTAGTATAGATCTGATCAGATACTATACCACTAAGGGGGGTGTATGCTTTGCGCGTGGGTGTTAGCGTTACTGGCACTAACCTAACACTGCCTGGGGCGACGCAGACCCTCTCTGGCGCTAAAACCTAATTGATCTCACCCGCCGGGCGATCAGGGGGGTTAAACCTTTATTGGGTTATATACGGCAGGTGCCCTGATGCTATAAAAAGCAAACTAATCAAACAGCGTCACCCGTAACCTTTATATGGTGATCACTGGTGAAAGGGTTAACTAGGGGCAATCAGGGGGTTAAAACCTTTATTAGGTTAAATATGGGGGTACCTGACACCAATAAAAACCTGCGGCGAACCTAAAAAAAAAATAACTGCCTATCTAAAACACCAGCGACACGAATACAGCGATCGGAAAAACAATCGCTTAGTGACGCTGAAGTTAGGGGGTGAAAGGGTTACCTGGGGGGTGATCAAGGGGTTAAACCTTTATTAGGGGGGGTTAGGGGGCTACCCTGGACCTAAAGGGGCCTAATCCTAACTGCCTTGCAACTTTTTACAATCACAGATGACACTAAATGCAGTGATCAGTAAAATAAATGATCACTGCAATCAGTGACACTGTGATTGGGGGCTTTGGGGTGACCTGGGGGGTGATCTGGGGGTGACTGGGGGGTGATTTGTGTGCCTATGTGTACCTACGTGTCAGTGGACTGTTGGAGCACTAACCTCTGTCTTCACTCCTCGGCGCCGGGAACGAAAAGACCGCGGCGAGGGAGATGACATCACTTCCTCCAGCCTGTGTTTACATCACATGGCGGAGGAAGCAATTTCATTGGCCGGGAGCGATCGCGAGGGGGGGGGGCGGAATCGAGCGGCCGCCCCCTCATGCCTGATCGCTCCCGAACACTTAACGGCCGCTCACTGCAGTGAAGGGGGGTCCGGATGGACCCCCCAACTGCACAAAGGCGATCACGTAGATCTACGTGATTCTGCCTGTCCGTGCCATTCTGCCGACGTAAATCGGCGGTGGGCGGTCGTTAAGTGGTTAAAATGACTGCTCCCGAAAAACGGCCGTTTTTAAAACTTCGTTTTGCATTGATACATGTCCCCTGGTGCAGAACCCGGGTTCCCAAACCCTTTTTAGGACAATAACATGCATATTAGTCGTTATAATTAGCACTTTAGATTTTGAACGTTCGCATCCATTGTATTTAATAGGGTTCTAACGTTCGTGCGAACTTTCGGTCCGTTCGCGGGTTCTGGTGCGAACCGAACCCGGGGGTGTTCGGCTCATCCCTAGTCAGGGACGAAGGACTGGACTTGACTCTAGGACATCTACACAAAAGCCCAATCTCTGGCCTTCACCTCCCAGTTACGGAGGACATGGGCCGTGGTGTGTTTTATCTCTCTCTCCCAGGTACCCCTAGACAACAGCCATACAACTGATAAAGAAAGGGAGAGAGGTGAGGCCGCTACAACTGTAAAGACACAGCTTTACAACAACAGCTTATTACTTAGACATATTTATATGGAACATATACTATATGTAAAATAAAAAACAAGGGTTAAATATCACTTTAAATGACATCTAGAAATACATAACTGACTTTGCATGATTTGATTACTAAAACCCACCTGCACACTGCTTGCATATGATTACACACAGGTTAATGGAGGCCCAGTCTGGGTTGCAGGTTCGGCAGTCTGCACATGACTTGTTGGCTTTGTTTGACCAGATCTTCTCAGCAACCTCATAGTCCGACAGGGATTCCGATATACACTCCAACAGAGCTTCCATCCATTCCTTCTTCTCCCTCTCTGACTCTGCAGTGAAACTGGGAAACAATGACATTTTGTGATAGAAAATATCTTATTTAAAAAAAAATAATATACCTTGTAAGATCTAAGCAACCAGTATGCTCAGACCATTATTTTTTAAGTTTTAGATACAGTGCCAAAGGAATAAAACCCCTGACTGTTTTTTATTGCCGTCTAGGGCTTCATTAGATACATTTCCTTTCACTTTCCTGTGACAACATTTTCACTAGGCAAAAAATGAGGGAAAATCTCTGACAGTAATGGCAACTTTTATTTCATAGAGCAGGAAAGACTATAACCCCAGTCAGCTTTTAATATTGCATATGCCAGATTTTTTCTAATTTCCTCTTTGATGATACTGTTGTCACTGGGGCAGTAAATGGGAGGAAATCTCTCTAAATGGGCCTCAAATACAAGATTCTCTCCCTCTCTATCCACCACAAAAAAAATAACTTGACACACACTTTAAAGCCTATCTTAACCCAGGAACAAAAAAATGAAATGATATACTGCAGTTTCCCAGTCCCTAGATGTGGTGGCAGCATTCGATTTTTTCAAGCTGATTACATTTTCAGCAAGTACGGAAAAATACCCGTTGATACTGTCAGAAATACAGTGTTCTTTAATTTAAATCTTGTTATCAGTCTTCCCAGCTATCTTGTATGTACTACAAAACACCTTCCATACCTTTGAAATGGAGATGAGGGTGTTTTGTAGTCTAAATCAGGAGAACAGCATAAGATGACATCGCTGTTCCTCCATAGATACAGTACAGTCAGTGAGCGTTGTCACCTTAGGACAGGAAGTGTGTTACAGACAAGATTAATACTTGAAAGCCTGAAGAAAGCCTGAAGAAATAAAAATATATGCAGACATCACATCTAAAGAGGGTAAGCTGCAATATGCTAGATTTTTTATTTCTGCGTTTGTATAAACGTAGCTTCTATGGGTGCTTTGCAGTCACACATGCTAAGGTTCTGAAGTATACTAAGGATCTAAAGCAGGATCTACACACATGAAACAGTTTTTGACGTCTCTATAGGTTCCAAAAATGTTGATTATAAAGAGTGCTTATACTAGGAGTTGAAGAATTTTAGTATTGTCCATTTACAGTGAAAAGCCCCCAGCCATGTGCACCTTTCCTCTATAAGTTATACATTGAATTAGTGGCTACCACTTTCAAATTCTGCTAAATTTGATGCAGACATACAGAAGGGGTTTTTAACTGTGCCCATAGACACAAGATAACAGTCAAAATTAGCAAGATTATGTACTAATGATTATGAGAAAACTGCAGACCCTATTGGTTGAGGAGCCCTATCAATGGCACATGTTTAAACCGTTGCTATTTTTAACTCCTTGCTCCTACCTCAACTATCTAAGCATGAACAATTGCTCAAAGTGACCAATCATGTTTAAGGAAGTACTGATTTGAAAGGATGGCCCTAGAGCGGTTGGTAGGAAAACAAAAGTATAAAAATAAGAGGTGCACAAGACGAGGGATAACCCTTAATACCTGAAAAGCAAGACAAGATTTACTAAAACTGGAGAGTGCAAAAACTGGCGCCACTGTACATGGCAGCCAATCAGCTTCTAACTTCATCTTGTTCATTTAAGCTTTGGCTAAAAAAAAAAAAAAAAAAACTGGAAGCTGTTTGGTTTCTATGCAGAGCTGCACCAGATTTTGCACTCTCCAGTTTTAGTAAATCAACCCCACTTTTTTTTTTTTTTGAAAAGCCAGTGGCGTGTGAAACGCCCAAAAACTCCACCTGGTGCCAAAAAAATTGGATTTTTGTACTCACCGTAAAATCAGTTTCTCTGACGTCCATGGACTGACACAGCCTCTTAACACTTTACCCGTGGGTTATGTCCCTGCTTGCAGGAGAAAAAGCCAGAGCTGA
Source organism: Rana muscosa (assembly GCA_029206835.1). Taxonomy (NCBI): domain Eukaryota; kingdom Metazoa; phylum Chordata; class Amphibia; order Anura; family Ranidae; genus Rana; species Rana muscosa. The sequence goes on from CM055118.1 coordinate 60,342,947, forward strand.
ACAGCCCCACCCAGGGGGGCGGTCCCTCCGGACATAACCCTCCCACTGCAGTCAGCAGCCTTCAGTTCGTAACAAAGTAGTACAAACCTTGAAAAGAAGGGTGGGTGCTGTGTCAGTCCATGGATGTCAGAGAAACGGATTTTCCGGTGAGTAAAAAAATCCTATTTTCTCTTATCGTCCATGGACTGACACAGCCTCTTAACACTTTACCCGTGGGATGTCCCAAAGCAGTGTCAAGAGGGATGGGAGCAGTATAAATGGAAAACCAAAAACTTCACTCCATAACAAGGCAGAGCTCCTCAACGGAGGAGATGCCACCTTAAACAGCCTTAAACAGCCGCTTGCAACACCTTGCAGCCGAAGGAAGCATCCGAAGATGCAGCCACATCAACCTTATAGAACTTAGAAAAGGTATGAGCGAACGACCAGGTAGCCGCCTTGCACACTTGTGCAACCGACGCTTGATGTCGGAAAGCCCAGGAAGTACCAATTGCCCTGGTAGAATGCGCCGTAACCGGAAAGGGAGGCGCCCGCCCCTTAAGGGCATAGGCCTGTATGACGGGCTGCCTGATCCACCAAGAAATGGTGGCAGACAAAACCGCTTGGCCCTGTTTTGGACCAGAGACAGACACAAACAGTGAGTCAGACTTCCGAATGGAAGCAGTAGCAGACAGGTACACCCATAAGGCTCGTACCGCATACAACGTGTGAAGCGCAAACTCTCTGAGATGCGATGGATGAGGACACAAGGACGGGAGGACAATGTCCTCATTAAGGTGAAAAGCCGAGACCACCTTTGGCAGAAAAGAAGGTCGCGGACGCAACACTGCCTTATCCTTATGGATGACCAAATAAGGTGACTTGCAGGACAAGGCCGCCAGCTCAGACACCTGTCTAACAGAAGTAATGGACACTAAGAAGGCCACCTTCTGAGACAAGGTTAAGAGAGGAATATCTCTGATATTTTCAAAGGGAGGTTCCTGGAGAACCGAGAGCACCAAGTTCAGATCCCAAGGAGGGAGAGGGGGTTTGACAGGAGGGAGCACATGGCGAACCCCCTGCACAAAGGTGCTAACCAAGGAATGGCCTGCTAGCGGTTGCTGAAAGAAGACGGCCAAGGCCGAAATCTGACCCCTAATGGTACTCAAAGCAAGCTTTTGGGTCACGCCACGCTGCAAGAACCGCAGGATTCTGGGGACAGAATACGTTTGTGGACGCCAGTCTAGCTCTTCGCACATAGCAATGTAAGCTTTCCAGGTACGGTGATATATCTTTCTGGAAGACTTCCGTGCCCTTAACATGGTTGAAATGACCGAATCCGAGAGACCTCGGTCCCTCAGCACCTGGCTTTCAATAGCCATGCCGTTAAAGCTAGAGACTGTAAAGCAGGATTAAATATAGGACCTTGAGACAGGAGGTCCTCCCTCACTGGCAATCGCCAAGGAACGTCCGCGACGAGGCGTACCAGATCAGCGTACCAATGATGCAGAGGCCAATCTGGAGCAATGAGGATCACCGGAATTCCCTCAGTCGTCACCCTGCGCAGCAGTCGAGGAAGCAGCTGCAGTGGAGGGTAAGCATATATCAGGTGATACTGACCCCATGGGGCGACCAATGCATCCGAGGCGTCCACCCAAGGGTCCCTGGACCTGGCCATAAACCTCGACACCCCATCACCGGCAAAGAAGTTGAAAAACCTCCTGGTGCAAGGACCACTCTCCCTGGTCCAGCGTCTGGCGACTCAGATAGTCCGTCTGCCAGTTGTCTAAGCCTGGAATGTAGACGGCCAACAGAGCCGGCACGCTTCTTTCGGCCCACCGTAGGATGTTGGCGACCTTGGACGCCGCAACTGAGCTCCGAGTCCCCCCCTGATGGTTGACATACGCCACGCCGTGGCGTTGTCCAACTGGACCCTGAGTGAGCGGCCCTGTAGTCTCTCCGACCACAAGGAGAGGCACAGTCTGATTGCCTGTAGTTCCAGGACATTGATCGGTAGACGGTAGATGGGCTGACAGAACTCCCCAAACTCCCCCCCCCCAGCCTGTGTGGCTGGCGTCTGTTGTGATCACCATCCACTGGATGGGGAGGAACGATTTTCCGGACCGAAGAGCCGGGGACCTCAACCACCACGTCAGGGACACCCTGACCGGGTGACTCACCTGGATCTGAAGATCCAAGGACAACGGGATTCGTCCCAAGTGGACAGGATCTCCTTCTGCAATGCCCGTGTGTGTGATTGGGCATATGGAATGGCCTCGAAAGAGGCCACCATGAGTCCCAGGACTCTTATGCAAAAATGGATTGACGACCATTTTCGGGCAGTCAGGACTCGCACTGCAGAATGAAGTGTCAGTAACTTCTCTGGGGGTAGGAATACCTTCGCCTCTAAGTAGTCCCACTGAGTCGGGACCAGGACCGACTTCTGAATGTTCAGGAGCCACCCGAAGTCCCGGAGGGTCTGACTGACAATAGTCACACTTTGTTCTAATTCTGAGCCATTGTCTGCTCTTAGAAGATCGTCCAGATAGCCCACGTTAGCAATGCCTCGCTGTCTCAGCAAAGCTAGAACCGGAGCAAGCACCTTGGTGAAAACCCGTGGTGCCGAGGCTAGGCCGAAGGGAAGAGCCACAAATTGATAGTGGACTTTGCCGATCACAAAGCGCAGAAACTTCTGGTGACTTGCGCAGATCGGAACATGCAAATAGGCGTCCTTGATGTCCAAGGACGCCAGAAAGTCCAATTGATGGAGTGTAGCGATCACAGTGCGAATGGATTCCATACTAAATTTTTGCACCTTCACAAAGGCATTCAAGACCTTGAAGTCCAGTATTGGCCGAACTCCGTCCTTCTTTGGGACAACAAACAGATTTGAGTAGAAACCCAGAAACCTCTCCTGTGACAGTACCGGCACAATCATGCCGCACCCAAGCAAGACCTGTACAGCCCCCAAGAGGGCCGCCCGACGGGCAGGAAGGAGAGGTAGATTTGAGGGAAAGAATCTGTCTGGGGGCCAGGAATGGAACTCTATCCTGTAGTGACCATCTCGCACACCCACCGGTCGGAGACCCAGGAGGTCCACCGATCCGTGAACCTGCGAAGTCGTCCCCCCACCCCAGAGTCGGGCGGGGGCAAGACTTCATGCGGAGGCGGGCTTGGGAGCCGGCTTGTTCGGCCTACTCACTCAAGGGCGCTTCTGTCCACCAGCAGCACTGTTGTCAGTCTGGGAGGGCTTACACGTGGACTCTGACTGACGAAAAAAAACCTTTTTTGCTGAAAAGGAGGGACCCGGATTATGGCGGGGCTCCTTTCCCTTGATAGTCTGAGGAAGAAGAGTGCTTTTACCTCCCGTGACATCCTTAATAATGTCATCCAGGGCAGCACCAAAAAGCCTACTACCCTTAAAGGGCAGATCCGTCAGGAGCTTCTTTAAAGGCCAGGTCAGCAGACCAGCATTTCAACCAGATAAGACGACGTAACACCACCACAGAGACGGAGAACCTGGATATCAAAGGGGCCGCGTCCAAAGTGGCGTCGCACACATAAACTAGGCCCTGCACCAGTTGGTGGGCCAGCGCAATAGTGTCTGGAGGAAGATTATGCTCCTGCACAGTCTGGCGCAAAATCTTTGCCCATTCCGTGAGTGTCTGAGACACAAGGGTCGCCGCTACGACAGGGCGTAAGGCGGATCCCAACAAGGTAAACATGGCTCTGCTCACCACTTCTGACCTCCTGTCAGTGGGGTCCTTAAAAGCAGGAGTCCCCTCCATCGGGAGAATGGTGGCCTTGTTCAAACGGGCGACTGGGGGGTCGACCACTTTTTAAGCAGGGCCTCTTCAAAGGGGTATCTGATAGACAGACGATAAAAGTCTTCTGCGGCTTTTCCCAAACCTGATCAATGAACCTGTCAAAGAAAGGTGCATATGGAAAAACCTTTTTAGAAGGCTTGGCCTTAAAAGAACCAAAGGAGACAGCTTTCACCTGAGGTTCCGCAGCCGCAGCATCCAGCTTGAGAGTGTCCCTCACAGCATCAATGAGTTCACTTACAAGCGCCCTGTCATTTACTGACTCAGAACAGGAGTCTTCCTCACAAGGAATGTCCTGTTCAAAACCATCAAAATATTCAGAGCTAGGGTTCTGAGCAGCAGCAGCTAGGCCCATATCTGAATCGGAGCACTCCCCTTGTGGAGATAATGTGGGGAGAGGGCGCTTTTTAGCTCCCCTGCGCTCGCACACCGCTTCCATCCTGGTAAGAAATGTTTCCAGGACTGCCAACAATTGGTCCATAGGGACCGCCAGTAGTGTATTTAGGTTTTGTGCTGCCCTAGGCCTGACTAAAATCGTGCACCCCTAATTTAAATATGACCCACCCCTTCCTGTCAAAGCCACACCCCTTTCTGTTTAAGACCCACCCTGAAATTTTCCAGTGGGGACACTAGTTCTGAGGGCCTGGGGGAGGGGGGATGTATTACCTTAATTTGCATAGATTTTCTCTCACTTCCTGTTTGGCTATGGGGCAGGAAGTGAAGGGAAATCTCTGCAATGGGACAGGGATGGTAAAAAATAAACTGATAGGGGCTATAACCTTCCCTTACTCTATCCAAAATGGAAAAAAAAGTGTTGCGTATAGTTCTGTTTTCAAGCACAAATTTCTGATAATTTTATGGAGAGGACTAAGAAGATATAACCATGCCAATGGTGCAGCAGAAAATATATAGCACAGTGAGGAAGGTTTGTGATCCAGGATGATAGGACAGTCAAAATTATAAGCAGCGCCCCCCTCCCCACACACACACACACACAGTTGCGGAATGCTGGCCGCCCGCATACTAGAAGGGGGCGCTAGACTAATTTGCCTCTCAGCCCAGTCCGCCCCATATGACTGGCGCTACACTAACAGTGTAGCGCAAGCCGGCGGGGACTCTTTCTGTACTGCCCCCCTGCAAAGTGCTGCCCTAGGCCTGGGCCTTGTTGGCCTAGGCCAGGATACAGCGTTGGGGACCGCAGGTGCTGGAGCACTGCCTGTTGCCTCTGACATGCATGGGGAAGCCGGTGAAACAGACTCCATAATTGCCCCTCTCTGAGACTTCTCAGAAAAAAAGTCCACCCACTGGCTGCGCTGACTGAGGGGATGCCCAGGGGACTCACCAACCCAGAGCAGGACCGCTCGGTTCTGCCGCCGCCGCCTGTACCAGCGCAAGTGAGCTGTGAGGAGAGTGTGATAGAGGCCAAGCAAGCGATAGAGGCCAAACAAGTGCAGAAAGCGCGCAGCTTCAAAAAAATGGCCGCCGCAATGTGCTCAGGCAATCCATGGCAAGATGGCCACCATGCAAAGTAAATGTGAATACATAAAACATGGCGCCGAACAGCGCCCAGGTCCCAAAGATCTCAGAAAACAGCCCAGAGATATGCAGACAGCTATGAGCCCCCCCTCCCCCCAGGACAAAATGACCCCCAGGCACCCCAGCCAGCACAGCACCAGTAATGGTGACAGAGAGCAGCAATAACCAGGGGCAGACAGGGAAAATCCCCCACACATAGAAACACACAGCCTGTACTCACCTGCAGCCAGGAGAGACTACTTACCCATCCCCTGAGGGACCCACTGGTGTGTTTCTGACAGGACTATGACAGTGCGGTACTGAGTAGCTGTTGGCCCGTTCCACCGCGAAAGATACAGCAGGACTGTTCAATCTTGAGCCCCTGGATTCGTGGGGCATGTCATGAACTGAGTCTCATGCACACAAGGCGAGGATCAGCGCGCTCGATGGTCGGACAGGGAAGACTACGAGGATATCTTGTACCCAACCTGTTGCCCAGCCGACAGTTGATAGAAGATCTCAAAAATAAAAACAAGAAAAAAATTCCAAAAAGGAATAAAAACGGTCAGGAGACTGGCTCCTGAGAGAACCACGTCTTCTCCTTCTGCTAGGCAGAAAAAAACTGAAGGCTGCTGACTGCAGTGGGAGGGTTGTGTCTGGAGGGACTGCCCCCCTGGGTGGGGCTGTTCAGCTCTGGCTTTTAGAATGTATGTATAACATCTCACATTCTGCCTAGGTCTTCTCCTGCAAGCAGGGACATAACCCACGGGTAAAGTGTTAAGAGGCTGTGTCAGTCCATGGACGATAAGAGAAAAAGTGCACACATATAAAGAGTGACACAAAACATGCAACGGGTGTTACACGATCCTCCCTGGAAGGACCTTACCCTGATCCCCCGGGGTGTTAGGCTCCAGACAGGGACTGAGGTGCTCACTAGGTCAGACCCACCCAAGTACTCGGTGGGGCTCCCCCAAAGGGAGACCCCATGAGAGAGGGTGAACCAAGCCAGAAGGCCATGTCCACCCCCTCCCAAGACTTTCAGGGTAAAGGACCCACACCCTACTAATCACACAGTGACAAAACGTGCAACATCAAACAAAAAAATACATAAAAGTGACAAACACTGGGGTAAAATAAATAGAAAGTGGGGAGAAGGAAGGTGGGAGAAGTGAAAGTGGCCATTGTGCAGTAGTGCTTCAGATATATTTGCAAACTTCTGTATTGAACATCTTTGTTTTATACCTAGTAATTGTTAATTTATCTTTGCTAAAAATAACTCCACACAAAGGTCGATTTGATAAGAATATTGAATGGTCGAACCAAATAAAACAACAAGATTAGAAAGTGTGTAGAAACCTTTAAGATGGCCATAAATGGATCCAAATTTGGCCAGTTCAGCAAAGACCGGTCGAACTTCGATCAATGAATAGGCAGGCTTATTGTACCCAAGTCGATCCATCGATCGACTTAGGTATAAACAGCCTGTCGGATCTTTCTACATGCGATTACTGCCAGTGGCTATAGCCGCTAGCAGTAATTATTGTATTCTGCCACCTGGGAAGGCTCCTGCGCCCCTGACGGAAGAATTCAGTGGCACTGCGGGCGGCATTCCCTCTTTATCACTGACTGTGTTGGTGGGGGAATTGGAAGGAAAGGAAATCAATTTATCTATGGCTTGCCTTACTCTGACATTTTTAGGCGAGCTCCCATTGTCTGTCAGCTAGCTTATCCATTCATGTAAATCACAATAAACATTCAAATTTGACCACAGATATGAATGAACTTTAATATATTTACCTGAAGTTTTTATGTGGTGTGATCAACTCAAAGGTCTTGTTCCTTGCATCTCGGATAGTAGAGCCATTCATATCGATTATAAACATCCCGTTGCCCATTTTAAAAAACTGCAAGGAGGAATAGATAATCATTGCATAGCTAATTTATAAATACAGTCAAGTTATATCAGACCCAATTGTTTTTCATCTTTAAGGCCTTGTGCACACTGGGCTTGAAAAATGCCTGTTACAGATGTTTGGCTTATTTTTCAGCCCGTAAAAACAGGCCTATGTTAGCTTATGTGTCCATGCACACAAATGCATTTACAGGTGTATTAGAAGAGGGGCGTTTACAGGCTGAAAAATAAAAAAAACTATCACAAGGGTGTTCAGGAGAGGAGCTTTTGAGAAGAAAAAAATGGTCAACGTGCCTAAATAAACGAATACTCTGGCCAATGGAATCCATCAAAATTCAAACACTTGATGTGCCTAAACGCATGTGCAATATGTGGCTTTAGATGTGTTTTTTTACCAGCTTTCCTCTTGCCAGGAGTTCTGGCATTTAGAGAAAAGCAAATGCACTGTATGTATGAGTCCTAATAGTCATATTAATACCAATTTTTTTTTAAAAATACTTTAGGAGGTCTATTGCCACGTACACGATCAATTTTTCTGATGAAAAAAGACCGATGGACTTTTTTCATTGGACAAACCGATCGTGTGTGGGCCCCATCGGTCTTTTTTCCATCGTTATAAAAAAATAGAACATGTTTTAAATTTTACAGATGGAAAAACAAACGATAGCATATTCCGATCGTCTGTGGGGAACTCCATCGGAGAAAAAACCCACGCATGCTCAGAATCAAGTGGACGCATGCTCAGAAGCATTGAACTTAATTTTTCTCGGCTCGTCTGAGTGTTTTACGTCACAGCGTTTGGGATGGTCGCATTTTTGACTGATGGTGTGTAGGCAAGACTGATGGAAGTCAGCTTCATCAGATTTCCGATGGAAAAATCCATCAGGTTTTATTCCATCGGAAATCCGATCGTGTGTACAGGGCATATAAGTTCTGCAGAGCTATTCTGATATGTGAACGGTGCAGCAGAGTGTCGGGGAGCACATCATCAGAACCGGTGCTGAACACAGACCCAGTTCTGATGCAGGGATCTGGAAGTGTTGTTCCCTGCTGTACATATCACAGTAGCTCAGTGAAGCAATGGTGAATATTATTATTATTATATATACTATTATTATTATTAGACAGCCTACACAGTATAATAATTTATGTCAGGATGTGGTCTGCTTCATCCAATACAATTTTATTTCTTCTTTCCCTCAAAATAAACAAATGCATATTAAAACACACTGAAGCTAAACCACAGGCAGGTTAAAGACACCATCTAATGCCACTAAATTTTAATTATTAAATAAGTAAATGTATTTTAAAGTGGTTGTAAACTTCAGACATGAAATACGAACACAGCATATCCTTCTGTAGTGTGTACTTGTCTCAATCCAGAGCCGTGTCATTTCTCTCCGCTGCTTTGTTCCTCTGCTATCTGCATGCATCACTTCTGACGAGCTTTCCTGACACCAAACGAAAATGGTGACAGAGGAGAGATCTCTAGCTCATTGACAGTCTCAGCTGTGTTCCTGTGTGTTGTGTAAAGGAAGGTGTGTCCCTGTGTCCCTTCTCTCTAATCAGCTCTCAGAGCTCTCCTCACCCTCCCTCTGCTTTTCAGAGCTGAGAGATCCTCTGTAAATTCTGCACTTTGAATGGGTGTAGGGGAAAGACGGCTGTAGATAGACAGGTACAACTTGTGTAGGATATATTGTTTCATCTCTGTGTATCACCTGAGGCCAATCACGTCACTTCACATATATAAGGCTTTAAAACCACTTTAAAATGAAACCAGTATAAGAATCTGAAATAAATTTAGGATCATTCTCTTGCAATCACCTATATAGCAGTACTCAGCCTAGATAGAAGATAGAAGGGCAGGACTGTGAGACAATTAAGTGTGATGCATGCAAATGTGCTGAAATGGAACATGATAATATGAGAGAGCAAAGTGAGCCTCATTGGTCTCCAGCTCTTCCCTTGTCCTATGACCATGCTGGGGGTGGATAAAGGACAATGATATATTCATTCTACAGTATATAACTGTGATAGAGAAAGAAGTGTAATCCTTCTGGCTGTGTTGCATGGCAGGGCTATGTAAATCTCAGAATTGGATGGAAAGAAGTACAAATCTTTTGTATTTCATTTGTATGTAGCTGTTTTCCAAGTGTTCAGTTTGAAATATATACTATACATTTAAACTGGATTGTGTTATGTTCCTTTATTTTTTTGTTGCTTCTTTCTACAACATTCTGAATTTGCCTCTTAAGCAGCCTTTGTATCATGAAAAAAACCCAATACAAAACAAAAGGAGAAGAGAGTTCCATTTATAAAAAATAAATAAATTGCTGGACGAATGTCATAAGCATTACCCAAATCTAAAGCCCTGTACACACGATCGGATTTCCGATGGAATAAAATCCGATGCATTTTTCCATCGAATTTCTGATGAAGCTGACTTCCATCAGTCTTGCCTACACACCATCAGTCAAAAATCCGACCGTCCTAAGCGCTGTGACGTAAAACACTTCGACGAGCCGAGAAAAATTAAGTTCAATGCGTCTACTTGATTCTGAGCATGCGTGGGTTTTTTCTCCGATGGAGTTACACACAGACGATCGGAATTAGCTATAGTTTTTTTTTCCATCGGATAAATTTAAAACATGTTCTATTTTTAATCACAGATGGAAAAAAGACCGATGGGGCTCATACACGATCGGTTTGTCCGATGAAAAAAGTCCATTGGACTGTTTTCATCGGTAAAACCGATCGTGTGTACAGGGCTTAATGAACTTTCCCCATATTTTGTCTAATATGATTTCTTCCTATAATCGTCAGCTTCATCTAGTGGCCATAATGCAGCATTTTCCTGAAGTGCCTCAATAGGGAAAAAAAACACATAATGGTCACTAGATGGAGCTGACAATCACAGAAAATAATCATATTCGACAAAATATTAGGAAAGTTCATTACAGTTGTGTGAATGCTTGTGACATTTGTCTAGCAATTTTTCCCCTGGAATCCTGGGAAAGCTGACCATCCCAAATCTCACAAGAATGCATTCCTGCACAGTACAGTAGCACATTCTTGTCAGATTTGGGATCCTTACTTTTCCCAGAAGGCTGTACCAAGACTGAGAAACATCACCAGTTTTTAGGCAGTGGGCTCTCTTCTAACCGGGTGGAATCTTTTTCTGCTGATGTTTCAGTTTTGTTTGTTTTTTTATAGCATTTGTACATGTAGGGGAGGGAATACTGACTAGTGGTACCTTGTTTTTTTGGTGCAAGAAATGTTGTAAAGGAAACCTGTCTTGTAGGGGGGATGCCATTGCTGACCTCCTTCTGCAGACAATGCTGTATGCTTTTTTGTCCTTGGTTACTGAGGTAGAAAGAATATCCAATAATCTGTCCTTACTTTGCCACACAGACAATGAACAGCAGTCATTGTACTCACAGAACTAAAACTTTCTAAATACAAGTTATCGCCATTTAGCCCCACTCACCCTACTGTTACTTCAGTTATGTCTATGAAAAGGAAATGCTTGCTTCCTTTTTTTGTTACCAACAAAAAAATAAGATGTCACAATTCTTATGTAATATGCTTAAGGGTTGAGTTAACAAAATGTATGTTTCCATATAATTGCCCATGTTTTTTTATATAACCTATGGTCATGGGCGTCCGCTGAACTTTTTTCAGGGGGGGCATCGTTCTTGAGGATAATTCCGGTTCACTCCATGCCCATATAAATATAGCCTAGAGAATGTACATCTTTCTATATTGCAATGTATTGCAATACATCTGTTGTGGCCATATTTTGATCTTGATGAAAACAGCCTATACTGTATACTGTAGCCACAACACAGATGTATTGCAATACATTGCAATACAAAAAGACGTACACAGTGGTGTCGTGTCACAGGCACTGCTGTTACCTGTAGTTCTTCAGCGATAGGGCAGGCACTGGCAGCGTTTTCAGACTCTCGTCTTAGCCACTGCACGCCACGCACCTGTGGGAGGAGCCGTCGCCACGCCGGCCAGATCGGCATAGGCAAATTTACACAGGCAGAGGCAGGCTGAGGCAGCAGCCAATCACGGAACAGCCGGGTCAGGGTCACGGTGATGTTAAGCAGAGGAGTTGCAACATTAAACAGTGGCCTGCAACACTTTGGGGCCGAAGGAAGCATCTGAAGATGCAGCCACATCAACCTTATAGAACTTAGAAAAGGTATGAACGGACGACCAGGTCGCCGCCTTGCACACTTGTGCAACCGACGCTTGATGTCGGAAAGCCCAGGAAGCACCAATTACCTTGGTGTTATGCGCCGCAACCGGAAAGGGAGGCGCCCGCCCCTTAGGGGCATAGGCCTGTATGACGGTCTGCCTGATCGACCTAAAGACGGTGGCAGACGACACAACTCGGCCCTGTTTTGGACCAGAGACAGACACAAACAGTGAGTCAGATTTCCGAATGGAAACAGTAGCAGACAGGTACACCCGTAAGGCTCGTACCCATCTTAATGTATGAAGCGCAAACTCTCAGGGATGCGATGGGTGAGGACACAAGGATGGAAGAACAATGTCCTCCTTAAGATGAAAGGCCGAGACCATCTTTTGAAAAGAAGGACGGTCATGGGCGCAACACCGCCATATCCTTATGGAGGACTAAGTAAGGCGACTTGCAGGACAAGGCCGCCAACTCAGACACACACTAAGAGGGCCACCTTCTGGGACAAGGTCAAGAGAGGAATCTCTCTGATATTTTCAAAGGGATGTTCTTGGAGAACCGAGATGCATCAAATTCAGATCCCAAGTAGGGAGAGGAGGTTTGACAGGGGGGATCACATGGCGAACCCCCTGCACAAAAGGTGCTAATCAAAGAATGGCCCGGTAGCGGTCGTTAAAAAAGACAGCCCGGGCCGAAGTCCGACCCTCGATGGTATGCAAGGCCAGCTTTTGGGTCACACCACGCTGTAACAAAAGCAAAATCCTGGGAACGGAATACGTCCGTGGACGCCAATTGTCATGGATATGCAGTAGTGTTTGTCTGTCAGCTTACCTTCCTTCCCATGTGTTCATCTTAGAGGCCTGAGCCCTTTCACCTGGCTTCCTTTATAATCTCCTCCCAGCCAGACTCCACCCCAGGCCCTATCACAGAACACTATATTAACCTGTGCACTGCAAGCCTGCTTTGCTGATCAACGTGTTTGTTAGGCATTGTGTGTTTGGGTTCCTGCCTGCCGTGTGCTACGTCTGTCTCTCTGTTACATATTTGGCTTGTCCCCGACTATCCCTGTCTGCTCGTGACCCTTGACCTTCGGCTCGTTCTTTCATTATCCTTGTCTGCTTGTGGACCCTGACCTTCAGCTTGTTATTCGGTTCTCTCATATCTTGTGCTGCTGCTTCCCCTCTTTTCCCCTTATCCTACGGGGCGTGAGCTAGGAAACTCCAGGGGCCGCGACCTGGTCCCAGCCTGCAGCATAACATCCTCACCACTAGAGGCCCTGGAGAAGACCTGCTGGGTCTTAGACTCCGCGCCCTGGGGAATCTTGGCTCTAGCTTCCGTTAGGATCCCGGTTGTGCTCCTCTGGTCCCGCTTTCCACAACCACCCAGTTTCCTATCCGCAGCAGTCAGCCATAGGGTTCACTACCTTGCGGTGCACTCCTGTCCCCCTACGGTGTGCATCTGTCACCTGGCCACAGGTGACCTTGACAGTTTGATCAGCCATGAACCCGGCTGACATCCCGTTACCCGTGGATGATCCGTTGCAGGGCATAGTTTGCAGACTTGAAACCCAGGAATCGAATCAGACTCAGGTGATGCGATTCCTCCAGGATCTGGCTTCTCGCTTTGAGCAGCTTCAGGCCTCCTTGGGAACCCTGAATCCGCAACCTCAAATACAACCAGCGGCTGCACCTATTGCACCAGTCGCAGCCACACACTCACTACAACTGCCAGCTCCGTCCCGTTTCTCTGGGGACTCCAAGGCTTGCAGGGGGTTCCTTAGCCAATGCACAATTCATTTTGAGCTCCAGCCCCAAAACTTCCTGTCTGATCGGGCTAAGGTAGCCTATATCATTTCCCTCCTCTCTGGTGAAGCTTTAGCCTGGGCAGCCCCTCTGTGGGAACTGAATGATCCAGTGGTTTCTAGCCTGTCTGGCTTCTTGAAACTTTTTCGGAATATCTTCGAAGAACCGGCTCGTGTCTCTTCAGCGGCCAGCGCCCTTTTACGTCTCCGCCAAGAGTCTGCTTCTGTGGGACAGTATGCCCTTCATTTCCGCATACTGTCGGCTGAGTTGAGCTGGAACAATGAGGCCCTAGTCGCAACCTTTTTGCATGGCCTGTCTGATAGAGTGAAGGATGAATTAGCAGGAAGAACCATCCCCACTGATCTGGCCGGCGTTATCTCCTTGTGTAACCAGATCGAAATTCGCTTTCAGGAGAGGACCTTAGAAAAGCAACGCCAGCACTCCTTGGTTCTTAGTCAGCCTGAGCTCCCCTCTCTTCGACCCGTAGAGCATCTCCTACCAGCTGAGGAACCCATGCAGCTGGGTCGGACCAGGCTATCCCCCGAGGAACGTGCTAGGCGCAGAACTCTTGGTCTGTGTCTTTACTGTGGGGGCAAAGGTCATTTTCGTGACACTTGCTCTCTTTGTCCAGAAAAACGTTCGGGTCCACTTCATCTGGAAAGTGGAGTATTGGACCCAGAAATATCACCTTCCCCTTCTCGTCTTCTGCTTTCTGTGTTCCTTCATGTTGGTGCTTCTTCTCATTCGGTCTCAGCATATCTGGATTCCGGAGCCGCTGGTAATTTTATGGACTGGGAAATCGCATCGTCCATGAGACTTACTCTTTTGCCCCTCACCACACCATTGGTGGTCTTGGCGATTGATGGTACTGTTCTCCCAGGGGGACCTATCCGCTTCCAGACCCTCCCTGTTAAGATGTCGGTAGGGACACTCCACCAGGAGTGGATATCCTTCCTTATCTTACCCAAGGCCTCAACGCCTATAATTTTGGGTCTCCCATGGTTACAGCTCCATTCTCCTCATGTGGACTGGACTACTGGACAGATCCTGGCTTGGGGTCCCTCCTGTTCCTCGTCCTGCCTACCCAAGGTTGCCCCCTGTGAATCTGAGCCAGTCATTCATTCCAGGTTGCATAACCATTTACATTTCTCTGTCCCTAACCACCCTTGGATGCACAGCCAGGCTAGCTTGTCTACAAGTCCTGCAGTCGCTACGTCTTGCGATGCGATTCAGGTAGTCGCTACACCTGACTCAGCTATTCACTCTGCCTCTGTACTAGTTATGCCAGTCCAGCCCATGCCCAGTGAGCCTCCTACTTTTTCTTGTTCGGGACATTCTGCTTGTCCTTCAGCTATTCAGTTTGACTCCGGCGACATGTCACCTTCTAACCAACCTGACTTCAGGGTTCCACTGACATCTGCCCAGTCTGATGGTCCTGTGCAAGATGACCAGTTCCCCTTTAAGGGTCTAGGGGACCCTCCTCAGATTCCTGTTGATCCTCTCATGCCCTTGCTTATTCCTAGAGAGCCTTTGGTCCTCAATAGATCTTCTTGTCATCTCCCTACCTCGTTTTCGGTCTCTGAGGATAATCTTAAGTACGAGGTTAGACAAGTTCTGGATTCTCGGCTCTGCAGAGGCATTCTTCAGTACCTTGTGCATTGGAGAGGTTTTGGTCCTGAGGAGGCGTCTTGGATCGCTGCATCTGATGTCGCTGCACCTCATCTGTTGAGAAGGTTTCATCAGAGATTTCCCTTTAAGCCTGGGCCCAGGCGGGGGAGGGCCCATAAGAGGGAGGGTACTGTCATGGATATGCAGTAGTGTTTGTCTGTCAGCTTACCTTCCTTCCCATGTGTTCATCTTAGAGGCCTGAGCCCTTTCACCTGGCTTCCTTTATAATCTCCTCCCAGCCAGACTCCACCCCAGGCCCTATCACAGAACACTATATTAACCTGTGCACTGCAAGCCTGCTTTGCTGATCAACGTGTTTGTTAGGCATTGTGTGTTTGGGTTCCTGCCTGCCGTGTGCTACGTCTGTCTCTCTGTTACATATTTGGCTTGTCCCCGACTATCCCTGTCTGCTCGTGACCCTTGACCTTCGGCTCGTTCTTTCGTTATCCTTGTCTGCTTGTGGCCCCTGACCTTCAGCTTGTTATTCGGTTCTCTCATATCTTGTGCTGCTGCTTCCCCTCTTTTCCCCTTATCCTACGGGGCGTGAGCTAGGAAACTCCAGGGGCCGCGACCTGGTCCCAGCCTGCAGCATAACATCCTCACCACTAGAGGCCCTGGAGAAGACCTGCTGGGTCTTAGACTCCGCGCCCTGGGGAATCTTGGCTCTAGCTTCCGTTAGGATCCCGGTTGTGCTCCTCTGGTCCCGCTTTCCACAACCACCCAGTTTCCTATCCGCAGCAGTCAGCCATAGGGTTCACTACCTTGCGGTGCACTCCTGTCCCCCTACGGTGTGCATCTGTCACCTGGCCACAGGTGACCTTGACACCAATCAAGCTCCTCGCACATAGCGATGTAAGCCTTCCAGGTACGGTGATATATCTTTCTGGAGAAAGATTTCCATGCCAACAACATAGATGAGATGACCGAATCCAAGAGACCTCGGTCCCTCAGCACCTGGCTTTAAACAGCCATGCCATTAAAGCCAAGGACTGTAAAGCAGGATGAAGTATAGGATCATGAAACAGAAGGTCCACCCCAATAGGCAGTCGCCAAGGAACGTCTGCGACTAGCCGAAGTAGATCGGCGTACCAATGTCGCCGTTCCGGAGCAATGAGGATCACCGGAATGGCCTCGGCCCCTACTCTGCGAAGCAGGCGAGGCAACAACAGTAGCGGAGGGTAAGCATATATCAGGCGATACTGCCCCCATGGGCCACCAACACGTCTGACGCGTCTGCCCAGGGGTCCCTGGACCTGGCCACGAATCTTGACACCTTGCGAGTGAGACGAGAGGCCATAAGGTCCACATCCGGTGCCCCACCTCCAGTAAAAGAGGTCAAAACACCTCCGGATATAAGGACCCTTCCCCTGCAATGCACACGGCCGACAGGACCGTCCTGCAGCGAGATGTATGAAAATCCCAAAGAGACCCCGCAATGTATCGGAGAAGCGAGGCCCCGTCTTACTGGGTGCCTCAACTGTTGGCCAAGAAAGGCAACTTGACAGAGCTTCCCTAGAAACTCGGTCAGTGGACCAGTAACTCAGCCTCCACAGGTGGTGCAAACCCACCCCGGGCACAGAGACCCTAAAGGCTAAAGCAGTTGCAGTGCACCTGCTGGTCGACTGATAGATGAAGCAGAGGCTTTTGCCCAGTCATTGAGCTTCAGAAACGCCAGAGACGCAGCCACTAACGGGCGTAACGCTAACCTCAGCCTGGCGAACACAGTCCAAGCCAGCGCTTCTGATCACCACTGAAGGCAGGTGGAAAGTGGCACCCCTGATACCAGGGATCCTTATGACAATGCTCCATCCAGCAGCTACCCCCTTGATAAGTGCTGATTGTACAAACACATAGTTTATACTGTGTATTGCGTCAAAACGCGCAAATAGAGTGTGAGAGGAACCCACTCAGCCACAAAGAGCATAATACAACCACATACGGCGTATGTAGTTTAGTATGTGTGGATAAACATATTAAACACGTTTATAATGTGCCAGCGACGAAGGCGCGCACATCATCAGGGCTTGGACGGAAACCAGCCACGCAGACCGTGTAGGTATGTTGGCCTTCGAATAAACAAATTGCACATGTTTATACTGTGCATAGCGCTGAAAATGCGCACACCATTGGAGCGCGGGGGAGAAACCGGAGCACCCGGATGAAACCCACGCAGACTGCATATGCATACCGTGTAGGTACTATATGCCTATGTGTGCATAGCACCGAAGGCGCGCACATCATTGGCGTGTGGGAGGAAACCAAAGTACCCGGAGGAACCCCACGCAGACCCAGAGAACACAATATATACAACTACTGTGAATGTATTTAGTGTTGTGTATAAACATAATGTGTATGTTTATACCGTGTATTGCACCAAAGGCACGCATGTCATGTAGCGTGGGCGGAAACTGGAGGACCCGGAGGAAACCCACGCAGACTGCACAGACACACCGAGTAGGTATGTTAGTATGTGGATATCAAATCGCACAAATTTTGGCTGTGCATAGCGCCGAAAGCGCCCATACCATTGGAGTGTGGGAGGGAACCGAAGTACCCCGAGGAAACCCACACAGACTGCATACACATACCGTGTAGGTATTATAGCATGCATGATAAACATTTAACATGTTTAACTGTGCAGAGGGCCAAAGGCGCACATACCGTCAGAGCGTGGGAGGAAACCGGAACATCCAGAAGAAACCCACGCAGACAGCACACAGATACCGTGTAGGAATGATAGCATGTGAATAAACATATTGCACATGTTTATGCTGTGCATTTCCATTGGACTGTGAGAGGAAACCGGAGCACCCGGAGGAACCCCACGCAGACAGTATACCCATACTGTAAATATGTATAGTATGTGCAATAAACATATTGAACATGTCTATACTGTGCAGAGAGCCAAAGCGCACATACCATGAGAGCGCGGGAGGACACCGGAGCCCCCGGAGGAAACCCACGCTGACCAAGAGAGTATAATACATACATATACTGTGAATGTATCTAGAGTCCTGCATAAACATATTGTGTATGTTTATATCGTGTATGGCACTGAAACACAGCATTGGAACGTGGGGGGAAACCCACGCAGACACAGAGACCAATAACACATACATACACTGTGAATGTATCCAGTGTAGAGGTATAAGATGAGTTTAAATTATCGCGCAGTGGCGCATAATCTTCTCTGTATCATTCCAACCTGCTTAACTGTGCTGCCGAAGCAGCATGCAGGTAACAGGTAACCTCTGATCCTCAGACCGTGGTCCTGTCAGAGCTCAGAGCGTTCCCCAGGAAATGGCGGGAAACCACAGGTGCAGAGACCCTGTTGTTGCCTCAGTACATCACACAGAAAGCTCACAGGGACTAGAGACATGAATGAATAAAGTCCCCCCCCCACCATGCTGCACCGACCAGGGGGGGGGGGACACACTGTGTACCACTATATCATCCATGCTGCTCTCAATGCAGCGTGTGAGGAAAACAGTGAGGAAGCTGTGTAAAAAAAGAAAAGCTTGAAGGAACCAAGGGAAACAGCGTCCGCCTGAGGTACCACAGCCACAGCATCCAGCTTGAGAGTGTTCCTCACATCATCAATGAGTTCACTTACAAGCGCCCTGTTATTTACTGACACAGAACTGGAGTCTTCCTCACAAGGGAATGTCCTGTTCAAAAACATTAAAATATTCAGAGCTAGGGTCCTGAGCAGCAGTAGCTAGGCCCATATCTGAATCAGAGCACTCCTCCACTAAAGGTTTTTGTGGGGAGAGGGGGCTTATAGCTCCCTTGCGCTCGCACACCACTTCCATTCTGACAAGGAATGATTCCAGGACTGCCGACAACTGGTCCATAGGGACCGCAGGTGCAGGAGCACTGCCTGTTGCCTCTGACAAGTGTGGAGAAGCAGGTGTATCAGACTCCATACTGCCACCCTCTGAGACCCTATACACTTATTATAGTGAATAGTACAGTCCACCCACTGGCTGTGCTGAGGCTGAGGAGGGGATACCCAGAGGACTCACCAACCCTTAAGGACTGCTCAGTTCCGCTGTATGAACCGCGCTGCAGCGCGAGTGAAGCCTGAGGAGAGTGTGAGGAGATTGTAAGGAGATTGTGAGGAGATTTGCGCCGCAGCAGCGCTGCTAGAGGCAGAAACCAAAGTGAAAGCGCCGCAGCTTCAAGAAAATGGCCACCGGCCGCATATATTACTGCGCCATTAAACCACGGCAAGATGGGCGCCGAGCGCATTTTACAATTCACCACACAGCGCTAATGGCGCACGCAATGAAGTCCCCACACTCACTCACTTTTTTCCAAGAACACTGCTCCTTTCCACTACACAGATATGAGCGCCCCCAGTCAGGCCAGAGTGACTCCCAAGCACCCCCACACAGCACAGCACCAGTACAGGGTGCAGAGAGCAGCATAACAGGTGGAGACAGGGAGAACCCCCCCATATAAAGAAACACAGCCAGCATGTACTCACCTGCAGCAGGAGAGACTACTTACCCGTCCCAGAGGGACCCACTGGCTTGTTTCAGACAGACCTATCACAGAGTAGTACTGCGTAGCTGCCAGCCCGGTCTACCGTGAAAGATACAGACAGGTACTGTTCAATCTTGAGAGGACCGCGGGAGCATAAAAGCAACCCGGCCACCCCTGGAGTCATGGGGCATGTCGTGAACTGAGTCTCACGCACACAAGGCGAGGATCAGCACGCTCGATGGTCGGACAGGGAAGACTACGAGGATACCAGTGTACCCAACCTGTTGCCCAGCCGACAGTTGATTGAAGGTCTCAAAAATAAAATAATAAAATTCCCAAAGGAATAAAATTTAAAAATAAAATCTTCCAGGAGACTGGCTCCTGAGAGAGCCATGTCTTCTTCTTCTGCTAGGCAGAAAAAAAACTGAGGCTGCTAGCTGCAGGTAGGAGGGTAATGTCCGGAGGGACCACCCCCCCTGGGTGGGGCTGTTCAGCTCTGGTTTGTTCTAGAATGTATGTTTCTAACATCTAACATTCTGCCTAGATCTTCTCCTGCAAGCAGGGACATATACAACACGTTTACAGTATCCAGCTGTGTCAGTCCATGGACGATAAGAGAAAAATGTTTTCTGTGTGTAATTGCAGTGACAGGCATTTTACGACACAGTAAAAAGACTGTCACCGCGCTATGTGTGAATTCACCCTAAACCTAAATTTAAAGCCATTTTTTTGTTTTTTACAAATTAAGGTATGTTTAGTACCTTAAGTCAGGTCAGGTTTTTATTGCTTTCTTGCTGGGTAAATAAACCCTCTATATTTGTCCTGATGACCATTGTCACCAATACTGAAAACAAGTCAAAAGCTAACATTTTGAATTGTCATTGAGTCAGCAATATCTTTCAAGGCGGACACTTGTTACAATGGCAATTTGATTGAAATTACTTTGGAGAGACTGCCTCTCATTTCTTATTGTGTCAAACTTGTCAGGAGTTCTAGCCACTCCCTACTCTTTTGGCCTAAAGTGGAATTCCAGGCTAGACATAACTAAGATACAAACAGCTCCCACTCTCCTTCTAACACCTATACTAATAACCCAGTAAAAGGAAGATGAATATATTTACCTATTCTCAGGGAGCTCTGGTCTGAAATTTGACTTTTAGATAAACCACAAAAGAACATCTAATCTAATATTGCTTACCTGTTCATTCTTATGAATCCATAGTTGATCTATAGTGAGAACGGCATAGATTTTTGATTTATATCCTTTGAGTTCCAGGTAGCCAAATTTCTGACCGAAGAGAAGACAGCTTGAGCGTGAGCGAGGATTAAACATGCGTTGTTCTTTCACCTTGTTCTGGATCGTTGAGCACCATTCACTCCTTTGAGCTAAGGAATTTGCATATTGACATAGGTTACATTGTTTCTTAAAATAATTTTTGTTTAAAATCAATAACAACGTTTCACTTAGTTTTAGATGGGTTTGTCCAAAGAATAGAACAAACCTTTTAACAAGGCGTAATTTGATGACCACATAGACGGATGCTACTAACCCAACCGCTTGATGCCCAAGTTTCCTTGCAATTTACAGCACAGGCAGACATCTGTTACCCATTATTATTGTTAAGCTTTGTACACACAATTAGAATATTGGACGAATGATAGTTCTTTTTCTTTTGCATGCTAGTCTCATATTGAAAATGAAGAGTTTACTTAAGTTACGAAAATTCTCATACGACAGAATACAACTTTGGAAGTGATGCCATGTGTTGTATTGTAATTCTGTAGTTTCTGAGCATGTGTGGTCTTGATCTTTTGATTTTTTTCGTTTGATTACTGTACTGATTAAACGAATATCATATGTTCTGGTGTCGTACAAGAAGTATTTTTTCGTGTTCATCCCTTTGGAAAAATGTTTGCATGAACTGTGGTATTTGGCTCTCAAAAGCTGTGTACTAAAGAACAGATTATCGTACCATTGCTTCTAAAGAGGTATTTTTCGTCTGATTTTCTGATCGTGTGTAATAGGCATTATTGTAATTATTATCTTATTATTAGATGCAATATAACCAAATCTGTCACGTATGGGTATTTAGTTTCTATCAATATATCAGGAATCTTTCTGCAAAGAATAGAAATATGTGTACTTTAGTTGTTTCCTTGCTAAAACTCCTTTATTGTATGATATGACTCTATAAAAGGAGACTTTTACATATGAGTATAAATGACAAAGTTAAAACAAATGTTTCAGAAATAGAATATTGGGGACAAAGCAATTGTTAGCCTGAAACAATACTCTTAGACTAAGGAGAAACATTTCTTTGAATGACATCCAGACATCCTGCTCTGCAGAACAGGAAGTCCTACTTTAATGCAGTAAAAGTCAGGAAGCAGGAAGCCACTGAGATCTACCGTTGGAAGGTTTCAGGAGACTGTTTCTGAGGTTCAATATATCTAGTGTTCCTGGCTATTAAATGTATGCTCTAGTCAAAATAAAAGTTAAAGCTTCAGTTTTTCATAGCTGTTGTTCATCAGTTCATTCCACTGTTTCTGTTTAGGTTCACTTCAATGCAACCATTTCCAGCAGCTTATATGTCCTTCATTCATTAGCTTATGTAAACTCCAAGCTGATAGTTTGAGCTTTCACTGTAATAAGGACTCCCTCCACGTCCTTGTGTAAAAGCACTGGGCCAATCACCAAACACCAGCAATGGCACACGAGCGCAAGGCGAGTGGAGCACATACTGCTGCATACCAGAAAGTATCAGGTGTTTTCTTGGCTTTTAGCAGATGAATGAGGGGTGGGCTAGCCAAGGAAATGTGGTTATGTGCTTATGCAGAGGGGGGCAAAGTGAACTTGATGCGTTGCCCTGCAGGTATACTTTAAAGTTTAAATCTGATTGGTGGAGAGGGAAGAAATTGCATAGCATACACTTCAACAGTCCTCCACCTGTGAGGAGGAGCTTTCAATTGTTATCCAAGTGTTGCACAGGACTGTTAAATTGGAAGCGAGCGGGATTGGGCTATTTATGGCCATGTTTTTTATTGAAAGTGGCAAAGGTTTTGCCAGTCTTATCTGTGTTTTATATCCATATTTTATATAAATTCTATCACCAAGTTAAAAACAAATTGTACGTAAAATCACAGAAAAATCAAGTATTTTTAAATGGCTACTTACAAAAGTTCTCTATTCCATTAGCGATTTTGATATTGACTTGCAATGTGGCTCAATTCCCTATGCTCCCTATTTCCTTACATAGCCCTCTCCTTTTCTGAGAGTGTTTAATTACTGTCTGTGGTGGATAGGAAACCCCTGAAGTCCGAAGAATAGGGGCTGGATTGGTCTGGAGCTTAGTTGGGGGCACTTTGTTTCTCGTTGGACCGGCAGAAGATTCAGATAGCACCTGAGCCTAAAGCGGACCCTCAGTCATTTTTTCAACTTTCCATCAATTAAATCTTCTGCCCTTGTTGTTTTAACTTTGGATAGTAACGTTTTTTTTTTCCCGCCGGTAAATAGCTTATACAGCCCACTTCCTGTTTCTTGTCTGTAAAAAGCCTAGGCTTATGACATGCACACCTCTCTCTCTCAATCTTGTGAAAGTTTGCCAGGAAGGGAGGGCAGATGAGTCATAAGAGGGCCAATGGGAGCTGCAGAGCTGGAGGTGTGCCTCTGTGTAAATCCAGGAAGTGAACAGGCAGCCGCTGCAGCTGCCCACAGTTAAAATAGTTGCAGCCAGACTCCGTGGAGGGAGATTTCTGCAGCATATTTGGCAAGTACAGAATCACAGTATATATAAAATAATATTCAAAGTGGTTGGAGGGAAGCTTCAGAATGGCAAAGGTGTTTTTATCACAAATTATGTGAGCAGACTGCAGTTCCTCCTAAAGCATGCCTGGCTCTTTGACTCTTATTATATATATGAGAAAAAGGCCCATTCTTTGGAATATTTCCTATCTACCATACAGCTGTAGTGTTTTGGCTGCTTAAGAGGGGTCCTATACAGTTGTCCACTGACCACTGTGCTTGTCCTGATCCTGGGTGGTCTGAGGTATTTCCTACCTGGTTGTAGTGCCTTAGACACAACATTATGGTCAAATACTTGGTCTCCCGATGAAGCAATTTAAAGGCAAAACGCATTGAGCCCCATGACCATAATCCTGCCTTCTGGCCATATGTGACATGATGTTATAACCTTATGAATATTTATGTACGAGTTGGTATCAAAAATGTTCAAGACTGGTTTTGTAACACGCCAACAGGTGGCAGAACAAGGCTGCATGCACAGTTACAAAGAGCACCGACCTTTAGAATCAGTGTGCCAAAAGACCATTCTCCTGTGTACATCGGGAGCTGTGCAACTGGTGCTATTCTGACCACCACGTCTGCTATTTCATCATGGACAGTAAGTTAGAACAAAGCGTGAACATGAAATTCTGTGAGAAAATGGGCAAATCTGCCACAGAGATGTTTGACATGATTCAGCAAGTTTACACCCATGCTGCAATGAGTTTTTTAAGGTGTTTTGAGTATCACGCGTGCTTCAAGAGCAAAAGAACATCACTTTAACATCACTTTAAGACGACAAGAGATTAGAAACACCTTCAACGAGCTCAACCCCCGAAAATGTCGAAACCATTCAGCAACAGGTGCTTGACAAGCTTCAATAAGAAGACTTCCAGGACACATTCCAGTGGCAGGAACACTGGGTGCGCTGTATTGCTGTGCAAGGGGACTGTTTTGATGGTGATAGTGTGTAAACATTGATAAATAAAGTACTTTAGCATACCTTCACACTCAGCTCGGAACACAAAAATTCTGTGTTTAGTGACCACTTCAAATTTATTTTCCTTTGTTAAGCGAGCCATTTCAATGGAGGTCAGGGGAATCACACCTTTAGAATATATGTCCTAAGATATGAAAGAAAAGAGTCAATAGAAATTCCTCCTTGTACCTAAAAGAAACCATACATTTGACACAGCAGTGTAATGATAAGAGACAATTCAAACTTTCTTCCCAGTATCAGGATCCATGTTCAAAGAGTGGTGTATGGAAAAATGCCAATAATCCAACCTAGTCAAAATATTGTACTCCCTAAATCCATCAGACAGAGTCTCTGAAGTCTGAAAGTATCTAGTCTTTATCTGCTTTTAGCCAGTAATCAACAATTCACAAGCCAGTAATAAACCCAAAACCGAAAATGAAATAAATTGCAGTTTACCTTCTTAATCCCTAATCCTTTATTTAATCCTTAGATGTGGTGGCTGCATTAGTTTTCTGTTTGTTTTTTTTACCCTCTGTTTTCACCTGGTGATCTGGCCAGTAACACACCTCCTATATTAAAGTGCCCCTACTCTGGATAATGGAGCACAGGGGTGCCTTTAGACAACAGCATTGTCAGTCTGAGAGGGGAGGGGAGTGTTAGATATACTAGCAGATTTAAACAAAATAACACATTGAAGCCAAGTTCCAGCTAACACATTATAAGCAGTTAAGGCAAACCGTTTTTTCCTTTTGGGATAAAGGTTTTACACAAATAAATTAAAGCTGACCATTGTAAGCGCCCTGTCAATGTTAAATGGTTTGTCTCATCCCTGTGACTGCAAGAGAGCTTGTTCTTTTGAAAAACAACCAACTTAGTGGTTGGATCACCAGATGGAAAAAAAAGCCTAAAAAAGAAAACAAATGCAGTCATCACATCTAAGAATTGGTAAACTGCAATATAATGTATTATATGTTTGCTTTTGGGCTTAATACTTCTTTAAGGCTGGTTTCACACTGGGGCGGAGGCGGTATAGCGCCGCTATTTTTAGCGGCGCTATACCGTCGGAATTGCAGAGGTATTCGGCCACTAGCGGTGCGGTTTTAACCCCCGCTAGCGGACGAAAAAGGGTTAATACCGCGGTTTCCCATTGCTTTCAATGGGAAGGAGCGTTGAAGGAGCGGTAAACACACTGCTCCTCTCACCGCTCCAAAGATGCGGCTAGCAGGACTTTTTTTACCGTCCTGCTAGCGCACCGCTCCAGTGTGAAAGCCCTCAGGCTTTCACACTGGAGAAACAGCAGCCGCTGTTTAGGGACGGTTTGCAGGCGCTATTTTTAGCACAATAGCGCCTGCAAACCGCCCCAGTGTGAAAGGGGCCTTATTAAACATGTTAAATACGTTTATTGCTTTTAAAGTGTTTTTAAACCCAAGAACAAAAATGCACGATATTAGAGCTTATTAGTCCTTAGATGTGGGGCTGCATTTGCTTTTTCGTTTTCTTTTTTCGTGCTTCTTTTCTTTATTTTCATCTGCTGACTCTGCCAGTAACACACTTCCTGTCCTAAGGTAACAATCATCACTCACTGTACTCTCTATGGCGGAGCAGCCTGGTATGGAAAATGTGTTATTGTTAGGTTTACATACATTTTGAAAACACCAATTTACAGATTATTGTTGTTTGATCAAACTATTATTCACGTAAACGAAGACTGACTTGTTAGTAAAACATCTCCTAATAAAGCGCAAATTTAATTTTATTGTTATCATATGATAGATTTTGTTCTATAGGCAAAACTGTAACTCTATTTATAGGCAAAACTGTAACAAATATCTTTAAATCACAAGCTTTTTTTGGTCTTTTGATACATCTGTAAGTCTAACACCTAAAATTGTTATTTATTCTACACTGAAGGAAATCAGAAGTTAGTTGTACCCTACCACAGGGCTGCTAAAGAGGAATAACATGTACTTCCAAGTATCCACTCCTTTCTTTAGTTTCCTTCCTATGTTCTCCTGGATCAGTGGTCTCCAAACCTCAGCCCATGGGCCAGATGTGGCCCTTTGCCTGCCTTTTTCTGTCCCTTGGGGCATTGTTGCTCCCACTGATAAAAGGCACTATTCATCCCACTGACTCCAAAGATGAGGCACCAATCCTTCCACTGCCATCAACAGTGGTGCATAATACCTGCAACTGACACCAACAATGGGGCACTATTGCTCTTCCTACTGAACACAGGTTCTATGTATTATTTTCCTGCCACTGACCACCAAGTCTGAAGCATTGTCTACTCCCACGGATGCCGGGGAATTTTCTACTCCTACTGGCTACAGTCCCGCCCCCCTAAAATTCAAAGGACAGTAAACTGGCCCTTTGTTTAGAAAGTAGGGAAACCCCATCCTAGATCTTCAAATCCTAGGGTTCTCTCATGGGCATAATTTGACCTGCTTTGCCACTTGGCCCCACTTCCAGCTCCTTTATTTTTCTGTGACAGACGGTCTCTCTGGCCAAAAGTCAGGTAGGGGAGTATGCAAAGCATTGCTGTTGACCTGAAGAACGGGCCAACATCTGCATAGTAGAATGCCTTCGGATCTATGGATGATCTAAGGGTATTAAAAGCAAAACTAAAATAAAGACAACCTGGGTGTCTTATATAGGGATGAGCTTCGAGTTCGACTCGAACATTGCCTGTTCGCCC
Source organism: Rana muscosa (assembly GCA_029206835.1). Taxonomy (NCBI): domain Eukaryota; kingdom Metazoa; phylum Chordata; class Amphibia; order Anura; family Ranidae; genus Rana; species Rana muscosa. The sequence goes on from CM055118.1 coordinate 60,369,800, forward strand.
GTTCGCCGAACAACAAACAATTTGGGGTGTTCGCAGCAAATTCGAAAAGTCTATGGGAGAAATCTAAAGTGCTAATTATAAAGGCTTATATGCAAGTTATTGTCCTAAAAAGTGTTTGGGGACCCGGGTCCTGCCCCAGGGGACATGTATCAATGCAAAAAAAGGTTTAAAAAATAGAAGTTTTTACGGGAGCAGTGATTTTAATAATGCTTAAAATGAAAAAATAAAAGTGAAATATTCCTTTAAATTTCGTACCTGGGGTGTGTGTATGATATGCATGTAAAGTCGCGCATGTTTCCCGTGCTTAGAACTGTCCCTGCACAAAGTGTCATTTTTGAAGGAAAAAAAGTCATTTAAAACTCACTCGCGGCTATTAATGAATTGTCGGCTTTTATCAATACATAGAAAAGTCATTGATAAAAAAAAAAAAAAGCGTGGGGGTTCCCCCAAATTCAATTACCAGGCCCTTTAGGTCTGGAATGGATATTAAGGGGAACTCCGCCACAAATTTAAAAAAAAAATGACGTGGGGTTCCTCCTAAATATCCATACCAGCCCCTTGAGATCTGGCATGGATTTTAAGGGGAACTCCACCCCAAATTTAAAAAAAAATGGCGTGGAGTCCCCCTAAAAATCCATACCAGACCCCTTATCCGAGCACGCAACCTAGCTGGCCGCAATGGAAGAGGGGGGGACGAGAGAGCGGCCCCCCCTCCCTCCTGAACCGTACCAGGCCACATGCCCTCAACATGGGGAGGATGTCCCCATGTTGATGGGGACAAGGGCCTCATCCCCACAACCCTTGCCCGGTGGTTGTGGGGGTCTGCGGGCGGGGGGCTTATCGGAATCTGGAAGACCCCTTTAACAAAGTGGACCCCCAGATCCCGGCCCACCCCCCTATGTGAATTGGTAAGGGGTACATTGTACCCCTACCATTTCACGAAGAAAGTGTCAAAAAATTTAAATAAAAACACACACACCTTGGAAAAGTCCTTTATTAAAAAAAAAAACAAAAAAAAAAAAACATTCCAGCGATGAAATCCAGTGTCCCGCGGCGATCCCGATGTCCAGCGCTGTCCGTCATTGGTTGTGCCTGTGCGAACCTGATGGGGAACTCCCTCCACTGTGTTTTAAATGTATAGACCCGCCCCTTCTAAAGTTCCCCATCAGGTCCGCTCAGCGGACCAGATGCGGAACGAGAGAAGGGGCGGGTCTATTCATGTATTACACAGCGAACAAAGTTCCCCATCAGGTCCGCCCCCTCGGTATGTCGGACCCCGCCTACGTCATTAATTATAAATTACACAGTGAAGGAAGTTCCCCGCTCAGGCCAATGACGTAGGCGGGGTCGGACATACCGAGGGGGCGGACCTGATGGGGAACTTCGTTCGCTGTGTAATACATGAATAGACCCGCCCCTTCTCTCGTTCCGCATCTGGTCAGCTGAGCGGACATCGGGATCGCCGCGGGACACTGGATTTCATCGCTGGAATGTTGTTTTTTTTTTTATTATTATTTTTTTTTTTTTAATAAAGGACTTTTTCAAGGTGTTTGTGTGTTTTTATTTAAAATTTTTGACACTTTCTTCGTAAAATGGTAGGGGTACCCCTTACCAATTCACATAGGGGGGGGCGGGATCTGGGGGTCCCCTTTGTTAAAGAAGTCTTCCAGATTCCGATAAGCCCCCCGCCCGCAGACCCCCACAACCACCGGGCAAGGGTTGTGGGGATGAGGCCCTTGTCCCCATCAACATGGGGACATCCTCCCCATGTTGAGGGCATGTGGCCTGGTATGGTTCAGGAGGGAGGGGGGGCCGCTCTCTCGTCCCCCCCTCTTCCCCTGCGGCCGGCCAGGTTGCGTGCTCGGATAAGGGTCTGGTATGGATTTTTGGGGGGACTCCACGCCATTTTTTTTTAAATTTGGGGTGGAGTTCCCCTTAAAATCCATGCCAGATCTCAAGGGCCTGGTATGGATATTTAGGGGGAACCCCACGCCATTTTTTTTTAAATTTGCGGCGGGGTTCCCCTTAATATCCATTCCAGACCTAAAGGGCCTGGTAATTGAATTTGGGGGAACCCCAACGCTTTTTTTTTCTTTTTTATCAATGACTTTTCTATGTATTGATAAAAGCCGACAATTCATTAACCACTTAAGCCCCGGACCATTTCGGGCCATTAGGACCAGGCCTGTTTTTGGGATTCGGCACTGCGCTGCTTTAACTGTAAATTGTGCGGACATGCAATGTTGTACCCAAATGAAATTTGCGTCCTTTTCTTCCCACAAATAGAGCTTTCTTTTAATGGTATTTGATTGCCTCTGCGATTTTTATTTTTTGCGATATAAACAGAAAAAGACCGAAAATTTTGAAAAAAAATGATATTTTCTACTTTTTGTTATAAGAAAAATCGAATAAACTCAATTTTAGTCATACATTTAGGCCAAAATGTATTCAGCCACATGTCTTTAGTAAAAAAAATGTCAATAAGCGTATATTTATTGGTTTGCGCAAAAGTTATAGCGTTTACAAACTAGGGTACATTTTCTGAAATTTACACAGCTTTAAATTTATGACTGCCTATCTCATTTCTTGAGGTGCTAAAATGGCAGGGCAGTACAAAACCCCCCCAAATGACCCCATTTTGGAAAGTAGACACCCCAAGGAAATTGCTGAGAGGCATGTTGAGCCCATTGAATATTTTTTTTTTTTGTCCCAAGTGATTGAATAATGACAAAAAAAAAAAAAAAATTACAAAAAGTTGTCACTAAATGATATATTGCTCACACATGCCATGGTTATATGTGGAATTGCACCCCAAAATACATTCTGCTGCTTCTCCTGAGTACGGGGATACCACATGTGTGGGACTTTTTAGGAGCCTAGCCACGTACGGGACCCCGGAAACCAAGCACCGCCTTCAGGATTTCTAAGGGCGCAAATTTTTGATTTCACTCCTCACTACCTATCACAGTTTCGAAGGCCATAAAATGCCAAAATAGCACAAAACCCCCCCAAATGACCCCATTTTGGAAAGTAGACACCCCAAGCTATTTACTGAGAGGCATGTTCAGTCCATGGAATATTTTATATTTTGCCACAAGTTGCGGGAATATGACAAACTTTTTTTTTTTTGCACAAAGTTGTCACTAAATGATATATTGCTCACACATGCCATGGGCATATGTGAAATTACACCCCAAAATACATTCTGCTGCTTCTCCTGAGTACGGGGATACCACATGTGTGGGACTTTTTGGGAGCCTAGCCGCGTACGGGACCCCAAAAACCAAGCACCGCCTTCAAGGTTTCTAAGGGCATAAATTTTTGATTTCACTCCTCACTACCTATCACAGTTTTGAAGGCCATAAAATGCCAAGATGGCACAAAACCCCCCCAAATGACCCCATTTTGGAAAGTAGACACCCCAAGCTATTTGCTGAGAGGCATGTTGACCCCATTGAATATTTTTTTTTTTTGTCCCAAATGATTGAATAATGACAAAAAGAAAAAAAAAAATGTACAAAAAGTTGTCACTAAATGATATATTGCTCACACATGCCATGGTTATATGTGGAATTGCACCCCAAAATACATTCTGCTGCTTTTCCTGAGTACGGGGATACCACATGTGTGGGACTTTTTGGGAGCCTAGCCGCGTACAAGGGCCCCAAAAACCAAGCACCGCCTTCAGGATTTCTAAGGGCGTAAATTTTTGATTTCACTCCTCACTACCTATCACAGTTTCGAAGGCCATAAAATGCCAAAATAGCACAAAACCCCCCCAAATTACCCCATTTTGGAAAGTAGACACCCCAAGCTATTTGCTGAGAGGCATGTTGAGTCCATGGAATATTTTATATTTTGCCACAGGTTGCGGGAATATGACAAACTTTTTTTTTTTTGCACAAAGTTGTCACTAAATGATATATTGCTCACACATGCCATGGGCATATGTGAAATTACACCCCAAAATACATTCTGCTGCTTCTCCTGAGTACGGGGATACCACATGTGTGGGACTTTTTGGGAGCCTAGCCGCGTACGGGACCCCAAAAACCAAGCACCGCCTTCAAGGTTTCTAAGGGCATAAACTTTTGATTTCGCTCCTCACTACCTATCACAGTTTTGAAGGCCATAAAATGCCAAGATGGCACAAAACCCCCCCAAATGACCCCATTTTGGAAAGTAGACACCCCAAGCTATTTGCTGAGAGGCATGTTGAGCCCATTGAATATTTTTTTTTTGTCCCAAATGATTGAATAATGACAAAAAGAAAAAAAAAAATGTACAAAAAGTTGTCACTAAATGATATATTGCTCACACATGCCATAGTTATATGTGAAATTACACCCCAAAATACATTCTGCTGCTTCTCCTGAGTACGGGGATACCACATGTGTGGGACTTTTTGGGAGCCTAGCCGCGTACGGGACCCCAAAAACCAAGCACCGCCTTCAAGGTTTCTAAGGGCATAAATTTTTGATTTCACTCCTCACTACCTATCACAGTTTTGAAGGCCATAAAATGTCAAAATAGCCCAAAACCCCCACAAATGACCCCATTTTGGAAAGTAGACACCCCAAGCTATTTGCTGAGAGGCATGGTGAGTATTTTACAGCTCTCATTTGTTTTTGAAAATTAAGAAAGACATTTTTTTTTCTTTTTTTTTTTCTTTTTTTACATTTTCAAAACTTTGTGACAAAAAGCGAGATCTGCAAAATACTCAACATACCTCTCAGCAAATAGCTTGGGGTGTCTACTTTCCAAAATGGGGTCATTTGGGGGGTTTTGTGCCATCTGGGCATTCCATGGCCTCCGAAACTGTGATAGGCAGTGAGGAGTGAAATCAAAAATTTACACCCATAGAAATCCTGAAGGCGGTGCTTGGTTTTTGGGGTCCCGTACGCGAATAGGCTCCCAAAAAGTCCCACACATGTGGTATCCCCGTACTCAGGAGAAGCAACAGAATGTATTTTGGGGTGTAATTCCACATATGCCCATGGCATGTTTGAGCAATATATAATTTAGTGACAACTTTTTGTACATTTTTTTTTTTTTGGTCATTATTCAATCACTTGGGACAAAAAAAAAAAATATTCAATGGGCTCAACATGCCTCTCAGCAAATAGCTTGAGGTGTCTACTTTACAAAATGGGGTCATTTGGGGGGGTTTTGAACTGTCCTGGCATTTTATGCACAACATTAGGAAGCTTATGTCACACATCATCCACTCTTCTAACCACTTGAAGACAAAGCCCTTTCTGACACTTTTTTTTTACATGAAAAAAACATTTTTTTTGCAAGAAAATTATGTTGAACCCCCAAACATTATATATTTTTTTAAAGCAAAGGCCCTACAGATTAAAATAGTGGGTGTTGCATTTTTTTTTTCCACACAGTATTTGCGCAGCGATTTTTCAAACGCATTTTTTGGGGGAAAAACACACTTTTTTTATTTTTAATGCACTAAAAAACACTATATTGCCCAAATGTTTGATGAAATAAAAAAGATGATCATAGGCCGAGTACATGGATACCAAACACGACATGCTTTAAAATTGCGCACAAACGCGCAGCGGCGACAAACTACATTCATTTTTAAAAGCATTTAAAAGCCTTTACAGGTTACCACGTTAGATTTACAGAGGAGGTCTACTGCTAAAATGACTGCCCTCGATCTGACCTTCGCGGTGATACCTCACATGCATGATGCAATTGCTGTTTACATATGACGCTAGACCAACGCTTGCGTTCGCCTTTGCGCAAGAGCAGGGGGGGACAGCGGTGCTTTTTTTTTTTTTATCATTTATTTGGCTTTTTTATTTTATTTTTAAACTGTGCCTTCCATATTTTATTTTTTTACCATTTTTATCGTTATCTCAGGGAATGTAAATATCCCCTATGATAACAATAAGTAGTGACAGGTACTCTTTTTTTGAAAAAAAATGGGGGGTTAGACCCTAGATCTTTCCTCTGCCCTCAAAGCATCTGACCACACCAAGATCGGTGTGATAAAATGCTTTCCCAATTTCCCAATGGCGCTTTTTATATCCGGGGGGGGGACATTCCCTCCCACTGCTTGTAAAAGCAGTCTAGAGGCTAATTATCTGCTAGAATTGCTTTTACATGAAAGCCGGCCGCAGGCTGAAAAGAATGATACCAAGATGATACCTAAACCCGCAGGCATCATTCTGGTATAAACATTTAAAGTCCAGAAACATACCAGTACGTTGCTGGTCCTTGTTGGACATGTATTGTAATCTTTTTTTTTCATACAGCCTATTGGCTGAACGAAAAAAAGAGATTGATTGGTGGGTATGCCCACCATTAGAATACCTCCCTTCATCCACCCACTTCTAATGATGGGCATATATGCCGAAGCATGGGGGCATCCTCCCGCAAAAAAGTTATGCCGCGTACACACGGTCAAGCCTTCGTCGGAATTTCAACCGTATGTACGCGGCATAAAAGGTTATGCCGCGTACACACGGTCGGACTTTTCCACGGGCAAGCCTCCGTTGGAATTTCGACCGTATATACGCGGCATTAGGAGCAAAATCGCTCCTCCGCCCCTGCTGCCCCCATGCTTCGGCATATATGCTCTTTTTTTTAACTGTGGTGGTGAAATCACCTCCTACAGCGTTGGAGTCACGGCTTTATGTATCGTGGGAGCAAACGCTGTTGCTGTCAAGATAAATAGATCCGCGCTGCAACTGAATGGCGTACCTGCTAAGCAAATGGTGGTTAACATTAAAACAAAGTAACATTACAGTACAACAGTAAGACCTTACCATGCCATACCTGCAAAGCAAATACCAAAACAAAACCTAGTAAAAAATAAAAAAAATTTTTAACGCAACCTGTGCCTAAAATATATATATGCCGAAGCATGGGGGCATCCTCCCGCAAAAAAGTTATGCCGCGTACACACAGTCGGAATTTTCCACGGGCAGGCCTCCGTCGGAATTTCGACCGTATGTACGCGGCATTAGGAGCAAAATCGCTCCTCCGCCCCTGCTGCCCCCATGCTTCGGCATATATACTCTTTTTTTTAACTGTGGTGGTGAAATCACCTCCTACAGCACTGGAGTCACGGCTTTATGTATCGTGGGAGCAAACGCTGTTGCTGTCAAGATAAATAATTCCGCGCTGCAGTTGAATGGCGCACCTGAAAACAAAAAATTACATACCTGAAAAGCAAGCATGATAAAACATTGCAGAATAGAATACAGTAAAAAAGAGCAGAACAATAGAGAGAAAATAGAGAGAGAGAGAACAATAAAACGACAACTATTTTTGGTTTTTTTATTTTATATTTTTTTTGTGTTTTGTTTTTTACGTTTTTTTTTTTATTTTTTACACTTTTTTTTGTAACTTTACAACTGTAATGGTTCGGGTCTCTCAAAATGTAATGGCATCTTGGGAGACCCTGTGTAAGTGTGTCCTTGTCTGTGAAATGCTGTACCCTACGCTAAAACTTCACTTTTGAGTGGTAGCGTTCAAAACATTCACCTTGGCAAAGACCAGGCTTGTCAGGACAGAGTGGACAAAAACTACGGGTGTCACGCCTAAATCCGCGCTTGCTACAGACACGACATCTTTTTTGGGGGTGGCTTTGGGTAGGGGTACTCGGGAGGACATACGAATAATGCCTCTCATGCAGCCGGCTTACTGCATTTGGTAGGGGATGGTGAGGTGCAGAACCGCCTGGATACAGGAGTTCTGTGACTATCTCATTCTGGAATTTTAGAAGAGATAACGTCCCGCCTGAAGCTCTGTATAGCACATGAGCGTTCAGCAAAGCCAATTGGAATAATGATAGAGACACTTTTTTGTACCAGCGTCTCGCCTTACGGTCAATTAGATACGGCGCCATCAACTGGTCGTTGAGGTCCACCCCTCCCATATTTTGGTTATATTCGTGGACACAGAGGGGTTTCTCCACAACACCAGTCGCCGTACGAATTTGGACTGTCGTGTCTGCATGAAGGGAGGTAAGAAGGAAAACATTCTTATTGTCCCTCCACTTCATAGCGAGCAAGTTATTACACTTCAAGCAGGCTCTCTCCCCCAGCCTAAGACGGGCATCTACAAGCCGCTGGGGAAAGCCCCGGCGATTAGGTCGCACGGTGCCACATGCTCCAATCTGATGATCAAACAAGTGACTAAACAGTGGCACGCTCGTGTAATAATTGTCCACATACAAGTGGTACCCCTTTCCGAATAAGGGTGACACCAAGTTCCACACTATCTTGCCAGCGCTCCCTATGTAATCCGGGCAGTTGACCGACTCAATCTGACTATCTTTTCCCTCATAAACCGTAAAGTTCACTACATAGCCTGTTGCCCTGTCACAGAACTTGTAGAGCTTGACCCCGTATCTGGCACGCTTGCTGGGAAGGTACTGCTTGAAAGACAAGCGGCCAGAAAATTTAATCAGGGACTCATCAACGCAGACAACTTGATCGGGAGTAAACAAGGCTGCAAAACGTTCGTTGAAGTGGTTTATGAGGGGCCGAATTTTATAGAGCCGGTCGTATTCAGGGTCCCCACGTGGACGACAAAGTTCATTGTCGTTGAAGTGCATGAACCGCAAAATCTGCTCGTATCGTGCCCTGGACATGGAGGCAGAGAACACGGGCATGTGGTCAATTGGGTGCGTGGACCAATAAGCACGCAATGACGGAAATTTATGTGTGCCCATGTTGAGGGAAAGGCCCAGAAAGGTCTTAAATTCGGAAACCGTAATTGGTTTCCAATTTCTGGCAATTTTAGGCAACTGGGGGTTAGCGGCGATAAATTGACCAGCATATAAATTACTCTGGTCCACAATAGATCTATAGAGATCTTCCGTGAAAAACAGCGAATAAAAATCAATTGGAATAAAATCAGCTGTTTCCACCTGAATACCGGGTTGGGCAGTGAATGGGGGAAGTACGGGTTCTGCAGAAGTGGTGGGGACCCAATCAGGATAGGCGAATTCTGCAGGAAGGGCAGTATGGGCACGGCGGGCCTGCCTTTGTCTTCTTGGTGGCAGCGGGACACTACTTGTGCTTGCCACCTCGCCAGCTTGAACTGCACTTATGGGACTCGCCACGTCACCAAGTGTTACTGCAGTGCTGGATGTACGTCCAGGCTGTACTAGGCCGCTGGTGCTTGCCAGTTCACCAGAAGGAATAGCGGCGCTAGTACTACTCTGCTCCATGATACGAGAGACCTGCGGTTCTTGCTCCTCAATAGTGATGAGCCGAACACCCCCGGGTTCGGTTCGCACCAGAACCCGCGAACGGACCGAAAGTTCGTACGAACATTAGAACCCTATTAAATACAATGGATGCGAACGTTCGAATTCTAAAGTGCTAATTATAACAACTATTATGCATGTTATTGTCCTAAAAAGGGTTTGGGAACCCGGGTTCTGCACCAGGGGACATGTATCAATGCAAAAAGAAGTTTTAAAAACGGTCGTTTTTCGGGAGCAGTCATTTTAATGATGCATAAAGTGAAAAAAAAAAGTCAAATATTCCTTTAAATATCGTACCTGGGGGGGTGTCTAAAGTATGCCTGTGAAGTGCCACGTGTTTCCCGTGTTTAGAACTGTCCCTGCACAAAATGACACTTCTAAAGGAAAAAAAAGCCATTTAAAACTGCTTGCGGCTTTAATGTAATGTCTGGTCCCGGTAATATGGATGAAAATCTTTAAGAAAAATGGCATAGCTACCCCATGACCCCCCCCTACCCCAGCCCATTACCAGCCCCTTTGGGTCTTGTATGGATATTAAGGGGAACCCCGCACATAAAATAAAAAAGGCCCTATATACTCTGAACAGCCGTATACAGGCGGTGCATACAAGACAGGGACTGTAGGTTTTGTGACAGCAGGAAGGTAAAGTCACCTGGTTGCATCCAGGGGGGTAGGTATATTTCTCCCAGATTCAGGCTTTATGCCGACTTATACAACTAGGGAGAGAGTTGATGAAGCCCAGCTGAGGCTAGTGGGCTCATGGATGATTCATACCTCTAGGGAGAGTGCTGGGCGTCGTGCAGGCAGGGAGTTGATGAGACCAGCTGAAGCTTGTCAGCTTGTTTAAGGCCTCTATAAAAACTCCCAGCTTCATTAGGTGTTTGCTCATGCCTGGACCCAGACCTGTGTGGACTGTCTAGGGAGAGTGAACCCCTGTGCGGTGAGACAAAGCCTGTGTGGCTATTTGTTTGGACATTTACTAAACCAGGGACTTAGGGACTAGGACAGCACCAGGCTGATCCCAGTTGTTAGTTAGGGAAACCTGCATGTTTAGTCAGAGGTCAAGCTGACCAGGATTTATTTTGTTTATGTTTCTTTTTGCTTTGCTGTGTTTTTGTCACTGTAAATAGAGAAATAAACCGCACCTTTTGATCTTGAAAACCACAACCTCCGTCTGCTGGGCCTGTTTTTGTGTGGGGAGCCCATCCAGGGGGTCACACACACCCGCTACCGAGCTAACCCCCTCACAGTTGGTGGAGAACCAGTGGCAGTTTTTTTTTAAGCCAGCATGGAGGAGATACTGAAACAGCTGGCTCTAGCAAATGCCAATCAACAACAGACAAATGCAGGTTTGCAAAAGAGCCTTGCAGCTCAACAACAGAGCTTCGCAGCCCAGCAACAAGCCCAGCAGCAATCTGAGGCCCGCTTCATAGACCTGTTGCAGAAGCAAGAGCAGAGACTACAACAACAGATGGAAGCAGTAATGCAGCAACGTCCGCAGACCAGTGAGGAAAGCCGTCCCACTAATACCGCGTCCTTTGGGGTGAGTCGTTTATTGACAAAAATGACTGGAGAGGATGATCCAGAGGTATTTTTGACCACATTTGAAAGGACTGCTGAAAGAGAAAAGTGGCCTGAGGAGCAGTGGGCTGGACTGGTGGCTCCTCTGTTAACTGGTGAATCGCAGAAAGCTTACTATGACCTAGAGCCTGACCAAGCAAAAGACTATGTGATGCTAAAAGCTGAAATATTGGCAAGGCTGGGTGTCACCCTGGCTGTCCGGGCTCAGCGTGTGCATAACTGGACTTTCCAGCTTGGAAAACCCCCCAGGTCTCAAATGTATGATCTCATTCACCTGAGCAGGAAGTGGCTACAGCCAGAGACTTTGTCCGCACCGGAGATTGTGGAACGTGTTGTGATGGATCGTTTCTTGAGAGCTCTTCCTACCGCCATTCAAAAGTGGGTAAGCCATGGAGACCCAGAAACGGCCGGTAAACTTGTGGATCGTGTAGAGAGATACTTGGCTGCAGAGAACCTGACGGCCTCTTCCAGAGACTCTCGGACTTTCCACCCTAAGACCAGACCATCCCCAGGGGCGGATAAGATGATTCCAAGGGGTGAGGGTGGAGAGAGTGAGAGGGTGGGAGCTCTGCCCAGGGTTTGGCGAGAACAGCCTGGGAAGTCGGGGGCTCAAGAGGCAGCCAAAAGGATTGTTTGCTACCGCTGCCGGCAAGCGGGACATATTGCAGCAAATTGCCCGGTTGTGGAGGAACCCATGCAATGTGACTTTCTGACGGACAGACGTCAGTCGCTGTGTGCGACAGTCGCATGCACTGCCATTCGGGGAACTGAGAAACATTTATGCAAAATGTGTATTAATGGTAGAAATGTTGTGGTATTACTGGATTCAGGTAGCCTTGTGACCCTGATAAAGGCTGAATTAGTTAAAACAGAGGTCTCTGGGAATAGCAAGGTAGCTGTTATTTGTGTGCATGGGGACACCCGAGAGTATCCAGTGACTACAGTGTGTTTCAAGACCCCCAAAGGTACCCTCTCTCATCCAGTGGGGTTAGTATCTCAACTACCGCATGATGCCATTGTGGGAAGGGATTTTCCGAAGTTCTGGGAACTGTGGGATGATCCTGAGCCCCCCACTGGTGCCCCTATGTACCAGGAAGGTGATAGCCAGAACTCCTCTGAGAGTGGTGAGGACTCTCCAGAATTTCCCTTGTCAGTATTGGCAGGCGAGACTCAAGAAACTGGAGAGGAGCCCACCTCCTCAGACGAAAACCTACCGTCTGTGGAGTTTTCTGATCTTGAGGTTCACAGGGAAAATTTTGCCACAGAACAGTTAAAAGACCCCGCCCTAATAAAGGCACGGGAAAACGTAGTGGAAATAGATGGCGAGTTAGTGAACCCAGATAATACCTGCACTTACCCATACTTCAGCGTAGAGAAGGACCTACTGTATCGGGTGGCAAAAAGGGCAGAAGAAACCGTTGAGCAGCTTGTGGTGCCCAAACCTTACAGGAAGTTGGTGTTGGAGTTGGCCCATGGGCACATTCTTGGAGGTCATCTGGGGACAGAGAAAACCCGAGAGAGGGTATTACAGAGATTCTATTGGCCTGGGGTGATGAAGGACATAGAAAATTATTGTTCCTCCTGCCCTGTGTGTCAGAGGTCGGCCCCGATGCCACATTTCCGTAGCCCGCTGGTCCCTCTACCCATCATTGAGGTCCCGTTTGAGAGGATCGCAATGGATTTGGTAGGTCCTATAATCAAGTCCGCTAGGGGGCACCAGTACATATTAGTTATAATGGACTATGCCACCCGTTATCCAGAAGCGATCCCTCTCCGAAATACCTCGGCCAAAACCATAGCCAAAGAGCTATCTCTTGTTTTTAGCCGGGTGGGTATTTGTAAAGAACTGCTTACGGACCAAGGTACACCCTTTATGTCCCGGGTTATGAAAGAGCTGTGTAAATTGTTCAAAGTGACGCAATTGCGTACGTCTGTGTATCACCCCCAAACCGATGGGCTGGTTGAAAGATTCAACAAAACCCTAAAACAAATGTTGAAGAAAGTGGTGGATAGAGATGGAAAGGATTGGGACTGTCTACTTCCTTATTTGATGTTTGCTATTAGGGAGGTGCCCCAATCCTCTACGGGATTCTCCCCCTTTGAGTTACTGTATGGGAGACACCCAAGAGGGCTGTTGGATATTGCCAAGGAAACTTGGGAAAGTGAGAGTTCTCCCCACAGGAGTGTGATTGAGCATGTCGCCCTGATGCAAGATCGAATTGCACAGGTAATGCCCATCGTGAAGGAACATTTGGCCCAAGCGCAGTTGGCACAGCAGAGAGTGTACAACCGTGGAGCCAAGACCCGTACCTTTTCCCCGGGGGATAGGATATTGTTACTTGTCCCTACGGTTGAAAGTAAATTCCTTGCCAAATGGCAAGGCCCCTACGAGATAATGGAAAAAGTGAGCGAAGTGAATTACAAGGTCAGACAACCAGGAAGGCGAAAGCCCGAACAGATCTATCACGTTAATCTGTTGAAAGCCTGGAGGGATAGAGAGTCCCTAGTCGCAGAAACTTGGTCACCAGCTCAAACTGGTTGCGTGATTCCGGAGGTTGGAATAGCAGCCACCTTGTCACAACCCCAACAACAGGAGGTTAAGGAGTTTGTGCTTCGCAACAAGGAGGTGTTCTCTGAGCTGCCGGGACAAACATCTGGGGTAGAGCATGATATTATTACCCCGCCCGGTGAAAGGGTGAAGTTAAAACCCTATCGGATCCCAGAGGCCCGACGGGAGGCAATACGGGAGGAAGTACAGAAAATGCTGAACTTAGGGGTGATAGAGGAGTCCCAAAGTGATTGGTCTAGTCCCATTGTGTTGGTGCCTAAACCGGATGGGAGCTGGCGATTTTGTAACGATTTTCGTCAGTTGAACAAAGTTACAAAATTTGACACCTACCCCATGCCACGTATAGATGAGTTGATCGACCGGCTGGGAACAGCCCGATACATGACGACTCTTGACCTCACAAAAGGGTATTGGCAAATTCCCCTGGCCAAGTCGGCCAAAGAGAAAACCGCATTTGTAACCCCAGACGGGGCGTTCCAATATAAGAGACTGCCGTTCGGGTTACAGAATGCGCCGGCCACATTCCAGCGGAAAATGGACCAGATACTGAGGCCCCATCGGAAGTATGCTGCGGCTTACCTGGATGACGTAATTGTCCATAGCACAGATTGGGCCTCACATCTGCCAAAAGTGCAAGCAGTCCTAGACTCTATCCGGGAAGCGGGGTTTACGGCTAACCCCAAGAAGTGTACCATTGGGCAGGAGGAGGCCAAATATCTTGGGTACACCATTGGCAGGGGAGTAATAAAACCCCAACTCAACAAAGTCGAGGCCATCCAGAGTTGGCCACGTCCCAACAGCAAGAAGCAGGTACGAGCCTTTCTGGGAATCGCGGGTTATTATCGGCGCTTCATTCCCCACTTTGCTTCTAAGGCTGTGCCCCTAACCAACCTGACGAAAGGGAAAGGGTCGGTCATGATTAAATGGACCCCCGAGGCTGAGGCAGCATTCCAATTCTTGAAACAAGCCTTATGTAGCCAGCCAGTGTTGTACTCACCCGACTTCTCTAAAGACTTTGTCGTACAAAGTGATGCGTCAGATGTGGGGTTAGGAGCAGTATTGTCCCAGGTCTGGAACGGGGAAGAGCACCCAGTCATTTACCTCAGCAGGAAGTTGAAGTCCCATGAGGTAAATTACGCCACGGTTGAAAAGGAGTGTTTAGCGGTGAAGTGGGCTCTAGATTCCCTTCGGTACTATCTGCTAGGTAGGCACTTTGACATGGTTACGGATCACGCTCCGTTAAAGTGGATGGCTCAAAACAAGGAGACAAATAGAAGAGTAAATAGGTGGTTCCTGGCCCTACAGGAATTCAACTTCACAGTAAAGCATCGCCCTGGCGTTCAAATGGGGAATGTGGATGCTTTGTCTCGAGTACATGAATGCCTGATTGCTGGTGTTCCAACCCCAAGGTTAAAACAAGAGGGGGGGGTATGTGACAGCAGGAAGGTAAAGTCACCTGGTTGCATCCAGGGGGGTAGGTATATTTCTCCCAGATTCAGGCTTTATGCCGACTTATACAACTAGGGAGAGAGTTGATGAAGCCCAGCTGAGGCTAGTGGGCTCATGGATGATTCATACCTCTAGGGAGAGTGCTGGGCGTCGTGCAGGCAGGGAGTTGATGAGACCAGCTGAAGCTTGTCAGCTCGTTTAAGGCCTCTATAAAAACTCCCAGCTTCATTAGGTGTTTGCTCATGCCTGGACCCAGACCTGTGTGGACTGTCTAGGGAGAGTGAACCCCTGTGCGGTGAGACAAAGCCTGTGTGGCTATTTGTTTGGACATTTACTAAACCAGGGACTTAGGGACTAGGACAGCACCAGGCTGATCCCAGTTGTTAGTTAGGGAAACCTGCATGTTTAGTCAGAGGTCAAGCTGACCAGGATTTATTTTGTTTATGTTTCTTTTTGCTTTGCTGTGTTTTTGTCACTGTAAATAGAGAAATAAACCGCACCTTTTGATCTTGAAAACCACAACCTCCGTCTGCTGGGCCTGTTTTTGTGTGGGGAGCCCATCCAGGGGGTCACACACACCCGCTACCGAGCTAACCCCCTCACAGTTTGTTCTTATGTAGAATCTGTTTGTAATTTTGAACAGGTACATTGTTTAAGTGTAGCTCCAGCCCAAAAATCTATTTTTAAACTTTTTGGAAAACATAGGTAAGGGTTATCACCCCTGTAACATTTGTTTTGCTGTCTGTGCCCCTGTTCAGAACATTTCACCTCACTTTCCGTCACAATGACAACTGTTTTTGAAATGTGGTGTTTTTCTTGAAACAAGGATTGGTGATAAAGCATCAGTACAGAGGAGACACCTTTCTCCCATATTAATTCTTACAGGAGAGAATTTTCCTTCCTAGGGGTAGATTTCCTCTCACTTCCTGTTGTCTTCTTGCGTTTGCAAGTAGGAGTCGTTTGTAAGTTGGATGTTTGAAAGTAGGGACCTGCCGTATATACTCTGCAGAAATAGACCCCTTAGTTGTTGGTGTTGGCACAACACTGTAAGCACTCACAGTTACTCTTGGTTGGTGCTGGAACGCCCTGCTGTCAACTATTATATCAGGAATTTTAATTACAAATAATTGTTGAACAGTGGTAGTAAAAATTGGGCCTTTGATGGTGGTGCTGGTGCCACAACACTGTAAGCCCTGACAGTTACTCTTGGTGGGTGCAGGAATGGGCCCTGCTGTGAATTATTAGATCAAGAATTGTAATTACATGCCCCTTTTGAACAGGGGCTGAAAAATTGGGCCTTTCGTGGTGGTGGTGGTGGTGGCATTGCCACAACACTGTAAGCCCTCAGAGTTACTCTTGGTGGGTGCAGGAATGGGCCCTGCTGTGAATTATTAGATCAAGAATTGTAATTACATGCCCCTTTTGAACAGGGGCTGAAAAATTGGGCCTTTCGTGGTGGTGGTGGTGGTGGCGTTGCCACAACACTGTAAGCCCTCAGAGTTACTCTTGGTGGGTGCAGGAATGGGCCCTGCTGTGAATTATTAGATCAAGAATTGTAATTACATGCCCCTTTTGAACAGGGGCTGAAAAATTGGGCCTTTCGTGGTGGTGGTGGTGGTGGCGTTGCCACAACACTGTAAGCCCTCAGAGTTACTCTTGGTGGGTGCAGCAATGGGCCCTGCTGTGAATTATTAGATCAAGAATTGTAATTACATGCCCCTTTTGAACAGGGGCTGAAAAATTGGGCCTTTCGTGGTGGTGGTGGTGGTGGCGTTGCCACAACACTGTAAGCCCTCAGAGTTACTCTTGGTGGGTGCAGGAATGGGCCCTGCTGTGAATTATTAGATCAAGAATTGTAATTACATGCCCCTTTTGAGCAGGGGCTGAAAAATTGGGCCTTTCGTGGTGGTGGTGGCATTGCCACAACACTGTAAGCCCTCAGAGTTACTCTTGGTGGGTGCAGGAATGGGCCCTGTTGTGAATTATTAGATCAAGAATTGTAATTACATGCCCCTTTTGAACAAGGGCTGAAAAATTGGGCCTTTCGTGGTGGGGGTGGTGGTGGCGTTGCCACAACACTGTAAGCCCTCAGAGTTACTCTTGGTGGGTGCAGGAATGGGCCCTGCTGTGAATTATTAGATCAAGAATTGTAATTACATGCCCCTTTTGAACAGGGGCTGAAAAATTGGGCCTTTCGTGGTGGTGGTGGTGGTGGCGTTGCCACAACACTGTAAGCCCTCAGAGTTACTCTTGGTGGGTGCAGGAATGGGCCCTGCTGTGAATTATTAGATCAAGAATTGTAATTACATGCCCCTTTTGAACAGGGGCTGAAAAATTGGGCCTTTCGTGGTGGTGGTGGTGGTGGCGTTGCCACAACACTGTAAGCCCTCAGAGTTACTCTTGGTGGGTGCAGGAATGGGCCCTGCTGTGAATTATTAGATCAAGAATTGTAATTGCATGCCCCTGTTGAACAGGGGCTGAAAAATTGGGCCTTAGGCACTGGTGGCACAACACTACAACCCCTCACAGATACTGTACTTGGAGCACAGCAATGAGCCCTGTTGCAAAGTATTGCTTCAAAAATTGTAATGACACGCCCCTGTTAAACAGGGGCTGAAAAATTGGGCCTTAGGCACTGGTGCCACAACACTCCAACCCCTCACAGATACTGTACTTGGAGCACAGCAATGAGCCCTATGGCAAATTATTGCTAAAAAAATTGTAATTACACGCCCCTGTAAAACAGGGGCTGAAAAATTGGGCCTTAGCCACTGGTGGCGGCACCCATAAACAAAAATGATCTTCCAAGCTATCATCATCAATCGTATCATTGAGGACTCGGAGGAGGAGGATAGCCAGTCAACATAACAGCACAGGCACTCAGCATCAGCATCAGTCTTGAAGGGATGTGACATGTTAAAATCAATTAGTCTGTTATATCAGCATCAGGTGTGTGGTAGCTGGTGGTGATCCAAGACTGGTTCATCTTGATGAAAG
Organism: Rana muscosa; assembly: GCA_029206835.1. Lineage (NCBI taxonomy): Eukaryota > Metazoa > Chordata > Amphibia > Anura > Ranidae > Rana > Rana muscosa. The sequence goes on from CM055118.1 coordinate 60,387,637, forward strand.
TCAGTCGATCAACCGAGTCGGTGGACAGGCGCACCCTGTGATCCGTGACAAATCCTCCAGCAGCACTGAATGTGCGTTCCGAAAGAACGCTGGATGCAGGACAGGCCAGTAGCTCAATTGCATACTGTGCAAGCTCTGGCCAGTGATCCATCCTCAAGACCCAGTAAGCCAGAGGATTTTCGGTGGGGAAGGTGTCCAAGTCTGACCTTGCCCCTAGATATTCCTGCACCATGTTTATCAGACGCTGGCGATGGTTGCTGGAACCGATCATACTTTGGGGCTGCGGACTAAAGAATTGTCTGAACGCATCGGTCAGACGGCCACCTTCCCCACCGCTCCTTCTTTGACTGGCCGAAGCCTCAGCAACTCGTTGTCCAGGACCAGGAGTTTGTAACCTCCCAGTCTCTGGGAACGCGTTGCACAGACCTTTCTGCAAGGCCTCCCGGAGTTGTCTCATCCTCTGCTCCCTCTGCGACGGTAACATAAGGTCCGCAACCTTACCCTTGTACCGTGGATCAAGGAGAGTGGCCAGCCAGTAATGGTCCCTCTCCTTGATCCGAAGAATACGAGGATCCTTCCGCAGACTTTGCAGGATCAGGGAGGCCATGCAGCGTAGGTTTGCTGAGGCATTCGCTCCGGAGTCCTCTGGGTCACTAAGGACGACATGATCCGCAGCCACCTCCTCCCAGCCACGTACAAGTCCACTGGTTTCTTGGGACTGTAAATCATCCCTAAAAGACTGCTGCTGATGATGCTGAGTGCCAGCCTCCACCTCCATGCTGACACAATCCTCCTCCTCCTCCTCCTCCTCCTCTTCCTGTGCGATGGGTGGGACAGAAGGAACACTGTCTGGGTAAAGGGGGCCTTGAGAGGCAAGGAAGTCCTCCTCTTCCTGCCTCTGTTCTGCCTCAAGTGCCCTGTCCATTATTCCACGCAGCGTGTGCTCCAACAGGTGGACAAGAGGTACAGTGTCACTGATGCATGCACTGTCACTGCTCACCATCCTCGTGGCCTCCTCAAATGGTGCCAGGACAGTGCATGCATCCCTGATCATGCCCCACTGGCGTGGAGAAAAAAAACCAAGCTCCCCTGACCCTGTCCTGGTGCCGTAGTCGCACAGGTACTCATTGATGGCCCTCTGCTGCGTGTGCAGCCGCTGCAGCATGGCCAACGTTGAGTTCCACCTGGTGGGCATGTCACATATAAGGCGGTTCTTGGGCAGGTTCAACTCCTTTTGCAGCTCAGCCAGGCGAGCACTGGCATTATAAGATCTGCGGAAATGCACACAGACTTTCCTGGCCTGCCTCAGGACATCCTGTAAGCCCGGGTACCTGCCCAAGAACCGCTGCACCACCAGGTTAAGGACGTGAGCCACACAGGGCACATGGGTCAGTTGTCCCTGTCGGAGGGCGGAGAGGAGGTTGGTGCCATTGTCGCAAACCACCATTCCTGGCTTAAGCTGGCGTGGCGTCAACCACCTCTCGGCCTGGCCCTGCAGAGCAGACAGGACCTCTGCCCCAGTGTGGCTTCTGTCCCCCAAACACACCAGCGCAAGCACGGCATGGCATCTTTTTGCCTGCGTACTTGCGTAGCCCCTTGAACGCCTACGGAGCACCGCTGGTTCCGAGGACAAACCACAGGAAGAGGCCATGGAGGAAGAAGAAGAGGAGGGGGTGGAGGAGAGAGGTGTGTCACAACCAGTAGTAGCATTTTGGAGGCGTGGCGGTGGAACAACCTCCAACACTACTGCACCTTGTCCTGCATCCTTCCCAGCTGCCAAAAGAGTGACCCAATGGGCCCTGAAAGAAAGGTAACGTCCCTGTCCATGCCTGCTGGACCATGAGTCAGCGGTAATATGCACCTTACCGCTGACCGCCCTGTCCAGCAAGGCCAAGACATTGCCTTCCACATGCCGGTAGAGAGCCGGAATAGCCTTCCGTGAGAAAAAGTGGCGTTTGGGAACCTGCCACTGAGGAACCGCACATTGCACAAACTCACGGAAGGGGGCCGAGTCTACCAACTGAAAAGGCAGCAGTTGAAGCGCTAGCAATTTAGCCAAGCTAGCATTCAACCGCTGGGCATGTGGATGGCTGGGAGTGAACTTCTTTCGACGGTCCAGCAGCTGGGGCAGGGAAATTTGCCTGCTAGAATCAGACGTCGGTGTACTGCTAGCAGAGTGGCCGCAAGTACTTGGCTGTGACACACCTAATTCTACACCTTCATTCCTCTCAGTGCATGTTTCAGAGAGGACTGAAGTTATAGTGGGGTTGGAGATCCCAGCTGATGCGGTGCAAGGAGAGGTCCGCTTTGTTCTTTGGTGTGGGTCTTTGAGGTAGGCTTGCCAACGAGCTGCATGGCAGGTCAACATATGTCTGGTCAGGCATGTGGTACCCAAGCGGCTGATGTTTTGGCCACGCGATATACGCTTGAGACATATGTTGCAAACAGCAGCTGTGCGATCTGATGCACTAGCCTCAAAAAAGGCCCACACCAAAGAACTTTTTGAATGACGGGCAGAGGCAGCGCCCTGCACAGGCGGAGCTCTGCGGTGTGATTCCGTCGGTGTACTGCCCTTACGCTGGCCACCAAAGGGCATCCTGCCTCGTTGGAGATGTGCCTCCTCCTCATCCTCCTCCTCCTCCTCTCTCCTATTAGGCACCCACGTGGAGTCAGTGACCTCATCATCCCCTCCCTCCTCATCACTGGAGCCAATCTGGCAGTATGCTGCAGCTGCTGGAACATGACTGCCAGATTGGTGTCCTTCTTGAGCATCCCCTCTGTCTGCTCTCACGCTACTGCCTTCCTGTAGCTGGGTTTCATCATCAGACCCTTCGAAACGCTGGGCATCCTCCTGGAGCATGTACCCAACACTGTGCTCAAACAGTTCGGGGGACTCCTCAGGAGGAGGACATGGTGGGTCTAGGGAAGGAGTGACTGATGATGAGTCTGACATTGATACCAGGGAAGAGGACGCTTTGGCAGCTGCTTTTCCAGTACCCTGAGCCTGGGTGAGAGAGGATGAGGAGGAGGAAGAGGGCTTGGTCATCCACTCTACCAAGTCTTCGGCATGATGTGGCTCAACATGTCCAGCTGCCGAAAAGAAGGACAAGCGTGTCCCATGGCCATGTGCTGATGACAATGCACCGCGTCCACGACCAGCACTGTTGCCCCCAGACACAGAGCCTGCTTGCCCTCTTTTATTGCCTCCTGACTGTCTGCCTCTCCTTGTTTGCCTTCCAGACATTCTAATAGATGGCCTGCAGGGAGATGGGAAAAAAGCAATAAGGGCTACCTTCAGGTGTCCTTCTCTGTCCCTTTACTTAAGGATTTCTAAATATGGTTGAGGATGATTGCTTTTGCACAGAATAGCACAACGACAATTTCCCTGACTGTCCAAAAAACAAGGATTTCAAAGATGGTTGATGAGGAATGCTTTAGCACACTATAGCACAAGGAGAATTTCCCTCACTGTCCTTCCCTGTCCCTAGAAACAAGGATTATCACAGTGAAAGAAACTGACACTCTTCCTACCTATAGTTTTCTGTCCCTAGAAAAAATGTTTTTTTAAAGCACACTATAGCACAAGGAGAATTTCCCTCACTTTCCTTCCCTGTCCCTAGAAACAAGGATTATCACAGTGAAAGAAACTGACACTCTTCCTACCTATAGTTTTCTGTCCCTAGAAAAAATGTTTTTTTAAAGCACACTATAGCACAAGGAGAATTTCCCTCACTGCCCTTCCCTGTCCCTAGAAACAAGGATTATCACAGTGAAAGAAACTGACACTCTTCCTACCTATAGTTTTCTGTCCCTAGAAAAAATGTTTTTTTAAAGCACACTATAGCACAAGGAGAATTTCCCTCACTTTCCTTCCCTGTCCCTAGAAACAAGGATTATCACAGTGAAAGAAACTGACACTCTTCCTACCTATAGTTTTCTGTCCCTAGAAAAAATGTTTTTTAAAAGCACACTATAGCACAAGGAGAATTTCCCTCACTGTCCTTCCCTGTCCCTAGAAACAAGGATTATCACAGTGAAAGAAACTGACACTCTTCCTACCTATAGTTTTCTGTCCCTAGAAAAAATGTTTTTTTAAAGCACACTATAGCACAAGGAGAATTTCCCTCACTTTCCTTCCCTGTCCCTAGAAACAAGGATTATCACAGTGAAAGAAACTGAAACTCTTCCTACCTATAGTTTTCTGTCCCTAGAAAAAATGTTTTTTTAAAGCACACTATAGCACAAGGAGAATTTCCCTCACTGTCCTTCCCTGTCCCTAGAAACAAGGATTATCACAGTGAAAGAAACTGACACTCTTCCTACCTATAGTTTTCTGTCCCTAGAAAAAATGTTTTTTTAAAGCACACTATAGCACAAGGAGAATTTCCCTCACTTTCCTTCCCTGTCCCTAGAAACAAGGATTATCACAGTGAAAGAAACTGACACTCTTCCTACCTATAGTTTTCTGTCCCTAGAAAAAATGTTTTTTTAAAGCACACTATAGCACAAGGAGAATTTCCCTCACTTTCCTTCCCTGTCCCTAGAAACAAGGATTATCACAGTGAAAGAAACTGACACTCTTCCTACCTATAGTTTTCTGTCCCTAGAAAAAATGTTTTTTTAAAGCACACTATAGCACAAGGAGAATTTCCCTCACTTTCCTTCCCTGTCCCTAGAAACAAGGATTATCACAGTGAAAGAAACTGACACTCTTCCTACCTATAGTTTTCTGTCCCTAGAAAAAATGTTTTTTTAAAGCACACTATAGCACAAGGAGAATTTCCCTCACTGTCCTTCCCTGTCCCTAGAAACAAGGATTATCACAGTGAAAGAAACTGACACTCTTCCTACCTATAGTTTTCTGTCCCTAGAAAAAATGTTTTTTTAAAGCACACTATAGCACAAGGAGAATTTCCCTCACTGTCCTTCCCTGTCCCTAGAAACAAGGATTATCACAGTGAAATAAACTGACACTCTTCCTACCTATAGTTTTCTGTCCCTAGAAAAAATGTTTTTTTAAAGCACACTATAGCACAAGGAGAATTTCCCTCACTTTCCTTCCCTGTCCCTAGAAACAAGGATTATCACAGTGAAAGAAACTGACACTCTTCCTACCTATAGTTTTCTGTCCCTAGAAAAAATGTTTTTTTAAAGCACACTATAGCACAAGGAGAATTTCCCTCACTTTCCTTCCCTGTCCCTAGAAACAAGGATTATCACAGTGAAAGAAACTGACACTCTTCCTACCTATAGTTTTCTGTCCCTAGAAAAAATGTTTTTTTAAAGCACACTATAGCACAAGGAGAATTTCCCTCACTTTCCTTCCCTGTCCCTAGAAACAAGGATTATCACAGTGAAAGAAACTGACACTCTTCCTACCTATAGTTTTCTGTCCCTAGAAAAAATGTTTTTTTAAAGCACACTATAGCACAAGGAGAATTTCCCTCACTTTCCTTCCCTGTCCCTAGAAACAAGGATTATCACAGTGAAAGAAACTGACACTCTTCCTACCTATAGTTTTCTGTCCCTAGAAAAAATGTTTTTTTAAAGCACACTATAGCACAAGGAGAATTTCCCTCACTTTCCTTCCCTGTCCCTAGAAACAAGGATTATCACAGTGAAAGAAACTGACACTCTTCCTACCTATAGTTTTCTGTCCCTAGAAAAAATGTTTTTTAAAAGCACACTATAGCACAAGGAGAATTTCCCTCACTGTCCTTCCCTGTCCCTAGAAACAAGGATTATCACAGTGAAAGAAACTGACACTCTTCCTACCTATAGTTTTCTGTCCCTAGAAAAAATGTTTTTTTAAAGCACACTATAGCACAAGGAGAATTTCCCTCACTTTCCTTCCCTGTCCCTAGAAACAAGGATTATCACAGTGAAAGAAACTGACACTCTTCCTACCTATAGTTTTCTGTCCCTAGAAAAAATGTTTTTTTAAAGCACACTATAGCACAAGGAGAATTTCCCTCACTGTCCTTCCCTGTCCCTAGAAACAAGGATTATCACAGTGAAAGAAACTGACACTCTTCCTACCTATAGTTTTCTGTCCCTAGAAAAAATGTTTTTTTAAAGCACACTATAGCACAAGGAGAATTTCCCTCACTTTCCTTCCCTGTCCCTAGAAACAAGGATTATCACAGTGAAAGAAACTGACACTCTTCCTACCTATAGTTTTCTGTCCCTAGAAAAAATGTTTTTTTAAAGCACACTATAGCACAAGGAGAATTTCCCTCACTTTCCTTCCCTGTCCCTAGAAACAAGGATTATCACAGTGAAAGAAACTGACACTCTTCCTACCTATAGTTTTCTGTCCCTAGAAAAAATGTTTTTTTAAAGCACACTATAGCACAAGGAGAATTTCCCTCACTTTCCTTCCCTGTCCCTAGAAACAAGGATTATCACAGTGAAAGAAACTGACACTCTTCCTACCTATAGTTTTCTGTCCCTAGAAAAAATGTTTTTTTAAAGCACACTATAGCACAAGGAGAATTTCCCTCACTGTCCTTCCCTGTCCCTAGAAACAAGGATTATCACAGTGAAAGAAACTGACACTCTTCCTACCTATAGTTTTCTGTCCCTAGAAAAAATGTTTTTTTAAAGCACACTATAGCACAAGGAGAATTTCCCTCACTGTCCTTCCCTGTCCCTAGAAACAAGGATTATCACAGTGAAATAAACTGACACTCTTCCTACCTATAGTTTTCTGTCCCTAGAAAAAATGTTTTTTTAAAGCACACTATAGCACAAGGAGAATTTCCCTCACTTTCCTTCCCTGTCCCTAGAAACAAGGATTATCACAGTGAAAGAAACTGACACTCTTCCTACCTATAGTTTTCTGTCCCTAGAAAAAATGTTTTTTTAAAGCACACTATAGCACAAGGAGAATTTCCCTCACTTTCCTTCCCTGTCCCTAGAAACAAGGATTATCACAGTGAAAGAAACTGACACTCTTCCTACCTATAGTTTTCTGTCCCTAGAAAAAATGTTTTTTTAAAGCACACTATAGCACAAGGAGAATTTCCCTCACTTTCCTTCCCTGTCCCTAGAAACAAGGATTATCACAGTGAAAGAAACTGACACTCTTCCTACCTATAGTTTTCTGTCCCTAGAAAAAATGTTTTTTTAAAGCACACTATAGCACAAGGAGAATTTCCCTCACTTTCCTTCCCTGTCCCTAGAAACAAGGATTATCACAGTGAAAGAAACTGACACTCTTCCTACCTATAGTTTTCTGTCCCTAGAAAAAATGTTTTTTTAAAGCACACTATAGCACAAGGAGAATTTCCCTCACTTTCCTTCCCTGTCCCTAGAAACAAGGATTATCACAGTGAAAGAAACTGACACTCTTCCTACCTATAGTTTTCTGTCCCTAGAAAAAATGTTTTTTAAAAGCACACTATAGCACAAGGAGAATTTCCCTCACTGTCCTTCCCTGTCCCTAGAAACAAGGATTATCACAGTGAAAGAAACTGACACTCTTCCTACCTATAGTTTTCTGTCCCTAGAAAAAATGTTTTTTTAAAGCACACTATAGCACAAGGAGAATTTCCCTCACTTTCCTTCCCTGTCCCTAGAAACAAGGATTATCACAGTGAAAGAAACTGACACTCTTCCTACCTATAGTTTTCTGTCCCTAGAAAAAATGTTTTTTTAAAGCACACTATAGCACAAGGAGAATTTCCCTCACTGTCCTTCCCTGTCCCTAGAAACAAGGATTATCACAGTGAAAGAAACTGACACTCTTCCTACCTATAGTTTTCTGTCCCTAGAAAAAATGTTTTTTTAAAGCACACTATAGCACAAGGAGAATTTCCCTCACTTTCCTTCCCTGTCCCTAGAAACAAGGATTATCACAGTGAAAGAAACTGACACTCTTCCTACCTATAGTTTTCTGTCCCTAGAAAAAATGTTTTTTTAAAGCACACTATAGCACAAGGAGAATTTCCCTCACTTTCCTTCCCTGTCCCTAGAAACAAGGATTATCACAGTGAAAGAAACTGACACTCTTCCTACCTATAGTTTTCTGTCCCTAGAAAAAATGATTTTTTAAAGCACACTATAGCACAAGGAGAATTTCCCTCACTGTCCTTCCCTGTCCCTAGAAACAAGGATTATCACAGTGAAAGAAACTGACACTCTTCCTACTGTGACAGCAGGAAGGTAAAGTCACCTGGTTGCATCCAGGGGGGTAGATATATTTCGCCCAGATTCAGGCTTTACGCCGACTTATACAACTAGGTGGAGAGTTGTATAAGCCCAGCTAAGGCTAGTGGGCTCATGGATGACTCATATGTCTAGGGAGAGTGTGGGGCGTCGTGCAGACAGGGAGTTGATGAGACCAGCTGAAGCTTGTCAGCTCATTTAGGCCTCTATAAGAACTCCCAGATTCATTAGATGTTAGCTCATGCCTGGAACCAGACCTGTGTGGACTGTCTAGGGAGAGTGAACCCCTGTGCGGTGAGACAAAGCCTGTGTGGCTATTTGCTTGGACATTTAAAACCAGGGACTTAGGGACTAGGACAGCACTAGGCTGATCCCAGTTGTTAGTTAGGAAACCTGTATGTTTAGTCAGAGGTCAAGTTGACCAGGATTTATTTTGTTTATGTTTCTTTTGGCTTTGCTGTGTTTTGTCACTGTAAATAGAAAATAAACCGCACCTTTTTTTTGATTTTGAAAACCACAACCTCCGTTTGCTGGGCCTGTTTTTGTGTGGGGAGCCCATCCCGGGGGTCACACACACCCGCTGCCGAGCTAACCCCCTCACAGTTGGTGGAGAACCAGTGGCAGTTTTTTTTAAGCCAGCATGGAGGAGATACTGAAGCAGCTGGCTCTAGCAAATGCCAATCAACAGCAGACAAATGCAGGTTTGCAAAAGAGCCTTGCAGCTCATCAACAGAGCCTTGCAGCTCAACAACAGAACTTTGCAGCCCAGCAGCAAGCTCATCAACAGAGCCTTGCAGCCCAGCAGCAAGCTCACCAACAGAGTCTGGAAGCTCAGCAACAAGCCCAGCAGCAATCTGAGGCCCGCTTCATAGACCTGTTACAGAAGCAAGAGCAGAGACTACAACAAATGGAAGCAGTAATGCAGCAACGTCCGCAGACCAGTGAGGAAAGCCGTCCCACTAATACCGCGTCCTTTGGGGTGAGTCGTTTATTGACAAAAATGACTGGAGAGGATGATCCAGAGGTATTTTTGACCACATTTGAAAGGACTGCTGAAAGAGAAAAGTGGCCTGAGGAGCAGTGGGCTGGACTGGTGGCTCCTCTGTTAACTGGTGAATCGCAGAAGGCTTACTATGACCTAGAGCCTGACCAAGCAAAAGACTATGTGATGCTAAAAGCTGAGATATTGGCAAGGCTGGGTGTCACCCAGGCTGTCCGGGCTCAGCGTGTGCATAACTGGACTTTCCAGCTTGGAAAACCCCCCAGGTCTCAAATGTATGATCTCATTCACCTGAGCAGAAAGTGGCTACAGCCAGAGACTTTGTCCGCACCAAAGATTGTGGAACGTGTTGTAATGGATCGGTTTTTGAGAGCTCTTCCTACTGCCATCCAAAAGTGGGTAAGCCATGGAGACCCAGAGACGGCCGATGGTCTTGTGGATCGTGTGGAGAAATACTTGGCTACAGAGAACCTGACGGCCTCTTCCAGAGACACTCGGACTTTCCACCCTAAGACCAGACCATCCCCAGGGGCGGATAAGAGGATTCCAAGGGGTAAGGGTGGAGAGAGTGAGAGGGTGGGAGCTCTACCCCAAGTTTGGCGAGAACAGCCTGGGAAATCAGCGGCTCAAGAGGCGGCAAGAAGGATCGTTTGCTACCGCTGCCGGCAAGCGGGACATATTGCAGCCAATTGCCCGGTTGTGGAGGAACCCATGCAGTGTGACTTTCTGACGGGCAGACGTCAGTCGCTGTGTGCGACAGTCGCATGCACTGCCATTCGAGGAACTGAGAAACATTTATGCAAAATGTGTGTTAATGGTAGAAATGTTGTGGTATTGCTGGATTCAGGTAGCCTTGTGACCCTGATAAAGGCTGAGTTAGTTAAAACAGAGGTCTCTGGGAATAGCAAGGTAGCTGTTATTTGTGTGCATGGGGACACCCGAGAGTATCCAGTGACTACAGTGTGTTTCGAGACCCCCAAAGGTACCCTCTCTCATCCAGTGGGCTTAGTATCTCAGTTACCGTATGACGCCATTGTGGGAAGGGATTTTCCGAAGTTCTGGGAACTGTGGGATGATCCTGAGCCCCCCACTGGTGCCCCTATGTACCAGGAATGTGATAGCCAGAACTCCCCTGAGAGTGGTGAGGACTCTCCGGAATTTCCCTTATCAGTATTGGCAGGGGAGACTCAAGAAACTGGAGAGGAGCCCACCTCCTCAGACGAAAACCTACCGTCTGTGGAGTTTTCTGATCTTGAGGTTCACAGGGAAAACTTTGCCACAGAACAGTTGAAAGACCCCGCCCTAATAAAGGCACGGGAAAACGTAGTGAAAATAGATGGCGAGTTAGTGAACCCAGATAATACCTGCACTTACCCATACTTCAGCGTAGAGAAGGACCTACTGTATCGGGTGGCAAAAAGGGCAGAAGAAACCGTTGAGCAGCTTGTGGTGCCCAAACCTTACAGGAAGTTGGTGTTGGAGTTGGCCCATGGGCACATTCTTGGAGGTCATCTGGGGACAGAGAAAACCCGAGAGAGGGTATTACAGAGATTCTATTGGCCGGGGGTGATGAAGGACATAGAAAATTATTGTTCCTCCTGCCCTGTGTGTCAGAGGTCGGCCCCGATGCCACATTTCCGTAGCCCGCTGGTCCCTCTACCCATCATTGAGGTCCCGTTTGAGAGGATCGCCATGGATTTGGTAGGTCCTATAATCAAGTCCGCTAGGGGGCACCAGTACATATTAGTTATAATGGACTATGCCACCCGTTATCCAGAAGCAATCCCTCTCCGAAATACCTCGGCCAAAACCATAGCCAAAGAGCTATCTCTTGTGTTTAGCCGGGTGGGTATTTGTAAAGAACTGCTTACAGACCAAGGTACACCCTTTATGTCCCGGGTTATGAAGGAGCTGTGTAAATTGTTCAAAGTGACGCAATAACGTACATCTGTGTATCACCCCCAAACCGATGGGCTGGTTGAAAGATTCAACAAAACCCTAAAACAAATGTTGAAGAAAGTGGTGGATAGAGATGGAAAGGATTGGGACTGTCTACTTCCTTATCTGATGTTTGCTATTAGGGAGGTGCCCCAATCCTCTACGGGATTCTCCCCCTTTGAGTTACTGTATGGGAGACACCCAAGAGGGCTGTTGGATATTGCCAAGGAAACTTGGGAAAGTGAGAGTTCTCCCCACAGGAGTGTGATTGAGCATGTCGCCCTGATGCAAGACCGAATTGCACAGGTAATGCCCATCGTGAAGGAACATTTGGCCCAAGCGCAGTTAGCACAGCAGAGAGTGTACAACCGTGGAGCCAAGACCCGTACCTTTTCCCCGGGGGATAGGATACTGGTACTTGTCCCTACGGTTGAAAGTAAATTCCTTGCCAAATGGCAAGGCCCCTACGAGATAATGGAAAAAGTGAGCGAAGTGAATTACAAGGTCAGACAACCAGGAAGGCGAAAGCCCGAACAGATCTATCACGTTAATCTGTTGAAAGCCTGGAGGGATAGAGAGTCCCTAGTCGCAGACACTTGGTCACCAGCTCAAACTGGTTGCGTGATTCCTGAGGTTGGAATAGCAGCCACCTTGTCACAACCCCAACAACAGGAGGTTAAGGAGTTTGTGCTTCGCAACAAGGAGGTATTCTCTGAGCTGCCGGGACAAACATTTGGGGTAGAGCATGACATCATTACCCCCGCCCGGTGAAAGGGTGAAGTTAAAACCCTATCGGATCCCAGAGGCCCGACGGGAGGGCAATACGGGAGGAAGTACAGAAAATGCTGAACTTAGGGGTGATAGAGGAGTCCCAAAGTGATTGGTCTAGTCCCATTGTTGGTGCCTAAACCGGATGGGAGCTGGCGATTTTGTAACGATTTTCGTCAGTTGAACAAAGTTACAAAATTTGACACCTACCCCATGCCACGTATAGATGAGTTGATCGACCGGCTGGGAACAGCCCGATACATGACGACTCTTGACCTCACAAAAGGGTATTGGCAAATCCCCCTGGCCAAATTGGCCAAAGAGAAAACCGCATTTGTAACCCCAGACGGGGCGTTCCAATATAAAAGAATGCCGTTCGGGTTACAGAATGCGCCAGCCACATTCCAGCGGAAAATGGACCAGATGCTGAGGCCCCATCGGAAGTATGCTGCGGCTTACCTGGATGACGTAATTGTCCATAGCACAGATTGGGCCTCACATCTGCCAAAAGTGCAAGCAGTCCTGGACTCTGTTCGGGAAGCGGGGTTTACGGCTAACCCCAAGAAGTGTACCATTGGGCAGGAGGAGGCCAAATATCTTGGGTACACCATTGGGAGGGGAGTAATAAAACCCCAACTCAACAAAGTCGAGGCCATCCAGAGTTGGCCACGTCCCAACAGCAAGAAGCAGGTACGAGCCTTTCTGGGAATCGCTGGGTATTATCGGCGATTCATTCCCCACTTTGCTTCTAAGGCTGTGCCCCTAACCAACCTAACGAAGGGGAAAGGGTCGGTCATGATTAAATGGACCCCCGAGGCTGAGGCAGCATTCCAATTCTTGAAACAAGCCTTATGTAGCCAGCCAGTGTTGTACTCACCCGACTTCTCTAAAGACTTTGTCGTACAAAGTGATGCGTCAGATGTGGGGTTAGGAGCAGTATTGTCCCAGGTCTGGAACGGGGAAGAGCACCCAGTCATTTACCTCAGCAGGAAGTTGAAGTCCCATGAGGTAAATTACGCCACCGTTGAAAAGGAGTGTTTAGCGGTGAAGTGGGCTCTAGATTCCCTTCGGTACTACCTGCTAGGTAGGCACTTTGACATGGTTACGGATCACGCTCCGTTAAAGTGGATGGCTCAAAACAAGGAAACAAATAGAAGAGTGAATAGGTGGTTCCTGGCCCTCCAGGAATTCAACTTCACAGTAAAGCATCGCCCTGGCGTTCAAATGGGGAATGTGGATGCTTTGTCTCGAGTACATGAATGCCTGATTGCTGGTGTTCCAACCCCGAGGTTAAAACAAGAGGGGGGGGTATGTGACAGCAGGAAGGTAAAGTCACCTGGTTGCATCCAGGGGAGTAGATATATTTCGCCCAGATTCAGGCTTTACGCCGACTTATACAACTAGGTGGAGAGTTGTATAAGCCCAGCTAAGGCTAGTGGGCTCATGGATGACTCATATGTCTAGGGAGAGTGTGGGGCGTCGTGCAGACAGGGAGTTGATGAGACCAGCTGAAGCTTGTCAGCTCATTTAGGCCTCTATAAGAACTCCCAGATTCATTAGATGTTAGCTCATGCCTGGAACCAGACCTGTGTGGACTGTCTAGGGAGAGTGAACCCCTGTGCGGTGAGACAAAGCCTGTGTGGCTATTTGCTTGGACATTTAAAACCAGGGACTTAGGGACTAGGACAGCACTAGGCTGATCCCAGTTGTTAGTTAGGAAACCTGTATGTTTAGTCAGAGGTCAAGTTGACCAGGATTTATTTTGTTTATGTTTCTTTTGGCTTTGCTGTGTTTTGTCACTGTAAATAGAAAATAAACCGCACCTTTTTTTTGATTTTGAAAACCACAACCTCCGTTTGCTGGGCCTGTTTTTGTGTGGGGAGCCCATCCCGGGGGTCACACACACCCGCTGCCGAGCTAACCCCCTCACACTACCTATAGTTTTCTGTCCCTAGAAAAAATGTTTTTTTAAAGCACACTATAGCACAAGGAGAATTTCCCTCACTTTCCTTCCCTGTCCCTAGAAACAAGGATTATCACAGTGAAAGAAACTGACACTCTTCCTACCTATAGTTTTCTGTCCCTAGAAAAAATGTTTTTTTAAAGCACACTATAGCACAAGGAGAATTTCCCTCACTTTCCTTCCCTGTCCCTAGAAACAAGGATTATCACAGTGAAAGAAACTGACACTCTTCCTACCTATAGTTTTCTGTCCCTAGAAAAAATGTTTTTTTAAAGCACACTATAGCACAAGGAGAATTACCCTCACTTTCCTTCCCTGTCCCTAGAAACAAGGATTATCACAGTGAAAGAAACTGACACTCTTCCTACCTATAGTTTTCTGTCCCTAGAAAAAATGTTTTTTTAAAGCACACTATAGCACAAGGAGAATTTCCCTCACTTTCCTTCCCTGTCCCTAGAAACAAGGATTATCACAGTGAAAGAAACTGACACTCTTCCTACCTATAGTTTTCTGTCCCTAGAAAAAATGTTTTTTTAAAGCACACTATAGCACAAGGAGAATTTCCCTCACTTTCCTTCCCTGTCCCTAGAAACAAGGATTATCACAGTGAAAGAAACTGACACTCTTCCTACCTATAGTTTTCTGTCCCTAGAAAAAATGTTTTTTTAAAGCACACTATAGCACAAGGAGAATTTCCTTCACTTTCCTTCCCTGTCCCTAGAAACAAGGATTATCACAGTGAAAGAAACTGACACTCTTCCTACCTATAGTTTTCTGTCCCTAGAAAAAATGTTTGTTTAAAGCACACTATAGCACAAGGAGAATTTCCCTCACTGTCCTTCCCTGTCCCTAGAAACAAGGATTATCACAGTAAAACACACTGACACTCTCCCTACCTATAGTTTTCTGTCCCTAGAAAAAATGTTTTTTTAAAGCACACTATAGCACAAGGAGAATTTCCCTCACTGTCCTTCCCTGTCCCTAGAAACAAGGATTCGCACAGTAAAACACACTGACACTCTCCCTACCTATAGTTTTCTGTCCCTAGAAAAAATGTTTTTTTAAAGCACACTATAGCACAAGGAGAATTTCCCTCACTGTCCTTCCCTGTCCCTAGAAACAAGGATTCGCACAGTAAAACACACTGACACTCTCCCTACCTATAGTTTTCTGTCCCTAGAAAAAATGTTTTTTTAAAGCACACTATAGCACAAGGAGAATTCCCTCACTGTCCTTCCCTGTCCCTAGAAACAAGGATTCGCACAGTAAAACACACTGACACTCTCCCTACCTATCCTTCTCTTTCCCTAAACTAAAGGAATCCAGGTTAAGCAAGAAAAAATAAATGTCACTGTCCCTGCCTATGCTTCTCTTTCCCTGCTCCGGAACACACTACACTAGGCCGCCGTGCTGGGGCGTGTACTAAGCATCCTGCCTGTGGCCAATCATTGCTCTCCTCGCTGCCGGCGCTGTGATTGGCCAAGCATGCGGGGTCACAGTGCATGCTTGGCCAATCACAGCGCCTGGATGACACTGCGATGGCGTAGTGCATTGTGGGCCGTTCGCGTCACTCGAATTTGGCGCGAACGGCCCAAATCGTTCGATCTTCGTCGAACGATCGAACAGCCGATGTTCGAGTCGAACGTATGTTCGACTCGAACACGAAGCTCATCCCAACTCCTCAACAACCTCAGAAGATCGGGATCG
Source organism: Rana muscosa (assembly GCA_029206835.1). Lineage (NCBI taxonomy): Eukaryota > Metazoa > Chordata > Amphibia > Anura > Ranidae > Rana > Rana muscosa. The sequence goes on from CM055118.1 coordinate 60,403,182, forward strand.
GGTACACCTGACTTTAGCAGGGACCTCAACTTCCTCGTCAGAGCTATCTGACGTGGGGCCGCTGACGTCACTGTCTTCTACGGGAAGATATTCTGAGCCTGAATCTGACAGATACGTGACCTCCTCTTCACTATCTGTCATGCTCAGAATCTCGTAGGCCTCTTTACTAGTGTACCTTCGTCTTGCCATTTTGGGCTCTAAATTTAGGGGTACACTAGTAAGATTCACAGGAAAAAAAGCACCTGACTGTCGTCAGCAAATATATCAAACGCTACAAAAAAACTGTTAGCGATCGCAGGGATCAGGCCTGTCTCTGCGAACGCTGCAGTTATGTGTGTTGTGTTTGGTAAGTGACAGTGATCGATCGATACTGCACTTGGGTGGGCTGGGCTGGGCTGGGCTGGGCGGAGGGGCTAAACGCAGGCGCTAGCAGGTATCTGGGCTGATCCCGCTAACACTGCGTTTTTGGGAACCCTAAACCGCTGGGGATGCTAGTATAGATCTGATCAGATACTATACCACTAAGGGGGGTGTATGCTTTGCGCGTGGGTGTTAGCGTTACTGGCACTAACCTAACACTGCCTGGGGCGACGCAGACCCTCTCTGGCGCTAAAACCTAATTGATCTCACCCGCCGGGCGATCAGGGGGGTTAAACCTTTATTGGGTTATATACGGCGGGTGCCCTGATGCTATAAAAAGCAAACTAATCAACCAGCGTCACCCGTAACCTTTATATGGTGATCACTGGTGAAAGGGTTAACTAGGGGCAATCAGGGGGTTAAAACCTTTATTAGGTTAAATATGGGGGTACCTGACACTATATAAAAACCTGACGGGTAACCTAAATAACTAAATAACTTACTGGCTAACCAGTGACACCAGTGACGCTTATACGGCGATCACTGGTGAAAGGGTTAACTCTAGGGGCAATCAGGGGGTTAAAATAATATATGGGGGTACCTGACACTAATAAAAACCTGCGGCGAACCTAAAAAAAAATAACTGCCTATCTAAAACACCAGCGACACGAATACAGCGATCGGAAAAACAATCGCTTAGTGACGCTGAAGTTAGGGGGTGAAAGGGTTACCTGGGGGGTGATCAAGGGGTTAAACCTTTATTAGGGGGGGTTAGGGGGCTACCCTGGACCTAAAGGGGCCTAATCCTAACTGCCCTGCAACTTTTTACAATCACAGATGACACTAAATGCAGTGATCAGTAAAATAAATGATCACTGCAATCAGTGACACTGTGATTGGGGGCTTTGGGGTGACCTGGGGGGTGACTGGGGGGTGATTTGTGTGCCTATGTGTACCTACGTGTCAGTGGACTGTTGGTGCACTAACCTGCTTCTTCTCTCCTCGGCGCCGGGAACGAAAAGACCGCGGCGAGGGAGATGACATCACTTCCTCCAGCCTGTGTTTACATTTCAGGCAGGAGGAAGCAATTTCATTCGCCGGGAGCGATCGCGAGGGGGGGGGCGGAATCGAGCGGCCGCCCCCTCATGCCTGATCGCTCCCGAACACTTAACGGCCGCTCACTGCAGTGAAGGGGGGTCCGGATGGACCCCCCAACTGCACAAAGGCGATCACGTAGATCTACGTGATTCTGCCTGTCGGTGCCATTCTGCCGACGTAAATCGGCGGTGGGCGGTCGTTAAGTGGTTAATAGCCGCGAGTGATTTTCAATTGACTTTTTTTCCTTCAAAAATGACACTTTGTGCAGGGACAGTTCTAAGCACGGGAAACATGCGCCACTTTACATGCATATCATACACACCCCCCAGGTACGAAATTTAAAGAAATATTTCACTTTTATTTTTTCATTTTAAGCATTATTAAAATCACCGCTCCCGTAAAAACGTCTATTTTTTAAACCTTTTTTTGCATTGATACATGTCCCTTTGGGCAGGACCCGGGTCCCCAAACACTTTTTAGGACAATAAATTGCATATTAGCCTTTATAATTAGCACTTTAGATTTCGAACGTTCGAGTCCATTGCATTTAATAGGGTTCTAAAGTTCACACGAACATTCTGTCTGTTCGCAGGTTCTGGTGCGAACCGAACAGGGGGGTGTTCGGCTCATCCCTGGTCTTATATTGCATCATAGCAGTATGCCCAGCCCCTCCCTTTTTTGATTTGTTCTTTAGATGTACCCTTGCAAAATTTGTCTTTTAATATCATACATTTTAGTTGACCTCCTGCCCGCATTACTTAATTGCAGGCTGTTGGCAAACATGTAGAATATGCACATAGAAAAGCATCAAGTTTACTGCTTACAAATGTCAGTCTGGACAAAATTAGTATTTTAGCACCAGTGACATCCCCATTACGTTACCTTATTTCCAGTTCCTATGGCATGGCAAGGGAAAACAGAAGATAGAGGTAAGGTTAAAGGAAGAAGGAAAAAACTATTGAAAAAGTAAATAGACATTTGTATAGGATAGTAAGGACTGTTGGAATGTGTTTATATACTGTATTCTGGCCCATTATGGTTCAAGTACCGCACACATGTCAGTGGGAAGTTAAACAAATGGAAAGTCACTGTATGGATTTTGGATGAAGTACACTGATCTGAAGTTCTCAAACCTTGGAAGGGAAACGGTTTAACACCAAGACCAGATAATGCTAATATTAATGAGTAAGTATTAAGCCCCGTACACACGGTCGGACTTTTGGCCAACAAACTTCATTTTGAGCAAGTTGGACCAACAATCCGACCGTGTGTACGCTCCATCGGACAAACTTTTTTTGCTTTTTTCTTGTTTTCATCGGACAAAAGTTGGGTCTGCAAACGGACAAACTTTTGCCCAACAAAAGTCCGATGGAGCAAAGTCCGACCGTGTGTACAGAAAACCATCGGACTTTTGTCCGATGGACAAAACAACTAATGTTAAAATCAACCAACAATAGCAGAAGTTGACCAAAGGGTGGCGGTAAAGAGCAGAAAAGAGCAGAAAAACCACGTGATGTTGCAAAAAGTTTTGGGAACGTTTTCAGAAAAGTCAGAGCGCGTGTATGCTATGGGTGTTCCCGACCAACTCCCTTCGGACAAAAAAACACGGAAAAATCCGATGGAAGTCCGACCGTGTGCACGGGGCTTAATACAGCCAGTAGGAAAAGGGAGTAGTCTCAAATCTGAAAAGGCGTTAAAAAAAGTAGAGAGCCCACTTCTGTTTACCACAGAGCAAATGGTGCTAAGATGGTGCTACGCGCAAGATGTGTATGTGATATGTCTATTATAAATGCATCAATTTGTGTGTCAATGAGTAGCCACACTTGCTTTTAAGTTCACACCTCTTATCAAACAAGTCACAGGCTCTAATTTTCATCACATGGTTTATTTTGTTATAATATGCCTGCTACCAAGCACACCTTCCTGCCTTCTATTCCTCAATGTGAAAGGTCATAGACAAATTGAACAGCAAATGGGTCACTTACCTTGTCATTACTGAAGTACATTAGATTATTTCCATCAAACTTTACAAATCTTCTCTGAAAAACATAGTTCCTGCAAGAAATAGCAAAAGGAACTTAGGGCTGGTTCCTACCTTTGAGAAAGTAAAGCGATGGGTTCATGAAACGTTGATAAATGAAAAGCTCACTTTTACTTTCAATATGTTTATTGAGGGTTTAACAGGTTAAAAAGATAACATACAGTAACAACCAAAACATTGGCCTACAAGGCCTACAATCACTGATACATATCATATGAAAACATTAGGAGTGATACGAAAAGCTCACTTTGATACTCACAGACACTAAGACCCCTTTCACACTGGAGCGGTTTGCAGGCGCTATTGCTTTAAAAATAGCGTCTGCAAACCGACCCTAAACAGCGGCTGCTGTGTCTCCAGTGTGAAAGCCCGAGGGCTTTCACACTGGAGCGGTGCGCTAGCAGGACCGCTCCAAAAGTCCTGCTAGCAGCATCTTTGGAGCGGTGAGAGGAGCTGTGTGTTTACCGCTCCTCCACCGCTCCTTCCCATTGAAAGCAATAGGAAACCGCGGCTATACCGCTGGCAATGCGCCTCTGCAGAGGCGCATTGCGGGCGGTATTAACCCTTTTTCGGCCGCTAGCGGGGGTTAAAAACGCACCGCTCCCAATTTTTTGGGCACATTTGAACTACCCCACATCAGGATTCCAGACTGGCCTCTACATCCGGCAACCCCAGGCCTGCCCAGGAGGCCAGGATGGGGTAAACAACCTAAAGAAACCAGATCCAGGCCCGACGCCACTTCTACTCCTCCAGGATGAACACCCTAGACTACCACCGGCCGGTGGTGGCCCTGCCTAAGTTTGCTGGAACACTTAAGAAAAGCGGATCTGCATCTAATTGTGTTATCTCTTTTTTTTCTCTTCTGTTGTTTTTTGTTAGACCATTTTTTTTATATGGGCTGTTTCCCTTGGATGTTGATCTGCCTCACCTGACCTACTGTTCCCCTGATCTTTAATCTGATGACCAGATCTGACCTATCATAGGGATACAGTATGTTTATCAGAATTATTTAGAGAGACAGCCAAAGATCCCCCGGCTATCAGGAAAACATGCGGTTTGAAGACGATGGTTTAAATGTTTAACGTTCTATTGCTGTGTGCCTTAAATTTACACATCTAGACATCATCTATTTTAGGCTGGAGCGGAGCTCCTGTTCAAAGACCAAACACGTTCCCCACATTAGGGTTTACAGAGTCTTAACTGCCTCTGTGGTGAATTTTTCTTTTAGCTTCGTTTTCTAGGTAGTGTCCAGGGTTTCTTATACACTTTGGACACTAGAGGGAGTAGCCTCCCTATAAGTTTGTAGCACTTGCCAATTCACCAGGTGAATTGATAAGCTGACACGAGATACACAACGCTAGTGACGACACAGTTTTTTTTTTTCCCGGTGTCTGTCATCGCACACAAAAGCACTACCTCCTCGTGTCAGTACCTGTACGCTTCTGTGTTTTGTTTGTTCTTATTTATTTTATTTTTTTTCCTTCCTCGTTCTCTCTTTTTCTCCCTACCTATATCCCCCCCTCCTTCCTCAGTGTCTTTTCCCCTAATAATTTTTTTTAACTTTTTGTCTCTATCTCTCCTTCTCCTTCCCAACCCCACCCCACATTCCTACCCGCCTCCCTTTACATATCTAGGGGGCGTAGCTCAACACAAGACATACATTCTAACTGCAGGTGATCTGAAGCATTAGGAACACCCAAAACTTACAGGTAACACGGACATCATGTCAGACCCTCTAAGCATCAAGATATCCTCTCTCAACTGTAGAGGACTCAATATCCCTGAAAAACGCAGACGGATTCTCCACCACTTTCATAAAACCAAATCTCACGTTCTAATGCTTCAAGAAACCCACTTTAAAACTGACAAGGTTCCAACTCTACCAGATAAGCACTTTACCACGTGGTTCCACAGCACCAACCCCTTAGCCAAAACAAAAGGAGTATCTATAGCATTTCACAGCTCCTTCACACCAGAAATACTAGACACTTGCATTGACCCGAATGGTAGATATGTACTTTTGAAATTGCGGTGCTCCCAGGCTGTATTAACCCTTGCTAATGTTTATCTCCCTAACCAGAACCAACAGCGGTTCCTGTCCTCCGTGACGACCCGCCTACAAAACTTCGGGACAACCAACCTGATTATGGCAGGTGACCTGAACGCTCCACTTGTGCCGAGGATGGACTCGTCCACTGGTAAGTCGCACATGCCACCATCCACACTAAGCGCCATGCGTGCCACCCTAAAGGACATGTCCTTGGTGGATGTATGGCATTTTATACATCCCACGGAAAGAGATTACACATATTACTCCCCAGCCCATAAATCATACAGCAGAATTGACTATTTTCTTCTCTCACAAACACTCTTGGACTTTGATCTTAACTGCGACATTGGCCTGAGACTGTGGTCGGACCACGCACCGATACATCTAACATTAGGGAAACTACCATACACCAACCGTCGCTCCTCTTGGAGACTCAACGACAACCTACTGAATGACACAATATGCTGTGCAGAGGTGACTAAGACTATTACAGATTTCACACAAACACATAGGCATGATGAAACCTCTAACTTAAATAAGTGGGAAACCCTTAAATGTGTCCTACGCGGGATCTTCATAAAACACGGATCCAGGCTGAAAAAAGCACGAATGGCAGATATAACACGCCTCTTTTCTCTAATAACAGCTCTTGAAGCTCGACACAAACGCACATTAGACTCAAAGACCCTGACGGAACTATCCAATGCCCGTAGAGACCTTTTACAGATCTTCACAGATAGAGCACTAATCGCTTGTAACAAAGGACGTCATGTCCATTACACTCAGGCAAACAAATGCGGGAAACATCTAGCACGAATCTTACATCCAAAACAAAAAAGACAGAACATCAACCATATCATATCCCCATCACAACAGAAAAAATCAAAAAATTCCGAAATTATCTCGGAATTCAGAGACTACTATTCCACACTTTATAACCTTCCCGCAGCTCATGACCCTCCCTCCCCAACCACAATGACCTTACAACAATATGTACAAGACACAGCCTTACCCACGATATCACAACCAGACATGGAAGCTCTAGAATTACCAATCACTACATCTGAATTTCTAACTGCAATAAAAGGCCTTAAAAATGGTAAGAGCCCAGGCCCCGACGGATACACCCCCCAATTTTACAAAAAATTTGCTCAACAACTGGCTCCACTCATGAAGAAAGCCTTCAATGAGATAGACGACACACATCGCCCATCCCACCAACTCCTACTAGCCCAAATAGTCGTGATCCCCAAACCCGGAAAAGACCCCTCATTATGCAGTAACTATCGCCCCATATCTCTACTGAACGTTGACCTGAAACTTTACTCCAAAATACTAGCCACTCGTATAACCCCTCTACTACCTGAGTTGATTCACGGTGACCAGGTTGGTTTTATACCAGGACGTGAAGCCAGGGACAATACAACAAAAACTCTCCACCTCATCACACACGCGAAATCGCACAACATTCCGACCTGCCTGCTGGCTTGTGACGCAGAAAAAGCGTTCGATAGGGTCAGCTGGACTTTTTTGCACGCGTCGTTACGACAAATAGGCATAGGACCACAGATGATCTCCAAAATCATGGCCCTATATTCACACCCATCAGCGAAGGTGGCGGCTAACGGGGAATCATCAGACTCGTTTAACATCTCAAATGGCACGCGACAGGGCTGCCCCCTTTCACCATTGTTATTTGCCATTACTGTGGAACATTTGGCTCAAGCTATCCGCAAAAATAAAAATATTCATAGGATACCTGCCCCCTCCGCTGAACATAAATTATCATTATATGCTGACGACTTACTATTATATGTCACACTACCCCGCCAGAGCATACAGGCCATCTTAACGGAACTCGACAGATTCGGGACACATAGTAACTTCAAATTGAATGTCACTAAAACGGAAGCCCTGAATATATCTCTACACCCCCCCCCCCAACGATTTCCCTTTAGATGGCAAACAAAATCAGTTACATACCTAGGTACCGAAATCCCCTCTGACCCACAAGACATCTACCCCCTGAATTACAGTCCGCTTATAACCGAGATCAGACGTTCTCTAGAATCCTGGCATAACCTCAAGCTGACATGGTGGGGGAGAATGAACGTAATCAAAATGGATATCCTACCTAAAACACTATATCTATTTCAGACACTGCCAATTCTTCTTCCTAGAGCGTTCTTTCTCACCCTCCGAACCTTAGTAAGCAAATTTATCTGGCAAAACCACCCACCCAGACTTCAACATAAAGTGTTATGCTCCCCCAAAACTAGGGGAGGAATAGGACTCCCCGAATTCCAAACATACCACAACTCCACACTCTTCTCTAGACTCCTTGAATGGTTCCCGAGACCCCTACTTAAACCATCAATCAGTGTAGAACAAGACATGGCGCGCATTGACCTTAGAGCCTTGCTGTGGGGGTATGGTGCTACCTTTCGCTCGCTCCCAGGATTATCCCCACTGACATCTGCGGTCCTGACCCTGTGGTACGATAAAGCCAGTAAACTTGGACTTACCACAGACCCAGGCCCCCTGTCCCCCCTATTCGATAGCGCAGCCCTTCATACCTCCCTAGACAGGGGGAAGTTAGGAACGTACCACCGGGAACAATGGCCCACGGCCAAACAGTTCGTCCACCCCTCTACAGGTCACTTCCGACCCACGTCGGATCCCCAAAATGACACTAGAATAGACTGGTTATCTACACTCTCATTGAATCACATTAGCAGATCTCTGCACCTCTCAGGACAGGTACATAGACAACTCACTAATTTTGAATCAATGTGTGGTCTCTCTCCGACCCCTAGACACACTCTCTCCCTCATATATAAAGACATACAATCTCATCGATGTGAAACCCTCCCTACATACACTCACAAGTGGGCCCGTGATCTGGGGGTGGCACTAACCCCTGCCCAATGGAACACGTCTTTTATTCACACACACCAAACATCTAGATCAGGTTTCACTCAAGAGAAGAACTTTAAATTATTATCAAGGTGGTACAGGGTCCCATCCTCGGTGCACAGAATGTTCCCCGCCACGGTGGACACCTGCTGGAGATGTCACGGAGGACAGGGATCGTACGTACATGTCTGGTGGGACTGCATCAAGGTACGCCAATTTTGGGATAGTGTATTTAAGAGTTACAATGACATGTACCAAACCACACTGACCCCCTCTCCCATGATTGCTCTCCTATCTATTGTTCCGATGCCTCTTAAGGTTTATGCTATCAGCAGCAAGACATAATATATCTCTATATTGGAAGAAGGACTCCACCCCCCCCCCCCTATCAGGGTGGGTGAACATCCTTAATGATACCATGCTAATGGAGGAAATGCAAGCAAAAATAGATGATAGATATGAGCAATTTAACACTTTATGGTCAATATGGCGGCACCACTCCGCTACAGTCGGATTCCTAGACAGCGTTTAGTATGACAGAGTGCTTCAGATAAAGAAGGAGAGCCCCAGATGTACCATACCTGCCAAATCAGAACGACCATAACCTGAGCTGCCCCCCCCCCTCCCTTTCATACCCTCGTATCACCATTTTTGCTTTTGAATAATACCCTTTACCAACATAGTCAATACCTTACAGAAGGGTTTGAAATATGACAGTAAACAAGCCCTGGGCGGTGTCCGAAGAGAGATGACACTGCGCAGGGCCACCCCAGCTAGTCAAGAGACAAACCTAGCCCTTAACTAAACAGATGAATTAGCATGGCACTATGCTACATACGCACCCTCACGAGAGTGACCAATAACCTGTTTTAAGCTACGATCCTATTACCCCTTACCCTCCCTTCTTTCCCTGTGCTTCCCCCCCAACCCCCCAATCTAATGCTTTACTGTTTATGGTATGTAAACTTTGATGTAAACTTTGTTATACAAAAGGAAGGTATTGAATTTATATACAGGTCCTTCTCAAAAAATTAGCATATTGTGATAAAGTTCATTATTTTCTGTATTGTACTGATAAACATTAGACTTTCATATATTTTAGATTCATTACACACAACTGAAGTAGTTCAAGCCTTTTCTTGTTTTAATATTGATGATTTTGGCATACAGCTCATGAAAACCCGAAAATCCTATCTCAAAAAATTAGCATATTTCATCCGACCAATAAAAGAAAAGTGTTTTTAATACAAAAAAAGTCAACCTTCAAATAATTATGTTCAGTTATGCACTCAATACTTGGTCGGGAATCCTTTTGCAGAAATGACTGCTTCAATGCGGCGTGGCATGGAGGCAACCAGCCTGTGGCACTGCTGAGGTGTTATGGAGGCCCAGGATGCTTCGATAGCGGCCTTAAGCTCATCCAGAGTGTTGGGTCTTGCGTCTCTCAACTTTCTCTTCCCAATATCCCACAGATTCTCTATGGGGTTCAGGTCAGGAGAGTTGGCAGGCCAATTGAGCACAGTAATACCATGGTCAGTAAACCATTTACCAGTGGTTTTGGCACTGTGAGCAGGTGCCAGGTCGTGCTGAAAAATGAAATCTTCATCTCCATAAAGCTTTTCAGCAGATGGAAGCATGAAGTGCTCCAAAATCTCCTGATAGCTAGCTGCATTGACCCTGCCCTTGATAAAACACAGTGGACCAACACCAGCAGCTGACATGGCACCCCAGACCATCACTGACTGTGGGTACTTGACACTGGACTTCAGGCATTTTGGCATTTCCCTCTCCCCAGTCTTCCTCCAGACTCTGGCACCTTGATTTCCGAATGTACTTTGGACCACTGAGCAACAGTCCAGTGCTGCTTCTCTGTAGCCCAGGTCAGGCGCTTCTGCCGCTGTTTCTGGTTCAAAAGTGGCTTGACCTGGGGAATGCGGCACCTGTAGCCCATTTCCTGCACACGCCTGTTCACGGTGGCTCTGGATGTTTCTACTCCAGACTCAGTCCACTGCTTCCGCAGGTCCTCCAAGGTCTGGAATCGGTCCTTCTCCACAATCTTCTTCAGGGTCCGGTCACCTCTTCTCGTTGTGCAGCGTTTTCTGCCACACTTTTTCCTTCCCACAGACTTCCCACTGAGGTGCCTTGATACAGCACTCTGGGAACAGCCTATTCATTCAGAAATTTCTTTCTGTGTCTTACCCTCTTGCTTGAGGGTGTCGATGATGGCCTTCTGGACAGCAGTCAGGTCGGCAGTCTTACCCATGATTGCGGTTTTGAGTAATGAACCAGGCTGGGAGTTTTTAAAAGCCTCAGGAATCTTTTGCAGGTGTTTAGAGTTAATTAGTTGATTCAGATGATTAGGTTAATAGCTCGTTTAGAGAACCTTTTCATGATATGCTAATTTTTTGAGATAGGATTTTTGGGTTTTCATGAGCTGTATGCCAAAATCATCAATATTAAAACAAGAAAAGGCTTGAACTACTTCAGTTGTGTGTAATGAATCTAAAATATATGAAAGTCTAATGTTTATCAGTACATTACAGAAAATAATGAACTTTATCACAATATGCTAATTTTTTGAGAAGGACCTGTATATATGTATATTTTGCTAATAAATATATATTCAACTCTAAAAACGCACCGCAAGCGGCCGAATACCGTCGAAATTCCAACGGTATCGCGCCACTAAAAATAGCGGCTCTATACCGTCAGCGCACCTCCCGCCCCAGTGTGAAAGGGGCCTTAGGACAAATTTCTGAGAATATGGCAATCCTGGTTAGATCAGTTTCCATTGAAGTTCCCGCCCTCGCATTTTTTGAACTCGTAGAATCTTCATTGTGCTCAGCTGTACTTGCCAAGGACTCCCCAGGGGCCCACCCCTCTCTTATGGCTCCTCGCCCTCCCCATTTATTTTCTTTCTTCTATCCTGTCTTTTTTTACTCTTTCTTTTTCTTATTATCCGTTTTGATTATTACTGTCCCTCGGCTACATGTTGGACCAATTTCCCACCTCTTGGCTTTCCTGGGGCATTCTATTTTGTTCATAGCCACTTTCACTACCCACGGTCAGCTTAGCCCTTGGATATTGGATAGAAGGGCTTTTAAATTGTGACCTGGCCCGATGGGCCATACTATATATACACTGGTCGACCTCAGGTGCTGTTTCGACTACTGTACTTGATGTGTTCTATGAATCTTTGGGCTTTTGCATTGTCTGTTCCCTAGGTATTTGATTGCTAGGGGTCCTACCTCCACTCGTCTCCCTAGTCAAATGTACTATTATTTTGATACCCTAACTTTGGTATTTTTTGTTTGATTATGGTATATACTGGTCCTATTTGATTGTGAGGGTGATGACCTAACTTTATGATATTCATCACTAATCGCAATCTTACCTGCCTCACATTAGACATGTGTAGCGGCCTCCACCCTCTCCTCTCTACTTTTCTTGCTATGGCTCTCGTCTAGGGGTACTCTGAAGGAGAGAGTGCGGGGTCACCACGCCAAGTCCCCCTGCAGAGTATGTGCAGTGAGAGACAATCCTCTTTTACCTTCGGGTCGGTGTTCTGCATCCGGAGACCTCCTCCTGGTTTTCTCGAACAGTGTCTGCCAGTAAATGAGCCCCACACCACGAAAGTCCAACACTCCTTTATTATTCCAATAACAGAGTAATGCACAAACAGTTGGACTCCCTCAACGAACAGAACAGACAAGGGGGGTGTGGATGCGAGTAGACCCAGGCACAATGAACTTTCCTTCCTGAAAGTGGGTTGCGGTCTCCGAGCGAAGGGGGATTTCCTTACAGGCGGTCTCCGATGGGAGGCTCACCTGTCACCGGCAATATGCTGCACCAGGTCTTCAAGCAAGTATCTCCCACCGGTCCATTACGCCCTCCGGATTCGGGTACCCACTCCCAGGGTCCCCTAGTATCTCCTTCCCTCGCGGAACTCAGTGTTGGGCACTGAGCTCCAGACCTCTATCCGAGTACCTCACCCCAGGCTAAAGGTGCCTGGGATGGAACACGACCTCCGAACGTCCTCTAGGCCTAGGCCGCCTAGAGGACCGACACGAACCACCGCCCACAGGCTGAAGGTGCCCGGGACTCGAACCCGTGACAAAGATGGCCGGCCCCTTTATACCCTCTCCCAGCAAACACGGCGGGTTCCCCGCCCCACCATACTGCTGCCGAGGGAGGACAAAAAGGGAGCCCGGCACACAGCAATGGTTCAACCCCAGCCCAAGGCGACAGCGCCACCCGCTGGGCTGCAGGGAACTGCACATCACTGGTGTCTCTGCCAGTTTTAAATACACAGAAAAGTGTATACCCGCTACACATATATGAAGGAAATTAGATATAGTAACTCTGTATATAGGAGCTATATAGAGCAAAAAAAAAGGTGTATTTTTTCCAAACTTAGAATTCTGTCATAAAAGCAGTTCTTGGGCTTCAGTTAAATGGATTTTAATAGGCTGAGAAAATGTGACCAGTTTGCTGCAGGCAGGAAGAATCATTTTCTTAGTTTTCTCCAGTGGCAGCTGGTGGTAATTTCTTTTTTTGGGGGGGGGGGCAAACAATACCACCATCCCCCGGTCGGTCGGGTCTGGAGTACTTGCCCCATCTATGGTGGGCAGCGCTTCTCCCAGGCTTCACTGGCGGCTTCCCCTGCCTGCGGCTTCCCGTTCTCCTGCTCCTAACAGGCATAGCGGCGACTTCCGTTTTTCCCTTTTCCTCCTCGGCGGCCAATTGGGACTCTTTTCTTTTTGGCCAATCGCAAAACGGGTCTCAGACCCGCTTCTGATTGGCCGGATTGAGGATCAGTGTTTCAATAGCGAATATTCATTCGCTGTTGTAACACCAGGGTGGGCTCATAGCGCAATGCTCTGCTCCACGAGCCCACCCTATTTTGAAGCCTATTAGAGCCTCTGGCTCTAAACAGGTGCTTCAAAAAAACACCCCCACCACGGTAATTCATGCGCCCGGCATCCTGAAAGAGGCTGGACGCATGAATAGGGGGTGGCGGCCGTGGATAGAGGGGGCGGCGCTCGGGCGCCCCTAATGAATGGGCTGCAACTGGTTTTCTCTCCCTCAGTGATCAGGCTGTAACTTTGCAACAAGTGAAGTGAAAGCTGAGGCTCAGGTATCAGGATGTACATTGTGTCATCTATGAGCCAACATCCCAGTCCAGGCAGTAGACTTGACTTTAGATGTTGCCTGAACAAAGATGTAACCATCCTTTAGAAGAGAAAAGATGACCACATTGTCAGGGGGATTACTGTGATCTCTTTGAGAAGTAGTAAATACCTGTAAGTGTCGCATTAGGGTTGATTCACTAAAGACAAATAAACTGTTCACTTTGCAAGGAAAATTTCCCCTAAGTTTAGTGAATAGAGGTGAAGCACTGCTGATTTCCATCATCCAATCATGTGCAAGCAAACATGCTACTTTTTTACATTCTTTGTATGTGATTGGGTATTCTTTGTAAAGTGAGCTTGTACCACATTCGCTAAGCTCTGGGAAAAATTCCCTTGCAGAGTGAGCAGCCTATATACCTTTAGTAAATCAACCCCACTTTGCAGCATGCATGCACACAAAGTGGAAGAAAGCCTAACTATAATTATTTTAAAAAATGTTCCCTCCCCTAACCTCCTACCTAGCCTGTCCATCCTGTATAAAAAAAAAGATGTGTGCACTTATCTATTTCTAATCAGCTCCTGTCTGATCACTTGATCTTGCAGCTCCAGCTTGTCTGTGTTATGCCCTGTACACACGATCGGATTTCCGATGGAATAAAATCTAATGGAATTTTCCGTCGGAAATTCCAAAAAAGCTGACTTCCATCAGTCTTGCATACACACCATCAGACAAAATTCCGACCGTCCAAAACGCAGTAACGTAAAACACTCTGACGAGCCGAGAAAAATTAAGTTCAATGCTTCTGAGCATGCGTCCACTTGATTCTACAGCACAGATACAGCAGGGAACAACACTTCCAGATCCCTGCATCAGAACTGGGTCTGTGTTCAGCACCGGTTCTGATGATGTGCTCCCCGACACTCTGCTGCACCGTTCACATATCAGAATAGCTCTGCAGAACTTATATGCCCTGTACACACGATCGGATTTCCGATGGAATAAAATCCAATGGATTTTTCCATCGGAAATCTGATGAAGCTGACTTCCATCAGTCTTGCCTACACACCATCAGTCAAAAATCCGACCGTCCCAAACGCTGTGACGTAAAACACTCCGACGAGCCGAGAAAAATTAAGTTCAATGCTTCTGAGCATGCGTCGACTTGATTATGAGCATGCATGTTTTTTTTCTCCGTTGGAGTTCCACACATACGATCAGAATTTCCTATTGTTTTTTTTTCCATCGGAAAAATTGAAAACAGGTTCTATTTTTTTACACCGATGGAAAAAAGTCAGATGGGGCCCACACACGATCGTTTTTTCCGATGAAAAAAATCAATTGGACTTTTTTCATTGGAAAAAACGATTGTGTGTACAAGGCATAAGGGAGCTGCTGATGCAGGTGAGAGGAGGGAGTGCCGACAATGGCTGGATCATGGGAGCCTATGAGTGACGTGACAGCTCTCGGAATTCACAGCCATTGTCAGCACTCCCTTTTACTGGGGAGCTGGAGCTGCAGGATCACGTGACTGGAATAGAACAGATTAAAAATAGGTACATAGATCTTTTTTTATACGGGGTAGGCAGAATAGGTAGGAGGAGGGGGAGGGAACATTTTTAGGATTACTTATAGTTAGGCTTTTCTTCCTCTTTAACGTAAAAAAAAAAAAATGTAAGTACACACTTAGATAAGCCTTCTAAACATGTGACATAGAACCTAGAGCTTTACCTGCTAGCTGAAAATAAATGTGAAATATTCCAAAGCAATATTTCATATTTCTCTTCTACACTTTTAGAATAACCATCATTGGGGTTGCACCGATACTTGTACTCGTGCAAATGCTCCGATACCTAAAACCCGATAAATTTTTCGTACGGTGCGATTTGAAACCATACAAAATGAATGGGCTCAAATTGCACTGCAAAGAATTGCATATGATTTGAACAGGAATGAGATGCGATTCCTGTCTGAATCACATGTGGTTACCCCACTGCTCCTGTGTGAACCCAGACCTGTCATAGTGACTTCAGCCTGGGTTCACTCAGGAGCGGTGTGGGAAATCGCATGTGATTCAGACAGGAATCACACCGCATCCTTGTTCAATCACATGTGATTCTTTGCAGTGCGATTTGAGCCCATTCATTTTGTATGGGCTCAAATCGCACTGCAGAAAAAAAAATAGGTATCGGTAATTGGTATCAGCAAGTACTTGAGAAAAATTGTGTGAAAAAAATGGGTATCGGTGCATTCCTATCCATCATATTATTAAAATAATGGTTTTACTTTTCTTGATACCGTATATTCTTTTATAATGCTTTATGTGCTTTTGGGTCTTTCTTCTTTCGTATATGATCTTTCTTTGGTAAAAAAGGAATGTTATAAAAATGCAAAGAGCTTACAGCATATGAATAGAATAATCAACCATATAACAACTTATTTTAAACATGGTAACTTGACATACCCTTGTGGAGACAGTTTATCAAGCCATCCGACTAGCACTGGTCTTGACTTGTCATGCATGGAAGTGAAACTAGCGTAGGGTGAAATGGTCATATCATCTGTTATTTCATCTGTGTACAGGTGGGATGGGAGGCTGAACCTTTTGTTTTCCTCAGGAGAGTCCACGGTGGAGTAACCTTCCTGCTCGTTGTGTACAATCTGTGTGATTCGCTGTGTTTTTCCATCTTCAACCTCACTCTTCTTCTCCTTTGACGTATCACCAGTATTCCTATAATAAATGAGCACACTCATTTATGGAAGTGTATATAATGGTGGAAAAAAAATGTTTACAACAAAAAGCACTAAGCCATGATGGTGGGAGATGAGTAAGTGCCGGTTCACACAGGGGCAACACGACTTCCAGCGCGACTTTGCGAGGCGACTTGGTAACGACTTCAGCGCGACTTGGAGCGACTTACAACGTGACTTCAAGTCGCCTCCAGGACAGGCGACTTTGCCAGTGGCCAATCACAGAATAATCAGCTCTGTGGGAGGGAGGGGTTTGCCTGAGAAAACTAACTATTTTCTCTTCCTGTAAAGTTGCTTCAATTAAGATGGAGATCCGACTTCTGAGGCGACTTACATTGAAATCTATGGGTACAAGTCGCCTAGAAGTCGCCTTGAAGTTGTACAGGAACCTTTTCTGAAGTCGGAGCGACTTCAGTAGTGTACATTAAGACAGCTCTCATTCACTTCAATGTAATTTCCCAAAATCGGATCCCAAGTCGCGGTAGTGTGAACGGGCACTAAGGGAGAAGAATATCAGTAGCCATGAGATTTTAAGTATGTTTAGTTTATATCCTCAATGTAATTTGTTTTATTTTCATTATCATGGTTTTCTAAAAAAATAAATCAATACAATTCTATTTTGACAACCTAGTTTTAAACCACAAGAACATATATCTCTGCTTACAAAATGTGACTATCATTAATCATTTTTGGAAACAAAAGCACTTCTGCCTGGCAGCAAAAGGGTCGTTGGTTTGAATCCAAACCATGGAATTACCTGCACAGAGTTTGCATGTGTTCAATGTGCTTGTGTGGCTTTCCTCCGGGTACTCCAGTTTCCTCCAACACTCCAATTACATGCTGGTAGGTTAATTGGCTCCTGTCTAAATTGGCCCGAATATGTGTATGAATGTTAGCTAGAGACCTTAGATTGTAGGCTCCTTGGGCAAAGGGACCGATGTGAATGTAAAATAAATATGT
This sequence comes from Rana muscosa, assembly GCA_029206835.1. Lineage (NCBI taxonomy): Eukaryota > Metazoa > Chordata > Amphibia > Anura > Ranidae > Rana > Rana muscosa. The sequence continues at coordinate 60,420,488 of CM055118.1, forward strand.
AAAGTGCTGCCTAAATTGACAGGACTATACTGTGTATGTATCTGTAATTAATAAATATATAAAAGATCACAAAACTATGCAACCTTTACACTTTTATTGTAAAACAATTATTGATCTCCTTTTCAATACTGAAAGCTTGTCAGAGCTCTGCTTAGCAGAACTGCCCTTTTAGAAAATGCACTGATGCCGTGTAACTAATCTACTATGCTGATTTTCTAGAACATTATATTTCATTTTTTTGTGACACAAAGTCCATTTTTGCATAAATACCGGGTCCTATAAAAAATCATTTACTTTGGAAGTAATTAAGGGGCTTTAGAGTAGTTTTGACATTATGATTATCTCCCCTTGATGGGAAACCACAGGATTGAGTTGGGTTCAACTACAGGGTATACCAAGATCAAAAGGATGTGGGTGTCCCAAAGATGAAATCTTGTGTAGAGAATAAAGGGAGAGCGGATCCCCTTTAATACTCTGTAGGAGTTACATCCAGATCTGTAAGATCACAATACGCACTGATTGGAGAGAGTCATATTTAAATATTATGGACAGGGTATCTTGTAATATATAATACAACATATAATAAGTGACATATAAGATGTTTTAAATGTGGTTTGCCTTCTCCTGATTTGAATCAAATAATATATTAATACTGTAATATTAGAACATTTTTTGTTCAATCTTGTTTAATAAAAGTAAGGTGCAAATTGGTGAGTATACACATGAAGCATTGGTAAGCAGGTTGTCAAGAGGTATTAGAAGATAGGCATTACCATCTCAGGACATCACGGGGAAAGCTTGTAAGACAACAGCACGACTAGAGAAACCATGTGGTATCTCCCATGGGCTGTGTGTTGGAGGATATCATAATGTAATTGGGGGAATTACCGGTATCTGCATGTGGAAGAACCTGTGTGGTGTATATCCTATAGTAAAAAGGGATTTTTATAACAGCTTACCTGTAAAATCCTTTTCTTGGAGTACATCACGGGACACAGAGCGACTTAGTCATTACTAATGGGTTATATAGATACCTTCAGGTGCTGGCACTGGCAACTTCCAAAACCGGAAGTACCCTCCCCTATATAAGCCCCTCCCATCCGGGAGCACCTCAGTTTTGTAGCAAAGCAATAAGTGTCCCAAAAAGAGGGGTGGGAGCTCTGTGTCCCGTGATGTACTCCAAGAAAAGGATTTTACAGGTAAGCTGTTATAAAAATCCCTTTTTCTTTTTCGCACATCACGGGACACAGAGCGACTTAGTCATTACTAATGGGACGTCCCAAAGCAATGCCAAATGAGGGGAGGGATACACTATACATAAGCTGGGCGCCATCAGGCATGAGGATCTTTTGCGGCCTGCAACACACTGCGCCCAAAGGCGACATCCTCCTGACTTCTAACGTCTACCTGGTAGAATCTAGTAAACGTGTGTACTGAAGACCATGTTGCGGCCTTACATACTTGAGCCAGGGAGGCCTGGTGATGCACTGCCCATGAAGTTCCAACTGCTCTTGTGGAGTGCGCCCTAACTTTGAACGGAGGCGGTCTCCTTCTCAAGCCATAGGCTTGTATTATGACCTGTCGAATCCACTTGGCTAAAGTAGATTTTGATGCTGCCTGACCCTTTCTGGGGCCTTCCGGCAGAACAAACAAAGTATCCGTTCTACGAATCTGAGCAGTGGCTTTTAGATAAGCTTTAACTGCTCTTACTACATCCAAAGAATGCAATAACTTTTCCTCTACCGAGGTAGGTTTGGGAAAAAAAGAAGGAAGAACCACATCTTGGTTCAAATGAAACCTCGATACCACCTTAGGAAGAAAGGCTGGATGAGGACGTAATACTACTTTGTCCTTATGGACAACCAGATATGGCTCCTTACAGGACAAGGCGGCTAATTCCGATACTCTTTTAGCCGAACAAATGGCTACTAAGAAAATCAATTTCCTGGTGAGAAGAACCAAGGAAATGTGCTGCAATGGTTCAAATGGTTGTTTCTGTAGAACCGACAGAACCAGGTTTAAGTCCCATGGACATATGGGAATACTAACCGGAGGGCTAATACGCATCACTCCTTGTATGAAAGCTTTGACTAGTGAATGCGAAGCCAAGGGCCTTTGAAAAAATATTGACAAGGCCGAAATCTGACCCTTGATAGTACTCAAGGCAAGCTTCCTATCCACAGCCCACTGTAGGAAGTCCAGGATCCTACCTATTATGTACTTACGCGGATGCCATTTCTTGGCCTCACACCACGCGATGTACGCCTTCCAGATCCTATAATAGATCTGCCTGGATACCGGCTTCCTGGCATTGATCATGGTAGATACCACAGGATTAGAGAGACCTCTCTTTTTTAGAATGTGGGCTTCAATAGCCAGACCGTCAAACCTAGGGCTTGTAAGGAAGGGTGGTATATCGGTCCCTGCGAAAGCAGGTCCGGACGATGTGGGAGGGTCCAAGGACTCCCCACTGACATCTTTACGATCTCCGCGTACCATGCTCTTCGGGGCCACGCTGGAGCCACCAGAATCACTGGTTTCTTTTCTACCCTGATTCTGCAGATTAATCACGGTAACAATTGTGGCGGTGGGAATGCATATATCAGCTTGAACTGATCCCAAGGGAACACTAGGGCATCCGAGCCGCAAGCTAGGGGATCCCTTGTGCGAGACACAAATCTGTCCACCTTTGCGTTGAATCTGGATGCTAGCAGATCTACATCCGGTGTTCCCCACCGCTGGCATATTGCCTGGAAAACCTCGGGGTGAAGAGACCATTCCCCCGGGCATAATTGCTGGCGACTTAGAAAGTCCGCTCTCCAATTTTCCACTCCTGGGATGAAAACCGCGGATATGGCTGGGACATATCTTTCTGCCCATTCCAGGATGCAATTCGCTTCCCTCTGGGCTGCACGACTCCTGGTGCCACCCTGGTGATTGATATATGCCACTGCTGTGGCATTGTCTGATTGAATTCTGACAGGGGACCCTTGGAGTTTGGATGTCCATGCTACTAGGGCATACCGGGCTGCTCGTATCTCTAAGAGATTGATGGGCAGGGCCTTCTCTGCTTCTGACCACTTGCCCTGGAGAGACCATTGCTCCAGTACTGCCCCCCAGCCTATGAGGCTGGCATCTGTAGTGACCACCTTCCAAGAAACCGGACTGAAGGGTTTCCCTTTTTCCAAATTCTGGGGCACCAACCACCAATGGAGGCTCTTGCGAACGGAAGGGGACAGGGACATTGGTAAGTCTAAAGCCTGAACTTTTTTGTTCCAGGCTGACAGTATGGCCCTCTGCAAGTTCCTTGAATGGAATTGACCGTAGGGTACTGCTTCGAATGAAGCCACCATTTTTCCCAGCAGCCTCATGCACAGGCGTATGGATGGTTTTCTTTTTGTACCCACTAAGTGGGTCAAATCTTTCAAAGACGACACCTTCTCTGGAGGTAAGAAAATCTTTCTCTGATTTGAATCCAGCCTTAGCCCCAAGTATTCCAGACTTTTGACTGGTCTTAGAGCTGACTTGTCTCAGTTGATAATCCAACCGTGATATTCCAGATACTTGATTGTCTCGTGAATAGCTACTTCCAGTTTTTCCACTGAGTGGTCTATTAGTAGCAGGTCGTCTAAATATGCCATTATCGTTACACCCCGTGTTCTTAGATTGGCCAATAGTGGGGCCAGAATTTTTGTGAACACTCGTGGTGCTGTGGCCAGACCGAAAGGTAAGGCTCTGAACTGAAAATGGCGCCCTTCTACTACAAAGCGTAGAAATTTCTGGTGGGCCGGAAAGATGGGAATATGCAGATAAGCATCCTTTATGTCGATCGAGGCTAACCATTCCTGCCCTTGTAGGGCGGTGGCCACCGATCGGATCGACTCCATCCGAAAAGTCTTGATATGTAGGAATTTGTTTAGCCCTTTTAGATTTAATATGGGCCTCACGTCCCCATTTGGTTTGGGGACTGTGAAAAGGTTCGAGTAAAACCCGAACCCGCTTTCTTCCAAGGGAACCTTCATGATTACACCTTGGAGCAATAGTTGTTCTAGTGCCAGAAGGAGGGATCCTCTCTTCTGGGGATCGCTTGGCATGTTTGACCTCATAAAATGGGCAGGAGGAGTGTCTTTTAACTCCAGCTTGTATCCCAGACTTACTGCGGAGATCACCCATCTGTCTCTGATGGTGTCCCGCCAGGTCTCTGTGAACAACTGAAGTCTTCCCCCCACCCGATTGAGTGGGGGAACCCTTCATGACTTGGGGGGAGGTTTCGTACCTCTCTTGACCCAGGGTTTCTTGTTACCCTGTGATTGTCCCTGACTTCTGCCCCCTGGATTTGACCGCGGAGGCCGTCGGAACTGTTTCACAGCCGATGTGCCAGGGACTGGAGAAGTAGGCCTCTTAAAAGAAGGACTTCTACCCTTGTTCTTAACCGGCAAGAGTGTACTTTTACCGGCAGAAATTTTCTGGATATACTTGTCCAGATCTTCTCCAAATAAGCGTTCTCCATGAAATGGGAAGCTAATCAGCAATTTCTTACAGGGAGCTTCAGCAGACCAGTTTTTGAGCCATAGAAGCCTACGCATATGTACTACAGACAGCGTAAAGTGGGAGGCCTGTTGGATTGTATCCTTTATGGCGTCCACCGCAAAACACAAGGCTCTAGGTAGGTCAGCTAGGGCAAGAGCCTGCTGATCTGGTAAGTCCCTTAAGACTTGTTTCAACTGATCCTTCACTGCTTGGCAGACCCCAATCGCTGCTACTGCAGGTTGTGTCACCATGCTTGCTGTAGAGAAAGCAGATTTTATTAAAGACTCCAATTTTTTATCTATTGGGTCTTTGAACATTGGAACATTATCTACTGGACATGTCAGTGATTTATTCACACAAGAGATGGTTGCGTCCACTGTAGGGACCCTCCATTTTTTTATGAACTTATCCTCCATGGGATAGATCACCGGAAATCTCTTGGGGGGAGTAAATATTTTATCAGGATGCTCCCAATCCTGGTAAATAAGCCCTTCCGATAAAGGGTGGATTGGGAAGGAACAGACAGTCTGGGGAGCTTTCAGCGACCCCAGCGAGGAGACAGTAGTGGTTGATGGCTCCGCAAGAGGCATTTTAAATGCTGATCGGACCATGTTAGTCAGAGACTGAACCCATAATCTTTCAGCCTGAGATGCTGAGAAAGGTTCTTCCACTGTTGATTCCTCTATAACCGAATCAACCTCATCCTGATCCCCTTCAGGCAGGTCGATCTCTGTGTGGGGCTGTTCCTCCACTAACAGGTACTCTGAAGGAGGAGACGGAGATCGGACGCGCTTTCCCTGTGACAGGGAAGCAGCGATCAATGCTGTTAATCTCTCTTCCAATCCTCCCAGAGCTGAGGAAAAAACCTCCTCTGTTATATATACAGGAGCAGGTGGACTGGGGACAGCCGCAGCACCAGGTACTCCTGCGGGGTTCCTACGGCTACTAACCTCTGAAATTTCAGGGGAGATTGGTGCAGTACAAGCATGCCCAAAATCCTCAGAGCCCGATGGAGACCCCTTTGGCTTCTTGGAAGACTTATTTCCAGAGCGTCTGGACGACATATCCTTTAAGCACAAAGCTGAGGTATTCCCATCGTCATACACCAATTTTACTGGTAATAGTCTAACACAGTTGCTGCTATATACCAGCTGGTGTCCACTAAAGTGTCTTTCTATGGGGATGCCTGCATCAACCGCCTCTGTGTGCCACCGTTTTGTTGCTAGCTCTGCTTGCATCCAGCTGACACTTGTACTGTGTCTTTTATCCATGCTGGGACGCCTGCACATGCGCAGAAGCGCCGCGGCGCGCATCGAGCGTCATCCACCCGCCCCTTTCCTTTCATAGGAGGCGCGTGCACACGCCCGCGCGCGCGCCCATGCGCCTTCGGCGCTCTTTTTTGAAAACAAGCAGGGACTAGGAGCCAGGGCCCTTTTTGCCGGAGTGCCTGTGCGGTGGATGAGCGCAGCAACAGGGCAGAGGAAGTGGATTCCCACAGAGAAACTTACCAACTGCCTGGATCTTTTGACTTGAAAAAGCCAAAGATCCACATGACAAGAAAAATGGAGCACAGCGGCCTCTAGTGGTTTAACACAGGTACCGCGGTCTCCTTTTTTTTTTTTTTTTCTTGACTACTATTAACATTTTACATTTTCCAGTAGTTACAGGCATGCACAGATATTAGCGGGAATACCGTTAGGTAACAGACAGAAAGACAAATTAGGCTTGGGGGTCCCCCAATAGAACCAAGTTCCTGGGGGCCCCCACTTACCTGTTCCCCGCCGCAGGACTTTGTTTGGTCCACAGAAGCCCAAACTTCACCTCTCACGGCAGGCATTGTATTTAAACCTTCAGGGACCGGGTTCCCAAGGATTCCACTCCCCTGGACCTGTATAGCACCCTGCACAGACAACATCTTGGTCGTGGGTATGACCAGAGCTCTGGATCCCAGGGTCCAGTCCTCCTAAGAGAGGCATTACAGGCAAAACCTTGCTCTTCTGTTGCAAGGCCCGGGTACCGACCGTTTAGCTATGGAGCTTTTTTGGTCGGATCCGGAACAGCTTACTAAGGCCCATAAAAGAACCTGTACGCAAGCCCAGTAAAAACACATGTTACTCTTTGGCCAACACCTTAGACACTGGCAAAAAAACTGAGGTGCTCCCGGATGGGAGGGGGTTATATAGGGGAGGGTACTTCCGGTTTTGGAAGTTGCCAGTGCCAGCACCTGAAGGTATCTATATAACCCATTAGTAATGACTAAGTCGCTCTGTGTCCCGTGATGTACGAAAAAGAAATAAGGGTATCAAACTAAAAGCGGTCAAAGAAGGAAAAAGGAGGATGTGAGGGGAAAAAGAGAGACTAGGGTCATGGAGAAGAGAGGGGAGGTCAGAGCGCTCCATCATGGCTAAGTAGAGGTTGAGTAAGTAGATTTGAAAATGTTTGAATAAGTAAGCAGAGTGGATTGGAAAACAAACAAACTTAAAGTATAACTAAAGGTAAAACTTTTTTTATATCTTGGGATAAAGTGGAGAGGGAAATTCCCCCACTCTATTTGTTCTATTTATCATTATCATTAAAATCAAAGAAAAAGAAAATCCCAAATTTTGTCCACAGAAAAGTAATAGAGGGGAAATCTTCCAATGGAGACACTACTTCTGGTGACCTGGGGGTCCCTGAGGAATTCCCTTAATTTGCAGGGATTTCCTCTCACTTCCTGTTTAGCTATGGGACAGGAAGTGAAGTGAGATCTCCACAATGTGTCACAGATGGCAAACAAAAAAAATCTGACAGGGGTTATAACTCTCCCTTACTCTATCCAAATATTTTTTTTTTAAGTTTTGCCTATAGTTCTCCTTTAACAATGGGGTTTATTTTGCTTTGAGAAAATAGTGTTTTTGGACCCAACTCAATGTCCTGATAAGGATTTAATAATAATTGTACTCCTAGTGGTCTTGAAAATTATATAGGGTAGGTCGCTGAAAAAGGTTCCCCTTGAGTAAAGGATGTACAGAAGCATTTGTCCCACTATATTATACTGGAGTTTTATGATTAGGTTTGTAAAGCCTCAGTCAAGTAATGGAACGTGGTGTTGGTTTCTGCAGCAAATATTAAGGTTGTTAATAAGTGTTTGATGTTTTGTGGGGAGTAGGATAAATGATTGTGTGATGAAAGTGTTGTCATTTGCACTTTTTTATTTTTTGTACAAAAAAAAAGAAAAAAAAACGTTTTAGAATTTGCAAAGCATTTAAAGTGGTTCTAAAGTCAAAACATGTTTTATCTTAACCACTTGGCGCCCGCGCTATAGACAAAAGACGTCTACAGCGCGGCGCCTTCCTGCCAGGAGGACGTCCATCAGGGAAAAGCTGTGCCCGCCGTGTCACGCGGGTGCCAATGCGCGTGCCTGGCGGCCGCGATGTTCGCCAGGTGCCCGCGATCGGCTGTCACAGAGCCAGGGACGTGGATCTCTGTGTGGGAGAGGAGACCGATGGTGTGTCCCTTGTACATAGGGACAACCATCGATCTCTTCCCCCAGTCAGTCCCCTCCCCCCACAGTAAGAATCACTAATAGGGAACACATTTAACCCCTTCCTCGCCCCCTAGTGTTAACCCCTTCCCTGCCAGTCACATTTATACAGTAATCAGTGCATATTTATAGCACTGTTCGCTGTATAAATGTGAATGGTCCCAAAAATGTGTCAAAAGTGTTCGATGTGTCCGCCACAATAAAAATCGCAGATCGCCGCCATTACTAGTAAAAAAATAAAAAATAAAAAAAATGTCATAATTCTATCCCCTATTTTGTAGGCGCTATAACTTTTGCGCAAACCAATCACTATAAGCTTATTTCGATTTTTTTTAACAAAAATATGTAGAAGAATACGTATCGGCCTAAACTGAGAAAAAAATAGTTATTTTTTTTTTAAATTGGGATATTTATTATAGCAAAAACTAAAAAATATATTTATTTTTTTTTCAAAATTGTCGCTCTTTTTTTGTTTATAGCGCAAAAAAGAAAAAACGCAGATATGATCAAATACCACCATAAGAAAGCTCTATTTGTGGGAAAAAAAGGACGTCAATTTTGTTTGGGAGCCACGTCGCACGACCACGCAATTGTCATTCAAAGCTTGACAGTGCTGAAAGCTGAAATTTTGCCTGGGCAGGAAGGGGGTATATGTGCCTAGTAAGGAAGTGGTTAATGCATTTCCTGCATTAAGCTAAAAAAAAATTCACAGTAGTTGATCCTCTCCATCTCCCGAAACACTTAACTGAGTTCTTTCTAGATCCAGAGCTGTTGCAGCCTCTCACCATAGGACACAGAGGCGGAGGACAGGAGAGTGCCAGTGGGGGACCCCAGAAGAAGTGGTTAGAGACCGTAGAGTAGGTGAGTATAATATATTTTTTGTTTTACAAAACAAATTTACCTTCTTAACCATAATCATTCCAACAACACTGGCTGATGCATAGCAAAATGTCTATCCTGTATCAAACATAAGACCTCAAGCACACTGGACGTTTTTACAGCTGCTGTTTTTGGTGTCAGACATTTTTTTTTCTGCAGCCAGTAAATTCCTCAGCATGTTATACTATGTGTCCATGCACACATAGCTTGTTATCAGCCGTTTTTGTCAGGGGCGTTTTCTGACTGGAAAAAATCTCCCAGAACTAGTCGGTTTAAGATGAGTTTTTCAGCTGTAAAAACACTCTAAATAAAGCCTCGTACCCACGGCCGAAAATCTCATCAAGAAAAAACACGTCGTTTTTCCTGACGAGATTCTTGGACAAGAAACTTGTCCCGGCCGAGTGTACACACGCTCGATTCAAAGAACCCGCGGTTCTTTGAATGGAGCGAACACGGTGACGTCATCGACTACGACGAGCGTGCGCTCGTCACATTCGATGCCGTCGCCGCCATCTTGCTACACCCTATCTTTGCCTAAGAAGCTACCGCGCATGCGTTGAAGTCATTTCGAGCATGCGCGGGCTTCCCGGAGGACAGGTAAGTGTACACACACACAATTTTCTCGTCGAGAAACAGGCTGACGAGAATCTCGACGAGAAAATAGAGAGCAGGTTCTCTATATTTCTCGTCGAGATTCTTGTCGTTTTTCTTGACGAGAAACCATACACACGAACGATTTTCTCGGCAAGAAAGCTATCTCGGCAGTTTTCTTGTCGTTTCTTGCCGAGAAACTCGTTCGTGTGTACGAGGCTTGACTCTTATAAAAGCTTAAAAACACTGAAAAACTTGGCTATTCGGCATTCATCAGCGTTTTTGAGCCATAAGCTTACTCACTCTACAGCTACAGCTTTCTACAGCTAACGCTACCGGCTTTTATTATAGCGTCCAGTGTGCATGAGGCCTAATAAGTGTATTTTAACCAGAACTGCTGCTCGATATCAAGCTTTGCCTCCCAAGGTATAAAAAAAGCACACACCTCTTTTAGACAAAGCATTTCTTTTTATCAGTGCTTACCTGTCTTAAAAAATTGTGACAAGGTATAATGTGTTACATGATGGATATGTAAACTGTTGCAGCTGATAACTGTACAGGAAATAGCTAACCCTATATCTCTGTCATGTATAGACACAAGTCTTATGTGCCTAATCCTAAATCAAGCCTTGCTTCCAAGTAAATGCCAGGTGGGGGACCATGCCACCTCCAGAGGACACAGAGAGTAAGGATTCTCAAGAAACACTTACAAATACTAGCCCCAGTTAAAACTTCAGGAATTTTTTAAATAAAGCTGAAATGGTTAATAAAATACCACCAAATTCCCCTTCCCACCCAACTCATGACAAACCTTAAAAAACACAGAGCTCAGGTACACATCTGTAATATTTTTAGGCTGCTCTAATTTTATGCTTTATGCAGCAACTTCCCCTCCTTCCAGGCAATAGATTGCTTAGTAGTGCATGTGCTGGTTTCACCATAGACTATGTAGCACATGGACCCTTTTTCCTACCTTTGGCTCACTTGTAGGAAAAGGGCACACCGTACTATATGCCCGTACCCTCCTGTTTGAAGAGGTTGAGCGGTGTCATGTATTTGGGTCCCACAGCTAGGATCTCCATCAGTTGGTTCTCATCTCCTAGGATATAGGGACAAGTCTCTGTTTTCCCCCCAAGTAATTCCAATGTCCACACCATTCTAAACTCCAACGTTGAGTTTATTTTTCATCAATGTTCAGCAGATAGGAAAGGGTGGATAAGAGACAGGACAGCAAGGTTTTGGGAGGTAGGTCCAGGCACAAGTAAATGTTACAATCACCACTCAATCCCCGAGTGGGTTCAGCTCACCTGGATAGTCTCCTGTAAAAGTGGATCCTAGCAGCCGCAGTGATGCTCGGACGCTCAATTAGGTTCTTTTCTTAGATACGTTCGAGAGACCCTCTGCCACAGAATCTATCATGTCCTGAACTTCTCAGCTTTTGCAATACAAGGACAGGCGCCAGCAACAGCACATTACTAGGCCCTTGGTGGATAGATGAATCCCTCCAGAAAGTTACCGGGCCCCTTCTTTCACCGTGAACTCTCACTGGTACCTCAGAAAGGTCCTCCCCCGGCCTCCTCTTCTTAGAGCGGGCTCCCTCGCAAGAGGCACCCTGGGATTCCTCTTCTCAGAAGTGGGCTCCAGCTAAAGGTGCTGGGCCCAATGCTGAAGTTGCAGCCCAAGGGCTAAAGGTGCCTGGGACTGATGCGCACGCAGCCCCATGGCCTGGAGGGCCGGGTGCAGCGCACTTGGACTCAGACTCCCGACTCCTCTCCTCTCTCGCAGTAATTCCCAGGTGGAGTCTGCCCCTTATGTATCCTCCCCCAGCATGCACAGCAGGCCAACCACGCCCACTGTACCGCTGCCGAGAGAGGACACCCTAAGGCACAGCACTATTACTAGTGGGTCATGGCAGTGCCACCTACAGGCCACAGGGAACTGCACACCAGTATACCACCTGAGAAACAAAGTAGCACAACTTATCAATGAGAACGGTCTGAACCTAACTACTAACCCAGACCAGCCCCCTAAATTTGGGTATATAGCACCCCTAAAAGGGGATGGGCGCAACACTATAATAAGTGTTTGCATATATACTTGTCTGCAGGCAGTCCACTATACTCTGTGGCAGAACTCTATGCCCTGTACCAAACCCTTATGTCATGGGCAGGATACAGAGCTGGTCTGTGTCTATGTAGGGTTAGCTCTTGATTGAAGATATGAGAGGGCAAACAGTGGTATTTTATTTATACATGTAGTTTTTGTGATTTGAAATATTTCAAATAATGTTCTATTGTTATTTCCTATTTAAGGAGAGATAAGCAGGCATCTCAGCATGTTCCACTATCTATAAATCCAGACATTTCACTACAATTCGTTAGTTTGCAATGGTTCATATAGTTATGTAATCTGGTAAATAAATCTCACCAGGGATGACTTCTCTCTTCCCCAGGTGTAAACATTGGCATGGTGGAACACGTTCGTATTTTACCATTCTTGACATCCTGTGTAATTAAACAATATTTCTTAGAACATTTTTTTTGTTCAGGTCACAGCCTTGATAAAATTTCAACATCCAGTTATTGAAGTATAGAGGTTCATGCATGTAAAGATGGACAGGAACATAATAACATTGTGATCCTAAGAGACAACAAAATGCTTCTGCAGTGCTGGATATCTACTACAATGCGTTTTTACAGTAGGATCTTCTTCATACACAAAATCTCCACGGAGCACCAAGTCATTTACCTCTGAAAGTCGAGCATATAAAGCTTGTTTGTTTTAAGCGGAAACTACACTGTAATCGCATATTGTAAGTTTTTGTTGTAATATTTGAATGTGTCATTTCAGTTTGACATGCTTGCTGTACCATATTTTGATTACTTTGTTACATACTGTATATATATATATGTAGAGTAGATTTAAAGCATCTCTTTCTAATGGCTGTCTGTATTTTACTTCAACCACATTAGCAGCACACAGACACAGGATGACATTGGCCTAGTTTTGGCTGCTTTTGGCTAGATTGGGTAACAGTCTGATGTCGATAGGTCAGACACACATCAACTGGCTGACACATCAACTGGGCTGCGGGAGTGAAGCCAGGCGCTTTCAGCTGAACTCGCACGATTTCACTCCCGCTTGTCAGTCCCGATTTTGGCCGCGATTACAAAGACATCTGTGCAGGTTTCTGCACAGATGTCAATGTAAATCGCCGGCTAAAATCGCAAAAAGTAGTACAGAAACTACTTTTTGAAATTGGTGCAGCGCCGCAACTGCGGCGTCGCACTGATTAGAACGGTGCCATTACCGGCAATTGTCGGCAGATGCCACCGATTTGACATGTTAAATCGCATTTAAAATTGCAACAGTGTGAACCAGGGCTAAAGCGGCTTTGCATAGCTTCCCTTCTCCTGCCAGGATGTGACTAAACATTGAGAATAAACAAGGTACAGTATTGTCAAAAGGACCTTTTCAGTTCTATGTATTTATGGTGGCATGTATCCTAACAACTATTCCATCTCAGCACAGCACATTAAAAGGGCTGAAAAAAAAGGAGGTTCTCACTATAGGTAAAAGAAAAGAGAGATTGTTTGGGTAAATTTAGGTAATGCCTCAACAAATCATTTATGGTCCATTCACACCATAACCCAGTGCTCTGACACATGTTATATTGTGCAGCATTAGGCATGCCATTCAAACTGAATTGACTGCAATTCACCTCAGTACATGTTTGCATCTTAGTGCACTGCAATGTATAGGACATTGTGCTGCTTTCTTCTGCACTGAAATGTGTTTTTGAGGTGTGTTGGGGATGCCGTTTAAAATGAACGGATTTGCAGCACATCAATGCATGTAAAGTGTTCTACCAATGCACATTAATCCAATGGCCTGGGATAAACAGGTGCTTGAGGAGAAAGAGTTTAAAGTGAGAAATAATATTTTATGGTATACATGTAAAGAGATCAACATAATGTACCAAATTAATTCTGATTAATGCATGTCGAAAAATGATCAATGCATTCCAGTCAAAAGAAACAATAGGAAAGTTTTTATTACTGACTGTGTTCAAGTTCTACAGACTCGTTCTCATCAGCCCCCTTGGGGCTTCTCCCATTCTAAGCAATAAATAAAGTCCTACCAAGAGGCTGTGTCGCACTGTACGTTAAGCACCCGCTCCCAGCATCACAGGAGTGAGCGCTCTCCCTCACTCAAAACCCATGCATGCACAGTGCGCCCCCCCAGTAGTGGCAGGATTAAGTGCTGGGGGTGACTATTAGTGCACCCAACTACTAGGCAAGACAAAACTGATTGCTTACCATGGGAGTTTTTCAGCTAGGCTTTGGAGTTGGCACTCATGGCCTACTGCTATGGCATTTAAACTAAGCTAAAAGGCATCTAAGCTGCGCATTTTTTTTTTTAACTATCTGGGATAGTAAATTTTATGTAAACGTGAACTTTGCGTTTGAGGATGTTTTTTTTATTTTTTTTTCAATTAAAAAAGTGAAGCTTTTCTGAAAACAGATCCTGTTTCTGTATACTGTGACATGTCCGGAAGACTTTAATATAGGGCTGTGGAAATTAACTATTAATTCCTCGATTAATCGATAAATTTTTTTGATCGATCAAAATTCTTTTGATTGGTACTCACCTTTCCGCCGGCTTCCGGGTCTTCAGGGAGTTCCGTCAGAGATCCTGTGACGTCACGGACACCGGCGGGGCTTGCCGTTTTCATCTGAAGGGCTCCTTTGCTGTGCCTTCATATCTGCATGCCGGCGGGACCTTACTATCTGCCACATGCAAGGGCTGTTACACTTCCCTCTATCACTTCCCTCTATCAACCTGGGATTCTACAGCCATCCACTGGGAGTTATGATACTTCCCTTCACGGGACATATACATGCCGACGGACTGATGTTAACCCCCTCCTCATCTGGATTCAGCAGTGGTATCGTTGTACACATTTTTATACCAGTATCATACTTAGCTACATGTTTTTATGACTGCTTTTGCTACCGTTTGGTATTACTCCACCATTTTTACAGTTTATGTAGCTACATCGATTTTATCTCCAGTGCAATATTTATTTTGTTACCTACTTGAAGACTAGAAAAGTTTTAATGCTATTCCCATCGAGCTCTGCCTTTGTGTTTTTTTTTGTATCCTGCTATCCATTTTTCCAGTGGTTGGTAGCTGCACTGGGAATCAGCCTGCAAGGAGATCAGCTAAAAGTAGTTGGATCTGTATGTGCGTTATAATTAATCGAAATTAGTCGATTAATCGATTAAAAACAAAAATATTAATCGAACACGAAAATTTTAATTAGTAACAGCCCTACTTTAATAAGAATTTAATTTGTTTAATTCTGTGATTAATTACATTCAATGCATTCATTACTATTTCTGCAGGACAGAAGCAGAACTTGTGTATGTAAAGCACAAACATGGCTGCCACCATGTACATATATGATTTAAAGTTAGACATAAAAACACTGTTTTCAAAACATTAAAGTATATTTAGGATTGTGTAAATCAAGCTGATCCCTTTTACATAAATATTTAAAAAAAAACAAATGACTATACATTCCCTTTAAGCAAACCAACTTATCAGTAGAATAAACTTTATAAATTGCCTACATAACTTGGTACCAGTAACTACAGTTGTTAGCAGGTACTTTTAAATGTGTGGAGTGTTCACTGACAACATATTTTTTGTAATTTTCTTCTTAGAGACAACATCAAGCCTTGGCTTGCCCTCTGCCACTTCTTGAAAATCACTGTTTAGGAGTCGTATGGGCCATGGACTGGACTTTCTCTGGAAAAGCCAGGATTTGCATAAGATGAGTTTCCAGGTTCTCGAGGTCCCATGGCACACACGTAGTTGCTTTGAAGTCATGTAGGCAGTATATGAAGTTTGTTCCACTGACAGAATAACTTGAAGCACAAATGCTGTATATACAGTATCTCACATAAGTGAGTACACCCCTTACATTTTTGTAAATATTCTATTATATCTTTTCATGTGACAACACTGAAGAAATTATACTTTGCTACAATATAAAGTAGTGAGTGTACAGCTTGTATAGTAGTGTAAATTTGCTGTCCCCTCAAAATAACTCAACACACAGCCATTAATGTCTAAACCGTTGGCAACAAAAGTGAGTACACCCCTAAGTGAAAATATCCAAATTGGGCGTAAAGTGTCAATTATTTTGTGTGGCCACTATTATTTTCCAGCACTGCTTTAACCCTCTTGGCCATGGAGTTCACCAGAGCTTCACAGGTTGCCACTGGAGTCCTCTTCCACTCCTCCATGACGGCATTACAGAGCTTTTGGATGTTAGAGGCCTTGCGCTCCTCCACCTTCCATTTGAGGATGCCCCACAGATACTCAATAGGGTTTAGGCCTGGAGACATGCTTGGCCAGTCCATCACCTTTACCCTCAGCTTCTTTAGCAAGGCAGTGGTCATCTTGAAGGTGTGTTTGGGGTCGTTATCATGTTGGAATATTGCCCTGCGGCCCAGTTTCTGAAGGGAGGGGATCATGCTCTGCTTCAGTATGTCACAGTACATGTTGGCATTCATGGTTCCCTCAATGAACTGTAGCTCCCCAGTGGCGGAAGCACTCATGCAGCCCCAGACCATGACACTCCCACCACCATGCTTGACTGTAGGCAAGACACACTTTGTACTCCTCACCTGGTTGCCGCCACACACGCTTGACACCATCTGAACCAAAAAAAGTTTATTTTGGTCTCATCAGATCACAGGACATGGTTCCAGTAATCCATATCCTTATTCTGCTTGTCTTCAGAAAACTGTGGGCTTTCTTGGGCATCATCTTTAGAAGAGGCTTCCTTCTGGGACGACAGTCATGCAGACCAATTTGATACAGTGTGCAGCATATGGTCTGAGCACTGACAGGCTGACCCCCCAGCCCTTCAACCTCTGCAGCAATGCTGGCAGCACTCATAGGTCTATTGCCCAAAGACAACCTCTGCATATGATGCTGAGAATGTGCACTCAACTTCTTTTGTCGACCATGGCGAGACCTGTTCTGAGTGGAACCTGTCATGTTAAACCACTGTATGGTCTTGGCCACCATGCTGCAGCTCAATTTCATGGTCTTGGCAATCTTCTTATAGCCTAGGCCATCTTTATGTAGAGCAACAATTATTTTTTTTCAGATCCTCAGAGAGTTCTTTGCCATGAGGTGCTATGTTGAACTTCCAATGACCAGTATGAGGGAGTGAGAGTGAGAGCGACAAGCTGTACACTCACTACTTTACATTGTAGCAAAGTGTTATTTCTTCAGTGTTGTCACATGAAAAGGTATAATAATATATTTACAAAAATGTGAGGGGTGTACTGATTTTTCAGAGAAACTGTACATGCTGTGTATACAAATCTGTGTTTCAGTTTTTTTTGCTGAGTTAGGGTGATCTAGGTATGATTTGAAATAAAGAGCTATATAAGGCAGGTTATTTTCCTCTATCAAGTTTTTATTTGCTTTGTATCATTCACTGTGTCCTCCTATCATCACATCTTTTTTGCTTCTTGTGTTTTATATTCTTGAATTAAAATACATATACAGCATAAAAACCTTGTGAGTGCATCAGTACTTATTTTCCTTTGTTTAAAGTGGTAGTGGAGATATTCCTAAATTTAACTTTTTTTTATATGGTTAATCCTTTGAATCTGCAACAGGGATCCAAAGCATGTACCCTTAGGTATGCATACATACCTTTCAAGCTCTTCTCAAGCACATCAGAATCCCTAAAATCCAAAATGCCCTGATATACAAATACTGTATCTGGCAGCTTAAAAGATTTATTATAATAGAATGCCAGTAAAGGTAATCTTGCTTAAATGTGGAAGTCTGAGTTGTATGAATAAGTTATGGTATGAATAAATTCTATATACCAATATTGTGATACTTAGGGTTATGAAATATATAATGTACAGCATAGCATTCAAAGTGGATCGCTATGTAGTATGTCATGTACTACACAGCATGTGCAGCATGGGATGGTTTGGAGAATGTAACTTACAGTACAAACAAAATAAGCATATTTTAGCTACTATCATAGTAGACTTGGAGCTCTCTGTCTTCAGCACACAACACATCTAACTGAGCTTGTAAAAAGGTGTGGGTTGGGCCACCTCTCACTCATGTCCTGGGTTTCTCCTTTAATCTAAATCTAGTTTTGAAAGGCTGGGAGCACCACATCAGCTTGTATAGTCCTTTATAAGAGACAAAAAGACACACCATTGCTCAATTGAGAAGTATACAAGACCAAAAAAAAAACACACGTGTGTTTACCACTTCCCACCCGAACTATAGCAAAATGGCAGCCGGGTGGGACTTTCTTCGATCCAAGTGGACGTCATACGTGTGGCGCGATCTGTAACTGGTTGTGTCCATTGGACGCAGCAGATGACTGATCAGTGTACCGGCTCGCAGTAGGTACCATGTGACCGCTGTGACCAAGCACAGCAGATCACATGACAATTGTAAACAATGGATGGTTTCCTTTTATGTCATCCGTTGTGTACAATTGTGTTGCTATCTGCGATTGGTCACAGTGATCACATGGTACAGATAGGGCCAATCACAGCCCATCTGTACCATGTGATTAGCTGTGGCCAATCACAGCTAATCACCACAAAAAAAACTGAATGAATTGATTTAATTCAGTAAAATGCTTGCTTATAGCAATAACATTCTGATCACTTCCCCAAAGCAGTACAATGTTACTATGATGGCATTATATTGCTCTGGCCCCAGTGTGTTAAAAAAAAGAAAATAAATATATATAATTTTTTTTTTAAATTATAAAAATGTAGTTAGGGTACAGCGTTGCATGACCGTGCAATTGTCCTTCAAATTGCGACAGCGCTGAAAGCTAAAAATTGCCCTGGCAGGAAGGGGGTAAAAGTGCCCAGCATTGAAGTAGTTAACGCAACAGAACAACACAAAAACAAAAATAAGGAGAAAAAAAAGCAAAAAAAAAACTAAATGTGTTCTTGTTAAGGCAAGAAGACTGCAAACCACTTTTTATGTTATAAGCCTAAAAAAAAAAAAAATAGACAGAAGATATTTTGTTCCCAGGTCAGACAGTGCTTGTGCTGTCTAACCTGCCCCTCTGGAAGCTGTAAAAAACCTGGCTGATCCTGACAGTTTCTGCCCTCCCCCCAGTAAACTGACCACGGTTTATCATGGCTGCTGAGCCCTGACACAGTGGTCAGTTTACGTGCCTCCATCATCCCGCTGTGTCTCCTCTGTCCTCCTCTGTTCTCTCCCCCTCCCCTCCTTGCCTGTCAGCCCGTGAGTCTGTGTCTCTGTGTCACCCCCCCCCCCCCCAGCTCCTGTTAATAAAATACTAAAATGCCAGCCCCTCTCATTTAAAGTGGAAGTCCATGCAAAAATTTAAATCCCTGCATCTATAGCCACCAACATTCTAACACTAACCTATCTATCTTTTCTGCAGGCGATCTGACCTGATCTCCAGTGGTGGAAGCTCTGCTGAGTAAACGTTTGACAACGGAAGTGACGTCACTCATAAAGTTATGATGGGGCTTCCGTTGACGGACGTGTCCTCTGCACCCGCCCACACAACAAAGCCACGGCTGACAGCTCAGCGTGGGATCAGAGCTTCTACCGCTGGAGATCAGGTAGGATTGCCTGTACAAAAGGTATGTATACTGATTTTTTTTCTTTTCCTGGCTAGATAGGTTAGTGTTAGAATGTTGGTGGCTATAGATGCAGGGATTTTAGTTTTTGCATGAACTTCCACTTTAGGCTTCCATCCTGCGCTGTGTCATTGTTTATTAGGAACTAAGCCTCTAAATACCTTTTTGTGAAGTATGTTCAGGCCGGTCACGTGACTCCAGGCCGCTCTAATATTCTGATCCAGGGTTACAGTGGGAGGAGCCGAACAGCTAGCTCGGCAGTCACGTGACTCCCGGCTGACGTCAGAGGGAGAGCTTGGCTCCTCCTGCTGTAGCCCGGACGGAGTATTAGAGCGGCCGGGAGTCACGTGACCGGCCTGAAGATACTTCACAAAAAGGCTTTGTTTGTAATAGACAATGACACAGTGCAGGATGGAAGATTAAAAGAGAGGGACTGGCAGAAAATCATAATGTAACTAACTAACTCTTTAAGTGCTCCTACATCTCAAAGATTTAAAGTGGTTGTTAAGCCACTCTAACCTGTATACACCATCAGCACTGCCTCCTATTATAGTATCCCTCTCTGTGTATGACTTATAAAAAATAAATGCTGCAAATACCTAATTTCACTGCCGAGATTGCGATCACATGACTGGCCAGCTTTCTCCTTTCCTTCTCTGAGAGATGCAGTGGGCAGGGCTGAGATTCCTCTGCTGATGTCAGTCTGGAGGGGAGGAGGAGGGGAGGAAGAGGAGAGAGCTGGCTGGTCATGTGATCACAATCTATTAAATGAGGAATTTACAGCATTTATATTTATAAATCATTCACAGAGGGGGGCACTGCAATAGGAGACAGTGCTGATGGTGTATACAGGTTAGTGTTATGAGAGCAGCAGAAGGGGGAGGGGCGGCTCACACACAGACAGAGAGGGGAGGGGGATGAGGACACAGGAGCAGAGAGGAGAGCAGATAGCAGGCTGCTGATGACAGAGGCACATAAACTGACCAGGGTGTCTTGTCTCAGCAGCCATGATACACCATGGTCAGTTTACAGAGGGGTGGGGAGAAACTGGCAGGATCAGCCAGGTTTTTTAGGTGTTACAGGGGGTCAAATGACACAGGACAAGCACTGTGTCATATAACATGCTTTAAAGGAGCAGGATCCATTTTTTTTCTTTTTGGGTTAACAAATGCTTTAATAGAACTATAATGTGGGATACATTTGATGCTTAGCGTGCTCATAAAAGTACAACAATTTCTATTTATCTATCTATTAAGAAAAAACAAAATTTTTACCTTTGGTTCCTGAGTCTGAGAGATTCGGTTGAAGACAGTTTCACAGTAAGGGTTTAATGCTTCAGCTATTACTAAAGTAAAACATATACAATTAAATATACAGGAAATAATAACAGCTTGTTTCAATTTATCATACCATTCTGGGGTTGATTTACTAAAGACAAATAGGCTATTCACTTTGGAAAGGGATTTTTACTTTGCAAGAGATATTTCCCTAAGTTACCAATACCCAACCACATGCAAGAAAAATGAAAAACAAAAAACAAAACAGTGTGTTGCTTGCAAAAAGATTGGATGATAAAAGTCAGTAGAGCTACACATCATTCACTTAGCTAAGGAAAAAAATTCCCTTGCACAGTGATCAGACTTTGCCTTTTGGTAAATCAACCCCTTTCCACTACAATAAACTACAATACAGGAAATCACATCACACACATAAAGTGCATTGAAAAAATATATCCAAATAGTAAGTAAAAAGGTGTATTTAAAATCTCTCTTAAAAAAGCCCAAACAATATAACAAAATCAGTACTGCCACTATATACCTTTTTGGCTGATCTGTATACCATGGTCACATGATAACCTGCAGGGTCTGCCCGAGTGCTGAGTGTTCAGGTTGGAGGAGATTTCCACTATAGCCTGTGTCCTCATGCTGGTATGGGAGGCGAAATTCCATGAATCAAGATGTGACATCCCACCCACTGTGTTCTTTTTTAGTTACTGGGCATGGATGAGGAGGGAGGGACTGGGCTATGGAGCCAAGGCCAACCCCTGAAAAACAACCACACACCATAATCCCCCCTCCACAAAATGATTTGGATCAGTGCACAAAGCAAGGTCCATAAAGACATGGATTAGCAAGTTTGGGGTGGAGGAACTTGACTAGTCTGCACAGAAGCCTGACCTCAACCCAATAGAACACCTTTGGGATGAATTAAAGTGCAGACTGCGAGCCAGACCTTCTCTCTAACATCATTTCTTGACCACACAAATGCACTTCTGGAAGAATGGTCAAACATTCCCATAGACACACTCCTAAACCTTGTGGACAGCCTTCCCAAATGAGTTGAAGCTGTTATAGCTGCAAAGAGTGAGCCAACTCAATACTGAACCCTACGGACTAAGACTTGGATGCCATTAAAGTTCATGTACGTGTAAAGGCAGGCGTCCCAATACTTCAAAGTGTATCTATTAACAAGAATTATAAGGTGAAAGAATGTTTCCACTGTGCCCTGCTGCCTTCAGCTGCTACAAAAGTAACAAAGACTTCTTACCTAAACTAGAGATGGGTCTTTCCGGCACCACTGGCAATTCTGCTTCTGAAGAACCTGGGCAACTTCAAAAAAATATTAATACAGTTTAATATAATGATTGCTACTATAGACTTAAAATGTGCTGCTGAACTTTTTTGGCATAACATTTGTATCTTTCTTTATAATGTAACATTAAGAGCCGGTTCACACAGGGGCGACACAACTCTGGCCTGAGGCGACCTGAACACGACCTGAGCATGCACCACAGCGCGACCCCAGGCAACTTACAAGGCGACTTCAAGTCGCCTCCAGGACAGGAGGCTTTCCAGTGGCCAATCAAACAACAATCAGCTCTGTGGGAGGGAGGGGTTCCCCCTGTCTTAACTGTATTGTTGCTTCAGTTAAGACAGGGGATCCGACTTGGGAGCGACTTCCATTGAAATCAATGGGTACAAGTCTCCTAGAAGTCGGATTGAAGTAGTACAGGAACCTTTTCTGAAGTCAGAGCGACTACAGTAGTGTACATTAAGACGGCTCCATTCACTTACATTGACTTTCTCAACCGCGCGACTTGGGGCAACTTCAAGTCGGATCCCAAGTCTCCCCTGTGTGAATGGGCTCTAAGGTCTCATGCACACTGGATGTTATAATAACGTTATAAAAACGGCAGTAGCTTTGCAGTGAGTTTTTCAACATTTTGGCAATAGCTTTTTTTTTAAGCTTTTTTTTTTGCGTTTTTCAGCATTTGTTTTTTTCAATGGGATCAAAAATGTTAAAAAACGCTGGTGATCCACATTTTTTGATATTAGAGCGTTTTTACAGCGCAAAAACTCAGTTAATTGACTGTAGAAAAAAAGGCAGATAAAACAACTATTTAAAAACTTCATCTAGAAAAAGAAACTAAATGGACCTAAAACCATTTGTCCTTTAAATTTTGTGGAAACTAGCAGATGCACAGAAATAATGCATAAAAACATAATTAAAAAAAAAACAGTAATTTTATGGTTGTAATGAATAACAAAACTGTATTTTAAAGACCAGGGAAAACATTTATTTTGAAACAGTTATTATTTTCATTAAAATAAGGTGTGTCTTGCCTTTTCAGCTCAATTTATCTCACTTTTTTAGTGGATACAAGTTTATGAAAGTCAATGTTTATCTCTAGTATAGACCATGTAGTTTCAAATTATCCATGATGGCCACCATCAGAACTCAGAACGCAAATGTTCTCCAAACAGCCCATCATGTTTTTAAAAAATTGTTGCAAATAATTACAAGAAACAGAAGTACCCTCTGAAGCCAATGTACTTTGGGGTACAGGTATATTTGAACCTTTTAATTGCTTCATCAGCACAGTGTAGAATACAGGTCCTCAACCATTAGAGAGTATATCCTGCTTGTCAAAAAACCATCATAACAATTTGGAGCTGTAATAAATAACAGGTTTTTATCTGCATCTCCTAGAAACACTAATCTGTAAGGTGAACTTACGCAGAAAAAGGCACCTGAAAAAAATATCAGAATCTCTGGCAGAAAAAAGCAGCAGAAAAAATGCTTTTAATGGTTTAAATTACACACGCGTTTATATGTGTATGCCTTTATACCGGTAAGTGTTTTTTTTCCAAAACATTTCCCTCTGCTCATTTTTCACAATAATCAATTTACACTTGAAAACACCGAACATGCCTAAGCACCATGTTTATGCATGCCAAGCATTTTTTCTGGCCGAAAGCTCCTCTTCAAATATGCCTGCAAATGCCCCAAATGTGCATGAACAGATAGACTAATGCTGGCCATACACTATACGAAAAATCGTCCGAACGAACTTTCGAAAAACAAACGTTCGGCCGTGAGCGCAAACGATAGTGCCATAATGTAATGACCGATAAATCGTTCAGTGTACATAAATAAAAAAAATTTGGTTAGTTTTTTATACATATACCTAGTGCAGAAAGTTCGGACGGGAAACACATTAACCTTTCAATTTATAGTTCGTTCGGCAGAAAATTTCCAAACTTGCCCTTCGTTTTTTCGGCTCAAAAACGTCCCAACGATTATCGATTTTGTGCCCATTAACTGTTCGAAAAACGAACCAACTGTCTGAACGACCGATTTTCGGCCGATTTTTCGTTTAGTGTATGGCCAGCATAACATAGAGTTGCTTCTACAGGCGGAAAGAATTAAAAAAATATACAAACGCCTGTAAAAGCAGCATTTTATTATGCCCAGTGTGAATGACACCTAATACACACAGGACTGACATAGTCATAAGGTACACATATTGTGGATTAAAACAGACTTTCACTATTCTTCTTGCTCCAGCCCACCCGCCTGCCTCCATTCTCGCCTAGGCGAGCCTGTCGTGTCTCTCCTCCTGAAGCTTCCTGGGATATGCATGTAAGATATCCCAAGAGGCATCGACTTCCAGAGGAGAGCAGACCTTTCACTGCATCATCGGGGGACTAGCTATAAGAACCCAGAAGAGACAGCCAGCTTCTGATGAGGAAAGTAAGAAAAATGGCAGCATGGGACAAGGTATGTAGTAGCGGAGTGGCAGATTGCCAGAGAACAATCCTGTATGTGTTGGATGTGTGGGTACGTTAATTCAAGCTAACCCTGTTGAAGAAAAAAAACATGGGGGTGGGTGGTAAAGTTCCTCTTTGAGGTTTCAATGGAGATCTCACAATAGTTTTTTTTGGCGTAATACCCATGGCCCATAGCAGTCAGATTTTGGTTTATTGAAGTCAGTTTTCTACAATGTGATTGGTTGCTATATGTTACTTCAGTTTTCTAGATGGCTCTACACTTTCCTGAAGAATGCTCTGCTCAGACCCTACTTTTTGTGGCTCCATCACAATGATCAAAAATGATCATTAGGTTGATTAATTCATACAGAACAACTTGACATATTTAAAATAAATAATGACAAGAATACAACAAAGTGCTTTCACCATTTTTATTGTGTAAATTATTAACCCAATTGGACAAAAAAAAAATACAGAAATAAACTGAATCCATATTGTGCAACATAGAAAAGTGTACTAACAAAGAGGAGAATATCCCAAACTAACCAATGAATTAACAGCTATGAAAGCAACTGATGGTTGGATTACGCGCTGCATCTTCGTTCATTGTAAAATTTAGATTAGATTGAAAAAACAGGTTGACTAAATTAGAAGCACATCAAATTAGTTGTTAAAAAATCCAGTTTGTAAAGAAAAGGATCAATACTTACCTGTCCCATGACATTAAATGAGTTGTAAAGGCAGAAGGTTTTTTTATCTTCAAGGGATACTAAAGTTTTTTTTTTTTTTAAAGCGGAGCTCCGCCGTTAAAAAAATATTAAAAGCCAGCAGCTACACATACTGCAGCTGCTGACTTTTAATATATGGACACTTACCTGTCCTGGAGTCCAGCGACGTCTGCAGCAGAAGACGAGCAATCGCTCGTCTATCTGCTGCCCCCACCGCCATCCTCGGTGAGGGAATCAGGAAGTGAAGCGTTCCAGCTTCACTGCCCGGTACCCTACGGCGCATGCGCGAGTCGCGCAGCGCTGTCCTCACTGGTCACCGTTGTGTTCTGGGAGCCGTGTGTTTCCCAGAACACAACGGGCGTTCTGCGGGAAGTGACGCACTACCCGCAGAATACCCACAGAGAGGACTCCCGGAAGTGGGTGCAAATACCTGTCTTAGACAGGTATCTGCACCCCCCCTTCCCCCTGAAAGGAGCCAAATGTGACACCGGGGGGGAGGGTTTCCGATGAGCGGAAGTTCCACTTTAGGGTGGAGCTCCGCTTTAAAACAAACATGTCATACTTACCTCCACTGTGCAGTTTGTTTTGCACAGAGTGGCCCTGATCGTCCTCTTCTGGGGTCCCATGGCGGCTCTCGCGGCTCCTCATCGCAAGAGCTAACCCCCTCTGGATAGCTCTATTCTTAGGGGGTTACCTTGCGGGCATGCTCCCGTGTGATACACTCGGCGGCCAAAGCCGCCAAGTGTATGACTTGGTCCCGCCCCCTGGCGCGCCGCGTCATTGATTTGATTGACAGCAGCGGTAGCCGATGGCTGCGCTGCTATCAATCATCCAATGTAGAGCCAACAAGAGCTGGGGGAAAGCAACGCGGGATCGCGCCCACGGAGATACGGGGCTCAGGTAAGTAAAACGGGGGCTCGGATGCATTAAGGTGAAAAAACACAAAGGTTTACAACCCCTTTAATGCATTCTCTGCATTAAGATAAAAAAACATATGTGTAGCCACCCAGGACTCTCCTCCTGATTGGCTGAGACACAGCAGCGGAGCCATTGGTTTCTGCCGCTGTCAATCAAAATCAGTCAGCCAATCAGGGTTAAAGGGGGCGGGCTGGGTTAGGGCTCTGTGTCTGAATGGACACAGGGAGCTGTGACTCAGCTTGGGTGCTCCCATAGCAAGCTGCTTGCTGTAGGGGAACTCAACAGGAGGGAGGGGCCAGGAGCAGCAAAGAGGGACCTGAGAAGATGAGGATCCGGGCTGCTCTGTGCAAAACCAACTGCACAGAGGAGGTAAGCATAACATGTTTGTTATTTGAAAAAAAAAAAGAGTTTACAATAACTTGCTTTGCAAATGTATACACTATATTATTTTTTTATTTGCTAAAAAAAATTCCCACAAAATTGGAGTTGCCCTTTAAGCTGGCTATACACAGCTTAAACGTCATCCAATTCCTGCTAAACTGGCTAAAATATGGGCCATTAAAGGAGATTGGTGAAAAATTGCCAAATGAACGCATTCTATAAGATGCAGACACTGTTTGGGTATTCAAGCAGCTACGGGTGTTGTGGCTGCTTGAATAGTCAGCAGTGGAGATTCCTCCATCCATGCTGTTTGGTGTAGATGGACAAATCTATTAGGCTTCTCTTGTTTAGCCCATGGGCTGAAATCTATATGTGTGTGACTAGCTATAGATGTGTGTTGGATGCAAAAGGTTTTGATTGCACAGTTGCACTGGAATATTTTTTCTGTTCCAGTAAGGCAAAGCAATTAGATATTCTGTAAAGGGCAGTGGCCTAGAGCACTCAATAGGATTTGAGTTCTTACTGTAGTCAGCTAGTTTGAAAGTCTGAAAGATTTCAAAAGACTATATCTGATTGGCTGCTATTAAAAAGCCTGTTTGAGTCTGTATATGGCCACATTTAAAGATAATAATCTCTAAAACTGCAAGATCTGTGGGCAGGATCACCCCTGTCACCCGTGCTCTTCAACATCTACCTCCGCCCACTCCTCAAAATCATCAGCAAACAGGACTTGTGCTACCACTCATACGCTGATAACACTCAACTCTACTTTTGCATCACCGAAAAAAAAGACCAATATCAAGGACTAGAAAAATGCCTTGCATTGATCGATGATTGGATGACTGAGAGCTCCCTCAAACTCAATGGATCCAAAACAGAACTTCTTCTCCTCCACGCAAACCGAAAGACAAAAGCTAGGTCTTCATGGACACCACCTATCATCCTTGGACAGACCATCACCCCAAGCACCAAAGTCAAAAGCCTCGGAGTCATCTTTGACTCAGAGATGTCGATGGATGCACAAATAGGATCAGTAGTCAGCGGATCCCACCATCTTCTCTGCCTATTGCGTAGACTCATCCCTTTCATCCCAGAAGAGGACACAGCAGTAGTAGTCGGAACAATCATCAATTCCCGACTCGACTACGCAAACTCTACATAGGACTATCTAAATACCAGATCTCACGCCTACAAGTCGTCCAGAACACGGCAGCCAGACTGGTAACAGGGAAAAAACCCTGGGAATCAATCACCACATCCCTGAGGACCCTCCATTGGCTAACCGTAAAGGATCGGGTCACTTTCAAGACCCTCTGCCTCACCCACAAATGCACACAAGGAAACGCTCCTCAATACTTATGCGAGAAAATAAAACACTACACCCCCAATTGTATTCTCCGATCATCTAACCAAAACCTCCTCCACATCCCCAAGTCCCGCTATAAATCGAAGGGAGAACGAAGATTTGAAGTCCAAGGACCACGGCTATGGAACGCTCAACTCACAAACATCCGCATGGAAGAAAACCATCGGGCCTTCAGGAAAAAACTAAAAACCCACCTCTTCTGAAGGATCAGGACAACACTGGATGGAAATAAGCGCCTTGAGGCGATTTAGTTCGCATTTGTAGCGCTATACAAGTTATTCACTCACTCACTCAGGTATAAGGAAAGTATATAAATGTGCTTTATAATTTGTTTGATGCCTCTGATTATGAGATCTACAGCTGAAGCTTCTGACCATAAAAATAGCAAACCAGAAAACTGTTGCAGACCTCAGATTCAAGGACATACAAAAAGAATGTGGCTTGTTGCACTCCACCTGTCCTGGTACTGGGGATAATGGAGGTTTCTTTAAAGCGGTACTCCAGCTAAAACTTTTTTGTTTTAGAGTGGGGAAGGGCAGGAACCTCTGCTCGTTCGTATTTTTTTTTTTTTTATCTTTGTCCTTAGTGTGAAAAGAAATCACACCTTTGACAGTTGTCACTGGAAAAGGGAGATTTTCCCTCTATTCCTATTCTGCTGAGTTGTAAAACTCAAAGGTCTCCATTTCTATAATGGTGACAACACACACATGGTTGAAGTTGTTTTTTTTCACGAGGATACTGAGAAGCAACAATTTGGCTCACAGCTCTTGATTCATGCAACTACT
This sequence comes from Rana muscosa, assembly GCA_029206835.1. Classification (NCBI taxonomy): domain Eukaryota; kingdom Metazoa; phylum Chordata; class Amphibia; order Anura; family Ranidae; genus Rana; species Rana muscosa. Next base: position 60,448,932 of record CM055118.1, read on the forward strand.
TTGGGTGCCATCATGGATTGCCTACCCACATTAAATCTGCATCCTGTTTCTCCCCTTGAGTTCTCGCTGAGTCACACTTCCACAGCTCCCGGGTGAGACTCCCCTGGTACTAATCACAATTTGGAAATATTGTCATATCTATTCTTAGCTGATTCATACTATACATGTATCTACTCCTGAAGAAGTGAACAAATGGTCACGAAATGAATTGTTTTTGGATGCCACATTCTATTTTGAAGATAAGAGTTTTCCCAGTGGGGACACAGGCAGCAATTGAAACCTGACAGATAATCTAACCCTTCCCCACTCATTCCAGAACTAGAAAAAACATACAGTCCAGAGTTCTAATTTAAACATAGATCAAATCAAAACCCTTAAAATGAATAAACAATACAGCATGGGTAAAAGTTGACTGCTGTCACAGTAAATGTTAATGTTCCCTATATTTCCTTCTTATGCATGTATTGCTATGATGACAGGTGTAACATGGAACAACAATTGACCATCAGCCTATCAGAAGCCTGTAACAGCAACCCAGGCTTGTCTCAAAAGCAAAGTAAGCCTTCTCATGTTTTGTGAGTTCCTGATTACTAAAGAAAAAAAAAGTTTAATCTGCTTATATTTAAACCCCCCGTGTACTCCTCTCAGGAGCCCTCATCCCTGTTGCAAGCAGTGGCCTGGCTTCTGGGAGGAAATATCAATATGACTTGATAAGGGGGAGTGGCCACTTTTAGGCGGGTTACACTTGCATGCAGACCTCCCTAAGCAACACCCACGTCTGATGCAGCGACTCCATTAATTAAAAGTACCAAAATCCAATTAACGAAAGGGATAGTAAAGTTGGGAAGGAAAGAGCTAGATGATGGTGAATGTCCTTCAGGCAGGAAATGAGGCGAGATGTATCCTGTTGCAACTTCCAATGCATGCTGAGTATACAATTTTACAGGAGAGGTGCCTGTACAACTGTGCAAGACTGAAGGGAAGGTATAAGAGTAACATGGTGGGTCTGTTATGTACAGGAGGTATGTCTCCTTTATATCACTGGTCAGCAGAAATCCAGAAGAGACAATGGTATAATGTATGACTTTGCCGTGCTTTTGTATATAAGACATGACCTTCTGGGATATATCAATTACCATTCCAAGATGGTCTTCCTGGTACACAGTATTCAATAAGGCCCCTTTTACAAGGGCCCGATCCAGTTTTTCTCAGCAGGTGATTTGTCCGTTAATTCCTCTGTGAGCTGAGCGGAGCAGCCAGATGACAGGTCTGCATAAGTGGGGCGGATACGGCCCCAGTCCGCTCTGCTCTATGAGCATTCAGATGTAAATGCGCTGGCTGTCCATTTACACCCGACTACCCTCTGATCCGACCAGATGGAGAGGAACAGATCCCATTTGTTTTTGCCAGATCGGAATCGGAGATAGCTGGATGTAAATGAACACAAGTCTGTTTACATCTGATTGCCTATAGAGGAGAATGCAGGGTCCAATCGGGTCCACCTTAAAAACAGACAGGCGAACCGATTGGACCTCTGGTGTGAAATGGGCCTTAACCAGTGAGCAAAATAAATAACATCCATTTAAGGGAAACTAGTGTATTTTCAGTATGCCCACATTATTAAATTTTTCCCTGTTCTACATTCTGATTACTATATTCCATATAATAATTTTTAAAATTCTCATTTTAGTGGTCAGGTACAATTTAGGTAGAATGAAGATAAGCACATTTTTGTTGATCTTGTCCTGGGATATACACAGCTCTAGTAGACATCAGAGTCATGCTGGTGACCTGCGTTTTCTCCACTGCAGTTAAGACATTTAGCTAGATCACCTCTATGCCCCAGCCTGTGATTGGCCTGTGAAGAAAAGCAGCAGACTGATGAGCTAATATCTGTACTTTCTTCGCCAATGCGAATGTGCGTTGTATATTTTCACATTCAGCATACCTGATTGGCTCCCTCTCCCTCTGACTGAGTGTTACTATCCAGGGAGTTACAATAGGCTGATGTAAGGACAAATCCAGGTACTTAAACTGGGTGCATTTAAACATACATATAATTATTTTTTAATAAATTGCTTTTATATCTGCCTGGAGTTCAGGTATACACATACAGAGAATCTATTCTGTGAGATCAAGTTAGGCCTGATCTTTGCTTTGGCACTAAGAAAGAGGAGCAGTAAAATGCTTCGTTCACACCATCTACAGAGTCGTGAGCTTTTCTGCATGTGTTTTGCAAGGGCACAAAGAAATAAATTGTTCTCTATGTGCCCTGTTCACATCACAACACTGGTATCACGTGCAGATTTTTTTTTCTGCACAGGAATCAGCAAGGTGTATGCCTTTTTCTGCGCAGAAAAAAAAACCTGACATGACAATAACATTGTGGTGTGAACAGGGCAGAAAAGAGGGTTATGGCACAGGATGAGGTGTCTATCTGTGCATTAAAAAAAAGCACGTGAAAACTGATGTCAAAGTGCAAAAAAACTCACTGAAACATCCATGAAAACTGATGTAAACTCGTGTCTCTGCAAGTAAAATCTACACATTTTTTCCAACAGTGTTTATGCATATATGGTGTGAACAAGGCCTTATACGCTGTCATTGTGCAGTACTATGAAGAAGGAAGCACAGTGAGCATTTGTAATAGAGCTGCACGATTCTGGCTAAAATGAGAATCACAATTTTTTTTGCTTAGAATAAAGATCATGATTCTCGGAGCGTAACATCATCTTTCACATTATACAAAAAATTGGGCTAACGTTACTTTTTTTTATTATTCATTGAAGTGTATTTTTACCCCTGATCTAAAAGATACGAGATATACAATGTATCTCTTCTCTTCTATATCTCCCAGAGCAGCTGAGGAATGTTGATTAAAAAAAAAAGCAGGCAATTTTTGACAGAGCTCTGCACTTGTCACATAGAATCCAGAATGTCGGGTTAAGATTGTGAGGGGGGGGGGGGGGGGTTGACAGCTCTAATATGTAATACTTACAAACTACACAAAGACAATTTTTTTTTTTACGATCACACTCATTGATAACAATACTACATTAAGCTGATCACATCCATGTATTTATCTTAAAAAACTCTCAAAAAAGGCTATAGTTTCCCTTTAATAGTGACAAAAGATGGAAAAGTGCTAAACAAAACAACAAGCATTTACAAATTATTTTTGAATATTTAAAATAAAAATATTTTACAAAGCTGTATCTTCCCTCAAGAAAGGCTACAAAAATATAAAAATTAATTCTTAATATGTGAAAACAAGTGCTCTAAAAATAGTATTAAATGACTCCCCACTATCCAGTAGTGGTAGCATAATTATACAACTTGGCTATTGAATACGTTCTTGTAATATGCTTTTATGATATTGCTTTATTTACTTGATTTTACTAAACATCATATATTTTACAATGACAGCTACTTAAAGAGTTAGCAAATTAAAGACTTGACCTGGTGTTTTTGGAAGCATGTGACCTCCTCCTAGAATACAGTGCTCGGGCATGAGTGGCTATTAACCAGGCTGATCACAGGAAGAGGAGGACGTCATCAACCTTGTGTAGACGGCAACACCATCTAGCATGAAGCCTACAAGGATTTGACTTTCAGAGGAATGGAGCAGTGGGAAAGTAAAAGTGGGTCGTCATAGGGTAGACTAGCAAGAATAGGCTGATAGGCAATAAGGAAAACATAGGAAACAAAAATAATTCATGTTTTACTGATCTGAATACAGTAAACATATCATCATATAAGTATCATATTATAAAGTGTCACAGGAATGGTCTTTCCAAAGTAGTGAACACCACTAATAAGCCCAAACTGAGAACAGGACCACACTGTAGCCTGCAATTCTACCACCAATAACCAATGCCTTACAGACAGCTTTTATTTTCGCAAATGAGGGATGGCACCAAGGGGCTTTCTCTGCTGTTCTTCATCGGCCTTTCTCAACCATTTACCATTTGGGAACCCTTGAATTAATGATCTGGAGAACCATTGATTTATCTACAGCTCATGGTACAATAACAATAAGGTCCGTGGGCAAAATGCACCCTACATTTATGTTCACTAAGAAAGACCCCCCCCCCCCCCACCTAAAGCTGGCCTTACACTAGTAAAAATCACAGATTCAAATCTATATAGGGCAGATTAATGAAACTCCCAGAACTGCCCACAATTTGATCATTGTATGGCCAGCTTTAGAGACAGCTAAAAAGATCATTGGTGTAACTGGTTACTTATCTAGGAAGCATGATTGTTCATTGCTCAAGAAACCCTCAGACATCTCTGGGGGAACCTAGGGGTTACAAGGAACCCCAGTTGAGAAAGGCTGTTCTGCATTGTTATGCAGTCAAGCATGTTCCCTATAGATGAGCCATGACTATTTTGTAGACAGGTAAAAACTAGTCAACCAATTATGTCTCCTCTTTTCCATTGGAGAAAAAAGGAGGCTACTCATGAAAATGCAAGCTACTTTCAAGTCACCCTGACCCTCTTACTTTAATACTTTTGAAAAATAAACCTTTGACGGGTATTCAGATAGGAACTTCCTACCTTTGTTGTACATTCTTGATCTGCATGCTTGTTCCAGATCAGCGACTGAAAGCTAGTGTGTTGCATGGTAGCATGGCAAGTAGCATTTTGAGAAGATCAATAACAGCTGACCCCATATGCCTCTCATGACATTTCAGCTCAGAATGCTGTTTTCACATTCACATCATAGGCCCTTATATACAGTACATATATATATATTAAGTAGGAACAGTTATGATTCTTATAACTACTGTCACAGTTTTAACTGTTAAATTGGGCGAGGGCATGAAAATGCAAGCTTTAGGGCTTGTTCACACCATACGTGCATGAAAACTCATGGGACCTGACGGAAAAACAGCGCAGAATGCACTTGCAGAGACATCAGTTTACCTCTCTTTTTTTTTTCCTGTGCAGAAAACTGCATACATGTTGCAGATTCCTGCGCAGAAAAAATCCACACATTGTGGTGTGAACAGTGCACATAGAGAGCAATTTTTTTTTGTGCCCTTGCAGAACATGTGCTGAAAAACCGACACCTCTGCACCATGGTGTGAAGGAGGCTATAAGGTTGCCCCCCTGCATAAGCTTTCATCAGCATGATTTGCAGATCACTTTGTATTAACGTGATAGAGCAGTGAAAATATTTCATAAATCTACATTAATATTTGTGTAGTATTGCTTGTAATTTAGTGCCCATTCACACTTCTGTGTTACCACATTGCATTGTATACAGTAGTGGCAACACAGTCGCACTGCAGCACACTGCAAAGTACACGTCGCAAGCAGTGTGGTGCACCGTGTTAACGATAAAATAAAAGTCAGGTCTGTTTTATTTAGTGTGTTAAGGTGTGCTGCCAGCTCATTAAAAATAAATGGGCTACCTTAAAGTGGGAGTAAACTCCCATGTATGATGTTTACCTATAAATAAGCCTATAATAAGACTTACCTATAGGTACAGTAAATATCTCTTAAATGTGCACCGCTCAGGAGATATTTACTTTAGATGCAGCCGGTGACGTCACCGGTGCAAGAGCTCTGAAGGAACAACATACCCGTGCTGTTCCTTCAGTGCCATTAATAGCGACTCCTGCGCATGAGTCATTGCTGGCTCGGCCATTCATTTTGCCAAAGCCCGCGAACCCAGAAAGAAGACTGGGTGAAGATGGACACGCCTTCAGCTGTAACAGCGCGCTGCTGGAGGGCTTCGTTTTCAGGTAAGTCTGTCATAATGTGCTAGTAAGCGAATCATACTAGCACAATATGACCTAAACTGCCTGGGGCCCATTTTTTTTATGCGGTTTACTACCGCTTTAAAGCGCTTTAACACATGATAATATATTCAATCAAAACATTGCAAAGCATAGTCTGAATAGGACCTCAAGGCCATAAAAAAACAATACTAACAACATTATAAAGGTAGTTTCAGATTTCACAAAAAAGAAGGAAAACCTCTGCACCTACTGGCTATGTGGGTTGGGTGAGGTCTAAATGCTCTGTACCCCAGCAGATCCACTGTTTACAGTGATAAGAAATGTAGCTACAAGGCAGCTAAATCCTAATTGCCAAGTGCCTCCCTTTTTGCAGTATAGTTCCCCCATTTTGGAAACAGTTTGCCACACTTAGCTAGTGTAAGACAACTCTTAACCCAAAACCCACTGCTGTAAAGCTGAAATCAACCACACCACCATTACACATCACCAGGTAAATGCAGAGGATTTCTGGGGTCCTGATACGCTAGGAACTTCAATAACGTCCCTTAGGGACAGAGTATACTACACTTAGGAACACATTTTGCAGACAGTTGTAGAAACCCTGCAAGCAGTAACATAAAAAAAAGGAAATTTGAACATGCACAACAAATAAGACGTTTGGTATTTTGAGATGTAAAATGATTTAGGCTTTCTGTCCATTAACATTATGAAAAGTTTCATCATTTACCATCTTTAGCTTTGGAAAGCCAATATTTTTGCTCAAGGTACTCATCACTTATATGAGATCCCAACAGCCTTGGCCTAACAAGGACTAAATGTTCATCCTGTATTGGCCTGAATATAGCTGCATTTGCCCTAAGTGCTGCCTCTAGAGACTCTTCTGTTAAAGTTGTATCCCAATTGTCTGAAAACGTGTTATGTAGATCAAGACTGTCCTCTACCGGAGGTAAGTCCTGCACTGGATCTGTCACATCATTTTCCTCTACTGTTACATTAGGAGAAACTTTCCACCGCGGTGAACATACCATATAACTATTCTCCTCTGCTCTGGAAACAGGGCTTTTCATAATAGTAATTTTAGGAGATTTCTTCTGCATAAATGGCAACCTAGGCAAAAGCTGGCTGGCTAATTTTTTCGGCGGAGTTCGTGTAATGCTCTCAATTGGCTTCTCATAATTAGGTGAACTCTTTGATTTAGAAGGTATTAATTTATTTCCCAAAGTTTGTGGTCTTGGTGAGACAGTATTTGTAATAGTGTCATTCTGCTTTGCTCTTGCTGAAGGAGTTTTTTTGATCACTTTTGAAAGCGATATGGTGGAGGTGTTTGCAGGCCTTGCTACTTCAGCATTCCCTAGTGGCCTTGGCACAGTAACACTCTGCTGTGAGTTTTTTGTACTTGACACAACATTCCTGCATTTAGCTGTTTGGGAACCAGTGTTTCCTGTTTGCTTTGGCCTCTGGAAAGTTATGCTTCCTGTAGATTTCTGTATTGATAATCCATATTTTTCTGCTGGTTTCTGCTTCAGTGAAAACTTGCTTCCCTTTGCTTTTGTCCTTTCAGCAGGGCATTGTTCTGCTTCTATTGGCTGGGGTGATAAATCATTTTTTGAAACTTTTACTTTTTGTGTGGCTGAAATCCCTATACATTTTGTCCTTGGCACCCATCCAGCTGGCTTTATTTTTGGTTTGGCAGTAGTTTCAAGAGGTCCTTGTTGTGAGAGAGCAGTGTCTCCAACCTTTGATTTTGGTGTAGGAAGACCACTTACCGCTTTTCTGGGTGAAGGAATAATCGAAGCAGTCTTTCCAACAAATGATTTTTTGAGGGTCGAAGAAGGTGACATTCCCATTGTAGATGGTCTTTTTGATTCACAACTATCAGTAACATTTGATATATTTTTCTCATGTACATCCTGAGCTACATCCAAGCATGCAGGAGAAATCGGTTTAAGTACACTCGCATGCATTGTGAGGGCATTCTTTGTACCTGGGAGCCTTGCGGGAATGGTATACATCATCAGAAATGATTTCTGAGATGGAACACTTCCTGACGGTGTATTAGAAGTACTTGCATTTCCAACTGGTGTTGGCCTGTGTGACATATCTTTCGCTGTCAGGTTAAATCCTGTGGAACCAATTTTGACATCAGCTGCAGATCTGTTTTTTGTAACAGACCTTTGTCTCTGCAGTGATGCGTTTCCTATTACATCCTGACGTCCTGTCCTTTTCTTTGTTTGCTTTGCAGATGCTGGATTTGTTATAGAGGAGACATCATTCTTTGTTGTGTTTGCCACTTCTGGAGGTGAACTCTTCCCACGGGGCAGCAATGGAGAAGCAGAATGTCCAATCGGAGAAGGTCGTGGAAAAGCCGCATGTCCTGTTCGTGAAAGTCTTGGTGATCCAGAATCTCCTACTGGATTTGGTCTTAGAGAGGCAGTTGAAAAAGTAACAGGTATAATGCTTTTTTTCTGGATGGATGGAGGATGAGCTTGATAGCCAGCTGGCACCTGTCTTGCTGGGGCAGATGTTTTCACTCTGGAAGCAGTTGGTGATGCTGAAATCCCTACAGGTGCGGGCCTTGATGAAAATCCATCTCGTATCCATGCTGAAGTCGGTGAAGGCGTGTTCCTCATTTGGGCTGGTTTTAGAGTTGAATTCCTCATCGGTGGTGATCTAAATGAAGCAGCCACTAATCAGGTTTAAATGCTAGTCAAACTATGCATCCACCCTGCTCATGCTGCAGCAGTATCTATTATCCATGCATGTAATGGTAGAGAAGACTCTACAAAAACGAAAAAATTTCTGCATCAGATAAAATGAGCCTGTGGATTTTGCTCCCCTGAAAGCAAGCATTGCCTGGCTGTAGCTATTGCCTTTAATGCGTTATGTAAAGTCATTATTATAATTTCAGCAAGGTCAAGACTTCCTTCAATTGTCTGAATCCAGCTGTAAAGTAATCTCCACCCTTTCCTCAACCACTGGCTCCAGGAAACTCTCTTAGACTTCCATGGTTGGCTCCCTCTATATACTTATCTGTAATAACCCAGAGTTCCCAGTACTATGATCTGAGCACACACATATTAACCGTTTCCTAGCCAGCTTTTATGCCATAATTTTTATATGTATTGCCCTACCAATAATAATAGCTATATCATCAACAAAACCACCAAAACACTATGCACCATGTGTTGTGCTTAACCTAGCCAAAATGAAGCTTATAAAACCAGTGGTCCTCCAGATGATCAAGAACTTGAAGTACCAACATGTCCTGCCAACAAGGTGTGGCATGCTGGCATGTTTAGTTCTCAAACCCGCGGAAGAGCTGTGGGTTGTTCAGGACTTCTGTAAGTTATTCTTTTGCCAACGTATGTCTTAAAAACTAATTTACACAAAGGGTTATTCTAAAGAACCAGCACTAGCACATAAGTGTTTCTACACCAAAAAAGTATTTCCTCTGGCACTTTGGTTTGCATGCATTTTAAAACCTCCTACCCATTTTAGGATCTAACACTTTTATATAGACAGCTGCAGCATATATCTTCTCTACATTAATATGAACACACTGTGTTTAAATGACATATTCATGTAAAATACAGATTTGAAGCAATGGTCTTCAGTTGTTTAGAACAAAGTGATCTATACATTTCCTGACAGTCACGAAAAATAAATATTTTTATGTCCAATAACTTTATTTTAACTGATGAAATGATTTTACCCGTTGGCATTATTAGGAAACTTTTCACGTTTTTTCCCCAAGGTTTTACCGGTAATTGTATTTCCAAATAAAGATGAAATTACGTGTTTTTAAACCATAATAAATGTAGAAAGTATAATTGCACTTATATTTGTCACAAGTCCATAATATCATTTGAAGCTACATTTAGTAAATAGATTGTGCTATGGCAATGCATGTAATGCTTCTTAGAATATTGGAAAAAATACAACTTTTAAGGTTTATGCATTATAAAAACATATAAGGTAGGAGATGTAACAAAATATACTTACTTTCGTTCTTGTGTTGATGTTGTTTCTTGATTAATCATATCAAGAGGGTTTATATGTATTTGTGGGGCTTCAGAGTCTGGGGCACAGCTGACACAGCCAGTCCTGGAACCAAACCCAGAATAGATTTCATTGGATATCATTGTTAGTGTTTCCTGTGGAGAAGAAGGATTGGTTGAAAAGGAGGTGACTTCCTCTTCATTTCCAGCAAAGGAAGACAGGCTCGATAACGGGGAACGCTGCATAGTATCCGCTTCCATCTGAGTCTTGTGTTGCTGGTAAGAGGATCCAGGCTGTAGACTTTCTTTGTTCTGACGCATAGGCAGAAAAGGAATGGGATGCAATGGTTTCCCAGCCTCAGCGGATGTATTCTTAGGAATCCCAGCCTCCAGCTCCACCCCTCCTGGCTTTGACGCCATACGTGAATTACAGTTCTCTGTATCTAAGCTGTTTCCCCTTGGAACAACTGTTTCCTGCAGAGAAGACCTTCTAGCAACACTTGAATAACCATCTAAAGAAACAGGTGATTGTACGGCATGTATGCTAGCTGCTGCTGTAGCATTTGCATTATATTTATTAAATACTGTTCTAGGTTTCGGTACTGGTTTGACAGCCAACTCTAATTCACCAAATTTTTCATTGCTGTTATTTTTATTACTAATAGCATCATCTTTTTCAGATATGTGGGGGTATTCCAGGGAATCGGCCTTCTCCATGTTGCATAAAGTTGGCAATGAGTTTGATTCTCCAGAAACGTGTCGCAATCGACTCATTATTCTTTTTCTATGGCCTGTTGCTCCAACACCAATTTTCTGAAGAACGTCATTGTCAACGGAAAGAATATCTTTGACTCTATGGTACCCATGCTGCCTAAAGCTGTCCTGGTACCGCTCAAGATGGATGGCAGAGAGCCAATCTGCAATGTTCAGCTGTTCGTTGTCAGAGGAAGTCATGGCCACTGTGGCCCCCAATCATCTGCTTACCAAAGTAAGAGCCAGGTGACCATATTGGTGGGGAACAGCAGATGGATCTAGAAAAAAAAGTTTTTTAGACATTAAGCACATTAAGTAAAACAAACACATTGGAGTTGATTCACTAAAACTGGAGAGTGCAATATCTGGTGCAACTTTGCATAGAAACCCAATCAGCTTTCAAGTTTTTTTTTGTCAAAGCTTAGCTGAACGAGCTGAAGTTAGAAGCTGGTTGGCTACCATGCAGAGTTGCACCACATATATGCACATATAAGGTTTTATTTGGATAGAAAAATTTGGAGATAGCTACAGAACTGTATTTAGGTATATAACAAGTGTAACGCTCACAAACCCAGAACTAAAATGATAAAAATAAATAGTAATGAAAAATAATCCTATGAATCACCAAGATCTTACCTCTAACATTTCCCATCCATCCAAGTACTAACCAGGCCCAACCCTACTTTGCTTCTGAGATCAAACGATATTGAGCACATTTAGGGTGGTGTAGTCGTAGGCCTTACACCCCAAATGTCTAATGTTAACAGCAATATAAACCGTGATATCATGGTAATATACAAAAATATAAATCAACCAAGTTTCTAAATCCAGGAACTCATATAGAGACAGATACAACAGAAAATGCACTAGGACAGAATAAAAGGAGTCCCACAAGCCATGAGAAAATAGCATGAACTTCTCAGGCCATCACCCTCAAACACTTGTAAGGTCTACCAGGTGTCATTGATCACACACAAAGCTTACCAAATAATGCGACCCTCCATATAAGAGTGGTCACATGCGCATAGTGAAATTCCCCCAGGGAAAGGATGTCCTCTCCAGCCTTCAAGAGACCTCCACACTCCATGGAGACACCGGGAGTTTTGCTGTCAGTTGTCACCAGGGTGGATTTGATTCAAATCAAGTCAATTTAAATCACGATTTAAATCATGATTTAAATCACTAGAAAAAAGGCTTGATTTATAAATCAACTCGATTGAAATCATAATTTTTAAAGAGCAACTGTCATGTCTGACCCACACCGGCTCCTCCTCTGACCCACTGTTGACTCTCTGACAGTCCCATTCACTTTAATGGGACAGCTGGTGATGCGGCAGTGACACAACAAGATGAAGGACATGGCAGCAGCAGGAGAGTGGATTCCCACCAACAAGCACTGCCATGATGTATCTGAAATGACAGTTGCTCTTTAAATTTAAGGACTCATTCTTGCTGGTAGATAGAATCTTTAATATTTGCACACAAAATTAAGGTTTCCTATTTAGAATAATTAGCTGTCAGGTTAGTAAAACAGCGATATCAGAACCAATTCATTCATGCAGTTTGTAGTTGTACATAGATTTGAAAAACAACGGGATAGAGGAATATTCCTGAACTTTGTTTTATCTCATTGTTACTGTGAAATTGTGTAAATGCATCAATGCAGTGCACGTTATCTCAGCTTGCAGAGCTTGAATTCATTGAATGAGTTTACCAAAAATTTAAATATTGAAGAATATACAGCCTCATGCTACATAACTAAGCTCCATTTCATGCTGAAAATTATTAATGTACCTTGAAAACTATCTTTAGATTGATTTTTACTCCAAAAGCATTTTATTAAAATAAATTTGATAAAAATCAAAAAAATCCAATTTAACCACTTGCCGCCCGCCCTATAGCGGATTGACGTCGGCAAAGTGGTTTTAAAATCCTGACTGGACGTCATATGACGTCCTCAGGATTTTAAGCCGCTGCGCGCCCCCGGGGGCGCGCATCGCGGCGATCGTTGTTGCAGGGTGTCAGTCTGACACCCGCAACTCCGATCTAGGTAAAGAGTCTCCGACGGAGACTCTTTACCACGTGATCAGCCGTGTCCAATCACGACTGATCACAGTGTAAACAGGAAAAGCCGGTCATCGGCTTTTCCTCACTCGCGTCTGTCAGACGCGAGTAGAGGAGAGCCGATCGGCTGCTCCTCTGACAGGGGGGGGGTTTGTGCTGATAGATTATCAGCACAGCTCCCCCGAGGATGCCCACTGGACCACCAGGGATGCCACTAGACCACCAGGGAAGCCACTAGACCACCAGGGAAGCCCACCATTAATGGTATGCCACCCTAGACCACCAGGGATAATGGATGCCAATCAGTGCCACAATGGATGCCAATCAGTGCCCACAATGGGCACCACTGATTGGCAGGCATTATTGTTTGGCACTGTTGGCATCCATTAGTACAGTACAGTGCCACCTATCAGTGCCCACCCATGCCACCTATCAGTGCCCATGCATGCCCATCCGTGCCACCTATCAGTGCCCATCCATGCCGCCTATCCGTGCCCATCAGTGCCCACCCATGCCGCCTATCTGTGCCCACCCGTGCCGCCTATCTGTGCCCACCCGTGCCGCCGATCATTGCCCACCCGTGACGCCGATCGTTGCCCATCCGTGCCGTCGATCGTTGCCCATCCGTGCCACCTCATCGGTGCCCATCCGTGCCCGTCAGTGCAGCCCCATCAGTGCCCATCAGTGAAGGAGAAAACTAACTTATTTACAGAGTTTTGTAACTGAAACAAAAAAAAATTTTTTTAAAAAAAATTTCGGTCTTTTTTTGATTTTTTTGCAAAAAATAAAAATCCCAGAGGTGATCAAATACCACCAAAAGAAAGCTCTATTTGTGGGGAAAAAATTATAAAAATTTCGTTTGGGTACAGTGTAGCATGACCGCGCAATTGTCATTCAAAGTGCAACAGCGCAGAAAGCTGAAAATTGGTCTGGGCAGGAAGGTGCCCTGTATGGAAGTGGTTAAATCAAATAAATCCAATTGAAATAAAAAAAAAAAAAAAAAAAAAATTTCTTTTACTTTGTTTAACCGCTTCAGCCCCGGACCATTTCGCTGGCCAAAGACCAGGCCACTTTTTGCGATTCAGCACTGCGTCACTTTAATTGACAATTGCACAGTCGTGTGACGTGGCTCCCAAACAAAATGGACGTCCTTTTTTTCCCAAAAATAGATATTTCTTTTGGTAGTATTTGATCACCTCTGCAGTTTTTATTTTTTGCGCTATACACAAAAATAGAGCGACAATTTTTAAAAAAATTCAATATTTTTTACTTTTTGCTATAATAAATATCCCCCAAAAATATATAAAACATTTTTTTCCTCAGTTTAGGCCGCTATGTATTCTTCTACATATTTTTGGTAAAAAAAATTACAATAAGCGTTTATTGATTGGCTTGCGCAAAAGTTATAGCGTCTACAAAATAGGGGGTAGTTTTATGGCATTTTTATTAATATTTTTTTTTTACTAGTAATGGCGGCGATCAGCAATTTTTATTGTGACTGTGACATTATGGCGGACACATCGGACACTTTTGACACCATTTTGGGACCATTGTCATTTTTACAGCGATCAGTGCTATAAAAATGCACTGATTACTGTAAAAATTACACTGGCAGTGAAGGGGTTAACCACTAGGTGGCGCTAAAGGGGTTAAGTGTGACCTAGGGAGTGATTCTTACTGTTAGGGGGCGTGGCTACCAGTGACACATCACTGATCACTGTTCCCGATCACAGAAACGGTGAGATCAGTGACATGTCACTAGGCAGAACAGGTAAATGCCTTGTTTACAAAGGCATCCCCCTGTTCTGCCTTTGCCGGCCGCAATCGCGGGCATGCGTGCGCCCGATGGGCGGGCAAATTTAAAGGGACGTATATATACGCCCATTTGCCTGCCTGTGCCATTCTGTCGACGTACATCTGCGTGCGGCGGTCAGCAAGTGGTTAAAGAATCATTGATTTATATCAACCCTGGTTGTCACCATATACATCCACAACTTACAAGGAATCCCTGCACCACTGGGAATTAGCTCAGCAGGACTGATGCATGTATGATAAAAGAGACACTCTACATAGTGTAAAAAACATCCATAAAATAACTTTATAAAGTTTAAGCACATACAAACATCCAGAAGTAACACATGGTACAGCAACATGGATTTCCAGCATCAAAGATGGCCACTGTTCCTTCTAACATGTTCAGTCTGCCCTACCAGTTTCGTCACAAATGACCCTCATGAATCAGTGCCTAGCGAAACAAGGTAAAAAGGGTCAACACCAAGGCATCATTCTTTTTCTTGTTTCTTCTTGACAGGGCTGGACTTAAAGCGGTGTTCCAGCCGCGATTTTGTTTTTTAAAAGTCAGCAGCTACAAAGACTGTAGCTGCTGACTTTTAATAAGGACACTTACCTGTCCTAGGCGCCCGTGATGTTGGCCCCCTGAGGCCGATCCCTCGATCGTGGCAGGTCCCGGCGCCGTCATCCTGACTAAGGGAAACAGGCAGTGGAGCCTTGTGGCTTCACTGCCCGTTTCCTACTGCGCATGCGTAAGTCGCGCAGCGTTTTCTGAATGGGCGGCTGTTCTCTGGGATACACACAGTACCCAGAAGACAGCGCGCCACATTCCCCAGCAGACAACGCGAGGAGGACAAGAATGAAGACCAGCCGCGGACCAGGAAGAGTCAGATTAGGAAGATCTGCCTAGCAACCGCCATTTCTGGTAAGTAAAACATATATTATTTTTTTTGGAGCATTTTTATGTAAACATTTTTTTAGGGTGGACCTCCGCTTTAAGAAATGAGACAGAGGGGCATCTGAGAGTACTTTCAAGACTCACAGTAGCTTAAAATACATGTAGCCACCTGGTCACTGTTTTTTCTACATAGCCCTCCTTCATCCTAACATAGGACATGAGTGCAGGTCCAAATGTCCCTCTTTTCCATTAATTTTTCATACACTATATAACTGACCCTACTTCCCTTCCAATACCCTTCTCCCAATCCCCTCCTCTCCTCCTCCCTCTTTTTTTTTTCTTGCTCCTCTCCTCCTTCTCTGCTTGTTGGTCTTCCCTGTCACTTATCTCTTCTACACTTTAATCCCTATCCTGCTTTAAAGTCCCTCCCCTCACATTACTTTTGGGTACTATCGCTGACCCACACAATTACCGTCCATATCTGTAGGATATATTTCTGGATATCAGCTGACCATTTTGTTACCCACACAAGTAGCCGGAGTCGCAGACTCTGATCTACCCTGGTTCGCATCCTTCCTAGAGAATCGATCCCAGACAGTGAAACTAGGAGCCTTCACTTCGGAAGCACGTACCATCACATGCAGAGTCCCTCAAGGATCACCCCTGTCGCCCGTGCTCTTCAACATCTACCTCCGCCCACTCCTCAAAATCATCAGCAAACAGGACCTGCTCTATCACTCCTACGCTGATGACACCCAACTCTACCTTCGCATCACCAGAAAAAAAGACCAATACCACGCACTAGAAAATTGCCTCGCATTTATCGATAATTGGATGATGGAGAGTTCCCTCAAACGTAATGGATCCAAAACAGAACTTCTCGTTCTCCACGCAAACCGAAAGAAAAACTCTAGGACAACAGGCACACCACCCACTATCCTTGGACAAACCATCGCCCCAAGCACTAAAATTAAAAGCCTCGGAGTCATCTTTGACTCAGACACGACTATGGACGCACAAATAGGATCAGTAGTCAGCGGCTCTCACCATCTTCTCCGCCTGCTACGTAGACTCATCCCCTTCATCCCGGAAGAGGACACAGCAGTAGTAGTTGGAACAATCATCCATTCCCGACTCGACTACGCAAACTCCCTCTACCTCGAACTACCCAAATACCAGATTTTGAGTCTACAAGTCGTCCAGAACACAGCAGTCAGACTGGTAATGGGAAAAAAACCTTGGGAATCAATCACCCCGTCCCTGAGGTCCCTACATTGGCTAGCCGTAAAGGATCAGGTTACATTCAAGACCCTCTGCCTCACTCACAAATGCACACAAGGAAACGCACCTCAATACCAATGCAAGAAAATAAAACATTACAACCCTAGTCGCGCCCTCTGGTCAACTAACCAAAACCTCCTTCACATCCCCAAGACCCGCTACAAATCTAAAGGAGAACGAAGATTTGCAGTCCAAGGACCACGGCTATGGAACGCTCTACCCACGGACATCCGCATGGAAGAAAACCATCGGGACTTCAGGAAAAAACTAAAGACCCACCTCTTCTGAAGGATCAGGACGACACTGGATGCAAAGTGCCTTGAGGCGATTTAGTTTGCATTTGTAGCGCTATATAAGTTACTTACTCACTCACTCAAAAACTTTGCACCAAGACCACCCTCTAGTTTTTTTCTCTACCACAAAGCTTAGTGGGCCAAACTTACTACTTTTAACTACCCATTTTCCATCCTCTTACCTCCTTTTCTGGAAAATACAAGACATATAGGCATTATATAATTACCTACCTACCTTTTCTATCAAGTGATTTATTCCATACAGATTCTTGTTTCCACCTGCATGCATTGACACTTGAGATGTCTGTACTGTATTGTATTTTATCAATGTCTTGTTAAATAAAGTTATTCTAGCTATATGCAGCCTTTTCAATAGTGGCCATATATAGTATAGAGCAGGGGTAGGCATCCTCGGCCCCCCAGCTGTGGTGAAACCACAAATCCCATCAAGCCTCTGCTTCTAGGAGTCATGCCTATGATTGTCAGGGTCTTGCAATGTCTCATGGGACTTGTAGTTTCACCACAGCTGGAGGGCAGAGGTTGCCTACCCCTGGTATAGAGAATCAATATTCTTGAAAAATAGTACATTCTAGGTTAAAATAGAATGCCAAGCAAAACTTTAAATCTAGTTTTGAGTAGAGATGGGCTCGGGCGTGTTCCTGGAAAGGATTAGTATGGTTGTCACCAAGTGTGTTATTTTTATTTATTTATCTGACCTCGCTCGCTCCTCCATTATACTGTGTGTCCCACTGGTACATAGCCTTTCCAAAGGAATGAATAAAAGTTCTTCTATGCAGAAGAAGAAGAGCCCGCCATGAGACCTCTAGCACAACAGCTACAGTATGTGGTGCCCAACAGGCTAGACATTGAAGATCCCTGAAGGGGACAGATAAGTATAACACTTGGGGGAGACGTTTCTGTGGGAGAGGGTGAGCATTTAAAGCAAAACTGTAAAGCACCAGTCCTGTGATTTGAGAGAAAAAGGACTGTTTAGGTCAATCTCACCTGCTCAACAAATAGGTGAGAAATTTAAGTAATAGTGAGTATATTATGCTGGGAGATCATTTGAAATGCTGATAGTGGGCGATGTCTTATCCAACATTAGTACCTGACCTCACAAATGCTCTGTTGGCACAAAATCCCAGGGACACACTCCAAAATCTTTTGGAATGCCTTCCTAGAAAAGTGGGGACTGTTACAACTGTAGCTCTTGGTTCGCACTGGTGCGATCCCAGACATTGCATGTGATTCACATGCGATGTCTGCGCAGTGCGAATTCCGCCATACAGTCTGTATGGCTGAAATCGAATTCAGACCTAAATGGTGCAGGACTCTTTTTTGTCTGCAGTGGAATCCATCCGATTTCACAGTTCGCATTTCACATTTCACATTAACTTTATATTGACACCCGCACTGGTTCGCAGAGAGCAGTGTGATCCGGGAACCTGCACAGAAATCGATGTGGTTCCCGCATCGCACCAGTGTGAACCCAGCCTAAAGGTGGGCCCAGTTCTAGAACTGCCCACGGTTTTGCAATGGGTGTCTAACAGCTCTGCAAATATCTGAAAACTTTTGTCAGTTAAGTTTATCTTTGTGTATGACGAATTTAGCTTTGCACGTCTATGTAAATAACACCAGTCTGAGGTGAGAGGGAGGGTTTGGCTCTAGTTTACAAGAAGATTTAGAAGGTAATAAAAAAATGGTGTATGTCCCCAATGAAGAGAATACTGAGGGAAAATTATTGTACAAAAGCACTTTATGCTGAAATATGTTTTTTTGTAATTAGACTGTGTTCTTGTGACACAAAGCACACTTCTCAAAGGGGAAGACAAAAAGAAACATCATGGAAAGTTCACATTTTTATAAATGAAAGAGATGGGTTAAAGTGGTATTTAACAAAAAAAATCCTGGTGTGTACCAGGCTAAAGACCCCTTTCACACTAGAAGCATTTTTCAGGCGCTTTAGCGCTAAAAATAGCGCCTGTAAAAAGCCTCATCTGCAATTCCAGTGTGAAAGTCTGAGTGCTTTCACACTGGGGCGCTGCGCTGGCAGGACGTCCAAAAAAGTCCTGCAAGCAGCTTCTTTGAGGCGCTTCTGGAGTGGTGTATACACCGCTCCTAAAGCACCCCTTCCAATTGAAATCAATGGGAAGCCCTGCCAAAGCGCCTGCAAAGCGCCTCGGCAGCGGCGCTTTGTGGGCGCTTTTAACCCTTTATTCGGCCGCTGGCGGGGGTTAAAAGCGCCCCACTACCGCCCGAAAAACACCAGTAAAGCGCCGCTAGTTTTAGCAGGGCTTTACCAGCATTTTTTGGGCGGTGGCAGTGTGAAAGGGCTCTAAGTGTGTTACTGGCAGATCACCAGCGAGAAAAAGTCTAGAAAAAGAAAACGAATTAAGCCACCAAATGTAAGGTTTGACAAGCTGCAATATATTATATTTTACTTTTTGGGTTTAGTACCATTATAAATCTACAGCTGTATCCGAACAACAGAGCAATGTTTCATTTAAAGCGAAATACTAATTCTGCCAACTAAAATCGGAGAAACTACACACACGAATCATATGATGAGTATTATTATGACAAAAGTCTGAATTAATTAAAAATTAAAAAACAGTAAAACATCCGTGGACACAGGAAGCATCAAATAACGGTTTAATCATTAGAACTCTGCTAAGCAGGGTTTGTATAATACAAAATACTCCTACAGTTGTGGAAAAATTACAAGATTGTCGGGAAAGAAACAAGCTTTTTTGTCTCTTATTCATTTCTCTGTGTAGCGGGGTGTTCAATTTAAGGGTAGTGTCTGAGTGGTAATTAGGCTCAGACACATTGATTGTTAGGGTTAATGGACCATTTCTGTTAATGGGAGATAGTGTTGGTGCACCGTTCCCTGTGGCCTACAGGTGGCGCTGTTGCCATGGGCCAGGGTTGAACCACCAATCCAGGGCTGCACCTTTTGTGTCCCCTCACGGCAGTAGTACGGCAGGGCGGGGAACCTGCTGTGCCTGCCAGGAGAGGGTATAAAAGGGGGCAGACATCTTCCATTGGGGTTCGTTCGTCCACGCCCAGGCACCTTCAGCCTGGGTGTGTGTGGTTCGTCCGCGCCCAGGCGCCTTCGGCCTGGGCATGAGGAGGGTCGTCTTCGGGTGCCTTAGGCCCGGAGGTGGAGTTCCTGTTCCATCCCAGACACCTTCAGTCTGGGGTGAGGTACTATTTGAAGGCCCGGGGCCCAGCAACCTTCGGCTGGTGTCCACTAGGGATCGAGGACTCCCGGGGTGCCGCCTTGCGAGGGGACCCGTATCTGAGATGAGGAGGCCAGGGAGGTAACCATTTCCGAAGACCCAGCGCAGAGTCGTGGTGACGGTGAGGGCCTCTGGTAACTCTCCGGAGGGATGGTTTTCTCCTTGACATGGGCCAAATACTTTAAGAAGGTAGTTCTTCAGGTCAGTGGCAGTGACCCTACTCGTTCAGGTCAGTGGCAGTGACCCTACTCGCTTCAAGTCAGTGACTTCATAGGGCAAGGCCCTATTCACCAGGTCAGTGGCAGTGACCCGTTCTCCAAGTCAGTGGCAGTGACTTTTATTCACCCGGTCTGTGGCAGAGACCAACCTCACGGTCTGTGGCAGAGATCGTGCGCCAAAACTGTTTGTGAAACCTAAACAGTCTGAAGAACAGTGGCGGCCCGTCCATAGGGGGCGCCCGGGCGCCGCCCCCCCTCCTGTAGTCAAGAATTTTATTTTTTATTTTTAATGGCCCCTTTAAGAAAAAAAAAAAATGTCTTTTAGGTAAGTGCACTTGAGCGCCGGACACCAGTGCCCTATGGGAAGCGCCACGTCAATGCAATCACGAGATTGCAGACGTGGCGCTTCATTTGCGAGCTTTTAACCCACCTTGCGGCGCAATGCAAAGCGCCGATTAGCTTCCGCCCGTAGAATCACTATGGGCGCCGGGCGGGAGCATTGTTGTTTGCTTGCACAGCTGTTACTTCCGGTTTCGTGGAATAGACGAAAACCGGAAGTGACGTCACGTCGGCAGCTCCGTTCTTTGCATGGCCTGAGCGGAGCTGCAAGCAAGCAGGTAAGAAGACTACAGGCGCGGCTTAACAGGCGCGGCTTTTAACATGTTATAAAACATGTAGCTTCCCGACACAGTGTTGTGTAAAGAGCAGGAGGTATGATTGTTAAACCTTTTTTGGTGGGGATAGCATCTGGACAATCAGAATGCACACTGCTTTGTGCAATATAAGAGAGGTGATTGCTAAAGCTATAGGTAGTACTGTATTACCAGGTGCGGCTTTTAACATGTTATATATTTTCCTGGGCCCCATCAAGTCAACAACGGAGCCCAGGAGATGACAGTACAGGAGGGACTTTTTTTCCATTTTCGGGCGCAGGCAGATAAGCATGTAGCTCTGCACAGTCCCGGCCAGCCGCCCATCACTTTCTATGCCTTCCCCTATGGCGGATTGATTCCTATGTAGATCCGGACCGCTCCTCTCCCCCATGTGCTGGCGCTGAAGCCTGAGAGACTCATGCGAGGCAGTGACTGGCAGCGAGTGGAGGTGCACAGGCAAGCAGCCCCCTGCACTCAGTGACACTGACACAGCAGCACACAGGCTACTCTGTAATTAAGGTACAGTCCCCAGACTCCCTGCTGTGTGCTTGTGATCATTATCATGATCAAAGCACAGCAGGTGCTGTATGGCTATGTCAGTGTGTCATATGGTTGTTGTTGGGGTTGCCACCTGTCCCGGATTGACCCGGACAGTACGGGTTTAGAGTGATTTTGAGTCATGTGTCTGGGTCTCCTTCCGCCTTGAACCCGGACACATGATCCAGACCTCACTGTGGCTCAGAGCTCCGTTTGTTCAGCTTGGGGCCAGGGCAGGAACATTACTAGTGTTTATCGGGCACATGTTCTTATCCTAATACAGCAGAGTCCCGACGCCCGCTTCATAGAGTGCACTCGAACCCTGGACAACTTTACAGAGAGGAAATGACCGCTAAAGAAGTCCGCTCTGGCCAATGGTGCCCTGTCAGTGTTTGGGTGTCAGTGGAGAATTGGAGGACAGCGCGCTGGATCAGGGATGGGAGCTCCATGATCGGCCGATCAGCATGTATGCCGTTTATCACACAGACAGCTGACCAGGAACAGACCCTGCAAGAGTCTAGCCAAAGAATCGGCTACAGCTGGGTAAGAAACACACTGACCTGAGGAGGGAGGGGGGAGAGGGGGAAATTCTTAGGATTCTTTGCTATCACCTCTGTGTTGTTGTGATGATCGGGAGTCAGGGCCAGTGCCAGCATGACACACAGTGTCCTGCATATGAACGAGAATAGTGTGTCCCCTCCACATGTCTTCCTGTCACTCTGCCTACCCCCCTCCCTGTCACTCTGCCTACCCTCTCCCTGTCACTCTGCCTACCCTCTCCCTGTCACTCTGCCTACCCCCTGCCTGTCACTCTGACTGCTCCCCTCCCTGTCACTCTGACTGCCCCCCTATCTGTCACTCTGACTGCCCCCCCTCCCTGTCACTCTGCCTACCCCCCTCCCTGTCACTCTGCCTACCCCCCTCCCTGTCACTCTGCCTACCCCTCTCCCTGTCACTCTGCCTACCCCCTCCCTGTCACTCTGCCTACCCCTCTCCCTGTCACTCTGCCTACCCTCTCCCTGTCACTCTGCCTACCCCCTGCCTGTCACTCTGACTGCTTCCCTCCCTGTCACTCTGACTGCCCCCCCTCCCTGTCACTCTGACTGCCCCCCCTCCCTGTCACTCTGCCTACCCCCCTCCCTGTCACTCTGCCTACCCCCCTCCCTGTCACTCTGCCTACCCCTCTCCCTGTCACTCTGCCTACCCCCTCCCTGTCACTCTGCCTACCCCTCTCCCTGTCACTCTGCCTACCCCTCTCCCTGTCACTCTGCCTACTCCCTCCCTGTCACTCTGCCTACCCCTCTCCCTGTCACTCTGCCTACCCCTCTCCCTGTCACTCTGCCTACCCCCTCTGTCACTCTGCCTACCCCCCTCCCTGTCACTCTGCCTACCCCCCTCCCTGTCACTCTGCCTACCCCTCTCCCTGTCACTCTGCCTACCCCCTCCCTGTCACTCTGCCTACCCCTCTCCCTGTCACTCTGCCTACCCCCTCCCTGTCACTCTGCCTACCCCCTCCCTGTCACTCTGCCTAACCCTCTCCCTGTCACTCTGCCTACCCCCTGCCTGTCACTCTGACTGCTCCCCTCCCTGTCACTCTGACTGCCCCCCCTCCCTGTCACTCTGACTGCCCCCCCTCCCTGTCACTCTGCCTACCCCCCTCCCTGTCACTCTGCCTACCCCCCTCCCTGTCACTCTGCCTACCCCTCTCCCTGTCACTCTGCTTACCCCTCTCCCTGTCACTCTGCCTACCCCTCTCCCTGTCACTCTGCCTACCCCCTCCCTGTCACTCTGACTGCTCCCCTCCCTGTCACTCTGACTGCCCCTCCTCCCTGTCACTCTGCCTACCCTCTCCCTGTCACTCTGCCTACCCCCCTCCCTGTCACTCTGCCTACCCCTCTCCCTGTCACTCTGCCTACCCCCTCCCTGTCACTCTGCCTACCCCTCTCTCTGTCACTCTGCCTACCCCCTCCCTGTCACTCTGACTGCCCCTCCTCCCTGTCACTCTGACTGCCCCCTCCCTGTCATTCTGCCTACCCCCCTCCCTGTCACTCTGCTACCCCCCTCCCTGTCACTCTGCCTACCCTCTCCCTGTCACTCTGCCTACCCCTCTCTCTGTCACTCTGCCTACCCCCTCCCTGTCACTCTGACTGCTCCCCTCCCTGTCACTCTGACTGCCCCTCCTCCCTGTCACTCTGCCTACCCCTCTCCCTGTCACTCTGCCTACCCCCTCCCTGTCACTCTGCCTACCCCTCTCCCTGTCACTCTGCCTACCCCCCTCCCTGTCACTCTGCCTACCCCTCTCCCTGTCACTCTGACTGCTCCCCTCCCTGTCACTCTGACTGCCCCTCCTCCCTGTCACTCTGCCTACCCTCTCCCTGTCACTCTGCCTACCCCCTCCCTGTCACTCTGCCTACCCCCTCCCTGTCACTCTGCCTTCCCCCCTCCCTGTCACTCTGCCTGCTCCCCTCCCTGTCACTCTGCCTTCCCCCCTCCCTGTCACTCTGCCTACCCCCTCCCTGTCACTCTGACTGCTCCCCTCCCTGTCACTCTGACTGCCCCTCCTCCCTGTCACTCTGCCTACCCTCTCCCTGTCACTCTGCCTACCCCCCTCCCTGTCACTCTGCCTACCCCCTCCCTGTCACTCTGCCTACCCCCTCCCTGTCACTCTGCCTTCCCCCCTCCCTGTCACTCTGCCTTCCCCCCTCCCTGTCACTCTGCCTACCCCCTCCCTGTCACTCTGCCTACTCCCTCCCTGTCACTCTGCCTACCCCCTCCCTGTCACTCTGCCTGCTCCCCTCCCTGTCACTCTGACTGCCCCCCTCCCTGTCACTCTGACTGCTCCCCTCCCTGTCACTCTGCCTGCCCCCCTCCCTGCCACTCTGACTGCCCCACTCCCTGTCACTCTGCCTACCCCCTCCCTGTCACTCTGCCTACCCCCTCCCTGTCACTCTGCCTGCTCCCCTCCCTGTCACTCTGACTGCTCCCCTCCCTGTCACTCTGCCTACCCCCTCCCTGTCACTCTGACTGCCCCCTCCCTGTCACTCTGCCTACCCCCTCCCTGTCACTCTGCCTGCCCCCCTCCCTGTCACTCTGACTGCCCCCCTCCCTGTCACTCTGACTGCCCCCCTCCCTGTCACTCTGCCTGCTCCCCTCCCTGTCACTCTGACTGCCCCCCTCCCTGTCACTCTGCCTACCCTCTCCCTGTCACTCTGACTGCCCCCCTCCCTGTCACTCTGCCTGATCCCCTCCCTGTCACTCTGCCTGCCCCCTCCCTGTCACTCTGACTGCCCCCCTCCCTGTCACTCTGCCTACCCCCCTCCCTGTCACTCTAGCTGCCCCCCTCCCTGTCACTCTGCCTACCCCTCTCCCTGCCACTCTGCCTACCCCCTCCCTGTCACTCTGCCTGCTCCCCTCCCTGTCACTCTGACTGCCCCCCTCCCAGTCACTCTGCCTACCCCCCCTCTCCCTGTCACTCTGCCTACCCCCCCTCCCTGTCACTCTGCCTACCCCCCCTCCCTGTCACTCTGCCTACCCCCCCTCCCTGTCACTCTGCCTACCCCCCCTCCCTGTCACTCTGCCTACCCCCCCCTCCCTGTCACTCTGCCTACCCCCCTCCCTGTCACTCTGCCTACCCCCCTCTCTGTCACTCTGACTGCCCCCTCCCTGTCACTCTGCCTACCCCAACAGGCTGCACACACCTATGAAGTGGACATTGGGTCTCTGAACTGCTTCACAAGCATTAGACTACTGGTGCCTGATAAACATTGAACAGTGCAGAGAAACACAGAAGGTAAGTGCTTGAGCCCAGGGGTTAAAATAGTCCTGTTCCTTCCCCTGGCCCCCAGCTGAATCCACAGAATATACTGGAAGGGCTCATTTACATATGTGGTGCCCTCTGAAGAGCAATCCACATTTGTATTGCTCTTCGGAGGGTATTTGACAGGCAGGAAGGAGGTGTTATATCACCACCTCACCACCTCACCACCTGTTTAAACCCCAGAGCATCGCCCCGCAATTTAATGCATTGCACATGGATGCGGGAAGCCCCCATTCCCTTGGATGGGCTACATTCGGCAGGCATTATTGCTCACTGAACCCAACAGTGCAGACATGTTTCCTGCACTTTGGCTGTGGCAAGTGTACACCCCCCTCTGCTGCCTTTTCAGCTTAATGCCCCGTACACACGATCGTTTTTAATGTCATTTTTTAAACCAACGTTTTTCTCCTCGTTTTTTTTCATGTTTCCTCTCAAGCCTGCCTTGCGTACACACCATCATTTAAAAAAACGATCAAGCAAAGCGCAGTGACGTTCAACACGTACGACGGCACTATAAAGGGGAAGTTCCGTTCGAATGGCGCCACCCTTCATGTTAGTAAAGTTTTTTGGGCGACGATTCGCGCTTTTCAGTCCGTTACTGTGTAATGAATGTGCTATCTCCATTACGGACGCTAGTTTTACCAGAACGAGCGCTCCCGTCTCATACTTGATTCTGAGCATGCGCGTTTTTTTTCACGTCGTTAAAGCATACACACTATCGTTTTTCACGTCGTTAAAAAAAACGACATGAAAAACGACGTGAAAAAAGAGAGCATGTCCGGAATTTTTAATGGCCGTTTTTCACGTCGTTAAAAATGCTCTGGAGCATACACACGATCATTTTTCAGGGCCATTATTTAAAATGGCAGTTTTAACGGCATGAAAAACGATCGTGTGTACGGGGCATAAGGGTAATGGGTTGGGTAGCAGGTAAAACACAGCTCAACCTCTAATTTTTACTGTCCCCAACCACACGTGTAAACTGAGTCGCAAGGCACTCTGAAAAGTGATCCATAATGGATCATGTTTTAGAGGTATTTGAGCGGTGGTGAAAAAGCGTTATGTTGCCTCTTCACCACCTGTTTTTAACCCCTAAAAACCCATACCACTGTGCTGTAGCCATGTGCATTGCACACAGTTGCAGCGCAGCTCCATTCAGGTTAATAGGTTGAGTTATGCAAGCGCAGTGCCGTACACCACTAAAATGTTCGGGTTTGGCTTGAAGAAAAGGTGGCAACCCTATGTACAGCTATAACAAAGTCAGCACCCAACAACCATATGACACACTGTGACAGAGCCATATAACACCTGCTGTACTGTGATTATGATAATGGTGATGATCGCAGTGAGATGCTAGTTTATATTTGTGTGCGTGCGGGGGGGGAGATAAAAACAGGCAGCTGAGCTACGTTTTTACCACCCCAACCATTTTCCTTAAAGAACTTTTCAGCCAAGCTTTCCAATTAGGGACGCCTCTCAGTTTTTCAAGCGGACCTGTTTGAAAGCTCCATGGAGGTCTATGGGGCGGAGCCAGAGCGGGACATGGGTTAGGGAGCAGAGCGGAGCATGTTTCCTGGCAGAAAACAGCAGGCACAGCACAAGTACCCGCTCATTATCAGTGCTGCAAGGACGGAATAAGAGGCTCAGGAACAGCAAGCACCACTTTGCCAGCTCATAGGCTACACCGATGGACACTGATAGACTGCATAGGTGGACACTGATGAGGTGGCACTGATAGACTGCACAGGTGGACACTGATAGACTGCACAGGTGGACACTGATAGACTGCACATGTGGACACTGATAGACTGCACAGGTGGACACTGATGAGGTGACACTGAGAGACTGCACTGGTGGACACTGATGAGGTGGCACTGATGGGCACTGTTGGTTTACACTGATAGGCAGCACTGGTGGGCACTTATGAGGTGGCAATGATGGGCTGCTTTGGTGGGCACTGATAAGGCTGCACTGGTGAATACAGATTAGGTGGCACTGATAAGCAGCACTGGTGGGCACTGATAGGCTGCACTGGTGAACATGATGAGGTGGCACTGATAGGCAGCACTGGTGGTTTACTGATGGGCTCCACTGGTGAGCACTGATAGGCTGCACTGGTGAGCACTCATGAGGTGGCCCTGATGGACACTGATAGGCAACACTGGTGGCACTGATCAGCTGCACTGATGAGACTGCACTGATGAGGCCATACTGATGAGGCTGCATTGGTGGGCACTGATAGGCTGCACTGAGGAGGCTGAACTAATGGGCATTGATAAGGCTGCACTGATTGGCAATAACGAGGCTGCACTAATTGGTGGCATTGATGGGCACTGATAGGCCATGATTTGTGATGCTGGGGCTGTATACTCTTTCCTGTGATGCTGGAGCTATATACTCTGTGCTGTGATGCTGAGCTGTATAATCCTGACTCTATGAGTGGAAGCAAGTGGAATACAGGGGACAGAGTGGGTGAATTCTATAAGGGGTGTGGCTTATGAGAAGTGGGAGGGGCCAAACATGGAGGGGCGGGGTCTTGCACCCCCCCATCCTAAAACTTCACCAGCCGCCACTGCTGAAGAAATCATTTGAGTTTGTGCCTGGACCTCCTCCCACCTAAGCTGTCCTGTGTCTTGTTCCAACCTGTCTGCTGTTAAAGAGACTATTTATTATCCGTGAGAAATAAATATAGAAGTTGGACTTTCAGTTGGTGTGGACAGTTACATTACTGGGGAAAAATAAAGACTTGCATCTATTCAAGGTAGAGGCGAAATCATTCTCGGGAGGTTCATAACACCAGCCGCAGACAGGCCCGAAAAACTAACACCACTCAACCTCCTCACACAGGAGGGTACGGGCTTGTGGTGCGGTGTGCCTCTCTCTGCCTGCGAGGAGCCTAATTAAATGCAGGTAAAGACAGGGTGTGTGCGCTACATCTGTATAGAGTCGTGTGAAGGGGATTAACTTCTTGTTCCAGTGTGTGATCACTTCTACTTTTCAGTATGCTGCAGCTGACAGATCAGAACCAGAAAAAAAGTTTAGGTCTCAGTACACAGTGCCAGTCAAACAAAAGAATTGCACATTAAGCTACTTGCCCAAAACCAGGTATCATTCCATAATTTATGGTGACCACAATAAGCACTTCCTGTGTATGACTCTCAGCCTTCTTATGTCTGGACCTACAGTGAGTGGCAACCTGGAGTATGGCAGTATCTGTTCTGTAGTCTCACAATACAACACAGTCTTTGCATACTTTGCAAGCTGTCAAACAACATACTGTGCTGAAAGTAAGGCCTTGCTTGCTAAAGTAATATACACACACATAGAATAGACAGAATGAACATAATCCAACAGATTCCCCCATCCACACTATAAAGCACAGATGGAGGAATCTTCCACTGTGCCTATTGTATTGTGACAGCATCAGCCAGTGACTGTCTGTATACCTGAACAGCAGCTGCATCTGCCTGCTGTCCAGCCAACAATTTTTCAAAGCATACTGGGTGTGAAATTTACGGCCAAAATGTGTATAATGTGAACAAAGCTTAAAGCAGAATTTACCCACAGTCAGGAAAGTATTTGTGTGCGCAGACACAAAAATCCTAAGGAAACCTCCCCGTGGTCGGTTAGCGGGTGGACATGCGCACTAGTGCAGTGTGTCACTAGTGCTCTAGTTTAGACTGAAGTAGTGCAGTGTGTCAGTGCCCTTTGGTCTACTACATTCCTGTATACCTGTTGTTCTTCTGTTGCCGACCAGATACTGCCTCTGACTCTGCCTGAGCACCACCTGTACTGACCCTTGGCTTGTCCCTGGATTATGTTTCTGCCTGCTCCTCCATTCTGATGTTACCAAATTTGGCCAGTCTCCTGACTACACTCCTGCCTGTCCTGGACCTTATCCGCTCACTAGTTGCTGACCGGGATTGTCCGACTCTGTCTTGTTGCCATCCCTATGTTCCAGATGCATGCCAGCACCTGCAAGCAAGAGACCTACTCCTGCATCTGCACCAGCCTATCTGCCCTCTTCACTGGCTCCTGCGTGTCCAGTCCTGTCATCCCTACATTCCAGATGCATGCCAACACCTGCCAGCAAGAGACTAATTAGGCACTCATGCCACCTTGAGCTCTGACATTCCCTATCAACCTATCAGGGTCTCCAGATCCAGGGCTGTAAAAGAGGCTCCACCACCAGGTATGTTACACTCACATTTGGAAGGTCCTCTCTCCTGCTTCCTTCCACTACCACACATCTCCCAAAAAATTAAAAATAAAACAAAACTGTATTTAAAAAATGAAATGGAGGACATCAGGTCCCCGCAACCCCCCCTACACGTGGAAGGTTCCTAGAGGCAGGCGCGGCTCTCTCTGGTAGATGCAGCAGCTCTGTGATGTGGCTGGAGATTACATGTTGTGTCTTCTCTCCCATGCAGACTGTCTGTCTGGGCAGAGCCCTCCCCCCTTTTATTATCAGACTGGGAAGAGAGGCAGAGCTCAGTAGAAAGTGTGGCAAACAGGTTAATTTTCTCCCCCCTGGCTGCGGCAGCAGCTGTCTCACTAACCAGCATTTCAACCTGCTTACAAGTAGGTAGATCTTTTTAATACAGGTCTGGCATTATAGGTAGGAGGAACTGGGGGGAAAATTTTTAGCTAGGCTAAAGCAGGAGGGTTGAACAAAAAAAAACCTGACAGATCCCTGCATCAACACAAGTGATGTGTGATGAAGGGATTTCTCCGCTGAGCTATTGTATTCTGACAAGGAGGACACCACCCCATTAGAATACACAGATCAGCACTGCAGCCATTGGCTGAAAACCCTGATCGAATGCAGGTTTTCCAGCAGGACCGATTGACTGAAGCAGGTTGTTACACCAGGTTCTGCAGAACAGACAGCAGTACACATGGACTGAAAGTCATCAGCTTCCTGCTGAACTGGCAGAATGTCGGTCCATGCATTCCCTGCTTTAGGCTTTTCTTAAAATTTAAGGGGAACTTTGGTAAAAAAGGGCTCATCGTCTGCACTTGATGTTTGTTCCTGGTATGTGCAAAATGTTGACTGGGTCACTTTAAACTGCATGTAAACCCCAACAATAAACTTCCCTTATTTGCTACTTTCTGATCTATTAAAGGGTTACTAAACCCTTGTTTTAAAAAAACAAAACAAAAAACAAACATATCATACTTACCTCCACTGTGCAGTTCGTTTTACAGAGTGGCCCTGAACCTCGTCTTCTTGGGCAAACTCCAAATCCAGAATTTGCGTCCATAGACACAGAATGCCGGACTCGGCCCCACTCCCTGGCACCCACGTCATTGGATTTGATTGACAGCAGCAGGAGCCAATGGCTGCGCTGCTATCAATCTATCCAATCAAGAGCCGAGAAAAAGGGCAGAGAGTGTGAGCGCATCTCCAGCGTGGGAATTGCGGGGGTCTGGTGAGTAAAACGGGGGGGCTGCTGAGTGTCAAAGTTTTTCACCTTAATGCATAGGATGCATTAAGGTGAAAAAACATGAGGGTTTACAATCCCTTTAAGCCTTGTACACACTGGCCGAACGTATCAGCTGATAATTTCCTGTGATGCACTCTTATCAGTTACATTGTTCTGAAGGCTACAGGACCCCACCCAGGGGTGGCCCATCCATTAAGGGCGCACCCTTTCAGGAAAGCGGATGCATGGATGGGGGGGCTCGGGCTCTAATAGGCTTCAAAATAGGATGGGCTTGGGCTCCAATAGGCTTCAAAATAGGGTGGTCTTGGAGTGCAGAGAATGCGAATGGAGCCCACCCAGGTGTGTGAGAATAACGAATGAATATTCACTATTCTATTCTCACACTTAATCTCCTCTCTGAGACCCATTTCCCGATTGGCCAAAAGGAGAAGCGTTCTGATTGGCCACCGAGACGGAGGGAGGAGACGGAAGCCACCGAGCAGGGGAAGGAGAATCTGCTCATGATGCCCGCCGCCGTGATGCCCGCGGAAGAGAGCAGGGGAAGCCACCTGTCATGTAAGGGGTAAGTGCACTGACCGACCACCAGCCGCCACTGATATTTATGTTAAGCCCCTTTCACACAGATGGACCGATTGGGTCTGCATGTCAGTTTTTTTGGTGGACCCGATCAGACCATCCATGACCCTCTATGGAGTGGAGGATGTAAACGGATATGTGTCTGTTTACACCCGTCGACATCTGAACCTATCCTATACGCTAAAAACAGATGGATGGGCAACCTACTCCCCATCTGTCAGGCAGATCGGATGACAGTCGAATGTAAACGGACAAGTGGTCTGTTTACATCTGACCGCCCATAGGGAAATGCAGGCTGTGTCCGTGTCTGCTCTGCATAAGCGGAGCAGACATCGACCTGTAATTTGCCTATTCAGCGTGGATCAGGAGACAGATTTCTCGCTGAGCAGGCAAATCCGCCAGTGTGAAAGAGACCTAGAGTACAAGAGGACAGGGAGAGTTTCCAGTAGTCATGTCTTATTTTTGTTATTCTTATAATGTACAGTAAGGTAAATGTTGCCATATATAGGAAAAAAAGCCTTCAAAAATAAAAAGAGCCATCACATCCAAGGACTGGTAGGCTGCTATATATTACATTTTTGTTCTTGGGTTTAGATATAAATCTGTAATAAAGCAACACAGTGCTGTATTTTGTAAGTTTAAAAAAAGGTGTGACATCACCCTGGCCCTGAATGCTGAGCATCATCCAGACTAAATTATTGCTCATGTTTTATCCTATGCTGTATAAATAAATGTGTTATTATCCTTGTACACAGACATGTACTTATTTATGGTATCAACTGTATACATGTGTGTGTGTGTGGGTATATTTAATATACATGTAGAAAATATTTATAGGTATTGGAGCCAGGCCTGATACTTTATTTGCAGCAAAGATATGCATAATGTCTGCTAATTCTGGAAACAAATCTAAAACCAAGGGATTGTGTCTAGACTTCTACAGGCTTGCTCATCGTAGACTGACATCCAGCGGGGGAGTGAAGAGGAGAAGAGGAGCCAGAATATCTCATGTCTTCTCAGCCGGAGCATGAGAAAGGTCAGTATACCACAAGATCAGACTAAAGAACAAAATATAAGAAGCAGGAAATGTGTGATTTCTAAACATTTCTATCTTATCTGGAATCCACGCTGCACCATGATCCTACTTCTTCTGGGCAAACTAGACAAATTAGGTGTTATGTGACTTCTGTTGTTGTATGGTTAGATGACTTTAGTTGTTATAAGTTTAATCATTTACTTTACAGCTATCTGTCTACAGATATACAGTGTACTCGGACATATGATTAACCATTGACATATGGCCCTATGGCTTCTTCACACTAAAACGCACATCAATACACGCAATTGAACTGTGCATGTGTGTTGTTGTGCGTTGCCATTTATAGTTATTTTCTAACAGTGTATGTGGTTTTTATTCAGGTCCAACTTTATTTATTCCAAAATCATATGTTAAAAGCAAACAAACTTTTTAAGTACTAAAGTGGTTGTAAACCCTGTAAAAAAATTTTTTTTTTTAAAACCAACCTGCAAGACAAAGGCATAATGAGCTAGTATGACTAGCATACTAGCTCATTATGCATCACTTACCTTAGATCAGGCCCCCCGAAGCCGTCCTCGTCTCCCCCTCCAGCCACAGCCATCACTGTGGCTGGAGGTTACTTCTGGGCATCGCCGCTCCAGCCAATCACAGCGCCACTCCGGCGCTGTGATTGGCCGGAGCGGCGAAGATGTGACTCCGCGCATGCGAGCGGAAGCCGTCAAATCCGGCTAAGCCGGATTTGTGAATGGGATTAACCTTATGAATGCGCCGTTGTCTACACCGATGCATGTAATTTTTTGCAAATATCTCCTAAACCGTGTAGGTTTAGGAGATATTTCTTGCACCTACAGGTAAGCCTTAATCTAGGCTTACCTGTAGGTGCAAGTTGCATAAGTGGGTTTACAACCACTTTAAACTACATTATTGTACTCAGGGCTTTTTTTTCTCAAACAATAGGTGCTGCAACTCAACCAAGACCCCCCAAAGACTCTCCACCCACACACACCCTCCAAATCACATCAAATAGTGGGTGTGGTCAGTCAAATTTCACAAATAGTAGGAGGGTCTTAAAGTAAGGTGACCAGATTTTTAAAATGAAATCCGGGGACATATTTTTTTTTTTTTACTTTTAATGGCGGCAATCAGCGACTCTCTGCCCGTCGCCGCCCACCTCACAGCCTGTCAAGTCTTACTCTCCGGTCCCCGGCTACTACTGGGTGGGGTGCGGAGGAAGATCACTCCACCAGGGAAGGCAAGGAGAGACAGGCGGCTGGCCGGGACTTGAGCCAGGGCAGAAGAACATGCGAGCGGAGCTGAATGGGCATGCACCCGAAACTGAAGAAATATTCCCTCCGCTCCGACCAGCACATGATCATCAGAAAGGGGCACAGATAATGGAAAAAATACCCCCTTAACCACTTAACGACCGCTCACTGTATATATACATCGGCAGAATGGCACGGACAGGCACAATCACGTACCTGTACATGCCTGCCTTCGTATGGGTGGGGGGTCCGATTGGACCCCCCTCCGGTACAGTGAGCGGCCGGGATCGATTCGGGAGTGGTCCGTGATGAGGGGGCCACCATTCGATTCTGGCCACCCCCTCGCGATCGCTCCCGGCGAATGAAAAGCTTCCTCTGCCTGTGTAGTGTTTACACAGGCAGGAGGAAGTGATGTCATCTCTCATGCGGTGCTCACATATACCGAGCGCCGCATGAGAGAAGACACAGAGGTTAGTGCACATAACAGCACACTGACACCACACACATAGGCACACGATGGCCCCCCCCAGATCACCCCCCAGTCACAGTGTCACTGATTGCAGTGACCATTTATTTACTGATCACTGCAATCAGTGACATTTGTGACTGTAAAAGTGTCAGGGCAGAGTGTTTTAGGTCTAGTGTAGCCCCCTAACCCCCCCCTAATAAAGGTTTAACCCCTTGATCGCCCCCCAGGTAACCCTTTCACCCCCTAGCACCGCTGTCACTAAGCGATCGTTTTTCTGATCGCTGTCTTAGTGTCGGTGATGCCGATAGGTAGCCAGTATCGATTGATCACTATCACTTACAAAACACAACACACATAACTGCAGCGTTCGCAGAGACAGGCCTGATCCCTGCAAATCCAGTGCTGTAAGAGGGGATTTCACCACCACAGTTAAAAGAAGCATGGGGGCAGCAGGGGCAGAGGAGTGATTTTGCTCCTAATGCCGCGTACATACGGTCAAAATTCAGACGGAGGCATGTCCGTGGAAAAGTCTGACCATGTGTGTGCGGCATAACTTTTGCGGGAGGATGCTCCCATACTTCGGCATATATAAATGGTGCATGTATGCCCATCATTAGAAGTGGGTGAATGAAGGGAGGTATTCTAATGGTGGGCATACCCACCGATCAATCTCTTTTATTCATTCAGCCAACAGGCTGCGTGAAAAAAAAGATTACAATACATGTCCAACAAGGACCAGCAACGTACTGGTATGTTGCTGGACTTTGGTTATACCAGATTGATGCCTGCGGGTGTAGGTATCATCTTGGTATCATTCTTTTCAGCCAGCGGCCGACTTTCATGTAAAAGCAATCCTAGCAGCTAATTAGCCTCTGGACTGCTTTTACAAGCAGTGGGAGGGAATGCCCCCCCCCCCGGATATAAAAAGCGCCATTGGGAAATTGGCAAAGCATTTTATCACACCGATCTTGGTGTGGTCAGATGCTTTGAGGGCAGAGGAAATAGTCCCCAGTTTTTTTTTTAAAAAGAGTACCTGTCACTACCTATTGCTATCATAGGGGATATTTACATTCCCTGAGATAACAATAAAAATGATAAAAAAATAAAAATATGTAAAGAACAGTTTAAAAATAAAAGAAAAATGAATTTAAAAAAAAAGCACCCCTGTCCCGCCCTGCTCTTGCGCAATGGCGAACGCAAGCGTCGGTCTGGCATCATATGTAAACAGCAATTGCATCATGCATGTGAGGTATCACCGCGAAGGTCAGATCGAGGGCAGTCATTTTAGCAGTACACTGGGGTGTCTACTTTCCAAAATGGGGTTCCATGGCCTCCGAAACCGTGATAGGCAGTGAAGAGTGAAATCAAAAATTTATACCCTTAGAAAGCCTGAAGGCGGTGCTTGGTTTTTGGGGTCCCGTACGCGGCTAGACTCCCAAAAAGTCCCACACATGTGGTATCCCCGTACTCAGGGGAAGCAACAGAATGTATTTTGGGGTGTAATTCCACATATGCCCATGGCATGTTTGAGCAATATATCATTTAGTGACAACTTTGTGCAAAAAAAATAAACAAATAAATAAATTGTCTTTTTTCCGCAACTTGTGTCAACACGTAAAATATTCCATGGACTCGACATGCCTCTCAGTATATAGCTTGGGGTGTCTGCTTTCCAAAATGGGGTAATTTGGGGGGGTTTTGAACTGTCCTGGCATTTTATACACAACATTAGGAAGCTTAATTTATTTTATTTTTTTTGTCATTATTCAATCACTTGGGACAAAAAAATAAATATTCAATGGGCTCAACATGCCTCTCAGCAATTTCCTTGGGGTGTCTACTTTCTAAAATGGGGTCATTTGGGGGGGTTTTGTGCTATTTTGGCATTTTATGGCCTTCAAAACTGTGATAGGTAGTGAGGACTGAAATCAAAAATTTGTGCCCTTAGAAATCCTGAAGGCGGTGCTTGGTTTTCGGGGGCCCGTACGCGGCTAGGCTCCCAAAAGTCCCACACATGTGGTATCCCCGTACTCAGGAGAAGCAGCAAAATGTATTTTGGGGTGCAATTCCACATATAACCATGGCATGTGTGAGCAATATATCATTTAGTGACAACTTTTTGTAATTTTTTTTTTTTTTTTGTCATTATTCAATCACCTGGGACAAAAAAAAAATATTCAATGGGCTCAACATGGCTCTCAGCAATTTCCTTGGGGTGTCTACTTTCCAAAATGGGGTCATTTGGGGGGGGGGTTGTACTGCCCTGCCATTTTAGCACCTCAAGAAATGAGATAGGCAGTCATAAATTAAAAGCTGTGTAAATTCCAGAAAATGTACCCTAGTTTGTAGACGCTATAACTTTTGCGCAAACCAATAAATATACACTTATTGACATTTTTTTTTACTAAAGACATGTGGCTGAATAGATTTTGGCCTAAATGTATGACTAAAATTGAGTTTATTCGATTTTTCTTATAACAAAAAGTAGAAAATATCATTTTTTTCAAAAATGTTCAGTCTTTTTCCGTTTATATCGCAAAAAAAAAAAAATCGCAGAGGCAATCAAATACCAATAAAAGAAAGCTCTATTTGTGGGAAGAAAAGGACGCAAATTTCGTTTGGGTACAACATTGCATGTCCGCACAATTTCCAGTTAAAGCAGCGCAGTGCCAAATTGTGAAATCACCTCTGGTCATTATGGTCCGTATTGGTCCGGGGCTTAAGTGGTTAAGCTAGTAGAAGCAGCGGTGCGGGGGGGTGTAATTCCGAATTTTTGTTTTTTTATTCTGCACTGACTGTCTTTGAAGTTGCCCCTGCCCCTGTTCAAATCCAATCCGGGGACAAAACCGGGGACAGTGTCCTCAATCCGGGGACTGTCTCCTGAAACCGGGGATGTCTGGTCACCCTATCTTGCATTACATACAGAGTGCAGAGTTCAGGGGGTTACACACAGAGTGCAGAGCTGTCACTTGTAAACACAGAAACCGGACTTCTGTATTTACAAGTGATTGTGTTCAGCAGCCCCCCCAAGGGTCTGAGCCAGAGGTGGAAGAACTGAGTACCACCAAGTTCCCCCTGAAAAAAAGCCCTGATTGTATTTATCTAATTTCTTCAGATTATTTCTGCTAAAGATCATTGGGGGCTTGAGGACACAATGCAAGTAATCACAATATTATTTATACTACTAAATTGTTTTTTTAAAAGTGACGGTTTAATGTTACATTATCACTGGAGCCATTAAGGCTTCATGTACACGGGATGTTGTTTAACCTCTCCTGAACAATTTAACTTGACAGCTAGAAACCGGCGTCCAAAAACGTAGTTTATCTAGAAGCGTTTGTTAAATTTTTTTGTTAAAATGAAAAACGTCTATAAACGAAATGCTGCTAAACGCGAATTACTGTGTTTAGCAGCGTTTACAAGCTGTTACAGGCATTATGCGTTTCAAATGCCTCTGAACATCCGTCTGAACCCATTTTTTTTGCATTCCAAAAAATGCTTCTAAACTCAACTGCCTAGAAACGACTAGAAATGACCCTGTGTACATGTACTGATAAAATAACATAGCGGAGAGTTCAGGGGCAGCTGAAAAAAATGACCAGCTGCTCCTAAATGTCTGTTTACCAGCAACAGTGTACAGGAGGCCTAACAGTCCAAACATGCCTTTGCTAATTTGCATACTTCATGGTGGGGGATCCTGTGTATGCACAGCACTACAGCCATTTACATTAGGGTGACCAGACATCCCCGGTTTCAGTGGACAGTCCCCGGATTGAGAACACTGTCCCCGGACTAAGTATGTCCCCGGATTGGATTTAAACAAGGGATGGGGCAATTTCAAAGACAGTCAGTGCAGAATAAAAAAAAAATAATCTGAATTACACACCCCCGCTCCTACTAGCTTAGGGGGGTGTATTTTTTTCCATTATCTGTGCCCCTTTCTGATGATCATGTGCTGGTCGGAGCGGAGGGAATATTTCTGTCACATGTTCTTCTGCCTTGGCTGAAGTCCCGGCCAGCCGCCTGCCTGCTTATCTCCTTGCCTTCCCTGGCGGAGTGATCTTCCTCTGCACCCCACCCAGTAGTAGCCGAAGCATGGAGAGTGAGACTTGACAGGCTGTGAGGCAGGCGGCAACGGGCAGAGAGTCGCTGATTGCCGCCATTACTAGTACAAAAAAAAAAAAGTGTCCCCGGATTTCATTTTAAAAATCTGGTCACCTTAATTTACATAGTAGCCCAAATGCACAGTGTCTTAGGTTGTTATCTCCTGGCCTAGAAGCACACAATATTTACTTTAGTTTATAGAAAAAATGGCAGCTGGTGTTTGTTTGTTTTTGGGGGGGGGGGGGAAACCCCCCTACGCTGTCGGTCGAGTCAACTGCACTCCTACCCCCCCCCCCGGGCAGTCGGTTGGTCATCCAGCCCTTGCAACCCTATCTAGGTCGCAGGCGGCGGCTTTCATCGCGTCCCCTCCTCCTCTGCATCGCGTTGGCTTCCGCCGTGCATCTCCTCCCTCTCCTGCCTGGGCATCCAATAGGATCGCCTGTCCTTTCAGCCAGTCGGCTGACGGGTCTCTGGACCCTCTTCCTGATTGCCCGGGAGGAGGATCAGTGTGACAATAACGAATATTAATTTGCTATTGTTACACAACCGGGTGGGCTCAGGGCGCAGTGCTCTGCGCCCCGAGCCCACCCTTTTTTAAAGCCTATTAGAGCCTCTGGCTCTAATCACATGCTTA
Organism: Rana muscosa; assembly: GCA_029206835.1. NCBI lineage: Eukaryota > Metazoa > Chordata > Amphibia > Anura > Ranidae > Rana > Rana muscosa. Next base: position 60,487,761 of record CM055118.1, read on the forward strand.
AAAAAAAAAAAAAAAACATTGGAATCCATGTGTCTAGTGCCCTGCATTTAGATTAGGAGGCCGGATGCATGGATAGGGGTGCCCGTGCACCCCTAATGGATGGGCCTCCACTGGACATAGTGCAGCTTAGATTTTAAGCTCTAAGGAGCAGTGCCCCCTGAGTCCTCCTAAACACTAAACACTGATAAAGCTACTGCCTCCTCTTGTCTCACTAAAACCACTTCTCTAATCCTAGCAGCAAGATTCCAGCTCTGCCACTGTCTAGTAAGTACTTCCAGAACTCTCCATTCTGCTTTCTTACTGGTTATATAACACTACCACTGTATGTGGCTAAAAAATTCTTCTGTGAATATGTAATAGTTCCCCCTTCCAAGAAGACAAAAAAAATCCCCATGAGCGGTATAAACAATATACCTTTTTTTGTAATAACAGTGGAACTTCAGCCAAAACTTTTTCTTAGTCTTGGGTAGGCTGGGGGAAGTTATAACCTCTGTCAGCATGAAGTGTTTCTTATGCCCTGTTGAGATCTAAGTGGTTGTCAATATACAATGTTATAGACACTTTCTACAATGTAATACCCTTATAACTATGCAGGCACCTTAACTGCTTTTGCTTAGTTTCAGAAATGATTTTTCTTACTTCTTTTACAAGGTAAAAAGTTTCACCATGTGATAATGCATCTCTTCTTCCTGACAGTAGGGGGCGGGCTTACAGGACTCTGTGCTGACACATAGTGTGCCTATATTCTATAGTTTATTCAGCCTGATGAAAAAGGGTGGGATGTGCTTGAGCAGGGGACGTGTTTAAGAGGCAGGCTGTGATTGGGAGTGGGTGTGTGCCAGAGGCAGGCTCTGATTGGCTGGGGTGGGGGGCGGATGTGTGGCTGGAATAGACTATATAGACTATAATGCTGATCACATGCACTCTCCTAAGAAAAAAAAACTCTAGCAATACACATCAAACTGAAAATGTGATGCTTGTCCCCAGGGTTCTGTTCTATCAGCAGATACAGTGGGGACTGTGGAAGAAGGGGAGGATCAGAGAAGACAGGATCAAACATACTTTTTACACAATGCAGAGGATTATCCGCTTAGGTTCCACAGTGAGTATAACTAGCATGCTTTACTGCATATACTCACTGATTTTACTGTTGTGGGTTTAGTATGCCTCTCAGTCAAACCTTTCATAAGCAAGAATGCTCAATTCATCCTATTATGCTGTGCAAAGGGGAAAGAAAGAAGGCCCAGACTATGTCAGTGATGACTTATCAGGGAGCACAAAATCAGAATATTTTGTGTCCTCTCAGCCAGGAGCTCTCTTCTAAAATGTCTGATCCGCTATCACCTGCCCTATATACATGAGTTTGTTCAGGTCATGGTTATAAGAGGACAGGATACACTGCAGCCTTTGCTCAACCTTTTTAAAACAGAGCTCAGGGCTCAGGGAACCTAATAATTGCTGTATCTAGAGCTCCTGGTACGTTAGCATGATGGTCATTAGGAAGAATCCTCCTTCGATTTTCAATGACAAGAACCCCCCTCTCCAGATAGCTGAATACATAATTGTTGTCAGTGGTTACTCATCTAAGAAAAATTGATTATTGCTCAAGGAACCCCATGCAAGCCCTAGTAGAACCATTGTTGAGAATGACGGATATAGTATAAAAAGACCTAAACGATGGATGTCCTCATCAACTATAGCACTTGCCTTGCAGAACCTGGGTTCTCACTAGGGACGATTTCCCATTACATTCTAGAGTGTCTTATATCCTTGTGTCTGAATGACTCAATAAGCACAGCATACAGTGAGGTATCTTCAGTTGCAGCACATCACAAAACCCTGTAGTCTGACTGTAGACTGTCTTTGTGTACAAGTAATGAGGCAGTCCTCTTTTACTTGCTCTGTTCCCTCTGGCTAGGCTTACCACATACAGTAGCAGACTCCTAAGGGTCAATGTAAGAAACCGCTGGGATACAAGTGATGGATTCACTACTGCATACAAGTCTATATATACAATACGTAGCTTAGGAGACAACAAGCTTGACATGACAAATGTACAGGAATATTTGGAGTTATTAATAGTAGGCAGGAAGACGATGGATTTAAAAATAAGATTTCATATACAAAAGGATGTGCTTTAAAACAGAAGAGAGGAAGGCTGAATAGTAGCAAAAACAAACATTATGAGGTGTAACAGATCAATGCAGTAAGACCCAGGAGGTGTCTATTGTTGTCCACACACACTTCAATCTGATTGTTTCATTTTGCAATTTAAGGCCTCTTTCACATGGCTGTTTACATGCCGCTGCCGAATTCTAGCGGCAAGAATTAACGGGTTCTTCCATCTGGAATGACTGGGGCATGCGAATAGCAGCAGCCGCTCAGTCTATTTGAACTAATGGCAGGCTGACAGCGGCCGTCTGCTGTTCGTATGTAGCAACACGCAGAGCAGATAGGGATGTATGTCAGGCCCTGGACACAGTCAGTTGAGCTTACCAGGGTTGAGACTGATGAAAAATAGGGCTAAAGCAGTGGTTGACAAGCCGTCAATTGCAATCAACCAATCAATCATGGGGAGCTGACAGGCAGCATAGTGCTCAATGGAGGAGCTGCCTCATTGATTGTTTGCTAGGCGGTCCTAGCTCCGGCAGCTCCTGCCCTCCACCCAGCACTATGCTGTCTCCAATCTCCACTCTTCACACCGCCAAGTACCCGCTCTCTCTCTGAAAAGTTGTCTACCCCTGGCATAAAAAGGATTACAAAAACGAACAAAAAAACTAATAGCAATTATGATACACAGTGCTTTAGAAAACTAAATGTTATTCAGTAAGGGTTTACATGTATCAAAAGTGAGTACACCCCTAAGTGAAAATGTCCAAATTTGGCCCAAAATGTCAATATTTTGTGTGACCACCATTATTTTCCAGTACTGTCTTAACCCTTTTGGGCATGGAGTTCACCAGAGCTTCACAGGTTGCCACTGGAGTCCTCTTCCACTCCTCCATTACAGAGCTGGTGGATGTTAGAGATCTTGCTCTCCTCCTCCTTCAGTTTGAAAATGCCCCACAGATGTTCAATAGGGTTTAGGTCGGGAGACATGCTTGGCCAGTCCATCACATTTACCCTCAGATTCTTTAGCAAGGTAGTGGTCGTCTTGGAGGTGTGTTTGGGGTCGTTATCATGTTGGAATAGTGTCCTGCAGCCCAGTCTCCAAAGGGAGGGGATCATACTCTGCTTCAGTATGTCACAGTACATGTTGGCATTCATGGTTCCCTCAATGAACTGTAGCTCCTCAGTGCCGGCAGCACTCATGCCGCCCAGACCATGACACTCCCACCACCATGCTTGACTGTAGGCAAGACACACTTGTCTTTGTACTCCTCACCTGGTTGCCGCCACACACGCTTGACACCATCTGAACCAAATAGGTTTATTTTGGTCTCATCACACCTCAGGACATGGTTACAGTAATCCATGTCCTTAGTCTGCTTGTCTTCAGCAAACTGTTTGCAGGCTTTCTTGTGCATCATCTTTAGAAGAGGCTTCCTTCTGGGACGACAGCCATGCAGACCAATTTGATGCAGTGTGCGGCGTATGGTCTGAGCACTGACAGGCTGACCCCCCACCCCTTTAACCTCTACAGCAATGCTGGCAGCACTCATATGTCTATATCCCAAAGACAACTTCTGGATATGAAGCTGAGCACGTGCACTCAACTTCTATGGTCGACCATTGCGAGGCCTGTTCTGAGTGGAACCTTTCCTGTTAAACCACTGTATGGTCTTGGCCATCGTGCTGCAGCTCAGTTTAAGGCTCTTGGCGCAATCTTCTTATAGCCTAGATCCTCAGAGAGTTCTTTGCCATGAGGTGCCATGTTGAACTTCCAGTGACCAGCATGTGAGAGTGATAACACCAGATTTAACACACCTGCTCCCCATTCACACCTGAGACCTTGTAACACTAACGAGTCACATGTCACCGGGGAGGGAAAATGGCTAATTGGGCCCAAATTGGACTGGGGTGTACACGCTTTTGTTGCCAGCGGTTTAAACATTAATGGCTGTGTGTTGTGTTATTCTGAGGGGACAGGAAATGTACACTGTTATACAAGCTGTACACTCACTACTTTACATTGTAGCAAAGTGTAATTTCTTCAGTGTTGTCACATGAAAAGATTTAACAAAATATTTACAAAAATGTGAGGGGTGTACTCACTTTTGTGTGTATTGTGGGGCAATATATATAATAATAAGTAAACATAATAAAGCAGTCATCTCCATTTAATACCATAGTCTGTAATAATAAAAAAAAAACACCCATATCTACAAATTGCGTAAAAACACCCATATCTACAAATTGCGTAAAAACACCCATATCTACAAATTGCGTAAAAACACCCATATCTACAAATTGCGTAACACCTCGGGCCAGCTGGTCTCCCACCCCAAGGAGGTGCTTGACACTTTCACCGCGTTCTACAGCTCCCTACTATCTGCCCCAGCCTCTCCCCCCCCTGCTGGAGTTGAGGACTGGTTGAACTCCATCCAACTTCCGACTTTGACACGCGAACAACTGACCAACTTGAACGCCCCATGCACAGAACTGGAGGTCCTGACAGTCATTAAGTCGCTCAAAGAAACAACAGCCCCGGGCCCAGACGGGTATACGGCGACTTACTATAAAAAATTTGCAGGTACGTTGGCCCCTAAATTGACTAAATTAATCAACCACGTATTGCAAGGCCACTCACTTCCAGAGGAAATGCTTGCAGCCAATATGACCCTAATCCCTAAACCTAACAAGGATCACTCCCTCCCCCAGAATTACAGACCAATCTCGGTTCTTAACAATGACATTAAGATTCTAGGTCGTGTTCTTGCAGATAGACTAGCCCCCATAATTTCCACCCTGGTTGGCCCCGAACAAACCGGATTCATCCCCTCTAGGCAAATCACAGACAACATCCGCTTGGCGACGGACATTATCCAGGATGCGGAGCTATTTTCCCGCAAGGTTCTTCTGTTGGGCCTGGATATACACAAGGCCTTTGATAGTGTCCTGTGACCATATATGGACGCGGTCATGACTAGGTTTGGTTTTTCAGGGGAGTTTGTTCATGGATTTAGGGCACTGTACCACAATCCTCACACACGCGTTAAGCTCCCAGGTTGCACTTCGGATTACTTCCCCCTGGGCAGGGGAACACGCCAGGGCTGCCCTCTGTCCCCTTTGATGTTTGCCCTGGCCGTGGAGCCTTTGGCGAGGGCGATCATCACAGACCAGAACATTAGGGGGTATCAGAAGGGGGATGGGGAGTATAAGGTGAGCCTATACGCGGATGATATCCTTGTATTCCTCCAGGACCCAGTTACTTCCCTTCCTAATTTAATCTCTACACTCCAATCCTTTCACACTTTTTCGGGCCTTGGCGTCAACCTCTCCAAGTGTTCGGCCCTCCCTGTCAATATCCCTCCCAGAGTCACCTCTGCCCTTAAATCTTCTTTTGGCTTTTCAGTATCAAATAAAACCCTCCAATACCTCGGGATTCGTCTAGCCCCCACCCTAAGAGAATTATATAACGCTAACTACCCCCAGATCTTCGCCAAAGTCAGACAATGGTTACGCCTATGGTCTACATTCCACATCACCCTCCTAGGCAGAGTCACAGCCGTAAAAATGTCCATTTTACCGAAATTGCTTTACTTCTTTAGGGCTCTCCCCCTTTATGTATCACGACATACTCTGTTGCAGATCCAACGTGAGATTAATGGGTTTCTATGGAACAATAAACATCCTAGGTATGGCGGTCTTATCACACACAGACCCTCTTCACAGGGGGGGTTAGGGCTACCTAACATCTGGTTGTATTACTTGTCAGCCAGGTTGGCCCAGACGGCACAGTGGCATGCCGCACCAGACAGCATCCCCTGGCTACAGTTTGAAATGTCCTCTGTCAGCCCATACTACCTCCCGGGACTTCTTTGGCAGACGGGCCTTAAGCCCAGGGAACTGGGCATGCTAAACATGGTAGTGGGTCAGACAATACACCTTTGGTCCCTATATCACCACAAATTTAAACTTAGGTCTGGCAAACCCCCCCTGTCCACCTTCCTGGGATCGCCCAGTTTTCCCCCTGCTTTCCGATCCCCTGAGAGCTTCCATTGGTGGGTACAAAACTCCCTCTTGACATTAAAAGCACTATCGCAAGGCACACATTTCTGTTCATTTACACAACTCCAAGAGCAGTTCGAAGCCCCGGGAACGGAATTCTTTAGATTCCTACAAATTAGGCACTTTTTCGAATCCCTATTCACATTGAACACTAGATCCAACTTATCCCAGTATGAAACAATCTGCCAGAATGGTGCTAGAGGCAAGGGAACGATCTCTACAATATATATGTCACTGAATGATTTTCAGCTGCCAGTTAAGTCCTCGGCTATGACCCATTGGGAATCAGACCTGGGTGTGGCATTCCCCCCAGAAGACTGGAGCGACATGCTACAGAATATGCACAGATGTACCCGCTCCATAGCCACTAAGGAGACAGTACTTAAACTACATACGAGGTGGTACCTCACTCCAGATAGAGTTCATAAATACTACCCTACAGTTCGGGAGACGTGCTTTAGGGGCTGCCAGAGCCCTGGCACCCTTCTGCACACGTTTTGGGGTTGCCCTCATCTGAGGCACCTATGGAGCCAGGTGGCATCCAGGGTGGCGCAGATTGCGGGCACCATCCTGGACCTGACGGCCCCGATGTGTTTGCTCTTTGCCACTATACTGGGTCTGCCTCCCCATACCCAGAGATTAGTGAATACCCTATTCTGTGCAGCTCATTGGGCCATAGCCTTGAATTGGCGGTCCCAGTCGGTTCCATGGACACAGGTACTCCAGCGGATGGAGTCTATTCGTCTTATGGAGAGGATCTATCACACTATCATGGACACCATGCCGACCTTCCATAATAAATGGGCGGCGTGGTCGACAGGAGCGGCTATACTGTGACCAACGCACTGCCTCTGGGGAGGCCGCCTCTGTGTGGTCGGAAAGGTACCCCATATTCTCCCGTTTCCTTTGGGCCCTGGGCCTGGGGATACTAGGAGATGGTCAGGACATGCTGATCCCAACCCAACGAGGAGTACATCCTATACTTTTTCTTTTTGTTTGATACTGGGTCGGTCGAATTATTCATACCAGAAGTAGCAGATTAAAGTTTATTTTTCAACAGGTTGTTTTCCCCTTTCTACCCATATACCTGTCTAAGCTTTTTCTTTTCCCTAATCTTTCTTTCCCTTCGTTCTTATCCTTCCATGGAGATTCTCCCTTATTCCCCTCTAATCCTGTTTCCTTCTTGATTTCTTTTAAGCATTAATAGAATTTTCTTTCTGTTTGAACCCTGGGATGCACCCGAAGGGCCGTCACTGGGCCTGACCTCGAGTAACACATTTAGTTTCTGCCCCTGTGACTGATCCTCTTATGCTCTTTTCCTCTCGATATTATATGTTGCAATGTAATTTTTATGTTATATGAGTGGGTTGCATCCCGATAAGATATGTGCTTTTTTTTTCTGTCTATACCCAATAAAAAAAACGTTTGTATTAAATAATAATAAAAAAAAAAAAATGCTTAATTACTGAAAATCTTTATATGAAATGTATTGTTTATATACACGTTAGTTGTGTGTGGGAGAGATGATATATGATGTTTATGTAGAAGAAACTAGTAAGCATACTTGACCACAGCATCTTTGTATTGGAGTGAGTCATGGGGAGCCTGTAAGATTATACACATATATCATGAATGGAGGTCAGTAAAGTTCAGAATTCAGTTCATGAAAAGAGTAAAGGGTCATCATATATTTACAACAAATGTATGCAACAATGCAGCATTTTAAAGATAAGATTGGCCACAAACATTCCAGGAACAAACCTCTTTTTAGCAATAGATTATGAAGTAAAATGACAATTAACTTTCCACCAGTACAATGAACCTTTCATCCCCATCAAACTTATATAAACTAACATTATTGCTACAGATAAGGCACCTTATGGTTCCTGCACGTTCATGCTCTTGGCTTTAATTCCTTTTGTGTTTGGGAAAGTCAAGACCTTGCCATTTTTCAGGTTGATAAATATTTTCTGTTCCTTCCTCTAACAACATCTCCATTATTCATTAGTGTGATTGACAGATAAATAACAGAGAGTGGGGCTTAATTGCAGTTTAGAGAGAAGTCTAGTCCCTGTATCCAGCCTGGGCCTTGGATTAAAGTGACTGTGAAGGTTCTTTAAAAATAATATATATAAATATATACATATACATATATATATATATATATATATATATATATATATATATTGTGACAGCAGGCAGGTAAAATCACCAGGTTGCATCCAGGATGGGAGATATATATGTCCTAGATTCAGGCTTTATGCCAATTTAAACCACTAGGGGGAGTGCTGGGAGTCTTGCAGGGGAAAAGTTAATGAGCCCAGCTGAAGCAAGTGGGCTCATTAGGGCCTCTACAAGAACTCCCAGCATGCTAAGGGAGATGCTCCACCCTGGAACCAGTTCTGTGTTGTGTAGACTGGGGAGTCTGCTTTCTGTCCTGTGCGGTGAGACAAAGCCTGTGTGGCTAAAACTTCTAAAACAGGGAGATAGGGGCTGGGGCAGCACAAGGCTGCACCTAGTTGTTAGATAGGGAAACTACGTGTGTAGTAAGCTATCAAGCTGACCAGGATTTCTTTTCATGTTTCTTTTTGTTTTGCTGTTATATATTACACTGTATATAGTTTAAATAAACCGCACCTTTTGTTTTTCACCTACAACTCCGTCAGCTGTGCCTGTTTTTGTGTGGTGAACCCATCCAGGGGGTCACACACACCCGCTGCTGAGCTAACCCCCTCACAGTATATATATATATATATATATATATATATTAGGCTTGTGCAATTCGTTTCGTAACGAATTGAAATTCGTCCGAATTTAGCAACTTTCGGACATTCGGAAGCATTCGAATTTCCGAACAAATCAATTACGAATAAGACCGAATCCGAAATAAATTATACCGCAAATAGCGAATGCCCGAATGTCTTCGGCATAATTCGTTATGAAAAAGTTACGAATGTACGAATCCATACGAAGCACAATAACACTCACTCTGCTCTGCTCTCTGCTTCTCCCACACCGTGCTGAACTCCCTCTCAAAATGGTGTACAGGGGCGGAGGTTATAGCCGCATGTAAAAAACGAAAGTAAAATACGAGATTTCGAATCCATTCGAAGCACAATAACACTCTGCTCTGCTCTCTGCTTCTCCCTCACCGTGCTGAACCCTCTCAAAATGGTGTACAGGGGCGGAGCCTATAGCCGCATGTAAAAAACGAAAGTAAAATACGAGATTTCGAATCGTTACAAATAACCGCTATGTATTTAGAAAAGTACAAATCCATTCGAAGCACATTAGGCATAATAGGCAGCGTCGTTGTGAGAGAGACACGGAAAATTACGAATCAACGAACCCAAAAAAAGTTACGAAAGTAGGAGTTGTGTCCAGAATCAACGAAAAACAACGTACTCTACCGAAAGTACGAATTATAAAGCAACAAAAAATTCAACGAAAAATGTCGCTTGCAAAAATACGAATGAGTCCGAACACGAAAAATCCCGTCTAGCAAAATTACGAATGATTACGAATCAACAGGACCGGAAAGAAACGAACCGAAACGGAACAAATTTTTCCGTTGTGCACAAGTCTAATATATATATATATATATATATATATATATATATCTCATATATATATATGATTTTTTTTGGCAGGGAGGATTTGGGGGTGGCAGGTACTGTCCTAGAATGGAAAGTTTTGGGGGGTGATAAGGCTGGTGATTTATGGAGATTTGTGTTTGGAGAGAGCAAGTGGGTGACAAGGGGAGGGTAGGAGAGGTGGCTGCCATGGGCTCTGTGGTATCATGTGAAGTGGGGCGAGGTGTCATAAGGAGATTTGGGGGAGGGGGTTTGTGTTGGGGGAATTTGAGGGATCGGCAGGAGGTAAGTATTGTTCTAGGAAGGAAAATGTGGGGGGGGGGGGTGCTAAGAGTGGTGATTTAGGGAGATTTGTGTTCGGAGGGAAGAAGATTTGTGCTAGGAGGGGGATCTTGAAGGAGAAAGGAATTTGTGCTGTGAAGGGAGGATTTAAAGTGTAGGGGGGAGATGATGTGTATTAGGAGGGGAAATTTAGGGGTAGAGAGTTTTTGCTAGATGGGTCTTTTTTTGGTGGGGGAGGGGGCATTTGAGCTGGGCGGATCGGGGGCAAAGATTTGTGCTAAAAGGGGGGATTTCAGCAGGGGGACAGATTTGTGCTGGGAGAAGGGCACATTTATGCTTAGGGCTAAGCATGCAGATTAGTGCTCAGTGTTTTGTGGGGGGATTTTTGCTGGCACATAACGCTCATACATCTTGGGGGGAGGGCATTTTAGCTGGGGGGATTTGGGGGATAGTGGGGCAAAGATTTGTGCTGAGAGGAAGGATTTCAGAAGGGGGACGGATTTGTACTGGGAGGAGGGTAAATTTATTCTTAGGGGGTAAACATGCAGATTAGTGCTTAGTGTTTTGTGGGGGGATTTTTACTGACATAAAATGCTCATACATCTTGGGGGGCACAGTTTGGCATGTTCGCCCTGGGCTAATGCATAGAATAAGAATCACAAACTAGCACATCCATCCCAGCGTGGTCAATTTTCTGGTTGTGCTGGGAGCACAGCCTCCTGCCAACATGCCCCCTTCAGTCTTTACCACCACCTCTCTAAGCCCTTATGCAGCTGAGATTATGTGATCACTTATAAAAAAAGGTATTTTTGTGTGGTGTGTCTATTCTCTTGCAATTGCAATAATATCATGAAGAAATCCATTACATCGCTTACATCTTTCACAGGTTCAAATGGTCCGACTTAGGTACAAGCATGGGTGTTGGTGTCTTCACATTACCAATAGTTAGTTAATACAATTTCAAAGACATGACAGGTTGGCTTTAGACGAATTCAGACAATGAGTTGGAAATTAATTGATCAGTAGTTGCAGGGGATGTGACAAATCAAGCATCTCTTGGGATAAACAAAATTATTTGGCCCTGTAAGTTTTCAGTAGAGGGTAATAGCGAATACTTGTGACTGTCAGTAAGTGTCAACATTTTGGAAAACCTCCATTAGACAAAGGAAATGGAGAAAAGGAAATGACCCTTTCACCCCCTCTAGTACATCCTCGACATGCTGGCTGACAAAGACAGAAGACAATATAGATCTCAGTGTTTCAACAATAAGAAGGATGGCAGGTCTCACCAAGAGTCACAGAACAAGCCTGTGGTCTTAAACAATTTTTTTTAATTTGTTTTAACTATTTTTATAGGGTATAGAGCACCATGGAGCCTACAAAACTGGTATTCTCAGAGCTCCACATTTCCTCCCCCATATACACACTATTAGTGAGTTCACCCATAATCGGGATGGCAAGGGGTTTATAAGCAAGCAACCAAGAAACATGTCAATTGTTACTGATTACAGCTTTTATGGCCAGGACATACAGGCACTTAAGTGTAAGTGCCAATTTGGCTCAAGTTTTTAGCCCTTTCAGGGCGCCATAAACAGGCACAGTAGCTAAACCTTGGCTCAATCTCCTGTTTTTACCACCCCTATGGCCACCCATGTGAAAGAGTCCTTAAAAGTCTGTGGAGTTGAGCAGAGGGCAGTGACCGAACAGAATAGTGATCAACAAGGTTTTTTAATCTGTCCAGTTGATCTCACCCTCCTGTTAACTGGGGACTTTATTTAAAATAGTTTACTTAGGCTGAGTTCACACTGCTCTAACAGTCTGATCCGACTTTACCCTACGACTTCATGTCTGACTTCCATGTGACTTCAATGAACAGGATTTGTCTTTGATCCAGCTATACCATAGTTGCCAACATTGCAAAAAAAACATCTGGGATACTTTTTTTGTATTGAGGCGGAGCCTTGCTATAATCAGGGGGCGGGGCATTTGTTTGTAGGCGTGTCATGCTGGAGTGAAAAATGGGCATGGTTTACGCACGATAGTGGGTGTGGTTTAAATGGGCGTGGTTCAAAGGGGTGTGGCTAGAGTCCGAGGTGAGAGAAAGAGAGAGAAAGAAATAGAAAGAAAGAAGCCAGATCCTACACCACAATAGTAATGTGTAACAAAATTGGCAGATAAGGATACTCCAAAACACCTGTTGGCGCTTCAATCATCCCGGCACCATGGTTGTTACGGTGTCAGGATGATTGAAGTGCATTATTTCTATTTTTACATTGTAATATAAAATGAAATCATTCAACTCACCATAATGCCGAATCAGTGGAAGCCCTGAGCGTGTTACCTGCCACGTCGCCTGCCACCAGATGGCCTCCCCAGCAGTCCGTCCTTGCATCAGGTGACTCCCCAGCAGTCCGTCCTTGCATCAGGTGCCTCCCCAGCAGTCCGTCCTTGCATCAGGTGCCTCCCCAGCAGTCCGTCCTTGCATCAGGTGCCTCCCCAGCAGTCCGTCCTTGCATCAGGTGCCTCCCCAGCAGAGCCCCCTCCACACTTGTGGACAAGGGTCCAAAAATCATGATTGTCCCGGGAAATTCGGGACTGTTGGTAACTATGCAGGCGTCCCCAGTGGAGTCCCCCCTTACATCAGGCGTCCCCAGTGGAGTCCCCCCTTACATCAAGTGTCCCCAGAGGAGTCCCTCCTTACATCAGGCGTCCCCAGCGGAGTCCTTCCTTACATCAGGTGTACCCAGAGGAGTCCCCCTTACATCAGGCGTCCCCAGCAGAGTCCCCCCTTACATCAGGCGTCCCCAGCGGAGTCCCCCCTTACATCAGGTGTCCCCAGTGGAGTCCCCCTTACATCAAGTGTCCCCAGCGGAGTCCCCCCTTACCTCAGGCGTCCCCAGCGGAGTCCCCCCTTACCTCAGGCGTCCCCAGCGGAGTCCCCCCTTACCTCAGGCGTCCCCAGCGGAGTCCCCCCTTACATCAGGTGTCCCCAGCGGAGTCCCCCCTTACCTCAGGCGTCCCCAGCGGAGTCCCCCCTTACATCAGGCGTCCCCATCGGAGTCCCCCCTTACATCAGGCGTCCCCAGCGGAGTCCCCCCTTACATCAGGCGTCCCCAGCAGAGTCCCCCCTTACATCAGGCGTCCCCAGCGGAGTCCCCCCTTACATCAGGCGTCCCCAGCGGAGTCCCCCCTTACATCAGGCGTCCCCAGTGGAGTCCCCCTTACATCAAGTGTCCCCAGCGGAGTCCCCCCTTACCTCAGGCGTCCCCAGCGGAGTCCCCCCTTACCTCAGGCGTCCCCAGCGGAGTCCCCCCTTACCTCAGGCGTCCCCAGCGGAGTCCCCCCTTACATCAGGTGTCCCCAGCGGAGTCCCCCCTTACCTCAGGCGTCCCCAGCGGAGTCCCCCCTTACATCAGGCGTCCCCATCGGAGTCCCCCCTTACATCAGGCGTCCCCAGCGGAGTCCCCCCTTACATCAGGCGTCCCCAGCGGAGTCCCCCCTTACCTCAGCCGTCCCCAGCGGAGTCCTCCCTTACCACAGGCGTTCCCAGCGGAGTCCCCCCTTACCACAGGCATCCCCAGCGGAGTCCCCCCTTAACCACAGGCGTCTCCTGTCTCGGCCGCCATTATTGTTTCCCCTTCCCCGAAGGGGAACAAAATAGAGGCGGAGCCGACAGTGTGGCTGAAAAAAAAAAAAATTAAGCTGTGGCGCTGCCGACCCCCGCCCCTTTCCATTACAGACAGACCTGCAGCGGGGCGGGGCGGGCGGGCGGGCGGGCGGGCGGCCTGCCGGCCAGCCAAAACACAGATGTAGTACAATAGAAGATAAAGCTGCTGCGGCGCCGCCCACCCCCGGGGAGGTGCGGGGTGTGGGCGGCGCCGCAGCGGCTTTATTTTCTATTGTACTACATCCGTGTTTTGGTCTTCTTGAACATGGCGGCCGGCCGAGACATTGTCTCCGCCAGCCGTGGACCTCTAGCGGCGGCGTCCAAATTCGGGGAAAACGGGAAAAATCGGATTGGCCGGGACAAAATAAATCCGGGAAAAGGGTTTGAATCCCGGGAATGTCCCGGCCAATCCGTGACTGTTGGCAACTATGCTATACCAGGCTCTTTAAGTCTGGTATAAATCTTGAGGCAGGAACCCCATGCCAAAATAAAAAATAAAAAATTGGCGTGCGGTCCCCCCAAAATCCATACCAGACCCTTATCAGAGCATGCAGCCCGGTAGGTCAGGAAAGCGGGGGGGACGAGCGAGCAGCCCTCCCCTCCTGGACCATACCAGGCCACACGCTCTCAACATGGGGGGGGGGTGGATGCTGTGGCCTCTTCCCCACAACCCTGGCCGGTGGTTGTGGGGGTCTGTGGGCAGGGGGCTTATTGGAATATGGAAGCCCCCTTTAAGAAAGGGGACCCCCAGATCCTGGCCCCCTCCTATGTGAATGAGTATGGGCTACATTTTACCCCTACTCAATCGCCCAAAAAAGTGTCATAAGTAGAGTTGAGCGGACACCTGGATGTTCGGGTTCGACTGAACTTCGGAAAAAAGTTCGAGTTCAGGACCGAACTTGACCCAAACTTGACCCCGAACCCGAACCCCATTGAAGTCAATGGGGACCCGAACTTTTGAGGACTAAAATGGCTCTAAAAAAGTAATGGAAAGGGCTAGAGGGCTGAGAATGGCAGCAAAATGTTGTTAAGAGCATGGCAAGTGCTCTGAAAACAAATGTGGATAGGGAAATAACTTAAAATAACATAAAATAATAATAATAATAATATGCTGGAGGCCCCCTTCTCAGCAGAACAGGTACAGGAAGTCATTAAGAACCTCAGAAACTCAACGGCACAATGCCACATATATGGTGGGAATGCCCCAGAATACGCCCTTTCTGGAAAAATTATTCAATTTAATGGATAAGCTAGTGGGAAAATAAAATACTTTGCAATTATAAAAATTAAAAATTATAATCTTGACCTAGGAGGACGAGGTCCATATGGAGTAGGAGGTTGAGGTGGCGGTGGATGTGGCTGTGTAGGTGGAAGCGGTGGAGGAGGACGAGGTAGCCAACACTGGTTCAAAAATACAACAATGGCTGGGTAAAGCCGGTGATGTGTTGAATTCTGTCCCCCGTCGGATAGTGTCCGCACTGTACTGCGCTTGCTCAGTACATAGGACAAGGGGATTTCGAAAATCTCCGAAGATGAATGGTGCCTGCGCGGTGAGTCCAGGTTCAAGCCACACCATCTGAGGTTCAAGCCGAGCCAAGCGAGGCCGTGCCCGAAGCATGGCGAGCGAAGCGAGCCCGTGAGGGGCCCTGTTACTATGTGCTACCGTATGTCCACTTGGATGGTGGGGCTTGAACCTACACTCACGGCACAGGCGCCGTTTATCTTCGGAGATTTTGTGAATCTCCTTGTCCTCCGTACTGCACAAGCGCTGCGCGTGCGCAGTACGGGCCGGACACTATCCGATGGCCGGACAGTTTTTGTCAGAACACCAGTATACATGTCTATTCTGCACAAGGTACGGACAAGTCCTGTGGGATCTATGCCTGGTTCATTTTAATGAACGTGAGCTTGTCCACATTGGCTCTGGACAGGCGGCTGCGCTTGTCTGTGATAACGCCCCCTGCCGTGCTAAATACACGTTCAGATAATACACTGGCCAAGGCGTAAAGAGCAAGCCCAGAAGTTGAAGGGGGCAGACCCGTCATTCAGTACGTGTAGGCGTGTGCACACATACTGCTCCGCCATGTTGGTGATATGCTGCCTCCTGCTAAGACGTTCCATCTCAGCTGGTGGTGCTGGTTGTTGTGGCGTGCTGACAAAGCTTTTCCACATTTCGGCCATGCTAACCCTGCCTTCTGAGGTGCTGGCGGTGCCCTGGCTGCGTTGGCGACCTCTTCCTACTCCTCTGCCTTCGCCTTGTGCTTCCACCGTAACCCTGCTGTCAGGTGGGAATGCCACCAGCAGTGCGTCTACCAGCGTGCGCTTGTACTCGCGCATCTTACGATCACGCTCCAGTGAGGAAATTAAGGACGGTGCGTTGTCCTTTTAACGGGGATCCAGCAGGGTGGCCACCCAGTAATCAGCACCAGTTAGAATGTGGGCAACTCAGCGGTCGTTGCGGAGACACTGCAGCATGTAATCGCTCATGTGTGCCAGGCTGCCCAGAGGCAACTAAAAGCTGTCCTCTGTGGGAGGTGTATCGTCTGTGTCCTCTGTATCCCCCCAGCCATGCACCAGTGATGGCCATGAGCTGGTCTGGGTGCCACCCTGCTGTGAACATGGTTCCTCCTCCTCATCCTCCACCTCGTCATCCTCCAGAACTGTGCCCTTGCTGCCGAACAATTGTGTACCTGGCGTTTGTTGGTGCAGGAACCCACCCTCATAGCCACTTGTGAATGACTGCCCTGAAAGCCTTAGAAATGATCCCCGTTCCTCCTCCTCCTCCTGTGCCACATCCTCTTCCATCATGGCCAAAGCGTTTTTTCAAGGAGGCATAGAACTGGGATAGTAACGCTGAGATTGGCGTCATCGGCACTGGCCATGTTGGTGGAGTACTCGAAACAGCGCAACAAGGCACACAGGTCTCGCATGGAGGCCCAGTTATTGGTGGTGAAGTGGTGCTGTTCCGCAGAGCGACTCACGCATGCGTGCTGCAGCTGAAACTCCACTATCGCCTGCTGCTGCTCGTACAGTCTGGCCAGCATGTGCAAGGTGGAGTTCCACCTTGTGGGCACAACACATATAAGGCGGTGAGCGGGAAGGCCGAAGTTACGCTGCAGCGCTGACAGGGAGCAGCAGCAGGGTGAGAACGCCGAAAGTGTGCACAGACGGCCCACACTTTCTGCAGCAGCTCTGGCATATCGGGGTAATTTTTCAGGAACCTCTGGACCACCAAGTTCAGCCCATGCGCCAGGCAAGGGATGTGCGTCAAACTGGCTAGGCCCAGAGCTGCTACGAGATTTCACCCATTTTCGCACACCACCAGGCCGGGCTTGAGGCTCACTGCCACCAACCACTCATCGGTCTGTTGTTCCATGTCCCTCCACAACTCCTGCGCGGTGTGGCGTTTTTCCCCCAAACAGGAAAGTTTTAAAACTGCCTGCTGTCGTTTACCCCTGGCTGTGCTGAAGTTGGTGGTGAAGGTGTTACACTGACCGGATGAGGAGGCGGTAGAGGATGAGGAAGCGGAGTAGCAGGAGTTAGCAACAGGAGGCAAACTGAAGTGCCCTGCAATCCTCGGTGGTGGAAGGACATGCACCAAACTGCTATCTGCCTCAGGCCCAGCCGCCACTGCATTTACCCAGTGTGCTGTTAGGGAGATATAACATCCCTGACCGTGCTTATTGGTCCACGAATCCGTAGTTAGGTGGACCTTGCCACAGATGGCGTTGCGCAGTGCACACCTGATTTTGTCCCCCACTTGGTTGTGCAGGGAAGGGATGGCTCGCCTTGAAAAGTAGTGGCGGCTGGGCACGACGTACTGTGGGACAGCCAATGCCATCAGGCTTTTAAAACTCTGCGTCTCCACCAGACGGAATGACAGCATTTCAAAGGCGAGGAATTTTGAAATGCTGGCATTCAGGGCCAGGGATCGCGGGTGGCTAGGGGGGTACTTCCTTTCCACTCCAGTGTTTGGGAGATAGAGAGCTGAATGCTTCCATGGGACATTGTGGAAATGGTTGGTGACCCAGGTGTTAGTGTTGCTGGCAGATCCTCTGTTTGTGGGTTGGCAGGTGCCACTGACACTACAGAGGTGGATGAAGAGGCCGAGACTGCAGCAGAAGAGGAAGCAGGAGGAGCCAGAGACCTTTCATGGTTTTTGAGGTGTCTACTCCACTGCAGCTCGTGCTTTGCACTTAGATGCCTGGTAATGCAGGTTGTGCTCAGGTTGAGAACGTTTATGCCTTGCTTCAGGCTCTGATTGCACAGCGTGTAAACCACTCATGTCTTGTCATTAGCACATTGTCTGAAGAACTGCCACGCTAGGGAACTCCTTGGACCTGGCTTTGGTGTGCTCGGGCCCTTGCTGCGTTGGGCAGTAGTCAACGTACTGTCTAGGGGACGGACACTCCGCTTTTGCACCCTGCTCCCTCTTCTGCTGTGCTGGTGGCTCTGTGCGACTACCGCCTCTTCCTCCGAACTACACTGGTCACCTGCATGACGTTGATTCCATGTGGGGTTGAGGACCTCATCATCCTCCACATCATCTTCCACCCCTGCCCTCCTTGTCGGTCTGCACAATTGTGAAAGCAGCAGCAGTTGGCACCTGTGTTTCGTCATCATCCGAGACGTGCTAGGATGGTCCTCCCATGTACTCATCATGAAATATAAGTGGTTGGGCATCGGTGCACACAATCTCTTCCACTTCTGGGGCAGAGCTAGGTGGATAGCCCTGGGAAACCCTGCTAACAGATCATCGAAAAGCAGAAGAGACTGCTGCATGATTTGGGGCTCAGACTGCTTGGCTGATTTGCAAGGGGGTGAGGTGAAAGACTGATGGACATCGGCTGCAGGTGCCAACTCTGATCTTTCATCAGGAGACTGGGTGGGAGACAATGTGAAGGAACCAGAGGCACTGTCAGCAACCCAATCTACTATCGCCTGTACTTGTCCTGGCCTCAACATTCGTACAGCCTCATTAGGCGTGACCAAATACTGCTGCAGGCTCTGTCGCCTACTCGCACCTGAGGAAGATGTTTCACTTGTGCGTGTAGCTGGCACAGATCGACCACGTCCTCTCCCTGCAACAGGAGCTCCACCAGCAGCACCACGAACGGGGCCACGTCCCTTCTTTGACGTTCTCCTCATATTTTCCAAATTTAGGATCTTGCCCTAAATGGGTGTTTTTGCAATAGCAGAATACACCCAGAGTATGTAAACGGTGTATCTCACACCTACAGAAATGCAGAAAATGCTATTAAAAAAAAAGCTTTTGCCCTAAACATTTTTTTTGGAATAGCACAATAGAAGAAAAATATATAAACTGTGTATCACACACTACCAGATATGCAGAAAACACTGCAAAATATTTTTTTTTGCACTAAATGTGTGTTTTTGCAATAGCAGAATACACCCAGAGTATGTAAACGGTGTATCTCACACCTACAGAAATACAGAAAATGCTATTAAAAAAAAATGTTTTTTCCCCTAAAAATGTTTTATTTGAATAGCACAATAGAAATATATAAATTGTGTATCTCACACCTGCAGATATGCAGAAAACACTGCAAAATATATATTTTTGCCATAAATGGGTGTTTTTGCAATAGCAGAATACACCCACAGTATGTACAGGGTGTATCTCACAGTAACATATGCAGTGCTGGTGCACTGAGCTTGAGATAAAAGTTATATTTTCTCTGGCACTGGGCTCATGGCAGTGTAAAAAGACTGTGCACTGCAACCCAACCAGGTAAATCTATGTAGATCGCTGAGTTATTAGAATAGATTTCTGAATCTGGACTCCTAGATAATTCTCTCTCCCTAAAAGCAGCAACAGGAACCTTGCCCTACACTGTCTATCTTTTCTCTCAGTGCAGTGTAAAAAGCTTGTGCACTGCACCCACACAACTAAATCTATGTAGATCGCTGACTAATTAGAATATATTTCAGAATCAGGACTGACTCCTATCATGTACCGTATTTATCGGCGTATAACACACACTTTTTTCCCCTTAAAATCAGGGGAAAATCGTGGGTGCGTGTTATACGCCGATACTCCGTCGAATTCCCCTGCTGAAAACGAGCGAGAGGAGCGAGCGGAGCCGAAGCCGAAGTACAATCGGCTTTACTCGGCTCCTCTCGCAGTCCCACCCATCTCTGACTGCGCCGCTGACATAGAGAAAGCCGAGTGTACTTCGCCTAGTCTCGGCTCCTCTCGCAGTCCTGCCTGTGACTGTGAGCAGAGCCAAGTCTAGCCGAAGTACACTCGGCTTTCTCCGTCAGCGGCGCAGTCAGTGGAGATGGGCGGAACTGCGAGAGGAGCCGAGTCCAGCCGAAGTACACTCGGGCCCCGCTCGCTCCTCTCCACAGAAATCGGCGCAGAATTTTAAAAACCGCCGGGACTGACACGATCGCAAAGGCACTGGGCAAGGCTGCAGATGGACAGATGAACACTGGGCACGGCTGCAGATGGACAGATGGACACTGGGCACGGCTGCAGATGGACAGATGGACACTGGGCAAGGCTGCAGATGGACAGATGGACACTGGGCACGGCTGCAGATGGACACTGGGCAAGGCTGCAGATGGACAGATGGACACTGGGCAAGGCTGCAGATGGACAGATGGACACTGGGCACGGCTGCAGATGGACAGATGGACACTGGGCAAGGCTGCAGATGGACACTGGGCAAGGCTGCATGCTGCATTTAAATGTAAGTTTTTTTTCCTTGAATTTCCCTCCTAAAAGTTTTTTTCCTTAAAATTCCCTCCTAAACTTGGGGTGCGTGTTATACGCCGGTGCGTGTTATACGCCGATAAATACGGTAATTCTCTCCCTCACAGCAACAGCAGCCAGGAAACTTTCCCTACACTGTCTAAAGCAGAGTGGCGTGCTGTGCGCCTCTAGCTTATATAGAGGCTGGGTCACATGCTGCACTGGCCAATCACAGCCATGCCATTAGTAGGTATGGCTGTGATGGCTTCTAAAGGCACACCAGTTAAACGAAAGTTGATTGGCTGCCCTGCAGCGTTTAAAAATGCGCCATTACATCGCCGGACCCAAACCCGAACATACAGTCAATTGTTCGGGTTTGGGTCCGGGACCCAAAAACCCAAAAGTCCAGTATGAACCCGAACTTTACAGTTCGGGTTCGCTCAACCCTAGTCATAAGGTAATAAATACAGTACACAGGTTTTTGACAAGTCCTTTAATAAAAATGAAGAATGTCCCCCATCGTAGCTCCAATGTGTCTCCCTCCACTGCTGATGTCTTCTTCCTTTGGTTCTTCTCCCCCTGCTGCGGATGTCTTCTTCCTCTGGTTCTTCTGCCGGTTTTTCTCCCTTCGCTGATGTCTTCTCCCGATGCTAGCTCCCACAGTCGTGCCAGCTCCATTCTCTGCGGGTTCTTATATAGCCATGGGGCGTGGCCATCCTGTGTGATTTCATCGTATGTTGCACCGGTGTGAACTGGGCCTTAATCAGCAGGTGAGCATTCATTGAGAACTTTGTATATACTTATGCTTGTTCAAAGGTATAACTCTGGTATGGTATGTTATGTCAGGTTTGCATGTTTACAAGATGCGTGTGAAGTGACATAAAATAAAGAAGTGATCCTGGTCCTATAGTGATCAGAAACACATGACAAGGCATTTTTAAAGTGTAACTGGGTATATTAGAGAAGAGGAAGAAAATAATGTGACCTTTCCAGTAATATATTTAAGAATGGGGAATCTCTCTAATGCCCTGTACACACGATCAGAATTTCCGATGAAATAAGTCCGATGAAACAAGTCCGATCGTGTGTGGGGCCCATCGGACTTTTTTCCATTGGTGTAAAAAAATAGAACATGTTTTAAATTTTTCAGTTGAAAAAAAAACCAATAGGAAATTCCGATTGTCTTTGTGGAACTCCATCGGAGAAAAATCCACGCATGCTCAGAATAAATTAGGAGACGGGTGCGCTCGTTCTGGTAAAACTAGCGTTCGTAATGGAGATAGCACATTCGTCATGCTATAACGGACTGAAAAGCACGGAGACTGAAAAGCGCAAATCGGCTAACACCAAACTTTTACTAACACGCGGTAACACAAAATCAGCAAAAGCAGCCCAAAGGGTGGCGCCGTTGGATTTGAACTTCCCCTTTATAGTGACGTCGTACGTGTTGTACGTCACCGCGTTTTGGACGGTTGGAATTTTGTCTGATGGTGCGTATGCAGGACAGCTTTGAACGGAATTCCGATGAAAAATTCCATCGGATTTTAGCCCATCGGAATTCCGATCGTGTGTACAGGGCATAACAGTAGTAAAAACATGACCAGGGTTTTAAACCTTCTCCACTTTATCAAACTAACTAATAGTACACAATGCCAATCTGCTACAAGCTAAGAAGATATTTTCTTTTGTTAAGAATGGGGCATCGACCCCAAAATATATCCTTTCCCCCCATACAAAGTAAACAAAGACCTTGTATAGAATGGCCAGTTCATCCTTGGACTTTAGCTCCATCTTGCAGTAGACAGAGTAAGGCTCCATGCACACTGGCGTAAAAAAACGTTGCTTCTACAGGAGTTTTGTGTTCTGCCTGTAGAAGCAACTCAATGTTATCCTATGGGGGCGATTTGCTAAAGACCTGTGCCTGTGGTGCAGTGGAGAAATTGGAGCAATTGCACAAAAAATGGGACTCAAAACATTTATCAAAAATGATGGTGTACTTATATGCACCAAACCATATTTACATAGGAAGCGCTGTTGCGCACTTGCTCAATCTTTCGCGCCTACCATTAGCAAGCGCAGCCAATGTAATCTTCAACATTTTTGCCTGAATACTATAGATAACTTTACTAGTTTACCATCTTCTGTTACCAGGCTAAAAAGTATGTATATAGTATTGTTTAAATGCACAAATTCTGTCCAGAACATGTAGATCTGTCTTGCAACTAATCAAGCCTTTTTTTTTTTTTTTTTATTCTTTATTTTGTTTTATCAAGATTTCAATTGTGTTACATCAATACATTTCCATTGATCCAGCCAAGATAATAAACATACAAAAATAATACTGAGTACTAAGAGATTCCTGGCTCTTCTCCTTATACTCACATTTCTAAAATCTCGATTTTCCCCTCCCCCCCCCTTTCCCCTTTGTATCCCCCTCCCCCTTCTACCTCTTATTTTCTACCATTTCTCTACTACTTTCTCAGATTTTCTACATAGCTCCATGTTTTCTTAAAATCTTTCCAACATTCCCACTTGTTTTTAAATCCTTTTTTTTCCTCCTTTACGCCGTACTTCAGTCCCTCCATACTGTATGTTTCTTCCACGGAATCTACCCACTCCCATATAGATGGACTTTCCACTTTTCGCCATTTTTTTGGGATCAACCTTTTGGCCGCGTTTAATAGATGTGGGATCAGTGAATCTTTATACTGTTTCACTCCTCCATCACCTCCATGGAATAAAACTATCCAAGGATCTTTTTTAATCTCCTTCTCTGTAATTATTTTTATCATTTCCAGTATCTTTTCCCAATATGTTTGAATTTTAGGGCATTGCCACCATATGTGGGCCATTGTTCCCCTCCCCCCACATTCTCTCCAGCATTCTGCCTTCTGTTCTACTTGAAATTTACTCAATTTATCTGGTGTGGCATACCAGCCTGTAATACATTTATAATTCATCTCTGCGGTCCTGTTGTCCATGGCAGACGAGTGGGCCAATTTTATTATTTTCTCTATATTCCTTTTATCCCTACATGTTCCCAATTCTCTTTCCCATTTCTTTATAAATGGGGGCATCGCCAGTTCATCCACTGTCATCAGTAATTTATAGAGTTTTGATATAGTTCCTGTTAGGTTATCGGCCGTTCCAACGTCGTAAGTTCCTCCCCAGACCTAATTGGCTGGGGAAGGCTTTGTACAAAGTGGGTCAACTGGTGGTACCTCCATTCATCTACTATCATTAATTCCCTATTGTGTCTCAATTCTTGAAGTGGTATAATTTTTCCTTTTTTTATTATATCTCTTAACTGTGCTCTCTCTTTTTTAATCCAATTTCCTCCCACTAGTTTTCTTTTTTCTTGTTCATACATCACGGGACACAGAGCAGCATAGTCATTACTATGTGGGTTATATAGAATTACCTTCAGGTGCTGGCACTGGCAACTTCCAAAACAGGAAGTACCCTCCCCTATATAAGCCCCTCCCATCCGGGAGTACCTCAGTTTTTTGCCAGTGTCTAAGGTGTTGGCCAAGGTTAACATGTATTCATCTGGGCTTGTGTACAGGTTCTCTGGGCCTTAGCAAGCTATTCCGGATCCGACCAAAAAAGCTTCATAGCTAAACGGTCGGTACCCGGGCCTTGCAGAGAAGAGCAGGGTTTTGCCTGTAATGCCTCTCTTAGGAGGGCTGGACCCTGGGATCCAGAGCTCTGGTCATACCCAAAACCAAGAGGCTATCTGTGCAGGGTGCTATACAGGTCCAGGGGAGTGGAATCCTTGGGAACCCGGTCCCTGAAGGTCTAGTACAATGCCTGCCGTGAGAGGTGAAGTTTGGGCTTCTGTGGACCAAACAAAGTCCTGCGGCGGGGAAAAGGTAAGTGGGGGCCCCTCAGGAACTTGGTTCTATTGAGGGGACCCCCAAGCCTAATATGTCTTTCTGCCTGTTACCTAAAGGGTATTCCCGCTAATAGCTGTATATGCCTAAGAAATCCTAGAAATGTTTTTACATAAGGGAAGTTTTAAAAAAACTGTAAACCTGGAAATGTTTTTCATAAAGGAGGTTTTTAAAAAAAAAAAGACAAAAGTGCGGTACCTGTGTTTGTCCACTAGAGGCCGCTGTGGAACGTCTTTTTTCTTGGGACTATTCCTTCCATGGTGAAAGTCCAGGCAGATGAGTGAGCTCTCTATCAGGGAAGCTCCATTCCTCTGTCATGCTGCCAAGTAGTTTCCTTCCATCCCCGAGTCCTGGTGAAACAGGGACCCTGGCTCCTCTCCCTACATGGCGCCAAGAGCGCACACATGCACGCGCGCGCGCGCACACATGCTTTCTTTTTATAAGGTTTAGCTTCAAAAAAGGGGGCGGAGCCTGGCGGATGACGCGCTCTGTGCGCCCAGCGCTTCTGCGCATGTGCTGGCGTCCCAGCAAGATAAAAGGACTCAGTCCACACTGCTTGCTATGGACACAGAGCATGAAAAGGAGCTGGTAGCATGGTATAGGGGCTTACAGCGGGCGGTTGATACAGGCATCCCCAGAAAGACGCATTAGTAGACACCCACTGATGTACATAGCAGCAAATTGCATTAGACTATTTCAGTAAGGGGTGTATTGCGGCTGGAATACCTCAGCTTTGAACTAAGGAATATGCCGCCTAAAAAACTCCGAGATATACCTCTCAGGAAGTGTAGGGGGTCTCCATCGGGCTCTGAGGATCTGGAGCAGTCATCTGCACCCTCCTCCCCTGAGAAATCAGAGGTTAATACCCATAAGGAACCCCCGGGAGTGCCAGGTACTGCGGCTGTCCTCAGTCCACCTGCTCCTGCATATATAACAGAGGAGGTTTTTTCCTCAACTCTGGAGGGATTGGAGCAGAGATTGGCTGCATTGATCGCTTCTTCTCTACAGGAAAGAAAGCGCGCCAGATCTCCATCACCTCCATTAGAGTGCCTGTTGGCAGAGCAACAGTCCCAGGAAGGGACCGACCTACCTGAAGGGGATCAGGAGGAGGTTAGCTCTGTTTTTGAGGAATCGACAGTAGATGAACCATTTTCAGCATCACAGACTGAAAGATTGTGGGTCCAGACCCTAACTGACATGGTTCGATCTGCATTTAAAATGCCTCTTGTTGAACCATCAACTACTGCTGTCTCCTCATTGGGGTCGCTAAAAGCTCCCCAGGTTAATTGCTCCTTTCCAATACATCCATTATTGGAAGGACTTATATACCAGGACTGGGAACATCCTGATAAACTATTTGTTCCGCCTAAAAGGTTTCCGGTGATCTATCCCATGGAGGAAAAGTTCACCCAGAGATGGAATGTTCCTACGGTGGACGCAGCCATTTCTTCTGTGAACAAATCACTGACATGTCCAGTAGATAATGTTCAAATGTTCAAAGATCCAGTGGATAAAAAATTGGAATCTTTATTAAAATCTGCTTTTTCCACAGCAGGGGCTGTTACACAGCCAGCAGTGGCAGCTATTGGAGTCTGCCAAGCTCTAAAGGATCAAATTAAAATGGTCCTGAGGGATTTGCCAGACCAACAGGCCCAGGCTCTGGCTGATCTGCCTAGAGCATTATGCTTTGCGGTTGACGCCATCAAGGATTCTATCCATCAGGCCTCCCGCCTCACGCTGTCTTTGGTACATATGCGTAGGCTTCTGTGGCTCAAAAACTGGTCTGCTGAAGCTCCCTGTAAGAAGCTCTTAGTTAGCTTCCCATTTCATGGGGAACGCCTTTTTGGCGAAGACCTGGATAAGTATATCCAGAAGATTTCCAGTGGTAAAAGTACTCTCTTACCGAGTAAGAAGAGGTCTAGGGGTCCATCTTTTAAGAGGACTACCTCTCCTATCCCTGCGACGTCTGCTACTAAGCAGTTCCGACGGCCTCCTCGGTCAAACTCAGGAGGTAAAAATCAGGGACAGCCACAGGGTAATAAAAAGCCCTGGATCCAAAGAGGTACTAAACCAGCCTCCAAGTCAAGCCTATGAAGGGCTGCCCCCACTCAAACGGGTGGGGGGAAGACTTCAGTTGTTCGCAGAGACCTGGCGGGAGACGATCAAAGACAGATGGGTGCTCTCCGCAGTAACTCTGGGATACAAGTTGGAGTTAAAAGAGTCTCCTCCGTCCCATTTTATGTGGTCAGGCATGCCAAGAGACCCTCTGAAAAGACGGTCTCTCCTATTGGCGTTAGAACAACTATTGCTCCAAGGAGTAATTATGGAGGTTCCTATGGAAGAGTGGGGGTTGGGTTTCTACTCAAACCTTTTCACAGTCCCGAAGCCAAACGGGGACATAAGACCCATATTGGACCTAAAGAGTCTAAACAAATTTCTAAACGTCCGGTCTTTCCGGATGGAGTCGATCCGATCGGTCACCGCTGCCCTACAAGGGGAGGAATGGTTAGCCTCGATCGACATCAAAGATGCTTACTTGCATGTTCCCATCTTTCCAGATCATCAAAAATTCCTACGCTTTGCAGTAGAAGGGCGCCATTTTCAGTTCAGAGCCTTACCATTCGGTCTGGCCACAGCACCACGAGTGTTCACAAAAATTCTGGCCCCACTGTTGGCCGATCTAAGAACACGGGGTGTAACGATAATGGCATACCTAGACGACCTGTTGTTGATGGACCACTCAGTTGCCAAGCTAGAAGTGGTAATTGTCGATACAATCAAGTATCTAGAATCTCACGGTTGGGTCATCAACCTGGACAAGTCAGCCCTACAGCCAGTGAAAAACCTGGTATATCTAGGGCTACGGCTGGATTCAGACCAGAGGAAGATTTTCTTACCTCTAGACAAGGTATCCTCTTTGAGGGGCTTGGTCCGTCTGCTTTGTGCAAAAAGACAGCCGTCCATACGCCTGTGCATGAGGCTGCTAGGAAAGATGGTAGCATCATTCGAAGCTGTGCCATACGCCCAATTCCACTCAAGGAATTTACAAAGGGCCATATTGTCAGCCTGGAACGGAAAAGTTCAGGCTCTAGACTTCCCGATGGCTTTGTCCCCTTCCGTTCGGAAGAGTCTCTGCTGGTGGTTGATCCCCCAGAATCTCCAGAAGGGAAAACCCTTCAGCCCGATATCTTGGAAGGTGGTCACTACAGATAGATGCCAGCCTTACAGGCTGGGGGGCAGTACTGGAGCAATGGTCTCTCCAGGGCAGATGGTCAAATGTAGTAAAAACCCTGCCCATCAATCTCTTAGAGATACGAGCAGCCCAGTACGCCCTAGTAGCCTGGACATCCAGACTCCAAGGGTCCCCTGTCAGAATTCAATCAGACAATGCCACAGCAGTGGCATATATCAATCATCAGGGAGGCACCAGGAGTCGTGCAGCCCAGAGGGAAGTAAGTCACATCCTGGAATGGGCAGAAAAGCATGTCCCATGTATATCGGCTGTCTTCATTCCAGGGGTGGAGAATTGGAAGGCGGACTTTCTGAGTCGCCAACAGTTATGCCCAGGGGAATGGTCCCTTCATCCCGAGGTCTTCCGAGCAATATGTCAGCGGTGGGGAACACCGGATGTAGATCTGCTAGCATCCAGATTCAACGCAAAGGTGGACAGATTTGTCTCCCGGACAAGGGATCCCCTCGCTTGCGGCTCGGATGCTCTGGTGTTCCCTTGGGATCAGTTCAGACTGATATATGCATTCCCTCCGCTACAATTGTTGCCTCGACTCCTTCGCAGAGTCAGGTTGGAGAAGAAGCCGGTGATCCTGGTGGCTCCAGCGTGGCCCCGAAGGGCCTGGTACGCGGAGATCATCAAAATGTCTGTGGGGAGTCCTTGGACCCTTCCACGTCGTCCGGACCTGCTTTCGCAAGGACCGATATACCACCCTTCCTTACTAACTCTAAGTTTAACGGCCTGGCTATTGAGTCCCACATCCTAAAGAAGAGAGGTCTCTCTAACTCTGTGGTATCAACTATAATCAATGCCAGGAAGCCTGTATCCAGGCAGATCTACTATAGAGTTTGGAAGGCGTACATCACTTGGTGCGAGGCCAGAAAATGGCATCCACGTAAGTACGTTATAGGCAGAATTCTGGACTTCCTGCAGTGGGCTGTAGACAGGAAGTTTGCCTTAAGTACTATCAAGGGCCAGGTTTCGGCCTTGTCAATACTATTTCAAAGGCCCCTGGCTATGCAATCACTTGTCAAATCCTTTATGCAAGGTGTGACTCGTATTATTCCACCGATTAAGGCTCCCATATGCCCATGGGATCTAAATTTGGTTCTGTCGGTTCTGCAGAAGCAGCCATTTGAACCTTTGCGGCACATTTCCTTGGTTCTACTCACCAGGAAATTGATATTTTTAGTAGCCATATGCTCGGCTAGAAGAGTGTCGGAATTAGCCGCCATGTCCTGTAAAGAGCCATATCTGGTTATCCATAAGGACAGAGTAGTATTACGTCCTCACCCAGCCTTTCTTCCTAAGGTGGTATCGAGGTTTCACTTGAACCAGGATGTGGTTCTTCCTTCTTTTTTCCCCAAACCAAGCTCGGTAGAGGAAAAGTTATTGCATTCTTTGGATGTAGTAAGAGCAGTTAAAGCTTATCTAAAAGCCACTGCTCAGATTCGTAGAACGGATTCTCTGTTTGTTCTGCCGGAAGGCCCCAGAAAGGGTCAGGCAGCATCAAAATCTACTTTAGCCAAGTGGATTCGACAGGTCATAATACAAGCCTATGGCTTGAAAAGTAGACCGCCTCCGTTCAAAGTTAGGGCGCATTCCACGAGAGCAGTTGGAACTTCATGGGCAGTGCATCACCAGGCCTCCCTGGCGCAAATTTGTAAGGCCGCAACATGGTCTTCAGTACACACGTTTACTAGGTTCTACCAGGTGGACGTGAGAAGTCAGGAGGATGTCGCCTTTGGGCGCAGTGTGTTGCAGGCCGCAAAAGATCCTCATGCCTGATGGCGCCCAGCTTATGTATGGTGTATCCCCCCCCTCATGTGGCATTGCTTTGGGACGTCCCACATAGTAATGACTATGCTGCTCTGTGTCCCGTGATGTATGAACAAGAAAGTAGGATTTTTAAAACAGCTTACCTATAAAATCCTTTTCTTGGAGTACATCACGGGACACAGAGCTCCCACCCCTCTTTTGGGGACACGTATTGCTTTGCTACAAAACTGAGGTACTCCCGGATGGGAGGGGCTTATATAGGGGAGGGTACTTCCTGTTTTGGAAGTTGCCAGTGCCAGCACCTGAAGGTAATTCTATATAACCCACATAGTAATGACTATGCTGCTCTGTGTCCCGTGATGTACTCCAAGAAAAGGATTTTACAGGTAAGCTGTTTTAAAAATCCTACTATTTCTATAAGGGGAGAGTTATATTCCCTATCTATTTGTTTATGTAATCTATCCCAAATTTTCAGTGCTATTCGTGTCATGACGTGAGTGTTTTCACCTAGTGCTCTAAACTGGGGGGGGGGGGTGTTCCATATTACACCTCCTAATTGTGTTTTTGCCATTGCCTTTTCAATTTTTACCCACCTTTTTTCGTGCCTATCTTTGGCCCACTCCACTACCCGGGACAACACCACCGCGTCATAATATTTTTTAATGTCTGGCACTGCCAGCCCTCCATGCTTTTTTTCCTGTTTTAATACAGAGAAGGAGATTCTATGTTTTTTATTATTCCATACAAAGTTCATTAGCATCTTTTTTAACACTCTGAAGTACGGTTGAGGTTTTGTGACTGGTTAATCAAGCCTTTTTACACCCTTCTTTCAGCTTACTCAACTGCACATGTGCATTGACAAAGCACACCATTTTATGCTCGCCTGACAGGGCGCACACGCTTTAGCTTGTTAAATATGTGTGTTGCATACGGGCGCATCTGCGTTCTCCAGAGTGCACAACTGCTTATACATTGGGCTTGTGCTCATCGTAATGCTGATCATGTTAATGAGCTTTTCCTTATCACATGGAGAATATTGCTTCCACTTTTATTCCTTTCATTCACTTCATTCTGGACAATTCTTTCCCCATACACTGTGCAATCTGATTGGACAGTGTATGGGGAAATTAATTGCTCAGAGAAATGAGTGAATTTAAATGTCATCCAATCAGATTGAACAATGTATGGGGAAAGAATTGACCATAATGCACAATACACAGACATGTGTTGAGAAGATGTTTTCATGGAAGTTTTGGCTCCACCAATGATTATAGACTATCACCATAAAATGCACAATTACAAGTCCAGTAAACATCTGCACAGTTGTTGATAGGAGGAAGATCTCTAGAATGAATATTGAGTTGTTTCAAAAAGAAATGAATGAAAGGAAAAAAGTGGAAGCAATATTGTCCATGTGATAAGGAAAAGCTCATTAAAGTGGTGTTCCGGCCTAAATTACACTTTTTAAATAAAAATACCCCTAGAATACACAACCTTAATGTATTCTAGTAAAGTTAGTCTGTAAACTGAGGTCCGTTTTGTTAGGTTATTACAGGATATTGAAAGTTTATAAACTAGAAATAGAACGTGGCCATCTTATGTGTGGGCATCTGAAGCCAGACGGTATTACTTCCTGGATTTCATTACTGCAGATCTCTCAGTGCTACACAAGCAGTGTAATAGGTTTCAGGTCAGGTTTCCATAGCAACGGCAGTGTCAGAGGAAGTTGACACTTTTCTATGCAAACCTCTCCTCCCCTCCTCCCTGCAGGAAACAGTAAATATACTGCATGTTCAATAAATTATATATAATCTTGGTGTGTGTATATATATATATCACACATACACACGCTACTTTTTTCTGTACAGCTTTTCATTTAAAAAAATACTAATCACATCAACCAAATTCATTTATGCATCTAGATTGCATATCCCCCAGCACAACGAATCGCATCACCCCAGTACAACGAATCGCATCGACCCGGTACAACGAATCGCATCACCCCGGTACAACGAATCGCATCACCCCGGTACAACGAATCGCATCACCCCGGTACAACGAATCGCATCACCCCGGTACAACGAATCGCTTCACCCCGGTACAACGAATCGCTTCACCCCGGTACAACGAATCGCATCACCCCGGTACAACGAATCGCATCACCCCGGTACAACGAATCGCATCACCCCGGTACAACGAATCGCATCACCCCGGTACAACGAATCGCATCACCCCGGTACAACGAATCGCTTCACCCCGGTACAACGAATCGCTTCACCCCGGTACAACGAATCGCATCACCCCGGTACAACGAATCGCATCACCCCGGTACAACGAATCGCTTCACCCCGGTACAACGAATCGCTTCACCCCGGTACAACGAATCGCTTCACCCCGGTACAACGAATCGCATCACCCCGGTACAACGAATCGCATCACCCCGGTACAACGAATCGCTTCACCCCGGTACAACGAATCGCTTCACCCCGGTACAACGAATCGCTTCACCCCGGTACAACGAATCGCATCACCCCGGTACAACGAATCGCATCACCCCGGTACAACGATTCGCATGGCTCACAGAACATTGCATCACCCCAGTACAACAAATCGCATCACCCCAGTACAACGAATCGCATCAACCCCGGTACAACGAATCGCATCAACCCCGGTACAATGAATCGCATCACCCCCGGTACAATGAATCGCATCACCCCGGTACAACGAATCACATCACCCCGGTACAACGAATTGCATGGCTCACAGAACATTGCATCACCCCAGCACATCGAATAGCATCACCCCAGCACATCAAATTGCATGGCCCACAGAACATTGCATTACCCCAGCACATCGAATCGCATCACTCACAGCACATTGCAACACCTCCAGCACATCGAATTGCATGGCCCACAAAACATTGCATAACCCCCAGCAGAGGGGGTAAAGTTGTAAAGTTGATGAGGGGGGGGGTTGGGGGGTCAGTGCCGCCGTGGGACGCGTTCTTTTTTTTTTTTAACTGCAAAGGTTAGGGGGGGGGGGGGTCTGGGATGCCGCCGCCGTGGTTTTTTTTTTTAATCACACTGTACAGTTGTTGAGGGGGGGGGGTGCCGCCACGGGGGGGGGTATTTATTTATTTTTAACTGTAAAGTTCGGGACGTTTTTTTTTTTCTTTTAACACACTGTACAGTTGAGGGGGGGATGGGGGGAGGGCTCGCTGGGTAGGGTTCTTTTTTTTTAATCGCACTGTACAGTTGGGGGAGGGGAATTTGGGGGGGATGCTACTGCCGCGGGACCTTTTTTTTTTGATGGTGCTGCCGCGGGACTGTGAGAGGCAGTTAATAATGCGGAGCGGAGCGAACAGCCAGTATTACAGCGGAAGGAAGCGTCAACTTCGAGGAGGAGAAGAGAGAAGAAGACGGCGACGGTGACGACGGGAAGACCGGCCCCTCCATGTTGAGGGCATGCGGCCTGGTACGGTTCAGGAGGGGGGGGGCGGCTCTCTCGTCCCCCCCCCTCTTCCCCTGCGGCCTGCCAGGTTGCGTGCTCGGATAAGGGTCTGGTTTGGATTTTGGCGGAGACCCCCACGCCGTTTTTTCAGCGTAGGGGTTCCCCTTCAAATCCAGACCAGACCCAAGGGCCTGGTATGCTCCTGGAGGGGGAACCCATGCCGTTTTTTTTTTTTATTTGGTGTGGAGTTCCCCCTCAAGAGCAGCAGAGCACAAGTCGCATGCCAAAGTCGGATCATGCAAGACTGCGGTCCGACTTTGATCCGACTTCAATGATAGTCAATGGGCTGAAGTCGGATCAAAGTCGGACCAAAGTAGTACAGGGAGCATTTTCAAAGTCGGACCGACATGTGTCGGACCAGTTAAGACGGCTCCCATAGGGAAACATTGATTTTCACACGTCATGCGACATGAGCTCCCAATGTCGGAGCCTTTGTCGCCCCAGTGTGAACCCAGCCTAAAAGAGAAATAAGTCTCTGCCAACATCATATTATTTACTACACCCAATATGTTTAAAGAAGTATGCCTTCCTTTGCCCCCTCTGCAAAAAAAGTATATTTTTTGTTGGATGGTTTTACCTCTGCTATTGTCTGACTACCTTCTCTGGCAATCAAGCCTCAGCAATGCGTTTCTAAACCCATAACCTCGATTAACAGCACTCTGCTGGTCACATGGGACAATGAAATGCCAAAAAACAATGATCCTGATGACGTTTCTACCCCCCACACACCAATAACAACATCACATTTGCTGATTTAGCATAGGGACTGAAACATGAAGTCCTAGTATCTCTACTACAATTAGCTGGGTTCATTTTGGAAAGATGTTTTTTTTTTTTTTCCTGTGCTAAGCTAAAGTTTCAGGCCCTACTTCCCTCCCTTCTAGACTGTAAGCTCTAACGAGCAGGGCCCTCTGATCCCTCCTGTATTGAATTGTATTGTGACTGTACTGTCGTCCCTGATATAAAGCGCTGCGCAAACTGTTGGCGCTATATAAATCCTGTATAATAATAATAATAATACTGTCTGCATGGCTATCAGACAGTCTGCAGAAAAAAAAAATTTCTGGGCAGGCACAGGCTGAATACCCTGTGTATATATTACTTGTGGTGCTGGAGTGTGTGACCATATATTTCAGAAATAGTCACGGTTATATTGCAAATGATGAACATCCACAAGTACTTCCCCGCGGCGAACTCACCTGGAAGTTTGGCCCCCCTCCTCCTTCCCCCATTCACAAAGCACAGCACACTTCACGCATGCACAGTAGGGTATCGGCTGTGAAGCCGCATGGCGACGGCAGCACCCGAGAGCCGATTGAAAAATCGGTTCGGGCGAAGAAATCGCTGGATTAGTGGGCAGGTAAGTGTCCTAATATTAAAGGTCAGCAGCTACAGTATTTGTAGTATTTGTAGCTGCTGACTTTAAATTTTTCTGAAGGAGTCTGGAGCTCTGCTTTAAATGACATTAGTTTGTCTGTGAAGGAAACAAACACCAATGCTCATCTCTATCTCACACTAGTGACAGAATTCCATAGCTCAACACATCTTTTCTTATGGCATCACTCCTTCACTTCCCAAATCAGCAGTGTTGAGTTGGTTGTACACTGATTGAAATTTGGCTGGTCCCTGCTGGACTGGTGGAATTATGATCAGTGTGTGGGCTCCTTCGTACAATAGAAGTAGATTGTTTGATCGACTTCTGTCGGAGGGACATATTGGAAACTCTTCCTTCGATCAGCTGCTGCAGCCGATCAGGTGTATTCTGTCAATTTCCTGGCAAGATGCATTCCTCCATCCACTTTGTTTATGTGGATGGATGAATATATTTGTTTTTTTCATTCACACTGCTGGCTGAACAAAAGAAAATGAAAAAGGTGTATGGCCAACTTTTGCTCCCACTCTAATAATCAAGATTCTACAAGGCTTTTGCCAGCGAAAGAGCACCTTCAAATAAGAGTAAGTAGTAACTATATTTTATTACCAGTAGAAGAATCAGCAGGGTGACATGACATTTACTAGATGATTACTGACATATGAAAAGAACCTCTAAAATGTCATCATTTATGTTGAAATACAATCTCGTCATGCAACATCCTTCTCTTTTTCTGCATGCCAGGCCTGTGCAGGGCATAGACATGTCACTGAACAAATGTCACAGTAAAACATTTCTGACCAAGAATTACCCACATTAAAGTGGTTGTAAAGGCTCAAGTTTTTCTACCTTTATGAAATCTATCCATGAAGGTAAAAAAACATCTGTGTGCAGCAGCCCATCTTATCAGTATGAGCCCTATCACGATCCAGTGATGTGCACAAGAGCCTCGACTCTCTGTGCACTCTCCTTCCTCATTGGTTGAGACAGCAGTGGGAGCCGTTGGCTCCTGCTGCCATCAATCACAGCCAGTAAGCCAATGAGGAGAGAGAGGGGGTGGGGTCGAGTCAAGGCTCTGTGAGTGAATAGACACGTGGAGCAGCGGTTCGAGAACGGGCTTGCATGGGTTCCCCCAGAGCAAGCTGCTTTGTTCTGGGGGCACTTGGCAGGAGGGAGGGGCCAGGAACACCAGTGAGGGACCTGAGAGGGGGAGGATCAGGGCTGCTCTGTGCAAAACTACTGCACAGAGCAGGTAAGTATAACATGTTTATTCTTTTTTTTAAATTGCCCTTAATATCACTTTCAATTAGCAGTTGATTCTCCTATGTAATTTCTTTGTGTGCACAATGTATTACCATAACAGAGAACTATAGCTAACAGCGTACTTCCTACTACAAAGTAGGAGTTGTTTTTAAAGAGCCAAAACATATGACTATTATCTCAGGCTCAGTCACTTACACAAGTCTGGGTTTTTCCCATGATAGTTACAGGGTCAGTTTAGCCATAATTGGTATTTCATTTAAGGGTGAGATTTTGTGCTTTAATCTCTTGTGAACCGGCCACTATACATATACGACTGGTCCACTCCCCTTTTATTTTGGGAGGACGTACCGGTACATACTCCAGGAGCTGAGCTCCTGTGATTGAACACAATGAATCACAGACAAAAAGGTACAGAGCCAATGGCTCTGTACAACATGATCACTGTGACCAATCACAGAATGTAAACCTAGGCTGAAGCTAGCAGTCACTGCATGGTGATCACCGATCTGTGTGTGAAAGGAAAGAAAGACCCTGATTACCAGCCAACATCAGTTCAGTACAGTACAGTGCCAACAATATTAGAGTAATTTACCCCTCTCCTGTATATGTCAGCCCATATATGTCTCTGATCTGACCTAACTTATCTACACACTACCCCCTTCATTCTACCATTGTTGTGACCTGTACCCCTTCACCTCCCAATCCCTCTTTGTATGACTTGTACATTTAAAGTGACAATAAATCATATTCTTATTCTATAAAAAATAATCCGCTACTTAATGGACCTGTAATCTATTTTTCATTACATAATTTCTTAGGATGCCTTTACACTTGTGAATGCACCCTATCTGCAATCAGCTGCAAGAACCCCAGAAGGGGTTCCCAGGATGTGGGCAGCCCCATTGAAAGTAATGGGATTCTGTTCATGCCCTGGTTGCAAGAATCCCGGCAGGGGTTCCTGTGATTGGCTGCGAGCAGGCAACCCCATTGACAGCAATAGGAGGCTGTTGGCTCTTGCAGCTAATTACTCCCACTTGCATGTAATCACTCATGCAGAGATAAGATGCAAGTGATTGGCCATGGACACAGGAAATCTACTTTCAATAGGGTTGCCTACTCACAGCTAATTGTGAGAACCCCCATTGGGGGCTTTCAACCTCCTCAATAACAGCATGTTTCTTCATTTCAAAACAATTGTGGCAAAAAAATCAGATCACCTTCTTTTTTCCAAAATAGGGGGTTATTTACTAAAGGCAAATCCACTTTGCACTACAAGTGCAAACTACACTTGAAATTGCACTGAATGGGCACTTGGAAGTGCAGTCACTGTAGATCTGAGGGGGACATGCAAGGAAAAGAAAAAACAGCATTTTAGCTTGTACATGATTGGATGATAAAATCAGCAGAGCTTCCCCTCATTTCAGATCTACCCCTCAGATTTACAGCGGCTGCACTTCCAGTGCAATTTCAAGTGCACTTTGCACTTGTAGTTTGCACTTGTAGTGCAAAGTGGATTTGCCTTTCGTAAATAACCCCTATAGTAAGGAATAAAAAACTGATGTAACTAGGCACCACAAAAAGATCTCCACTAGTTTCTAGGTCCCCTGCTGAGGGGGCTGCCCTACTACATTCTGAACACAGGAGGTCACCTGCAAAGCATTCTCTGATAGGACAAGGTGGAGAGCGTGATGCCATTGTCCTGCCTTTCACTTCATCCAATCAGAGAATGCTTTGCATTCATTGAGAATACGAAAAGTGATCTCTGAATGGTGCCTGTGCCGAATGGAGTAGCGGTGTCTACTATAGTGACTTCTAGCCTCTATGGGACAAGTACGGTCAGGGCCGGCCCTACCATGGGACCCAATGGGACCGTGGTACCAGGCGGCATTTAGGAGGGGGCGGCAGTCCGGCCGGCAAGATATTTTTATCAGCGTGAGTCAGTGTGACATTCAGTCAGGGCAGAGAACAGAGGGGAGCGGAGCGGAGCGGATGCTGGTCGGCGCCACGGTGCGCTGTGCCTGTGCGGTGCGTGCCGCTGCTAAGGCTGCTTTCTCCTGCACTGTCTGTCTGCCGAGTCCCGACCGTCGCCTAGCAACCAGTGACGTCAGGAGGCTGCGGCCGCCCCAGCATTCACAGCGCTCAGCCTCCGCGCCAATCAATATTGCTCCGCCCACACACCTCATCCATCTTCCATCTCCTGCGTGAGGGTTGGGAATGGGATTCAGTGTGGGACTCTGAGGAATTCTGCTGTGGCTGTGCCCTGGACAGTGACCGTGTGAGCTGAGCCTGGGCTGCCTCTCTGCCTATCTGATAAAAAGGGTGAGTTAGGTGGGATTTTTAATGTGGCTGATGATGATCCTTGTATTGTACCCATGTTTTCCCTGTAATTTAAAGCAAAACTTTATTCTTTTAAACACTTCGCGCCCGCGCTATAGACAAAAGACGTCTACAGCGCGGGCACGGCGCTCAATTGCCGGGAGGGCGTCCATGGACGTCCTCCTGTTTACTTCCGCGATGCGCGCCGCTGCGGGCACGCATCGGGGAAAAGCTGTGCCCGCCGTGTCACGCGGGTGCCGATGCGCGTGCCTGGCGGTCGCGATGTCCGCCAGGTACCCGCGATCGGCTGGCACAGAGCCAGGGACGTGGATCTGTGTATGTAAACACACACACAGATCCATGTCCTGTCAGGGAGAGGGGACCGATGGTGTGTCCCTTGTACATATGGACAACCATCGGTCACCCCCCCCCAGTCAGTCACCTCCCCGCACAGTAAGAATCACTAATAGGGAACATATTTAACCCCTTCCTCGCCCCCTAGTGTTAACCCCTTCCCTGCCAGTCACATTTATACAGTAATCAGTGCATATTTATAGCACTGTTCGCTGTATAAATGTGAATGGTCCCAAAAATGTGTCAAAAGTGTCCGATATGTCCGCCATAATGTCGCAATCACAATAAAAATCGCTGATAACCGCCATTACTAGGAGAAAAAATAAAATAAAAAAAATGTCCTAATTTCATCCCCTATTTTGTAGGTGCTATAACTTTTGCGCAAACCAATCATTATACGCTTATTTTTATATTTTTTTACCTAAAATATGTAGAAAACTACGTATCGGCCTAAACTGAGAAAAAATATATATTTTTTTAAAAAAATTGGGGCGTTTTTTTTTTTTTTTGGGGGGGGGGGGGGCAGCATTTCATTCTTGGTCCCAGGCAGCACCATGTCTTGAGCCGGCGCTGAGTACGGTATATGCATAACTACATTTGTCCAAGCTGGACCAATGTAACTATGTAAAAAACTCTTCTTTAAAAGGTTACCTGTACTGGGAAAAAACTACCATTGTTCACCTTTCCTAATAAAGCTGGTTGCCTGGCTATGGACCTGACCAATAGCTCTCAGTATTTTCCCAGAACAAGTATGCAGTTCAAGTGACTCTGTCCCAAGAATTAAGTCACTGGTCCAGAACAAGCATGCAGCAAGAGAAGCCGGAACAAACACAGTGCTGTATCTATGTATGTATGTATGTATATATATATATGTATATATATATATATATAAATATATATATATATATATATATCCTGCTATGGGTCAGCTCTTTTGGCTTCCAGAACTAATAAGCCTAAGGCCTCGTACACACGACCGATTTTCTCGTCGTAAAAAACACGTCGTTTTTTTCGACGAGATTCTTGTTAAGCTTGTCGATTTTCTCGTCAAGCTTTCTATGCGTACACACTGTCATTTTCCAATTTCCTCGTGGTTCTCTGCGCTCACGTCCAGCACGTACGACGGCACTATAAAGGGGAAGATCTTTTTTCTTGGCGCCACCCCTTGGGCTGCTTTTGCTGATCTCGTGTTACCGCGTCTGAAGTAAAAGTTTGGGAAGAGACGATTCGCGCTTTTCAGTCTTCGTACTTTTCAGATCGTTTTCTGCCGTTCAGTTTGTGCTTGTGGGTTCGTATCTTGACTTTCAGGGCGTCTAGGCAGGTCGTATCTGTTTTACAGTGCGTTATTGCCTGTTCGTTTCTGAATTTCAGTTCGTTATTCATAGGCCTTGCTGTTCTAAAGTGCGTTCTGTTCTGTACGTTCTGATAAGATGACCGTTTCCTAGCCATGTCGCCTGGACGTTCTCGTCGTCGAGTTCGTGCTGTGCGTGCGCTTGGTGTTGGTCTGCTTGTTTTGGACCAAGACCAGTCCATGAATGGTGTGAGGAGGAGTTCATGGACCAAGAATTGGTTGCTCCAGCGGGACCAATTCTGCCACATGCCTCTGCTGCGGGAGATCGTCGAGAATAATCCTGAGGACTACAGGAATTTTCTGAGGATGTCTGACCCCGTTTTTCAGGAACTGTTGGCTTTGGTGTCCCCCTATATTACCAGGAAGGACACCGTTATGCGGGAAGCCATCAGTGCTGAGCAGAGGCTCATCGCCACGTTGCGTTACCTGGCGACAGGGAGAAGTCTTCAGGACTTGAAGTTCACCACAGGCATCTCCCCCCAGGCTCTGGGCCTCATAATCCCAGACACCTGTTCTGCTATCTGTAGTACCACACACTTGGGACATATATCTCACCTGCTGCTGTTCCTGACCTCTGGGAGGCCAGCATCAGATTGTGTTCTGAAATGTGGGCCTTCTCAAGCTCCCAATTTTAGTGTCCACACAGGGTTGCTGTGTGCTCTGGGGTCCCTGGGATGCACAAATGGCAGCAGCTTCTCCAGCGCTGCCTTCTCTTTATTTAATTTATAAACATGAATAAATGTGTTTTTTGTTTAAGTTCATACTTGACTATGTGTATTTTTAAATTAAAAAAAACAAGCTTTGGAGTAAGCAGATACATTTGACTGACAATAAAAGGCACAGATATCACCCCCCCAAAAGAATAACTAAATCTGATTAGCTCAAAAACATGGTGTGAAATTTTAAAAATATAGATTAGAAAATTAAATGGGAGATCGCTATCAAAACATTGAGAAATTATAATTAACATCATTTTGAAAAATCTAACCATTTAAATTATTCCTAAAAACTTGCACGATATAATACACATAAATCTTATAAAGAGCAGCATGAAAAAGGTTAAAAATAAGGCATAACTCTGTGTGAATATCAGCAGCAAAAGAAGGTCTCTCGTTTTGATTAATGTAACATTCTAAGGAAGAATTCAATGCAGAACATTTAAACGATGAAATATTTATGAGCGTGACGAATGTGCTCTCTCCATTATGAAGGCTTGTTTTACCAGAAGATGCGCTCCCGTCTCATAGTTGCTTGTGAGCATGCGCGCTTTTGGAAGAGTCGTAAAAGCATACACACAAACCATTTTCTCGTCACAAAACAGGCCGACGAGAAACACGACGAGGAAATCTGGACTCCTGACGAGAAAATAGAGAGCAGGTTCTCTATTTTCTCGTCGAGATTCTCGTCAAGTTTCTCGTCGTAAAACCATACACACGAACGTTTTTCTAGACAAAAAAACTCTCGCGGCACTTTTTTTGACTGTTTACGACGAGAAAATCGGTCGTGTGTACGAGGCCTGAGAGCCTTTTTTTCCCTAGTATTTTCTTGCCAATTTTTTTAAAAGGTAGTCAAGCTCATAGGCAATTTGTCCATATATAATAGGGCCAAGTAACCAACCAGCATGGACTGTGGGAGAAAACCCATACAGATAGTGACCTGGCCAGGAACTGAACCAAGGACCTCATTGGTGGGAGACACAGGTGCTAATCCACTAAGCCTCATTGCTATCCAAAATAAAAGTGTAAAGAAAAGAATACTTA
This sequence comes from Rana muscosa, assembly GCA_029206835.1. Classification (NCBI taxonomy): domain Eukaryota; kingdom Metazoa; phylum Chordata; class Amphibia; order Anura; family Ranidae; genus Rana; species Rana muscosa. The sequence goes on from CM055118.1 coordinate 60,529,019, forward strand.
CCTTCCTCATTAGCTGTGCTGCTGATCTTCATGCCGGTTCACACTTGTGCGATGCAATTGTGATGCAAATTTTTTCCTTGCGTGTTTGGTTATTACCAGCGCGATTGTAATGCGAATTCATGAGAATTTCATGCGCTTAGAATGGAAATTAGGCACAGATGCGATTTGTGCTCAGGCCAATCGAAAAGGCAAGAAAAAAAATGGGCGTGAACTTCCTGTGCTCTTCCCTGTTTTCTTTTGTGGGGAGAGGAGGAGCTGGAGGTGAAGAATTCGCACACATCTGAACCAAACAATCCGCTTCTAGAACGATTTACATTCATGTCTATGAAGACTAAATTCGCAACGCTCTAAACTCGCACAAGACCCTTTTTTTCATCGCATCGCATTCGGAGAGGAATCGCAACGCATAGATGTGAACGACCTTCATTGAAAACAATTACTTTTTGGATAACATGCGAATCTAGTTTTTGTTTAACGCATCGCATTCGGTATCAACTCGCACAAGTGTGAACCGGCACTGAAGAGCTGAGTTTAATGTGGAACTTTCAGCAATGACCCACATAGTCCTCTGCTGCACACTGTGGTTTATTCTATTACTAGCCTACTATTGTGTCTCATGGTCATGTAGGGGGCTGGAAGATAAAACCACAGAGCGCAGAGTGGGACCACACATCCAACACTGCTAAAAGTGTCTGATGTTGAAGATCATTTAGAAGGCTTAGCTCCTCAACAGAGCAAAGATTAGTGGTGGGATAGCTATGTACAGTATTAGTTATTTCCTTTTCATGGAGTTAAGGTTTCCCCTAACATTCCCCTCATCATAAATAAGATTACCCGCTGGAGGTCTCACTCCTTCTGCTGCATTCTCTGTCATGTAAATTAAATGAGAAATCATACATTGACACTGATACTCCTTTATAATGTCTACGGCAGTAAGGTGGACCTAGCTAGCTCTGCTAACATCTCACAAGTTGGTTTAACCCTCCGGGATGTGGAGTGATCCTTTAACCACTTAAGCCCCGGAACATTTTGTAGCTAGAGGACCAGAGGTGATTTCAGAATTTTGCACTGCGCTGCTTTAACTGTAAATTGTGTGGACATGCAATGTTGTCCCCAATGAAATTTGCGTCCTTTTCTTCCCACAAATAGAGCTTTCTTTTAATGGTATTTGATTGCCTCTGCGATTTTTATTTTTTGCGATATAAACGGAAAAAGACCGAAAATTTTGAAAAAAATGATATTTTCTACTTTTTGTTATAAGAAAAATCGAATAAACTCAATTTTAGTCATACATTTAGGCCAAAATGTATTCAGCCACATGTCTTTAGTAAAAAAAATGTCAATAAGCGTATATTTATTGGTTTGCGCAAAAGTTATAGCGTCTACAAACTAGGGTACATTTTCTGGAATTTACACAGCTCTTCGTTTATGACTGCCTATCTCATTTCTTGAGGTGCTAAAATGGCAGGGCAGTACAAAACCCCCCCAAATGACCCCATTTTGGAAAGTAGACATCCCAAGGAAATTGCTGAGAGGCATGTTGAGCCCATTAAATATTTTTTTTTTGTCTCAAGTGATTGAATAATGACAAAAAAAAAATAATAAATATTACAAAAAGTTGTCACTAAATGATATATTGCTCACACATGCCATGGTTATATGTGGAATTGCACCCCAAAATACATTTTGCTGCTTCTCCTGAGTATGGGGATACCACATGTGTGGGACTTTTTGGGAGCCTAGCCGCGTACGGGACCCCGGAAACCAAGCACCGCCTTCAGGATTTCTAAGGGCGCAAATTTTTGATTTCACTCCTCACTACCTATCACAGTTTTGAAGGCCATAAAATGCCAAAATAGCACAAAACCCCCACAAATGACCCCATTTTAGAAAGTAGACACCCCAAGGAAATTGCTGAGAGGCCTGTTGAGCCCATTGAATATTTTTTTTTTGTCCCAAGTGATTGAATAATGACAAAAAAAATAAAAAATAAAAAAAATTACAAAAAGTTGTCACTAAATGATATATTGCTCACACATGCCATGGTTATATGTGGAATTGCACCCCAAAATACATTTTGCTGCTTCTCCTGAGTACGGGGATACCCCATGTGTGGGACTTTTTGGGAGCCTAGCCGCGTACGGACCCCCGGAAACCAAGCACCGCCTTCAGGATTTCTAAGGGCGCAAATTTTTGATTTCACTCCTCACTACCTATCACAGTTTTGAAGGCCATAAAATGCCAAAATAGCACAAAACCCCCTCAAATTACCCCATTTTGGAAAGTAGACACCCCAAGCTATTTGCTGAGAGGCATGGTGAGTATTTTACAGCTCTCATTTGTTTTTGAAAATGAAGAAAGAAAATATATTTTTTTTTTTTTTTCAATTTTCAAAACTTTGTGACAAAAAGCGAGATCTGCAAAATACTCACCATACCTCTCAGCAAATAGCTTGGGGTGTCTACTTTCCAAAATGGGGTCATTTGGGGGGGTTTTGTGCCATCTGGGCATTCCATGGCCTCCGAAACTGTGATAGGCAGTGAGAAGTGAAATCAAAAATTTACACCCTTAGAAAGCCTGAAGGCGGTGCTTGGTTTTGGGGTCCCGTACGCGGCTAGGCTCCCAAAAAGTCTCACACATGTGGTATCCCCGTACTCAGGAGAAGCAACAGAATGTATTTTGGGGTGTAATTCCACATATGCCCATGGCATGTTTGAGCAATATATCATTTAGTGACAACTTTGTGCAAAAAAAAAATAAAAAATTGTATTTTTTCCGCAACTTGTGTCAACATATAAAATATTCCATGGACTCGACATGCCTCTCAGTATATAGCTTGGGGTGTCTACTTTCCAAAATGGGGTCATTTGGGGGGTTTTGAACTGTTCTGGCATTTTATACACAACATTAGGAAGCTTACATCCACTCTTCTAACCACTTGAAGACAAAGCCCTTTTTGACACTTTTTGTTTACATGAAAACATTTTTTTTTTTGCAAGAAGATTATGTTGAACCCCCAAACATTATATATATTTTTAAAGCAAAGGCCCTACAGATTAAAATGGTGGGTGTTGCATTTTTTTTTCTACACAGTATTTGCGCAGCGATTTTTCAAACGCATTTTTTGGGGAAAAAATACACTTTTTTTAATTTTAATGCACTAAAACACACTATATTGCTAGATAAAGATGATCTGAGGCCGAGTACAGAGATACCAAACATGACATGCTTTAAAATTTCGCACAAACGCGCATTGGCGACAAACTACATACATTTTTAAAAGCCTTTAAAAGCCTTTACAGGTTACCCCGTTAGATTTACAGAGGAGTTCTACTGCTAAAATTACTGCCCTCGATCTGACATTCGCGGTGATACCTCACATGCATAGTGCAATTGCTGTTTACATATGACGCCAGACCGATGCTTGCGTTCGCCATTGGGCAAGAGCAGGGCAGGACAGGGGTGCTTTTTTTTTTTTTTTTTTTATTATTAACCACTTAAGCCCCGGACCATTTGGTAGCTAGAGGACCAGAGGTGAATTCAGAATTTTGCACTGCGCTGCTTTAACTGTAAATTGTGCGGACATGCAATGTTGTACCCAAACGAAATTTGCGTCCTTTTCTTCCCACAAATAGAGCTTTCTTTTAATGGTATTTGATTGCCTCTACGATTTTTATTTTTTGCGATATAAACGGAAAAAGACCGAAAATTTTGAAAAAAAATGATATTTTCTACTTTTTGTTATAAGAAAAATCGAATAAACTCAATTGTAGTCATACATTTAGGCCAAAATGTATTCAGCCACATGTTTTTAGTAAAAAAAATGTCAATAAGCGTATATTTATTGGTTTGCGCAAAAGTTATAGAGTTTACAAACTAGGGTACATTTTCTGAAATTTACACAGCTTTAAATTTATGACTGCCTATCTCATTTCTTGAGGTGCTAAAATGACAGGGCAGTACAAAACCCCCCCAAATGACCCCATTTTGGAAAGTAGACACCCCAAGGAAATTGCTGAGAGGCATGTTGAGCCCATTGAATTTTTTATTTTTTGTCCCAAGTGATTGAATAATGACTAAAAAAAAAAAAAAAAAATTACAAAAAGTTGTCACTAAATGATATATTGCTCACACATGCCATGGTTATATGTGGAATTTCACCCCAAAATACATTTTGCTGCTTCTCCTGAGTACGGGGATACCACATGTGTGGGACTTTTTGGGAGCCTAGCCGCGTACGGGACCCCGGAAACCAAGCACCGCCTTCAGGATTTCTAAGGGCGCAAATTTTTGATTTCACTCCTCAGTACCTATCACAGTTTCGAAGGCCATAAAATGCCAAAATAGCACAAAACCCCCCCAAATGACCCCATTTTAGAAAGTAGACACCCCAAGGAAATTGCTGAGAGACCTGTTGAGCCCATTGAATATAATTTTTTTTGTCCCAAGTGATTGAATAATGACAAAAAAAAAAAAATTACAAAAAGTTGTCACTAAATGATATATTGCTCACACATGCCATGGTTATATGTGGAATTACACCCCAAAATACATTTTTCTGCTTCTCCTGAGTACGGGGATACCACATGTGTGGGACTTTTTAGGAGCCTAGCCGCATACGGGACCCCGAAAACCAAGCACCGCCTTCAGGATTTCTAGGCACAAATTTTTGATTTCACTCCTCACTACCTATCACAGTTTCGAAGGCCATAAAATGCCAAAATCGCACAAAACCCCCCCAAATGACCCCATTTTGGAATATAGACACCCCAAGCTATTTGCTGAGAGGAATGGCGAGTATTTTACAGCTCTCATTTGTTTTTGAAAATGAAGAAAGAAAATATATATATATATATATATTTTTTTTTTTCAATTTTCAAAACTTTGTGACAAAAAGCGAGATCTGCAAAATACTCACAATACCTCTCAGCAAATAGCTTGGGGTGTCTACTTTCCAAAATGGGGTCATTTGGGGGGGTTTTGTGCTATCTGGGCATTCCATGGCCTCCGAAACTGTGATAGGCAGTGAGAAGTGAAATCAAAAATTTACACCCTTAGAAAGCCTGAAGGCGGTGCTTGGTTTTTGGGGTCCCGTACGTGGCTAGGCTTCCAAAAAGTCTCACACATGTGGTATCCCCGTACTCAGGAGAAGCAACAGAATGTATTTTGGGGTGTAATTCCACATATGCCCATGGCATGTTTGAGCAATATATCATTTAGTGACAACTTTGTGCAAAAAAAATAAAAAAATAAAAAAATTGTCGTTTTTCCGCAACTTGTGTCAACATATAAAATATTCCATGGACTCGACATGCCTCTCAGTATATAGCTTGGGGTGTCTACTTTCCAAAATGGGGTCATTTGGGGGGGTTTTGAACTGTTCTGGCATTTTATACACAACATTAGGAAGCTTACATCCACTCTTCTAACCACTTGAAGACAAACCCCTTTTTGACACTTTTTGTTTACATGAAAACATTTTTTTTTTTGCAAGAAAATTATGTTGAACCCCCAAACATTATATATATATATTTTTAAAGCAAAGGCCCTACAGATTAAAATGGTGGGTGTTGCATTTTTTTTGTTCTACACAGTATTTGCGCAGCGATTTTTCAAACGCATTTTTTGGGTTAAAAAATACACTTTTTTTAATTTTAATGCACTAAAATACACTATATTGCCCAAATGTTTGATGAAATAAAAAAGATGATCTTAGGCCGAGTACATAGATACCAAACACGACATGCTTTAAAATTTCGCACAAACGCGCATTGGCGACAAACTACATACATTTTTAAAAGCCTTTAAAAGCCTTTACAGGTTACCCCAGTAGATTTACAGAGGAGGTCTACTGCTAAAATGATTGCACTCGATCTGACCTTCGCGGTGATACCTCACATGCATGGTGCAATTGCTGTTTACATATGACGCCAGACCGACGCTTGCGTTCGCCATTGGGCAAGAGCAGGGCAGGACAGGGGTGCTTTTTTTTTTTTTTTTTTTTTTTTTTTATTATTAATTTTGCTTTTTTATTTTATTTTTAAATTGTTCCTTCAAAGTATTTTTTTTTTTTATCATTTTTATTGTTATCTCAGGGAATGTAAATATCCCCTATGATAGCAACAGGTACTCTTTTTTTGAAAAAACTGGGGTCTTCTAGACCCTAGATTTTTCCTCTGCCCTCAAAGCATCTGACCACACCAAGATCGGTGTGATAAAATGCTTTCCCAATTTCCCAATGGCGCTTTTTATATCCGGGGGGGGGCATTCCCTCCCACTGCTTGTAAAAGCAGTCCAGAGGCTAATTAGCCGCTAGGATTGCTTTTACATGAAAGCCGGCCGCAGGCTGAAAAGAATGATACCAAGATGATACCTAAACCCGCAGGCATCATTCTGGTATAAACATTCAAAGTCCAGCAACATACCAGTACGTTGCTGGTCCTTGTTGAACATGTATTGTAATCTTTTTATTTCATGCAGCCAGTTGGCTGAACGAAAAAAGAGATTGATCGGTGGGTATGCCCACCATTAGAATACCGCCCTTCATCCACCCACTTCCAATGATGGGCATACACGCACCATTTATATATGCCGAAGCATGGGGGCATCCTCCCGCAAAAAGTTATGCCGCACACACATGGTCGGACTTTTCCACGGGCAAGCCTCCGTCGGAATTTTGACCGCATGTACGCGGTATTAGGAGCAAAATCGCTCCTCCGCCCCTGCTGCCCCAATGCTTCGGCATATTTGCTTTTTTTTTTTTAACTGTGGTGGTGAAATCACCTCCTACAGCACTGGAGTCGCAGGGATCAGGCCTGTCTCTGCGAACGCTGCAGTTATGTGTGTTGTGTTTTGTAAGTGACAGTGATCGATCGATACTGCACTTGGGTGGCCTGGGCTGGACAGAGGGGCAAAACGCAGGTGCCAGCAGGTATCTGGGCTGATCCCGCTAACACTGCGTTTTTGGGAACCCTAAACTGCTGGGGACGCTAGTATAGATCTGATCAGATCAGATATTGATCTGTTCAGATACTATACCACTAAGGGGGGTGTATGCTTCACGCGTGGGTGTTAGCGTTACTGGCACTAACCTGACGCTGCCTGGGGTGTGACTCAGACCCTCTCTGACGCTAAAACCTAATTGATATCACCCGCCGGGCGATCAGGGGGTTAAACCTTTATTGGGTTATATACACGGCGGGTGCCCTGACACTATAAAAAGCAAACTAACTAACCAGCGTCACCCGTAACACTTATATGGTGATCACTGGTGAAAGGGTTACCTGGGGGGCGATCAAGGGGGTTAAAACCTTTATTAGATAATATATGGGGGTACCTGACGCTATAAAAACCTGCGGCGAACCTAAAAAAAATTACTGGCTACCGATCTGCATCACAGACACTAAGACAGCGTTTAGAAAAACGATCGCTTAGTGACAGTGGTGATAGGGGGTGAAAGGGTTACCTGGGGGGCGATCAAGGGGGTTAAACCTTTATTAGATAATATATTGGGGTACCTGACGCTATAAAAACATGCGGCGAACCTAAAAAAAATTACTGGCTACGATCTGCATCACCGACACTAAGACAGCGTTTAGAAAAACAATTGCTTAGCGACAGTGGTGATAGGGGATGAAAGGGTTACCTGGGGGGCGATCAAGGGGGTTAAACCTTTATTAGATAATATATTGGGGTACCTGACGCTATAAAAACCTGCGGCGAACCTAAAAAAAATTACCGGCTACCGATCTGCATCACAGACACTAAGACAGCGTTTAGAAAAACGATCGCTTAGTGATAGTGGTGATAGGGGGTGAAAGGGTTACCTGTGGGGCGATCAAGGGGGTTAAACCTTTATTAGATAATATATTGGGGTACCTGACGCTATAAAAACCTGCGGCGAACCTAAAAAAAATTACTGGCTGCCGATCGGCATCACTGACGCTAAGACAGCGGTCAGAAAAATGATCGCTAAGCGACAGTGGTGATAGGGGGTGAAAGGGTTATCTGGGGGGTGATCAGGGGGTTAAACCTTTATTAGGGGGGGGTTAGTGGGCTACACTGGACCTAAGACTAAACTTTGGTGACACTTTTACAGTCACAAATGTCACTGATTGCAGTGATCACTAAATAAATGGTCACTGCAATCAGTGACACTGTGACTGGGGGCTGGGGGGGTGATCTGGGGGGTGATCTGGGGTGTCTGGGGGGGCGATTTATGTCCCTATGTGTCCTGGTGTCAGTGTAGTGTTGTGTGCACTGACCTGATATCTTCTCTTGTACGGCGCTCGGTATATGTGAGCGCCGCACCAGAGATGACATCACTTCCTCCTGCTCCCTCTGTCTGACAAAGACAGAGGGGGCATTTCTATTCGCCGGGAGCGATCGCGAGGGGGTGGCCAGAAACGAATGGCTGCCCCCTCATCCCGGAACGCTCCCGGACACTTAGCCACCGCTTACTGTATAGAAGGGGGGTCCGATTGGACCCCCCAACTGTACAAAGGCAATCACGTACACTCTACGTGATTGTGCCTGTCGGTGCCATTCTGCCGACGTATATATACAGTGAGCGGTCGTTAAGTGGTTAATTTTGCTTTTTTATTTTATTTTTAAATTGTTCCTTCCATATTTTTTTTTTTCTTATCATTTTTATTGTTATCTCAGGGAATGTAAATATCCCCTATGATAGCAATAGGTAGTGACAGGTACTCTTTTTTTGAAAAAACTGGGGTCTTCTAGACCCTAGATCTTTCCTCTGCCCTCAAAGCATCTGACCACACCAAGATCGGTGTGATAAAATGCTTTCCCAATTTCCCAATGGCGCTTTTTATATCCTGGGGGGGGGGACATTCCCTCCCACTGCTTGTAAAAGCAGTCCAGAGGCTAATTAGCCACTAGGATTGCTTTTACATGAAAGCCGGCCGCTGGCTGAAAAGAATGATACCAAGATGATACCTAAACCCGCAGGCATCATTCTGGTATAAACATTCAAAGTCCAGCAACATACCAGTACGTTGCTGGTCCTTGTTGGACATGTATTGTAATCTTTTCTTTTCATGCAGCCAGTTGGCTGAACGAAAAAAGAGATTGATCGGTGGGTATGCCCACCATTAGAATACTGCCCTTCATCCACCCACTTCTAATGATGGGCATACATGCACCATTTATATATGCCGAAGCATGGGGGCATCCTCCCGCAAAAAAGTTATGCCGCACACACATGGTCGGACTTTTCCACGGGCAAGCCTCCGTCGGAATTTCGACCGTATGTACGCGGCATTAGGAGCAAAATCGCTCCTCTGCCCCTGCTGCCCCAATGCTTCGGCATATATGCTTTTTTTTTTTTTTAACTGTGGTGGTGAAATCGCCTCCTACAGCACTGGAGTCGCAGGGATCAGGCCTGTCTCTGCGAACGCTGCAGTTATGTGTGTTGTGTTTTGTAAGTGACAGTGATCGATCGATACTGCACTTGGGTGGCCTGGGCTGGACCGAGGGGCAAAACGCAGGTGCTAGCAGGTATCTGGGCTGATCCCGCTAACACTGCGTTTTTGTGAACCCTAAACTGCTGGGGACGCTAGTATAGATCTGATCAGATCAGATATTGATCTGATCAGATACTATACCACTAAGGGGGGTGTATGCTTCACGCGTGGGTGTTAGCGTTACTGGCACTAACCTGACGCTGCCTGGGGTGTGACGCAGACCCTCTCTGACGCTAAAACCTAATTGATATCACCCGCCGGGTGATCAGGGGGTTAAACCTTTATTGGGTTATATATACGGCGGGTGCCCTGACACTATAAAAAGCAACTAACCAGCGTCACCCGTAACACTTATATGGTGATCACTGGTGAAAGGGTTAACTAGGGGCAATTAGGGGGTTAAAACCTTTATTAGATAATATTTAGGGGTACCTGACGCTATAAAAACCTGCGGCGAACCTAAAAAAAATTACTGGCTACCGATCTGCATCACCAACGCTAAGACAGCGATCAGAAAAATGATCGCTTAGCGACAGTGGTGATAGGGGGTGAAAGGGTTACCTGGGGGGTGATCAAGGGGGTTAAACCTTTATTAGATCATTTATGGGGGTACCTGACGCTATAAAAACCTGCAGCGAACCTAAAAAAAATTACTGGCTACCGATCTGCATCACCGACACTAAGACAGCGATCAGAAAAACGATCGCTTAGCGACAGTGGTGATAGGGGGTGAAAGGGTTACCTGGGGGGCGATCAAGGGGGTTAAACCTTTATTAGATAATTTATGGGGGTACCTGACGCTATAAAAACCTGCGGCGAACCTAAAAAACATTACTGGCTACCGATCTGCATCACCGACACTAAGACAGCGATCAGAAAAACGATCGCTTAGCGACAGTGGTGATAGGGGGTGAAAGGGTTACCTGGGGGGCGATCAAGGGGGTTAAACCTTTATTAGATAATTTATGGGGGTACCTGACGCTATAAAAACCTGCGGCGAACCTAAAAAAAATTACTGGCTACCGATCTGCATCACCGACGCTAAGACAGCGATCAGAAAAATGATCGCTTAGCGACGGCAGTGCTAGGGGGTGAAAGGGTTATCTGGGGGGTGATCAGGGGGTTAAACCTTTATTAGGGGGGGTTAGGGGGCTACACTGGACCTAAAACTAACTTTAGTGACACTTTTACAGTCACAAATGTCACTGATTGCAGTGATCAGTAAATAAATGGTCACTGCAATCAGTGACACTGTGACTGGGGGCTGGGGGGTGATCTGGGGGGGCGATTTGTGTGCCTATGTGTCCTGGTGTCAGTGTGCTGTTTGTGCACTAACCTGTATGTCTTCTCTTGTATGGCGCTCGGTATATGTGAGCGCCGCATGAGAGATGACATCACTTCCTCCTGCTTCCTCTGCCTGTGTTTACATTACAGGACAGAGGAAGCATTTTCATTCGCCGGGAGCGATCGCGGGGCGGTGGCCGGAATCGAACGGCCGTCCCCTCATCTCGGATCGCTCCCCAACGAATACCGATCGGACCCCCCAACTGTACAAAGGCAATCACGTACACTGTCGGTGCCATTCTGCCGACGTACATATACAGTGAGCGGTCGTTAAGTGGTTAAAGAGATCATATCACCAACTTAAAAAATTGCAACGAAAAGCACACTAAAATCAAGTATTTAACCAGTTTAGCCCCAGAAGATTTTACCCCCTTAATGACAAGAGCATTTTTTGCGATTCGGCACTGTGTCGTTTTAACTGACAATTGCGCGGTCGTGCCACATTGTACCCAAACAAAATTGGCATTCTTTTTTTCCCACAAATTGAGCTTTCATTTGGTGGTATTTGATCACCTCTTCGGTTTCTATTCTTTGCGCTATAAACAAAAAAAGACTGTCAATTTTGAAAAAAAAGCAATATTTTTAACTTTTTGTTATAATACCGGTAAATATCCCTCAAAAATATATAAAAAAAAAAATTCTTTCTCTGTTTAGGCCGATATGTATTCTTCTACATATTTTTCGTTAAAAAAACCCCGCAATAAGTGTATATTGATTGGTTTGCGCAAAAGTTATAGCGTCTACAAAAAAGAGGATAGATTTATGGCATTTTTATTATTATTTATTTTTTATTAGTAATGACGGTGATCTGCGATTTTTATTGTGACTGCGACATTGCGACGGAAAGATCGGACACTTTTGACACTATTTTGTGACCATTGACACTTATGCAGCGATCAGAGCTAAAAATAGCCACTGATTACTGTGTAAATGCCACTGGCAGGGAAGGGGTTAAACATAGTTAGTCAGGTTGAAAAAAGACAAAGTCCATCCAGTTCAACCATAAAAAAAGAAATAAAAATAAAAAAAATCGTACAATCCCATATACCCAATTCTATACCCACAGTTGATCCAGTGGAAGGCAAAAACCCCAGCAGAGTGTGATCCAATTTGCTACAGCAGGGGAAAAAATTCCTTCCTGATCCCCCGAGAGGCAATCGGATTTACGCTGGATCAACTTTACCTATAAATATTAGTACTCAATTATATTATGTACATTAGGAAAGTATCCAGGCCTTTCTTAAAGCAATCTACTGAGCTGGCCAGAACCACCTCTGGAGGGAGTCTGTTCCACATATAACAGCTCTTACTGTGAAGAAACCTTTCCGTATTTGGAGATGAAATCTTTTTTTCCTCTAGACATAAAGAGTGCCCCCTTGTCTTTTGTGTTGACCGTAAAGTGAATAACTCAACACCAAGTTCACTATATGGACCCCTTATATATTGGTACATGTTAATCATATCCCCCCTTATTCTCCTCTTCTCAAGAGTGAATAAATTCAGTTCCTCTAATCTTTCCTCATAGCTGAGCTCCTCCATGCCTCTTATCAGTTTGGTTGCCCTTCTCTGCACTTTCTCCAGTTCCCCGATATCCTTTTTGAGAACGGGTGCCCAAAACTGAACTGCATATTCCAGATGAGGTCTTACTAATGATTTGAACAGGGGCAAAATGATACCTCTCTCTCTGGAGACCATACCTCTCTTAATACAAGAAAGGACTTTGCTCGCTTTGGAAACCACAGCTTGGCATTGCATGCCATTATTGAGCTTATGATCTACCAAAACCCCCAGATCCTTCTCCACTAAGGATCCCCCCAGTTGTACTCCCCCTAGTGTGTATGATGCATTCCTATTCTTAGCCCCCAAGTGCATAACTTTACATTCATCAACATTAAAACACTAGGAGGCGATCAAGAGGTTAAATGTATTCCCTCAGCGTGTTTTAACTGTAGGGGGGATGGGTTACCTAGGAAATGACAGAGATCACTGCTCTCGATCACAGGGAGCAGTAGATCCTTGTCATGTCACTAGGCAGAACAGGGAAATGCCTTGTTTGCATAGGCATTTCCCAGTTCTGCCTCTCCTCGTCGCGGACCACAGGCAGACATCGAGTCCGCGGGAACGCCCTTTTGTGCTCCCGTGCCATTCTGCCTACGTACATCAGCATGCGGCGGTCGGGAAGTGGTTAAAAAGCTTACTTGCAGTTGTTTTCCTTTTCTTTTCTTTTTTGCAATGTGCCTCTAAAATTGCTAGAAAATGTGACAACCTAAGGAAGAGACAGTATGCTAGCACAGCCCCCTCCATCAATTAGACATCACAGTCCTCTTCTGGGAGTCTCTAATTACTGTCTGTGCTGGCCAAGCTCCTCTACTCCTCCTCCTACATACCTTTTAGGGAGGAGAGGAGCAGCTGAGAGAGGTGTGAAGAGGAACACTATAGAGCAGTGGTTTCCAAATTGTAGCCGGGGGGCCGGATGCGGTCCTTTGCTTGCCTTTATCCAGCCCTTAGGCCACTATTCCTCCAACTGATATGAGACACTATTCTGTGAACCAACATCAACAATGGGGCATCATTTCTGCCACTGACACCAACAATGGGGAACTTTTCCTTCAATGTTATCAATGACGGGGCACTATTTATTCCCACTGATGCCAGGAAAATTTATACTCCCACTGGCCATAATTCATCCCCTCTAAAGTCTGAAAGACAATAAACTGGCCTTTTGTTTAGAAAGTTTGGAGACTCCTGCTATAGAGCATCACTTGAGTGACAGCTTTGAGTCTGCAGGGGCTGCTGAGTTCACATCCAAGATGGCAGCGCCCAGGATGGATGTCCACACAAGGGAGGTTTTTACAGGTAAAAAACATTTTGTAGAAGTTAATGGTTCAACAACAGGGCTTTTGGGGCTTTAATTAAAATAGACACAAATGAGCCTCCTTGTTCGCAAAATATTGTTTTTGAATGGTATCCATGCTGCTTAATGCAACCAATTAGAATCCTCTTTTCACTTTCTTAACTGCATTAGAAAGCCAACAGCAGAAACCTGATTGCCTGCTGCATGCAACACACTTTCCTTTCAAACACCTTTTACACACTTCTCTCTATCAGGTCCATTGTGCTACTTAGGCAAGTATCTCTTAGAACAATACACATTATGGTTGAAATAACATTTGCAGCATTGATTGTATTTACCTGAATTATTGATCTAGACAAACCCAACCCCTTTTCCAAATGCAGCAAGGTTGTTGGCAAGTGGAGCTGAGGGAGCAAATTATGTCAGCCCCTGCCGATGTGGCTGTCGCTTGTTACGACCCGGGCATCCTCCCAACCAAGACATCTTCTCGTTTTCTAGTAGGCATGAGGGCTCTCGTACAAAGGAAAAGGAAAGGGAAGTGACGGCAGCTGAGAACTGCACTGTGAGCAATGACCATTACTTGCGATGTTATCAGTAGCACTCGAAGCTTATCCTCCCTTCCCTAAAACAAAACTGCTACATTGTTACAGGGTTCAGCCTTTCCTGGTCCTACAAGTGAGGGTACATACACAGCCCAATCTGAGCTCAACTGGATCACTGTTGTGACAATTGGCCAAGGATCAGATTGTCTGATCATAGGTAGCACTCTAATGCCTGGTACACACTACTAGTTTTTTTTTTTTTCGTTCAACCCAGAGGTTGGAGCTGCTGTACTAACGATCTGACGTTAGTACACCAATCTCCCCCACTGACCTGTTGTGTACTGACAGGGGGACGACCAAAACTCTCTGATCAGCGCTTTCAGCCATTGGTTGTGCTGATCGGGAGGCAGCCGGCTTCTGGTTTACCAGCATGCTTGTCTGACAGAAGCTGGCTTCTGTAGGACCAGGTGACTTACACATGGGCTGAATGTTGGACAGTTTTTATTGAATGTCATCCGACATTCGGCCCGTGTGTATGGGGCTTAAGTTCCACACAGCAATGTTACATAGTAGGCGAGGCTGAAAAAAAGTCCATCAAGTCCAACCTATGTGCGTGATTTTATGTCAGTATTACATTGTATATCCCTGTATGTTGTGGTCGTTCAGGTGCTTATCTAATAGTTTTTTAAAAGATCGATGCTCCCCACTGAAACCACTGCCTGTGGAAGCGAATTCCACAACCTAACTGCTCTTACAGTAAAGAACCCTCTACTCAGTTTAAGGTTAAACCGCTTTTCTTCTAACTTTAGCGAATGGCTGCGTGTCTTATTAAATTCCATTACGCGGAAAAGTTTTATCCCTATTGTGGGGTCACCAGTATGGTATTTGTACATTGAAATCATATCCCTTCTCAAGTGTCTCTTCTCCAGAGAGAATAAGTTTAGTGCTCATAACCTTTCCTCATAACTAATATCCTCCAGACCCATTATTAGCTTTGTTGCCCTTCTCTGGACTCTCTCCAGGTCCAGCACATCCTTCCTGAGGACTGGTGCCCAGAACTGTACGGCATACTCCAGGTGCGGCCGGACCAGGTTCTTGTAGAGTGGGAGAATTATCGCTTTATCGCTGGAGTTAATCCCCTTTTTAATGCATGCCAATATTCTGTTTGCTTTGCTTGCAGCAGCTTGGCATTGCAGAGCCTGTCATCTACTAGGACTCCCAGGTGCTTTTCCATCCTTAATTCCCCCAGAGGTTCTCCCCTCCCCCCCCCCCCCCCAGTGAGTAGATTGCATTCATATTTTTGCCACCCTAATGCATTATTTAAAATTTTTCCACATTAAACTTCATTTGCCATGTGTTCCATTTTGGAAATTTGTGTACAGCAGGTGTTGATTCTGCCCCTGCTGAGGACAAAGGAACATGTTGTTTGGGTGTTTGTGCACAAATCACCTATGAGTTAGCATGATCATAACACTTTAAAAAATATATGGACTAGAAAAATGTTACTATATGGGGGCAAATAAGGTTGGCTTTAACGCCCAGCTGCCATACATACTGTATGCATCCATGGCAGCAGGAGGTTGTGTGCCGAGGGCACGTTCCCAGCACTCTGACCAAGTTGTCACCAATGGCTCTCAGTCAAGGCTTCTGATTGGGAGAGGACAGGCAGGGCTGGACTGGGACAAAAAATTGGCCCTGGACTTCATCCAGACCGGCCCACTCTAATTTTGCGAACACGCACAAAAACAGTATTCTGTGCACTTGCATGAGAGTGATGTCATCACGGCCCAGCTATCCACAATGCAAAGGCTTTCACACTGGAGCGGTGCGTTGGCAGGACGCTCAAAAATGTCCTGCCAGCCGCATCTTTGAGGCGCTGTAGGAGTGGTGTATACACCGCTCCTAAAGTGCCCCTGCCCATTGAAATCAATGGGCAGCGCCGCTGAACCGCCAGCAAAGCGCCACTGCAGCGTCGCTTTGCGGGTGGTTTTAACCCTTTTTCAGTCGCTAGCGGGGGCTAAAAGCGCCTCGCTAGCGGCTGAATAGCGCCGCAAAAACAATGGTAAAGTGCGGCTAAAACGGCGCAGTGTGAAAGTAGCCTTAAGCCCTGTACACCCGATCGGATTTCCTATGGTTTTTAAACCGATGGATTTTTCCATCGGAAAACCGATGAAGCTGACTTCCATCAGTCTTGCCTACACACCATCAGTCAAAAAAACGACCGTTTCAAACGCAGTGACGTAAAACACTCCAATGAGCCAAGAAAAATGAAGTTCAATGCTTCTGAGCATGCGTCGACTTGATTCTGAGCATGCGTGGGTTTTTTATCCGATGGAGTTCCCCACAGACGATAGTAATTTGCTATCGGTTTTTTAACCATCGGATAAATTTAAAACATGTTCTATTTTTAAACGCCGATGGAAAAAAGATCGATGGGGCCCATACACGATCGGTTTGTCCGATGAAAAAAGTCCATCAGACTGTTTTCATCGGTAAAACCTATCGTGTGTACACGGCTTAAGAGTAATGTGTCCCAGTGCAAGAAAACAACTCTGGGTAGTGTGATCCCACCTTGCACAAGTGGGATCACACTACCCAGCGTTTTTTTCTTGCACTGGGACACATTACTCTTAGGCCCCTTTCACACTGAGGCGCTTTGCAGGCGCTATTGCACTAAAAATAGCGCCTGCAATGCGCCCCAAAAAAGCCGCTCAATTGTATCCAATGTGAAAGCCTGAGGCAAAAAAAACGGTATAGCGGCGCTAAAAAATAGGATTTTTTACTCACCGTAAAATCCTTTTCTCTGAGTCCATGGACCGACACAGCTTCTCTATTGATAAAGTGGGTATTATCCGTTAATTAGGAGTGACTATGCAGAAAAACTTGTAAAAAGTGTTGCATCACACCTTCTACAGTACCGCCCAGGGGGCGGACCCTCTGGTATAACCTCTCATTCTGCATCTCGCAGATCAGTTCGTCAAAAAGCAGTACAAACTTAAAAGGAGGGGTGGGTGCTGTGTCGGTCCATGGACTCAGAGAAAAGGATTTTACGGTGAGTAAAAAATCCTATTTACTCTTTCGTCCATGGACCGACACAGCTTCTCTATTGACAAAGTGGGACGTCCCAAAGCAGTGTCAGAGAAAAAACGAGGGGTGGTAACAGCATAAAAATAAACTTCACCCCAAAACACAAAACAGCACTCCTCCAACGGAGGAGCTGCAACTCTAAACAGCCGCTTGCAAAACCTTGCGGCCGAAAGAGGCATCCGAAGATGCACCTACATCAACTTTGTAGAATTTTGTGAAAGTGTGACCGGACGACCAAGTCGCCGCTTTACATAATTGGGAAACAGACGCTTGATGTCGGAAAGCCCAAGAGGCACCTATTGCCCTGGTCGAATGCGCCGTGACAGGAAAGGGGGGCGCTTGACCCTTTAGGCGTAAGCCTGGATTACTATCTGTCGGATCCACCTAGAGATGGTGGCCGACGAGACTGCTTGGCCCTTCTTGGGACCAGCCACCGAAACAAACAGTGAGTCTGACTTCCGGAACAGGGAAGTAGCAGATAGGTATACTCTCAAAGCTCGGACAACGTCCAAGGAATGCAACGCCGACTCCTTAGGATTCGACGGGTGAGGACACAAGGATGGAAGTACAATGTCTTCGTTGAGATGAAAAGCCGAAACAAGCTTCGGAAGAAAGGAAGGCTGCGGCCGCAGCACCACCTTATCCTTGTGGAAAATCAAATAGGGAGCCTTGCAGGACAAGGCTGCCAGCTCAGAGACTCGTCTAACTGACGTAACAGCCACCAAAAAGACCACTTTCTGAGAAAGTGTCAACAGGGGAATATCTCTAATATTCTCAAACGGTGCCTTCTGAAGCACCAAGAGGACCAGGTTCAAGTCCCACGGAGGTAGTGGGAGACGGACCGGAGGGGCCACATGTCGAACCCCCTGCACAAAAGTACTCACGAGAGAGTGAGCCGCCAGGGGTCGCTGAAAAAAAACAGCCAGGGCAGATATCTGTCCCTTAATCGTACTAAGGGCAAGCCTTTGGTCCACCCCATGCTGTAAAAACAGCAGGATTCTGGAAACCAAATAGGTACGCGGATGCCATTTCATCTCCTCACACATGGAGATGTAGGCCTTCCAAGTGCGGTGATAAACCTTCCTAGAGGACGGTTTTCGAGCACTTCTCATAGTAGAGATTACTGAATCTGACAGGCCCCAGTCTCTCAGTACCTGGTTCTCAACAGCCATGCCGTTAAAGCCAATGACTGTAAAGCAGGATGGAGTATGGGACCTTGCGATAGCAGGTCCTTCCGTAGTGGTAGGCGCCAGGGGACGTCTGCTACCAGACGTACTAGATCGGCGTACCAAGGACGCTGAGGCCAATCTGGAGCGATTAGGATCATTGGAATTCCCTCTGCCTCCACTCTGCGGAGCAGAAGAGGAAGAAGCCTTAAGGGAGGGAAGGCATAGATTAGCCGATACTGACCCCACAATGCCACCAACGCGACCGTTGCGTCTACCCATGGGTCTCTTGACCGGGCCACAAACCTCAATACCTTCCGACTGAGTCGGGAAGCCAGAAGATCTACGTCTGGTGTGCCCCATCTTTGGCAGAGGAGTTGGAACACCTCCGGGTGTAAGGACCATTCTCCCTGGTCCAGCATCTGGCGGCTCAGGTAGTCCGCCTGCCAGTTCTCCACACCCGGAATGTACACGGCCGACAGTGCCGGTACGCTCTTCTCTGCCCACTTCAGGATGCGAGCAACCTCCGATGCTGCAGCTGAGCTTCTTGTTCCTCCTTGATGATTGACATATGCCACCGCTGTGGCGTTGTCTGACTGGATCCTGACTGGACGCCCTTGCAGCCTCTGAGACCATTTGAAGAGGCACAGCCTGATCGCCCGGATTTCCAGGACATTGATCGGCAGGAGGGCTTCCTCTGGGGTCCAGCGACCTTGCGCCGACTGAACACCCCAGACTCCCCCCCAACCTGTAAGGCTGGCGTCCATCGTGATCACTATCCAGTAAACCGGAAGAAAAGACTTCCCGGCCATTAGAGCCGGTGCTGTCAGCCACCATACCAGGGATCTCCTGACTAGGTGGCTCACTCGGATTTGATAATCCAGAGATGAAGGGCATCTGTTCCATCTGGACAGAACTTCCTTCTGTAACACTCAAGTGTGGTATTGAGCATATGGGACCGCCTCGAAGGAGGCTACCATGAGGCCCAACACTCGCATGCAAAAACGGAGTGACGACCAATTCCTGGAAGTCAGCTGCCGTACTGCAGCCCGGAGGGTCTGCAACTTCTCCACAGGGAGGAATACCTTTGCCTCTGAGGAATCCAGAATCAACCCCAGGTACACTAGGCGTTGAGTGGGCACCAATACTGACTTTTGCATGTTTAGTATCCAACCAGTCTCGAAGAGTCTGACAGGTAATGGACACGCTTACCTCTAATTCTGAGCTTGAAGGGGCCTTCAGCAGAAGGTCGTCCAAGTAGCCTGTGATAGCGATACCCCGCTGTCTTAGAAGTGCCAGAATCGGAGCGAGCACCTTGGTGAACGTCCTGGGTGCTGAGGCAAGGCCAAACGGGAGGGCCACAAACTGGTAGTGGTTCTTCCCGATAGCAAATCGCAGAAATCTCTGGTGTCTGGAGTATATGGGGACATGCAGGTATGCGTCCTTGATGTCCAAGGAGGCCAGAAAGTCCCCCGGATGGAGAGCCGTGACTACAGATCGAACCGACTCCATCCGAAATCTTTGTACTTCCACAAAGCAATTGAGGGCTCTGAGATCCAAGATTGGACGCACCCCCTCCTTCTTTCGGCACAATGAACAGATTTGAGTAAAAACCCTGACCCCGTTCCTGTTCTGGAACTGGAATAACTACCCCGCGTTCCAGTAGACCCTGGACCGCCCCATACAGGGCCTCCCGACGGGTCGGTAGTAGCTGGAGATTGGAGGTGATGAATCTGTCCAGTGGACAAGAGAGAAATTCTATCTTGTAGCCTGAGGAGATTACTTCGCAAACCCACCTGTCGGAGACTAGAGCTGTCCACTGAGTCGCGAATTTGCGAAGACGTCCCCCCACCCGAGAGCTGGGTGGGGGCGGACCTTCATGCGGACGCAGATTTGTCCGCAGGCTTGTTGGGTCTGCGGGACCAAGGATGCTTTTGTCCTTGGGCAGGCGCTTTATCGGCCTGGGGTCTTTTCCCTGTCGCCCTAAGGGGACGAAAAAAACGCTTGCGTGCAGTAAAGGAGGGCCCTTGCCCTTGGCGTGGCCCCTTACCCTTGCTAGTTTGGGGAAGCAAAGTGCTTTTACCTCCTGTGGCATCCTTGATGATGTCATCCAGAGAAGCCCCAAAAAGTCTGTCGCCCTTAAAAGGCAGATCCAACAGGGCTTTCTTGGAAGTCTGGTCCGCAGACCAGCCTTTTAGCCAGATCAGGCGGCGTATTGCTACTGCATAAACTGAAGCTTTAGACAGCAGGGGAATAGTATTCATGTCTGACTCGCAGACAAACCTAAGGCCCTGGACCAACTGGTCGGCCAATGTTATCTCATCAGGAGGAGCATCTCGCTCCTTAACCCCTGGAGTAGCAATCTTGCCCATTCAGTAAGTGTCTGAGACACTAGGGCCCCCGCCAAATGCCGGGCGTACTGCCGAGCCTACCACTGAGTATAGGTAGCAAGCGAGTGCTTCAGCCTTCTTATCCACAGGGTCCTTGAAAACAGGAGCCCCTTCTACAGGATCTAATTGTGGTGGCTCTATTAAGTCTGGACACCGGAGGGTCCACTATAGGGGGAGAGGTCCATTTCTTCAGAAAAACCTCTTTGGGGCTGTAAAGACCCTCAGTGGGTTCTCCAATTCCTTGTATAAGAGTTTATCAAAAGACACACAAGGGAACACCTTAGCAGTGCGGGCAGGTCTATGAAACCCAAATGGACCGGAGTCTCTGCTGCTTCTGCAGTATTTTCCAACTTTAGCGTATCCCGCACTGCAGTAATAAGATCAGATACCAATGCCGTCTCGCGTACTGACCTGGACTTGGAGTGCTCCTCACTGTCCGGTCACGGTCTGCAGTCTCTGGTGCGTCAGAATCTGGGCCCTGAGCCGTAGCTGGACCTGGTTCTGCATTAGAATTATCCCCAGAAGCTTGCAGGGGATGGGGCGTTTACTACCCCCTGTATTCCCGTGTGCTGCTTCCACCCTGGCAGCAAACGCCTCTAGGATTGCCGTCATAGCGTTCATAGACATCTCAGGGGCACCAGTTGCTAAATCTGGTGTTTCAGGGGAGAAGACATCTGGCTCAGATGCCATGCTGACCACACGCTGACACCCACAGGGCTCCAGGCAAGATATCAATAGGCCACCCTCCTGCGCTGCAGAGATGCTGGGTTACCCAGAGGACTGACCACTCTGGACCGGTACTGCTATGCTGCCGTGTGCTGCGCCTGTGATGCTGTCCCTCTGCTGCTGTGTCAGTCTGCTTCTTTTATCAGCACTTCCTGTGTGAATTTTCGCGCCAGTATAATGCACCCAAGAGGCCGGAGGCTCTGGCAAAATGGTTGCCAAAAACGTCTGTATGGAAGATAATGTGGGCTCTAAGAAAATGGCCGCCGAACCGAAGATAGAGGTCAAGCAGCTGTAGCCCACAAAAAGATGGCCGCCGAACGGCAATATATACATACAGGGTGGACAAACATGGCCGCCGATCAGCTGATAGGGGCCAGTGGGTGTGGCCGAACCACAGGAAGATGGCCGCCGGGCAGTCACAAGAGGCCAAACTCGGCATGGACCACCCCAAAATGGCCGCCGACAGCATGGAGGAGGAAGCACATACAGGTAAGCAGAAATGAAATTTCTTTTAAATGTTAGTTACAGCCAGCCCCGCTCCAGTGGAACCCCTTAGGTGACCCCCAGCACCCTTTAGCTAGAAGCCCAGGGAGGAGGGAAAGGCAGGGAGAGAGGGAAGAAAGGGGCCACAACCACTTACTTGATCTCTCCAGGAATGTCCAGCTAAATCACCCAGCCGAGGCAGGGGAGTTTTACTTACCTATCCTGCATGTATTATGCTGGAAGACATTCCAAACAGATCATCGTCCGCGCACGGAAGGTGACTGTTGGCTAAGGCATGCTGTGATTGGACCCAAAAGGAACGATCATATGTATGCCCTGGAGCGTGACGCTCACCGGACAAGCTGCTGCGACTCGGCCGTAAGGTCAGCCGAAGCTGAGCGGTCCGATGCAAGCCTTGGAGCGTAAGCTCACCGGCCAGGCTGCTGCGACTCGGCCGTAAGGTCAGCCGAAGCTGAGCGGTCCGATGCAGGCCCTGGAGCTTAGGCTCACCGGCCACCCGTGGAGCGACGGGCATGTCGTGGAAAACCCAGCGCGTAGCTAGGGTCGGCACACGCTCGATGGCCGAAACTGGGGAGACTACAAGGATCGAGGATCCAGCCTGTCACCCAGTCGGCAGTTGATCGAAGATCGCAGGAAACAACAAATGTAGCAAAAATATATATCTTTTTTCCCCCGGACCAATGGGCCCGAAGGAAGCCATGTCCTACTCCTTGCTAGACAGAAAAAAACTGATCTGCGAGATGCAGACTGAGATGTTATACCAGAGGGTCCGCCCCCTGGGCGGTACTGTAGAAGGTGTGATGCAACACTTTTTACAAGTTTTTCTGCCTAGTCACTCCTAATTAACGGATAATACCCACTTTGTCAATAGAGAAGCTGTGTCGGTCCATGGACGAAAGAGTAATAGCGCCGCTATACCGCCAGCGCATCCAGCGCCTCAGTGTGAAAGTAGCCTTATTGCTTTGATTGCATATTTTGCTCAGTTTTTTTTTCCTCTGCACATTCGAAGAGACCAATTTGCACATTTTTTTGCACTCTATGCACTTTCACACTATGGACATAGTTTGGATATAATGGAGTTAATTATAAGCATGGTTTATACAGTTAAAGTATATTAATTTTTTGCTGAAAAAATTTTTATGCACTTATTTTTGGCACATTTCAATATTTATTGACACTTTTACCTGGACAGGTCCTGCAGCACCGTCATCCTCCGGCTTCCCTTGTCCGCTCCGGGGACCTCTCTGCCTGTCGGTTGCTCTCCAGACATTACACAGGCGGCTCTGGCTCATTTAAATTCACAGCAACCGTTACCGCGTGGGCCGCCGGAAATAGCCGAGTTTTGCTGGACGAAGTCAGAGAGGAGGGGGGGCGGGGGAAGTCGAGCAGTGATGGAAAAGGACGAGCGCGGGTCGGAGGCGGCCGAAGATGGCTGAAGATGTGTGCCGTGTCCGGAAAGAGCCGAGCGGGGGCGGAAAAGGACGAGCACGGGCCGGAGGTGGCCGAAGATGTGTGCCGTGTTTCGGAAAGAGCCGAGCGGGGGTGGAAAAGGACGAGCGTGGGTCGGAGGTGGCCAAAGATGTGTGTCGTGTCCGGAAAGAGCCGAGCGGAGGACGGTAAGAGCCAAAGTGCTCCGCGCTGCATCCAGAAGCTCGATACCTAGCAGTACAGTGGTGCTCAAATTAATCTGTTCAAAGTTGTTTATATTGTATTAAACTCTAAAGTATATCTATTCTTCACATTATTTGTTAATTTTAAATGTTAAAAATGAATTCCTGTCACTGTATATTTTTACATACAGTAGTCACATGTTCCAGCTTGGATAATGTAACTACAGTGGGGCAAAAAAGTATTTAGTCAGCCACCAATTGTGCAAGTTCTCCCACTTAAAAAAATGAGAGAGGCCTGTAATTGTCATCATAGGTATACCTCAACTATGAGAGACAAAATGTGGAAACAAATTCAGACATCAATCACATTGTCTGATTTGGAAATAATTTATTTGCAAATTATGGTGCAAAATAAGTATTTGGTCAATATCAAAAGTGCATTTCAATACTTTGTTATATATCCTTTGTTGGCAATGACAGAGGTCAAACGTTTTCTGTAAGTCTTCACAAGGTTGTCACACACTGTTGCTGGGTATGTTGGCCCATTCCCTGATGCAGATCTCCTCTAGAGCAGTGATGTTTTGGGGCTGTCGCTGGGCAACACGGACTTTCAACTCCCTCCAAAGGTTTTCTATGGGATTGAGATCTGGAGACTGGCTACGCCACTCCAGGACCTTAAAATGCTTCTTATGAAGCCATTCCTTTGTTGCCCGGGTGGTGTGTTTGGGATCATTGTCATGCTGAAAGACCCAGCCACGTTTCATCTTCAATGGGAGGAGGTTTGCATTCAAAATCTCACGATACATGGCCCCATTCATTCTTTCATGTACACATATCAGTCGTCCTGTTCCCTTTGCAGAGAAACAGCCCCAAAGCATGATGTTGCCACCCCCATGCTTCACAGTAGGTATGGTGTTCTTTGGTTGCAACTCAGCATTCTCTCTCCTCCAAATACGACGAGTTGTGTTTCTACCAAACAGTAGACTTTTACTTTGGTTTCATCTGACCATATGACATTCTCCCAATCCTCTTCTGGATCATCCAAATGCTCTCTAGCAAACCTCAGATGGGCCCGGACATGTACTGGCTTAAGCAGGGGGACACGTCTGGCACTGCAAGATCTGAGATCCTGGCGGCGTAGTGTGTTACTATTGGTGGCCTTTGTTACGTCGGTCCCATCTCTCTGCAGGTCATTCACTAGGTCCCCCCGTGTGGTTCTGGGATTTTTGCTCACCGTTCTTGTGATCATTTTGATCCCACGGGGTGAGATCTTGCGTGGAGCCCCAGATCGAGGGGGATTATCAGTGGTCTTGTATGTCTTCCATTTTTTTTATTATTGCTCCCGCAGTTGATTTCTTTACACCAAGCTGCTTGCCTATTGCAGATTCAGTCTTCCCAGCCTGGTGCAGGTCTACAATTTTGTTTCTGGTGTCCTTCGACGGCTCTTTGGTCTTCACCATAGTGGAGTTTGGAGTGTGACTGTTTGAGGTTGTGGACAGGTGTCTTTTATACTGATAACAAGTTCAAACAGGTGCCATTAATACAGGTAATGAGTGGAGGACAGAGGAGCCTCTTAAAGAATAAGATACAGGTCTATGAGAGACAGAAATCTTGCTTGTTTGTAGGTGACCGAAAACTTATTTTCCACAATAATTTGCAAATAAATTCTTTCTAAATCAGACAATGTGATTGTCTGGATTTGTTTCCACATTTTGTCTCTCATCGTTGAGATATACCTATGATGACAATTACAGGCCTCTCTCATCTTTTTAAGTGGGAGAACTTGCACAATTGGTGGCTGACTAAATACTTTTTTGCCCCACTGTATGTATATACCATATCCAGCCAAGGACCCAGGAAGCTGGAAATCACAGAATTAAATTATGCTTACCTGATCCATTTTGAAAACAGGGGGCCAGCCACTCAGCATGGGCACCATTCAGAGAGTGATTTGCATTATTACAAAAAGTTCTCAGATTGGACGAGGTAGAGAGCAATGCCCTGTCACTGCCCTGTCACTTCACCTTGTCCACCTCGTCATCGTGTCAGAATTTTGTGGGCTAATTACTTCCTTTGCTGTCTGGCTGTGCTGACTGTTATCACTATTCTCAGCTATCTCTGAGGACTACACAACTACACCCCTCTGTGTTCTACAGAGGAAAAGAATGGTGGTAGCCCAATACTACTTCTGCTGTTGGCTTGACACGGAAGGGTGAGCAAGTTTTGTCACCCCAGGACTAGAAATATGTTACTAGCAGCATCACCAGGTAAAAATAAAGAAAAAAAGTAAAATAAAGAAAAAAAAAAACTAATGCAGCCAAAACATCTAAGGACTTATAAGCTGCAATATATTACATTTTTGTTTTAGGGTTTATATCTATTTTTTATTGATTCTTTCTTAATTTTTCATTACTGAACTGTGGGTGTGGGAAGGTTTTTTCTATTACCTGAATATTCTGTGCTAAATGGTGCCTGCCCCTTTCCCATCTTAGAAAGTTGGGAGGCATGTCTGTGTCTCTGTTGGATATATTCTTTCACTTCCTATCCTACTGTCCCTGGGACAGGAAGTTGTGGGAAATCTCTCCAACAAAGCCACAGGCAGTAGTAAAAACCTGAGAGCTGACCTAACAGTTAGGCTGCAGTTACACTTTGATAAAAGTAGTTTAGCCCTACTGGCTTACAACTTACAGGGTGTCAAAGCACATGTGCCTAACTCAAGAGGGCACTTCAGTGCTCACATCTACAGAAACTCAATCACTGACTAAAGCCTCATACACACAATCAGATTTTCGGACGACTGCTTATCCGTTTTTTGTTGCATGCTAGTCTCATGTCGAAAGTGAAGATGTTACTCACCAATGAAAATTCTCATACGACAGAATACAACTTCAGAAGTGATGTAATGTGTTGACTAGTTTTGTATGTGTTTTTTCATTTCTGAGCATGCGTAGTCTTGCTCTTCCGATTTTTTTCGTACGTAAACCGTACTAATTAAAATGAAATTCGGACGTTGTGTTCACGTACGACAAAAATGTTATAGTCTGCACATCCAGCTTTTGTCTGACGAAAAACCGTAATCGGCTGTCGAAAGCACCATACTAACGATTCAAAAATCGGCAGATCGTTTGTCGGACAAAATTTTACTTCCGACTTTCGTATCGTGTGTACAGACCTTTACTGGGCAGCATATAGCAATTTCCTACATTACATGGTGAGTATTTTTTACCCCAAAAAAGATTAGAGAGGGCCAGAAGAAAATTATAAATTTCATGTCCAATCATGCTTTAATCCTTAAAGTGGAATTTCAGGCTTAACCCTAACTACTCTTAAAAGTGTCTCCTCCCCCCTCCTAACACCAATTCTTATTAACCCGTGTAGGAAAGATCTGTATACTTTCCTTTTTGCAGCCTGCTCCAGTCCAGTCATGTGATCTCCCCTGTGTCAGCCAGTGCTGCTTTAGGGGAGAGGAGAGAGCGCTCGGATAACGGCTAGTAAAGCCTGGAGCGGTGATGTTACCCATAGGCTTCAATGGCCCATCCGTTGTTGATCGCTCTCTCCTTTCCCTTGCAGCCGTGTGGGCTGACACAGGGGAGTGGGATCATGTGACCGGCCTGCAAATACCGCGTTTCCCCGAAAGTAAGACCAACCCCGAAAATAAGACCTAGCGTTATTTTCCAGGAGTAAGCCCTACCCAGAAAATAAGTGCTAGTTTAAAATGCTTGTAAAATCCTATAATCCACTCTATTACTGTAGTATATAATGTACAATGTGTGTGTTTCTGTAATATAATTGCAGGGAAGAGAGCTCCGACGGGTCACAGAAATGCAGAGCGGCGCTATAACGAAGGTAGTTGGCACAATTATATTACAAAAAAACACACATTGTACAATATATACTACTGTAATAGAGTGGATTATAGGATTTTACAAGCATTTTAACTCTGTTTACACTAGGGATTCCTGTCAGGCAGGGAGAGAGTGGGGGAGAGAAGACAGCACAATACATGGTAAGACCTACCCCAAAAATAAGCCCTATTGTGTCTTTTGTTGCCAAAATTAATATAAGACCCGGGCTTATTTTCAGGGAAACACGGTAGATATGTAAATACATCTTTCTTATATAGCTTATTAAACATATGTGTTAGAAGGTGAGAGTTTTAACGGTAGCTAGGGTTATATCAGAGATCCACCTTAAAGCGGAGCTCCGCCGGAAAAAAAAATATTAAAAGCCAGCAGCTACAGCTACAGCAGCTGCTGGCTTTTAATATTTGGACACTTACCTGTCCTGGAGTCCAGCGACGTCCGCAGCAGAGGACGAGCGACCGCTCGTCGCTCTGCTCCTCCCTCCGCCATCCTCGCTGAGGGAACCAGGAAGTGAAGCCCTGCGGCTTCATGCCCGGTTCCCTACGGCGCATGCGCGAGTTCTGATTGGTGCTCCTGTGTTCTGGGAGCCGAGTTTCTCCCAGAACACCAAGGGAAGTCTGCGGGAAGTGACGTAACTCCCGCAGATTCCCGGAGAGAGGACTCCCGGATGTGGGTGAAAATACCTGTCTTAGACAGGTATCTTCACCCCCCTCCCCCCTGAAAGGTGTCAATTGTGACACCGGAGGGGGGGAGGGTTCCAAATAGCAAAAGTTGCTATTTAGGGTGGAACTCCACTTTAAGTCCTCATGCAAAACGGAGCATTTGCCCAGCTCTTCTAAACACCTTTTTTCCTGGCAGTATCAAAACGGCACCTAAAACCACATTAAAGCATGTCAAGTGATTGGGCCTTTATTCATTTCATTGGCCAGAATATTTATTTATTCTGCCTATTGAAATTAATAAAAGTCCAAACGCTTGACGAGCCTAGCGCTTAAGCGCATTTAGACGTATTTACGCACATTAGGGTGCTTCAGACTGTTTTTCTGCCAAAACTCTGCAGCTCCTCAATGCGCTGGCAGTGGGGGATTTTCTGCCTCTAAATGCCCCAGCCTCCAAGCGACTGTAAATGCCTATGTGTGCATGGACACATAGGCTACATGGAGGGGAGTTTAGAGGCAGAAAAAAAAAAAGAAGCAAGATACCTCTAGAAATGGCGTTATACATACAACTAGGGTTGCCACCTGTCCAGGATTCACCCGGACAGTTCGGGTTTGGAAACATGCGTCCGGGTTTCAGACTGCCTGAAACCCGGACACATTATTTAGACTGAACTATGGCTTCCCAGCAGGGTTGCTGGCTGCAGGTGTCTAAGCTGCCTAAGGGCAGGAATAACACCCCCCCCCCCCAAAACACACACGGGAGAGGAGAGAGGGCTAAATCTGCACCTCTAATCCCCACCCCTACCCCTCTGTGTCTGCCCACACTCCAATCCCCAGGGCTGTGCCTCAGAAAAGGAAAGTTGGAGCTGGAAATTTGAAGTTCAGCAGCCTCAGATACATCTGGATGAGAGGTGCTGACTGCCAAGAGGTGAGTGAGCTCACCATCCATCCCTGTCTGTGACTGAAGTCTCCCCCTTTTCTCTCCTGCCTCTGAGTAAGTACACTGAGGCAAATCAGGGTTCTCAAAGCACCTCTTACATCAGAGTTCCCCTTTACATCAGAGGCCACAGTGTTTCCCCTTACATCAGAGTCTACATCCGTACATCGATGTTCTCAGTGTTCCCCCTTAAATCAGGGTTCCCAGAGCATCCCTTATGTCAGAGTCCCCAGAGTTCTCCCTTACATTAGAGTCTGCAGAATCCCCTCTTACAGTGAAAGGGAACTCTGCAAGTTCAGATGTAAAAGGGGAACTCTGTGGACTCTGATGTAAAGGGAGACTCTTGTTATTAACTTCATATAATTAGAAATGTTATTTAATAGCAAAATATATGTATAGTTTATACTACAAAGAAAAATAGTTGGCGTGCGCCGCTAAAGTGTTCGGATTTAACTTTTAAAAGGTGGCAACCCTACATACAACATGTTTGTACATGCTCAGGAAAATCGCTTTCATGTG
The DNA here is from genome assembly GCA_029206835.1 of Rana muscosa. Classification (NCBI taxonomy): domain Eukaryota; kingdom Metazoa; phylum Chordata; class Amphibia; order Anura; family Ranidae; genus Rana; species Rana muscosa. Next base: position 60,558,702 of record CM055118.1, read on the forward strand.
TTCTAATGATCTTGAAGAAAATCCTGTCTACTCCCTCTGAAAACCTCCTCTGGATATTCTGTGTCTAATGTAATGTAGGGAATCTGTATGGTGCACACTCACTAACACTGAGTCAATAGGCGCGTGTTGATTTATGTTAAAGCTGCTAATTAAATTTGTCTTGGGATTATTGTATGGTTTTTAACTAGATTTACATGAACAAATCACTAAGGATTACAAGTGAACTTCAAAGCTTCTCTTCAAAGCCCCTTTTGTTTCTTCGTGTACATCTGATTCATAGTTTTGTGGGGCCATGGATCACTTTACATCAAACAATGCATACAATAGGCTTTTAAATAAATGCAGCTAGATACAAGGACTAGAGTAGTGAAAATGCAATCATTCTGTCCTAGCAATAACATAATATATGTTTTTGGAATATCATTTAAATATACACCACCATCATGGGCGTCTGCTGAACTTTTTTCAGGGGGGGGGCATCGTTTTAAGGTCATCCATGCTCGGTCCCTTTTTGACAATGTCATGAAGGGGAGGGGCTTAGTCATTATGACATAAAGAGCAGGCATGCAAAGGTTTGAGAAACCTGATGCAAAAGCTTAATAGAAGGATCAAGCTGCCATTGTCTGCTTAGTAATTTCTAATTTTTTTAAACCCCCCCCCCCTCTAGCGGCCGAATAGCGCCAATAAAACGATGGTATAGCGCCGCTAAAACTAGCGGCGCTTTACCGATAACGTGGCCAGCTGGCAGTGTGAAATAGCTCGAGGATAATTCCGTATCGCTATGTCCATATAAAAATATAGTGCGTCTCCAGGGGGGGGCAATTGACCCCCCTTGCCCTATGGAGCGGACGCCCATGACCACCATGATGTAGCAACAAACAAATGTATATAAAAACAAAAGCTATGCTGAATTGTAACATAGTGTGTTGCTTTGGCTCATAAGGGGTGCCAATCTGCGTCTGATATTTTTGCACAACGTCAGGCATATTCATGTTGCAGGTTGTTCATCTGTCAGCACTATGGAAGCGCATGACGCTAATCCAGGGCGGGTGGCAATCCCTTCTGAATGCTGCATTGTAATGCATCGGTGGGTGCAACCTGCCCTTGTCAGTACAGTGCTCATGCACCTATCTCAATGCATTGCATTATTCACAATTTTTTTTTAACAAACTTTCATGAAATTTCACAGAGACATTTTATAAAGTTTCACTGGCCTTTAAGCAATGTGGAGCCACCCTTGCATGCAGGGAGTAGAGTTGTATCTCCCTACACTTTGTGCATCAATAGAAACACACAGTCCTGTCTCCTAGGAAGGCACTCCCCTATTCCTCCCTCCCTTCTCCCTGCTAAAAGACTGGCTTGAGACTGCTAAGTTTATTGTTAAAATGGTTCTAAAGTCTGAAGCCTCGTACACACGACCGAGTTTCTCGTCGTAAAAAACCTGTCGTTTTTCTCGACGAGATTCTTGTCAAGCTTTCCTTGCATACACACTGTCAATTCCAAATCTCATCGTTGTTCTGTGCGGTCACGTCCAGCACGTACGATGGCAGTATAAAGGGGAAGATTGATTTCAATGGCGCCACCCCTTGGGCTGCTTTTGCTGATCTCGTGTTACCGCATGTGAAGTAAAAGTTTGGTAAGAGACGATTTGCGCTTTTCAGTCTTCGTGCTTTCAGTTCAATACAGCGTGACGAATGTGCTATCTCCATTACGAAGGCTTGTTTTACCAGAAGAAGCGCTCCCGTCTCATACTTGATTCTGAGCATGCGCGCTTTTGAAGACTCGGAAAAGCACACACACGAACGGTTTTCTCATCGCAAAACAGGCCGACGAGAAACACGACGAGAAAATCGAGAATCATGACAAGAAAAAAGAGAGCAGGTTCTCTATTTTTCTCGTCGAGATTCACAGCAGTTTTCTTGACGAAAAACCATACACACAAACGGTTTTCTCGGCAAGAAAGCTCTCTCTGCAGTTTTCTTGCAGTTTTTGGACGAGAAACTTGGTCGTGTGTACGAGGCTTAAGAGCTCGCTCACTTCTGGAGGTGCGTCCGAGCACGCGTGCTTTCTAGGGCTGCCCAATTTTTTTTTATCGAACTGCATGAAATTGCATGGTACTGCAGTACCATGCATTTTGTTGGGCATCTGTGTGTATGCTTGCTAGATGAGTAGGAGTGTCATACATACAGGGCTTTTTCAGGGGGAACTTGGTGGAACTCAGTCCCACCACCTCTGGCTCAGACCCTTTGGTGCCTGCCCACCACAATCACTTGTAAACACAGAAGTCTGGTTTCTGTGTTTACAAGTGACAGCTCTGCACTCTATATGTAATGCAATCCTGGTATTTAATGCCCCTTTAAGACCCTACTACTGTTCGTGAAATTTGACTGACTGCACCCACTATTTGATGTGATTTGGAGGGTGTGTGTAGGGGGAGGGGTTTTGTGGGGTCGTGGTTAAGTTCCAGCACCTATTGTTTGAGAAAAAAAGCCCTGCATACATGTCAGAATTAATGGCACCCATGCACTTCTGAAAAATGGCAGCGAGTTTTTGTGTGATGTGGGAAAACGTGCAATTTTGCATGCGTGCCCGCACTGCACCTGGTGTGACCGAGCCCTATGTGTGGTACCTTAATACATTCTCATGCTAAACACTTACTTGAGTTCATCATGGCTCCTGGCTCCAGCACTTATCCCTACACTGCCTGCTTTCACAAAAAAACTTGAAGGCAGTGAAGCCATAGGCTCCTGCTGCTGTCAGTCACACTCCTGTGATAAAGGAACAGGAGCGTGGCTAACCAGCACTGTGCGTGCCTATCGACACACACATCCCAGCTCAAGAGCATGCCTGCATGTGTGCCTCCTTTGCACTCGGCTTGTTGCAGGAGGCACCCAGAGGAGGGAGAAACTGACAGCACCAGTAGGGGACTGCCGGAAGAGAAGTTGAGCAACCTTTCTGTGAAATATTGTTGCGCAGAGCAGGTAAGTATTGCCTCTTTGTTATATTTTTTCTAAAAAGCCTTTAGTACAAAGGGCTGATTCACACCTTCAGATGTGCTGAACGCACAGCTGCTGCTGAAGCGCTGATCTTGGTGAATTATCCATTTCTATTCACACAGTGGTGTTGGGAATGGGATCAATGTGTATGTGTGTATGTGGTTTCCACCATAGCCTGCTGTGTTTAAAAAAAGTAGTGCGTGTAGTAGGGCTGGGAAAAAAATCGATTTTAATCTTGAATCGAGTTTTGAGCTCAAATCGATTCAGTTTTGAAGAAAATCGATTTTTTTAGATTTTTTTTTTTTTTTTTTAATTTTTTTTTTTTTTTTCCTTCAAAGTTTCCGTAGCAGGACTGCAGGGGGCGTATCCGGAATGGCACTGGGCAGCGTTACCCCAATTACATCTACTCGCTGCAGCCGCCGTCTGCCTACCTGATCAGCGTGTCATGCAGACAGACGGCGGCCATTGCAGTGTTCAAAAGCCGCGCCTCCCGAGTCCTCATCGTCTGTGATATGCGGAACACTCAATTACACAGCAGGCAGTATTCAGCCTATCACGGACATCCTCTCATCCTCGTCTGTGTTATGAGGATGACCATGATAGGCGGAACACTGAATGCTGGGAAATTGAGTGTTCCGCCTATCACAGACGAGGAGGAGGCGCGGCTTTTGAATACTGGAATGGCCACCGGTGTAGCAGTAAAATCCGTATACCATGAAAATCTGCATCAGGTACGGGCACAGTGATTGAAGCACGGGCACAGTGAGACACGGGCACAGTGAGACAAGGGTACAGTGAGACAAGGGTACAGTGAGGCATGGACACAGTTCAATTCAACTAAGAGTAACCTCAGGATTTTTTGTTGTTTTATTAGCTAAATCCAAATACAGTTTTAATAATTTGGATGTTTAACAATCTTTGTTGCACACTGCAAAAAACAACAAAAGGTCACAAGCGCTAAATTGGTGGATAAAGAAAAAAATATAATGGATGATAATAATAATAAGAAGAAAAAAAATCCCAAATATTTTGGGAAGTACAAAGTATCCAAAAGGGGGAAAAAACAGGATCCAGCGCAGCAAGAAAAAATCCGTACCCAGAAGTACAAAATACACAACATGCACACAATATAATCCAGCGCTCATGGAACATACATTATTAACTATTGAAAACTCTTGAAGAATTGATAAAAAAGCTTAGTCCATTTATCACAATAAAGAGAGGGATCCAATCTCAAATGTGCAGAGGGCAAATGAATCTTAACTCTCCAGTTACCAGTGGTGACAAACTTGTTAAACTTGCAGTGACATCCGTGGAGCAAGGAGGGGTTAAAAAAGTCAAAACAAAGCCTGTGGCATGATCTCCATGTGAGCACAGTACCTTGAATGATGGACAACAGGCAGACCAGCGTGTGGAGGGCCCTCCAACACAAAAGGATGCAGAGCCAGGATCGCAGCAAGGCTGGGACAGAAGGAATCACACACAGAGTTTCAAGAGTTTTCAATAGTTAATAATGTATGTTCCATGAGCGCTGGAATATATTGTGTGTTTGTTGCACACTGACTTTGCAGTTAGAGAAAGGGTTTGCCTTTGCAATTTTGTTTGTTGATGCACTTTAATTAATATAATAAAAAAAAAAAAAAAAAATCGAATCGTAAATCGAGTTTTTTATAAAAAAATCGCAGATTTTTTTGGGGGGGAAAATCGCCCAGCCCTAGCGTGTAGTACTTTTTTGTAGCGCACACCATCACAACACAGTGGTGTGAACTGACACCATAGGAAAGAAAGCAAATTGCCTTGTCTTTGCGTTGGGACTGCACTGGGCAACATTGCTGTGATAAGCCCTGAGAGATCAGGAGCCAGTAGCATTGATAGTTGTAAACTGCAAGGGTCAAAATTGTAATTAATAGTTTAATGGGAAGTGATTTTATTGTACTAAATGGGGGAGATTTACTAAAACTGGAGAGTGCAAAATCTGGTGCAGCTATGCATAGAAACCAATCAGTTTTCAGGTCGAACAAGATGATGTTAGAAGCTGATTGGCTACCATGCACAGCTCCCTCATTGTCTTAAGCTTCAAAACGCTGAGGATTTACTACTACATGAATGTTCTTTAAGACCGTCTGTAACACTTAAGCAAGTTGAATAGGTATAAATGAAGCCAGGCCTTGTTATATGGAAGTTTAGCCATTGTGCCCTCACAAGCCGACAGCTGCGCTGTTGTATCCAGCTCGCTAACTGCCAGTTTCCATCTTCTTGTCTGTTTCCAGCTATTGTTAAAAAATCAGACTTCCTTCCTCTCTGCAGATCTCCCACGCGCCCATTCCCTCTTCCCAGGAGAAAGAATAACAATCACACTCAGTCCTGCCTGAATGGAACGATTTGGCTATTTTCTGCAAAGTGCACAAGGCAGATTATTGGCCCACCTGGAAGTGATAATCACACACATACAAAGAATCATAAAACATACAGAATAACACATCACAAGCCCTGCCAATAAGCACATCTGGCAACTCTAAAAGGATCTGTTAACATTTTGCTTTCTTTCTATGCCAAAAATCACCTACTACTTGATCTGTTTGTCTGTCCTTACATTCTTTATAAACAAGCCAACCCCACATCCATCACTCCATTCTATTTGAAGGTATGATTTGTATGTAGAACAAAACATGGCAGGAAATCTTAGTAATTCAATCCATGACAACTAGAGAGTCACTGTAAAAAGTACTTACTCCCAGATGTATTAAAAAAAAAACTGTACTTAGGCCCAGTCTGGGAAAAGTAACAGGTCCACTTTAGAGCAGGAAGAGCACATTTCTTTCCTGCAACCAAATTCGCTTGATTCCCCCATCAACACAGACAGTGCTGACATGGGAATCCCTCCTGCCCGGCCATTGTCTTCTCCTAACGGGGGAGAGTGGGGGAAGCCGTCCCCTCCGGGAGAAGACAGTGATTATAAGTAGCAGCTATAGCAGCCACTAGCGATAATCGCAAGAGAATACAGCAGGCTGGTTGTACCCAAGTTGATGGATTGATCAACTTGGTACATTGAGCCTGCCCATTAACAGTTTGAATCTCAGCTGAGGAACCGGCCGAGATTCGAACCGTGTATGGCCGGCCTAAGGAAGCCTTTAGTTACCATCCCTGAAATAATTGACCTATGCAAACCTAGTACTGGCTAATAATGAACAAAGGGCTTTGAAGAGTCCTGCTTCCATATGACCTGGCAATTGCCAATTAGGTACTGACCACTATCTGTATGGAGGCCAGGGGCCTGAGTCCCATTACCCTTTACATACAGAAGTATAGGTTTTTCTTCAACACTGGTGGGTGAACATTCCCTTTTCTTAAGTGAACCTGTTACTTTACTCTGGTTGGGCAAATCTAGGTTGCTTTAACACTTTCATAATAACCATTAAATCTGTTAGATCATAAAAGTGTTCAAAAGTGCAGGTACCTTGAGGCTTGCAAAGTACCTTTTCCTATCCTAAAATACTCTTTTGTGTCTTCAGAAGCCCCTAAACAAAGGTCTTTTTTTTTTCTGGTCCAAGCCTTAAAACCTGCAATACAAGAGTAGAATTTTTGCTAATTTCTGCTGAACCGGCCGAAATTCAAGCCGTGGGTGACCCTATCGGCCCTGAAACTTTGAAGGAGCTGGGTAGAACTTGTTGGTCGAACAGTGATTGTGTCCAATCCAGGGGCAATCCATCCATTAAGGGAGCATGGGCGCCGCCCCCCCTCTGTTCATCGCTGCCTCCCCTATCAATGCGTCCGGCCCCTTTCAGGACACTGGCGCATGTATTCCAATGCGGAGTGGCTGTTTTTTTGAAGCACCGATTACAGCCAGAGACTCTAATAGGCTTCAATATAGGGTGGGCTCGGGTCGCAGAGAGTGTGCCCACCCAGGTGTGTTACAACAGTGAATCAATATTCACTGTTGTAACACTGATCCTTCTCCCGGCCAATCAGGAAGCAGGTTTTTACACTGTTCACCCGATTGGCTGAAAGGACAGGCAATCCTATTGGATGCCTAGGAGGAGGACGGGAGGAGCTGGAAGCCACCATGGAGCAGAGGACTCAGAGCCGAGCCACTGTCTGCCACCCGCCACAATGGGGTAAGTGTCGGACTGACCGGCAAACAGCGGAGGGGGTGGTTGGGTGGGAGCCGCTCGGCTGGTTGTTTGCCAACCCCCAAAAAAACACCAGCTGCCACTGGTCCAATCAGATGCAGTCCTTGTTTGGGTATTCAAATAGTAGATTTGAGTGCTGAGGCTGTTTGAATACATTAGCCTGCCGGAGAGATTCCTCCATCCAGGGGAGATTCCTCCACCCACACTGTTTAGCCCTGCAGGCTGAACATTTGAAATCTATGTGTGTATGGCTACCCTTACTCGTCACATTTCAATGCAAGATCCAATATTGACAACTGAAGGTCTTAAATTGTATTAATAAATGGCAGGAAACCAGGTGTCTGCACAGGCCAGAGCAGCCTTTAGACAGTCATTTCCTGACTGGTTCAATGACAATCATCTCATGTAAAAATGTAATAAAAAATCATAAATAGTATGCCTGTTTCTCAAATAGGATGAAATATTAAATCCTACGGAACATTTTACAGAATGAAGCAACTTAAAGTATGTAGAATACTGCACCAGCCTATCGAAGGGCAAACTACTGTATTTTATATATATAATTTCTACAGAGAGGATTGGTCCAGAGTAGGTCACATACAACAAAGTGTATGAGTGGTACAGTCCAGAGTATATCACATATTGCACAACATACAGAATGAAGTGGCTGAGCGCAAGTCATGTATAGCACAATATACAACAGTATAAGTATTTTGTTACATACAATTCAGAGGGTATATGACACATCAAAGCTATAATGGCAACTGTTTCGCTATTAAATATTGAAATAATGAAAATGACTTCAAAACTCAGTTTCACAGATTTGGTTTACATACTTTAAGGTTAACAAGGAAAATATAACATAAAATATTTTTTCACTGAAAATACAAAATAAATTTCATTTGATCAATGGTCCAGAAGTCAAAGTGAACATAGAAAAAAAATCTTGAGGGCTTAGTTATAAAAACATTTTGTTTCTAAATATTAAACGTAACCATGATTACCTCTAGCCACATCAAAGGCAGGAAAATTGCTTTGATGACACTATGATTAAATACTGCTGAGACGAGCAAGCTGCCCTGTATTTGTTTTGATTCACAGCTATTGAAATATCATCACTTTATCTGCTTAGGGCCTGTTTCGACGGGCTTTAGATTATGTCATCAATCTGAGATATTCTGAAATTATTGACATCGGCAGATGACCTCCATCTGACTTGGCCTGCTTCAAGGGGGTTTTGCATTCCCATAGGCTTGTATGGAAATGCAAGGCCTGTTTGAAGTGGATAAACCCCATTGACACAGGCTACTAAGTCATATTAAAGCCTCATTTTTTTTTATCACCTCCGAAAGATTTACCCCGCCTTCATGACCAGGTCATTTTTTGCGATACGGCACTGCGTTACTTTAACTGGCAATTTGCGGAGACATGCAACGCTGTCCATAAATTTAATTTATGTCATTATTTTCCCACAAATAGAATTTCCTGTTGGTAGTATTTGATCACCACTGCGTTTTAATTTTTTTTGCGCTATATATAAAAAAAGACTGACAATTGAAAAAAAAAAATTTACTTTCTGCTACAAAACATATCCAACAAAAAATTAAAAAAAATCAAATTTCTTCATTGATTTAGGCCAATATGTATCCTGCTAGACATTTTTTGTAAAAATAAGCGTATATTGATTGGTTTGCGCAAAAGTTATATCGTTTACAAACTATAGGATATATAATTTATTTATTTATTTCTACTAGTAATTAGCGGCGATCAGTGGCTTATAGCAGGACTGCAATATTGCGGTGGACAATCTGACACTAACTGACACTTTTTGGGAACCAGTGACACTAATACAGTGATCAGTGTTAAAAATATGCACTGCCACTGTACTAATGACACTGGCTGGGAAGGGGTTAAACAGCTAGGGCGATCAAAGGGTTACATGTGTGCCTAGCAGGAGTTTTGGTGTACACTGTGGTGCTTTTTGTAGAGGACGTGATGGATTTTCTTTCCCTGCTTATCAGAATCTGGAAGCCCTCTTTAACTAGGGGTCCCCCAGATCCCGCCCCCCCCCATGTAAATGAGTAGGGGTACATTGTACCCCTACTCATTCACCAAAAAAAGTGTCAAAAATAAATAAAAACAGCACGTTTTTGACAAGTACGCTGAGCAGCAAGAAAGAGACTAACCCTTTTAAAGGGGAATTACTATGGGACTTGTTGAGCATTTGTCATTTTCACTCGAAAGGGGTAGGTCTACATACCAGAGGAAAAGGACTGGATCAAGTTGTGGGAAAGTTTCCAAGGAAATAAGGTATATAGTCACCCCAGACATTTATGCAGTATCAAAATTGAAACAATTTATTGGACTCAGAACATGGATTAGAAACAAACATTATAAAATGTATCAACCCTTCACCTGTCACCAAATAACAACGTTGTTATTAACTAAAAGTAAAAAGCACACACTGGGCCCATGAACTAGCTGTCCTCATTTCAGGTTGGGGTATAAATTACGTATCCAGCTTACTGAGCAGTATCTATTAATCATCATAAGCCTTTTACAACATGATTGCATCCCTTCTGGATGGTGTCAGTCTCACTAACACAGGTGCTAATGTAGAGAGGTAGTGGAACAAATGCTTGTCAGGGCTCTTTCACACGGGACGGATCCGTGAAGATCCGCCCTGTGAAGCTCCGCTTGCTCAGCGGGGATCGCTCCGTTGATCCCCGCTGAGCCGGCGGATGACTGGGCGGTCCCCGCACACTGTGCAGGGACCGCCCTGTCAGAGCGCCGCTCTCCCCTATGGGGGATCGGATGACGACGGACCGTAGAGTCCGTTGTCATCCGATCCGCTCCGCCGACGGATGGAAAAATAGGGTTTTCCTCCGCCACACTTTGGCGGAGCGGAGCGGGTCGGATGTCAGCGGACATGTCACCGCTAACATCCGTGGCTCCATAGGGCTACATGGAGCATCCGTTCAGGTCTGCCTAAAAAACTGACAGGCGGACCTGAACGGACCGTCCGTGTGAAAGGGGCCTTAGAGTCAGGAAATACAGTAAACGGTATTAGCAAAGATTGACGCAAGGGCGTCCGCAGAACTTTTTTTCAGGGGGGGGGCATCATTTTAAGGTCACCCAAGCTTCTCCCCTTTTCGACAATGCCATGAAAGGGAGGGGCTTAGTCATTATCACATAAAGCGCAGGGATGCAAAGGTTTGAGCTGCTATTGTCTAAATAACAATTTCTAATCTATTTTTATGTTTACAGAGGTTTCCACTACTGACTTTTTTTTTCTGAAAATGCCAGCACCATGGCTCTGTTGTTCCAATATTTATATTCATTACCTGGAGGAGGTATGCAGATAAGAATTTTTTACTTTCCTTAGACTTTTCTGATGTGCATACAGGCTCTGGCTTAGAAAGCATTCAGACCCACGGGTCAGCATTACAGCCAGGTAAAGAGCATTTTTAGAAGTGCTGTTAGATGAGCTCCAGAACATGGACACAGACTGTGCTGGTACAGGTGGACAGCTCACACTCAGCTCTTCAGGTGTGCTCCCTTCCTTTCCTCAGGCTCTGAGCCGCACTGCCTGGAGAAGATGGAGGAGGTGGGTGGAGTCAAAATTGACCAGGCACGAAGGAGGAAGAAGTTCCTCCTCCGCTATGAATGCTGGGGCCTCGCCTCAGCCTCATGATGTGATGTTACTGGTTGCTAGGCAGCAGGCGAGTATAGCAACCAGTGCAGCGGGCAGCAGAGAGGCCAGTGGACGGTGAAATAAGAGTCTAGGGAGTTGGGGCGGCGCACTGCTGATGAATGTAACAGTAAGTGACTGCCACAGCTTCGGCGCCCCCCCATTTGCGGCAGCTTTCGGCACCTGGTTGACTTGCCCTACCCCCTCGCCCATGTTTGTAAGGTATTGCTAGCCTTCTTTGGGGGTGTAAGATAAAATTGCAGGACCTCAGAGGTAGATAAGTCTGAGGAGGGATCATCCATTAGAAGATGTAGTTGTCTCATGAATCAATTGCACTGTGTGTGGTCTCACTGGGCTCTGTAAGAGCTGCAATTTTCCGGATATATCTCCAAGTTAAGCTGACGCTGATGTCAGGGGTAGACATGGAGTCCGTGGGTGGTGCAATGACAGCTGAATTTGAACATAGGATGCCAACTTACACTTAGCTGGGTGTTCAGGAAAAGAAGTGGGGTCGTAGTTGTCTCCCTGCAATCCTCCCAACTGTATGCACAAGCAGTCTCTACCCGTTAGCACCGTGATTTTTAGTCACTGGGTTTCTCAGCGATCTTCGCTGACCCGCTGTGTTCACTGTCCATCTTCCTGCCTCTGTGGTTTACTCTTCTAGTTCCTAGAGTTGCTGGTTCCGTTTGTCCTCTCCCTGTGGTAGGAGTGTTTCTTGGGCCGTGGGTGGTGCATCCCTCGGCTGACATGTTTCGCCTGCTGATCATTTTAGCAAGCTTCTGCAGAGCCTCAGGTCCTTTATTATAAAAAAAAAAATATCCCCCGGTGTAAATACAACATCAATCGTGATGAACACCGGCCGCTGACCTGAACAAAACAAAAATAAAGATCCACACCCAAAGCCGGCTCACGGCGTCTGACAGCTACACCGCCTCCTGCCACTAAATAAACCTATTTTTAAACCTGCGGACCTATTTTTTGTTTCATTTTGTTCAGGCTGGTTGCTGGCAATCATCGTGATTGATGTTGGATTTACACCGGGGGGCGGGGACAATTTTCTTTTTAATAAAGGACTTGTCAAAAACTGTCTCTGTGACCCCACGCCATTTTAAGCCATTTTTAAGAGTTCCCCTTAAAAAACATGCCAGACCCTAAGGGCCTGGTATGTATTGGGGGAGACGCCCTCGCATTTTTTTCTCAATTTTAATTGTCAACAACTCTTCTGTTTACATTAAAGTGGATGTAAACTTGATTCATGAAATTTGACCCAGGCACATATATCTGCAGTGTTTTCTTATCTCTCGCCAAAGCCCTAAGTCCCGTGTATTTCTGCTGCTCCGTTCTTACACAATGTTCACTCTCTAAAGAATATAGCAAGCTGAAGACAGCAGATATACATGTAAAACTTATTTAGGGAGATTTGTTTTATCACTGTGTATCATCTGAGGCTGTTCACTTCACTGGGTATAGGTGAGGATTTACATCCACTTTAAGCAGTCGGTGGGAAACCCTGCAGACAGCTGATGTGACATCTGTTGTTTAGAATGTGTATTACATATATTGGAATGGCAAAAATAGGTATTGTTTATATTGTTATTACAGTGATGTTATAAAATGAAAGTGTATGCTGTGATCATAGATTTCCTTTAACTTATTCCTGTGAAGACTAGAAGTTCAGGGAAGCATCACTGAGAGAGCAGGAGCCAGCACCATTGAAAGCTGTAAACTGCAAGTGCTGGGGTAAGAATTTTAACAAATAGTTTACTGGGGAATGTTTATTTTATTGTGCTCAATGTGTTAAATTATAAAATGCTGAGGGTTTAATACTACTTTAGGATAGCTGTAAAAAGAACTAGAAAGTGCACTGTTTATTTTCACTAGACTAAAATTCATCTTTACACAGCATGCGTTTGTTAAAACAAATGAAATGAAATAACTTGAGCTAGTGATGTTATGGACAAAACACCCAGTCTACTGTTTAATCCAAATCCCACTTAATTCTCAGACGCTCTATAAAAAAGTCCTTTTTTCTTTCTCTTTCTTCTCGCCCACTGTTCACAGGTCTTTGAAAATGACTCCCACTATAAATATACAAGGAGCTATTCTTCTGGCTCCTGGGCTGTGTTTTATCACCCTGAGTCAGAAAGCATGTCATCAATCACAGTGGACAGACAATGCATCTCTAAATCGACCCTGACGCTAATCTCAAATTTAAAAAAGGCTGTTACATGTAGAACCTGAATACTTACCTCTCCTGCTGCTGCTCCATCATCACTATCATCATATTCATGTCATCACTGGAAACAGCGGAGGTCAGCAGGAGGAACCAATGAGAGCTGCCCCTGCAGACCCAGACTGGTGTTCGTGGCACAGGCAGCAGGAGGCAGCCTAAATTATTTTGGGGCACTGGCCTGAAAAGTACTGAAGCTAAAGGGTCAGCATGAAAGCCAGGTAGTATTTTCAGAAGGGTCTGCAAAGGCAACTAATATTTTACCTTTTTATTTTACTTTTTTTTCCTGTCATTTTCTTTCAGGGCCAGTTCAAACCACATGCAGTCCAGTGCAGGGTTTTTTTCTGCATCAACAACGCATGGAAAAATGCATTGAAAGTAGGTTACCGTATATACTTGAGTATAAGCCAAGTTTTTCAGCACATTTTTTTGTGCTTTAAATGCCCCCTCGGCTTATACTCGAGTCACCTTTTTGCGCCTGATCTCCCGGAATTTGGGGAGTCGGTACCGGCCGACCGTAGGTCTCCTGGACCCCAAACTTGGCACACATGTAGCCCCACTCTTCCTCTACAAGTGTGCAATGCTTTTTTTCCTGGGAACCTACGGCCAGGGAGCAACGATTTTTCAAAGCCGGGCACTCCTTCCATAGACTCCCATGTTAAACGGTCATTTCTCCGGTGACTTTGGGGACCCAGTACTGGCCGGTCGTAGGTCCCCTGGATAAGTGTGCAAAGTTTTTTGTCTAGGGGACCCACGGCCGAGGAGCACCGATTTTTCAAACCGGGCACCCCTTCCATAGACTCCCATGTTAAACGTCAGTCTAGTCATGGGCACAGTGAGGCATGGACATAGTGAGGCAAAGTGAGGCACAGTGAGGCATGCAGATGGACACCCTAGGCTTATACTTGAGTCAATAGGTTTTCCCATTTTTTTGTGGTAAAATTAGGTGCCTCGGCTTATATTCGGGTCGGCTTATACTCGAGTATATACGGTATATGGTTTCCCATGGCATAGTTCACAGTCAGTTCCAGGGCTTTCCAATTCTTTTAAATTGCTGCATTTTTCCTGCACTGGGCTGTACTGGAATGTGGTAAAACGCATCAGAAACACACTGGAAAGTATCAAAAATGCACCGGACCCCATTACGGTGGGAAAAAAAACAGGAAGAAAAAAAGCATCTGTAAATGCATTCGAAAAAACATTGAAAATGCATAAAAAAGTCATAAAAACACACATGCAGAAACACATCCAGAGTGAACTAGAAGTGCGTTTTTGTGGTCTGAACTAGCCCTTAGAGAAATAATCTGTAAAATATTGAAGCGACGAAGAGGCTAATTTGTAGCACCATAACACACCTAGAAAAATGTAAAACAAGCTTATATATTCCTCAGAAACCCTCAGAAACCATTTACAGATTTTTGCATATTTAAAAACTGACATAATTATGAATTTACCATTCACTCCAATGCATTCCCCCAAAATGTTACCAAAATCTCACAATTTTCAAAATTTTATTTTTGTGGAAATAAACATCAAATTACATTTATCTGTCCAAAGTGTGGATTTTTTGTTTTAGGATTCAGGAAGGGGGAGAGTTAATAAAGAAAGGTGCATTTTCCTGGCAGCCCCCTGCTGCTCAGACACAATTAGCTGCAAAAACACATAAAGATGCTACAAAAAAGTGGTTGTAAATGCTGATATTTTTTTTTTTACCTTTATGCATTCTAGGTAAAAAAAAACTTCAGTGTCCAGCTGCCCCCTCATCCCCCCCCTAAGGCCTCATGCCCACGGGCGTTTTTTCAGCCGCGTTTTTGAGCGTTTTTTACAGCTTAAAAACGCCTGTCCATGTTAGTCTATAGCTTCATGCCCACCTAGGCGTTTTTGAGCTGTAAAGAGCATAGGCGTTTGTAAGCTGTAAAAAAAACCCAGGGCCAGTGCGTTCCTCAGCGTCAGAATTAGGCAGAAAAAAACGCGAGCGTCAAAAAACGCGCAAAAACGCGCACTAACGCGCACTAACGTGCAAAAAACGCGCACTAACGCGCGGTCGCGTTTTTAGCTCCGACGTTTTTTTTGTTTTTTTTTTTCAAAAAAAAAAAAAAAAAAAAAAAATATTTACAATAACATGGACAGGCGTTTTTAAGCTGCAAAAAACGCAGCTGTAAAAACGCCAGTGGGCATGAGGCCTAATAGTTACCTAAGCCAGATCCTGATCCAGCCATGTCCACGAGAGCCAAGGCACTTCCGGGTCTCTCCCCCCTGATTGGCTGAGATGCAGCAATCATAGCAAGGGGTGCGGGAGCAGTTGGCGAGACTGAGCCACGCTGTCTGTGTCTTTGGACACAGAGAGACAGTTTAGGAGTGAGCATGCACGAGTTCCCCTTTATAGCAAGCGGCTTACTATGGGGGCACCTGGCAAGGGGGGGGGCTCAGAGCACCAGCAGGGGAACCGGGAAGAGGATGATCGCGACTACTCTGTGCAAAACCATTGCACAGAGAAGGAAAGTATGACAAAAAAAACAATTGTTCTCTGTGTGCCCATACGCACCACAACACTGGCAGGAATCTGCAACGTGTATGCAGTTTTCTGTACCGCAAAAAAACTGGCATGACATCAACATTGGTGTGAATAGGGCACATAACTGACGTGCATGAAAACTGATGTCTCTGCAAGTGCAATTTGTGTGGTTTTCCCATTAGTTTTCATGCATGTGTGGTGTGAACGAGCCCTTAAATGGTTTGTCTCAACCCTCTAACTGCTATTATGGTGAAACTGCTTGGTCTGTTAAAGGAAGTTGAAAAATACCAGAATTACTGGCTGGATCACCAAGTGAAAATAAAGTAAATTTTTTTTATCTAAAAACGAAAACAAATGCAGCAACTAAGAATTGGTAAGCTGCAGAATATGAAATGTTTATGTTTGTTTAACACCTTCCTTACTGGGCACATATACCCCCTTCCTGCCCAGGCGAAATTTCAGCTTTCGCCACTGCGTAGCTTTATCTGACAATTGCACAGTCGATCGACGTGGCTCCCAAACAAAATTGACGTCCTTTTTTTCCCATAAATAGAGCTTTCTTTTGGTGGTATTTGATCACCTCTGCGGTTTTAATTTTTTGCGCTATAAACCAAAAAAGAGCGACAATTTTGAAAAAAAAACACAATATTTTTTGATTTTTGCTATAATAAATATCCCAATTTTTTTTATTTTAGAACTATTTTTTTCTCAGTTTAGGCCGATACGTATTCTTCTACATATTTTTGGTTAAAAAAAATCGCAATAAGCGTATAGTGATTGGTTTGCGCAAAAGTTATAGCGTCTACAAAATAGGGGATAGAATTCTGACATTTTTTTTTTTTTTTTTTACTAGTAATGGCGGCGATCAGCGATTTTTATCATGACTGCGATATTGCGGCGGACACATCGGACACTTTTGACACATTTTTGGGACCATTCACATTTATACAGCGATTAGTGCTATAAAAATGCATTGATTACTGTATAAATGTGACTGGCAGGGAAGGGGTTAACACTAGGGGGCGAGGAAGGGGTTAAATGTAAACCCTATGAGTGATTGCTACTGTGGGGGGAGGGGACTGACTGGGGGAGGTGACCGATCTGTGTCCCTATGTACAAGGGACACAGCATCGGTCTCCTCTCCCTGACAGGACATGGATCTCTGTGTTTACACACACAGATCCATGTCCTTGTTTGTGTACAGGCCGATCGCGGGTGCCTGGCGGACATCGCGGCCGCCAGGCACGCGCATCGGCATCTCAGTGATGCGCCGGGCGCGCGCCGCCGGCGGCGCTTGCGCGCCCCCCAGTGGCCGAAGGAGCGGAGGCCGTATAATGACGGCCTCCCGGCATTTAAGAACCACTTTGCGGCCGTCATTAGTCGTATGACGGGCGCGAAGTGGTTAATACTGTGTTAAATTAGTTATTTATTTTCGGATTAAACCAGTTATTAGCCCCCTCCTTCCCTGTTTTTTGCTGATTAATTTTTTTTTTTAAAGCAGGTCAGGTAGTACATTTAAGGTGAATAGATGCTACTTGACACATGGGCAGTCCTATATGTAAGATATCAAAGGAATGATTTACTAAAACTGGAGAGTGCAAATCTTGTGCAGCTCTGTATGAAAACCAATCAGCTTTCATTTTTTTTGGTGAAAACTCAATTGAACAAGCTGAAGTTAGAAGCTGATTGGCTACCATGCACAGCTGATTGGCTACCCCCAAGTGTCACTTGGACTTAGGTCTTCATCTACATTTGGATGTTTTAGAACTTCTTAACCTCCTTGGCGGTATGATTATTTCAGATTTTAGGTGCTGAAAGTGGTACCGTTATTTTGCATGGAAATTTGGCGTTTTATATTGTAGGCCTGTAATTCTTGGAATAACTCACTTAAATCTGTCCAAACAGGAGTCTAGAAGACATCACGGGTATGATAAAGTTTGAAACAGGAAATCATAAATTATAATATAATAAATAACTATAAAATAATTGTGACGGGAGTCACTTTTGGGCACAGGGTGAGCAAGAAAATAATGGACATTAAGAATGTGGCGTGGGTTACTTAAAAATGGAACCCTGTATATGCCATATTAGAAAGACTGACTGCTTCATACAGTTAGGAGGTGCTGATGTCAACTCCGTCTGTCAGTTATAATGTAAATGAGCCTAGTGTGGCTTCTCTTTTAGCCATTGTCGTCTGTGCTAATTGACCCTGTAATCGAATGAAGGAGTTCTGTGTTGATATGTATGATAATGTGTATTGTAGTTTAGGAGACAGCCAGGCTAGGGACTGACCTATGCCTAGGCTGTCTAAAGGGATTAGTTAATTAGCTCATGTTAAATAGGTTTCTGGTCACAGGTGATTTCCAGAGTAATATGAGCAGGATATATGCACCTCCTCTTTTGACTGTGTATAAAACTTGTATTGCTTTCAATAAAGATTGATTCCTGCTTTACCCTCAAGACAGAGCTTTGTCTCGTATTTGGGGGGGAATTATTCGTATGGGTTTCTTGTTCGGCTGGTTGGAGTGCCCGGTAGCTGCCTTTGTGTTCGGGAATGGAATGTCCTAAACGACTTTAACCCCTTTCATACTCGGGGTGTTGTTACAATAATTATAACAAATAATAATATAATAATAATAAAAGTGTTTTTCAGTGTTTGATGACAAATTTCCCCACCATTAACTATCGCTCAATTCTGCAATTGATTCTAATTTATTATCGCTGTTTTCTAGCTGGTCTAAAACCACTTTTGATGTAAAAGGACACTTTTTGGTTGCTATGGACAATCTCCATTTTCGAGGCAGAAAGAAAAGTATTTATAATGTAAAACTGCAGGCAGGACACTGGACAAACCACTAGGGATAAAGGAGGTGTGTAATTATTTGATACAGTACTGCAATCTGTAAGATTACAGTGTACTGTATGTATATTGTGTTTTTTACTTTTTGAATTTGGTGCCAAACTCCGTCCCTGTGCGTCGCAACGCTCGAAGGGAACGGAGCTCGGCACTGTGAATCGAGCGAGACACGGCAGCTCGCAGATCACAGCGGGGAGACATTGCAGGATCCAGGGAACAAGGTAAGTAACCTCTACATGGATCCTGAGAGGCAATCCCGAGTGCGGCTCGGGGTTACCGCTTTTGGTATGAAAAATTCACCTCGAGCCACATTCGGGAATACCGCCAGGGAGGTTAAGTCTGTGTCTGCACTGCATGGGTTAACTGCTCATTTAGTCCAGAGCCTAAACTCACCCGATCCTTCGAGCCTCCAGAAAACAGGGCTCCCCCACATTCCTGGCGTCTTCGCTTCCAGAGCTGGTCTGGGCGTGATGACGTCAGGAACAGTACACAGCACAAGACTGCTGAACCGCAGGGGGTACAGGGGCAGGAGATGAAAGGACCAGTCTTGCGCTGGGAGGATAAGAGGTTTACGTGAGTATATCTCTGCTTTAAGAACCCCTAGACCAGTGGTTCTCAACTCCTGTCCTCGGGACCCACTAACAGGCCAGATTTAAAAAATTACCTTGGTGAGATGCAGACTAGAATACTGCAATCACTGAGCAGCAAATGATATCACCTGTGATGTTTTTTAGTTATCTTGCAAACCTGGCCTGTTAGTGGGTCCTGAGAACCACTGCCCTAGACAAAAACAAGCAGTTAACCCATACAGTGCAGGCACAGCCTCACTGTATGGAAACAAAAAACATTTGACTGGAGTTCTGCTTTAATTTTGACGCAAAATGCAAAACCACTCTATTAAATTGTGCCAGTCTTTAATTACTAAACTGATTACAAATTCAGTAAGAACTTGACCTTTTTTTGCAAAAGGGCCCAGCGTTATATTTGTTTGAATGTTTGTTCCTTTTTGAAGAGAAAGTAAGTTATTCTTAACTAAAAACAGAGGAAGTATCAGTTTTGGAAATGTCAGTATATTACCATAACACACAATAACATTTTTATAATACAGACCTTCTCAAATATGCATTATTTGTGCTCATTCAGCCAGTGTCAAAGCACAATTCCTTCTTGGGAAAAAAACACAACTATGGGCCACTCATCTGCGATCAGACTTCATCACACTCATAGGTAACTTACATGATTATCCATGGTATTCTTTTTTTAACAGTAAAGATCCATGGTATTCTTATGGTTATATTACCCTCCCTGGCGGTATGATTATGTCAAATTTTTGATGCTGAAAGCGGTACAATTATTTTGCATGGAAATTTGGCGTTTTATATGGTAGGCCTGTAATTCTTAGAAATAACTCACTTAAAGTGGTTGTAAACCCGATATTTTTTATTTTTTTTTCATAACCACCTGCAAGACAAAGGCATAATGAGCTAATATGACTAGCATAATAGCTCATTATGCATCACTTACCTTAGATCGGGGCCCCCGAAGCCGTCCTCGTCTCCCTCTTCAGCCGCATCCATTGCTGCGGCGATAGCCGGAAGATTACTTCCGGCTATCGCCGCACCAGCCAATCACAGCGCCGCTCCGGCGCTGTGATTGGCCCGAGCGGTGGAGACGTCACTCTGCGCATGCGCGTGAGAGCTGTGACATTCGGCTTCGCCCAGCGATTGCTGTGAAGTAGCCGATTTTGTGAATGGGATTAACCCCATGAATGCGCCGTTGTCTACGGCGCGCATGCGCCGTAGACAGCGGCGCCTGTCATTTTTAGTAAATATCTCCTAAACCGTGTAGGTTTAGGAGATATTTCTTGCACCTACAGGTAAGCCTTAATCTAGGCTTACCTGTAGGTGCAAGTTGAAAAAGTGGGTTTACAACCACTTTAAATCTGTCCAAACAAGAGTCTAGAAGACATCCCGGGTATGATAAAGTTTGAAACACAAAATCATAAATTATAATATAATAAATAACTATAAATAATTACTGTATATACTCGAGTATAAGCCGAGATTTCAGCCCTTTTTTTGGGCTGAAAGTCCCCCCCTCGGCTTATACTCGAGTCAGCGAAATTGAACATTGTAAATTGTACCTGAAGGCTGCGGCGTCCATCGTTTAAAACTCGCGGTCTCTTCCTGGTCCCTTCCGTGATAGGCGGAACTGTGTCTGCTGAGAATCGCCTATCACGAACGTTCTCTCATCCTCAGTTTCCCAGCAGACGTCTGTGATTGGCGGAAACTGAACACAGTGTCTGCTGGGATGGGTGAGGATGAGAGAACGTTCGTGATAGGCGATTCTCAGCAGACACAGTTCCGCCTATCACGGAAGAGACCAGGAAGAGACCGCAAGTTTTAAACGATGGACGCCACAGCCTTCAGGTACAATTTACAATGTTCAATTTTAATTCTAGGATCACAGTGAGGATGGGCACAGTGAGGATGGGCACATGTGAGGATGGGCACATGTGAGGATGGGAACAGTGAGGATGGGAACAGTAAGGTGGCAATGGGCTTAGTGAAGTTGCAATGGGCACAGTGAGGCGTGCAAATGGGCATTGTTGACCCTCGGCTTATACTCGAGTCAGTAAGTTTTCCCAGGTTTTTGTGGTAACATTAGGTACCTCGGCTTATACTCGAGTCAGTACGTTTTCCCAGGTTTTTGTGGTAACATTAGGTACCTCGGCTTATACTCGGGTCGGCTTATACTCGAGTATATACGGTATAACAAATAATAATATAATATTAATAAAAATTATTCAATAACGTTATCAAATCAAAAACACTGAAATTTGCTCAGTTGCAGAATTGTCGCTGTCATTACTTTTAGTGTTTGCTGACGAATTTCCCCACATATCGATATCGCTCAATTCTGCAAGTGATTCTAATTTATTATCGCTGTTTTCTAGCTGGTTTTAAAGCACTTTTGACGTAAACAGATATCTTTTGGTTGCTATGGACAATCACCAGTTTCCAGGCAGAAAGAACAGTATTTATAATATAAAACTGGATGCAGGGCACTGGACAAACCACTAGGGACAAAGGGAATGTGAAACTACTTGATACAGTACTGTAATCTGAAGATTACAATGTATAGTATGTGTAATGTGTTTTTTACTTTTTGAATTTGGCGCGGAGCTCCGTCCCAGTGCGTTGCAACGCTCGCAGGGAACGAAGCTCGGCACTGTGAATCGAGCGGAGGACACACGGCTCGCAGACACAGCAGAGAGACATCGCAGGATCCAGGGGACAAGGTAAGTACGCTGTACTTGAATCCTGTGATGCGATCCCGAGTGTGGCTCGGGGTTACCGATTTTGGTATTGAAAATTCATACCGAGCCACACTCGGGAATACCGCCAGGGAGGATAATCACATTTACATTTACTGAACCGTATATTATATTGTGTTTTGATGTAGCCCTGATGAAGAGAGGGCTTCTTCTGGCCCCCAAAACACATTGGCTGTTTTTTTAAGTGCAAACCAATAAATTACTTGGGACTCATATCATTTGGTCTTCCATTGGTGCATGTTTTTTCTCCTGGTAACCTGCTGGACACCCACAGGAGGGTCTCCCTATCTGTTGTGAACAACCTAACCTGAGCCAGTGAGCTCTATTGTTTTTGCTCTCTCACTACTTTGTATGGACTCACATCAAAGTTCCAGTGCCTCTTAGTTGCTTTTTTCTTTATAAGTGCCCACCCCCTGGCCTGGCCTCAGAGGGGAATTCTGTAGAGAGTGTTTTAGGACCCTCCCACTGCTGACGGATAAAGAGCATGAAGAAGACTTGTGATTTCAGTGAACTGAACCAAAGACACCTGAATGTACAGTGGGCAAAATAAGTATTGAACACGTCACAATATTTCTAGGTAATATATTATATATATATTTTTAAAGGTGCTATTGACATGAAATTTTCACCACGTCGGTAACAACCCATGCAATCCATCAATACAAAGAAACCAAAACAAATAAGTTCAGAAATTAAGTTATGTGTGATAAAATAGTATTGAACACGCTTACTGAAATGTATTTAATACTTTGTTGGTAATGACAGCTTCAAGACACCTCCTGTATGTAGAAACTATTCACATGCATTGCTCAGGTGAGATTTTGGCCCATTCTTCCACACAAACTTCAAATCTTGAAGGTTCCGTGGGCCTCTTCTACGAACTATCAAGTCAGGTGATTAACTGGGCCCTTCTAGCAGCTTTATTTTCTTTCTTTGAAACCAATTGAGAGTTTCCTTGGCTTTGGGTTTGGGATCATTGTTTTGCTGAAATGTCCATCCTCGTTTCATCTTCATCATCCTGGTAGATGGCAGCAGATTTTTATCAAGAATGTCTTGGTACATTTTTCCATTCATCCTCCCTTCAATGATATGACGTTTTCTAGTACCGTATGCTGAAAAACAGCCCCACACCATGAGGTTCCCATCTTCAAAGTTCACTGTTGGTATGGGGGTGTTTTTGAGGTGATATGAAGTGCCATTTGACCTCCAAACATGGTGTGTATTATTATGGCATCTAAGGAGTTCAATTTTGGTCTCATCTGACTAGACTATATTCTCCCAGTACTTCACAGGCCTGTCTAAATGTTGCGCAGCAAAAATCAAACGGGCTTCCACCTGCTTTTTCTTCAGCAATGGAGTCTTGCATGGTGAGCGTGCATACAGCCCATGGCGGGTGAGTTCATTACTTATTGTTTTCTTTGAAACAATTGTACCTGCCAATTCCAGGTCTTTCTTAAAGTGGTTGTAAACCCACTTTTTCAACTTGCACCTACAGGTAAGCCTAGATTAAGGCTTACCTGTAGGTGCAAGAAATATCTCCTAAACCTACACGGTTTAGGAGATATTTACTAAAAATGACAGGCGCCGCTGTCTACGGCACATGCACGCCGTAGACAACGGCGCATTCATGGGGTTAATCCCATTCACAAAATCGGCTACTTCCCAGCAATCGCTGGGCGTAGCCGAATGTGACGGCTCCCGCGCGCATGAGCGGAGTCACGTCTTCGCCGCTCTGGCCAATCACAGCGCCGGAGGGGCGCTGTGATTGGCTGGTGCGGCGATACCCGGAAGTAACATTCCGGCTATCGCCGCAGTGATGGCTGCGTCTGCAGAGAGGGACGCGGACTGCTTCGGGGGCCCCGATCTAAGGTAAGTGGTACATAATGAGCTAGTATGCTAGTCATACTAGCTCATTATGCCTTTCTCTTGCAGGTTGACTAAAAAAAAAAAAAAAAAAACGATTAGTGGGTTTACAACCACTTTAAGCTCTCCACAAGTTGTCTTTGGCTCTTGGACAACTCTTCTGATAATTCTTTTCACTTCTCTGTCAGAAATTTTGTGAGGAGCACCTGGTCATGGCCGGTTTATGGTTAAATTATGTTCTTTCCACTTCCAGATTATGGCCTGAACAGTGCTCACTGGAACATAATGGATCAGAAGTTTAGAAATCCTTCTGTAACCAATGCAACAGTAAGGTTGCTAAGGTCTTGAGAGAGCTCTTTGCTTTTACTCATCATGAGATGTTTTTTGTGTGACACATTGGTAATGAGACACCTTTTTATAGGCCATCAGTTGAGACTGAACCAGCTGATATTAATTTGGACTGACAAGGGGCAGGATTTATTTCTAATTACTGATAGATTTCCACTGGTGTCTTGGCTTTCCATGCCCTTTTGTACCACCTTTCCTTCATGTGTTCAATACTTTTTCCCTGTGTCATTCCATTTATTATACATAACTTAATTTCTGAATTTATTTGTTTTAGTTTCTTGTATGTATGGATTGCATGGGTTGTTACCGACATGTGGTGAAAATTTGACGTCAATAGCACCTTTAGAAATATATTTACCTAGAAAAACGGTGTAGTGTTTAATACTAATTTTACCCGCTGCATTAAGATTTTTTAAGGGTACAGGCTGCTCCAATAAAGGGGGAAAATGGGGAGGTCCTGAGCTTGGAGTTGGGCTTTAAATACTGAAGGGTAGCCATGCCTCTGTGTGATGCATATTGTGTAGGGGGAATACCAAAGTCAATCAAATCGTTAATTGTTCCCTCCCTTGAGCTGTCAAAGCTTAGTGCTGCAGCAATACTGCCCTAGTGCATGCTAGTGCATGCTACCTTGGCACGTTGGTGGCTATATCCACAGTCTCCACTGCACCCTCAGCCTCCATTGTATCTCTGCTACATCCACAGCCTCCATTGTATCTCTGCTACATCCACAGTCTCCACTGCACCCCCATCCTCAGTTATATCTCTGCTACATCCACAGTCTCCACTGCACATTCAGCTTCCATTGTATCTCTGCTACATCCACATTCTCCACTGCACCCTCAGCCTCTGCTGCAACTCTGCTACATTCACAGACTCTGCTGCATCTCCGTTGCATCCGTAGCTTCTGCTGCTCCTCTGCTGCAACCTCAGTCACTGTTGCATCTCTGCTGTACTTAAGCTCCACCCACAATCTCTGCAATACCATCTTTGCATTCACAGCCTGAGCCTCCTCTGTGCCATTTCTGCATCAACAGTCTCTGCTGCATCCCCATTCTGTACCTCTGCTGCGCCCCTTCTCCACCCACAGCCTCAAGTCTTACTCCTGCTTCCAGTTACCCAGTGCCCATACTCCAGTTCCTTGTTACACAACACCTTCTCTCCTACACAACTGCAAGTATCTGCAGAGTGACCTGGGGGTAGCTAGCAGCTAATTCCAAAACCCGGTCAGAAAGTTCATGGTGAAACACATGCTACCTCTTAGATTTCACATTATTGTTATTATTATTATACAGGATTTATATAGCGCCAACAGTTTTAGCAGTGCTTTACAACGTGAGAGCAGACAGTACAGTTACAATACATTCAATACAGGAGGAATCAGAGGCCCCTTGCTCTTACAACAAACCTCCGACTTTAAAAAAAGCATTTGCGGGACAAAGTTGTTGTTGAGCTGGGGGGGGGGGGGGGGTTGGGGGTGGTTGATTGGGAACAGAAAAGTTGTTGAGCGGGGGTGGAAGAAAAGGTTCCCAACTTCTAAGTTGTTGAGCGGGCGGGGGTCGCGGTCACCCAACAGTGCAGTTATAACAGGGGGACGCAGAGTGAAATCTTCCTACCGCCTTCTTCTCCTGTCCTGCCAGGCTGCCTCCTCTTCCTCTCTTCCTGTGCGGGAATATGAGCTCGATCGTGGGAAGGAATGCGGGAAGTAAGTGGCAGTGCGGGTAAGTCCTGCAGAATCCGTGCAGGTTGGGAGGTATGCTTACAATCGAAAAGGAAGGGTCAAGTGATACAAAAGGTAATAACAGTTGTTAGATTCAAGTGAAATCAGCCGCACAAAATAGCAGGATCCTCACCTTGGGCTGTGACACTTTCCATCATATTGAAGAACCAACAGGAAAATACAGAAGGCAGGAAGGGGGCCAGCTCTCAACACTAATAAGCAAGTGTTGAAATGTTCATATTAGGGACCAGGGGGAGGTGGTTCAGCAGGTGTTTAAAGGTTTGTGTACATGGTAGTGCTATAGCCTGATTAGAACCTTTATAGAAAGCAGAATCATTGGTACATTACGCCAGCTGGGTAGCGTTTTTCCCCACCCGGTCACTTACAGAGACAATAAAGACTCATTGTAAGCTGTAGTGTGCATACACTAAACTAAAGAGCATGTCAGCTGCCCTCCAGTTACTATGGATACCCAATAACTGCCTGGCCATGGCAATGTATGCCTGCTATTCCATCTGAGTTACAATTGTTTTTACCTTTAAATTAATAATGAAGCATGCAAGGAACATGGTTTATTTCTTTGTGAACGCTACCTGTTAAATACAGGATGTAGCCATTGTAGTACAATGCTGTATTGCCCTCTGTCTTTTGGCATGGTTACCACTTTGATGAATGCAGTTGGCAGCTCATAAGGCAATTCAGAAAAACATTTTTTTGTGGTGTTGCATGTTAAAACAGGGAGCTGAAAAGATGTACATTTTATCCAGTTAGAAATATTTGCTTACTGACACCAAAGCTTCTCATGTTGTAGTGTTCTCAGCCTGGCAGAATGTATTAGGCACTAGTTCCATTACAAGGGCGGACACTAGAATTCTTTTGATGAGCTAAATAATTCCATCCAATCATTCCAAATCCGTACATAACTCAGATATGATTATTTCTTGTAGGCTAGTGCGAATTTCCGGTTTTCAGTTTAGATTATAAAATTTAAAGCTGAAGTGTATTTAAATTTAGCCTTCCTTGGTTCCTGTACAGACACAGCCACATGTGAAAATATGACATGCGTACATGGGCGGGTGCATGGATCAGAACGCACAAATGTTAACATGCGGCTGTGTTCGTGCAGCTGCTGCATCCTTTTCTATAGGCTGCCTGCACACAGCTGCAAGTCAGATGCAGACACATAGAACAGTGGCTCAGCATGCAAAATGGGTGTCAACACCCATCTGAATGAGCCCCAAAAATAGGACTATTAATTGTGTCATAAGTTTTGTTAAAGTTACTGAAACTAGTGGCAGGGGCTTACTGAATATTCTACAGAACTTTTTAAAGGGCCATACTGTCAGAAAAATGGGAAAAATGTAGGGCTGTTAATGATTACAAATTTTGTGTTCGATTAATTGTTTTTTTTTTTTTATCAATTAATCGACTAATTTTGAATAATTATAACGCACATACAGATCCAACTACTTTTAGCTGATCCCCTTGCAGGCTGATTCCCAGTGCAGCTACCAACCACTGGAAAAATGGATAGCAGGATACAAAAAACACACAAGGGCAGCGCTCGATGGGAATAGCATTATAACTTTTATAGTCTTCAAGTAGGTAACAAAATAAATATTGCACTGGAGATAAAATCTAAAAAAGCGAGGAATACCTAACGGTAGCAAAAGCAGTCATAAAAACATATAGCTAAGTATGATACCGGTATAAAAATGTGTACAATGATACCACTGCTGAATACAGATGAGGAGGGGTTAATATCAGTCTGTCGGCAAGTAGATGTCCCGTAAAGGGAATCATCACAACTCCCAGTGGATGGCTGTAGAATCCCAGGTTGATAGAGGGAAGTGATAGAGGGAAGTGTAACAGCCCTTGCGTGTGGCAGATAGTAAGGTCCCGCCAGCATGCAGATATGAAGGCACAGCAAAGGAGCCCTTCAGATGGACACGGCAAGCCCCGCCGGTGTCCGTGGCGTCACCGGATCTCCGACGGAACTCCCTGAAGACCCGGAAGCCGGCGGAGAGGTAAGTACCGATCAAAAGAATTTTGATCGATCAAAAACATTAACCAATAATCGAGGAATTAATAGTTAATTTCCACAGCCCTAGAAAAATGCATTATTGCATTCCTCCCTACATGCCCAGCAGAATGTAAGGTGGGGGGTGGGGCAAGCAATTGTCTGCTCCCCTTTACCTATGGGATCGTGGCAGACCAAAGAAGATTCTAGACGTAAAAGGTAATATGCATATTCAAATGCAATTGGACAGATTCAGTGTCGCATGTCATTTAACAGTTTAAGAGCTGCCAGTCATTTGAATAAGAAAATACGTCAGCAGCAGGTAGTCAGTGGTTGAAGACAGAAGAAGCAACATCCTCCTGCCCACGCTCCCTTGTGGCAGTTCTGATTATGTGGCAGTTTCCATGGAAGAGGACTGTAAGTTGTACAGTATTCTGTATTTGATAACTCAAGCTTTTAATAGCTGAGTTATAGATGTACAGTATGTACGTTGTGGTACTCTGGTTATATCTATTGGCATTGCATGTTAGTTACAATAAGTGTTAAGTCATGCTTATATTTAATTATTTATCGCCTATAATAAAGATCTATTTAAACTAAAAAGGTTTTGTTGTCCAGTTCATTATTGGTATATATAATTAAAATTACATTTTTTTACCTATGGTCCCATTGAATTTTACATTTCATACTTTTGACTTACATTTATGTTTTTTCTGCAGTTACTGTTTTGAAACAGACATCACTCAGCACAACTTCCTTATGGCAGAAAATCCCTAAAATATGAACTAAAAAAAAAGATTACTGCCTCAAAAACTGTAAATTTGTAGAAACATTAGGACTCATAAGAACTAGATCACGTCTTAAAGTTGGGACAATGGCCTTGCACAGAGCAGTGTATCAATCGTCTGGTTTCACTATCTACAAAAACACCAGAATCACACCAGTTGCTAGTGGCAATACTTTACAACAGTCTGTATTCCGCTCTGGTTTGACTCAGCCACATCTGTTTAGGCAGTTCTAGAAATGACAGTGGATTGGACAGTGATAGTTATTAGTGATTTTCAACATTATTATTATTAGACAGAAAGGGAATTTCTGTGCACCTGCAACCCTCCCATGCATCTGGTGACAAGACTAGTAAGAGTGACTTCGTTTTTAGATTGCATCTCTATTAATAATTGCTCTTTTTTTCTGCCTGTCATTTGAACATAACTGCATGATGTATGGTGTATCACCAATTATTGCCTTTTTTTTCACAAATTCCCTTTACTCTTTCGTCCATGGACCGACACAGCTTCTCTATTGACAAAGTGGGTATTATCCGTTAATTAGGAGTGACTAGGCAGAAAAACTTGTAAAAAGTGTTGCATCACACCTTCTACAGTACCGCCCAGGGGGCGGACCCTCTGGGTATACCCTCTCAGTCTGCACATCGCAGATCAGTTTTTTTCTGTCTAGCAAGGAGTAGGACATGGCTCCCTTCGGGCTCATTGGTCCGGGGAAAAAAGATATATATTTTTTTTTTTTTTTTGCTACATTTGTTGTTTCCTGCGATCTTCGATCAACTGCCGACTGGGTGACAGGCTGGATCCTCGATCCTTGTAGTCTCCCCAGTTTCGGCCATCGAGCGTGTGCCGACCCTAGCTACGCGCTGGGTTTTCCACGACATGCCCGTCGCTCCACGGGTGGCCGGTGAGCCTACGCTCCAGGGCCTGCATCGGACCGCTCAGCTTCGGCTGACCTTACGGCCGAGTCGCAGCAGCCTGGCCGGTGAGCTTACGCTCCAAGGCTTGCATCGGACCGCTCAGCTTCGGCTGACCTTACGGCCGAGTCGCAGCAGCCTGTCCGGTGAGCGTCATGCTCCAGGGCATACATATGATCGTCCCTTCTGGGTCCAATCACAGCATGCCTGGCCAACAGTCACCTTCCGTGCGCGGACGATGATCTGTTTGGAATGTCTTCCAGCAGAATACATGCAGGATAGGTAAGTAAAACTCCCCTGCCTCGGCTGGGTGATTTAGCTGGACATTCCTGGAGAGATCAAGTAAGTGGTTGTGGCCCCTTTCTTCCCTCTCTCCCTGCCTTTCCCTCCTCCCTGGGCTTCTAGCTAAAGGTTGCTGGGTGCTGGGGGTCACCTAGGGGGTCCCACTGGAGCGGGGCTGGCTGTAACTAACATTTAAAAGAAATGTCATTTTTGCTTACCTGTGTTTCTGTGTCTCCATGCTGTCAGCGGCCATTTTGAGGTGGTCCATGCCAAGTTTGGCCTCTTGTAACTGCCTGGCGGCCATCTTCCTGTAGTTCGGCCACACCCACTGGCCCCTATCAGGTGATCGGCGGCCATGTTTGTCCACCCTGTATGCAGATATTGCCGTTCGGCGGCCATCTTTTTTGTGGGCTATGGCTGCCTGACCTCTATCTTCTGTCGGCGGCCATTTTCTTAGAGCCCACATTATCTTCCATACAGACGGTTTTGGCAACCATTTTGCGAGAGCCTCCGGCCTCTAGGGTGCATTACACTGGCGCGAAAATTCACACAGGAAGTGCTGATAAAAGAAGCAGACTGACACAGCAGCAAGGGGACAGCATCATAGGCGCAGCATAGCAGTACCTATCCAGGGTGGTGAGTCCTCTGGGTAACCCAGCATCTCTGCAGCGCAGGAGGGTGGCCTATTGATATCTTGCCTGGAGCCCTGTGAGTGTCAGCGTGTGGTCAGCATGGCATCTGAGCCAGATGTCTTCTCCCCTGAAACACCAGATTTAGCAGCTGGTGTCCCTGAGGTGTCTATGGACGCTATGTCGGCAATCCTAGAGGCGTTTGCTGCCAGGGTGGAAGCAGCACACGGGAATACAGGGGGTAATAAACGCCCCCGTCCCCTGCAATCTTCTGGGGATATTTCTGATGCAGAACCAGGTCCAGCTACGGCTCATGGCCCAGATTCTGATGCATCAGAGACTGCAGACCGTGACCGATCGGACAGTGAGGAGGACTCCAAGTCCAGGTCAGTACGCGAGACGGCTTTGGTATCTGACCTTATTACTGCAGTGCGGGATACGCTAAAGTTGGAAAGGACTGAAGAAGTAGCAGATACTCCAGTCCCCTTTGGGTTTCGTAAACCTGCCCGCACTGCTAAGGTGTTCCCTTGTGTGTCTTATTTTGACAAACTCTTATACAAGGAATGGGAGAACCCACTGAGGGTCTTTACAGCCCCAAAGAGGTTTGCAGTACGGTACCCCTTTGAGGAGAGTTTTCTGAAGATATGGACCTCTCCCCCTATAGTGGACCCTTCGGTGTCCAGACTTAATAGAGCCACCACTATTCCAGTAGAAGGGGCTCCTGTTTTCAAGGACCCTGTGGATAAGAAGGCTGAAGCACTCGCTCGCTACCTATACTCAGTGGTAGGCTCAGCAGTACGCCCGGCATTGGCGGGGGCCCTAGTGTCTCAGACACTTACTGAATGGGCAAAATTGCTACTCCAGGGGTTAAAGGAGCGAGATGCTCCTCCTAATGAGATAACTTTGGCCGACCAGTTGGTCCAGGGCCTTAAGTTTGTCTGCGAGTCAGACATGGATACTATTCCCCTGCTGTCAAGAGCTTCGGTTTATGCAGTAGCAATACGCCGCCTGATCTGGCTAAAGGGCTGGTCTGCGGACCAGACTTCCAAGAAAGCCCTATTGGATCTGCCTTTTAAGGGCGACAGACTTTTTGGGGCTTCTCTGGATGACATCATCAAGGATGCTACAGGAGGTAAAAGCACTTTGCTTCCCCAAACTAGCAAGGGTAGGGGACCACGCCAAGGGCAAGGGCCCTCCTTTACTGCACGTAAGCGGTTTTTTCGCCCTCTTAAGGCGACAGGGAAAAGACCCCAGGCCGATAAAGCGCCTGCCCAAGGACAAAAGCGTCCTTGGTCCCGCAGACCCAACAAGCCTGTGGACAAATCTGCGTCCACATGGAGGTCCGCCCCCACCCAGCTCTCGGGTGGGGGGACGTCTTCGCAAATTCGCGACTCAGTGGACTGCTCTAGTCTCCGACAGGTGGGTTTGCGAAGTAATCTCCTCAGGCTACAAGATAGAATTTCTCTCTTGTCCACCAGACAGATTCATCACCTCCAATCTCCAGCTACTACCGACCCGTCGGGAGGCCCTGTATGGGGCGGTCCAGGGTCTACTGGAACGCGGGGTAGTTATTCCAGTTCCAGAACAGGAACGGGGTCAGGGTTTTTACTCAAATCTGTTCATTGTGCCAAAGAAGGAGGGGGTTCGTCCAATCTTGGATCTCAGAGCCCTCAATTGCTTTGTGAAGGTACAAAGATTTCGGATGGAGTCGGTTCGATCCGTAGTCACGGCTCTCCATCCGGGGGACTTTCTGGCCTCCTTGGACATCAAGGACGCATACCTGCATGTCCCCATATACTCCAGACACCAGAGGTTTCTGCGATTTGCTATCGGGAAGAACCACTACCAGTTTGTGGCCCTCCCGTTTGGCCTTGCCTCAGCACCCAGGACGTTCACCAAGGTGCTCGCTCCGATTCTGGCACTTCTAAGACAGCGGGGTATCGCTATCACAGGTTACTTGGACGACCTTCTGCTGAAGGGCCCTTCAAGCTCAGAATTAGAGGTAAGCGTGTCCATTACCTGTCAGACTCTTCGAGACTGTGGTTGGATACTAAACACGCAAAAGTCAGTATTGGTGCCCACTCAACGCCTAGTGTACCTGGGGTTGATTCTGGATTCCTCAGAGGCAAAGGTATTCCTCCCTGTGGAGAAGTTGCAGACCCTCCGGGCTGCAGTACGGCAGCTGACTTCCAGGAATTGGTCGTCACTCCGTTTTTGCATGCGAGTGTTGGGCCTCATGGTAGCCTCCTTCGAGGCGGTCCCATATGCTCAATACCACACTCGAGTGTTACAGAGGGAAGTTCTGTCCAGATGGAACAGATGCCCTTCATCTCTGGATTATCAAATCCGAGTGAGCCACCTAGTCAGGAGATCCCTGGTATGGTGGCTGACAGCACCGGCTCTAATGGCCGGGAAGTCATTTCTTCCGGTTTACTGGATAGTGATCACGACGGACGCCAGCCTTACAGGTTGGGGGGGAGTCTGGGGTGTCCAGTCGGCGCAAGGTCGCTGGACCCCAGAGGAAGCCCTCCTGCCGATCAATGTCCTGGAGATCCGGGCGATCAAGCTGTGCCTCTTCAAATGGTCTCAGAGACTGCAAGGGCGTCCAGTCAGGATCCAGTCAGACAACGCCACAGCAGTGGCATATGTCAATCATCAAGGAGGAACAAGAAGCTCAGCTGCAGCATCGGAGATCGCTCGCATCCTGAAGTGGGCAGAGAGGAGCATACCGGCACTGTCGGCCGTGTACATTCCGGGTGTGGAAAACTGGCAGGCGGACTACCTGAGCCGCCAGATGCTGGACCAGGGAGAATGGTCCTTACACCCGGAGGTGTTCCAACTCCTCTGCCAAAGATGGGGCACACCAGACGTAGATCTTCTGGCTTCCCGACTCAATCGGAAGGTATTGAGGTTTGTGGCCCGGTCAAGAGACCCATGGGCAGACGCAACGGACGCGTTGGTAGCATCGTGGGGCCAGTATCGGCTAATCTATGCCTTCCCTCCCTTAAGGCTTCTTCCTCTTCTGCTCCGCAGAGTGGAGGCAGAGGGAATTCCAATGATCCTAATCGCTCCAGATTGGCCTCAGCGTCCTTGGTACGCCGATCTAGTACGTCTGGTAGCAGACGTCCCCTGGCGCCTACCACTACGGAAGGACCTGCTGTCGCAAGGTCCCATATTCCATCCTGCTTTACAGTCATTGGCTTTAACGGCATGGCTGTTGAGAACCAGGTACTGAGAGACCGGGGCCTGTCAGACTCAGTAATTTCTACTATGAGAAGTGCTCGAAAACCGTCCTCTAGGAAGGTCTATCACCGCACTTGGAGGGCCTACATCTCCATGTGTGAGGAAATGAAATGGCATCCGCGTACCTATTTGGTTTCCAGAATCCTGCTGTTTTTACAGCATGGGGTAGACCAAAGGCTTGCCCTAAGTACGATTAAGGGACAGATATCTGCCCTGGCTGTCTTTTTTCAGCGACCCCTGGCGACTCACTCTCTCGTGAGTACATTTGTGCAGGGGGTTCGACATGTGGCCCCTCCGGTCCGCCCCCCGTTACCTCCGTGGGACTTGAACCTGGTCCTCTCGGTGCTTCAGAAGGCACCGTTTGAGAATATTAGAGATATTCCCCTGTTGACACTTTCTCAGAAGGTGGTCTTTTTGGTGGCTGTTACGTCAGTTAGACGAGTCTCTGAGCTGGCAGCCTTGTCCTGCAAGGCTCCCTATTTGATTTTCCACAAGGATAAGGTGGTGCTGCGGCCGCAGCCTTCCTTTCTTCCGAAGGTCGTTTCGGCTTTTCATCTCAACGAAGACATTGTACTTCCATCCTTGTGTCCTCAGCCGTCGAATCCTAAGGAGTCGGCGTTGCATTCCTTGGACGTTGTCCGAGCTTTGAGAGTATACATATCTGCTACTTCCCTGTTCCGGAAGTCAGACTCACTGTTTGTTTCGGTGGCTGGTCCCAAGAAGGGCCAAGCAGTCTCATCGGCCACCATCTCTAGGTGGATCCGACAGATAGTAATCCAGGCTTACGCCTTAAAGGGTCAGGCGCCCCCCTTTCCTGTCACGGCGCATTCGACCAGGGCAATAGGTGCCTCTTGGGCTTTCCGACATCAAGCGTCTGTTTCCCAACTATGTAAAGCGGCGACTTGGTCATCCGCTCACACTTTCACAAAATTCTACAAAGTTGATGTAGGTGCATCTTCGGATGCCTCTTTCGGCCGCAAGGTTTTGCAGGCGGCTGTTTAGAGTTGCAACTCCTCCGTTGGAGGAGTGCTGTTTTGTGTTTTGGGGTGAAGTTTGTTTTTATGCTGTTACCACCCCTCGTTTTTTCTCTGACACTGCTTTGGGACGTCCCACTTTGTCAATAGAGAAGCTGTGTCGGTCCATGGACGAAAGAGTAAATAGGATTTTTTACTCACCGTAAAATCCTTTTCTCTGAGTCCATGGACCGACACAGCACCCACCCCTCCTTTTAAGTTTGTACTGCTTTTTGACGAACTGATCTGCGATGTGCAGACTGAGAGGGTATACCCAGAGGGTCCGCCCCCTGGGCGGTACTGTAGAAGGTGTGATGCAACACTTTTTACAAGTTTTTCTGCCTAGTCACTCCTAATTAACGGATAATACCCACTTTGTCAATAGAGAAGCTGTGTCGGTCCATGGACTCAGAGAAAAGGATTTTACGGTGAGTAAAAAATCCTATTTTTTCATTTTTTTTCCTCCTTATCCCCATCTCAGTGCTTCTGATATCCCTCAGCCTCTTCCAGCCACCTCCTATGTACATGAACTCACTCCAGCATCAGCTTCACATCACTGCTCTGGATTGGCTTCTTGATAGTGACATCAGTGGACCATGCCTAATGCATGGTGTGACAGCATGACCGCTTGTGGTCTTGCATGTCTCTTTGAGGAGGATTTACTAAAATTGTGCACATAGAATCCGGTTCAGCTGTGCTTAGTAACCAAACAGCTTCCAGGTTTTATTGTCAAAGCACAAGTTGAAATTAGAAGCTGATTGGTTACTATCCACAGCTGCACCAGATTCTGTGTTCACTATTTTTAGTAAATCTCCTCCAGAGTGACGATGCAGGAGACCAATTGTCACCCTACAGAAATTGGCTGAACAAGGACATTCATGGCAGGATCACCAGGTATTCTTTTATTGAAAGCAGCAATTTTTTAAATATTATAAATTACTGTTAATTTTGAAATGATATTGATATATTATATTATTATTATTATTATACAGGATTTATATAGCGCCAACAGTTTGCGCAGCGCTTAACAGAATAAAGGCAGACATTACAGTTACATTACAATTTGGTACAAGAGGAATCAGAGGGCCCTGCTCATTAGAACTATATTATAAGCTTTTTGGAGATTTTAGTGAATAGGGTTACATCTACTTTCATTTATTTTTTTGGAAGTCATAAAGACAGCAAAGAGAAACTTTCCAAAGCCTTACAAATATTACATGCCTTCTACTACTGGAGACTTGAAGAGTAGTATTCTGATCTTATGTGCCAAAACTAAAGCCTCAAAAACGATTACTATTACGAAACTATTTATAGCCTGCAACTCTGCTAATAACACTAATGAGGTCTTTATCTTTGCCTATTCATGTCCTGTAAGCCTACCTAATACAACCACCCAACCCTTAGTACTTGAAATATGATAGGATGATAGCTCTGCCTAAAGCAGTGAAGCCTAATTGGCTCACAGGACCTGCATCCAGGGCCGCTTATAGAAATCACGGGGCCCTGTACAGCCTACCTGACAGGGCCCCCGTGCACAAATTTCCAAACAAAAATCCCCGCTCCTAGCACAACCCCCTCGAAATTACCCACTGCCCCCCCAATCTCTCCTCCCAGCACATATCCCCCCATTCTTCCGCCTCACACATATCGCCCTCCCCAAATCCCCATTACATTTGCCAATGCCAACACAGACAGGAAAAGGTGTGCTGTGTTTTGTTCTCCCCTCCTGTCAGAAGAGTGCTGGTTTTTATAGTACATGAGACCGGATCGCTCTTACTGTAAATTGCATTTCACTGTACACACACACACAGCGCCCCCATCTCCTCCAAATACTGCTCAGTGCTCACCTCCAGGCAGCAACAAATGTGGATAGGGGGCAGTGTGTGTACAGTGCCGTGCGATCTACAGTAAGAGCGATCCAGTCTCATGTACTGTAAAGACCAGAGCTCTTCTGACAGGAGGGGAGAACAAAACACAGCACACCTCCCGCTGGCACTTCTTCTCTCACCGCTCCAGGCTCCAAGCTGCCGTCTCCTCATCCCAGCTGTGAGTGCGGGCGGGGAGGGGGCGGGGCAAGGATCTCAGCTGCGGCCGGCCAGGGGGGCATAACAACCCACCCCGGCATCCCCTAAATACAGCCCTGTGTCTCTCACCTAGCCTCTCACCTAGCAGCTGAAAGCCGGCGGGAGTGAGATGGAGAGAAACCAGCTTTGCTGGGTGAGAGACGCTGTCATTCTTTATTCTCTGCTCCACCAATCCTCCTGCTGTCTGGGCCCCCCTGTGTGCCCGGGCCCCCTACAGGAGGGCTGGTGGTCCCCCCCTTTCAGCGGCCCTGCCTGCATCCTTACTGGTTGACCATAGACGGATCAAAATTCAGCTGGTTTAGCAGGGATTGGTGAAATTTCGATCCATCTATGGTAGTTTATGTTCGAGAGGAGTTGATTTCAACTCCTCCCGAATGGGACTGCTGTAAAATTTGTGTTAGATCAGCGGTTGCAGCTAATGGCTACAGTGCTGATCAGTGTATTTTGGCAGCAGGAGGAGTTCCACTGTCAGGCCTCGTACACACGGCCGAGATTCTCGTTGAAAAAAACATGTCGTTTTTTTTGACAAGATTCTTGGACAAGAAACTTGTCCCGGCCGAGTGTACACACGCTCGTTTCAAAGAACCCGCGGTTCTTTGAAAGGAGTGTACGTGGTGACGTCATCGACTACGTCGAGCATGCGCTCGTCACATTCGATGCCGTCGCCGCCATCTTGGTATACCCTACGTATGCCTAGGAAGCTACCGCGCATGCGTCAAATTCATTTCGAACATGCGCGGGCTTCCGGGAGGACAGGTAAGTGTACACACACTCACTTTTCTCGTCGAGAAACATGCCGAGGAGAATCTCGACGAGAAAATAGAGAGCAGGTTCTCTATTTTCTCGTCGAGGTTTCTTGTCGGTTTTCTCGACGAGAAACCCGATAGCAGCGTACACACGACCGATTTACTCGGCAAGACCTCTCTGCCAGCAAGTTTCTTGCTGGTTCTTGCCGAGAAAATCGGTCGTGTGTACGAGGCCTCAGAATAAAATAGCACAGCAGGGAGGATTTTCCCATTGACATCGAATGTGTGGATGGGACAATCTGTTCAGTTTTTTTCAATCAGCCCACTGGCTGATAAATCCAAAACTGAAAAATGTATGGGCAGCTTTAGCCCAATGTTTGGGGGTGCAGGTGGCTAATAGTTATTATTAGGGATCAATTTCAGCAACACAGTCTAGCAGTGTGTAAAACACATTTAAAAAAAATATTTTATATGAATACTCACAGCTCCTACTAAGCTTGTTCCCCCAAAAAAGTTTTCTTTAAAGCTTAAGCCTAAAAAAAAAACAAAAAAACAATATGCTTTACCCACTTAATCTACTATTCCCATTCTTTAAAAAACTAAGCTAAATACCTCAAATACTTACCTAAATTTGTGCTTACATGACACACCGGGTCCTGAGTCTCTTTACTAGTAATATGGGCTTCACTGACCAAAAATATTGGCTTCATTGATCAATAATATGTTGTATGTGAGGGCAGGCAAGAGCTAAAGTAAATATTTTTTTGGGGCTCTCACAGCACTCTGCAATGTACTATATGAAGCTACCTACAGGCTCACCTTCCATGCTGCCAGGTTCCTATAGAAAGCCAGCGGATGATGGCCTTTCCATAAAAATAAAAATAGATTTTTCTGTGCATCTCTGTCCTTTTCATGGAGTGGTTATGTGGCAGCCAACAGATTTCTGTGGAATGTGGACAGTCAAGGCACAGATTTGGGTGGGGGGGGGTCATACTGGAGCGGCCATTTTTTAAAGGATAACTGACTAAGGCCCCTTCCACATGGGATGGACTCCGCTTGGAATCCACTTGCTCAGCGGGGGACCTGCTTGCTGTTCACCGCTGAGCGATGGCTGATCCGTGTCCGTTCCACTTATTCAGAGTGGATACAGACACAGTATCGTCATTGCCCCTCGCCTGCAAGGAAAAAACTACCACCCAGGCCATGCTCTGCAGTCTATCCACCGCCGCTGGCTTTTCTTCCATCTACAGCGGTGAATGATGAATACCAGCAGCACAGCGCCCCAGCAGGAGAGGGAATATTATGACTGACCTGATGACATCCTCTTCTTCCCATGGAATTCGTACAATGCCTGCTTTTACCCTGTAAAATGTGAGTTGCTTGTACCTCAATCTGTTATTAAATTGTTTAAACATCTGCACTCAGAGGCGCCTCTCCCCTTGCTTTGGATACAGACACAGCCCGCTCTCCTCTATGGGCGGTCGGATGTAAGCAGCAAGTAAATGCAGCTGGTGGGGTTGCCATTAAGGTAAACCTGTATCTTTAAAGCCTAAGTGCAGCCAAAATACAAAACAGAAAAATCAGGACAAGAGACAACTTACTGTCAATAGGATGTGTCCCTGATGCTAATCACTCATCTTTAAGGTAACATTTCTGTTTTCTTTTTTATTTTGGCTGCATTGAGGCTTTAACCTGCATTGGTAATGCACAGGTCAGCTTTAAAGTGGAAGTACATGCTAAAATGAATATCCCTGCATCTATAGACACCCACGATCTAACACTAACTTATCTAACTGTAAAGAAAAAATCAGTATACCGTATATACTCGAGTATAAGCCGATCCGAATATAAGCAGAGGCACCTAATTTTACCACAAAAAACTGGGAAAATGTATTGACTCGAGTATAAGCCTAGGGTGTCCATCTGCATGCCTCACTGTGCCTCACTTTGCCTCACTGTGTCCATGTGCATGCCTCACTGTGCCTCACTGTGTCCATGCCTCACTGTGCCCATGCCTCACTGTGCCCATGCCTCACTGTGCCCATACCTCACTGTGCCCATGCCTCACTGCGCCCATGCCTCACTGCGCCCATGCCTTACTGTGTCCATGCCTCACTGTGTCCATGCCTCACTGTGCCCATACCTCACTGTGCCC
Organism: Rana muscosa; assembly: GCA_029206835.1. Taxonomy (NCBI): domain Eukaryota; kingdom Metazoa; phylum Chordata; class Amphibia; order Anura; family Ranidae; genus Rana; species Rana muscosa. The sequence goes on from CM055118.1 coordinate 60,598,260, forward strand.
ATGCCTCACTGTGCCCATGCCTCACTGTGTCCATGCCTCACTGTGTCCATGCCTCACTGTGCCCATGCCTCACTGTGCCCATGCCTCACTGTGCCCATGCCTCACTGTGCCCATGCCTCACTGTGTCTGTGCCTCACTGTGCCCATGTCTCACTGTGTCCATGACTAGACTTACGTTTAACATGGGAGTATATGGAAGGGGTGCCCGGCTTTGAAAAATCGGTTCTCCCCGGCCATAGGTCCCCCAGACAGAAAACTTTGCACACTTGTAGAGGAGAACTGTGGCTACATGTCTTCCAAGTTTGGGGTCCAGGAGACCTACGGCCGGCCGGTACCAGGTCCCCAAATTCCAGGAGATCAGACACAAAAAGGTGACTTGAGTATAAGCCGAGGGGGGCATTTTCAGCACAAAAAAATGTGCTGAAAAATTTGGCTTATACTCGAGTATATACGGTACATACCTTTTTTGATGCTGATCTGGCCCAATCCCATGCTGAGCTGTCAGCCATGGCTTTGCTGTGGAGGTGGGTGCAGAGGACACGTCCGACAATGGAAGCCCCATAGTCTATGGGTGACGTCACTTCCCATTCATTTTTACAGCCGTTGTCGGCCGTGTGCTCTGAACAGCTTTCGCCGCTGGAGATCGGGTCTGATCGGGTTTAGAAAAGGTATCTATACTGATTTCTTCTTCACAGGGTTAGTGTTATGCCCTGTACACACGATCGGATTTCCGATGGAATAAAATCTGATGGAATTTTTAGTCGGAATTCCGATGAAGCTGACTTCCATCAGTCTTGTATACACACTGTCAGACTAAATTCCGACCGTCCAAAACGCGGTGACCTAAAACACTACGATGAGCCAAGAAAAATTAAGTTCAATGCTTCCGAGCATTCGTCGACTTGATTCCGAGCATGCATGGATTTTTCCCCCGATGGAATTCCACACAGACGATCGGAATTTCCCATCGGATTTTTTTCCATCGGAAAAATTTAAAACATGTTCTATTTTTTTACTCCGATGGAAAAAAGTCAGATTGGGCCCACACACGATCGGAATTTTCGATGAAAAAAGTCCATCTGACTAGATTAGATTAGATTGTGGGTGTCTATAGATGCAGGGATTTTAGTTTTAGCATTGACCTTTACTTTAAAGCTGCTAGTTTGAAATAAAATGAGGTCTTTTACTAGTAAGTTTGATAGATATTCAAAAAGCAGATAACAGAAAGGAAAGGGAAAATGAGGAAGCAAAATGCTGTCTTTCTGTATAGAATGTATTCACAAACACTTTGTGAACAAACTAATGGCTCCCATTGAAGTCTATTGTGGCCAGAAACACTTGTAGCTCAAAAGAGGCTCATGTACTTTTTCGAGCTATAAGCTTCAAGTGACACAACTGAAAAACATTGGTGTTTGGATGTTGAGTGCTTTGGAGCCCTTTAGAATAAGGTGACCAGATTTTTAAAATGAAATCCGGGGACATATTTTTTTTATTAGTAATGGCGGCAATCAGCGACTGTCTGCCCGTCGCCGCCCACTTCACAGCCTGTCAAGTCTCACTCTCTGGGCCCCGGCTACTACTGGGTGGGGAGCGGAGGAAGATCACTCCACCAGGGAAGGCAAGGAGATAAGCAGACGGCTGGCCAGAACTTGAGCCAAGGCAGAAGAACATGCGAGCGGAGCTAAATGGGCATGCACCCGAAACTGAAGAAATATTCCCTCTGCTCCGACCAGCACATGATCATCAGAAAGGGGTGTTTTTTTTTATCCTGCACTGACTGTCTATGAAATTGCCCCAGCTCCTGTTCAATTCCAATCCGGGGACAAAACCGGGGACAGACTTGGTCCGGGGACAGTGTCCTCAATCCGGGGACTGTCCCCTGAAACCGGGGATGTCTGGTCACCCTACTTTAGAAAGACACATGAGACATTCTGCACATCCCTGCAAGTCATCACAGTTCTGCTGCCCACAGTTCTCTGGTCCTTCAAAGTGAAGCTTTGGGCCCAGTGAATTTTAAAATAAATAAACATAAAAGTCCAGCACCACTGCTGGAGTCATTCAGAATTATTTTTCATCAACCTTTGTCAATCAGAGTTCTTTGGAACCATGGTTAGTGCTTACATTAACCACCAATGTTATGGGTCACTTATACATTGACCACAAAAATAAGGGCCAGTACCACACTGAACATCACTATAAAGGGTTACTGTTACACTGACCACCAATGTAAGGAGCCACTTCTTCATTAACCACCAATGTAAGGAGCCACTTCTTCATTAACCACCAATGTACCGTTCACGTCTAAACTAACCACCAATGTAAATGGGCACTTCTATATTGACCACCAATGTATTCACTTCTATACTGACCATCAATGTAAGGGGTCACACTTCTACACTGACCATCAATGTAAGAGGTCACTTCTACACTGACCATCAATGTAAGGGGTCACTTCTATACTGACCATCAATGTAAGAGGTCACTTCTACACTGACCATCAATGTAAGGGGTCACTTCTACACTGACCATCAATGTAAGGGGTCACTTCTACACTGACCATCAATGTAAGGGGTCACTTCTACACTGACCATCAATGTAAGGGGTCACTTCTACACTGACCATCAATGTAAGGGGTCACTTCTACACTGACCATCAATGTAAGGGGTCACTTCTACACTGACCATCAATGTAAGGGGTCACTTCTACACTGACCATCAATGTAAGGGGTCACTTCTACACTGACCATCAATGTAAGGGGTCACTTCTACACTGACCATCAATGTAAGGGGTCACTTCTACACTGACCATCAATGTAAGGGGTCACTTCTACACTGACCATCAATGTAAGGGGTCACTTCTACACTGACCATCAATGTAAGAGGTCACTTCTACACTGACCATCAATGTAAGAGGTCACTTCTACACTGACCATCAATGTAAAAGGTCACTTCTACACTGACCATCAATGTAAAAGGTCACTTCTACACTGACCATCAATGTAAGGGGATACATCTAAACTAACCCCCAATGTAAGTTGGCACTTCTATATTGACCACAAATATATTCACTTCTACACTGACCATCAATGTAAGGGGTCACTTCTACATTCACTATCAATGTAAGGGGTCACTTCTACACTGACCATCAATGTAAGAGGTCACTTCAACACTGACCATCAATGTAAGAGGTCACTTCTACACTGACCATCAATGTAAGGGGTCACTTCTACATTCACTATCAATGTAAGGGGTCACTTCTACACTGACCATCAATGTAAGAGGTCACTTCAACACTGACCATCAATGTAAGAGGTCACTTCTACACTGACCATCAATGTAGGAGGTCACTTCTACACTGACCATGAATATAAGGGGACACTTCTACATTGACCATACATGTAAGAGGTCACTTCTACACTGCCCAACAATGTAAGAGGTCATTTCTACACTGACCATCAATGTAAGAGGTCACTTCTACACTGACCATCAATGTAAGGGGTCACTTCTACACTGGCCATTAATGTAAGAGGTCATTTCTACACTGACCATCAATGTAAGAGGTCACTTCTACACTGACCATCAATGTAAGAGGTCACTTCTACACTGACCATCAATGTAAGAGGTCATTTCTACACTGACCATCAATGTAAGAGGTCACTTCTACACTGACCATCAATGTAAGGGGTCACTTCTACACTGGCCATTAATGTAAGAGGTCACTTCTACACTGACCATCAATGTAAGAGGTCGCTTCTACACAGACTATCAATGTAAGAGGTCACTTCTACACTGACCATCAATGTAAGAGGTCACTTCTACACTGACCATCAATGTAAGAGGTCACTTCTACACTGACCATCAATGTAAGAGGTCACTTCTACACTGACCATCAATGTAAGAGGTCACTTCTACACTGACCATCAATGTAAGGGGTCACTTCTACACTGACCATCAATGTAAGGGGTCACTTCTACACTGGCCATTAATGTAAGAGGTCACTTCTACACTGACCATCAATGTAAGAGGTCACTTATACACAGACTATCAATGTAAGAGGTCACTTCTACACCAACCATATATGTAAGGGGTCACATCTACACTGGCCATCAATGTAAGAAGTCACTTTTACACTGATCATCAATGTAAGGGGTCACTTCTACACTGACCATCAATGTAAGGGGTCACTTCTACACTGACCATCAATGTAAAAGGTCACTTCTATACTGACCATCAATGTAAGGGGTCACTTCTACACTGACCATCAATGTAAAAGGTCACTTCTATACTGATCATCAATGTAAGAGGTCAATTCTACACTAACAACCAATGCAAAGGGTTACAACAATTTTCTGGCCATTATTATTATTCACTTTATTTCATGATTATCAGGTAAAACACATTCTTTATTCTTTTATTTTAATCTCTCCACAGCCTACTGAATACACGAATGTGCTATAAGGGCCCTTTCACACTGATGCACCTTTGAAGTGCTCCCATTGACTTACAATGGAAGATGTCTTTTTGGTGTGCCTTTGCAAAACTGCACCAAAGATACAACATGCAGGACTTTTCAAAGTGTAGCGCCCCTGCAGTATGTACAGTTACATAAGATTCAATGGCGACTAGTTTTCATGCGCTTTTGTCACCATGGAAAAGCGTGGCAAAAGTGCACCAGTGTGAAAGGGGACCATGCGGTAGGTCATACTTAGTGGGATTTCCCTGAGACCTAAAAATGATTTCAATGGTTCCTCTATGGTGAAAAGATTGGGAACGGCTGCCTTAGATCACGAGAAACAGACCAGTTATTAAAAGCAATGGTCAAAATCACCTGCAATGTTTGCTACTATAAGCATAGCTCCCAACTGTTCCTGATTTTCAGGGTCTGTCCCTGATTGGCTACAAAGTCCCTCTTTCCTCCTCATTTGGCCCTGGTCTGTCCCTGATTGGGTACAAAGTCCCTCTTTCCTCCTCATTTGGCCCTCATTTGGTCTGATCTATATACAGTGGGTACGAAAAGTATTCAGACCCCCTCAATTTTTTCACTCTTTGTTATATTGCAGCCATTTGTTAAAATCATTTAAGTTCTTTTTTTCCCTCATTAATGTACACACATCACCCCATATTGACAGAAAAACACAGAATTGTTGAAATTTTTGCAGATTTATAAAAAAAAAAAAAAAAAAAATGAAATATCACATGGTCCTAAGTATTCAGACCCTTTGCTCTGTATTTAGTAGAAGCACCCTTTTGATCTAATACAGCCATGAGTCTTTTTGGGAAAGATGCAACAAGTTTTTCACACCTGAATTTGGGGATCCTCTGCTATTCCTCCTAGCAGATCCTCTCTAGTTCTGTCAGGTTGGATGGTAAACGTTGGTGGACAGCCATTTTTAGGTCTCTCCAGAGATGCTCAATTGGGTTTAAGTCAGGGCTCTGGCTGGGCCATTCAAGAAGTCACGGAGTTGTTGTGAAGCCACTCCTTCGTTATTTTAGCTGTGTGCTTAGGGTCATTGTCTTGTTGGAAGGTAAACCTTCGGCCCAGTCTGAGGTCCTGAGCACTCTGAAGAAGGTTTTTGTCCAGGATATCCCTGTACTTGGCCGCATTCATCTTTTCCCCGATTGCAACCAGTCGTCCTGTCCCTGCAGCTGAAAAACACCCCCACAGCAGGATGCTGTCACCACCATGCTTCACTGTTGGGACTGTATTGGACAGGTGATGAACAGTGCCTGGTTTTCGCCACACATACCGATTAGAATTAAGGCCAAAAAGTTCTCTTGGTCTCATCAGACCAGAGAATCTTATTTCTCACCATCTCGGAGTCTTTCAGGAGTTTTTTTAGCAAACTCCATGTGGGCTTTCATGTGTCTTGCACTGAGGAGAGGCTTCCGTCGGGCCACTCTGCCATAAAGCCCCGACTGGTGGGGGGCTGCAGTGATGGTTGACTTTCTACAACTTTCTCCCATCTCCGACTGCATCTCTGGCGCTCAGCCACAGTGATCTTTGGGTTCTTCTTTACCTCTCTAACCAAGGCTCTTCTCCCCCGATAGCTCAGTTTGGCCGGACGGCCAGCTCTAGGAAGGGTTCTGGTCGTCCCAAAGGTCTTCCATTTAAGGATTATGGAGGCCACTGTGCTCTCAGGAACCTTAAGTGCAGCAGAAATCTTTTTGTAACCTTGGCCAGATCTGTGCCTTGCCACAATTCTGTCTCTGAGCTCTTCAGGCAGTTCCTTTGACCTCATGATTCTCATTTGCTCTGACATGCACTGTGAGCTGTAAGGTCTTATATAGACAGGTGTGTGGCTTTACTAATCAAGTCCAATCAGTATAATCAAACACAGCTGGACTCAAATAAAGATGTAGAACCATCTCAAGGATGATCATAAGAAATGGACAGCACCTGAGTTAAATATATGAGTGTCATAGTAAAGGGTCTGAATACTTAGGACCATGTGATATTTCAGTTTTTCTTTTTTAATAAATCTGCAAAAATGTCAACAATTCTGTGTTTTTCTGTCAATATGGGGTGCTGTGTGTACATTAATGAGAAAAAAAATGAACTTAAATGATTTTAGCAAATGGCTGCAATATAACAGAGTGAAAAATGTAAGGGGGTCTGAATACTTTCCGTACCCACTGTAGTTGTATATAAAATGCACCTTTTGTCTGTCAAAAAATATTTCCCAGTGCTAAACCTTTCTTGCAATTTCTAGATACCCTACATGCTTGGGCAGATAAACCCCAATGCAGAAGCACAGCCATGTACAGCTAGTTACTTAAATTATCAGCTGTACGTGGCATTTTTGGCTCTCCGAGCACAGGAAAGCACCAGGGATTTTACACTCAAGCATACAGACGTTGCTATACGTTCATGTTCATGAGGCCTAAATAATACAGTAGGAATAAATGTTGCAAACAACCTTTTATTAGAAAAAATATCGGACTGACCAAAGTTAAACACTACCACTACTTTGTAAATGTATATTCTTTTCATAATATTATAACCAAACGTTTCATGCCAATCTCTAGTTTCTGAAACAATAAGTCCTTGTACGTCTGTACTCCACCCTTTCTAGAACAAATGGGTTAAACTGAAAGCAGGTCACCCTTCTCTGACTTGGCAATACTTTAATCAGCCACTTCCTGCAAGGCTCAGAGGTTAAAGGTCCTGCTGGTTTCAGTGCATGTCCAGTTAACAATTTTTCTTTTCTAGCTTATAGTGCTATTTCCTGTTCAAAGAATAGTGGGCTTATATTTAGGAAATCCCTTGCCTTCCTTTTTTTTACTTTCTAAGTTTGCTTTTTGGATAAGGATTTCACTTCTGTTTAGAATAAGTTTTTCTCCCTGATAGGAAAAATGGAACTTCCCCCCTAAAACACGCACCCTTGTATCCGTCCTTGCACAGTTTAATTGATAGTCAATTGACATGCAGGTCAAGACTGATTTAAAGAGATCCTGTTGCCACACCATTAAGGTTTTCTAACACCAAGTTCACTGGGGCTATGCTGGCAGCTAATTCCAGTGCAGTTCCAATGCATAGACAAGACAAAATGTGCTGCTGTGTTGTGTGCTAAAAAAAAAAAACAGCGCAAGCGCAAATCCTTGGTTCAAATCGCCGCAGCGGTGAAAAGAACTGTATTGAAATGTGACTCATGACAATTCAATTGTTTTGCGAATGAAAAAGTAAACAGTGTGATGCGCTGGGATTAGAGGCAAGCGCACACCAGTGGCAGTATGATCGGTGTAGCACACTGGTGTTAACAAGCCCTTATAGCCCAACTGGGATAGAAAAATAAAAAACATTGCAGTGCCCCCCTACCCCCCCAAAAGGGTTACATGCTTGTTAATTCTAGGGGGTAGAAACTGCTGTGTCACAAATGACATCAATGTGACTGCCTCCACAAAGATGCATGGAACACCTGTACAGGTAAACCCCGGGCCTCTATGGACATACGCTTTAGACCACCTTGTGTGAACGAGGTTATAGGCTGGCCATACATACAATTTATTTGTACAATATTCCTTTAAATTTACCAAAACCATATAATATGAGTTCAAAGCTAAACACTTTCAATTTGTATGCAATCAGGCAGGCCCTTGCACTATATAGTTGAAGGTAAATCTAAAGGAAATTGAATAATTGTATAATGTATGGTCAGCCTTACCTTTTCCTCGATCCAACAGGCTGCTTTGCTCTCCTCTTCTGCAAGCTGTGGGCAGGTTCCTAGGAATCATCACTGACAATGCTATTAGTCCTGCTTTGTATGTGAGGCGGTGAGCACGCATCTGCAGCCGGGGGTGTCTGTTTCTGTTGCCCGAAGTTAAGCTTTAACAATTTTTCCATAAGATTATATGACAATTAAAGTATTTTATGTATGTTATTTACCAGTAAAAGCTTTCCCGGTGTAGACATCCAAAAGTACTGAGACTACTGCTGGGTAAGGCTATTTTGGATGTGAAGTCAGCAGCTCAAGCAGACTCAGGACTCACTCAGGACTCAGAGCTGTCACTCAAGTGGCACTCTGTAGTATTCCTCTTCACTCCACCTCCAGGATCCACATCAAAGAACAGAAGGTATAGACTGTAGAGGAATTAGACACTCCCAGAAGAAAAGAAGAATGGAGGGACTGTGCTACGGAATTGACCCTTCCTGCAGTGACAAATTGCAAGTAAAAAAATAATCGTTTAGCTTGGGCTACCTACCTACTTATCATGTCCAGGCCTCCAAAACATGATTATATGCCAAATGTGTTAGAGGAGGGGGAAGAAACACATAAAGCGGCACTTCCCCTTTAGGGTAAAGTTTTGCTTTAAAAACCCTATTCTTGCGTTGAAATTATTTTAAAAGCAGTGCATGTGGTGATGTTTGCAGACATCAACTTTAGTTTGGAAAGTCAAGCTGGCGCAAAGTTGGCGCATCAATACTGGAGCTTGAATTTGGTTCCTTAGTGTGATAGATGGCATCACTTTGCGATGCAGGCGATACAACTTTCAGATCCTATGTTTTTGCTTATTTGAGCACCCCAGGCAGAACAGAGCAGACCAGAGGCTTAACTAGAACCTTCAGGGCCTCTGTGCAAAAAGCCAGCCAAGGGCTCTTCTCACTGATCCCCGGGCCCTTTACTCCCGTCGCAGCAGGTCCCCTTCCTGCCATCTTGCCCCCCCCCCACAGTGGCGGAATGCCAGGGCCCAGTCGCAAGTGCAACCTTTGTGACCCTGGTAGTCCTGCCACTGGTCTCCGTAGGTCTTTATTTTTATGATTTTCTTTTTTAGCATTTTTTTTGTTTTTACAATTTTAATATATATTATGTTTTTTTTTTTATGTTAAGGAGCTCCGTTGTGAGCCCTCAATCTCCATCTCTGCAGCCTTAGCTGTACAGAATAAATGGTCAGGAATAGCTCTGTACAAAGCTTCCTGTTCATTTACAAACTGGAGCATAGAAAACACAGCTTCAGTTATGAATGAACAGAGTCCGTGTTAGGTACCGATCACTGACTCTGTCCATTCAGAAAAGGAAGGTGCCGATATATAACATATTTACTGGCCCCTTCCCTGCTCTCCTGGCACATCCTTCCCCCTGTCGGCTTCCTAGAGGGGGAGAAGCCGGCAGCACTGTGGGTGGGGGGGGGGCAGGTGAGTACACAGGGGCCCGAGGGCAGCAGTTCTCTAGGTCTTCACTTCTTTTTAAGTTCGTGTTAATCTTGCGCATGGTTACTTTGACGTCTGTGCACAGTGGGTGCACCACATCTTCCAATTCGCCTACGCTGCCCTCCAAGGCTGATGTGCATTCCCACACTTTCTGGAGATTGTGTCTATGAAGGGACAATATCTCCATGACACCCTTTACCAGGGATGGCATTGTTAAACTGCTTGGAACACATATGCTATGGTGGGCTTGGCAGCCTGTCCAAGGGGTCCAGGCAAAGGAGGGGAAAAGGGAGGCTGTACTCACTGTGTAGGAAGGGTCCATGGCCCATGTTCAGAGTGAGTAGCTGCAGTTGAAGGGCTGGAGTCTGGCTGAGTGTCAGGTGGTGACAGGGTAGCTACATGATGACAGTCCTCTCCCTCCCTGCCTGTGCTTGAGAGCTCCAGCTTGGCTGCCACTGTCTCCCTCACCTTCTCTCTAGTTTAGCTGCCACTAAAAGGAGCCTGCAGAACACCGCCGCCAACTTGTGTGCCCTGCTCAGGGGTGTTGGGGCCGTCCTTCCTCCTGGTCATGGCAGCAGCTTGAGCAGGCAGCTGAATGGTAAAAGGAGGACTGTATAGGGAAGAGAGCTGGGTGGTGGGGCAGAGGAGAGGAGTCGTGGTGGAGGCTGGAGAATCGACAGGATGGTCGCCTGAGCTCTGAGGTTTGCCACTGACCACATCCTGCCCCTCCAATCCAGGTGTACAGGGAAGCCACACAGGCCCCATTGAGCATGGGGTTAGGTTGCAACTGCAACCCCTGTAGGTACGCCCCTGGTGTAACCACCTCTGTGATGTCCATTCCTGCTGGTGCTTTATCACACAGATATGAATGCTCCTGTGTATTCTGTAAAGCACTGTGTAATACATTTAGTACATAGGGCAAAACATTCCCACAGCACTATAGCTGTTTTAAAGAGGAACTTCACACTTAATGTAAAAATTACAACAAAGGTACCTTTAGAAATGTAGTTTAATAATGGCAATCTACAAACAGATACTTGCAGACAATTGCAGGCTTTTTAGTCTTTGCATACCTTATTTTTCTTTACCGCTTAATATCTCTCACAGTGGCCATTTTCACTAAAGGCAGTTGAATCCATCTCCTTTTACTTACTGGAACTCTATGTCTGCCTCCTAGAATATGTGATTGAGATACTGTATATGCGATATGTGCTCATCATCTGAGGGGGAAAGCACTGGTGAAGTAGCCTTCCCAGGATGCATCTGGTTACATCAACAGTTCTTTGAAAAAAACATGAAATAGGACAAAAAGTAGTTGTAAGTAAAAACAAAATGAAAGTAGGATGATTTCTTATCAGCATACAGAGCTGCATACTGATGTGATTTTTAGTGAAAGGTAGGTGGGAAGGGTCTACTTTATAGAGAGAACCCAGCTGTAGTAATCACCTTTCCCAGAGCTTTTTTTCAGCTGGAACTTGGTGGAACTCAGTTCCACTACCTCCAGCTCAGGCCCCCTGCTCCCTGCTCATCACTATCCCTCTGTGGGAGCCAAGCTGTCACTTGTAAACACAGAAGCCAGACTTCTGTGTTTACAAGTGACATCTTGGCTCCCTCAGATCTGATCTCCTGAGTGGCTCACACTGAGTGCAGGATGGGAAGAAGGGGGATGCAGGTGCCCGGAGTGTAGCAGGACATGGTTGAGTTCCCGCACCTATTCTCTGAGAAAAAAAGCCCTGACCTTTCCAGTTGACCCTGTCTGACTGAAACCTTTAGATGCAGCTTTTCAACAAGAAAATACTTTGAATTGCGCATGTAAACTCCAGCTTGAGCTACTGAACTCTGTTAAAAAAAACAACACTTTTTAGAAGATAAGGTACTATTCTACAGGAAAACTTGGGAAGGAACCTAAAACTACACCTGCTGGGCATGTAAATAATTTATATTTTCATAACTAAAAAGTTCTTCATTTTTTTCTGACTTTAATATAATAAAGAAATCAAATGACAGTAGGACATAGTTGTTCAGTGTTAAATGTGGTGATAAATCTAGGACTCGCTCACTAGCATCAGCAGCATAATGCCCACCAAAGAGGAACAGCTAACAGCTTTAGAACAACTGCAAATAAGTCAAGCTGCCATGCTATGATTGCGAACACTTTTTAGGAAGTTATTAAATCGGAAGTTTAGAATCAATTGCAAGATGCTGAGATATCCTGTTTACAGTAATACCCACAAATATTACAATGTGATCTAAGTGACCCTAGACATAGCTAATAGACATAGTATTGTGTATCCCTCTCTATATAAACAGACTATGTACAGGTGCAGGGATAAGCACTGGAAACGCATCTGAAACACAGCAACATTTTTTGCTACATAGCAGTGTGAAAGGGCTCTTATTCGATATGGCTGGTCACTATTTTATCTCCAAACTCAGGGCTTTATTTAGACATCATGCTACCTTAGGCACACTTGAATGATCACAACTGTTTGTACAAACTGCACCCCTTGCCTCATGTTATTACGCTATAAGAGGCTATATATTGGGGGAGATTTAATAAAACTGGTGCAGCTGTGCATAATAACCAATCAGATTTTAAGTTTTGTTGTCGAAGCTTAAAGGAGAAAGCCTCGTACACACGGTCGGACTTCCATCGGACTTTTCCGTGGATTTTTGTCCGAACGGAGTTGGCCGGGCACACCCATAGCATACACACCACAGGACTTTTCTTCAAACTTTCCCAAAACTTTTTCCAACATCACGTGGTTTTTCTGCTCTTTACCGCCACCCTTTGGTCAACTTCTGCTATTGTTGGTTGATTTTAACATGATTTGTTTTGTCCATCGGACAAAAGTCCGATAGTTTTCTGTACACACGGTCGGACTTTGCTCCATCAGACTTTTGTTGGCCAAAAGTTTGTCCGTTTGCAGACCGAACTTTTGTCCGATGAAAACAAAAAAAAAAAAGTTTGTCCGATGGAGCGTACACACGGTCGGATTGTTGGTCCAACTTGCTCAAAATTAAGTTTGTTGGCCAAAAGTCCGACCGTGTGTACGAGGCTTAAGTTCACCTTTTGTACGGTAACTTGTTACATGCTAAACCCATATTCAGAGTGTAACATGTAACATGTTACTGTTGCAGCAGCCCCATCCCCCGTTGTGACAATTAGCAGGAGATCTTCTCCAGGCACCCGCTGACACAATTTTAAAAAAACGCAGCTGTGCGGGACTCCGCCCGTCCGGCTGGTTCATTCATTCACAGAGTTCTGTGAATGTGATAACTACAAGTACCGACAGCCAACGATTCGATTTGATTCCGCGATGCATCACGATTACTGACAAGCTCCCACTTCCGCTTGGGCCGCCCTTCCTCCCTGCACTCTTCTGGGACACATCACAGGTCCCAGTAGATTGCCTGGCTATGTAGGACAGCACAGTGAGACATACGCACCCGGCTGTGAAACTGCAAGCTGTCACAGCCGGATGCCCACAGTAGTATTGCCAGCGCCGTGGACAGTTGGGAGAGAGAATGGAGGGTTCGGGTGGCCACGTCGCTGGATTCTGGACAGGTGAGTGTCTTTTTGTGCACACTCGTGGAATGGCGAACAAACTACGGTACCTAAAAATCTCCATAGGTGATGCTTTAAAAAAAAAATTAACAGTTACCAGGTTAGAGTTATAGAGGTCTAGTGCTAGAATTATTTCTCTCGCCCTGACGATTGCAGCAATACCTCACATGTGTGATTTGAACACCGTTTACATATGCGGGCACGACTTACGTATGCATTTTCTTTGCTGCGCGAGTTTGCGGTGATGGGGGCGCTTTAAAAAAATAAATAATTATATTTATTTTATTTATTTTACATTGTGTTTAAAAAATAAATAAAAAATGTTTGATCACTTTTATTGCTGTCACAAGGAATATAAACATCCCTTGTGACAGTAATAGGTGGTGACAGGTACTCTTTATGGAAGGATCGGGGGTCTGAAAGACCCCAAATCCCTCCTTTGCACTTTGCACAAAGTATTCAGATCGGCCAAAATGTTGATTCAAAATACTGTCATTTTTTTTTTAAACTGGCGCCATTGGCAGCCTGAGTAAACCGGAAGTGGCGTCATGGCGTCCCTTCCGTGTTTACATACAGACTGGAATGAAGCCGACGCTTCGTTCCAGTCTGTCTTTAGCCACCGGAAGTAGTGGCTCGCGGATAGGGTCTCCCGGTGGGACGGGAGACCCGGTAAGAACGGCGAGCGGCTTTTAGTCGCAACGGTTGTTGTCCCTGGAAAGCCGACCGCCCACTCTAAAATTGGTACCGGGATGATGCCTGCAGCTGCGGGCATCATCCCGGTAATCGATTTTCCCAGTCGCATACATCGATGCCGCATCGGGGACACCCGAATCGCGATGCATCGGTTCATTTTGGCACCCCTAGTGGCCGGCGGCCACGATGTCCGCTGGCCACACCACAATTGCTCCACAGAGAGCCAGAGTGGAGATCTGTCAATGTAAACAAACAGATCCCCGTTCTGACAGGGGCGGAGATAAAGATCTGCTGTTCCTAATGATCAGGAACAGCAATCTCTCCCCACTCCCTGTCAGTACACTCCCCCCACAGTTAGAATCATCTCCCTAGGGAACATTAACCCCTTGATCGCCCCCTAGTGTTAACCCCTTCCCTTCCAGTGACATTTATATAGTAATCAGTGGCTATTTTTAGAAGTGATCGCTGTATAAATGTCACTGGTCCCAAAAAAGTGTCAAAAGTGTTTCTGATCTGTCTGCCGCAATGTCGCAGTTCTGCTAAAAATTGCTGATTGCCGCCATAACTAGTAAAAAAAAAAAATGTATAATAAAAATGCCATAATTTTGTAGACGCTATAACTTTTGTGCAAACCAATCAATATACGCTTATTGTGATTTTTTTTTTACCAAAAATATGTAGAAGAATACATATTGGCCTAAACTGATGAAGACATTTTTTTTGTGGATATTTATTATAGCAAATGTAAAAAACAAAAACAAAATTGTCTGTCTTTATTTGTGTATAGCACAAAAAATAAAAACCGCAGAGGTGATCAAATACCACCAAAAGAAAGCCATTTGTGGGAAAAAAAAGGACATCAATTTTTTTTTGTGTGTACAGCATTGTACGACTGCGCAATTGTCAGTTAAAGCGACGCAGTGCCGTATCGCAAAAAATGGCCTGGTCAATAAGGGGGTAAATCCTTCCGGGGCTGAAGTGGTTAAAAGATTTAAAGGAAACCTGGAGGCTGCCATTGCGGACCTGCTTCTGACAATGTTAGTTTGCTAGATCCTCTGACTTCAGTACAATCTGTACCAACGACCTGAAGCAAGCATTTAGTAAATCAAATCAGAGTGAAGTTCATAAATCCTCACCTGCATTCTTCTTTCAGGTCAGTGACTGGGAAAATCTTTTGCTGCCAATCTTCAGCCACCACTACTATTGCTTTGCAGCAGCGGATTCCTGATCTCTGTCCCCACCAGGGACACTATCTGCTTGCCTTCCCCTTGTTTTAGTGTGTTATCTCTGGTTTCCTCCCACAAACCAAACATCCTGTGAGGTTAATTACTGACCCTAGTATGTATTCTGTTTAGCTGTGACAGCGAGGGCCATTAGATCATAGGCTGCTGCAGAGTCAGCGAAATCATCAATATACTCCATCAAAGTTCTGTGGCATCTATCTGTGTTACGTAAATAAACAAAATCCACAGGAAGATATGCTTTCCCTGTGCCAGGTCTACATGTACTGGATGACAGCACTGGCCTCTGGCAATACCTGACAATCTCTTCCAGGAACTTGTGATCCCATCTAAGATCTGGGTGGAAAATTCTCGATGAACAGTGTCTGCGGCCTATAAGGTGCAATCGCTGGGAATTCTGATGTAGGTAGGAGCACTGGTTGTCAGAGTACAATGGACAACACAGTAGTGTAGTAATAAGCCCTTCCACCTGGCGGCACTGGGGTCAATGGTCTGAATATCCACCACTAACTGCCTGGAGTTTGCATGTTCTATGTGTGTTTGTGTGGGTTTTCTATGGATTCTCCGGTTTCCTACTAAGACATGCTGGTAGGTAATTGGCCCTAGTATGTGCATGTATGAATGTGAGTTAGCTCGGCCATAGATAAACCGATTTCCTTTCCTTTCCAGTGTTATCGCTCCAGAATAGAAAGGTATAAGACCCCTTTCACACTGAAGGTGTGGTTCAGGTGGTTTAGCGATAAAAATAGCACCTGAAAACTGCCTCTCAAGCCTCCCCAGTGTGAGAGCCCGAGTGCTTTCACACTGTGGTGGTGCGCTTGCAGGACGGGAAAAAAACTACTGCAAGCAGCATCTTTGGAGTGGTGCGGGAGTGCTGTATACACCGCTCCCAAACCGCCCTGCCCATTGAAATCAATGGGCAGCGCTGCCGAAGCGCCTGCAAAGCGCTTTGGCACAATGCAACACAGGCGCTTTTAACCCTTTTTTCAGCCGCTAGCGGGGGTTTAAAGTGCCCGCTAGCGGACAAAAAGTACCACTTAAACGCAGCTAAAACTAGCGGCGCTTTACCACTGACGCCAGGTGCTTTCAGTGTGAAAGTAGGTTTAGGACTACAGAACATCTAACCATCTACTCTTCTGCATAACATGTGGGAGGTGTTTTGTAGTTTACAAAGAGCAGGGTTGATAACACACCCATTTAGATCTATGCACCTATGTGGAGTGTTTTTTTTTTTCTGTAGTGTTAGGCATCTCTCTGTCAGAACACAAAAGGTCAGCAGGGGAGATCACTGTGCTAACATTGGATGGTTAGTACAGTGGCTCTGATCTGAGCTGTCAGTTTTTTTCATTAAACCCGCTGTGTACGAGGCTTAAAGCGGAGTTCCACCCATTTCTGTGTTTATTAAAAGTCAGCAGCTACAGAAAGTGTAGCTGCTGACTGTTAATAAACAAAAACTGATGTGTCCCACGGTCCCGCAATGCGGCCGCCCGAAGCCTTGCTTCTCTCCTTCTCCTCTCCATGGCACTTGTATTACAAGTGTGAGAACCCGGCTGTTACGGCTTGCGGCCTCACAGCCAGGTGTGCACCGTGCATGCGCAAGTCGCTCTGCGCGTTCTGAATGGCAGAGGAATCTTCTGGAAACTGTGACATATCCCAGAAGATTGCAGGGAGGGAGGGGAAAGAGGAGACCTTCTGCTTTGCACCGTGGTGCCATGAGGGGAAGTGGGAGCTGGGTACCTGTCAAAAATAGGTACCCGCTCTCCCCCCCCCTAAAAAAATGACATGCCAAATGTGAGGAGTCCTTAAAATGGAAGTTCCTTTTTTTGGTGGAACTCCGCTTATAAGTGATTGTAAAAGAAAGGCTAAAGATTTGTGTATAGATATAAAAAAAACATTATACATACCTTGTTTCTCATTTTTATAAGTGATCTCATTCCCTCTGTTCTCAGCTGCATAAGAGCTGGGGTCAGGAGAAGCAGCAGCACACTGAGCTTCCCAGTGAATGGCTGTGCAGCTAGGGTGTGTCAAGACAAGTCCGATCATTGGAGGAGAGTACACTGAGTTCCCAGCATAGATAGAGAACTGACCAGGGTGTGTTCCCCTGCTTAGTGTGGTCAGTTTTTAATAAGAAAGCTGAGGGACTGGCAGGAACACCAGGGATTTCACACAAAGGAAGCAATACAAAGAGAACAGGAGACTTTCTCATACAACTACAGGGTACAGAAGGCACATATGAGGATGGAATATGAAATGTTGGGGTAACAAATGCTTTAAGGATTAAAGATACTCAATGTTGAATGAAAGAGGGAAGCTCCATGTACCATGCGTTTGATGCAATGCAATATAAAATTTGTATATCCCATATATCCATATGCAATGCAATGTTTACATTTTTTGTTGTGGTCAGATGTTTTTGTAATTTGGAACTGTGTCAGTCACACATCAAGGTTTGGTGCTTTTAGTTTTATTGTACAGTAATAACCGATGAGATTTAGGTTTCTTGCACGCAGATGCCTAAAAATGACACTTTAATTTTATTGATCTAAATGCAACAAAGTTGCTCCAGAGCTTAGTAAATTAAGGAAAGCTCTGATGACTTTAACCATCCAATCATGTGCAAACAAAAATGCTGTTTTTTTATTTCTCCTTGATGTGATTGGGTATTCTTTGTAAAGTGAAGTTTTACGCCATTTACTAAGATCTGGAGCAACTGCACTTGCAAAAATGCACAGTCTATTTGACTTTAGTAAATGAACCCCTCTGTTCTTAATGGGCCTGTACACACAGGTGCGTAAACTTGCACTGCACATAGAGCAAAAGCTGCATTCACACATGAGCGTTTTCAGCTCGTAAAATGCCCGAAAAAACGCCTGAAAAACGCCCAACAAGCAAAATCCCATTCTTTTTAATGGCACCTGTTCACATCTGAGCGTTTTATCACCTGAAGCAAAACGCCTGAAAAACGCCCTAAGCTCAAAAAAGAACTTGAGCTTCTTTGGGGAAGATTACAGACGTTTTTCTGCCTTTTACATTGGTGACCTGAACAAAATTGTGGCAAAAATGCAGCAAAATTGCGATAACAAAATGTGACTTTGAAACGCTCAGGTGTGAATGCAGCCTAAAAGAATTACAAAGATCTGCTGGACTCGATTTCGCACACATATGGGAAAATACAAGTAAGGCCCCTTTAACACCATCAGATGGATCGGGTCTGCCTGTTAGTTTTTCAGACGGACCCAATCAGACCCTTTATTGTCCTTTATGTAGCGGTGCCGACATCCAATCCCATCTGCTAAAAACAGACAGATGGGGGATCCATTCCCCATCGTCTAGCACTGTGGTCTCCATACTGCGGCCCTGGGGCTGGATGTGGCCCTTTGCTTGCCTTTATCAGGCCCTTGAGACATTAGTTTTGCCAATGACACCAACAATGTGGCACAATTTCTGCCACTGACACCAACAATGGGGCACTATTCCTACCAACAACACCCGATTGGGCATTGTTTACTCTCACTGGGCATAGTTCGGCCCCCCTAAAGTTTGAAGGACAGTAAACTGGCCTTTTCTTCAGAAAGTTTGGAGACCCCTGGTCTAGCAGATTAGATCAGATGGTGGTTGGGTGGTCCGTTTACATCCGAATGCCCATAGAGGAGAGCGGGCTGTGTCCACTCTGTATACGTGGAGCCGACACAAACCAGCCACCCTCCTGCTCAGCGAGGATCAGCGGACAGATTTCCCTCTGAGCAGGAGGTCTCCGTGTGGAAGGCTAGAAGGTTTTTATTTTATTTTTGTTTTATTATACAGCCCATCCTCATGTTTTTAAGCAGGCATTTTCAGCCAGGAATCTGATGTTCATTCATCAGTACTGTGTGCTTTAAGCTGGCCAACGATGGGTCAAAATTTGGCTAGCTCAGCAGGGACCAGCTGGTTTTCTATCTATCTATGGTCAATGGGCTTGTTGGAAAACATTGCTTTGATCAGTGCTGAAGTCAAGTGATCAGGTCCTATGCACCGCACACCACCGCAAGACCTTGTGGATATGTGAAATGTCAGCCTCAGCCCGAGGCCCAGCCAAGCCAAGCCATGCCTCCAACGCATTTCACTCCGCCCCGGAGCTTAATCAAGGGGATTGGGGCGCAAAGGACCTTTATATGTTGGTGGTGACCCTTGATTACACCAGAGTATAGATGCCCCTTGTGGTTGTTGGCCTCTTTGGACATTGTGCACTATTATGGACCATGTGTGTTGGTCTAGGAGTTTTAGGTAGTATTGTGGCAGATTTTCTTTTCTATTCCCTTTACCCTCTCCTTTGGTGTGTGTGTGGTCTCTATTTCAATATATGTATCCCCCATGGTTTGGGATACATCAAGTCACTTCTCATTCTTTCCCTTCACTCCACACCCAGATATGGTATATTGCCATCTGATCACTATTTCCCCCACTACTTCTCGGTGACAGCATTGGTCCACACTCTATAATCTTAAATAGGTACACTATATAGTATATACTATATGTAATAATACACATAATTCTCATACTCAGAGATTCCACAGCTATGTTATTTACATCACCCCTGACCATCTATGCGTTACCTCACTTCCAGGGACACCTGTCTCCTGAGGGTTTTTCCACCAATTTATCTTGGGTTTTTCCACCTCAACTCCCGGGGCTGATGACTGGT
This sequence comes from Rana muscosa, assembly GCA_029206835.1. Classification (NCBI taxonomy): domain Eukaryota; kingdom Metazoa; phylum Chordata; class Amphibia; order Anura; family Ranidae; genus Rana; species Rana muscosa. Next base: position 60,618,087 of record CM055118.1, read on the forward strand.
CTAGCTGGCCTGCAGCTCTCATCACAATATTTCAGACTCATGGGTGGATGTTTTTCAGTTTTTCCATACTTTTCTTTTTCCTCCCCCTCCCCTGCCCTCTTATATTACGACCCATTATTAATGGTAACAACTTATCAATTATAGATATATATCAAGCATCTGCTCCTGATGAGTGGAGGTCACCCATGAAACGTGTCAAGCTATTCTGATGTCACTATCATGTTTACAATTCAGGATCCTTGCACTAATTTTATGTATCATGTTTTATTGTATTATGTTGTACAATCATGTTTTCTTTTATATATGTACTGTGTGATATATGGATCAATGTGTCTGATGTTCCACAAACTTTATTATCATGGACTATTATGCTGTTTTATTATGATGCCTTGCTTTGTATATTACAAATGGAATAAATTTTGTTCTGTGCATTGTATTGAGATCCAGTATGTACAGATTTATAACGAACTGTTTACACACAGTTTTTTTTCATGGTCACCTCCCCAGGTGCATGCTTCATATAAAGTCCCAACTCTAGCTCTTTAATGAATCTGTCATATAGGGATAGAGGCATTTGACCTGTAGGTCCTATGCCTCATATAAAGTCCCACACCCCCTTCTCCTTTAAAGTGGTTATAAACCCACTTATGCAACTTGCACCTACAGGTAAGCCTAGATTAGATAAGGTTTACCTGTAGGTGCAACAAATATCTCCTAAACCTACACGGTTTAGGAGATATTTGCAAAAAAAGACAGCACCGATGTCTACGGACAGGGTTAATCCCCATTCACAAATCCGGCTTTGCCGGATTTGATGGCTCCCGCGCACATTGAGCGGAGTGACGTCTTCGTCCCTCCGGCCAATCACAGCGCCGGAGCGGCGCTGTGATTGGCTCGAGCGGCGATACCCGGAAGTAACCTTCCGGGTATCTGTGGAGCGATGGCTGTGGCTGGAGGGGGAGACGAGGATGGCTTCGGGGGCCCTGATCTAAGGTAAGTGATGCATAATAAGCTAGTATGCTAGTCATACTAGCTCATTATGGCTTTGTCTTGCAGGTGTTTTTTTTTTTACGGGTTTACAACCACTTTAATACCTTTATATGTCTGTTGTATCATTGGAGCTGGGATGAGCTCTGTCCTTGCCAGCACCCCCAGCGGTGTATTACAGAAGAGGACCCGGCTGGAGCCTTGAGTGACCCCCCTATTTGTTGTCTGGTCACAATGCAGGTAGAAAGATTCCCTCATCCACCTCAATTGTGTGGATGGAGGAGTGTTTGTTTTTTTTTATCAAAAAAATTAAAATAAAATCCATCTATGATAAGCTTTAGTGTGTTTTTTGATTAGTTGCCTTCCAAGACTTCTAAGAATCGACTTCTAAGGACCTCTAATCGCACTAAAAATGCAATAAAAATGGGTACTGTATGTATTGCACGACACTGCAGGATAGAGATGGGAAGAGGCACTATTTTTAGGACAGGAAAGTTGGACACATGCATTCAGTGCGCTGCAGCACGTGCATGAAAACATAACAATGGAAATGGGCCCTTAGTGTAGGGCAGGCATTTAGGCTCCATTCACACTTGTGTGATTTGTCATGCAACTTTGGAAATTTGGAAATTTAAGTTGCATGAAAAAAAAAAATTGCACCCCATTCTTTTCAATGGCACCCGTTCAAATTGGTGCAGCTTAAAGGTGCAGCGACCCTAAAAAGCTGCCTGCACTACTTTGGTGTGACTTTTGATGCAATTTCAAACCATATAATGCAAAGTCGGATCTAAATCGCACCAAAAGTCACATCAAAGTTGCACTCCAAAGTCGCCCGATTTCCAGGCGCGCTAATGTGAATGGAGCCTTATGTTGTCAGCTCACGACCAGGAGTTAGACCCCTTTCACACTGAGGCAGTTTTTAGGTGTTTTAGAGCTAAAAATAGTGCATGTAAAGCGCATGAAAACTGCCTCTCATGCCTCCCCAGAGAGCCCGAGTGTGGTGCGCTTGCGGGATGGGAAAAAAAGTCCTGCAAGCAGCATATTTGGGGCGGTTTGGGAGCGCTATATACACTGCTCCTTCACCACCCCTGCCCATTGGAATGAATGGGCAGCGCCTGAAAAAACAATTCGGAAGCGCCGCAACACGGGAGCGTTTAACCCCTTATTAAGGATTAACCTCCCTAGCGGTAATCCCGAGCGTGACTCGGGGTTGTTTTTTTATGCTAGGATCGGTAACCCCGAGTCACGCTCGGGGTAGACATTGCAGAGCCCGCAGCGGAGTTTCCCTACCTTCTCCTGGCGATCCAGCGATGATGTCCTCTGCTGTGATCGCCAGCGAGATCTCCGGCGAGTGTCGGCACTTTCGATCCCATCTGACTTCCTAGTTCCGTTCCCTGCGAGCCGCAGCGGCGCATGGGAGCGGAACTGGGCGGCAAATTCAAAAAGGTAAACACATAGTATACATACAGTATACTGTAATCTTACTGATTACAGTACTGTATGTAAAAATTACACACCCCCTTTGTCCCTAGTGGTCTGTCCAGTGTCCTGCATGCACTTTTATATAATAAAAACTATTCTTTCTGCCTGGAAACTGGAGATTGTCCATAGCAACCAAAAAGTGTCCCTTTATGTCAAAAGTGGTTTTAGACCAGATAGAAAACAGCGATAATAAAATAGAATCACTAAATCTAATGACAGCGACAATTCTGCAACTGAGCAAATTTCAGTGTTTTTGATTTGATTACATTATTGAATAATTTTTATTATAATTAGATTACTATTTTTTATAATTATTTATAGTTATTTATTATATTATAATTTATAATTTTGTGTTTCAAACTTTATCATACCCGGGATGTCTACTAGACTCTGGTTTGCTCAGGTTTAAGTAAGTAATTACTAAGAATTGCAGGCCTATAATACATAACACCAAATTTCCATGCAAAATAATTTTGGTACATATATCCAGAAAGAATCATACCGCCAGGGAGGTTAAAAGCGCCCCGCTAGCAGCCGCTTAATCAGAGTTATAGCGCTGCTAAAACCTAGCGGCGCTTTACCGCTAATGCACCCGCCGTCCCAGTGTGAAAGCAGCCTAAGCCCAGGTTCACACTGGGCTGCGAGAGTGAAGCCGTGCGAGTTCAGCTGATTTCACTCCCGCTGGTCAGTCCCGGTTTCGGCCGCGATTACAGAGACACCTGTGCAGGTTTCTGCACAGATTTCAATGAAAGATCGTGGGCCAAAATCGCAAAAAGTAGTACAGAAACGACTTTTTGAAATCGGTGCAGCGCCGCAGCGATTAGGAATTTGCGGCAAATACCGCAGTTTTGACATGCGATTTGACATGCCAAAATTGCATGTCAAAACGCACCAGTGTGAACCAGGGCTTAGGGGCTTACTGGATTTCTGGAGGGATCAACAGGTATTTGAAGAAATGGAATCGCAATAACAAACCTCTTTCTATATTCAACAGACCAAAAGGGAACAAATAAGAGAAGATCATTGGCTGATGAGACACAGGTGACTTTGCCACCAGCGTTCCTGCCGCTAGCGATGTGGCTCAATGGCCAGTGTCAGGATCGCTAAGAGACTGCGTGTTTGTCCCTAAGTAGTAATTCTGGGGCAGCGACTTGTCACTACAATGATCAAGTATCAGCAGCATTTGGCCCAGCGATGGAGCAATAATGATAGACAGGCAGCCTCTTAGCGATCCTGTGTCGCTAGTGACAGAACCGCTTGTGTGCCATCATCCTTTGGGTGGCCATAGACATATCAGTAAATGATTCATTTATTTTCATCTTTTGTTATAGGAATGATCAGTCTATAGTTGACAACCTACTCCACTGATATGACACACGTGGGGAAGTGGATTGCGATTAATATTTGGAAGATTCCTTTAGAAGTTATCCTCTCCATCTCTTTGATACGGTCTCAAATTCTGATCCATCAAAATACCATGTGATTCATGAACGCAGCATTAAAGTGCTGCTGACTGATGCCTACGGGCGATTAAGGCCGCTGCGAATTGTAGCCGCAGTTCCTGCTGCGGCTCTCAGTGACCTGTCATAGTAGTGAATGCAGCTATTCGTGGCTCTCTGCACAGCCAGCGATTACCTGCGGTGTTCACTACTATTCGCACCGCTTCTAATCGCCCCTGTCAATGTAGCCTTACACCCCATTTCACAAATTCAGTCTACTCAAATTCAAAACGGAAATGATGACTATTTTATGGTTTGCTGATCAAATCACATCAATTGGATAATACAATTGAAGTGTGTATGGCCGCCATACAATCGAATTGTACAATTCCTGTACAATCACCTTTAGATTTATCAAAAATATGGAATATGAGGACACACCTAAAGAATCCATTATATTTGTATCAAATCAGGCAGGCCCTTGCACTGGTGACAGATCTAAGAGATTGTACAATCAGATTGTATAGTGTATGGCCAGCTGTAAGGCTTCCATACACTTTAACAGAAACACAGCTCCTGTAAAATAGGTGATTTGCAGCAAATCAGACCTGAATATGAGTGACTGGAATACACAGACAGACAGACAGTGCATACATAATATATTCCTGATATTCCCCCATTGTACTGACCTCAATCACAGGATCTTAGTGATGGACCCACACTCGTCTTTGTCATCCCAGAAGAGGAGGATGGTGATGGTGATACAGACCACAGATGGAGCTGGCAATCCTCTGAGCAGTCCGGTGTAGCATGCATAACATAACACTACCCCGTGTAAGATGCTACCGGTGCACTCAGCAGCCTTGCCTGCCTTCAGTCCTTCATGTCGTGTCTTTGTACGCCGCCACAGTCTATGGCTCCGGTATCAGTGTCCAGGCATTCATGTAGTGCCCGGGACTCTGCTGAGCCTCCTTCCCGTCCTGCAGAGCTGTATCCGGCTGTATGAGGAGCTCTGCTCCCTCCTGCTCGGTACAAGGCAGCAATCCCCTGATACATTCCTGTCACAGCTCCCCCTCCTCTGTCTATACTCAGCACTACATCCTCCTCTGCCTGAGGAATAAAGTATACAAGGACATGTGTGTTTACCACCACACATTGTATACTGTGCTAAGAACATTCCACCATACATTGTATACTGTGCTAAGAACATTCCACCATACATTGTATACTGTGCTAAGAACATTCCACCACACATTGTATACTGTGCTAAGAACATTCCACCATACATTGTATACTGTGCTAAGAACATTCCACCACACATTGTATACTGTGCTAAGAACATTCCACCATACATTGTATACTGTGCTAAGAACATTCCACCATACATTGTATACTGTGCTAAGAACATTCCACCACACATTGTATACTGTGCTAAGAACATTCCACCATACATTGTATACTGTGCTAAGAACATTCCACCACACATTGTATACTGTGCTAAGAACATTCCACCATACATTGTATACTGTGCTAAGAACATTCCACCATACATTGTATACTGTGCTAAGAACATTCCACCACACATTGTATACTGTGCTAAGAACATTCCACCATACATTGTATACTGTGCTAAGAACATTCCACCACACATTGTATACTGTGCTAAGAACATTCCACCATACATTGTATACTGTGCTAAGAACATTCCACCACACATTGTATACTGTGCTAAGAACATTCCACCATACATTGTATACTGTGCTAAGAACATTCCACCATACATTGTATACTGTGCTAAGAACATTCCACCACACATTGTATACTGTGCTAAGAACATTCCACCACACATTGTATACTGTGCTAAGAACATTCCACCACACATTGTATACTGTGCTAAGAACATTCCACCATACATTGTATACTGTGCTAAGAACATTCCACCACACATTGTATACTGTGCTAAGAACATTCCACCATACATTGTATACTGTGCTAAGAACATTCCACCATAAATTGTATACTGTGCTAAGAACATTCCACCATACATTGTATACTGTGCTAAGAACATTCCACCATACATTGTATACTAGAACATTCCACCATACATTGTATACTGTGCTAAGAACATTCCACCATACATTGTATACTGTGCTAAGAACATTCCACCATACATTGTATACTAGAACATTCCACCACACAATGTATACTGTGCTAAGAACATTCCACCATACATTGTATACTGTGCTAAGAACATTCCACCATAAATTGTATACTGTGCTAAGAACATTCCACCATACATTGTATACTGTGCTAAGAACATTCCACCATACATTGTATACTGTGCTAAGAACATTCCACCATACATTGTATACTGTGCTAAGAACATTCCACCACACATTGTATACTGTGCTAAGAACATTCCACCATACATTGTATACTGTGCTAAGAACATTCCACCATACATTGTATACTGTGCTAAGAACATTCCACCATACATTGTATACTAGAACATTCCACCACACAATGTATACTGTGCTAAGAACATTCCACCATACATTGTATACTGTGCTAAGAACATTCCACCATAAATTGTATACTGTGCTAAGAACATTCCACCATACATTGTATACTGTGCTAAGAACATTCCACTACACATTGTATACTAGAACATTCCACCATACATTGTATACTGTGCTAAGAACATTCCACCATACATTGTATACTGTGCTAAGAACATTCCACCATACATTGTATACTGTGCTAAGAACATTCCACCATACATTGTATACTGTGCTAAGAACATTTCACCATACATTGTATACTGTGCTAAGAACATTCCACCACACAATGTATACTGTGCTAAGAACATTCCACCATACATTGTATACTAGAACATTCCACCATACATTGTGTACTAGAACATTCCACCATACATTGTATACTGTGCTAAGAACATTCCACCATACATTGTATACTGTGCTAAGAACATTCCACCATACATTGTATACTGTGCTAAGAACATTCCACCATACATTGTATACTAGAACATTCCACCATACATTGTATACTGTGCTAAGAACATTCCACCATACATTGTATACTGTGCTAAGAACATTCCACCATACATTGTATACTAGAACATTCCACCATACATTGTATACTGTGCTAAGAACATTCCACCATACATTGTATACTGTGCTAAGAACATTCCACCATACATTGTATACTGTGCTAAGAACATTTCACCATACATTGTATACTGTGCTAAGAACATTCCACCATACATTGTATACTGTGCTAAGAACATTTCACCATACATTGTATACTGTGCTAAGAACATTCCACCACACATTGTATACTGTGCTAAGAACATTCCACCATACATTGTATACTGTGCTAAGAACATTTCACCATACATTGTATACTGTGCTAAGAACATTCCACCACACATTGTATACTGTGCTAAGAACATTCCACCACACATTGTATACTGTGCTAAGAACATTCCACCACACATTGTATACTGTGCTAAGAACATTCCACCATACATTGTATCCACTTGTCCACCGCCCACTGTCAATTGACGGCGGGCGGAGGATACTCTCGTTCTGGGAGGACGTCATATGACGTCCTCCCTTTAAAACGAGCTAGAAGGCGCGCGCTCGCCGCGTTCACAAGGCCCCGGTGCGCGTGCCTGGCGGCCGCGATTGCCGCCGGGCACCCGCGATTGCCCGGGAAACGAGCAGGAAAGTGGGTCTCTGTGTGTAAACACAGAGATCCACGTCCTGTGAGGGAGAGGAGGCTGATGGTGTGTCCCTTGTACATAGGGACAACCATCAGTCACCTCCCCCAGTCAGTCCCCTCCCCCCACAGTAAGAACACATTGAGGGAACATATTTAACCCCTTCCCGCCCCCTAGTGGTTAACCCCTTCCCTGCCAATCACATTTATACAGTAATCAATGCATTTTTATAGCAGGGATCGCTGTATAAATGTGAATGGTCCCAAAAATGTGTCAAAAGTGTCCGATGTGTCCGCCGCAATATCGCAGTCACAATAAAAAATCGCAGATCGCCGCCATTACTAATAAAAAAATAAAAAAATTAAAATGCTATAAATCTATCCCCTATTTTGTACACGCTATAACTTTTGCGCAAACCAATCAATACGCGCTTATTGTGATTTTTTTTTTTTACCAAAAATATGTAGAAGAATACGTATCGGCCTAAACTGAGGAAAATGTTATTTAAAAAAAAAAATGGGTATTTATTATAGCAAAAAGTAAAAAATAGTGTTTTTTTTTTCCAAACTGGACGTTCTTCTTTTGTTTATAGCGCAAAAAATAAAAACCGCAGAGGTGATCAAATACCACCAAAAGAAAGTTCTATTTGTGGGAAAAAAAGGACACAAATTTTGTTTGGGAGCCACGTCGCACGACCGCGCAATTGTCATTCAAAGTGTGACAGCGCTGAAAGCTGAAAAATGGCTTGGGCAGGAAGGGGGTTTTCGTGCACAGTAGGGAGGTGGGTATACTGTGCTAAAACATTCCACCATACATTGTATACTGTGCTAGAACATTCCACCATACATTGTATACTGTGCTAAAACATTCCACCATACATTGTATACTGTGCTAGAACATTCCACCATACATTGTATACTGTGCTAGAACATTCCACCATACATTGTATACTAGAACATTCCACCACACAATGTATACTGTGCTAAGAACATTCCACCATACATTGTATACTGTGCTAAGAACATTCCACCATACATTGTATACTAGAACATTCCACCACACAATGTATACTGTGCTAAGAACATTCCACCATACATTGTATACTGTGCTAAGAACATTCCACCATACATTGTATACTAGAACATTCCACCATACATTGTGTACTAGAACATTCCACCATACATTGTATACTGTGCTAAGAACATTCCACCATATATTTGTAGCGGGGTGTTCCCCTTTAACGCAGAGAGACTACATTACCCAGAACCCCGTTCGGCAATGTTTCCACCGCAGAGACTCATGGGAGGGGTTAAAAAAGGAGGAGGCGAGGCTGGGCTCGGCCTCTTTGGGACACGAGACTTCAGAGACTGATCCTCCTGTGCGGATGTGTCGGAGTGCAAGGCCTGAAGCCTGAGGTCTTGCGCAGCACCAAAGAGCCTTCATCCCCTCTGCGAGCCTGGGTGGCATCTGACTTCGCTCGACTACAGCCTTGTTGGATCGGGGACCCGATCGCTGAAGAGACTGAGTGTGTGTGGGACACAGTTGGTGGAAGTTCCCGGACTGGTACCGTAGTCCGGGCGAGTGAGAGGGCATATGTCCAACCGATATACTGTTACTGCATATAGGCCTATAGACTGCCGTGGCCTACGAGTTATTCTTGGTATTCTTATTGAAGGCCCTTGTCAGAGCTGAACCTACTGTTCGTATAACCAAGTTTCTACCCCATCTTTACCTACCCCATTGGATTACAAAGTTTGTACTCTGTTAATGTGCACCACCGTTAAAGATCTGCCGGTGAAGAAGAAAAGACTAAGTTGTAGATATCAGAACCAGGCCTGGTGGGGTTTCTAATGTGTTTTGGTTACTGCGCCATAGGGCATTTAGCTAACGGTCGCCCGTGTGGCGCACTTGTTGTGTGTTAACCCTTTAGTGTGTTAGTGTGGCAGGGCTCTGCATTACTAATAATTATTCTGTAAACTGTTATTGATGTTACCCCTTTTCTTACCAAGAGCTTAAGTAAAAATCTTGTACTTATTATAATTTAGTATTGTGTCAATGCTCAATTATTCATACAGCATAAGATATACAATTATTAGAGCATATTGCCGGGGGTTGGCGGAGCTGTCTTCAGAGCCCAAATTAAATCTGCGGCCTTCTTAATTGGAGGTATCGCTACACATTGTATACTAGAACATTCCACCACACATTGTATACTGTGCTAAAACATTCCACCATACATTGTATACTAGAACATTCCACCACACATTGTATACTGTGCTAAGAACATTCCACCATACATTGTATACTGTGCTAAGAACATTCCACCACACATTGTATACTGTGCTAAGAACATTCCACCATACATTGTATACTGTGCTAAGAACATTCCACCATACATTGTATACTAGAACATTCCACCACACATTGTATACTGTGCTAAAACATTCCACCATACATTGCATACTGTGCTAGAACATTCCACCATACATTGTATACTGTGCTAGAACATTCCACCATACATTGTATACTAGAACATTTCACCACACCATATATACTGTGCTAAGAACATTCCACCATACATTGTATACTAGAACATTCGACCACACAATGTATACGGTGCTAAGAACATTCCGCCATACATTGTATACTAGAACATTCCACCATACATTGTATACTGTGCTAAGAACATTCCACCATACATTGTATACTGTGCTAGAACATTCCACCATACATTGTATACTGTGCTAGAACATTCCACCATAGATTGTATACTAGAACATTCCACCACACAATGTATACTGTGCTAAGAACATTCCGCCATACATTGTATACTAGAACATTCCACCACACAATGTATACTGTGCTAAGAACATTCCACCATACATTGTATACTGTGCTAAGAACACTCCACCATACATTGTATACTAGAACATTCCACCATACATTGCATACTGTGCAAAGAACATTCCACCACACAATGTATACTGTGCTAGAACATTCCACCATACATTGTATACTAGAACATTCCACCATACATTGTATACTGTGCTACGAACATTCCATCACACAATGTATACTGTGCTAGAACATTCCACCATACATTGTATCCTGTGCTAAGAACATTCCACCACACATTGTGTACTAGAACATTCCACCATACATTGTATACTGTGCTAGAACATTCCTCCATACATTGTATCCTGTGCTAAGAACATTCCACCACACATTGTGTACTAGAACATTCCACCATACATTGTACACTGTGCCAGAACATTTCACCATACAGTGCCTTGCAAAAGTATTCACCCCCCTTGGCTTTTTATCTATTTTGTTACAGCCTTTAGTTTAATGTTTTTTTAATCTGAATTATATGTGATGGATCAGAACACAATAGTCTAAGTTGGTGAAGTAAAATTAGAAAAATAGATACATAAAACTATTTTTTGGACAAATAAAAAACTGATAATTGCCATGTGAGTATATATTGACCCGCAAAAGCTCTGGTGCAACCAATTACCTTCAGAAGTCACACAATAAGTGAAATGATGTCCACCTGTGTGCAATCTAACTGTCACATGATCTGTCATTACATATACACACCTTTTTGAAAGGCCCCAGAGGCTGCAACACCTAAGCAAGAGGCACCACTAACTAAACACTGCCATGAAGACCAAGGAACTCTCCAAACAAGTAAGGCCCCTTTCACACTGGGGCAGGAGGTGTGTCGGTGGTAAAGCGATTTTTAGCGGCGCTTTACCGTCGGATTTGCGGCAGTATTTGGCCGCTAGCGGTGCGGTTTTACCCCCCCCCCCCGCTAGGGACCAAGAAAAAGTGAAAAACCACCGCAAAGCGCCTCTGCAGAGGCGATTTGCCGGCGGTATAGCCGCAGTGTCCCACTGATTTCAATGGGAAGGAGCGGTGGAGGAGCGGTATACACACCGCTCCATCACCGCTCCAAAGATGCGGCTAGCAGGAGATTTTTTTACCGTCCTGCTAGCACACCGCTCCAGTGTGAAAGCCCTGAGACTTTCACACTGGAGAAACAGCAGCCACTGTTTCAGGTCGGTTTGTAGGCGATATTTTTAGCGCTGTAGCACCTGTAAACCGACCCAGTGTGAAAGGGGCCTTAGGGACAATGTTGTTAAGTACAAATCAGGGTTAGGTTATAAAAAAAATATCCGAATCTTTGATGATCCCTAGGAGCCCCATCAAATCTATCATAACCAAATGGAAAGAACATGGCACAACCACAAACCTGCCAAAAGACGGCCGCACACCAAAACTCACGGACCGGGCAAGTAGGGCATTAATCAGAGAGGCAGCACAGAGACCTAAGGTAACCCTGGAGGAGCTGCAGAGTTCCACAGCAGAGACTGGAGTATCTCTATTAGGGATGAGCTTCGTGTTCGAGTCGAACATACATTCGACTCGAACATCGGCTGTTCGATCGTTCGACGAAGATCGAACGATTTGGGCCGTTCGCGCCAAATTCGAGTGACGCGAACGGCCCACAATGCACTACGCCATTGCAGTGTCTTCCAGGCGCTGTGATTGGCCAAGCATGCACTGTGACCCCGCATGCTTGGCCAATCACAGCGCCGGCAGCGAGGAGAGCAATGATTGGCCACAGGCAGGATGCCTGTGGCCAATTATTGCTGAGGGTGTTTAGTACACGCCCCACACTATAAAAGGCCGCCAGCACGGCGGCCTAGTGTAGTGTGTTCCGGAGCAGGGAAAGAGAAGCATAGGCAGGGACAGTGACATTTTTTTTTTCTTGCTTAACCTGGATTCCTTTAGTTTAGGGAAAGAGAAGGATAGGTAGGGAGAGTGTCAGTCTGTTTTACTGTGCTAAACCTTGTTTGTAGGGACAGGGAAGGACAGTGAGGGAAATTCTCATTGTGCTATACTGTGCTAAAGCATTCCTCATCAACCATCTTTAAAAAAAAATTTTTATAGGGACAGAAAACTATAGGTAGGGAGAGTGTCAGTGTGTTTTACTGTGCTAAACCTTGTTTGTAGGGACAGGGAAGGACAGTGAGGGAAATTCTCATTGTGCTATACTGTGCTAAAGCATTCCTCATCAACCATCTTTTAAAAAAAAAATTTTTATAGGGACAGAAAACTATAGGTAGGGAGAGTGTCAGTGTGTTTTACTGTGCTAAACCTTGTTTGTAGGGACAGGGAAGGACAGTGAGGGAAATTCTCATTGTGCTATACTGTGCTAAAGCATTCCTCATCAACCATCTTTAAAAAAACATTTTTTATAGGGACAGAAAACTATAGGTAGGGAGAGTGTCAGTGTGTTTTACTGTGCTAAACCTTGTTTGTAGGGACAGGGAAGGACAGTGAGGGAAATTCTCATTGTGCTATACTGTGCTAAAGCATTCCTCATCAACCATCTTTAAAAAAAAAAAAAATTATAGGGACAGAAAACTATAGGTAGGGAGAGTGTCAGTGTGTTTTACTGTGCTAAACCTTGTTTGTAGGGACAGGGAAGGACAGTGAGGGAAATTCTCATCGTGCTATACTGTGCTAAAGCATTCCTCATCAACCATCTTTAAAAAAACATTTTTTATAGGGACAGAAAACTATAGGTAGGGAGAGTGTCAGTGTGTTTTACTGTGCTAAACCTTGTTTGTAGGGACAGGGAAGGACAGTGAGGGAAATTCTCATTGTGCTATACTGTGCTAAAGCATTCCTCATCAACCATCTTTAAAAAAAAAATTTTTTATAGGGACAGAAAACTATAGGTAGGGAGAGTGTCAGTGTGTTTTACTGTGCTAAACCTTGTTTGTAGGGACAGGGAAGGACAGTGAGGGAAATTCTCATTGTGCTTTACTGTGCTAAAGCATTCCTCATCAACCATCTTTAAAAAAAAAATTTTTTATAGGGACAGAAAACTATAGGTAGGGAGAGTGTCAGTGTGTTTTACTGTGCTAAACCTTGTTTGTAGGGACAGGGAAGGACAGTGAGGGAAATTCTCATTGTGCTATACTGTGCTAAAGCATTCCTCATCAACCATCTTTAAAAACATTTTTTTTATAGGGACAGAAAACTATAGGTAGGGAGAGTGTCAGTGTGTTTTACTGTGCTAAACCTTGTTTGTAGGGACAGGGAAGGACAGTGAGGGAAATTCTCATTGTGCTATACTGTGCTAAAGCATTCCTCATCAACCATCTTTAAAAAAAAAAAAAATTATAGGGACAGAAAACTATAGGTAGGGAGAGTGTCAGTGTGTTTTACTGTGCTAAACCTTGTTTGTAGGGACAGGGAAGGACAGTGAGGGAAATTCTCATTGTGCTATACTGTGCTAAAGCATTCCTCATCAACCATCTTTAAAAAAAAAAATTTTTATAGGGACAGAAAACTATAGGTAGGGAGAGTGTCAGTGTGTTTTACTGTGCTAAACCTTGTTTGTAGGGACAGGGAAGGACAGTGAGGGAAATTCTCATTGTGCTATACTGTGCTAAAGCATTCCTCATCAACCATCTTTAAAAAAAATGTTTTTTATAGGGACAGAAAACTATAGGTAGGGAGAGTGTCAGTGTGTTTTACTGTGCTAAACCTTGTTTGTAGGGACAGGGAAGGACAGTGAGGGAAATTCTCATTGTGCTATACTGTGCTAAAGCATTCCTCATCAACCATCTTTAAAAAAAAAAAAAATTATAGGGACAGAAAACTATAGGTAGGGAGAGTGTCAGTGTGTTTTACTGTGCTAAACCTTGTTTGTAGGGACAGGGAAGGACAGTGAGGGAAATTCTCATTGTGCTATACTGTGCTAAAGCATTCCTCATCAACCATCTTTAAAAAAAAAAATTTTTATAGGGACAGAAAACTATAGGTAGGGAGAGTGTCAGTGTGTTTTACTGTGCTAAACCTTGTTTGTAGGGACAGGGAAGGACAGTGAGGGAAATTCTCATTGTGCTATACTGTGCTAAAGCATTCCTCATCAACCATCTTTAAAAAAAATGTTTTTTATAGGGACAGAAAACTATAGGTAGGGAGAGTGTCAGTGTGTTTTACTGTGCTAAACCTTGTTTGTAGGGACAGGGAAGGACAGTGAGGGAAATTCTCATTGTGCTATACTGTGCTAAAGCATTCCTCATCAACCATATTTAGAAATCCTTGTTTTTTGGACAGTCAGGGAAATTGTCATTGTGCTATTCTGTGCGAAAGCAATCATCCTCAACCATATTTAGAAATCCTTAAGTAAAGGGACAGAGAAGGACACCTGAAGGTAGCCCTTATTGCTTTTTTTCCCATCTCCCTGCAGGCCATCCATTAGAATGTCTGGAAGGCAAACAAGGAGAGGCAGACAGTCAGGAGGCAATAAAAGAGGGCAAGCAGGCTCTGTGTCTGGGGGCAACAGTGCTGGTCGTTGACGCGGTGCATTGTCATCAGCACATGGCCATGGGACACGCTTGTCCTTCTTTTCGGCAGCTGGACATGTTGAGCCACATCATGCCGAAGACTTGGTAGAGTGGATGACCAAGCCCTCCTCCTCCTCATCCTCTCTCACCCAGGCTCAGGGTACTGGCAAAGCAGCTGCCAAAGCGTCCTCTTCCCTGGTATCAATGTCAGACTCATCATCAGTCACTCCTTCCCTAGACCCACCATGTCCTCCTACTGAGGAGTCCCCCGAACTGTTTGAGCACAGTGTTGGGTACATGCTCCAGGAGGATGCCCAGCGTTTCGAAGGGTCTGATGATGAAACCCAGCTAGAGGAAGGCAGTAGCGTGAGAGCAGACAGAGGGGATGCTCAAGAAGGACACCAATCTGGCAGTCATGTTCCAGCAGCTGCAGCATACTGCCAGATTGGCTCCAGTGATGAGGAGGGAGGGGATGATGAGGTCACTGACTCCACGTGGGTGCCTAATAGGAGAGAGGAGGAGGAGGAGGATGAGGAGGAGGCACATCTCCAACGAGGCAGGATGCCCTTTGGTGGCCAGCGTAAGGGCAGTACACCGACGGAATCACACCGCAGAGCTCCGCCTGTGCAGGGCGCTGCCTCTGCCCATCATTCAAAAAGTTCTTTGGTGTGGGCCTTTTTTGAGGCTAGTGCATCAGATCGCACAGCTGCTGTTTGCAACATATGTCTCAAGTGTATATCGCGTGGCCAAAACATCAGCCGCTTGGGTACCACATGCCTGACCAGACATATGTTGACCTGCCATGCAGCTCGTTGGCAAGCCTACCTCAAAGACCCACACCAAAGAACAAAGCGGACCTCTCCTTGCACCGCATCAGCTGGGATCTCCAACCCCACTATAACTTCAGTCCTCTCTGAAACATGCACTGAGAGGAATGAAGGTGTAGAATTAGGTGTGTCACAGCCAAGTACTTGCGGCCACTCTGCTAGCAGTACACCGACGTCCAATTCTAGCAGGCAAATTTCCCTGCCCCAGCTGCTGGACCGTCGAAAGAAGTTCACTCCCAGCCATCCACATGGCCAGCGGTTGAATGCTAGCTTGGCTAAATTGCTAGCGCTTCAACTGCTGCCTTTTCAGTTGGTAGACTCGGCCCCCTTCCGTGAGTTTGTGCAATGTGCGGTTCCTCAGTGGCAGGTTCCCAAACGCCACTTTTTCTCACGGAAGGCTATTCCGGCTCTCTACCGACATGTGGAAGGCAATGTCTTGGCCTCGCTGGACAGGGCGGTCAGCGGTAAGGTGCATATTACCGCTGACTCATGGTCCAGCAGGCATGGACAGGGACGTTACCTTTCTTTCACGGCCCATTGGGTCACTCTTTTGGCAGCTGGGAAGGATGCAGGACAAGGTGCAGTAGTGTTGGAGGTTGTTCCACCGCCACGCCTCCAAAATGCTACTACTGGTTGTGACACACCTCTCTCCTCCACCCCCTCCTCTTCTTCTTCCTCCATGGCCTCTTCCTGTGCTTTGTCCTCTGAACCAGCGGTGCTCCGTAGGCGTTCAAGGGGCTACGCAAGTACGCAGGCAAAAAGATGCCATGCCGTGCTTGCGCTGGTGTGTTTGGGGGACAGAAGCCACACTGGGGCAGAGGTCCTGTCTGCTCTGCAGGGCCAGGCCGAGAGGTGGTTGACGCCACGCCAGCTTAAGCCAGGAATGGTGGTTTGCGACAATGGCACCAACCTCCTCTCCGCCCTCCGACAGGGACAACTGACCCATGTGCCCTGTGTGGCTCACGTCCTTAACTTGGTGGTGCAGCGGTTCTTGGGCAGGTACCCGGGCTTACAGGATGTCCTGAGGCAGGCCAGGAAAGTCTGTGTGCATTTCCGCAGATCTTATAATGCCAGTGCTCGCCTGGCTGAGCTGCAAAAGGAGTTGAACCTGCCCAAGAACCGCCTTATATGTGACATGCCCACCAGGTGGAACTCAACGTTGGCCATGCTGCAGCGGCTGCACACGCAGCAGAGGGCCATCAATGAGTACCTGTGCGACTACGGCACCAGGACAGGGTCAGGGGAGCTTGGGTTTTTTTCTCCACGCCAGTGGGGCATGATCAGGGATGCATGCACTGTCCTGGCACCATTTGAGGAGGCCACGAGGATGGTGAGCAGTGACAGTGCATGCATCAGTGACACTGTACCTCTTGTCCACCTGTTGGAGCACACGCTGCGTGGAATAATGGACAGGGCACTTGAGGCAGAACAGAGGCAGGAAGAGGAGGACTTCCTTGCCTCTCAAGGCCCCCTTTACCCAGACAGTGTTCCTTCTGTCCCACCCATCGCACAGGAGGAGGACGAGGAGGAGGAGGAGGAGGAGGAGGAGGAGGAGGATTGTGTCAGCATGGAGGTGGAGCCTGGCACTCAGCAGCATCAACAGCAGCAGTCTTTTAGGGTTGATTTACAGTCCCAAGAAACCCGTGGACTTGTACGTGGCTGGGAGGAGGTGGCTGCGGATCATGTCGTCCTTAGTGACCCAGAAGACTCCGGACCGAATGCCTCAGCTAACCTACGCTGCATGGCCTCCCTGATCCTGCAAAGTCTGCGGAAGGATCCTCGTATTCTTCGGATCAAGGAGAGGGACCATTACTGGCTGGCCACTCTCCTTGATCCACGGTACAAGGGTAAGGTTGCGGACCTTATGTTACCGTCGCAGAGGGAGCAGAGGATGAGACAACTCCGGGAGGCCTTGCAGAAAGGTCTGTGCAACGCGTTCCCAGAGACTGGGAGGTTACAAACTCCTGGTCCTGGACAACGAGTTGCTGAGGCTTCGGCCAGTCAAAGAAGGAGCGGTGGGGAAGGTGGCCGTCTGACCGATGCGTTCAGACAATTCTTTAGTCCGCAGCCCCAAAGTATGATCGGTTCCAGCAACCATCGCCAGCGTCTGATAAACATGGTGCAGGAATATCTAGGGGCAAGGTCAGACTTGGACACCTTCCCCACCGAAAATCCTCTGGCTTACTGGGTCTTGAGGATGGATCACTGGCCAGAGCTTGCACAGTATGCAATTGAGCTACTGGCCTGTCCTGCATCCAGCGTTCTTTCGGAACGCACATTCAGTGCTGCTGGAGGATTTGTCACGGATCACAGGGTGCGCCTGTCCACCGACTCGGTTGATCGACTGACTTTCATCAAGATGAACCAGTCTTGGATCACCACCAGCTACCACACACCTGATGCTGATATAACAGACTAATTGATTTTAACATGTCACATCCCTTCAAGACTGATGCTGATGCTGAGTGCCTGTGCTGTTATGTTGACTGGCTATCCTCCTCCTCCGAGTCCTCAATGATACGATTGATGATGATAGCTTGGAAGATCATTTTTGTTTATGGGTGCCGCCACCAGTGCCTAACGCCCAATTTTTCAGCCCCTGTTTAACAGGGGCGTGTAATTACAATTTTTGAAGCAATACTTTGCAACAGGGCTCATTGCTGTGCTCCAAGTACAGTATCTGTGAGGGGTTGCAGTGTTGTGCCACCACTGCCTAAGGCCCAATTTTTCAGCCCCTGTTCAACAGGGGCATGTAATTACAATTCTTGATCTAATAATTCACAGCAGGGCCCATTGCTGCACCCACCAAGAGTAACTCTGAGGGCTTACAGTGTTGTGGCAACGCCACCACCACCACCACCACGAAAGGCCCAATTTTTCAGCCCCTGTTCAAAAGGGGCATGTAATTACAATTCTTGATCTAATAATTCACAGCAGGGCCCATTCCTGCACCCACCAAGAGTAACTGTCAGGGCTTACAGTGTTGTGGCACCAGCACCACCATCAAAGGCCCAATTTTTACTACCACTGTTCAACAATTATATGTAATTACAATTCCTGATATAATAGTTGACAGCAGGGCGTTCCAGCACCAACCAAGAGTAACTGTGAGTGCTTACAGTGTTGTGCCAACACCAACAACTAAGGGGCCTATTTCTGCAGAGTATATACGGCAGGTCCCTACTTTCAAACATCCAACTTACAAACGACTCCTACTTGCAAACGCAAGAAGACAACAGGAAGTGAGAGGAAATCTACCCCTAGGAAGGAAAATTCTCTCCTGTAAGAATTAATATGGGAGAAAGGTGTCTCCTCTGTACTGATGCTTTATCACCAATCCTTGTTTCAAGAAAAACACCACATTTCAAAAACAGTTGTCATTGGGACGGAAAGTGAGGTGAAATGTTCTGAACAGGGGCACAGACAGCAAAACAAATGTTACAGGGGTGATAACCCTTACCTATGTTTTCCAAAAAGTTTAAAAATAGATTTTTGGGCTGGAGCTACACTTAAACAATGTACCTGTTCAAAATTACAAACAGATTCTACATAAGAACAAACCTACAGTCCCTGTCTTGTATGCACCGCCTGTATACGGCTGTTCAGAGTATATAGGGCCTTTTTTATTTTATGTGCGGGGTTCCCCTTAATATCCATACAAGACCCAAAGGGGCTGGTAATGGGCTGGGGTAGGGGGGGGGGGGGGGTCATGGGGTAGCTATGCCATTTTTCTTAAAGATTTTCATCCATATTACCGGGACCAGACATTACATTAAAGCCGCAAGCAGTTTTAAATGGCTTTTTTTTTCTTTTAGAAGTGTCATTTTGTGCAGGGACAGTTCTAAACACGGGAAACACGTGGCACTTCACAGGCATACTTTAGACACCCCCCAGGTACGATATTTAAAGGAATATTTGACTTTTTTTTTTTCACTTTATGCATCATTAAAATGACTGCTCCCGAAAAACGACCGTTTTTAAAACTTCTTTTTGCATTGATACATGTCCCCTGGTGCAGAACTCGGGTTCCCACCATACATTGTATACTAGAACATTCCACCATACAATGTGTACTGACCTAAGAACATTCCGCCATACATTATACACTTACCACTTTAAGATTAGTAGTGGTGAAAAAGCGCATAGCGTTTTTTTTCAAATATTTCTTGTGATTCATCAAAAAAACACTTGTAAAATAAGGAATGTGTTATTCCTTTGAAATGTGTGATATTTTATCGCATGACGTTATATCCAGCAGGCGTTACTTTTTCTGAGGGACCCTGCAGAAGGAGGGATGGCGGAGAGTCTAGATGAAGGGCCCAATGTCCTGGATCTTGTAGAACAAATGTTTTTTTACCCACTTCAATATCGCCTCTTTTACCCGCTTCCTGCCCAGGGCAATTTTTTTGGCTGAATACAGGAATTCCTGCCAAGGAGCTGAATTGGCTGAATACGGGAACCCAACAGGATAGGGGAAGACGCCATCGGAAGAAGAATATGATCAATTTTCGTGAAGGTAAGAGTAGAAAGTGTAGTTTTGTTTTAAAGGCTTGCATTCCTTCCCATTGTCAAGAAGGGAAGCCTGTTGTAACATTTTTTTGGAAAGATAAAGAGGGAGAATGCGTTTCAGGAAGATAGGGGGATTTGTCTGTTGTGGAAATTTTATTATATAAGATTTATGTGGACATTTTATTCTAGGATGTGCGTTTTATAGATTGTCATCTGTCTCCCTGTGTCTGATGTTTAATCGAGGAGCGCTCTAGCAGAGCGCACTTGGGTTGAATCGAGACCAGCGGTAAAAACGGTCAGTATGAAAACCTTCTTATGGGATTGAAACGTGTTCTCTGCGTGTGTGGGCGTTTGTTGGTTTGTAGATATCAAGCGCAATGCGCTGGACTGCATGCTTTCCAATGGCTATACACTTTAGAGAAGCGAAGTCCGCATAATGAGAGAAACCTATTAATTCTCTCTTGCGGACTTCGTTATCCGCTTTATGGATACATATCTGTATTTATAAGAGGACATTGATATCTGCCTTGTCGGTGTACTTGTACCGTATATTGACAACAGCAGTAGCAATGTCCCCGCAGATTGTCCCAAAACTATAAGAACAAGTAGAATGATCTCACTAGATACTGTTTACTTTGAACAGTATTGTGTGGGCTCCATGCTGATTAAGATGGGGGGGGGGGTGTGCACTTCCTCCCCTTTCCCTCCTCTGAGTGCCCTCCCCTTTACTGTTTGCCATTTCCTGTGATGTCATTTTGTATTAAGGGAAGTGATTGGCTGTTGGGGCCCTCACTTCCTGTTTTGTTATCCTTTTGTTTCCAATGAATAAAAGAATCCGGGTGGCTGAGCTCTGCCCCCAGACGCTTGAGACTCCAGCTTGAAGCAGCATCGTTTCTGATTCTACCTGGTGCCATTGAAGTACTTCATATTCCTTGTACCAAAGAGCTTGATACAAACGTGCTTTTAAGCACGAAGGAATTGTTTTGTGCTTTGTGTGCATTTAGACGCTGGAAGTCCACATTTAGGCGCGGTGTGGATTTGCGTACAAAGCCCAAGGGAATTCTTCCACGACATTTCGGCGAGCCAGCTTGGAGCCAACGTAGTTCCAGCACAGCGATCCGAGAGGAGAGATTGGGTCCGCGGTTCTGGGACAGGAAAAGGCCGGCAAAGTTTGGTAAGACAGACTCCATTTCAACTTTTGAAATTTTTGTTGTTCTAGAACCGGAATCTGGTCTCTCTGCTCGCTGTTGCAGGTAACTCCGCTTAGCAAAAGAACAAATTTTTGCGGTTTCACTCTTTGTGTACAAGGACGGGGATTTATATTTGTACTGGGAGGGATAGCTGTATTGGCTTGGGATAGAAGTCTATATTACTGTCCTCTGTGTAGACCCCATAGTCAATACAGCCTAGAGGGTCTTTGTATGGGGTTTATGTTAAATGTAAAACCATTTCCTGTTGTACAACGTGACGGTATGCATGGAGTGTGTTAGTTGATGTTTTAAATGTGCGGCAGAGATTGAATGACATAGCATTGTGTGTCTGAGTTATTTCATAGTGCTGGTCACCGTGTGAAATAACTTTTGTAAAGTGTGTAGCTATTATAGTTCGTCTAACGTTTAGTATGAGTTAACCACTTAAGCCCCGGACCATTTCGGACCATTAGGACCAAGCCTGTTTTTGGGATTCGGCACTGCGCTGCTTTAACTGTAAATTGTGCGGACATGCAATGTTGTACCCAAATGAAATTTGCGTCCTTTTCTTCCCACAAATAGAGCTTTCTTTTAATGGTATTTGATTGCCTCTGCGATTTTTATTTTTTGCGATATAAATGGAAAAAGACCGAAAATTTTGAAAAAAAAAGATATTTTCTACTTTTTGTTATAAGAAAAATCGAATAAACTCAATTTTAGTCATACATTTAGGCCAAAATGTATTCAGCCACATGTCTTTAGTAAAAAAAATGTCAATAAGCGTATATTTATTGGTTTGCGCAAAAGTTATAGCGTTTACAAACTAGGGTACATTTTCTGAAATTTACACAGCTTTAAATTTATGACTGCCTATCTCATTTCTTGAGGTGCTAAAATGGCAGGGCAGTACAAAACCCCCCCAAATGACCCCATTTTGGAAAGTAGACACCCCAAGGAAATTGCTGAGAGGCATGTTGAGCCCATTGAATATTTTTTTTTTGTCCCAAGTGATTGAATAATGACAAAAAAAAAAAAAAAAAATTACAAAAAGTTGTCACTAAATGATATATTGCTCACACATGCCATGGTTATATGTGGAATTGCACCCCAAAATACATTCTGCTGCTTCTCCTGAGTACGGGGATACCACATGTGTGGGACTTTTTAGGAGCCTAGCCACGTACGGGACCCCGGAAACCAAGCACCGCCTTCAGGATTTCTAAGGGCGCAAATTTTTGATTTCACTCCTCACTACCTATCACAGTTTCGAAGGCCATAAAATGCCAAAATAGCACAAACCCCCCCAAATGACCCCATTTTGGAAAGTAGACACCCCAAGCTATTTACTGAGAGGCATGTTCAGTCCATGGAATATTTTATATTTTGCCACAAGTTGCGGGAATATGACAAACTTTTTTTTTTTTGCACAAAGTTGTCACTAAATGATATATTGCTCACACATGCCATGGGCATATGTGAAATTACACCCCAAAATACATTCTGCTGCTTCTCCTGAGTACGGGGATACCACATGTGTGGGACTTTTTGGGAGCCTAGCCGCGTACGGGACCCCAAAAACCAAGCACCGCCTTCAAGGTTTCTAAGGGCATAAATTTTTGATTTCACTCCTCACTACCTATCACAGTTTTGAAGGCCATAAAATGCCAAGATGGCACAAAACCCCCCCAAATGACCCCATTTTGGAAAGTAGACACCCCAAGCTATTTGCTGAGAGGCATGTTGACCCCATTGAATATTTTTTTTTTTTGTCCCAAATGATTGAATAATGACAAAAAGAAAAAAAAAATGTACAAAAAGTTGTCACTAAATGATATATTGCTCACACATGCCATGGTTATATGTGGAATTGCACCCCAAAATACATTCTGCTGCTTCTCCTGAGTACGGGGATACCACATGTGTGGGACTTTTTGGGAGCCTAGCCGCGTACAGGGCCCCAAAAACCAAGCACTGCGAACGCTGCAGTTATGTGTGTTGTGTTTGGTAAGTGACAGTGATCGATCGATACTGCACTTGGGTGGGCTGGGCTGGGCTGGGCTGGGCGGAGGGGCTAAACGCAGGCGCTAGCAGGTATCTGGGCTGATCCCGCTAACACTGCGTTTTTGGGAACCCTAAACCGCTGGGGATGCTAGTATAGATCTGATCAGATCTGATCAGATACTATACCACTAAGGGGGGTGTATGCTTTGCGCGTGGGTGTTAGCGTTACTGTCACTAACCTAACACTGCCTGGGGCGACGCAGACCCTCTCTGGCGCTAAAACCTAATTGATCTCACCCGCCGGGCGATCAGGGGGGTTAAACTTTATTGGGTTATATACGGCGGGTGCCCTGATGCTATAAAAAGCAAACTAATCAACCAGCGTCACCCGTAACCTTTATATGGTGATCACTGGTGAAAGGGTTAACTAGGGGCAATCAGGGGGTTAAAACCTTTATTAGGTTAAATATGGGGGTACCTGACACTATATAAAAACCTGACGGGTAACCTAAATAACTAAATAACTTACTGGCTAACCAGTGACACCAGTGACGCTTATACAGCGATCACTGGTGAAAGGGTTAACTCTAGGGGCAATCAGGGGGTTAAAATAATATATGGGGGTACCTGACACTAATAAAAACCTGCGGCGAACCTAAAAAAAAATAACTGCCTATCTAAAACACCAGCGACACGAATACAGCGATCGGAAAAACAATCGCTTAGTGACGCTGAAGTTAGGGGGTGAAAGGGTTACCTGGGGGGTGATCAAGGGGTTAAACCTTTATTAGGGGGGGTTAGGGGGCTACCCTGGACCTAAAGGGGCCTAATCCTAACTGCCCTGCAACTTTTTACAATCACAGATGACACTAAATGCAGTGATCAGTAAAATAAATGATCACTGCAATCAGTGACACTGTGATTGGGGGCTTTGGGGTGACCTGGGGGGTGATCTGGGGGTGACTGGGGGGTGATTTGTGTGCCTATGTGTACCTACGTGTCAGTGGACTGTTGGTGCACTAACCTGCTTCTTCTCTGCTCGGCGCCGGGAACGGAAAGACCGCGGCGAGGGAGATGACATCACTTCCTCCAGCCTTGTTTACATCACATGGCGGAGGAAGCATTTTCATTGGCCGGGAGCGATCGCGAGGGGGGGGGGCGGAATCGAGCGGCCCCCCCTCATGCCTGATCGCTCCCGAACACTTAACGGCCGCTCACTGCAGTGAAGGGGGGTCCGGATGGACCCCCCAACTGCACAAAGGCGATCACGTAGATCTACGTGATTCTGCCTGTCCGTGCCATTCTGCCGACGTAAATCGGCGGTGGGCGGTCGTTAAGTGGTTAAGTAGCACAGTCTGTTTTGTGTTAAAACAGTGATTTTTGTTTGTAAGAGGCACGGTTTGGTCTTGTTTTGAAGACACCATTTTGTTTTCCTTTGTGTTTGTTCAGCCATGTGGCCTGAGGACACCATCTTGTTTTGAAGACACCATTTTGTTTTCCTTTGTGTTTGTTCAGCCATGTGGTCTGAGTCACCATTTTTGTTTTTCTTTGTATGAACCCAATCTTCAGGTTTGGTTATTTTTGCATATTTTTTTGTAAAACGATTGTGTTTTCTTTTGGTTTTAATTTCAGTTTAAAGTGAAAATTTTGCTTTACACTGAATTTCAATAGATAGTAAAACTAACTTTAACTGAGTTTTTGTACTCTTAACGGGGTGTGTGTTTTAATTTTTTAATTTTAATTTTTAATTGTTTGGGCATTTTCTTTGAGTTTCTCAGAAGGCAATTCATGCCCCTCCCCCATTGTTTTTGGTTTTAGAGCTGCATCTTTTATTGTATAGCTTGCGGTAGGAAAGAAAGGCTTTGGTTTTAAAACTCGCTTTATATTCACTTTTATTGTTAATTGAGTTACTTTTGCGCAGCAAGTAGTCAATTTATTGTTCACGCTCAGACTGTTAGTTTATTAGTTTGATCGTGTAACTACTGAGACATCGTACAACTGCTGAAATAGACAACAGAAAGCTATCCCCAATTAATTTTTTTATTTTATTTTTGTGATTATTTAGAGAAGCCACATTGCTCTGTAGCGAAAATAAACGGAAGTGTGCTGTGCAGTTTAATCTGACGACGCAGTGTACAGTCGTACAGAGGTATGTATGCATACACAGTAAGGGGTAGAGACATAATTCGGGGTCTGGTCTGTGGTTGTTGACTAATCATTGGCATAGTTATTACGAGTATTGCGGTGTAAAAGAGTAGTACTCTGTAGTTCTGTGCCAAAAGTGTTGGGGCAACAAGCCATAGAGTTAATAACACCTCGGTTAGGTTTTCTAGTTGGGGGACTGGACCAGATATAGTGGTTGCAGTCCGTCAATCCACCGTAGAAGAAGGCACCTGACGGTGCTCTCCTAAATAGGTGGAGGGGTTTTTCCTGGACGCAGGAATAAGACTATAAGCCGATTCGAATCGCCATGGGCAATTTGAAGTCCATGCAAGGGAAGGAATGTGAGGCTTCCCAGAGTCAGACGGCTGCACAGTACATGAAATCTAGCTTTGGGGCAAAGGTCATGAAACCTCTAAAGGAATGGCATAGTTGGTCCAAGGATACTACTTGGGCTATTCCTCTAGAGGGGACATTTGATGCCTGGAGGTGGGAGAAATGCATAACTGAGTTTAAACCCAGGCTCTGGGCAGCAAAAACCTTAGATGTAGCTGAGCTGTGGCTTCAGAAGTCTATTATGGTAAGCAGGCAAGGTATACAGAAGGCAGTTTCAGTCCGGAAGAACCGCATTATGTACACCTGGCCTGAGGGGATAGCAGTGACTGGTGATCCAATGCTGGAAGCGGAAGAGGCTCTTTCTGGGCTAACTCTGCTGAGGCAGGCTGGATCCACCAACACTAGATCTGTTGTAGTTTCCTCTGATGCTTCTGCCATCACCAATCTAACCAACCCTACTCTGCACTCTCCAACTAACATCTCTCTCTCTCTCTCCCACGTCTCCATCTAACCATGTCACCTCTGACGCTAAACCTCAAGCTAACCCTCTCTATCAGTCGCCTTTCCCCATATCTGGGGCATTTTCTCCGCCGATTGCGGCTGATTATGAATCATTTTCAACTGGTGATCTACAGATGCTATGTGAGTCTAAGGGAATTGAGACCATACTAAGGAACCGTGGGGATTGCATAACTGCGCTGAGAGCTTTTGACTCAGTCATACCTACCATCTACCCTTCATTGGTTGGCTTCCAGACAGGGAACGTTGTGGGCAAGGTAGCACACATTAGCCAACCAATGAAGCCACAACCTCCAAAGTACACACCTAGCCCCACTTATGTCACTGAACCTGGTACTTACCCAGTCCGGGTGCAGCAATATGAGGGTGTTCCAAATACCAACGGTGAAAGGACTTTGGGGGAAAGGGTGGTATGGCATGTCCCTTTTGCTTCCTCAGAAATCAGGACCATACTGGCCGAACTGCCTGACTATAGAACAAATCCAAGAGGGTTCGCGAGAATGTTTTGTCAAAATCAATTTAGCTACGGCATGAGTGGAACAGATTGTGCCCAGGTTCTGAGGGCGAAAGTAGGAGAAGAACTGGCAAGGGTTATAATCTCCCGTTGTGGCATTGTCACCCACGAACAAGCCACTTCTGGAGGTAAGCAATTCTGTGTAGCCCTGCTAGCCAAACTTCCAGAGTTGTATGGTGCATCTTCTACCACAGATGTGATGAAACTCAGTCAAAACCCAGGCGAGGAATGTGCTTGTTTCTGGCGTCGCCTGAAACAAGCTGCATTGGATGCAGATCTGGAGGTTGGTCCGGATGTGCCAACCGACGGAGGTAAGTTATCCGCCATTCACCTTTTGCTAAGAGCCAAATTTTTAGAAGGCATCCATATGAAAATTCGAGACCGGCTATTATTAGCCAGACCCGAATTTAATGAAATGACAATACCTGCCATTCTATCCACTCTCTCCGCTATAGAGAGAGAGATGGATAGGAAGAAACAGGACAAAGCATCCAAAATCCTTGTGTCTCAAGCCCCTTCTGCAGGACAAAACGGGCCAGGATGGTGGGAAAAAGACACAACGCTGGAAAGCCCGAACTTGTTACATCTGTGGAAAGGAAGGACATCTAAGGCGCGACTGCCCTAACAGACCCAAGGGTAAGTGGCAGTTCATCCCAGACGATCCGGTACCAGGCTCATGCGATCCAACAACTTCAGTTGTAGCGATGGCCAGCCACGACTATGATTCTTCATAGGATGTTGGCAAAGCGGTGTCAGGACATATCAACCTGTTTATCGAGGAATTAAAATATCCCCTCCCTTGCCTCATTGACACCGGTGCCGTTCGAACTGTTCTGAGATCCAAAGATCTCAGAGGCAAGGTTCCCCTTTCTGGGGAGACTATACCCACTGTGGGTCTAACAGGTCAGACAGTGTCTCTACATACCACCAAACCACTCCATTGTAGGTTGGGCCAACACACAGAAGCCATTAAGTCGGTACTGGTATCGGATGATGTTCCCATCAACCTATTGGGAGCTGATATTTTATCTGAGATACAAGCGGTCATTGAGTACACTCCAACAGGTGTTGTGGTTAGCAGTGCATTGACAGATGAGCGCCTATGTGCAATGGTGGCTCTACCGTATATGATAGAACCTGGTTGTTTTCTGGGGTTGGATGTGCTAGCAGAAGTGGATCCCAAACTTTGGGCGTTTGATAAGTATGATGTGGGTCTTCTGCCGGTCCCGCCAACCACAGTAAACATCAGACCAGGGAGTATTTTGCCCCAATTACCACAATACCCTTTGAGTGTGGCTCAGATGGATAGCCTTAAAATCCAAATAGACCGGTACCTGCTGATAAAAGTTCTTACGCCAACCAAATCCCCCTGTAACACCCCTTTGTTTCCAGTGGCTAAAAAGTCTGTCAAGGGTCAGGAAACAACTTTCCGTTTAGTACATGATTTAAGGGCTATCAATAAAATCATTATCAGCGATGCCCCTTTGGTACCCAACCCACACACCTTGTTGGCCTCTATACCACCTAACGCAATTTTCTTCAGTGTTATTGATCTGACTAATGCATTTTTTTCGGTACCACTGGACCCCCAGTGCCAGTACCTTTTTTTGCTTTTTCATTCCAGGGTCGACAACTGACTTGGACACGTCTCGTTCAGGGGTCTGTGACTTGTCCCTCGGAGTACAGTTGCAAACTTAAAATAGTGTTGGATCAATGGACCCCAACGAATCCAGAGGTGGTGCTGATCCAGTATGTTGATGACTTGCTGCTTTGTTGCCCTGCAAGGGATGTCTGTTATCAGCATACTGTCTCATTGCTTAACCATCTGGCGTCCACGGGGAATAAAGCTAGCAAGGAGAAATTGCAGTTTTGTAGGGAGAAGGTCACCTTTTTAGGACATTGTATATCTCAGGGTACTCGACACCTGACAACCCAGAGAATTCAGACACTGAAAGACTTCCCGAAACCCCGAAACGCACGACAAACGAGAGCCATTCTCGGTCTTATCAACTACTGTAGAGACTGGGTCCCTAACATCTCTTCGACTTTAGGACCCCTTTACGAAATCCTATCCCAAACTCCCTTTCAACTGACTGATGATAACTGGTCAACCCTACAGGACTTGATCCAAGAACTCTCCAAAGCACCTGCTTTAGGTTTGCCCAACTATGACCTCCCCTTCTACCTTTTCTGCTATGAAAGCAAAGGCCACGCCACTGAAGTACTGACCCAACTACATGGGTCCAGGTACCGACCCATCATGTATCTATCAACTGCCCTAGATCCAGTCATTCGAGGTTCACCAGGTTGTGTACGAGCCGTAGCCGCCTGCGCTGTATTGTTACAGAAGGTAGGTGACATAGTCTTGGACTCCCCACTGACCCTCTATACTCCCCATTCAGTGCAGGAAATCCTAAATCAAGTTCAGACAAAACACCTCTCTGCTGCCAGATTGACTAAGTACGAAATGGCTCTCCTAACCCCTACTAACCTGACTTTAAGACGATGCACCATTTTAAACCCAGCCTCTCTTCTTCCTACTGAGGAGGAAGAGAAGGGGGGAGATAATGGTGTTAAAAATGATACTCAAACCTTCCAGACTAACAATACCAACCTCTCTACCTCTAACCAACTTGTTAATTTAGAAGGACAACATGCTGATGATCACCACGACTGTGTTTCTCTGATGGAACTCGAGTCAACAACCATCAGCCCGGTGAAGGAGACCCCCAT
This sequence comes from Rana muscosa, assembly GCA_029206835.1. Lineage (NCBI taxonomy): Eukaryota > Metazoa > Chordata > Amphibia > Anura > Ranidae > Rana > Rana muscosa. Next base: position 60,647,896 of record CM055118.1, read on the forward strand.
CCCAAACGCTAAAAACCTTTTTGTCGATGGTTCCAGGTATTACACCCCAGATGGTAAGCCACACACAGGTTATGCAGTGACTACAGTCAGTGAAATTGTGGAAAAGGGTTCATTGAGTTCCAACATGTCTGCACAGGAAGCTGAGCTGTGGGCACTGGCAAGAGCCTGTGAGACCCAAGAGGGTCAAAGGATCAATATCTACACGGATTCTAGGTATGCTTTTGGGATAGCCCATGATTTTGGTCCTATCTGGAAAGCAAGAGGCTTTCTGACTAGTTCAGGGAAGCCTGTGAAACATGCGCAGTTAATCAACAGGTTATTCGTTGCTTTCAACCTGCCGCGTGAGATAGCCATTCTAAAAGTTAAGGCCCACACGACTGATAGGACTTTGGAGGCCGATGGCAATGCCTTGGCAGATAGAGCTGCCAAAGAAGGTGCTCTGCACCCTCCTGTGAAAACCCTGATGCTAGCTATCCCCTCTGATGTGTCTCTGGAAGAGTTTAAGAGACTACAGTCACAAGCGGAATTACATGAAAAGAGGAGATGGACAGCACTAGGGGCCATGAGAGGTCCAGATGACATCTGGGGTCTTGGTAAAAAATGGTGTCTGCCAAGATCGCTTTTTCCAATGATGGCCCATTCGGCTCATTATTCAGGGCATCAGTCAAAGATGGTTATGTGTGCGCAGGTGGATGAGCATTGGATCGCCCCTGGATTTACTACTGCAGCTGCTAATTTTGCAGCAGCCTGCCTGGTTTGCGCATTGCACAATCCAGGTAGGACGGTACCAGTACCCAAACGACATTCCCCCCGACCAGAATATCCATTTCAGCGCATCCAGATAGACTACATTACATTGCCAAGGAGTGGGCCGTACGAACACGTCTTAGTCTGTGTAGATATGTTTTCAGGTTGGCCAGAGGCATGGCCGGTTCAGAAAGCAAACGCCACAACCACAGCCAAAAAGATCCTGTCCGAAATAGTGTGTCGCTGGGGCCTACCTGAAACGATCGAGTCGGATCGAGGCTCCCACTTCACTGGTCAAATATTTGCAGAAGTGTGTAAAGCCCTCCATATCAATCAGGGATTACACACTCCTTATCACCCCCAAAGTAGTGGTAAGGTTGAAAGGTTAAACGGAACCCTTAAAAACAAAATCTCCAAAATAATAGCTGATACTGGGAAACCTTGGCCTGAATGTCTCCCCATAGCTCTCCACTCCATCAGAAATGCACCTAGACGACCTCACGGGTTATCTCCATATGAGGTTTTGTTCGGATGTCAACCAAAAACAGGGTTGTACTTTCCCCAGCAGCTGTCGTCTTTACATTCTCAACTGACGGGGTATGTGCAGTCACTGCAACATGAGCTAAAAAAAATCCACCACAGGGTTCATAAGTCCCTTCCAGACCCTGACTCAATAACCGGTTTACATTCTATCCAACCAGGTGACTGGGTCGTTGTAAAGAAATACCAGAGGACGGGACTAGAATCGAGATACGTCGGACCATTCCAGGTTCAGCTGACCACGCCGACCTCACTAAAGCTTGAAGAACGGGACAACTGGATCCACGCCAGCCACTGCAAGAAGCTGCTCAACTACATCAAAGAATGAGGAGTATCTTCTTTATTTATAGTTTTAGTTTAGTGTATTTTAGCAAGGGTAATGATGAAAAGCATCCCAATTTATTGTTTAAAATGCATCTCCAGCTGGAAAAAATGGCGAACAGGACCAACTGCTGGGTATGCTCCAAACCTCCACCAAGCCTTGATGCCCCGGCAATGGCAGCAGTACATGCGATATATGATGTCCGTATCGGTATGAGGAAACTAAAGACTCCAAACAGACACTTGTCAATAGAACTTAATGATACATTCCTAGAGGGTAAAATTATAGTTTTAACATTAGCTCTGGCTTTTGCCCCTCCCTCACAAAACCAGTATGGGTATCGGGACAACTAGGTAGCCCACAAGTGTGCTTCAACTTTAGTTTCGGTAGAGGGGATACCTTTGTTGGGTCCACCACCTGTAAAGAAGGTATAACAGTTAATCTAACCAACGAAACCCCCGTCTTCTTTAATAACACTAATAGACCAGATTACATCTGTTGGAAGGAAGGGTGTGACGTTCAGACCGAGGGAGCAATCCCCCAGTCTATCCTGTTACTACTCAATGCACGTAACCGTCAGAGTGGTTCCCCCTGTGCGACTCTGACTGGCCCCTACTACTTCTTATGCGGTACCTCAGCTTATAAGGTAATCCCCCCTAATGCAAGAGGTTCATGTGTCCTGGTTAAACTAGTCCCAGCATCTTACATCGCGGATGATCGAGAGGATCTGATGGCACGAGAGAAGGTAAGAACGTCAGGAAAAGCTAGAAGGGAATTGTTCACCAACTCTGACCAGGCCTGGGCATGGTTTCCTGCTTGGACGGGTTGGGGGATTGAACTTATGAAACGATTGAATAATTTCTCATCCATTGTGGATGGGATATTCAATGAAACCGTAGAGGCTGTAAGGGAAATCTCACAGGAACAACGGCAGATCAGGACCCTTCTTTTACAGGAAAAGATGGCCCTTGATTATCTGTTTGCATCCAAAGGGGGGTTTCTGTGAATTCATAGGTGAAGATTGTTGTACCTGGATTGAGGATACCAATGACAAAGTTCAGGCCCATATGGATAAGGCTAGATCCCTGCAAGGCAAAGCCAGAGCTATAGCTAGTGAGGGTTGGAATCCTTTTAAGGGTTTGGGAAACTTTGGGGATTTTTTATTTTCCATTGGATCGTGGTTGAAGGAAGTAGGGGTGTATATACTCATGTCATTTTTGTTTCTGTTCCTTCTATATGTCGTGATGAGGTGCTCCTGTTGCCTGATTGGACGCGTGACCAGAACCCGAGCAGATGACCACATTTTCCTCAATGAGATAAGACGCCCGAAGCCCAACCAGCGTATCAGATGCAGAGGATTCCAGACCGATCGGCGATTACTACAGCTCACCATTTCGTACCCTCCTTATAAGTCATGTCTCCTGAAGAACAGAATCTACATGTCAAGCCGCGTTTTCCTTTTTATGGATTGTAAGGACTGATTCATTTCCAGGTGTAAGAAGATCAGGTTTTGAGAGACACATGGGAGCATATGACAAAAAGGAGGGACTGTTGTGGAAATTTTATTATATAAGATTTATGTGGACATTTTATTCTAGGATGTGCGTTTTATAGATTGTCATCTGTCTCCCTGTGTCTGATGTTTAATCGAGGAGCGCTCTAGCAGAGCGCACTTGGGTTGAATCGAGACCAGCGGTAAAAACGGTCAGTATGAAAACCTTCTTATGGGATTGAAACGTGTTCTCTGCGTGTGTGGGCGTTTGTTGGTTTGTAGATATCAAGCGCAATGCGCTGGATTGCATGCTTTCCAATGGCTATACACTTTAGAGAAGCGAAGTCCGCATAATGAGAGAAACCTATTAATTCTCTCTTGCGGACTTCGTTATCCGCTTTATGGATACATATCTGTATTTATAAGAGGACATTGATATCTGCCTTGTCGGTGTACTTGTACCGTATATTGACAACAGCAGTAGCAATGTCCCCGCAGATTGTCCCAAAACTATAAGAACAAGTAGAATGATCTCACTAGATACTGTTTACTTTGAACAGTATTGTGTGGGCTCCATGCTGATTAAGATGGGGGGTGTGCACTTCCTCCCCTTTCCCTCCTTTGAGTGCCCTCCCCTTTACTGTTTGTCATTTCCTGTGATGTCATTTTGTATTAAGGGAAGTGATTGGCTGTTGGGGCCCTCACTTCCTGTTTTGTTATCCTTTTGTTTCCAATGAATAAAAGAATCCGGGTGGCTGAGCTCTGCCCCCAGACGCTTGAGACTCCAGCTTGAAGCAGCATCGTTTCTGATTCTACCTGGTGCCATTGAAGTACTTCATATTCCTTGTACCAAAGAGCTTGATACAAACGTGCTTTTAAGCACGAAGGAATTGTTTTGTGCTTTGTGTGCATTTAGACGCTGGAAGTCCACATTTAGGCGCGGTGTGGATTTGCGTACAAAGCCCAAGGGAATTCTTCCACGACATGTCTAAATGTGGTTGCAGTACTTGGTTGGAGTCACCACAGAGAATCAAAGTCCCCTTGCGGTGTGCTTGGACAACCTGGAGTAAGTGGGAGAAGAAGGGATTGGGATTGCCATTGGGTGTTTAGTACAAGACTAATGTTGTCTCAGTATCCTGAAGTAGGCCAACTAGGATTAGATAGTGACCCTCTGGGTCCTTGATCTCGGAAAGGGGGGGGGTAAAGGGAACTGAATGATGAAAGGCCAGTGATGTTTTGTGCGTGCAGAGGTCAAGAATATCTGTGGGTAACGGGAACTAAAATAACTTGGGGCAATCATGCAACAAAATGGGTTTCCTGGAGGGCCACAATTCTTATTTTTAGTGAGGCAAAAGACTGAAAGGCATTGACCCTTTTATGTGGGGAATTGAGACCTTTTAAGGGAGCCATGGTTAGAACAAGATAGAGTTTTAAATTGTAGTGTCTAGACAACCGGCATGAGTGTGACCTAGAAGAGAGAATAACAGGAGGAAGAAGAGAAAATAAAAAGAGCAATGGAGTAAAAAGTAAAGTAGTACGGAAAATATCTGTAAGGCAACATTGCAAAGAAATAACACGTGGGAACAGGGCATTATTGCCCGACCAAGAAGGTGCTCCAATGCTCGGGAAAGACCAGCTGACCAGGGCATGGGTGCACACAAGAGGGAGAGTGCAATGACTGCTCCCCATGTGAGTAAAATAATGTAAATAACATTTAGAACACTATACTGTTCCACTATCACAGTGGTCAAGCATTTGGAAGCCGGTCTCGCGGGTTCCGATCTGTAGCCCGCACCGAGGGCTGTCTGCAAATTCATGGTCTTTGTGCTTGTTGGGTAAGTATAGTGTGGTGTGGTAGGCAGTAAACACTCATGCCGCGTACACACAACCGTTTTTTCCGTCGAGAAAAATTAAATTTTTTCCTTTGGACGAGAAAAACGATCGTCTGTGGGCTTTTTGTCGTTTTTCTCGACGGGAAAAACAGCATTAATCACGACGAGAAAAATTAGAACATGCTCTAATTTTTCTCGTCGTGATTCCCGTCGTTTTTTTCCATGGCAGTCTTCCCATAGGGAAACACTGCCGCGGAGCCCACACATGGTCGACCAAAAAAAAAATGTCGGGAAAAACGGACGTGTGTAGGGAACCAAGCCGTTCCCTCGTTTTTCCCGTCGATTTTCTCGACGGTGTTTTCACCGTCGAGAAAATCGATCGTGTCTACGCGGTATTAGAGTCCCTATTTGCAAGGAAAGATGTATTGAAACAGCAGGTTAACAGCACAAACAGGCCAGCCAGGGAGGTTCATCCACAACTGCTGCTTAGTTGTACCTCCTACAAATATGCAGTGGATTGATAGCAGTCAGAAGACTCAGGGATGCCAACAGCAATTAAGATTAAAAAAGATGGAGCTCTAGAAATGCAGCTAGTGCAATATGGAAATAGTTCCAGGGTCCAGGTGTGCCAGTAGGCAAAGTTCATTTACTGCTGAGACCAGACCTGGGTTTAGGGGTTCTGGTCTGTATCAGTGTGGACAGCCAACTGTAGAGAGCAGAAGCGACTCTGTGCATATGCGTGAGAGAGAGAGAGAGAGAGAGAGTGAGAGAGAGGAGCTGTGCCACTCTGAGTGCAGTATGTCAGTTAAAATTCAACGTGTAATAAAAGTAAGATCAACTCATATTTTGGTCAGATATAATGTTCATGGCATAAGTAGCTTGGGCTCCTGTAGTCCAGCTGGGTAGCGGTGGTCGTCAGCAGGTCCCAGTGGCTCCGGTGGTTTCCGAGGCTCCAAGGCTGAAGACGGTCACACAACAAGCACGTGCTTGTTGTTTGACCGTCTTCAGCCTCGGAGCCTCGGAAAACACCAGACCTGCCGGGAACTGCTGACCACTACCGCTGCCCAGCTGGACTACAGGAGCCCAAGCTACTTATGCCATGCATGCACATTATATCTCACCAAAATGTGAGTTGATCTTACTTTTATTAAACATTGAATTTTAACTGACATACTGCACTCAGAGTGGCGCTGCTCCTCTCGCTCTCTCTCAGGGATGCTAACAGCGTCTGCCACGAGGAGCGAAGTGTGGCCTGGCCGGTCTGACCCAAACAGGAGGCTTCCTTAAAAGGTAGATGTAGTCCCTGCTCTCTCCCATCTCCACTGAAACCTCTCCCTATTGCTGTGCCTGTTATAAATTCTGGACCTTGAATGGCTGTAGAGAACTGAAGACAGCAGGTACAACTTACTGTATGTAGGAGGATTTGTTTCATCTTTTATATCACCTGAGGATAGTCACTTCACTGGGTATATGGCAGGGCTTACTTTAACTTACTTTAACTATGTAGTCAGCTATTTGCTTGGACTTCAGCTTTATATGCTGAGCAGAAACAATTGTTTTCTCTGTACCCTGTTCACACCACAAGGCTGCTTTGAGGTGGGATGTTGTGCATTGCACATAAATGCTCCATTTTTACGCAGTGCAACTCACTGCACCGCATCTCATAGATTTGGATGAAGTCTCATTTTGTGATGTTTCAATAAAGTTAAAGAAAAACGTAAACAGCCCCTCAATGCCTCTACAAAATTTACACCAACACGCAAGTGGGTTGGTGTGCATGAGCCCTTTTACCTAGGCAATGTCACTTACTTAGAGCTCAAGAATTGTTTTTTTATAAAAACAAAATGTACATTAACTACTTGAGGACCGTGCTATAGCCAAATGACAGCTTCAGCGCGGCCCTGAAAATCCGGGAGGCCGTCAATAGAGCGCGCAGCAGGGAAATTCTGTGCTGCCCGTGTCCCTTGGACACAACCAATCGTAGATCGCTGTGAATGGCCAATCAGAGTGGCCATTCACTATGCGATCTGTGCGGCCAACGAGAGATGATCTGAAATGTAAACATATGAGATCATCTCTCATTGCCGGCTCTCCCTCCTCACACAGAGACCACGTGTGAGGAGAGAGAGCGATCTGTTACTTTGTTTCACAGTGAGTGATCTTTTTTTCTATTCTTTTTTTAACATAAAGTTTATTCATTTAGAAAAAACAACATACAAAAAAAAATAACAGGAAAAACACTGTGGTACAGTCTCGACAGTCAGCTCTTACGAGCAAAAGGTGTAAACCATGATACAGGGTTAGAAGTTAGGGCAGTGTGTCAATGATACAATGGAAAACAGTACACAGATGCAATGTAAGCAGTGAGGGGGGGGGAAAGGCCCCCCAATGCCACAACAGCCAGGGCAAAAAAACAAACAAACAGTAAATACACAGTACAGGAAGCATATCTCAATTCAGGAGCATCCCAGAGTCGTGGACCGTATCCCAGTAGAGGACAGGAGGGTAGATACAGGTCAGCACCTGTCAGGGACCAGGGCAGGCCACCCCGGAAACAGTGTTTCGAAGCCCAGGAGACAGAAGGGGACACCTTATGGCAGGAGCAGGCAAGGATAAGGAGGGACAGGGGAGGTCCACCCAGGAGGGCAGCCCCAGCACACCCCTCGGCAATAGACCCGGGTCCGAACCCTACTCCAGAGTCAACTGTCTCTTGCGAACCCACGCCGCCCAGACCTTATCGAAATTGTTGGGGTAGTTACGTCCCATATAAGTCAGTTTATAGAGGGGAAGGGCCGCGTCCACCAATGCCTCCACTGCTGCACCGTCGGGGGAGAGGAGGTCTTCCAATTCAAGAGGATCGCTTTCTTGGCATAAAAGGCCACAAAGAATACAAACAGTTTCTTAGCCTGCAAGGTTTCCAGCATATCGACAACTCCCAGTAGCAGCCGTAGAGGATCGCAGGGAACCCGCAGCTTGCCAACGGAATTGATATCAGCAACCACCCCTCCCCAGAAGGCCCGCAGCAGTGGACAGGACCAGACAACATGAAAGAAGGAACCCGTCTCTGACAGGCATTTAGGGCAGACTGCGCTCCTATCTGGGTAGATACTAGCCAATTGGTCAGGCGAGTAGTAAGCTCGGTGTATAAACTTCAGTTGCATAAACCTATCCCTCGCAGAAATTACAAGGGGGAGGTATTGCTGAAAGCCCTCCTCCCAGTCATCACCAGCGAGTGTGGGTATATCTGCCTGCCACCTCGTAAACAGCTTAGCAATTGCTGAAGTGTCCAATTTAGCAAACTCAGAATATAAAGCTGAAAGGGGCTTAGTGACCCCCGCCTCCCCCAACATGTGCTCCACACCAATGGTCTCCAATCTGATAGGTTGGGGAAATTGAGAGTGGTAGGCATGGCGGAGCTGCAGGTATCGAAAAAACATATGATTTGGCAATCCATATTTAGTTTTGAGAGTATTGAATGAGCGGAGCCCGCCCAGAGAGGCCACGTCCGCCAGGGTTTTGATGCCATACCGGGCCCAGATCACCGGGTCCGGGATGGATCGAAAGTGTGGCAGTCTCGGATTCCCCCACAGTGGGGTATGCGGAGCCCAACCGTCGGGCTTCTCAAACCTGGCCCTCACCGTGTCCCACACCCGCAGCGTGGTCTGCATGGGAGGGGTGACATTGGAGTTGGACCTGGGGCCTCTATGAATTAGATTCCTGAGTTCAGAGTAGGAACCTAATATAGCCGCCTCTAGCGTGGCTGCGGGATTGGCAGGCTCCTCAGACAGCCGCCACTGGACCGTCACAAGGACCGCTGCCCAGTAGTATTTGACAAAGCAAGGTAATGCAAGGCCTCCCAAGGTGACGGGCAGCTGCAGGGTTTTCAGTGCTATGCGGGGGGTGCCACCATTCCATATAAACGACACGATCAGGCTATCTAGTTTCCGGAAGAACGAGCATGGGATGGGGACCGGGGTTTGTCTAAAAAGATAAAGAAACTTGGGAAACACAGACATTTTAATTAGATTAACCCTGCCGACCGGCGTGAGGGGCAATGATTTCCAGGCGGAACATCTCTGAGACAGCAGGGAAACCACCGGGCTTAAATTTAAGGGAATAAATTGTGAGGTGTCATTGTGGATAATAACCCTAAAATACTTAAACTGGGGGACCCGCTGTAGCGGGGTGTCAACCGGCAGCGCGTCCCCGGGGGAACGCAATGCGAACAGTACAGACTTCCCCCAGTTGACGCAAATGCCTGAATACTTACCAAAAGTATTGATGAGTGAGAGGGCCGCTGGGAGGGAGGAGGCGGGGTCTCTAAGGTAGAGGAGAGTGTCATCGGCATAAAGAGAAAGTTTTTCCTCAACCTGTCCTATCAGGATGCCTCGCACTGCCGGCGACGAGCGCAGGAGGATTGCCATGGGCTCCACCGCCAGTGCAAAGAGCGCCGGAGATAGCGGGCATCCCTGTCTAGTGCCCCTATGTAGGGCAAAAGAGGGGGAGAGCAGCGCTCCAGTGCGCACCCTGGCCTGCGGGGAACGATACAGGGCTCGTACCCACGAGATAAATTTAGACCCAAAGCCAAAACGGAGCAGGACCTCCCAAAGATAGATCCACTCAACGGAATTAAACGCCTTTTCGGCATCGAGGGAGGCCACTGCATCCGAGTCGGCCAGGCAATTGACAGAACCCAGAACCATGTAAAACCTCCGTAAATTGATGTCTGTACCCTTGCCTGGCATGAAGCCGGTCTGATCCTCATGCACCAGGGTATGAATAACCCAATTCACCCTTCTAGCCAGAATCTTGGCGAGTAGTTTAGCATCAGCGTTTAAAAGGGAGATGGGCCGGTAGGAGGCACACAGCTCAGGGTCCTTACCTGGTTTGGGGATTACTACTATGATCGCGTCAGCCATGGAGGTCGGGAGGCCCCCTTCCGCCAGGGTCGCGACCATCATCCCATGTAATTTAGGTATCAGCTGCTCCCCATACTGTTTATAAAATTCCGGGGGAAAGCCATCTACTCCCGGGGTTTTCCCCGCCTGCAAGTCACCCAGGGCCTGCTGAACCTCCTCAATGGTGATAGTATCGTCTAACTGGTCGCGGGCCTCAGGGGAAAGTCTGGGGAAGGTGACCAGGTCGAGGAAGGAGCCCAACTCCTCCCTCGAGTAGCTAGCCCTGGAGGAGTACAAGCTGCGATAGTAGTCAGCAAATTGGGCGTTGATGGCTAACGGGTCGACCACCAAGGCACCAACGGCATCCCTAAGGCGAGCAATGGAGGAGGTCGGTTGCTGCTCCCTAGCCAACCAGGCCAGGAGCCACCCCGTTTTTCCCCCTGCTCGAAAATACGCTGCGATTGAGCTAGTTGTTGTTTCATGGCGTTCTGCACCCTCAAGAGCATCACCTCCCGGTACGCAGCCTGCATGTCCAGGTATGTCACAGGGTTGCGGGAAAGAACAAATTGGGATTCTAAGGCCTGGGCCCTGGACTCAGCCTCCTCAACAGTAATGATTGCCTCCCTCCTAGCTTGAGAAATGGAGAGCTGATAGCAGCCCCTAATGAAGGCTTTAAAAGCATCCCAAGTGGCATGTACAGAAGCAGTCCCGTCATTCGACACCCAGAAATCATCAATGTGTTCAGAGATTTCGGTGTCAATAAGGGGATCCGAGATCCAGTAGCGAGACAGTCGCCACACTCTCTCCGAGGGAGGCATCCTAGTATGGAAGGTACACAGCATATGGGCATGATCCGAGATACCCCGTGGGAGAATCTCCACCTCCCCAACCCGGGACAGCATACCCCCACTGACATAGATCAGGTGTATTCTGGACATAGCACGGTGAGATGCAGAGTGACAGGTGTACACTCTGTCCGCCGGGTGTCTCCACCGCCAGACATCGGTCAGGCCATAAAGAGACGCCAACTGTGACAGAGGAGAGTCCACACCGGTTCCTGCCGACAGCCTATCTAGAGACGGGTTCGGAGCCATGTTAAAGTCCCCCGCAATGATAAGATTATCAGTGGGATACCCAGAGAGGAGGGGGGTTAGAAACTTCAGTAGGGCTATAGTAGCTGGTGGTGGTATATAAATGCCTAAGATCAACATTTCAATGGTATCAATCACAACATGTGTCAATATATACCTACCCTCCGGGTTCACCTTAACATCCAGTAATTCATAGCTTAGGGACTTGTGGATAAAGATACTAACACCCCTGGCGTAGCATGAATACGTAGCGTGGTAATAACATCCCACCCAGGGCTTCTTCAAACTAAGGACCTTGCTCCCCACCAAGTGGGTTTCCTGTAAAATACATACCTGAGGATTATACTTCTTAAGAAACGTAAACACTAGGGAGCGCTTAATTTTATCATTAAGACCCCGGACGTTCCAGGACATAATTCTCAGGTGGGCCATAGGGGGAACGGGACAGAGAGAACATCAGGGGGATACACAAAAGGCGGACCCAGAGAGAGGCGTCTCCCACTCACCGAGCAGGCATCCATGAAGTATAACCATATGACCCAGCCACCCGGCCCAGGCAGAACCGGGCCAGACTGCCAGAGATAACCACAGTGAAAAAAACATACAAACCCAAAAACACAGACATTAAAGAACCCAACCCCCCCCTCCCCCCTCCCCGCACATCTGTTAGGGAACTCAGAGTGCTAAATCCCATAACTAACATCCAAAGTCTTTAGGCAATTCTCCTAAGGGGGCAAGGAGAACCAACAGCAGCCAGGGGCGTGGCGACAAGGACAACTCAGACAGTACAAACCTTGTGCAGCCGCCCCAAATCTGAATAGTAACAAAAATAAAAAATAAATAAAAAACCCGGAACAGTGTGTAAAAGTGGTTGGTTTCACTTAGCGTAGGCTAAGGGCACAAACTTGGGAGGTAAACAGGGTAGCAGGTATGAACAAACAAAAAAAAGAAAATAGTTCCAGCACCAGCACAGTGTTCAAAATAGGGGAAAGTCTCCTCACACCATCTCCCAGTATGTAAGTTTAGGTGGCGGTCCCCAGGGGAAGAGGTGGCAACGTTGGGCACGGCATACAGGGCCTTCATGAAGGCAACCTAGCAAAGCAAGGTCCCCCAGGTGGCCCAGAGGCTGGAATAGGGTAACTCACAGGGATAGGGGAGGGAGGACCAACAGGGCCCGAAGTCAGCATATAGTCAAGAGCTCACCTGGGAAGTGTCCTCAATGGGGGGACTAGGAGGAAAGCCAGGCAGGTATCAGCCAGTGCCAAGGGAGTAGCAAGAAGACCGCCAGACACAGGGGTGACGACACGAAGTCACAGCAGGCAGCCGCCATCCAGGGCTGTCAGGGAGACATGTAGAAGAGCAGGCTGGCGCAGGAGTAGGAGAAACAGAGCAGGTAGGATCAGTCAGGAACCGTAGAAGTGTAGTTACTGGGCTTCGGGAAGGGTATCCAGCCAGCGGGACGCCTCCTCCGGCGAAGTGAAGTATCTGGTGGATTCGCCGTCCACCACACGGAGGCGGGCGGGGAACAACATGCTGTACTTCAGCCCCTTAGCACGGAGCTGGGCCTTCACATGGTCAAATGTCCTGCGGAGCCGTTGGGTATCCACCGAATAATCCGGGAAAAGCATCAGTCGGGCATTCTCATACCAGAGTTCAGGCACTTTCCTTGCCTCCCGGAGTACCAAGTCCCAGTCCCTAAAGTTTAGCAGGCGGAAAATAAAGATGCAAGGTGGTGCACCAGGCTGTCCCCGCATCGCTGGCATTCTGTGGGCCCGCTCAACCGCGTAGTGCTGGGAGAACACCGCAGCCGGAAGAAGAGTGCAGAGTAGATGTTCGGTGAAGGACACCGGATCGCGGCTCTCTGCCCCCTCCGGCAAGCCCACCACTCGGAGATTATTTCTCCTGCTCCTATTCTCGCTGTCTTCGGCCCGGGAATTAAAGTGCTTTGACCCGGACCTGCAGAGTGTGTAGGGAGGCGCGGTGGTCCCTGATAACATCCTCCGAGTCACCCACGCGTCATTCAGCCTCCCCCACACGATCACAGAGCTTGTCCACATCCCTGCGCATCAGGCCAAAGTCAGTCTGAAGCAGGTCTATTTTTGTAGTCAGGGTAGTTTTGCACTCAGAGATGGCCTGCATCAGCGCTTGGAAGCGGTCCTCCGCTAATACCGCCGGATCCGCCGGCGGAGGAGTCTGCGTCGCCATGTGCATGGTGGCGGGAAGGGCCGACTTCTGTTGCGGGAAGGCCTGGGGAGTGCAGTAAGTCTTCCGTCTGGAACCAGTTTTGCCCCTACGCATACCCAGGGGTCTCCGAGTCTGTTCAGCGGGTGATTCGGATGAAAAAGTCCGGTAGAAGGTCGGATAAAAGGTCAGGTAGGAGCGGAGCTCTAGTCACCCATGTCCGCTCAGGCCGCCAGCTTGACCACGCCCGCTACAGTGAGTGATCTTTACCAGTGCCTATACAGTGCCCATAAATACCTTGGAATGTCTACTTTCCAAAAAGGGGTTATTTGGGGGGCATTTGTACTTTCCAGGCTTGTTAGGGTCTCAATAAATGAGATAGGCCGCCAGTACATCAGATGTGATACATTTTTTATGATTTGCACTATAGCTTGTAGACTCTAAAACTTTCACACAGACCAAATAATTTCCACAAATGTTGGGTTATTTTTACCAAAGATATGTAGAAGTATAAATTGTGGCCAAAATTTATGAAAAAAAGTACTAATTTGCTAAATTTTATCACAGAAATTAAGAAAAATTCTTTTTTTTTTCAAAATTTTCGGTCTTTTTTCATTTATAGCGCAAAAAATAAAAAATACAGAGGTGATCAAATACCACCAAAAGAAAGCTCTATTTGTATTAAAAGTACAAAAAAATCATTTGGGTACAGTATTGCATGACTGAGTAATTGTCATTCAAAATGTGAGAGCACTGAAAGCTGAAAATTGGTCTGGGCAGGAGGGGTGTTTAAGTGCCCAGTAAGCAAGTGGTTAAAAGGAAAACATAATACTGTTGCTGTATATTGTGACAACTCAAGGAATTTCTTCTTGAAACACCCAAAAATCCTCAGTCATGGGATCAATACATTTATGGCAGAACATGTCATTTAAAGCTTGTGATTCAGGGTAAACAAATGTATGGCAATATTTAATGAAACATTCCTTTTAAGAGACTAAAAGTTAATGTAGCATGTAAAAGTACATTACACAGAAGATGTGACAATGAAGCACTGTGTATTCTGAATGAATAATTAATATCTTATCGTTCCAAAGTTCTGCTGAATTGGTTCTCACCCTACTCAATATCACCCATCAACAAACAGCTCATATGGGTACATGTATCTACTATTTACAACAGCATTATTAAAGTTACAAAGGTTTACATTTCGTCTTCAGGTTTCTTTTCTTATATGTATAATTTCTATACTGGTGTGCATCTACTGTATATACTTATAGTTAATGTTATATGCTGGTTGCAGTAGTTCTTCTGCTCCCAATCACTTTGATTAGATTATAGGTTAATTTCCCAAGAAGGGAATTCCCTTTGTTCACAGGGACCCTCTCCTGGGTGAGAGCACTGCCAACTTTATTATCAAAGCCACTCTTTCCCGTAACGAAGGTTCTGGTGCAATACACTGTTTGGGAAGGGCCAATTACCATACGCCCCCCCCCTCAAAATAGGGTTACACCAGAGTTTAATATCACTTTAACCACTAGCCAACTGCATCACGAGGATGTATGGTGGAAAAGCAGCCTCCCTGCGTTACTAGTTACTTAATCAGCGCGCGCTGGCCTGGCTATGCTGTGATTCATCACAGCACAAACCGATCAGTGGGTCTCGACCAATGATTGGCCGCCGGCTCCCGCTGGTCGGCTCAGTCATTCACGAAACAGAGCTCTGTGAATGTAAAAAATACAGAGCTCTGTTCCAGTGACAGCTGGTGGTTTCTTGTTTGGGGGAGGCGGCAAACAACTGGACCCCCCCCAAAACTCCCCCCCGCTGTCTGCCGGGCGGTCCACCGGAACTTACCCCATCTAGGCGGCCAGGCATCGGCAGGCATCCAAGGAGCAACGGCGGGGATCGGGCATTCCTCACTTCCGCCGTGTGTCTCCTCCCCTCCTCCCAGGCATCCAATAGGATCGCCTGTCCTTTCAGCCAATTGGGTGATGGGTATCAGACCCGCTTCCTGATTGGCCGGGAGGAGAATCAGTGTTGCAACAGCGAATTTTCATTCGCTGTTGCAACACACTCTGGCTCTAATCAGGTGCTTTAAAAAACAAACCTGGTCGCTGTAATTCATGCGCCCAGTGTCCTGAAATGAAATGAATCTATCCATTGCATATAGGGGATGGCCTGGAGAGAGGGGGTGGTGCCGGGGCGCCCCTAATGGATGGGCAGCCCCTGCTCTGTTCACTGATGGGGGATCTTGGTGTTTTTTTTTTTTTGTTTTTTGTTTACACAATAAATTTTCCAAACAGTACTGCCCTATGTGGATTTGTTCTTTTTCCTCATACATGCCAGCGGTACCATAGATTAATATTGTGGTAAAAAGAGACAGAAAACATTAGAGGAGGATGGTATATCTATGCGTTTATTGATTTAACATCTGGTGAGTGCATCCCCACAAGGGGACCTTTTGAATCCCCCCACGTGGTGAAACACACTTGGTAAAAGGAGCACTGGAACTAGGGTTTGAACCTATCATAACCAGACTCACCGTTCACTATCTACACTACCTATATGATTAACTTTATAGAAGACGCACATATGAACATTTGTCCGTAGCACTGCTGCAGTCTTATTCTGAGTATTTTATCACCACTGGGTTTTTTCTTTTTTTGTCAGAGGGACAGCGGTCCCGAAGAGGGTGAGACATCACCCAAGTATCTGTGCCCACCAGTGCCGCCTGCCAGTGCCCACCAGTGTCACCAGCCAGTGCATTCTAGTGCTGCCAACCAGTGCCCACCTGTGCCACCTATCAATGCCCATCAGTGCCTCATCATCAGTGACATCTATCAGTGCTGCCTATCAGTGTCATTTAGCAGTGCCCATCAGTGCAATCTATCAGTGACCTTCAGTGCCATCTATCAGTGCCCTTCTGTGCCACCTATAAATGCCCTTCAGTGCCGCCCATCTGTGCCACCTCTCAGTGCCCACCAGTGCTGCCTCATCAGTGCCCGCCAGTGCTACATATCAGTGTCCATCAGTGCCGCCTTATTAGTGCCCATCAGAGCAGCCTGTCAGTGCCCATCAGTGCAGCCTCATTACTGCACATCAATGAAGGAGAAAAATTACCTGTTTGCAAAATTTTATCACAAACTATAAAACTGTTTTGTTTTTTCACAATTTTCGGTCTTTTTTTTGCAAAAAAGAAAAACGCAGCAGTGATTAAATACCACCAAAAGAAAGCTCTATTTGTGGCGAAATAAATTATAAAAATCATTTGGGTACAGTTTTGCATGACCGCGCAATTGTCATTCAAAGAGTGACAGCGCTGAAAGCTGAAAATTTGGCTGGGTAGGAAGGGGGTTTAAGTGCCCAATAAGCAAGTGGTTAAACTGAATTTGTGTAAAAATATGCAAACCATATAAAAAAATTAGGTAAAAAAATAGGATTTTTGTACTCACCGTAAAATCAGTTTCTCTGACGTCCATGGACTGACACAGCTGGATACTGTAAACGTGTGGGTATATGTCCCTGCTTGCAGGATAAGATCTAGGCCTAGATCTTCTCCTGCAAGCAGGGACATATACCCACATGTTTACAGTATCCAGCTGTGTCAGTCCATGGACGATAAGAGAAACATTTTTTTTTCAAACATCTACTACTTTTTTCAACATGCTTTGCCTTGGTAAAAAAAAAAGATTTATATGTGAATGAATCCTCACAGCACTGTGATAATATTCTTGACTATCAGGATAGAGAGAGAAGCAACGGTAACTGTAGGCCCAGCAGTGGTGTGATAAGAACCTTCTTTCTCTTTAGAACGTCCTACCAGCAAGAATGTAAGTTAAATCAGACTCTAACGTAACCATTATTTGCAGGTTTTTGTTCCAATGAATAGGTAAATGGGTCCAATAGGTATAGACAAGCTCTCATTTTTATAATCCTAAGGGTATGTTCGGCAACTTCCATGGATTATAACCCTTGACTCTCTGGGATTGTATTCCGCTCCATTCGTCATACACCCACTTCCTGTCCTCATTCTTGACATTTTCTAAATTTAGATGGGATAAAAAAGAAATTACTTTTACTCTAATGCGGTGTACACACGATCGTTTTTCATGCCATTTTTTTAACCAACGTTTTTCTCGTCGTTTTTTTTTTCATGTTTCCTCTCAAGCCTGTCTTGCATCCACACGATCATTAAAAAAACCGCTCGAGCAAAGCGCAGTGACGTACAACACGTACGACGGCACTATAAAGGGGAAGTTCCGTTCGGATGGTGCCACCCTTCATGTTAGTAAAGTTTGTTGAGCGACGATTCGCGCTTTTCAGCCTCCTGCTTTTCAGTCCGTTACAGCGTGACGAATGTGCTATCTCCATTACAAACGCTAGTTTTACCAAAACGTGTGCTCCCGTCTCATACTTGATTCTGAGCATGCGCGTTTTTTTTCACCTCGTCAAAGCATACACACTATCGTTTTTCACGTCGTTAAAAAAAACGACATGAAAAACGACGTGAAAAAATAGAGCATGTTCAAAATTTTTAATGGCCGGTTTTCACGCCGTTAAAAATGCTCTGGAGCATACACACGATCGGTTTTAATGGGCATTTTTAAAAAATTGCATTTTTAACGGCATGAAAAATGATCGTGTGTACGCCGCATGAGAAGCATTATTAGATCCTAAACTCAGTTTAGAAGAAAAGTCAACAAACATTGATACAGTTTGGAGAATTAGCCCTATAGTTTGTAGAGGTATAGTTAGTTTGAAAATGATCCATTGAGTTTGATCATAAAAAAACTCTTAAATCCCGTTCTGAAGAAAGGCAAATAAGTTTGGTCTAATACACTGTATAACCAATTAGGAATTCATTCCTAATCAAAAACACGTATATAAATATTATACTGCTGTTTCCTGAACATATTAGCGTCTCTTTACTGTATATTTCAAGAACTTGGAAAACACATACAGCCCCATTTTGTAAATTGGCTACAACCAGTTCCCTAAAGATATTTTCACAGCTCTTATAGTAAATACTCCTTTCCATGTGTAGAAGTTGCACTTCTTTTCCTACAAGTACAAAGAGTCTTTGGCATTTATCTTGTGCACCCAGCTGCTTTTGCTTTCTAAAATGCTACAATTATTAGAATAAAACTGAATAAGAACCATAGAAGGTAAGCCAGTTACTTCTGATGACCACTCTGTAGTTCTCAAAATAGGAGCCTGTGCAACACTGAATCACATAACAAGAGGCTGCAAGCCCTTCCAGAAGCACTGTAAAGGACTGCTAATAAAGGCTTAAAATGAAAGTGGTTCACACTAAAGTTTTTTTTTTTTTTTTATATACCTTAAAGGGGCTGTAATGTCCCCAGAAGAGGAGGTAAGCAGCTGCTCATTGCACAGGGCAGGTAAGTACAGGGCTTTTTTTCTCAGAGAATAGGTGCAGGTGATCTCACCTTCCAAGCCACCCCTTGACCCTGCCCTCTACCCACCTCTTAGCACCATCCAGTGGTGGATCCAGGGGGAGGCAACGGCAATTGCCCCCCCAAACCCATCTGTCACACTCACTTGCTTGCTCTGTTTTTTTTTTTTGCGCCTGATCTCCCGAACTTTGGGGACCCGGAACCGGCCGGCCGTAGGACCCCTTGACCCCAAACTTGGCACACATGTAGCCCAATGTCTCTTCTACAGGTGTGCAAAGTTTGGTGACTGGGAGACCTACGGCCGGGGAGCACCGATTTTTTAAATCCGGGCACCCCTTCCATAGACTCCAAAGTTAAATGGTCATTTCTCCAGTGATTTTGCGGACCCGGTACCGGCCGGTCGTAGGTCCCCTGAACCCCAAACCTGGCACACATGTAGCCCCATGTCTTCTCTACAAGTGTGCAAAGTTTGGTGTCTGGGGGACCTACAGCCGTGGAGCACTGATTTTTTAAAACCGGGCACCCCTTCCATAGACTCCAATGTTAAACGGTAATTTCTCCAGTGATTTTGCGGACCCGGTACTGTTGTGGAGATTTTTATGGAAATGTATTAATGTATGTTGTCAGATGTCCCCCCAGTGTCAGTTTAGCTGTAATGCGCTCATCTGAGCGTATTTGCACATACAGACGTTGGTGGAAGACAAATGACGGGACAATCTTCCTATGGAGACAGCGATGTTTGCTCCATTTAGAGATGTTGTTTTGCGCCCCGTTGGGGGAACTGGCCGGCCCCTGGCGGGGGGTGTTGAATGACTTTGAGCGCACAGATCTGTGCCCACAGGAACAGTAGCATAACTATAAAATAATTGTGGTCCATTTGAGGCATAATTATTTTATAGTTCCCGTCATTGGTGTATGTCAACGCTAGTCAATTTAAATGTACATTGTATCTGTTTGAAGGGATGTCCTTGTCTGTGACATCACTTCCTGTTGGTGACTTCTTGAGTGAGGATCACATGCTGTGACATCACTTCCTGTTGGTGACTTCCTGTTGTGAGTTTAATAAAAGCCTATGATGAGGCTATGGCGATGCAGTCTATGCTGGGATGGCCTGATAAGAAGACCTGTGTTGGTGGTTTCCTTGAATGAATGGGGATGAATGGTGAGTGGACTTTAGCAAACTTAATTTAACGATAGCATTACTTCAAAAAGATTAAATCTGATGTGTGCTTAGATAGCACAGGAATTATAGGCTGTGTGCTCTGTAAACAGCAGCCTAAAATTCCACAACAGTAATGGCGGGCCAGGATTTTGGGAATAGATGGAGTCCCTTTGGACATCGGATCGAGATGGGGGGAAGTGTGGATCTACGTTCCGATGTGGGGGGCTCTACTCTTTAAAAGAACATTTTTTTGTCTTTTTGAAATAACGTTTCAAGTTTGCAGCGTGTGTATGTCTGCGAATCGTATGTGTGTGTGTGTGATTTTGTCATGGATCGTATGCCTGTGAATTTGATTGTGTGTGGGTATGCCTGCATGTGTCTGTGTGATTAGATTGTACGATGTATTGAGCAGTTGGCTGCCAGCAATGGCTGCTGCATTGTCCTGGTCCTTGAGCCATGAGGTTTAGTGGGGATGGGGCAGGAAGCATCTCAGTTACAATGGTGAAAGTTGGTGACTTTCTGTAAATAGCACGTTTTGTAGTGGGAGGGCCCTGAGAGATGATCTGATGGAAACTGTGGGCTGTAAGAGTGTAACTAAGCGAGAAATATAGACTGTATATTGTGTATGAAATGAAGGTATAGATGTGGTATTTAGTGCACTGAGAAGTTTGTAAGTAGATTGCTTGGCTGCCATGTGCTTGAATGGGGGAAGGGCTTGCCCACTGTTTTGTGTTGCAATGGCTGTGCCCTGAGGGAAAGAAACTCTGAGCAGATGTTACAAGCAACAATATACTGTATGTGTGTAGTGTTTGTGATTTCTATGAAAAATAGAAATGAATAGATTGTGATTTTTGCCTTTATAGGGGACAAAGACACATGTCCCCATAAGTGTAAAAATATTAAATGTTTGGTTTTTGAGTTGAAAGTTCCTGCCAAGTGGCCAGGCTGAGGCCACTGTGTGTGTGAACTTTAGGTAGAGACGTGGTGAATATCTCAGAGTATATGAACTTTATGTAGAGAAATGAATATGTTTTTAATATTGTCATGTAACTCACATTTATTGAATGTGCTGTTTAGTTGGCCAAAGGGAGGCTAAGTTTGTAAGTGTACATGTGGTCCTTGTAGAGTGTAGCTGACACCTTTTTCAGTGGATTTTGATGATAATTTAGAAAAGTTTCAATGGTGTAGTCAGTCTTTGTGGAGAAAAACATTTTTGATTTTCTTTTAAAGAGATGCTGGTTTTGGCGGGAAAAAGCAATGGCGCCATTCTTGGTTTTTGTTAGCCTTGCAGGTTTGTCTGCCATTTTGAGGCACAGTTTTTCTTGGCACCTTCCCTTATATGATACTCACAGGCTAGACACCTTTCTTTTGGGCACTATACCATGTGGCATTCGTCAGCTATGTTGCTGATAGAATTTCTCAGTTTTTGATGTTTAGTGCGAATTGGGTAGTGCGGCCTTTTTAACCTGCTGGAGGCCATTTGTGTTTGTCTTTGTGTGGGGGAACCCATGTGGTGTTCATTGTGACGCCCCATGCGGGTTATTGGCGGGAAAAAAAATTGCATGCGTCAATGGCGCAATTTTTGTTGTCCATGAGGTGCTGTGGTGGGTCATCCACCATTTTGTAGTCCTGGCTTGTCGGCCATTTTGAGAGACGTTTACAGTTTGAGATAGGAAGTTCCAGTTTGGCAAACACGACTCCTGAATATGCTGTATTGGCATTTGTTGATCGGCGCAGTTTTCTTATGTTTTATGCGCTTACAGTTTGACCTGTGCACTGCTGGGGAGAGTAGTGAGACACCAGGGGGACATACTGAGAGACTGGTTTTTGTTTAATGAATTTGCTGGTTTAAATTGCTTTTCTAAGCATCGCCTTTTGAGTTGAGTGGTATCTTAAAATAGCGCGGTTTTACCCCGAGGGGCCACAACGTGCTTGTGGACACACGCACATGCTGGGGCCTATTTATGGATAGGATCTGGCTGACCTACCAGCAGTTGGAGTGTGGGAGGAGGCCAACGCAGACACAGGGAGGACATGCAAACTCCATGCACATGATGTTAGGTTGGGGGTTTCTCTGTTTTCATTTAAGTGAATGTAAGCTATTGCAAGGTCAGCTGACTTTGCAGTATATGAGCGGCGTTTTTTTGCATTGGATTTTGGTTTTAAGAAAAACTTCACTTTACACTGAATTTTGATGGATTGTAAGACTAACAGAGTTTTTGTACAATGATGTGTTTTTATGTTTAAATATTTCCTTCCCAGAAGGCAATTCATATGTTTTGAAGCTTGTATTGTATAGCCTGTAGAGGAGGAGTGGGGGTTTTGGTCGAAACCCCTAGAGCCATCTTTTTGCAGGAGTTTTGCATTTGAGTCAACTTGTGGTTTTGCTTGCAGGGGATGTTTGGGTCAGGACCCTCCCATTTGCAAAGGGGGGTTTTATTCCACCATTTTCTTGACAAGGTTTTAAATTGTTGAAATATATAATGTGTAGCCATGGATTTTTTTGGAGTCTTGATAGACACAGCAATGTGGCTGGGCTTCCCCCTCCCTCTTCCTGAACAATTGATATGTAAATAAACCAGTTTGGTTTTTTTTAAGAGCTGAGCATAACCGGAAGTTTCTTTTCAGCATTTATATATCAGCAGAAAGTTAGTGGGAGGAGTTGGGGTTTTTAAAGGTGAGAAATGAGGTTTGTCTGGAAGGAAAATGGAAAGCATTTTGGCGTTTAAAAGTGTTTTATATTTTGTTCCAGTTTTGTACTGTAAATACAGTTTTGGGTAGAGAGAAAAACCAGGGGGGCATCACCATTATTTTAACATCTAGATACAGAGAGAAGCCACATTGTAATGCAGGTGGTAAACTGGCGTAATTGTTCTGTGAGGTTTAGTCTGACAACGCAGTGTATGGGTGTATAGCGGAAAACGCTTGTGTATGCATGCACTGTGAGGGGTAGAGGCCTAATTCGGGGGTTGATCGGTGGTTGTTCTGTAGTTCCAAAAGTGTTGGGACAACAAGCCATAGAGTTGACGCCTCGGTTAGGGTTTCTAGTTGGAGGACTTGACCATATAGTGGTTGTAGTTCTGCAATTCACCGTATAAGAAGACACCGGGCGGTGATCTCCGAAAGGGTGCAACGGTTTAACCTGGACGCAGGTTTAAGACGATAAGCCGATTCGAATCGCCATGGACACAAGGAGGTCTGTGAAAAGGGAAGGAATGGAGGCTTCCCATAGTCAGACGGTCACACATTGCACGAAGCCTAGTTTTGGGGCAAAGGCCTTTGAACCCCAAAAAGATTAACATAGGTGGTCCAAGGATACTATTTTGGGTATCCCTCTGGAATGGATGTAGTTGAGCTGCGGCTTCAGAAATCTGTAATGATGAGTGTTGATGGAGGTGTAGTCTCATGCCTGTTTGTTTGAACTTTGTATGGCTGGTCCATGCAAGCTTCTCGAGTTGCTCTCATATTCCCATTGTATTTTTTTCTATTGCTGAAAGAGTGAAGGTAGAATTCTGGCTGTTTTTTGTTTTTTTTTCATTTGTGGTTTTGGAAACTGGGAAGTATTTCCCCCACGTTTGTATTGGAATGTTTGTATGTAGTAACGTGAATATGTTCGAACTTACCGCGGCAATCCTTCAATGCGTCGCGGCTGTTGTATGTTTGTAGGAACGGGAAAAGTAAGGGTTACAGAGGGTTTTGTTTGAATCGGTTTTGAAAGAATGTCATTGACAATTTACCAATGTACAGGAATGTCATTATTATTTTCCATTCTTTGCAGGTTAAATATGAAGGATAGAGTAATGATTTTGCTTATAAGTATTTTTCAGGTCCAAGGAGTTCGTACACAGAGAACAGGTGTATGTAGACAGCGGTACATATGGATAAATATGAGTCTAAGTCGGTAAAAGTATCACAGGCTATTTCATTGTTTCTTTTTTCCTGCACCACGCATTTCTTCCTTCAGTCTGTAATGAGGAAGAAAAGGGGGGAGAATGATAAATGTAAGAGTGACATTTTTTTTTCTGTCAAACTAATAATAACCTCTGTAATTCTAACCAAGTTTGTGCCAAGACGGTCTTTCTTTAATAGAATTTGAATCGGCAAGCAGCAGTCTGGTGAAGTAGGTTCCCATCCCAGAGGCTAAGAACCTTGTCAATGGTTTCAGGTATTGTAAGCCACGCACAGGTTATGCAGTGACCACAGTCCCGATGTCTGGGTTATTGTCATATGAGGGTTGTTTGGAGGTCAATCAAAATCAGGGTCGTACTCTCCTCATTAGCTGTCACTTATATTCTCGGCTGATGGGGTGGGTGCGATCGTTGTGACATGAACTTCAAAATGTCCACCAAAAGGATTTCACGAGTCCCTCCTGGACCCGACTCAATAATCAGTTTACATTCTTTCCAACCAGGTGACTGGGTCGTTGTAAAGAAGCTTGAGGGATGAGACCACGCCAGCCACTGCAAGAAGCGGCTCAACCACACCAAAGAATGAGGAGTATCTTTGTTTATTTATATTTTTGTTGTTTAGTAAATTTTAGCGAGGGTAACGGTGAAAAGCATCCCAAGTTATTATTTAAAGTGTATGTCCTGACTAGCTCAGAAAGCGAACAGGACCGATGGTCTGTTCTGAGTCTTCACCGAGTTTTAGTCCCCAGCGATGACAGCGGTACATGTCATTTATGATGTTATTATGGGTATGAGGAGTTTTTGACAAACTAGTGAAGACTCCAGACAGACACTTGTCAATGGAATCTAACAATGTATTTTTAGAGGGTAAAATTGGTTTTAGTTTTAATGGCTCTGTCTCTTGTCAGTTTGGGTATCTAGGCAGCCCACAAGTGTGTTTGAACTTTAGTTTGGTGTTTATGTGGATCTGCAGCTTATAAAGGTAATTCCCCCAAAGCAAGAGGTTCATGCGCGATGGTGAAGCTGCCCCAACATTTTAGGTCGCGGCCGATCGCGAGGATCTGATGGCGCAGGAAATTAAGAATGGCAGGGACAGCTAGTAGGGATTTGTTCACCAATCCCGACCAGGTCTGGGCATGGTGTCCTGCATGTACAAGGTGGGGGCGGCTCGGGCTTGGGATACAATTGAACAATTCTCATCCGTTAAGGATAGGGTTCTTCATGTAATTGTTGAAGCCAGAGCTGTAGCTAAGTGAAGGTTGGGAGTCCTTTTTAAGGGTCTGGGAATCTTTGGGGATCTAATTTTTTATTTTACAGCGGATCGTGGTTAAAGGAAGTGGGAATATATATACTCATGTAGTTTTATTTCTATTCTTTCTATGTCGTGACGAGAGGCTCCTGTTGCCTGATTTGACGCGTGACCAGAGTTTCCTTGATGAGACGCCCCGAAGCCGGACCCACATACAAGACAGAGAATCACAGACGGATCGGCGATTACTACAGCTCGCCATGTCGTGTCCTCCTTTTATAAGTCATGCCCCTGAAGAGTAGAGTCTACATGTCAAGCCGTGTTTTCCTTTTTATGGACTAAGGACTGATTCATTTCCGGGTGTAAGAAGCAGATCAACTTTCATCGAGGGACACGTGGGGTGCATATGACAAAAAAGGGAGGACTGTTGTGGAGATTTTTATGGAAATGTATTAATGTATGTTGTCAGATGTCCCCCCAGTGTCAGTTTAGCTGTAATGCGCTCATCTGAGCGTATTTGCACATACAGACGTTGGTGGAAGACAAATGACGGGACAATCTTCCTATGGAGACAGCGATGTTTGCTCCATTTAGAGATGTTGTTTTGCGCCCCGTTGGGGGAACTGGCCGGCCCCTGGTGGGGGGTGTTGAATGACTTCGAGCGCACAGATCTGTGCCCACAGGAACAGTAGCATAACTATAAAATAATTGTGGTCCATTTGAGGCATAATTATTTTATAGTTCCCGTCATTGGTGTATGTCAACGCTAGTCAATTTAAATGTACATTGTATCTGTTTGAAGGGATGTCCTTGTCTGTGACATCACTTCCTGTTGGTGACTTCTTGAGTGAGGATCACATGCTGTGACATCACTTCCTGTTGGTGACTTCCTGTTGTGAGTTTAATAAAAGCCTATGATGAGGCTATGGCGATGCAGTCTATGCTGGGATGGCCTGATAAGAAGACCTGTGTTGGTGGTTTCCTTGAATGAATGGGGATGAACGGTGAGTGGACTTTAGCAAACTTAATTTAACGATAGCATTACTTCAAAAAGATTAAATCTGATGTGTGCTTAGATAGCACAGGAATTATAGGCTGTGTGCTCTGTAAACAGCAGCCTAAAATTCCACAACAGTACCGGCCGGTCGTAGGTCCTCTGGACCCCAAACTTGGCACACATGTAGCCCCATGTCTCCTCTATAAGTTTGAAAAGTTTGGTGTCTGGGAGAACCGATTTTTCTAAGCCGGGCACTCCTTCCATAGACTTCTATGTTAAACATCAGTCTAGTCATGGGCACAGTGAGGCATGGGCACAGTGAGGCATGGGCACAGTGAGGCAAAGTGAGGCAAGTATAAGCCTAGGACACCCTAGGCTTATACTTGAGTCAATAAGTTTTCCCAGTTTTTTGGGGTAAAATTAGGTGCCTCGGCTTATATTCGGGTCGGCTTATACTCGAGTATATACAGTACTTGTTCTGCGGCTGCCTCTCTGAGTCTCTCTCTCAGTTTCTCACATCAGTCGATCAGCGGCGCTGAGAGAGACTCGTCTAATGTAGTTACGTGCCGCACTGACACGATACAAGGAGCGGAGGAGGAGGTGGGTGGAGCCTCTTCCCTGCACTCGCTGCTAACGCCTGGGCCGCTTGGCGTCTAGCAACGAGTGACGTCAGTGAGTCACGTCGGGCCGCTCTGCGGGCAGGTGCAATAGCGTGCGGCTCCACAGACGGGTAAGAAAGCGGGCGGCTCCGCTTGCGGCGCGGTTTGTTGTCGGGGGGCGGCGCGGTTCGTGGGCAGACCGTGCTGCTCAGTGTGTTGGCAGCGCAGGTGAGAGTGAGAGAGCAGGCTCAGTGTGGCAGCTGGCCAATCAGCTAGCCGGGAGCGGGGGAGCAGAGAGATGAGATTATCTCTCACCGCCCGTGCCTGCCCTGCATTCCTGCAGTGACTTCTGCCCTCACTGTGCAGGCAGCAGAGAGATTACAGTACATTATCTCTCTGCTGCCTGACTCTGGGAGTCTGGGACACAGCAAGAGACAACCAAAACTACACCTTAGCAGGCAAGTTAGTGACAATCCGCAAGGTGTGGCAGGCGACGTGGCAAATGACAATCTACATCTGGTGGCAGGCAAGTGACAATCAGCAAGGTGTGGCAGGTGACGTGGCAAGTGACAATCCGCAAGGTGTGGCAAGTGACAATCCACAAGATGTGGCAGGTGACGTGGCAAGTGACAATCCACAACGTGTGGCAAGTGACACGCTCAGGGCTCCCACTAATTGCAGGCGACGGTGGCAAGTGACACACTCGGGGCTCCCACTGATTCTGCATTGAACTATTTAATTTCATATTACAATGTAATAATAGAAATAATGCGCTTCAATCATCCTGACACCATAACAACCATGGTGCCGGGATGATTGAAGCGCCGACACCAACCATTTCCCCGATAAATTTCCCACAAAAAAAAACATTTTTTGGCAGTGCCCCTCCCGAGAAAAGACTCTGGATCCGCCCCTGGCACCATCCCTTGATTTCACTCCTTACCAGCCTCTCAGTATTGCCCCTTTTAGAAATATAAAACAATTTATAGTTTTGTGGTGCTAAGTAATTTGTATGAAATTTGTTCATGAGAACAAGAAAAGCAGTAAAATAGATTCCCTGCAGTCAGCAACAGTAGACCCCCCAGCAACAAACAATAGATCCCTCCTTCAACAACAGACCCCTGCGACAATAGACCCCCCAACCCCCAGAACATTAGTTCTACCACAGCACTAATATATTTCACAGCAATATACCCTTCAGCAACAATAGATCCTCACAGCAACAGTAGACCCCCTGCAACAATATACCCCCCAGCAACAATAGATCCACCCCAGCAACTATAGATCTCCCGGCAGCAAGCAAAAATAGACCCCTTTCTCAACAGTAGATCCCTCTCATCAATTCATCCCCCAGCAACATATGCCCCCCCCAACAACAACAATAGGTCCCCCATCTTTCCCAAATCTCACAGATGAGAGATTCCTCACTTTGGGATTTGGGAAAGATGCAAGAGCCCATTTAGATGCATCCTTTCACATCAACATTTTTGGATGGTTCAACCATCTTTGTTACACCATACCCTGCAATTTTGTTTACCTCAGAAGAGTGGCGTACCTACGGGAGCGGTCCGCCCCAGGTGCCACACATTTTGGGGTATCAGAGCCGGGACAGGGCAGTGGCGGGTGCAGGAGGTGTTCTGTAGCTGTGCTGGCTCTCTGTTTTTGTGCGAGTGTGCAGCATCTGTTGTTCAGTGTCGCTGAGCTCACATCGGGCTCTATACTGCCACCTCTGGCTGCTTCATGTATGTGCGCCCCTCGTGTGTGCTGCCAGAAATTTATTTACACAGGGACATGTGGAATCAAGACCGGGGACAAGGAAGACCACCTTACAAGTGGGGGGTGCGAGTACAAGGGAGGAGGCTGTTTGTGTACAGGAGGGGGGGCAGAGATGTGTGTTTTTACAGATGTGTGTGTGGGCCAGCTAAGTATGTACAGGTGTGAGGGGCGCTGAGTGTTTACAGGTGTGAGAGGGGCAGCTGAGTGTCTATAGGTGTGTGTGTGGGGGGGCAGCTGAGTGTTTACAGGTGTGTGTGGGGGCGGGGGGGCAGCTGAGTGTCTACAGGTGTGTGGAGGGGGCAGCTGAGTATTTACAGGTGTGCATGGGGGGGGGCAGCTGAGTATTTGCAGGTGTGAGGGGGGGCAGCTGAGTGTTTACAGATGTGAGGGGGGGCGGGTGTTTACAGGTGTGAGGGGGGCAGCTTAGTGTTTACAGGTGTGTGTGTGGGGGCAGCTGAGTGTTTACGTGTTTACAGGTGTGGGGGGGGCAGATGAGTGTTTATAGGTGTAAGGGGGGGCAGCTGAGTGTCCACAAGTGTGAGGGGAGGGGGGGCAGCTGAGTGTTTACAGGTATGAGGGGGCTAAGTGCATACAGGTGGGTAGGCTGAGTGCGTGCAGGTATGAGGGGGGCTGAGTGCGTGCAGGTATTAGGGGGGCTGAGTGTGTACAGGTATTAGGGGGGCTGAGTGCGTACAGGTATGAGGGAGCTGAGTGCGTACAGGTATGAGGGGGCTGAGTGCATACAGGTGGGTAGGCTGAGTGCGTGCAGGTATGAGGGGGGCTGAGTGCGTGCAGGTATTAGGGGGGCTGAGTGCGTACAGGTATGAGGGGGGCTGAGTGCGTACAGGTATGAGGGAGCTGAGTGCGTACAGGTATGAGGGGGCTGAGTGCGTACAGGCATGATTAGTGAGGGGGGGTGCCAGATGGGGGGGGGGTGCCAGATATAGGATCTGCCCCGGGTGCCAAATGCTCTAGGTACGCCCCTGGCTCAGGACATGGGGGATTATTATTTATATCTCATATTGCAAAGTGCCATGCTTTTATCATCATTTTAATTTTATATTGTCATTCTTTTCCATCATGTATGTAATACTGTTAGATGTCATGCAAATGATTGGTTCAATAATAAACATACAGAATTTTTATACTCGCATTAATTCCTTTGGTTTCGCCACACACACACTTCATTTAAAGTTTCAAAACCCCCCTCTTTTTTGCACAGGAAAAGGGCACTTAGATTTTTTGAAATTGAAATAATTACAGAGCCATCATCCATACAGAAATAAAAGGGACAATGTAAATGAAACATTGTGTATTTAGTATCAATTTAAAGTGCAAAGGATGTTACTTTTTTTAAAACTATGCAATACTCGGAGCCAGGAAGTAACTTTGTGATATTAACTATTTGGTGTATTACAGCATACTGATAGCTGAAGGCCAGCAGTGAAATGTTTATACTGATATCTTTGCATGGGATATAATTAAATTTTAGTACTATTTAATTATATCTTGCTGATATTCTTTTTTATATATTTTACCCATTTAGTATTTATTTGTACAGAGATAAGTGTGTCACATAAATAGCTGGTTAACTACGAAACTTCTCTAGGATCAGATTAAATACAACCAATTCATTTTAAGTTCATCTCTTGTTTATTACAGCAAAATATTTTGTAAAAAAAAGCCAGTCAAAACAATGACTTTTTCTAGCAAGATTTCTATTTACTTTCTATTGTCCTTTTTTATACTGAGACTCAGTATGCGTTACATAAAATCAACACTGGACATGGAGGGCACAGACCAATCAGAATTAGTCTGGTCTGTCCTTACAGCGCTGGAAGGAGAGAAGAGAAAGCAGTGGAGAGCACTGACAGCTCAGGGTTGCTGGGAGGAAAGTACAGTGGGGACCAAGGGGGTGAGGAGGGGTCCGGTGTTAGGTCATCGTTACAGATTTTCTGTAAAAGTGAACTAACCTTTTAACAATTTAGATTTTTCCATCACTTTTTGCCCCAAAGACAATGGTCACCAGGACAAATAGGATTGGTGAATCTCCCTTGTGGGAGAATCTTAGTATACTAAAATCAGGTCAGAACCAGATCGGAACCAGATTGGCTACTACAGGTACAGGTACAGGGCACTTGTCACACACTCACTGCATATTTCACTGCTTTAAGGCCCCTTTCACACTGACACGTTTTTCAGGTGGTTTAGCGCTAATAATAGCGCTGCTATACCGCCTGAAAAAATCGTGCCCTGCAGTCTTCAGTGTGAAAGCCCAAAGGCTTTCACACTGAAGCGGTGCGCTAGCAGGACCGCTCCAAAAGTCCTGCTAGCCGCATCTTTACAGCGGTGAAGGAGCGGTGTGTTCACCGCTCCTTTACCGCTGCTGCCCATTGAAAGCAATGGGAGACCGCGGTAATACCGCCCGCAATGCGCCTCTGCAGAGGCGCATTGCGGGCGGTATTAACCCTTTTTCGGCCGCTAGCGGGGGTTAAATTCACCCCGCTAGCAGCCGCATACCGTGGTAAAAACTAAGGTATAGCGGCGCTAAAAATAGCGCCTCTATACGCACAGCGCACCTCCCGCCCCAGTGTGAAAGGGGCCTTAATGAACTTGCAGATATTTTGTAACATTGAAAAGGATAAATAATTAAAGCAATAAATACCAGCCCAGTATGAAATTGAGTGCCAGTTAGGATTCCACTCAGTGGCTTATATAAATGACAAAATATGTTCTTTTGTTTTCAGCTTATTTGGTAAGTACTGATAAGCGCTTGTTTAAGTTCCTCTTAGACAATGCCAATGTCAAAGAGGAAGCATTAAAAGCAATTGACACATACTCTATGTCCACACATATTTTTGACTCCCGCAAAGAATCATGAAGAGAACATTAGAATACAAAGTCTTAAAGACATGTAATAAAAAATAAAAATAAATATCACAAAAGGTGTACACCTGAATGAACAAAGGCTGTTGATTGGACTACCTGTGCCTTATGTCCTTCAAAAGCTTTGAGGATGTAAAACATTGTATAAAAACCTATACTAGTATGCAAAAACTTGGAATGAGTGAACTTTTTACCTACTTTCTGTTTTGAAACATCCATTCCTCGCCTGCTGCTTGAATAATTGGGTTAGTATCCCCAGCTGAAAGGTTGATAAACATGTGTTCACATGCCAAGTATATAGGTAGTGGTTTTAAGATCAAAGTAATTAATAGATATTTATCAAGATTCTGCTCATTGAAAAAGGAATGATACATATGCAAATTTTAAAGGAATCATGTATAAATATAAATGTAAAAGTTTGTTTTTTGTATTTGATAAAAAAGATAAATAAAAAGAAATTGAAAACACATGCCAAGTATGAGGCTGCACTGGCAGCAATAGTTCAAGTCAAAAGGAACTTCACCCCCCCTGTTTTAATTTTTAAAACCATTTTAGATTTTTTTCACTGGATTGTCCTTTATTGCCATATTCACTTGACCAGTGAGTCCAATATTGCTCTGCAGGAACCCCCCTTTTGTTTATGCTCGCCCAGTCCAGCACTGCCTTCTTCCTCTCTGACGTCATCAGGGGACAAACTTTACATCAGGGGACAACTTACAGCTGGCCCCCTCATAACCTGCATGTGCCACAGTGCATCATCGGGGGTGCCGACTATAAGAACCAGGAAGACACAGTTGGCCCCTTGATGAAACTTCCTGGTGCATGCACTGCAGATTTCCTGAGAGCCTCCTAGAATGCGAGAGGTGGTATCCCAGGAAGCTGAGGGCAGTTGGCCAACAAATTGTGGAAAGTGACGGAAAAGGATGAAGGTCCACTTTAAAATTGGCACACCACCCCACATTTTAGTATGTGAACAATTTTTAAACTCATTTCTCCTAACATATCAAGCTGCATTAGTATCTAAGGCACTTTAACCACTTCAGCCCCGGACCATTTCGCTGGCCAAAGACCAGGCCACTTTTTGCGATTCGGCACTGCGTCGCTTTAACTGACAATTGCGCAGTCTTGCGACGTGGCTCCCAAATAAAATTGACGTCTTTTTTTTCCCCACAAATAGAGCTTTCTTTTGGTGGTATTTGGTCACCTCTGCAGTTTTTATTTTTTGCGCTATAAACAAAAATAGAGTGACAATTTTGAAAAAAATTCAATATTTTTTACTTTTTGCTATAATAAATATCCCCAAAAAATATATAAAAAAACTTTTCCCTCAGTTTAGGACGATACATATTCTTCTACATATTTTTGGTAAAAAAAATCTCAATAAGCGTTTATTGATTGGTTTGCGCAAAAGTTATAGCGTCTACAAAATAGGGGATAGTTTTATGGCATTTTTATTAATATTTTTTTTTTACTAGTAATGGCAGCGATCAGCGATTTTTATCGTGACTGCGACATTATGGCGGACACATCGGACACTTTTGACACAATTTTCGGACCATTGTCATTTTTACAGCGATCAGTGCTATAAAATTGCACTGATTACTGAGAAAATGACACTGGCAGTGAAGGGGTTAACCTGTGGGGGGCGCTGAAGGGGTTAAGTGTGACCTAATGAGTGATTCTTACTGTGTGGGGGTGTGGCTTGACGTGTGTCACTGATCGTCGTTCCCTATGACAGAGAACAGACGATCAGTGACACTCTCACTAGGAAGAACGGGGAAAGGTTTGTTTACACTTACCTCTCCCCGTTCTTCAGCTATGTGACCCGATCGCGGCACACCGGTGGTGATCGGGTCCACGAGTCCCGCGGGCGCGGTCACAGAGCTCACGAGCGAGGCCGCTGGCGGCAGCGCGCAATCCACGGCTGGGCATCTTAAAGGGGACGTACCTGTACGTGCTTATGCCCAGCTGTGCCATTCTGCCGACGTATATCGGCGTTAGGCGGTCCTTAAGTGGTTAAAGTGAACTTATGGTTAGGCTATCGACATTTACGTAATCATAATAACTAGAGATTGGCTGATTACCCCCTGGTTTGGTTCACGCCAGAACTCTCGAACAGCGGAAAAGTTTGAACCCAAACGATGAACCAAATTGAAGTCTATGGGAACCGAACTTGAAAAATCAAGAGTCCCCATTTTAAAGGCTTATGTGCAAGTTCCCAGATAGCAAGGATAACTTGCCACAGATTTGTGGCAGTGTTGAATTGTAAGGCCTCGTACACACGGCCGAGATTCTCGTTGAAAAAAACATGTCGTTTTTTCCGACGAGATTCTTGGACAAGAAACTTGTCCCGGCCGAGTGTACACACGCTCGTTTCAAAGAACCCGCGGTTCTTTGAAAGGAGTGTACGCGGTGACGTCATCGACTACGTCGAGCATGCGCTCGTCACATTCGATGCCGTCGCCGCTATCTTGGTATACCCTACGTATGCCTAGGAAGCTACCGCGCATGCGTCAAATTCATTTCGAACATGCGCGGGCTTCCAGGCGGACAGGTAAGTGTACACACACTCACTTTTCTCGTCGAGAAACATGCCGAGGAGAATCTCGACGAGAAAATAGAGAGCAGGTTCTCTATTTTCTCGTCGAGGTTTCTTGTCGGTTTTCTCGACGAGAAACCCGCTAGCAGCGTACACACGACCGATTTTCTCGGCAAGACCTCTCTGCCAGCAAGTTTCTTGCTGGTTCTTGCCGAGAAAATCGGTCGTGTGTACGAGGCCTAAGTCTGTTCTGTTCTATTCTCTGCTGTGTTCCTGCTAAATACTTGCTTGGCTGACGTGTCTTCTGGTTCCTGATCCTGTTTGCTGTCTCCAACTACGCTGATCTCTAGCTTCCTCATTTACTGGCTTGCACTGACTACCCTCTTTGATTACTGAACCCTGGCTATGTTTTGACTATGTTTACTATTTGTACCATTTTTACCACTATATTAAAAGGTGTGATTTTTTAATGGAATTTTCTGTCTCCCTCTGATTCATGGTTCCTGACAGTAGGCGAAGGCCATGAATTCAGAAGATGCAGGCAATCCACCTAGTGGTAATATTTTTTCCAGATTGAATGAGCATGATCACTGCATGGATCAGTTTGCCATAGCGTTACAGACGCTCCTGATTCGCACTGCTCACCTGGATCCTTCCACTGTGGCTGTTCTGGTTCAACAGGTGGGGCAGTCTGTAAGAGGTATGTCTGGTTCCGCTCCGTTTCCCCAGTTTAATGCAGAGGTTTTCTCAACCAGGTTGGGATATACTTTGAGATGCTGCCCCAGGCATTCCCCACAGACAGAAGCAAAGTAGGCTTCATAATTTCTTTGCTTTCTGACAGAGCCTTGGGTAGAGCAAACCCTCTATGGAAGACGCATAAACTCATTGTCCTGAGTTACCCAGAGTTTGTGGCTACCTTTAAAAGGGTAATTGACGTTCCCGCTCACTCCACTTCTGCTGCCAAGAGCCTCATCAAACAGAGTACTAGAACTGTTGCTAATTACGCCTTTGAATTTCTTACTCTGGCAGCAGAAGTCGCTTGGAACAATGAGGCCCTCGTGGCTGCTTTCTCTCATGGTCTCTCAGATAACATCAAAGATGAGATAGCAGCCCGAGACATACCTACAGATCTGGAGAAGTTGATCACATTTGCCTTTCTGGTTAACACCAGACTCCGAGAGAGACCTTCCTTTAAGCAGCGCTTGCGGAAGCCTCCTGTACGTTTGGCTCCAAGCTTTACAGTCCCACCCTTGCCTCCCTCACCTCCCATGTCTCCTGGTATTGAGACTGCCAGTGAAGTAGAACCCATGCAGTTGGGCTTCACACGTCTCTCTGCGGAGGAGAGGGCCTTTAGGAGGAGGGAGAGATTGTTCCTTTATTGTGGCCAGGCAGGTCACTTGTTGAAGTCCTGTCCTACCCGTCTAGGAAACGCTTGCACCTGAGGTCCTGTAGGGGACAGACCTTAGGTGGCATTGTTACGTCCCCAGTTATTCTGAAGTATAAGCCTTTTGTTCCGGTTACCCTTTCTTGGTCTGAGTCGTCCATCGAGACACTCTAATCACCTGTTCATAGATAGTATCTTTGTGTCTAAGCACTCGATTCCGCTGCAGCTTCGTGCCACGCCACTTGCCATTGAGGCTATTGATGGGAGACCTCTACAGTCTGCCCATGTGACTCATGAGACTTCTCCGTTAACCATGGCTGTAGGGGCTCTTCACTATGAGATAATCAAATTTCAAGTTATTTCCTCACCCCATTACCCGGTGGTTATTGGTTATTCTTGCTTACATAGGCACAACCCCTCTTTTGATTGGCTTCAGGCTGAGGTTCCAAGAAATTGTCTCATGCGGAATGCAATTACGAGATTGGGGACAGAGAGCTGTTAGCGATAATTTTAGCTCTTAGGAATGGAGGCATCTCCTTGAAGGTACCACTATGCCGGTTCTCATTTTGACTAACCACAAGAATCTCACATATTTGTCTGAGGCAAAACGTTTATCTCCCAGAAGGGCACAATGGGCTCTTTTTCTGCCAAGCTTCAATTACATACCAAGAATGTAAGGGCTGATGCATAGTTGTGACAGTTTTCCTCCGCAACAGTTTTTCCTTCGATGTGACATCGTCAGAGGCATATAATAGAGTGCCTGGGGGTCCCCTTAGTCTGCTTGTAAAGTGGCGCATCTGTACCGTGTATAGAACCTGCTGCAGCAAAACTGACCTTTTATACAGGAAAAAAAATGACATTTGATTTTCCCTGCAAGCTTTCTTTATATTGTAAACCGGTGTTTCTCAACTCCAGTCCTCAAGGCGCCCCAACAGGTCATGTTTTCAGGTTTTCCATTATTTTTCACAGGTGATTTGATCAGTTTCACTGCCTTAGTAATTACCACAACAGTTTCATCTGAGGGAAATCCTGAAAACATGACCTGTTGGGGCGCCTTGAGGACTGGAGTTGAGAAACACTGTTGTAACCAATGGCTTGGGGAGCCAGTCTGTATGATGAGGCCACAATTTAGTGCACTTGGAACAAGTTTAGAGATTTTTGGCATAAGTTCTGCTGTCTCTTTGGCAGACTTTGGATGGAAATAACAAAGTTTTGCACCACAGTGAGCAAACCTTATGTGAAGAAGCCTAATTATAGATTTAAATTTTTTTAAAATAAAGTCTGGTGTCTCTTTCACAGGCTTTGGATAAAAATAAAAGGTGTGAAAAAATTGGTCTTTGGGTGTTGGTGGTGCCTTCACACCGTAACCCTATATAGGTACTCTTGATGAAAGCAAGAATTGGCCTTATTTTAAAGAAATTTAAATTTGATGCCCCTGTCACACAGTTGCAGAAAAATTGGTCTTTGGGTGTTGGTGGTGCCTTCACCCCATAACCTTCTAGATGTACTCTTAATGAAAGGAAGAATTGGCCTTGCTGTAAAAAAAAAAAAATTTGATGCCCGGTCAAACAGTTGCAGAAAAATTGGCCTTTAGGTGTTGGTGGTGCCTTCACCCCATACATTTCTAGAGGTACTTTTGATGTAAGACAGAATTGGCCTTGCTGTTAAACATTTATATTTGATGCCCATGTCACACAGTTGTGGAAAAATTGGTCTTTGGGTGTTGGTGGTGCCTTCACCCCGTAACCTTCAGAACACCTGTGCATTCCCCTGCAGACACTGTGTTCCATTTGACATTGATGGGACGGCCTGCATGGGGATACATGGAACACTTATGCATTGCTGTGCAACTAAACAAAGAGCTGTTGTAGTATGCCCTGCATGAATGAGGCCCTAGACCTTGTTTAGACTTGCGGTTGAAGAAAGAGAAAGATACAGGTGCCTCTGAGTAAGGATTGTAGTATTTAATGGAAAAGGGTGCATTAAAAACTCACATTTGAGGTATTTGTATGTAGGCACAATAATGTCCAATGAACTGCACTGTCACCATCCAGGCTGTCTGCAGCAACCACGTCTTACTAGTCCAGATGGAGCTTGCGTCCTGACCAGCAGGAATCTTTGGCGCTCAAGCGTGATCCAAACCAAGGGTTGGAGCGCAGCTGGGGACCGAAGGAGAGGACTGAAGCGCAGCGCAGATCGTCATGGCTTTATGGATGTGCTTGCAACGCGTTTCGGAGCATGCGCACTGGAGAGATGTGCACGCTCCTTTGTCAAGCTCAGGCTGCACAAAGCTTGATAGCTGTTGCTAATCCAGGACTGATTCATTTTGACAAATGTCAGCCGCTCAACAGAGTATGTGGACCAGTGTTGGTCATCTTACTTTAAAAAAGTAATTAGTTACAGTTACAAATTACTTCTCCCAAAAAGTAATTGCATTAGTAACTCAGTTACTACATTGAAAAAGTAATTAGTTACTCAGCAAAGTAACTGACTTTTTTTTGAGGGCACATAGCACATCAGGGCACATAGCACATCAGGGCACATAGCACATCAGGGCATGGGGCACAGGGCACATAGCACATGAGGGCACATCAGGGCACGGGGCACATAGCACATCAGGGCACGGGGCACATAGCACATCAGGGCATGGGGAACATAGCACATCAGGGCACATAGCACATCAGGGCACATAGCACATCAGGGCATGGGGCACATCAGGGCATGGGGCGCATAGCACATCAGGGCATGGGGCACATAGCACATCAGGGCACACAGCACATCAGGGCACATGATAGCACATAGCACATCAGCGCATTGGGGCACATAGCACATCAGAGCATGGGGCACAGGGCACATAGCACATGAGGGCACATCAGGACATGTGGCACATAGCACATCAGGGCGGGGCACATAGCACATCAGGGCAGGGCACATAGCACATTGCACATTGTTTACCAGCCATGCAGAGTAGTGCAGGAAGTGTGTGTAATAAGTTCTCTCTCATGTCACGGCACTGACGGCAGTCACGCTACTCCCCGGCGGCCCCTCCTCTCTTCTTGTCCATCCCAGATGATGTCACAAGCAAATGGGGATGGTTGAGAAGAGAGGAGGGGCCGCAGGGAGCAGCGTGACTGCCGTCAGTGCCGTGACATGAGAGAGACCCGGTCATAGAAGAGAGGAGGAATTACACTACTGCCATCTAGTGGTGGTAGATGTAATTGGGGTAACGCCGCCCAAGTAATGGTAACTGCAATACCATGAGGGGAAGAGTAATCAGTTAGATTACTCGTTACCCTCTAAAGTAACTGCGTTACGTAACTCCGTTTATTCTAACTCAGCTACTTACATCACTGATGTGGACAGACGCGCTCTTTTATCTGTCACAAAACCTCTGGCAGCACTGAATGCCCGTTCTGAAAGCATGCTGGATGCAGGGCAGCCCAGCAGCTCAATTGCATACAGGGCAAGTTCTGGCCAGGGGTCTGTTTTCATGACCCAGGAACCCAGTGGATCATCTACTGGAAAGCTCTCCATGTTTGTTTTCTTCCCTAGATAATCTTTCACCATATGATGCAGATGCTGCTGATGGGATCTTAAAACTGGCAGTGGCAGCCCTTGGCCCGGAGGACTAACATTTTTTTTAAATGCATCACTGAGACGACCCCCTTCTCCACCACTCCTCCTTTGACCAACAGAAGCCTCAAAACTAGCTTTTCCATCAGACTGTAACTTACCAGAGTCTGGAAAGGCATTACATAAACTTTTCTTTAAGGTATCCTCAAGATATTTCATCCTGTGCTCATTCTTTGAGGGCAGGATGAGTTCCAAGACTTTCCCCTTGTAACGGTGGTCAAGGAGGGTTGCCAACCAATAATGATCTTTATCCTTGATGCCAAAAATTCTCTGGCCCTTTCGCAGGCTTTGAAAAATAAGGGAGCCCAGCAATTGCAAGTTTGCAAAGGCATGAGAAGCAGAGTCCTTGGGGTCACTGAGGATAACAGTATCTGGAACTGCCTCCTCCCAGCCACGTATT
This sequence comes from Rana muscosa, assembly GCA_029206835.1. Classification (NCBI taxonomy): domain Eukaryota; kingdom Metazoa; phylum Chordata; class Amphibia; order Anura; family Ranidae; genus Rana; species Rana muscosa. The sequence continues at coordinate 60,686,943 of CM055118.1, forward strand.
ACTCCCAACAAGGTTTCTCGGTACTGAAAACCATCTCTTAAAGTGGAAGTAAACCCTCCTATCATTTTCAGCCAAGGAAGCTGCCATCTTGGCCTCTGTTTAATCTACAACTGCCATGATGCTGCACATGTGATCAGTTATGACACCAACCATTGGATGGTTTGACAATTTGGTTGAGAGCACAACCAATGGGAGTGTTACATTTCCGGCATGTGCCGGAAATTAAACTGTTTTATGGATGGGTTTACTTCCACTTTAAGGTTTGACGTATGTCTTCCTCTGCTTCTATGCCTCCAAAACTTCCATAATCCTCCTTCACCTCCCTCTCCTCTTGTGTTTTCTGGGGCATCGCAAGAATGGTGTCTGCATAAAGCGGGCCCTGAGAGGAAAGGAAGTCCTCCTCTTCCTCCTGCTGCTCTGCCTCAAATGCCCTGTCTATAATGCCATGCAGAGTATGCTCCAGCAGGAACACAATCCTTGTCGCCTCTCAAATAGTGACAGTACAGTGCATGCATCCTTTAACAGCAGCCAGCAGCCACCTGGTGGGCTTGTCACAAATCAGGCAGTTTACAGGCAGATGAAAATCCCGCTGAATTTCAGCCAACCCAACACTGGCTGTGTATGACTGCTTGAAATGGATACAGACTCTTTTGGCCAGCCTTAGAAGATCTTGCAAACCTGGGTACCTGTTTAAGAAACGCTGCACCACCAAATTGAGGACATGTGCCAGGCATGGCACATGAGTCAACTTTCCCTGTGGAAGGGCGGACAGGTGGTTAGTGTCATTATCACACACCACCATTCCTGGCTCAAGCTTCCATGGCGTGAACCACCTCTGGGCCTGCCCCTGCAGAGCTGAAAGAATCTCTGCTCCAGTGTCGCGCCTGTCCCCTAGACAGACCAACTGAAGCACTGCATGGCATCTTTTAGCCTGACTCGTTGAATGGCCCCTTGAACACTTAGGGGGCCCTAAGCAGCTTGCTTGCTGTGGGGGCAATAAACAGTAGGGAGAGCTGAAGAGGGACCCGAGAAGAGGAGGATCCGGGCTGCTCTGTGCAAATCCACTGCAACAGAGCAGGTAAGTATAACATGTTTGTTATTTTTATAGGAAAAAAAAAGAGACTTTACAATCACTTTAAGCAGCTGGAGCTGCCAAGTGTTGCATACAGGCAGGTCTGTGTGATCGCAGCGGCTGCACAGACACAGCTGCTTTCCCCAATTTGACAGCCATGCAGGTGTGGGAGAGCAGCCCCAAATGCAGACAGTGTACTGAGTATTGAGGATCACTCACCCCCTCTGCACGGCTGTCAAATTTGGATAAATGGCTGTGTCCATGCAGCTGCTACATTCCCATAGACATGAATGGGCTACCTGTTCATAACACTTTGCCTCTTAATCACTTAAGGACCGGAAGAATTTGACCTCTTAATGACCATGCCATTTTTTTGTGATGCAGCACTGCGTCGCTTTAACAGACAATTGCGTTGTTGGGCGTCGCTGTACCCAAACAAAATTTTCCCACAAATAGAGCTTTCTTTTGGTGGTATTTGATCACCTCTGCAGTTTCTATTTTTTGCGTTGTAAAATTTTTGAAAAAAATAACTTTTTTTACAATAATACATATCCCCAAAAAATATAAAAAAGCAAAGTTATTCCTCAGTTTAGGCCGAAATATATTCTTCTACATACTTTGGTAAAATAAATCGCAATATGCGTATATTGATTGGTTTGCGCAAAAGTTATTGCGTCTACAAACTATGGGATAAATGTAGGGATCTTTTTAAATTGTTTTTACTGGTAATGGTGGTGATCTGCGATTTTTAGCGGGACTGTGACATTGCGGTGGACAAATCTGACCCCAAATTACACTTTTTGGGGACCAGTGACATTATAACATTGATCAGTGCTATAAAAATGCACTGATCAATGTAAAAATGACACTGGCATGGAAGGGGTTAACACTAGGGGGCGATCAAGGGGTTAACTGTGTTCCCTAGGTGTGTTCTAACTGTAGGGGGGATGGGCTGTCTGGGACATGACAGAGATCACTGTTCCTGATGACTGATTTACAAAAAAAGATCCCCATTCTGCCTCTGTACTAGGCGATCGCGGGTTGCCGGCGGACATTGAGTCCCCCAACCCGCAGCGTGCAGCGGGAGCATTCCACCGGCGGCGTGCACCTGCCCCCAACTGCATCTGCATGAGTCGCTGTACAGGTACAGTGATTCAGGCAGGGGAGCCAACCTGCCACAGTACAACTGTGGCGGCTGGTCCTTAAGTGGTTAAAGACACAGCCCATTCATGGGCTATAGATGTAAGTATCTGTGTAAATGAGGCCTTAAGCTGGATACACACTATCCAATTTTTTGCAGATTTTTTCTTTCAGATTTACCAAATCCATATAATATGAGGTTAAACCTTAGGAGTTTAAATTTGTATGCAATCAGGCAGACCCTTGCACTACATGGTTTTGGTAAATCTGAAGGAAATCTGACAACAAAAGTTGGATAGTGTGTATGGGGTCTAAAGCCTCGTACACACGGTACAATTGTTGGCCAACCGAGCGCCTGATTTTTGTCAAAAGGGCGTGTGCCAGGATCTTGTCTTGCATACTAACGGTACACAATTGTCGTGCCACAAAAACAAACATACTACAAGGAATTTCAGCTCTTGAGCGCCACCCTTTTGGCCCGTTCTGCTAATTTCGTGTTTGGTGAGCATTGATTCCGAGCATGTGTGTTTGTACTTTTCGACTTTTGTGTGACGGATTTGGGTACTGACCATACGAAAATCAGACATCAAACCGTTGTCAAATTTACTAGCCTGTCATCCAACATTTGTTGGTGGAAAATTGGACAATAATTGTCAAAAGGAGCGTACTAACGGTAAGATTTTAAGATAACAGTCTGTCAACAAACAATCGCCTGCCAACAATCGTATCGTGTGTACGAGGCTTTAGAGTGAGAAATTACAATGCATTGCGTTATAAAAATGTATTATGCTTTGTTTAATCACAGAGGGGTTCATGCCAGTGGTGTAGGCTGGGGAAGGGGATAGATATTTAGAATGATCACCTAGAAGGGCTTTTTCCTTTCTTGGCTTTGCATGGAGAGAATGCAGTTGTAGATGGTTTTTGGTCTCCCCGGATTTGACTGGTGAGGATGTCTGTTTAGCAGGATCTGGTCCTTTGCCTATCAGGCCTTGGTGGAAGTCAGAAGAAAAATAGTTTTTGTTCTCCTAGTTGCCCATCTGGGCAGGAAGTATCCAATTTGGCCTATGAAGCTAGTAGGTAACTGCCTGGCTGGGCCTACAGAATCTATACTGGCCTTTGGCAGAAGTATAGAGATTCTTCACTGACCTGTGAAGGAAGTCTAAATATTCTATGGGATTCAAAGCTGGCCTGTGGCAGAGACCTAGGAAATAGGAAGATTGCTGCATACCTGTAGAAGCCTGCTGTGCAATTATTGAAGGGACTTGTCATTATTCTGCTATATACAGGTGAAACTCGAAATTTGAATATTGTGCAAAAGTTCATTTATTTCACTAATGCACCTTAAAAGGTGAAACTAATATATGAGATAGACTCATTACATGCAAAGCAAGATAGTCCAAGCCATGATTTGTCATAATTTTGATGATTATGGCTTACAGCTCATGAAAACCCCAAATCCACAATCTCCGAAAATTAGAATATTGTGAAAAGGTGCAATATTCTAGGCTCAAAGTGTCCCACTCTAATCAGTTAATTAAGTCATAACACCTGGAAAAGGATCCTGAACATTTAAATGGTCTCTCAGTCTGGTTCAGTAGGAATCACAATCATGGGAAAGACTGCTGACCTGACAGTTGTGCAGAAAACCATCATGGACACCCTCCATAAGGAGGGAAAGCCTCAAAAGGTCATTGCAAAAAAGTTGGATGTTCCCAAACCCAAAGTGCTGTATCAAAGCACATTAATAGAAATTTATGTGGAAGGGAAAAGTGTGGAAGAAAAAGGTGCACAAGCAGCAGGGATGACCGCACCCTCGAGAGGATTGTCAGGAAAAGGCCATTCAAAAGTGTTGGGGACTTTCACAAGGAGTGGACTAAGGCTGGAGTCAGTGCATCAAGAGCCACCACACACAGACGGATCCTGGACATGGGCTTCAAATGTCGTATTCCTCTTGTCAAGCCACTCCTGAACAACAAACAACGTCAGAAGCGTCTTACCTGGGCTAAAGAAAAACAGACCTGGTCTGTTGCTCAGTGGTCCAAAGTCCTCTTTTCTGATCTCATTTGGAAACCGAGGACCCAGAGTATGGAGGTAGAATGGAGAGGCACACACTGCAAGATGCTTGAAGTCCAGTGTGAAGTTTCCACAGTCTGTGTTGATTTTGGGAGCCATGTCATCTGCTGGTGTTGGTCCACTGTGCTTCATTAAGTCCAGGGTCAATGCAGCCGTCTACCAGAAGATTTTGGAGCACTTATGCTTCCTTCCACAGACGAGCTCTATGGGGATGCTGACTTCATTTTCCAGCAGAACTTGGCACCTGCCCACACTGCCAAAAGCACCAAAACCTGGTTCAATGACCGTGGGATTACTGTGCTTGATTGGCCAGCAAACTCGCCTGACCTGACAGAGAATCTATGGGGCATTGCCAAGAGAAAGATGAGAGACATGAGACCAAACAATGCAGAAGAGCTGAAGGCCGCCATTGAAGCATCCTGGTCTTCCATAACACCTCAGCAGTGCCACAGGCTGATAGCTTCCATGCCATGCCGCATTCAGGCAGTAATTACTGCAAAAGGGGCCCAAACCAAGTACTGAGTACATATGCATGCTTATACTTTTTAGAGGTCCGATATTGTTCTATGTACAATCCTTGTTTTATTGATTGCATGTAATATTCTCATTTTCTGAGATTGTGGATTTGGGGTTTTCATGAGCTGTAAGCCATAATAATCACAATTATTACAAATCACGGCTTGAACTATCTTGCTTTGCATGTAATGAGTCTATTTCATATATTAGTTTCAACTTTTAAGTTGCATTAGTGAAATAAATGAACTTTTGCACGATATTCAAATTTTTCGAGTTTCACCTGTAGAATCAAAGGGCCTATCTTATATTGGAAGTCTGTTACTGAAATGTTACAGCCACTATCAACTTTGCTGGTAGTAGAAGGCTGCTTATAATGGGCCACTGTCAGTTTGTTATTTCTTGAAAGCCTGGGATATTTTTGTTCTCTTTGGGTATCCGGCATCCCTAACTCTCTCTCTAAATCTTCAAAATGTCTGTTTAAAATCCCATTGTTGACTTGCCCTAATTCAAATAGTAGATTCCCACCAGAGCAGAGAGGATGGCATTAGCTGTGACTTTGGGTACTGAGCCACCTGTGCCCTGGATGTCATGGAGGGCACAGGTGGCTCGGTACAGATGCCTAGTTTTGGTTCCAATGCATATAGTGCCAAAAAGACATTTTGAATTAATGTCTGTGTAAAAAACGACAAACTGCCTAGAAACCATACAGCTGAAAAAGCAGCTTCCTCTCAAGATGAGACAATCGTACTTGTACAAATAAAATTACCATTACTTAGAGGCATAGTATACCACTTTTTAATTCTTTTAATAAAATATAATATGAGTCAGACAGCAAAAAGAGACCAGTAGGTCATATAAGGTTCATGCTTTGAAGCCTGTTATTTCAGAATCAACTGGGAATTCCTGATCAGGAAGAGAAAAAAAAAAATCAGCTATCTCTCCTGTACTCATTCCGAAATAAAACAAAACCCAGCAGAGGTAAAAGCAGCCATCCTCTGTTTACCATTATCTGTCCTCTTATCAGCTCTTCTCCACCCCTCCCTATGTGCTGAGGAAGGAAGCTTCCCTGGACCCAGCAATTATCAGCTAAATTATAATGTATTATCTGCTGATCAGCTGGTGTATAATTCCGGGTCTGGAAAACTCTCACTTGTAAACACATTTATTGGGGAGCAATAAAAGATGTGTTTAGAAGGGATATTTAAAACATCCCACCTGTCAAGAACACCCTAATCCAGCAGAACAGAAGCCTGAAAAGGCTGTCATTGTTAATCTGTTCCTCTAAAAGCCTGCAGGTTGACTGTCTGTCATGCTGATCCAACAGTTTTCTAAGGATCTGCCTGCACGGGGATGCACACGACACCTGTGCAACCTTTGCATCCCTGTGCAGGTAAACACACCCTCGCATGGGTACATGCCATAGTACTCCCCGTGTAAACAAAGACTAAAGCCTGGTACACACAATGAGCTTATTGGACGAATGATCGTCCGTTGTTTTTTTTTTTTTTGCATGCTTGTCTCATATCAAAAATGAAGAGTTTACTCAGGCTGGGTTCACACATGTGCGGTGCGAATTTGAGCTCTGTTTTCACAGCTAATTGACAAAGTAGTTGTTCAGCAATTCATGTCCGTTTTGATCAGTATCAGGTCAGGATTTTATACTGTTTACAACTGAATGACATGTGTGGTTCAGAAGCTTTCCCATAGAAGTCAATGGGCCTGAATTTGCACCTGAGCCGGACCGCACTGTCTAGAAAACGCACACGTTTTTTGGGCAATGCGGAGTACGAATGCACCGCAGATATGTGAACCAGCCTCATTCAAATGAATGTATTTTAAAATGTCCTGCGAATTGGATTCAGTGTTTCCCGCATCCAATTCGCATAGGTGTGAACCCAGCCTAAAGTGACGAAAATTCTCGTACGACAGAATACAAAAAAAAGTGATATAATGTGTTGTATTGTATTTTCGAATGAAATTAAAATCGTACGATCTGGTATCGTACCAGAAAAGTTTTCGTGCTTGTCTGATCAGAAAAAAACGGATGAACTGTCGTGATTGTCTCTTAAAAGCTGTATACTAATTATCAGATTATCATAATACCGCTTCGAAATCTGTATTTTTCGTAAGATTTTCTGATCGTGTGTATGAGCAACAAGTCTGACATTACTCTTACTTACTGTAGGCTTGCTATGGCTCCAAATCTCAGAAATATTTTAAATCAAAGGCTCCCAGTTAAGTAATTTTAAAAGGATCTCCCTTGCGATCTACCTAAGTCTATTGGATGCCCATTAATGAAGAGGCCTAGGAGTTACATTATCCCATGCACCAAGGTTTATGGGATCACATGCATCATGCACACCCCCGCAAACATGCATAGAGCACAAAAAACACCAGAGCAAGTTATAACTTAAACAACCAATTTTATTAATCTCCATGTAACATTTTTTATTTTTATATATATTATTATTATTTTTTTTTTTTTTTGGATAATTATTGGCCACGGCCTGATTCACTGGTTTTCAAAACATAAATCCATAATCCACCAATTTTAACTTTTAAAACATACTTTCCAACCAAGTGTTTATCAATACCCGTACTCAACCCAGCCACTGAGACTCGAGCTGATTATTACTTGAACTTGACTTTCCTTAATTCTCCCCTCTGGCAATTCACCAGAGGGAGCCTACCACATGAATTGGCCGCGACGGGAAAAAGATGGGGGGGGGGGGGGGTAGGGTGGCTAGCTCCTCCTGCTGGAATCTTCTGGTATCGCACCACTAACCTGCCTGGAACTGCTCCTTAAATGGACCAGAAACCAGCTTCTAGAATTTTCCTGATCTAACACCTGATTTCACTAACCAATCCCTTACTGATTCTCAGATTTCCAGAACTCTCTAACACACCTGAGCTTAATCAAATCTACTGACTGGGGTTTTTTTTTTTTTTTTAAAACTATTGACTCTCTAGCCCTGTAGCTAAACCTTCTTAGAAACTTATGTATTAACCTTGCAGTTACAGTGACCCCATGAGGAAAGGGGAGCCTATATGGCTACTCCCTTTCCTTCCCCATGGGATCACATGCATCATGCACACCCCCGCAAACATGCATAGAGCACAAAAAACACCAGAGCAAGTTATAACTTAAACAACCAATTTTATTAATCTCCATGTAACATTTTTTATTTTTATATATATTATTATTATTATTATTTTTTTTTTTTTTTTGGGATAATTATTGGCCACGGCCTGATTCACTGGTTTTCAAAACATAAATCCATAATCCACCAATTTTAACTTTTAAAACATACTTTCCAACCAAGTGTTTATCAATACCCGTACTCAACCCAGCCACTGAGACTCGAGCTGATTATTACTTGAACTTGACTTTCCTTAATTCTCCCAACCGACGGGAGGGGGGCTTGCAGCACCCCTCCCGTCCCCAACCCCCCAAACCGCGGCCAACTCTATGCATGTTTGCAAATTTGTGTTTAAGATATCTAGACCTATGGGCGATAGATGCACCCCGTCATCCCTATATAGACCCTGTAAACCGCCCTCCAGCTCATGGTGCCGAAATGAAAAACCCATACCATCGCTCAGAAACTTCGCCATGGCTCTATTTATCCGCTTGCGGACCTTCTCTAGTGGCTTGAAAACTGCGGATTCCAACCACCTCAGACGTGGAATTATCTCTGAGAACCCAAACACTGTATTTGGAGAGGCTAAACGTAAAAACTTAAATGTATCCTTCATATCGGTAATCAGATCAAATGTCTTTAACTTCCCAATGTCATTACCACCAACATGTATAATTATTATATCTGGAGCCTCATGTAAAGCGTATAGCCTACTGAATTCAAACAACAAATCCTCCCACATCATTCCCCTACGACCATACCAATGAATCCGGAAGGCTGCAGGGTCCAGGCCCAAATTCTCCGAATATATTCTATCAGCAGCTCTCTTCTGTGCCCAAAAAATAAAAGAATGCCCTATAATCCAGACTGTATGTAGGGGACCTGAAACAAAATAATTAATTAATATGGACGAATGTATAATTTGTAACAATCTGACCTCCATCTACCAATCTTCTTAATTGTACTCTCCTCTAGACCAATCCTGGCAGCCTCTGTGGCTGCTCCTATTCGAAACGAGTGAGTCGTTATTTTAGTGTTGCTCAACTGAAGTTTTGCTAAACATTTCTTCAATACTGATGAAAACTGGTAAACTGTTACTGGTAAACCATCCTTGTGAATGAACAAAAACCCTGAACTGGGCGGGCGAACTGCCATGTAAGCCTGAAGGGTCCTTACTGGGCAGATATTCTCAACACTATACCTCTTTAAAGCCACCCAATTACCAACACCAACCGCATCCGTCTTACTTGTAGCTATAAATAACTTTATATTATCTGAACCCATAAACAAATTAGATAATAACATGCCTATGTTACTTCTCTTTGATGCAGGAAGGATCTCAGAAAACCGAAACGCACCGAAGAATGCGAGCGTAAACATTGATTTAAAAAGGACAGCTTCATAAGCAGAAAAGCATACTTCTGAAGTTATCCCACAAATCCGTGCTAATATAGCCGGGGTAATTGGGGACCTCATATCCTTTCTAAAATTATTCTTCCTGTATCCCTTTAGCACCTGCCGCACCGAGAAAAAACTGTGACAAGCCGGCAGATTATAAAGGCGCAGAAAAAATGACACCCCTGATAATGTCTTACTAATGTGAGACCAAGAATACTGTTTCAACATTAATAATTGTAGAAACAGAAGTACTAGGTCCTCCGAATGATTAGATAAAGACAGACTCATCGATGCTAAAAAGATTGACCACAATAACCATGAAGAACTGTAGCTCTTCCAGGTAGAAGCCGCCACAGAGTCCTGGATGTTTTGGAAAATTATGCTATCTCCCATAAACGGGAAGGGAAGATTACCCCCACTGGATCCGCTTCTGGCAGCAGCTTGAAAAACCAGTCCATCTGCAGGCGAGAAAGAGCGTCAGCAACGACGTTATTCTTTCCTGGGACGTATTTCGCTTTTAACCAGATGTTCCATTTTAAACACAGAAAAACCAAATATCTTAAATAAGAAACCACGGGAGGAGATTTAGATGACAAACTGTTAACTGCAAAGGCTACTCCCTTGTTGTCAGTGCTCACCAGCAACCTTCTATTGGCGAATAAACTGCCCCATATTTCCAATGCCACTACCACTGGGAATAGCTCTAATAATACTATGTTTCTGCAGAACCCATTGATGACCCACCTGTGAGGCCACCCAGCAGCGCACCAATGGTTTCTCCAAACCGCCCCAAAGCCAACCGAGCCAGCTGCATCTGTTTCAAGGTGAAAATCCTTGTCCAGCACAAAATCATGCTGCCACATGGTTTTCCCATTAAATTGCTCCAGAAATTGCAACCAGACCATCAAGTCCTGCTTGATCTCTAAAGATAGCCTGATATGGGCCAACGGGTTCTTTAATCCTGAAATGGCAGCATACAATCTTTTGGAAAAAACCCTACCCATGGGAAGAACCCTAGTGGCAAATGCCAATTGCCCCAAAAGGGACTGCATTTCTTTCAATGTCACCTTTTTTCTACCCAAGAAAAAATGCAAAGATTGGGATAATTTGCCGATTTTTTCACCAGGCAACCGAAATTCCATGGTGACCGAATCCAGTGTTATACCCAAAAAATCAATACATGTTGTAGGAAAAACAGTTTTATCTTCCGCCAATGGTATCCCAAAATGTTGGCATACTAATTTGAATGAAGATAATAGCTGACCGCAGTCCTCTGAACCTTCCGGGCCTAAAAATAAAAAGTCATCCAAATAATGAATAATAAAGGTGGAATGTGATACCATACTTACCACCCATTCTATAAATGTTGAGAAAGCTTCAAAGTAAAAACAAGAAATTGAGCAGCCCATCGGCAATGCTTTATCAAAGTAAAATTTATTGTCAAAACATATACCGAGTGAGTTGAAACAATCTGGGTGCAAAGGAAGAAGCCGAAAGGCTGATCGAATATCTGCCTTTGCCATCAAAGCATTTTTCCCTAGCAACCGTATCTTCTCAATTGCTAAATCAAAAGATGAATAAGACACTGATATAGCCTCAGTGTTGATTTGATCATTCAAAGAACTGCCAAAAGGAAATGATAAATGGTGTATCAAACGAAACTCATTTGGCTCTTTCTTAGGTACCAAACCCAAAGGGGAAATCCTGAAATCAAAAAAGGGGGGATGGTCAAACGGACCCTCCATCCTTCCTGACGTGACCTCTTTTAGCAATTTTATTTTTACTATTAAAGGTGCCTCATTAACAGATCTCAGATTTTCCACTACTGTACAACCTTTACCTTGAAAACTAGGTAACTGGAAACCCACTGTGAACCCGCTAATTAGCAATGAAGCTATCTGCTGTTTTGGGTAGAGAAGCAGCCATGGCAGCATGCTTGAGAGCATCACTGGTGTTGCTGCTTTTGGAAATACCTTCCTTTGCATTTGCTTGTAATTTCCGAAAACATTTGGAAACTGGGTGATTCCCAGCACAAAAAGCGCATTCGTGCTTGTATTTACAAGACGCCATCCATTTGCAATGCGCATCATTGTAAGCAAAGCACACACCCTTCTTATAATTTACATTAGATGATACCTGGGGCCCTGCAGCCGCAGCTGAGCGAAAAATTGATTGTTTTTGAGGCAGAAATAAATTGAGCCATAGGCCAACATCTTTTGAACCCCATTGTAGAGATGGCTGCACCGCTAGCTTCTGCCTAAATGCTTCATCGTATAGCAACCATGACAAGCCACTGAAACTCCTGTAGGCTTCTAAAACGATATCAATGTGTTGAAATAAAAGGGGGCTTAATTCAGGGGATTTTTCACAAAGCACACTAGCGTATATTATAAATGATTGTAACCACCCATAAAAGGACTTAATGAGAGCTTTGCGACGCTCCTCATCTGTCCTATCATCTTTTTTATCAAACCTGGATGGTTCTTTTGAAGGGGGAGGAATTGACTGAGATCAATATATTCCCCCCTCCAAATCTTTTCCTTTACTGTAGAGGCTAAGTGAAACCCCAGCGGGGACAGAAAACAAGGCATGCACTCTTTTTGCCCTGTGACTTGCACCCCTCTTACTGCTTCTACATTACTGTTATTAGATGCACTGGCTAACTTAGATATACACATGGGCTCAGCTGTACAAGCTGGCCAAACCCCTGCACTGTTATCTCTGGGAACCTGCTGATTTGTAGCCTGTGCCTGCATTACAGTTAACAATCGTTCTAATGATTTAGCTAATATAGATAATTGATGTGCTGTGTTTGACTCACCAACTGCCCCCTGAGCAGGGATCACTCCAGGGGATGACACCGGCGATGCACACCGCACAGGGATTCTGTCGGCTTGTTGGATTTCAGGCTGTGTGGTCACACATGCAGCTCTCTGTCCTCCCTTTCCGCCCTTGCGAGCCCCCTGCCGACCACGGGCAGGCTGCTGGCGTACTTCTCCTGTTGCTGTTGTTGTCCCCAGCGTGCTTTGTCCCCTCTCTCCGGGCTCTGTTATTGCGCATGTGCGCCGGCTCCTATAAGGGAGAGAAGAAAAAGTTTGGCTGCCATGGGCAGAAGCGGGTTGATCCGGGCTTGCGCTCCTCCTCAATGGGCGTCTTCTCTTGCTTGACCTCCGACCAGCCTCCTCTTCTTCTTCTGCGGCGTCATCCGTCCCCGCCGCTGTATGATGGGGGAATCCCGCGACCGCTCCCTCCGCTCCAGGGCATGGCTGTTGGTGTGGTCCTGCCGCGCTGTTCGTTTGCCCAGCTGATCGGTCCTCCGTGCTGCTTGCTTCGGGATCAGGATATGAAGGTGAGGCAAGACACTGTCGAATCCATTCTTCCCCTCCCGCAGCCTCGGCTTTTTCGATCAGTTGACGAATCAGGGCTTCCATAACGATACGTGAGCTCCTCCTGCTGGAATCTTCTGGTATCGCACCACTAACCTGCCTGGAACTGCTCCTTAAATGGACCAGAAACCAGCTTCTAGAATTTTCCTGATCTAACACCTGATTTCACTAACCAATCCCTTACTGATTCTCAGATTTCCAGAACTCTCTAACACACCTGAGCTTAATCAAATCTACTGACTGGGGTTTTTTTTTTTTTTTTTTTTTAAAACTATTGACTCTCTAGCCCTGTAGCTAAACCTTCTTAGAAACTTATGTATTAACCTTGCAGTTACAGTGACCCCATGAGGAAAGGGGAGCCTATATGGCTACTCCCTTTCCTTCCCCATTCTCCACTGTACCCAAACAGAATTTTTAGCATTTTGACCCCACAAATAGAGCTCTCTTTTGGTGGTATTTGATCACCTCTGCGGTTTTTATTTTTTACTAAACAAATAAAAAAATTACGTTTTTCTTTTGTTTCTGTTATAAAATTTTGTAAAGTATGTATTCTCCTTCACTGATGGGCACTAATAAGGCAGCACTGACGGGCACTGATGAGGTGGCACCAATGAGGTGGCACTGATGGGCACTGGTAAGGGGCACTGATGGGTGGCACTGATAGGAAGCACTGATGGGCATTGATAGGCAGCACTGATGGGAACTCTTGGGTGGCACTGGTGGGCACTGATGGGCACTGATAGGCAAAACTGATGGACACTGAAAGGCTGCACTGATGGGTACTTATGAGTGGCACTGATAGGTGGCACTGATGGGCACTGATAGGCAGCACTGATACGTGGCACTGATATGCGACACTGATAGATGGCACTGATTGGCATTTCCCTGATGGTCTAGGGTGGCATACCTTGTGGTCCAGTGTAACATCCTGGTGGTCCTGGGGCGGGGCTGCGCTGATAAACAATCAGCACAGCCACAGACCCCCCCTGTCAGGAGAGCAGCCGATCGGCTCTCCTCTACTTGCGCCTGTCAGATGCGAGTGAGGAAAAGCCGATCAACGGCTCTTCCTGCTTACATCGTTATCAGCCGTGATTGGACACGGCTGATCGCGTAGTAAAGACCCTCAGGATAACTGAACCACCGCCTGGCCGTCATTCTGCTATAGGCCGGGCGGGAAGTGGTTAATGCGCTGTAATGCATGGTAAGGAACTGGCTTGCATTGGGGTGCGTGGCAATGCAAAAGTTTTTTTTTTTTTGCATTCTGGTGCATTGCCGATCAATTCAAAATTAAAAGGGTTCGGATGGTTTATTAAGACTGGAAAGTGCAAAATATGGTGCAGATCTGCATAGAAGCCAATCAGCTTCCAGGTTTTTAGTTAGTTTAGTTTAGTTTTTAAAACAATATATAGTAAAATTATATACAAACTGTTATGATCACACAAACAGACTGGCCTAAGGCTGGATTCACACCTATGCAGTTTTAGTGCTTTTTTGCATTTTGCAGATTTGCACTACAGAACGTGTTCCATAGGAAACCATGTTAAATGGACTGTAGTGCAAATCTGCAAAATGCAAAAAGCACTAAAACTGCATAGGTGTGAATCCAGCCTTAGGCCTGACTCACACCTATGCAGATTGCAGTTTGCATATTCCAGGTGCATTTTGCGTTTTTTCAATACACATTTTTGATCAATTGAAATCTATGGAACCAAAAACCAGAAAAAAACTGAAAAAAATCCTTGCCCCTTTCCATAAAATGCCCAGATGTGAACTACATCCACAGGAAACCATGTTAAATGGACTGTAGTGTGTTCTGCAAAACTGAAAATGCACTAAAAAAAATGCATAGGTGTGAACCAGGCCTAAAACGAATTTAAAAAAATGTGTTTTTTTTTTTTAAACCTTATCCAAAATATACTGTCCCTGACAATAACTCTGATACTGACCTAGATCAATCCTTGTTCTAGTTATTTTTTTCTTAGTTTTTTTACCTTTTATTTAATTATATATTTTTTACACACTTTTGTTTGTTTACATCTTTCCCCCCTGCAAGGAGAGAAATATACAATGTATCTTTCGCTTCATTCAGAAAAGAAAAAAAACACAGTAGTGGGCTGCACAGTGACTGATCAGATCCGGTGACCGGGAACCAAGAATTCAAAGTCCAGATCGTTAGTACGAGGCCTGGGGATCTCGGTGAGGTCCAAGTCTCTGTGCTGAATGATAGCACGCTGTGGGGCACGCTCCCAACACAAAGATTGGTATGCATAGGCATGCCTCATAAATAAGGATCCATTTCCGTGAGGCCACATATATGCGTATTGTTTGTGGGAACGGGTTAAGGATAAGGTAGAGCTAAAGGCAAATCTTTTTTTTTTTCATTTTGGATATAGTATTGGAGGGTTATAACCCCCTGTCAGATCATTTTTGCCGTTTGTGTCCTATAGCCAAAACAGAAAATGAAAAGAAATCCCGCAAAAGTAAGGAAATTCCTTAAGGACCCCCAGGTCACCAGAACTAGTGTCCCATTGGAAGATGTCCCCTCTATTCCTGTCCTGACAAATAAAGAAGGTGAATCTTCCTAATGGAGGCACTGACAGCAGTAAAAAGCTGACAGATTTCCTAATCCCTCTTTGCTCTATCCAAAAAAAAAAAGAAAAAAAGATATACTTTAAAGCATTTTTGTTACTTTGTGGAACACAGAATTTTGCCATCATGAAAACGGTAACTTGTTGCTAGGGCTAGATCTCTGCTTCCCCCTGTCTGCAATATCTCTGCCATGTGTAAAAAGCTGAAATGTGGCATTTTACAATAAAGGGAATTCCCCAAACTCTCTTGAATTTAGTTATTGTGAACAGACAATTGTCCTTGTGAGCAATACTGTGTATTCTCCTGGATCTAAACAAAGGAAAATAACATTTGTTGCAGGTTCTTTGTTTGCTAGCGTGCTCGGCTACTGGTTTGCAGCTGTTCACTTATCTCTGAGTGAACAGAACTTCCCATTTCCTGGACCATACAGTCTCCGGAAGATAGACGTCAAGACTCAATCAGTTGGCAGGAAGTCAGTGTGCTTTACTGTTGAGTCAGAATCCATCCAAAAGATTTATAAAATCTGCTCTTTGTCTGGAAGTGGGCTTTGTGGTCTTATTATGTGAGGTCACATACAGAATATTCCTTCATAGAAAATGCATAGATACAAAGAATACATTTTTCATTCATTGAATCCCAAGTTTTGTTTTATTAGATTGTATTTGTCTGTGTTAAAATGGAACTGGCAGCAAAGAAAGATCTTTTCCTGCAGCTGCTGTTTATTGGCTGCTAATGATTTATTATTATTGCTTTTATTGCAGGTATGCATGTGGGCAGGGCCGGTGCTACTACTAGGCAAACTAGGCAGCCGCCTAGGGCGCCCAACCACTGGTGTTCCTACTCTATTCTCTCTGCAGCAAGCCACTAAGTCTCAGCATCAGCAGGCAGCTGGCGCTCCATTCACACATAATGTCAGAGGCACAGCAGTGGTGGAGAATTGTATCTGTGTCCCGACTCCTGAATGAATGGAAGCAAGCAAACATTTATTGATGGCCGCTGGTCAGTGGCGTCACTAGGGTTGGTGTCACCCGGTGCAAAAAAAAATGGTGTCACCCCCAACAACTATAGTCCCCCCTCAGTACAGACCCCCCTCCACTAACTACAGACCCCCCTCCCACAGTATAGATCCCCTCCCTCAGTACAAACCCGCTCCACTAAGTACAGACTCCCCACCATCAATATAGACCCGCCTCCCTCAGTATGAACCTCCCCCTCAGTACAGACACCCCCACCTCAGTGCAGACTGCTCCATCAGTACAGACACCCCCACCTCAGTGCAGACCGCTCCATCAGTACAGACACCCCCACCTCAGTGCAGACCCCCTCAGTTACAGACACCCCCTCAGTTACAGACCCCCCTCGTACAGACACCCCCCTCAGTACAGACACCCCCCTCAGTAACAGACCCCCCTCAGTAACAGACACCCCCTCAGTTACAGATCCCCCCTCAGTTACAGACCCCCCCTCAGTTACAGACCCCCCCTCAGTACCAGACCCCCCCTCAGTACAGATACCCCCCTCAGTACAGACACCCCCCTCAGTACCAGACCCCCCCCTCAGTATCAGACACCCCCCTCAGTACCAGACCCCCCCTCAGTACCAGACCCCCCCTCAGTACAGACACCCCCCTCAGTACAGACACCCCCTCAGTACAGACACCCCCCTCAGTACAGACACCCCCCTCAGTACCAGACCCCCCTCAGTACAGACACCCCCCTCAGTACAGACACCCCCCTCAGTACCAGACACCCCCCTCAGTACAGACACCCCCCTCAGTACCAGACCCCCCTCAGTACAGACACCCCCCTCAGTTACAGCCCCCCCCTGGTGCAAACTCCCTCTTGTGCAGACCCCAGCAGTACAGACACCCCCTCCCCCCATCAGTAAAGATGCCCCCCTTACCTTTCAGACCTCAGAACAGAGCGGCAGATACACACAGCGGTGTGTCTCTCGAGCGCGGGCTCCTCCTCCTCCTCTGTGGATGTAAACATAGAGGAGGCAGAGGGGGCGGCGGCTTCCTTCCGCTCTGCTGAGGGACACAGCCGCAGCGTGAGCCTAAGGCACAGGGCAGCGGGCGGGCGATGTCAGTGTGGCCGCTGCGCTACCCACGGGTGTCACCCCTCTGGTGGGTGTCACCCGGGTGCGGCCCGCCCCCCCCGCACCTGGCTAGCAACGCTAGTGCCGCTGGTGAGGCTGCATCTGATGGGCGCTGGTGAAGCTGCATCTGATGGGCTCTGGTGAACCTGCATTTGATGGGCGCTGGTAGGCTGCATTGATGGGCGCTGGTAGGCTGCATTGATGGTTGCTTGTGAGGCTGCATTGATGGGCTCTGGTGAGGCTGCATTGATGGGCGCTTTATTAAAAAGGTGGGGTATACATGGGCAGGGTAAAGGGGGTGGAGCCAAAGGGGGCGGCAAAATTAGGTTTTGCCTAGGGTGTCAAAAATCTTTGCACCAGCCCTGCATGTGGGTCCATCAATGTATGCAGCACTTTAAATATTGCACGTTCACATCAGTCTCTTGTGGTCAGGTGTAGGTTTTCTTCCAGGTGGCACTGTCCCATTGTATACTCACATCAGCCCCTTGTAGGTAGGTTTAGGTTCTCTTCCAGCCTGTAGGCCGCACTGTACCACATTTACAAGTGGAGAGGGGTCTGATAAGGGAATTGTCCCCTTAGGGCAGGGGTCTCCAAACTGTAGCCCGAGGGCTGGATTTGGCCCTTTGCTAGCCTTTATCCGGCCCTTGGGGCAGTATTGCTCCCAACGATATGAGGCACTATTCCTCCCAATGACACCAACAATGGGGCACTATTTATTCCACTAATAGCAATGATGGAGCACTATTCCTCCTCCTACTGCCCACCAACACTGGGGCCATTTTTATTCTCACTGATGCTTGGCCCTGGGGCATTTTCTACCCTCACTGGTCAGAATCCGGCCCCCCTGTAGTCTGAAAGACAGTAAACTGGCCCTTTGCTTGAAAAGTATGGAGACCCCTGCCTTAGGGTATTTGAGAAGCCAGTTATCTGACTGGATGCTGCAAGACCTCAGACAGCCATCTTGACCGGGAACCTCAGGGTCTCCTGTGTCATTTGGGCACGCCTGCAGCAAGTTGTATGTCAGAGACAGGTATTCCCCTAATACGGAAAGAGATTAGCACAGGGAAAGGTTTGACAAGTAGGGTGCTACTGAACAAACCCCTTGAGGGTGCTACGCACTCTGCATCAAAACTTATCACCTTTATATTTGCTGCCACAAAAGCATTAGATGGCCAACTCCTGAAAATCCCCCATACTAAATTTAACAGAATTTCATGCATTGGCCGCCATCTCTTTAGACACTTTATTTCAAACGCTCAATCCCTGAGCCTTTAAACCATTGATGCCTTCCTGCAAACCCATAAGTGGGGAGGGAACTCCCTCTATCCACTACCCATTTCCCCCCTTCCACCCCCTATCTTCTTTCTCCAGCTCCAGCCTTTCTTACTTTTCTTCTTATTCCTTTTTTTTCACCCCCTTTTTCCCATAACCTTAGTTTTGCCACAGCACTAGGACTGGATAATACAGATGAAATAAAATCTATTGCCTTACAGTTAAGATCGTCAATATACAACATTCTTTTTTCTGTTGATAATATCTTGCCTTTGTGAATACTTGCCAAAACTTTGTTTAAGCCAATTTGCTATTATACAGACCCTAATCTTACATTTGTTAAGTAGTGGCACCTGTTGTTATTCCTGTATATCTTGTTTTGTATAATTCATTATGGTGCTCTATCCCCGGTGTTTTTGTACCATATGAAAACGCTCAATAAATACAATGGAAAAGAAAGATCATCATAGGCGGAAGGAGGTACCTGCACATTAGTTTATCTGGACAGAAGGGGGTTAGACAATCCAGGACTATCATTTCATCCCCTAGTGGCCCCCAACCTTTTTGGCACTGGGGACACGCTGCGGGGAAGAAAATTGTGCCAAGGCCCTTGGGGGGGGGGGGGGGGGGTTGGGACTGGGCGCACGTGCGGGTATGCGATTTTTCGGAGGCAATTTGTCGGGGCAGTGGCTGGCGTTGGCACTTCAATAATTCTGGCACCATGGTTGATATTGTTTCAGGATGATTGAAGCACGCAGGGGTATTCGATTTTTCGCTGGCAATTTGTCGGGGCAGTGGCTGATGTTGGAGCTACAATCATCCCAGCACCATGGTTGATAATGGTGTCTGGATGATTGAAGCGCATTGTTTCTATTATTACATTGTAATATAAAATTAAATAGTTCAACTCACCATAATGCAGAATCAGTGGGAGCCCTGAGTGTGTCATTCGCCACGTCGCCTGCCACTAGATGAGGAATGTCACCTGCCATGCTGCCTGCCACCAGATAAGGAAGGTCACCTGCCACGCTGCCTGCCACTAGATGAGGAATGTCATCTGCCACACTGCTGCCACCAGATGTGGAATGTCACCTGCCACACTGCCTGCTACCAGATGAGGAATGTCACCTCCCACCAGATGGGGAACGTCACCTGCCATGCTGCCTGCCACCAGATGAGGAATGTCACCTGCCATGCTGCCTGCCAACAGATGAGGAATGCTACCTGCCTGCCACCAGAGTACTGTCTGCCAGAGAGAGTGAGATGCATGGTGGGCGGTGAGAGATAATGTCATCTCTCTGCTCTCTGCCGCACCTCTGACACTGAAGAGGCCCGCAATGTGAGGGTGGAAGAGCGGTGATGCGGCACGGGCAGAGAGAGATCTCTCTGCTGGCCAGCCAGCTCTCTCATCCGCCCACACCCCCGAAGCACCTGCGCCCAGGCTGATGAGGCCTGGTAGTTGGGGACCCCTGCCCTAGAATGTGCATCCAAGTTGGTTATGGTAGAGGACCAACTGTGACCGCCTGGTGAGCTTTCTTTTAGGTCTATAAATAAATGAATCCTTTCGTAGTATATTTGGGGTTATTTGTATACAACTGCTACGACTGATTTTCACAGTGGGGTTATTATTTAAGGCCCCATGCACACGAGACGCTGTTATTTGCTGTTGAACGCGCGTTCAGAGGCAGTTGGACGCTTTTTTCAACTGCTCCTGAACCCATTCAATGTTATCCTATGTGTCCATGCACACACTCTCGTTTTTTGGCGTTTACAAGCAGTTGCGTTTAACCTCGTTTTTTCAGAAGCAAAAAAATGGGTTCAGACGCAAAAGTTTTCCACGTTTCAGACGCTAAACGCGGCTAAACGCGGCTAAACGCGGTACCGGCGTTTTTCCGCGTTTGCGTTTATAAGCGTTTTTAAAGGTGACCTATTTTTTAACATTAGAAATCTCTAAAATGATGGCAAATGATGAAAAACTATTAAAAAATATAAAAGAAAACTGTAATTGCTTGCATTGCATTGTGGACAATCCACAACTTGTGGCAGGTAACGTGGCAAGTGGACAATCCACAGCTTGTGGCAGGTAACGTGGCCAGTGGACAATCAACAACTTGTGTCAGGTGATGTGGCCAGGTGACGTGGCCAGGTGACGTGGTCAGTGGACAATCCACAACTTGTGGCAGGTGACATGGCCAGGTGACGTGGCAGGTAACGTGGCCAGGTGACGTGGCACGTGATGTGGCCAGGTGACGTGGCAAGTGGACAATCCACAACTTGTGGCAGGTGATGTGGCTAGGTGACGTAGCCAGGTGACGTGGCAAGTGGACAATCCACAACTTGTGGCAGGTGACGTGGCCAGGTGACGTGGCAGGTGACATGGCCAGGTGACGTGGCAGGTGACGTGGCAAGTGAACAATCCACAACTTGTGGCAGGTGACGTAGTCAGGTGACGTGGCAGGTAACGTGGCCAGGTGACGTGGCAAGTGGACAATCCACAACTTGTGGCAGGTGACATGGCCAGGTGACGTGGCAGGTAACGTGGCCAGGTGACGTGGCACGTGATGTGGCCAGGTGACGTGGCAAGTGGACAATCCACAACTTGTGGCAGGTGATGTGGCTAGGTGACGTGGCCAGGTGACGTGGCAAGTGGACAATCCACAACTTGTGCCAGGTGACGTGGCCAGGTGACGTGGCACGTGATGTGGCCAGGTGACGTGGCAAGTGGACAATCCACAACTTGTGGCAGGTGATGTGGCTAGGTGACGTGGCCAGGTGACGTGGCAAGTGGACAATCCACAACTTGTGCCAGGTGACGTGGCCAGGTGACGTGGCAGGTGACATGGCCAGGTGACGTGGCAGGTGACGTGGCAAGTGAACAATCCACAACTTGTGGCAGGTGACGTAGTCAGGTGACGTGGCAGGTAACGTGGCCAGGTGACGTGGCAAGTGGACAATCCACAACTTGTGGCAGGTGACGTGGCAGGTAACGTGGCCAGGTGACGTGGCCAGGTGACGTGGCAAGTGATACGCTAAATACAAGTACACTGCGGCTCTCTCAGCTGCTGCTACTCACTCTGGTCTCACAAACTGTCTGAAATGGTTAAAATTTACTGTTTTTTGAGCTTAGGGAGGGTCTTATGATGAAACGCTTATAAACGCAAACGCGGTAAAACGCCAATAAACGCGGCTGCAAACGCGGCCAAACGCGCGTTTTTAAACGCCGGTTTCAGCGTTTAAAAACGTGTGTTCAGCAGAGTTTGCACCTGCGTCTCGTGTGCATGGGGCCTTAAAGTGTCAATATGTAAAAAAAAAAGTGAGAATTATACAAATACAGTGCTCAAACCTCAAATGAAACAATGTTGCAAAGCATAATACAAAATAAAGTGCTACAAAATAAACAGTGTTGTCACTTGTGCCTCACCACAAATGTTCATAGATTAAATAAAACCAAGAGTCCCATCCACACTATTGTGATGAAAACACGAAAAAAAAAAAAAAAATGGTGAAAAGTATAAAACTGGAATCTCAATAAAATCCAAAAGCAGGTATAGTTTAACCTTATTTCCAAGAAACACTCAGTGAATTTTCATCTAATAGTGACTTCATTCACTTTATCAATTTTTTGGGAATTTCACTGACCAAAAATATTTGCCTATATTATTAAAGATTAGGCTGACAGGGCTGGTATCTCCGTCTTCTGATTAAGGCAATCCACTAAAACAGCCTCTAAAATCCTCCACAGTCTGTTTCCTTCACAGCACCAAAAAGACCCCGCATGGATGGATGGATGGATGGATGGATGGATAGAAAGACTAAAATAATGCAATACAGTCACCACACTCTGGTGTCCATTTATGAAGCAGTGGAAAATTTCCACTGCTCAGTTTTCTGACATTCACAAAGGAGATCTTTCTACTCTGACTGCCTGTTTATGAAGCGGTGTAGATACATACACACACACACATATATATATATATATATATATATACACACACACATATACATACAGTATCTCACAAAAGTGAGTACACCCCTCACATTTTAGTAAATATTTTATTATATCTTTTTATGTGACAACACTGAAGAAATTACACTTTGCTACAATATAAAGTAGTGAGTGTACAGCTTGTATAACAGTGTACATTTTCTGTCCACTCAACACTCAGCCATTATTGTTTAAACCGCTGGCAACAAAAGTGAGTACACCCCTAAGTGAAAATTTCCAAATTGGGACCAATTAGCCATAGTTGTCTTCCTCTAATTGCACCAGCTTGTTTCCCGGATTCTACACCTTTGAGCTGTAGAATCTGGGAAGGAGATATTTAAGTGTAACGGCCCATGAGAACTTCAGATATCACTTTCATAAACTGGCCATTTGGGACAGAACGGTTGTGTGCTGTTATCAGAAGCTGACAACATGTTCTCTGCTTCTCATCTCAGCTACATAAACTAGTACACACAAGAGATTAGTCTTGATTCTGAGGATCACAGCTTTTCTCTGTTTCATAAACGGACACTGGAGTTCCTTCCAACTCGGCTCACAGCAAGTAGGTGCCAAGTAGGGGGTGGAGCACCTATTGGATGGTAATTGAACAAGATGAGCAAAACAGAACAACCGCAAGACACTTTTGCAGAATTTATCTGTATGAATTCCAGGGATTGTGTCATTGGTATGTTTATTCTTTGTACAATATAATCCTGTAAAGCCCATTTCTCTTTTCGTCCATGGACGGACACAGCCTTCTTAATTCTTGACATATGGGTAATGTTCCTGTTCATAGGAGAGGACTAGGCAGACATGTTAGATATTTAAATACATGTTACTTTAACAGAGTTGAACAGCCCCGCCCAGGGGGCGGTCCCTCCAGACAGAACCCTCCGCCCTGCAGTTAGCAGCTCAGTTTTGTTCTGCCTAGCAGAGGAGATGGACGTGGCTCCCTTTGGGCCCAGAGTCCTGAGGAAAATTTTTATTTTATTTTCTTTTATTTAAATTTGTTTTTTGATACTGTTCCCACCCCTCATTTTTTTTTTTACACTGCTTGAGGGACATCCCATATGTCAAGAATTAAAGGAGCCGTGTCCGTCCATGGACGAAAAGAGAAAATGGGATTTTTTTGTACTCACCGTAAAATCCTTTTCTCTGTCGTCCATGGACGGACACAACACCCACCCCTCCTTTTTAGGTTTGTACTGCTTGTTACGAACTGAGCTGCTAACTGCAGGGCGGAGGGTTATGTCTGGAGGGACCGCCCCCTGGGCGGGGCTGTTTTACTCTGTTAAAGTAACATGTATTTAAATATCTAACATGTCTGCCTAGTCCTCTCCTATGAACAGGAACATAACCCATATGTCAAGAATTAAGAAGGCTGTGTCCGTCCATGGACGACAGAGAAAAGGATTTTAAGGAGAGTACAAAAAATCCTATTTTTTTTAGCATTGTTCTGCAGTGAAGTCTAGATAAATGCTGCATGTAGGGTTTTTGGGTGCAGTAGTGCATATTTTGCAAGACAATTAGTATTACATAGTAGCATGCTAAAACATGTTATGTGTTAGTGAATTTGCATTATGGAACCGTCTATTTACAATCTCTTGCTTCAATGTGTTTGTTAAAGGATATATTCACCGTTCATAACATGCTACATCCATATTTAGAGTGTAACACATAGCACGTTATTAACTGGGCAGCCCCCTTTCCCCGAGTTCCTGTTGTGACAGCGGGCTGGAGATCTTTTCTCGGCACCCGCTGTCACAATTAAAAATAAAGCAGCCGTGCAGTGCTCCATGGAACTACAATTACCATTACCAATTGCGGCTGATGGCTTGTAGTTCACAATGAACTACCAGGGTGCTGATGGGCGCTCTAGGAAGTTCATTGATCCTTCCTGTCATTTAGTAACTGCCTGCCCGTATGAGGTACAGGCAGACAGCTATGCTGACAGTCTGCAGAACCCTGAGATTGCACCCGTGATCAGCACATGTTTTATAGACTGCTAAAAAAAAAAAATTACCTGCAAAGGTGAACTTATCCTTTAAAGATGCAGGTAAAAAACAAATTTAGTATAGCGTATTATAAAATGTTCCCAAGGCTAGGTTTAGGGTGTGAAGTAGGATTACCGCTCCTTTTAAAAGTGATCTGCGGTCGGATCACTTTGAGGCAATTGTCGGCAGTGAGGAGGTGACGTGTCACCTCCTCATTGCCCCTTTTAACCATGTAAACGCAACACTACTGCACTGCAACTGTGTGCATTACCCAAGGTTGCAGCACAGCTTCATTGGCTTGAATGGGTCACGTTTGGCAGTGGTACTGCCTGTCGAATGCAACAGGAGGGATCATTTTTGCCTTAGCATGTAAACAACCCTAACTGTTGCCTTGCAGCTTCAGAGGGGCAGTAAAAGCACCTCCAACAGCAAGTCTAAACGAGTCCTAAAAAGCCCCCTCAAGACTCTACATTATTTAAAAATCAAGTCTCAGGGTCACATTCTGCTAAAATCTCTAATTTGCAGGGATTCATAATACGTGTAGTGTATTAGGGTCTCTGTACATCTATGCTTCCTAGCTGTATATACAAGTATGTTATGTTTAAAGTTGTGCTTTGCCTATTTCATAAGGACTTTACTTGGACTATCCTGATTCACATTTTGCATTTTCTAGGTCAGCGACTCAATTATACTGATGCCCTTGGGTCAGAATAATAGCTAGGCAACCACCATCTTCAGAAGGAACAAAATAATGGCAGCTTTGTTATGTCCCTTATGACAGGTTTACTTTGTTTTCAATCATTTAAGAACTTGGAAACACACTTTGAGGTACAACATATCACAATAAAATTAATGTTTTCTTTAAGCTGCCTTTTAGTGCTCCCCCCAAGACCTGTCCTGAGGACAGTCTAAAACTGCCCATACACAAGAGCATGTCTCCCAGTTTAGTTGAAGTAAAGTTGGCCATCGTAGAATTGTTAGTGATGTCAAGTAGACGTTTGTTTTCAACTATAATGGCAAGAAATAGCAGGATAAAACTTTTCTCTTGAATGAACACATTTTTAACAGAGTGTGCGGTTTTCTTTTAGGAAATTACTGTATATACTCGAGTATAAGCCGACCCAAATATAAGCCGAGGCACCTAATTTTACCAGAAAAAAACTGGGAAGACTTATTGACTCAAGTAAAATCCTTGGGTTAGAATTCCGCAGCTACTGCAAGTGGAAAAGAGGGTCAACAATGCCCATTTGCAGCTTCACTGTGCCCATTTGCACGCCTCACATTTGCACGCCTCACTGTTTTATTTTTCCTCAGAGATTAATACTGCGGACTTTGGCATTTTTAACCTTGCCGCTGGATGAGACTTGTCACTGCTTCACATGGGCAGCCCAGCTGAAGGATGCAAATAAGAACATATTGATTTCATTTTTTTTTTTATATACCAGGCTATGTACCAACTTCCCCAAATGCAAGTGTGTTTGAAGAGGACACAGGAACAGCAGAAATGTGCAAAATAAAACTGCCTGTGGAATGAATTTGGGAATATTTCAGAAGGGAATGTAAATTCAATTATAATTGCTCATTTCTTCCTTTGTACTATGTGCAGCAATTCGAGTGTTTAGCAAGTGAAAATGTCAGCCGATCTGCAAACCTGCATTAGCCCATGACATGCAGTCAGAGTGGGGGCGGGCGTCCAGTGTAAAAAAAGCCGCTAATGCAGGTATGCAGAGTATAAGCCGAGGAGGGCATTTTCAGCACACAAAAAATGTGCTGAAAAACTGGGTTTATACCTCGAGTATACTGTACATTCATCAGAACATCAAGCATTACAAATAAAATCTGAAATCCTTTAGGACAGGGGTCTCCAAACTGCGGCCCTGGGGCTGGATGTGGCCCTTTGCTTGTCTTCATCCGGCCCTTGGGGCACTAGTCCATCCACTGACACCAACAATGGGGAATCATTTTTGTTGCTGACACCAACAGTGGGGCACTATTTCTCCAAATGACACCATCAAAAGGGCACAATTCCTTCCATTGACACCAACTATGGGGCACTAGTCCTCCCACTGACACCAAAGATATGGTATTGTTTACTCCCACTGGACATATGTGACTCCCGATGGCCACAGTCCGGCCCCCCTAAAGTCTGAAGGATAGTAAACTGGCCCTATCTTTACAAAGTTTGGAGACCTCTGCTTTAGGACATTTGTAAAGTTTCTCTACTGTAGACATTATTAAATGTACAGACGAGGTGTGTGTGTGTGTGTGGCCAGCGTTCAACTCTCATGTCCATGGCACCTTCACACGTAGCTAGTGCTTGATGGAATTTCTCCAGTGCTTTAGTACATCCATTCCTACTGCACGATGGGGAGACTGCAGAGACATGAGGTCAATATTAAAACCGTGAAGGATGTATATGTATCAAATTGCTTACTCTGATTTCACCGCATAGTGTGATCTTCTCACAGTATGCATATGAAGCTGCAGCATGTTCAATAGAGTCCACCTCGTTTCTTGTCTAATGAATGTCAAGCATCAGCTAGCCCTTTCCTCCCCAGACTTACTATTGCTGGACTGCCTCTTTCATTCACTGGATTTTAGTACTTTCAATCATGGAGGCTCAGCATCACATGTGGGTGTTGCCTAGGGCAGTCTGCAAGCAACGACAGTTTTCCTAGGAATGCCCATTTCTCTGAGCTGTTATCACAATGCCTTGATGGGAAGATATCAGCCTGATATCTTCCTATCAAGGCGTTGTAATACTTGCAAAAGTCCCCTCAAGAGCCAGCCTATTGCTTGCACCAGGGCTGAGGGAACTTCAAAGGAGTACTGAGGCAGGGTTTTGTGATGTTTTCTGTGTACAACACCTTGCTGGCCTCTCCCCACCAGTCATAATCTGCCTACATTGCATAAAGCAGCATGTGAGTGGGGCTTAACCAGCTTACTTCTAAGATGGGAGGCGTCAAATTGTAGAATTTGAATGATCTCAAAAGTAAGGTTTACAGACATGATACCTCGTGTGTTGCGGGTGACGACAAAGTAATGTCCGTCAACAAGGCACTTTTTCAATAGCAATAGAATATGAGCTTACAGACCGTAGAATTCCTGCAGAGTGCTTTCCTTGGATGTGGTATGAGATCACTGGGTTGCCCTGAGATCTCTTGATGTTTACCAAGCGGATGTTGGGAGACAGTTCCATGAAGCTGACAGAAGAGATATCATTTAAAGGGGAAACCTACTTTTCCTTCCTGGTCAGGTACCTCTCCCACTCGCAGCTCCTACTATCTCCCTAATATGCAGGGCCTGTGTGGGACCTGCTCCCACACTGCATGATGCAGAATCAGATTTTTAAGCACATCTGTGCCAAATATTGCTAGATTTCAGCATCCAATAAGAGATGCCAGCCTTTCCAATATGGCTACTAGGGATGAGCTTTTTGTTCGTGTCGAACATTGGCTGTTTGCCCGTTCGACAAACAGCGAACAATTTGGGGTGTGCGCGGCAAATTCGAAAAGCCATGGAACACCGTTAAAAGTCTATAGGAGAAATCAAAAGTGCCAATTTTAAAGGTTAATATGCAAGTTATTGTCATAAAAAGTGTTTGGGGACCCGGGTCCTGCCCCAGGGGACATGTATCAATGCAAAAAAAAGTTTTAAAAACTGCAGTTTTTTCGGGAGCAGTGATTTTAATAATGCTTAAAGTGAAACAATAAAAGTGAAATATTCCTTTAAATTTCGTACCTGGGGGGTGTCTAAAGTATGCCTGTAAAGTCACGCATGTGTCCCGTGTTTAGAATTGTCCCTGCACAAAATGTGATTTCTGAAGGAAATAAAGTAATTTAAAACCACTCATGGCTATAATGAATTGTCGGCTCCCCGGCAATACAGTTCAAAGTCATTGAAAAAAACGGCAGGGGTCCTCCCCCACAGTCCATTACCAGGCCCTTTGGGTCTGGTATGAATATTAAGGGCAACCCCGAACCAAAAAACGTGGGGGGTCCCCCCAAATTCCATATCAGGCCCTTCAGGTTTGGTATGGATAGTAAGGGGAACCCGCACCAATTTTTTTTTTATTTTTATTAAACCCCGCACCAAAATAAAAAAATGGCGTGGGGTCCCCCCAAAAATCCATACCAGACCCTTATCCGAGCACACAACTTGGCAGGCCGCAGAAAAAGAGTGCCCCCCCCTCCTGAACCGTACCAGGCCACATGCCCTCAACATGGAGAGGCTGTCCCCATGTTGATGAGGACAAGGGCCTCATCCCCACAACCCTTGCCCGGTGGTTGTCGGGGTCTGCGGGCGGGGGGGGGGGGTTATCGAAATCTGGAAGCCCCCTTTAACAAAGGGAAACTCCAGATCCCGGCCCCCCCTATGTGAATCGGTAACGGGGTACATTGTACCCCTACCATTTCACAAAGAAAATGTAAAAAAATTGTAAAAAAACACACAGACACAGTTGGACAAGTCCTTTAAAAATAAAAAAATAAATTCCAGCAATGTAATCCCGTCTCCCCGATGTCCAACGATGATCCATTCTCCAGCGACGCTGCAGTCTCCCCTTTCCAGCAGGAACAAAACCCCCATTACATGTAAGAGGGGGCAGAGTGACCCGTCCTTATCATAGGGAACCCCGCGCCAATTTTTTTTTTTGGTTCGGGGTTTCCCTTAATATTCATACCAGACCCAAAGTGCCTGGTAATGGACTGTGGGAGGACCCCTGACGTTTTTTCAATGACTTTGATCTGTATTGCCGGGAGCCGACAATTCGTTAATAGCCACGAGTGGTTTTAAATGACTATTTCCTTCAGAAATGACATTTTGTGCAGGGACAGTTCTAAACACAGAAAACATGCGCGACTTTACAGACATACTTTAGACACCCCCCAGGTACAAAATTTAAAGGAATATTTCACCTTTTTGTTTCACTTTAAGCATTATTAAAATCACTGCTCCCGAAAAAACTGCAGTTTTAAAAACATTTTTTGCATTGATACATGTCCCCTGGGGCAGGACCCGGGTCCCCAAACACTTTTTATGACAATAACTTGCATATTAGCCTTTAAAATTAGCACTTTTGATTTTTCATGTTCGTGTCCCACAGACTTTAACGGTGTTCGAACAAATCTTTTGCCTGTTCGCATGTTCTGGTGCGAACCGAACAGGGGGGTGTTCGGCTCATCCCTAATGGCTACCTGGAACACAATAGGGGTCAGACTAGTCCCCAGTGGCTTCCTTTCAGCCTGAAGAAGCAACAGTGCCTCCTTCAGGTCAGAAAAAAATCTGCAGCCCAACACATGCCTACAATCACCTAGTGAGGTCACTAATATTAAAACAATGAAAACTGAAAAAGTCCTTATTTAAAAATGTAAATAACATTTAGGTCAAGGGGAAGGAGGCAAAATATAAGCAGATTAAACTTTACCTCTAAAGACCAAACTAGTACAAACTGGCTTCACTCATTTTATTGCTCAAGAAAAAATATATACGGTAATTTATAAGCACACACTTTCTTTTTGACAAAGATTATCAGACCACACTGCCATTTTCAAAACCAAAGACTCAATCGCAATCAAACAATTTTTACTTACTAAACTTTAATCTAAATTAAAGATCCCTAAATTAAATACGAAGGGGTGATTTGCTTGTTTAACAAAAACAATAGACTCCTAGCTCGGCACGAAGGAAGAAGTTTTAGTTAAATGTATGTGGAACCCACACTCCACGATCAAGGTGGTTTAACAATTGTGGTTCTACTGATAACTATGGGAGGAATAATATTGAGATCCAGAGAAAATGAGTCGCCTCTATAAAGGTACAAGAGTATCAAGGCAGTCGCAGGCCTCTCAGAGGTCTATGGGACTATTAACTTAGCCTCTTTGTAATAAAAAGTTTCTGACACTTTATTCTGTTGTTTACAGTGTATAAATGGATTAACCCACACATGCTGATTGGATATGCAGTCCCTTATAAAATGTCAGAACATTAATTGGCTGTTATGGAAAATTCCATCAAATTTTGTTCTCTGGGCGCTATTCATAGAACCATATGAACATTCACAGTATGCGATTTATTTATTTTTGTTCTGGAGGAAGAGAATCCCTCACATTGCCATGCTTGAATAGGAAGCTGATAAACATATGTGCATAATGTGGAAAGGAAAATGGGGTTCACATTTAAATTATACATACAAACAGAAAGGTAAAGAAACTGTATAAAAGAGCATGGTCATATAATAAATGTGCTCACTTTTAAAGTGCATCTAAACCCCAAAATAAAAGGTTTTATATTACAGGTCAACAGCCCTTGGATGTAGTTTTTCTGTTGGTTTTCTTTTCAGGCTGCCTTCGCTTTCCAGGACCCAGTATACAGGAGAATTGCTGTAGTAGTGCTGGCTACTGCAGTGATCCTCCTAAAGCACAGTGATTGGCCAGGTATTAAATATGCATCCAAGCTGGACCAATGTAACTATGCAGAAGTGTCCAAACCTGGAATTTAGCTTTAATCTGCCTTTGTTCCTCTCCAATACACGGGGAATGTTGGTTTTAGTAGTTTGCAAAAGGCAAGATAGTTTTGCTTTCTGTCTAGCTCACAGTATGTGTCAAGGACACTGCATTTCTTGCAAGATCAACAGGTATTTTCTGTGCTTGAGGAAAACGTCCCTAGCCTAAAAAAAGAAAAGAAAACTAATGCAGCCAAGCACATCTAAGGACTGGTGAGCTGCAATGGTTTATTTTTTTTGTTCCTGGATTTAGATTCATTGTAAATTCTGCAAGATTAGAGATGCATTACATGAGGGAAATTTGGGTATAACTCCATACTTGGGTATAACTCCAAATGGCTCTTCATTGACACCATATCATAAGTAGTATTCAGGCTTCCATGGATGGCCTTATTCTAAAATGATAATTTATTGAAGCTAGAGGCAGTCAGGAAGCTAACTGACTCCCAATTAATATTCAGCAACTGTAAGGCATATTTCCCCCCTGTCCAACAACTTGCCAACTAAACTAGCATTTTTTGGGGGTTTGGCCAACAAAGGCAGTCTAGAAATAGCTCTATTGGCAGGTGTCCTTTTAAAGTAACCTTGGGGGCAGGCTGTTGAAATTAAAAGTATTTACATACTCCTAAATGAAACTTTTCCAAATGGTAAGGCTGCCATTGTAGACTATAGATCATGGATATGCAATTAGCGGACCTCCAGCTGTTGCAAAACTACAAGTCCCATCATGCCTCTGCCTCTGGGTGTCATGCTTGCTGCTGTCAGAGTCTCGCTATGCCTCATGGGACTTGTAGTTTGGCAACAGCTGGAGGTCCGCTAATTGCATATCCCTGCTATAGATGATAATTGCCAGGCTGTCTTGCTCACTTTGACTCAGTGACCCAAAAAGTATACACAAGGACTTTGGACTTTCTTGATGTGTATATATGTGTTCTTTATCCTTGATCATGGGTACATTGATCTTTCCTCCCAGAACTGCTGTTCAATACCATGATGCTTATGAGGGCAGCTGCACGCACAGTTGACCGATATAAATATATAGCAAATAATTTTGAAATAAAAGGTCCAGTTTTCAGGAATTTGCTGCAACAACTCTTACAGAGGTTTTCCTAAATGTTTGCACCTAGTCTGTCCACATCTATTTCTATATGTGTGAGCAGTCAGTTTTGAAAAACAAATACATTAGGAAATTTATAGGAAAAAATTCATTAGATAGTTGGTGTCCATTAAGTGATTTCCTTTCAATAGGACTTTTTCCAATACACCTCAACTTGTTCCTGAGTTGTACAAAGTTTTAAAAAGACCAGAAAATGGTAGAAAGGGATGGGGTGAAGGTTAACCGAGCAAACTGGTTGTGAATCAAATTTTGGAGATTGACAGAAGAAATGATATGAAAGATTAAAAACATCTATTTAAGAATCCTTTGAAAGCCCATCTTCATCATCACTAATGTGTGTTCTTTCTTCAGATACTCCACTTTCATCTATGTTTTCCAGCTCATCAGCCCTCTGGATTGCCAGGTCTTCCAAATTCACGGTTGGAAGGGTGTTCTGCTCTGGATACACCCATGGCTTAAAAAGTGGGTCATGTTTTCTCTTCCATTCAGGATACTTTACACCAGCTTTATAGATCTTTTTCATTGCCTGTAGAATAAAAGGATTTTAATCATTGTATCAGTTTGTGAAAACTTAGAATGACAGAGTTAGACCATGAAGTCATAATGTCTTAGGTGCTTTGTTAGGGTTTTCAGACAATTGAGGGCTTTTTCAGTAGGCATCAAAGCAAAATATTTGAAAAAAAATGGTAAGTAGTTAGAACCACCATCATGTTTTTACTGTTGTTTAAGTCCCTCTTTGGGAGATTGATGATCTATATATTAGTCCTGTTCACCAATGTCAATGTGAATGAAAGGGAGGGTGAATTTCACAATCAACAACTTCAGTTGTCACTAGAACAGGAATAGAGAGGAATTCTTCCAATACAGACATTTGTTCCTGTGACAGCTGTCTAATAGGGACTATTTCTCACATGGAAAAGTTATCCTCTCACTTACTGTTGAGTCACCAGGACAACAAGTGAAGAAAAAGCTCCTCAAATACACACAGATGTAAGAACAACACTACTACTCTATCCTAAAAAAAAAAAAAAAAAAGTGTTGGCTTCGGATATACTTTAACTTGCGCCAATGCATGTGTACAACTTTACTATTGTTTTTAATAGTGCTTAATCACAAATGCAAAACAAAGCACATGGAAAGGAGTGAACCGTGGCTAAAGCATTAACATAGTCTCAATCTCTATCATTCTTTATAGAGTAGAAAATGGTTAGGCTCTATAACAAGTTTTGATGGTGGTCTGTGTCCCTTCTGGAGGCATTCACCTATTTGTTCAAGTGTGGCACCTCTGCCCTGGGCTGGCTAAAGGGCTATGGCTGAGCTGTAGCCAGCTGAGCTGAACTCTATTTGTCTGGATTTTGGAGGCTCTCCTTAAACCTGGTGGTTGATTACTCCTGCCTGTTGGTGGAAGATTGTTCTACCAAATAGTGAGGGAGGATCAACCTCTGCCATTATGAAGATTTATGCAACCAAGCCAATCCCTGGGCGGCAATCTCAGAAGGTATGGTTGGGGAGAGGTTAAATATTTGGGGGGATCGTGTCAGAAACTGTATCTCCCCTAGGGCTTACCCTGGACAGGTGGCAACCCTAGCTGGGGGCCTAAAGAAGAGTCACCTGTTGAGTCTGGGCTGGAGAAGTGATCCCTCACTGAAAAGTGTTGCAGGGGAGCTGGGCAGAAACTGACACCTTTACATTGTGAGAGACCTACAGCTCTAGGTTTTGTGAGGGTCAGGCAACATATAGGATTACAAAGAGACTGTGATTGCTCTGAGTCACAGGTTTGGCTGTTCCCTCAATATCAGTACTACTTTGTGGCTGTTGCTAAAATGCCGGTTACCACTGGGAATTTCAAGAAACTGTCTTCAGAGCGTATCCTGCACCCTAAACCCTCCTGCCTGCATTTTGTCTGTGTTTTGCAATTATTATTTTTTTAAAAGACCCCTAGACTGGAGCCTAACTTTTCAGTGAGCTACTGGGACTGGTAACAGGGTGGGCAGACACTGGACAGGTAGGGGGATCCAATTATTTCCAGGAGGCTCCTTTGTGAGTTGTCGCTACAAAAATAAACTTTGAGAAAGGAAGTAAAGGGACATCCTAAATTTTTGAGTTGTCACAAGACCAAGAAATTTGGGGAAAAGCTTCTAATAGGGACAAATTCTTCTCTGGTGACAAATGTCCAAGATGGGAATGCCCCTCACTTTGGTGAAACATCATCTCATCTCACATCCTGTTGTACCTCAAAGTAAAGGGGAAATCTCATAGACAGTTTAAAGAAAAAAGAAAAGTAAAAGGCCTTTAAAACACTTTAAAACACACTCTTTAACCTCTGTAGTTGCAGGCACCATGAAGAAATTGCAAATAATTTCCCCTCATTTCCGACAGGACTTTGCAACAAAGAGAAGCTAAACGGTTAGAAACTAACTGAAACCTGACTTTAGAATCTCTGTTTTGAACTTTGAGGTTGAATTACTTCACAATACCTGCAGCTACAGATGTTATATAAAGAATTGTTACTGCTGGTTAAATCTGGATGAAACCACGTGATCTAAATACAAGTAGGCATGTGTATTTTTACTCTGTTTTATCTTTGGATTTGTTCTAGCTTCTGTAAAGTATTAAAACTCTTGAATTTTGCTTCTGTGCAGGAGCTTCCTGTAATAAATACCAGTCACTGCTGCGCTCGATACCTTGTACACAGTGACTGGTCTTGTGGATTATCCACCCCTATAGTTTTCTGTAGACCGCTTGTAGGTCCCACAGCTCTACTCTCAGATTTTCATTGTATGACTTGCACCCTCTTTACTCCTCTCATCTTTAAACCTATGCACTTCCTGATTCTTTTTCAGATATATCTGTATATACACTGAAGTGTGTTTTACGCATTGTGCGAGCACACAATTTGAGTTATTTTAGAGTGTTTTTATCTTCTTGCATTAAAATAGAGATTTCCCTGGGTCAGTGCAATCACTAATATTCCCGCTTAACAACCGTTGAGATAAGACTTCAGCCTCTCCCCAGGATACGGGGCAGACCCTGCTGGGACTGGTTACCTGACAGGTCACATTCCCCTTTTCCTTCTTAAGATTTTACTTTATTTTTGTTTTTATTTGCTTTTGTTGTTTTCATCGGGGAACAACACCATTCCCCTAGATGGTTGTCCAGTTTAATGCGCTCACAAGATATTGTTTGTTATATTGTTATTTTGCCTCATGTTTCAAAATCGATCTGGAGCGACAATATGTATTTCAGTTAGCTTCAGGGCCACATCATTATACCAAGATTCAGGACTCATTGGTCTCTCCTGAATGCCCTGCTACCCATACTCTTGGTATAATCCAGTAGGTCTTATAGTTTTTAGCACGGAATCCGGGAGCATCCCCATGCAATATACTGTTGTAATAATTGCGCATTTTCATTGTGTCCAGTTCCATTTTTTTTTTTTTTTCTCTTTTGTATTCTTTTTATTGATGTGAATCTTTAATAAAAACCTTTGTACAAGAGATAAGACTTCAGCCACATAGGGAGTGCATCATTTCCCCTGAGACAATTAAAAAATTCACATTGAGGAAAGGAGCAGGAAAAGCATAAAAACAGTGTAGCAAAGCAAAATGAAGTAGATCCTGCATGTAACTTTTTTTTTTTTTTTAATAAAGTGGATCTTACATAAACTTATTCTTTTCTAGTTCCTCCCCCAATTTTTTTAATGTTTTTAAGAAAGTGTAGTACTTTTCTGTACTGCAAGGCAGCACTTCCTGCTTTCTTGTCTAGGCCCCCACCTCCTCCTGGGATTGCCACATCATGTATCCCAGGCGGCCATACACAGATGTCACAAGTAACTCATGTTTTAGAGCCACTTGAAAGGCACATGTGACAATGTACAAAATTAAGTTATTTATAAAATCAGTAAAAATTATAGGAAAGTATTAACAATTAGAAACCGTAGGAAAAAAAAGTTTGGCAAGACCTTAGAAATAGCGCCAGAATATATGCCTGAAAATAACAGTATATTTTTGTTATTTACCGTATTTATCGGCTTATAACACACACTTTTTTCCCCTTAAAATCAGGGGAAAATCGTGGGTGCGTGTTATACGCCGATACTCCGTCGAATTCCCCTGCTGAAAACGAGCGAGAGGAGCGAGCGGAGCCGAAGCCGAAGTACACTCGGCTTTACTCGGCTCCTCTCGCAGTCCCGCCCATCTCTGACTGCGCCGCTGACATAGAGAAAGCCGAGTGTACTTCGGCTAGTCTCGGCTCCTCTCGCAGTCCTGCCCCTGACTGTGAGAAGAGCCGAGTCTAGCCGAAGTACACTCGGCTTTCTCTATGTCAGCGGCGCAGCCAGTGGAGATGGGCGGGACTGCGAGAGGAGCCGAGTCTAGCCGAAGTACACTCGGCCCCGCTCGCTCCTCTCCACAGAAATCAGCGCCAAATTTAAAAAAACGCAGAGACTGACACGATCGCAAAGGCACTGGGCAAGGCTGCAGATGGACACTGGGCAAGGCTGCAGATGGACAGATGGACACTGGGCAAGGCTGCAGATGGACACTGGGCAAGGCTGCAGATGGACAGATGGACACTGGGCAAGGCTGCAGATGGACACTGGGCAAGGCTGCATGCTGCATTTAAATGTAAGTTTTTTTTCCTTGAATTTCCCTCCTAAAAGTTTTTTTCCTTAAAATTCTCTCCTAAACTTGGGGTGCGTGTTATACGCCGGTGCGTGTTATACGCCGATAAATACGGTATGTCATTCCCTTCTCATCTTCTCCTCCTTTCTAATTTAATCAGCTATATAGTGTAGTTACTCCTACCGTGGATCCAATATAAAAATTTGCTGAGCAGGGAATGAAGGAATTGTTAATTACAGGTTCAACTGAGAGTTCTTTATTTGACAATTCTGTAAATATTGCTGCCTTAAAATTACTAAATACATTATCTTAAATATTTATTTTTACACATACCTTTGGAGCCACAAACTGAGATACTTTATTTACTACCCACTTTGGTAATGACCCTGCAATAAAAAACAAAAACGAAACAAATAAAAGTAGAAAATTACAACAGCGCTTTAAACTTATTGATCCAGCATGGTACACATTTAGTCAGAAAGCATAGAGTGCCATCTAATGGTCAAAAATCCTAAGCGCAGCATATTCAGTATTTTCAAGGTTCCTATGAAACATTGAAAACTCAATATACCCAATGACATAAACTAACATTTTTTCTCCAAGTTGTATTTTTTCTTTTCCGTTAGAAATCGGCTATGTGCATGCAGATCTCGACTAAGCTTACTCCAGTGCGCTTAAGCCAGTGGTTCTCAACTCCTGTCCTCAGGACCCACTAACAGGCCAGATTTTAAGTATTACCTTGGTGAGATGCAGACTAGAATACTGCAATCCCTGAGCAGCAAATTATATCACCTGTGATGCATTTCAGTTATCTTGCAAACCTGGCCTGTTGGTGGGCCCTGAGGACTGGAGTTGAGAACCACTGGCTTAAGCACTAGGCATGTGCTTTGAAATGGTGGTACTAAAATAAATGGGCCTCGTTCTAAAAACAGCAGTCCAGTGCTGACCGCTTATGTCCCAGAAGGTAATGTGGGAATTTTGGGGCTTATGTGCAATTAAAACTGCCTAAAATGCTCCACCCAAACTGAAAAAAATAAAAAAGGTATATTGGACTGCTCACCATGAAACAAATTAAGGATTAAACAAAAATATAGATAATCAAACTTGATAATAGAATAGAAATGGGAGATAAAACTTTCACCCTTGCAGTCACTAATTTATTAAAAGAGCATTATCTTGTCGCTTATTGAAAAATATGAATGGATAAAAATAAATAAAAAGCAGCAGTAAGACTCTTCACAGTGGCCCTCCCAGACCACATCTAAATGAATAAAGAGGAAGTAAACCCTAATGGGTTTTACTCCCTCTTTAGCCCGCTGCTGCAGCCTGCAAATGAAAAGCATAATGGGCTAGAATGCATCGCATACTAGCCCATTATGTGGCACTTACCTGCAAAAGAATCCAGCAATGTCCCCACAGTAGGCAGCGTCCATCTTCTGCCCCCTCTTCCTTCCGGGTCACTGACTCCGGCGCTGTGATTCGCCGGAGCCGCGTGACGTCACTCCCACGCATGCGCACGGGAGCCGCAATTTACGGCACAGGCTGGGGAAGAAACGGCACTTACTTTTGTTTGTTCCCCGCGCATGCGCAGTGAAGATTTTCGGCGGACTACAAGTGAAATATCTCCTAAACGGCACACGTTTATCAGATATTTCCACTACCTATAGGTAAGCCTTATTCTAGGCTTACCTATTGGTAGAAGTCCTTCAAGTGGGTTTACAACCACTTTAATAGTGATGCTTAGTAACAGTAACTGGACTATGAAATCCTGGAAGTTCACAGTCCAGTTCTTAAACTTTAAAATAATTGAGCCAGAATCTTTGTGGTTAAAATGATTAAATAGATTTTGATGTAACCACCAAACGTCCTTTATTATTGTTTTATACACCAGATAGAGCACAAGAATGCTACAAAAACCAAATTTCTAATATAATGCAAAAAATTTATTTAAAAAATCTGATTTTGTGCCGCAACTAGCTGTTGCTTCTATTCCATCTTGCGAACAACTGTGGAATTCTGCTTATATACAGAATATACTCTCCCAAAACCATTTCCCTCATTGCGTGATTGGTTCACTGCTTTTCATAGCACTTATTCTCAATCATATTACAGTATGGTGATGCTCTTATGAGTATAGCAGGCAAAATTTCCCACTTCGCAACAGATCATTCTAGGAACTGGTTCTCCTGTACATTTTGATAAACAAAAGTAGGCAAGAACATGAAAAGGGTTTGTTAGGATAAAAGCAATGTACAGTATATAATTGACTTGGGCATTTTCTTTCTCCAGTTAAAAAGGCATGAAGTTTCACCTTGTGTCATGTGCACAAGCCTCCTCATATGCGCCGCTACCAGATGCGATAGTGCAGAACAGTCCGATCCACACGGTTTCATGCACCCCTTCTGGAAGTACCCACCCATTGTCAAGGCCTTTATAACCAGATCTTCTTTGCCCTGTAGTTTTGGGGATATCAGCCCATCCACCGGGGGTAATATCTTTCAGGGGTGGAGGACCACACTTCCTTTTTAGTCAAAAAATAGAGCTCAAGTATAGTAAGGTGACCAAAATTTTTAATATGAAATCCGGGGACATATTTTTTTTATTATTATTAGTAATGGCAGCAATCAGCAACTCTCTGCCCGTTGCAGCCGCCCGCCTCACAGATTGTCAAGTCTTACTCTCTGGGCCCCTGGCTACTACTGGGTGGGGAGAGAAGGAAGATCACGCCACCAGGGAAGGCAAGGTGATAAGCAGGCAGGCGGCTGGCCAGGACTTCAGCCAAGGCAGAAGAACATGCGAGCGGAGCTGAATGGGCATGCACCCGAAACTGAAGAAATATTCCCTCCGCTCCGACCAGCACATGATCATCAGAAAGGGGCACAGATAATGAAAAAGTAAAATAAAAATACACCCCCCTAAACTAGTAGGAGTGGCGGGGGGGGGGGTGTAATTCAGATTTTTTTTTTTTATTCTGCACTGACGGTCTTTGAAATTGCCCCAGCCCCTGTTCAAATCCAATCCGGGGACAAAATCGGGGACAGACTTGGTCCGGGGACAGTGTCCTCAATTTGGGGACTGTCCCCAGAAACCGGGGATGTCTGGTCACCCTAAAGTATAGGCAGCGGAAAGAGTTATACTTGCAAAAAAACACCTGCTGATCTTAAAATCTGCCCAATCCAGGTAAAATCTCAAACCCAGTGGATCAATTCCTTTCCAATGATTAGATTTGTTAACAGCACTTAGATAATTAGACAGAATAGAAAGCCGATATACAGTGTTCTGGAATTACCTTTGGGGTCGACTTGTGTGAGGTAATAGAGTACGCAGCTGTTTTCCCCATTGGCTTTAACGAGATATCCAGTCTGCAAGGAAACTGCTCTCACAAAGTCCTTGCGAGGAGGATGTTTCTACAAACAGAAAATGTTCTAGTTACAATTAGCCTGGTGTACAAGATGTTTTATAGATTAGCAAAAAAATTTGGTTTATTTTTCCAGCCTAAATTTTTTAACACTATTGGGTAAGAAGTGTGAAGGTGAATGGGCCGCCTACGCTTAGGTTTTGAAGCTTCTGTTACCTATATAGCATAAGGAATACTTAAAGCAGATGTAAACCCAATCACATACATCTCATATGACCTTTAAAGTGTTAAATATTTAAAAAGTTGCATTTAATGTTTTTAAATTTGCAGCTTTCATTAAAATCATACCCTGTGAGTGTTACCTCCAGTTATGGGATGACAACTGTCCACTGAGAGGTCAACCTGCCAAATGTACTAGTTGTGGAGACTACAAACTGCTATATCGAGACATATTGCAGAGACAGGGTCCACTGTTCTCACCTGTCCAAAGATATGATGTTCAGCTAATGCTGGAGTGCATGAATGGTGGCTAAAAGAGGCCAGAAGAGACCAGCAGCATTTATATGATACAACAAATTAAAAAAGAAAAAAACTGTATATTCTGAGAAAACAAAAAAGGTATGGCAATTGTTGATATTCAATCTTTTGGCAATCTAAATTCATCCAGTTTGGGTATACAGCTACTGTACTCCAGTTACAGACAGATGATGCTGATACTTAATGATGCACAAGGCCAGGAGGCCCATCTATTAGCATACCTCCCAACTTTATTTTATTAGAAAGAGGGACACCACTTAGCACTAAGTATGCAGGCAAAGCACACATACCTGCAATGCACCAAGTTACATGGGTCAGGAAGAATTTAAATGCAAAAATCTTTTTTATAGATCTAAACATTAGACTAAAAATTAAACAAATAAAGAGAGAGAAAAAAAAAAAAAAAAAAAGAAGAGGTGCAAATGAATGCGTTTTCGCAAACCCAATTTTGCATCTAAATTAAACAAACTGGGCTAATCTACAGCGATTAGATGTGCACAATGGCTTTTTGATTTGCTTGAGTGAACAGAATGACCTTTGAACTGCTTACCATTTGATTTCTACACTGAGCCAGGGAATGCTAAATTATTTATTAATATATTTGGATGCTCACTTAAAAGTGGTTGTAAACCCAGATAACAAAAAAGAAATAAAAAAATGAACATTTTAGCTAACTCAGCAAAGCAGCACAACTTATTTGTGCATGTTCTGGCAGAGATATGAGCAGCCTGTTATCTGTACTCCTCCCTGCTTTGCTGCTGAAAAAAATCGATACGTGCAAAAAATGTGTCACCACGCCCCCTCTCCTTTGATTGACAGGCATGCAGAAAAGATTCATGTACAAGCATAAGTGAAGGGTGTGCGTCTCCTTCTGCCCCAGCCTGAGTAAAAGTGTGTTTAGTTTTAAGTGCTTGTAAAATCAGTTCCCAAAGACATGCACAATTTTACAGTTTGTTCTGTAAAAATCCAAAGTGCTGCATTTTTACCTCTGTACTTTCATCTCCAGGCCCATCACAGCTCTCTGAAAATATTCAATTTGTGACATAGTGCCCCACCCTCCCATCTGTACACCCCACCTCCTAGCAAGGAGTGATGTGCAGGAACATTTCCAGAACCGTGCGCGCTGCTAGGCCAGAGCTAGTGTGTGAGAGTACAGTTGAGATGTAGGGCCAGTCTTGCCTATTACTTCCCTATTTTCAGCCCACTCCAGTTCAGTCACGTGATCCGACTCCCCCTTAGTCAGGGGCAGCTGCAGGGGAGAGGAGAGAGCACTAACAGATAGACCAGTGGCTGACACAGGGATCACATGACCAGACCAGAGCAAGATAAAAATAGGCAAGTATTCACATCTTTTTTTACAGAGGTTAGTTAGCATAGGTGTTAGGAGGCAATTTCAACACTTTCAACCAACATTAAATTGTAAAAATAAGGCAAAAGGAACAAGGGAAACTACCATCAACAGTTGAAATGTTTCACAGTTTATACAAGGACTCTTTGTGGTGAGTTCAGTCTGTTTTTCTGATCAAAAGTGTAACTTTTCAACCCTCTAACCTCCTTAAATTGGCCCCAAACACAAAGTCGATCACCACTTTTAAATTTGTAAAATTACCCTAAACAATTAACACTCAACCTTATTCCCTCTTTCAGGCAATTCCAACAATAACCATATGGATAAAGGTAATTTACCACCAACAGTTTACACTAAAACCTTGAAAAACTAGCAAAACCATTTTTGGTAGGTTGCCTTAAACTAGTCTGTATCTGCAATGAAAATAATTTATAAGGGAAGTATTTTGTCTGGAATTCAGCTCCAACAGTCCTACATCATAATAACTATAAATAAATAACCCGGCCATGATAACCCAGGCCAATTGAGGACTATTACCTCCATCATTAACTGGGTTTTCTCTAGAGTAGGGGTCTCCAAACTTTCCAAAGGGCCAATTTGGTGGTGGTGGTGGTGGTGTGAGGAGAAAATGTCCTGGGAGTAAACAATACCCCATCATTGGTATCAGTGCGATGAATAGTGCCCTATTGTTGGCATCAGGGAAATAAAATCGCGCCCCATCATTGTTGTGGGGCCCAAAGCAGGTGCCTCATACTTGCCAACTATCCCAGTTCAAATTCCCTTGTCCCTTGAAGTTTTAGTTCCGTGCTGTGTCCTGATATCTCTGTGTGAAGTTCTGTTACCAATGCTACCCAGCTCTGCCCTATTGCCGTGT
Organism: Rana muscosa; assembly: GCA_029206835.1. NCBI lineage: Eukaryota > Metazoa > Chordata > Amphibia > Anura > Ranidae > Rana > Rana muscosa. The sequence continues at coordinate 60,729,963 of CM055118.1, forward strand.
ACAGATGACTCGCCTGCAGACCCTGAGTTTACAGGTAAATAACCTGCACTGATATGTAAATAGCGACAACATTAATATGTAAATAGCCGATGACTGACGCCATTGATATGTAAATAGAGGAGGCATTCATATGTATATCATACCCTCCTGGGGTCATCATTACTTCTGCTGAATGCTGCCCACTGGGGCGGTAAAGGGGAATGCTTGAAAGTCCTGCCTACAACTGTGATCATTAGGCCTAACATCAGTCTGTTCTGCAAAGGTAAGCAAATTTCACCTTATGTTAGTGGTCAGTGTAAATCCTTCCTTAAATTGGTGGTTCCTGTGAATGCTCCTTTTACATTGATGGTCAGTGTAAACCCACATTACATTAGTGGTCAGTGTAAATCCCTATTACATTGGTGGCCAATGTAGAATTTCCTATTTTTTATTGTTAATCGGTAGAAGAAAAAAAAAAGAAGATCACAAGAAAATGTTTGCCCAGAGTCCAATCAATATTAAAGATGGCCCTGACCCCACTGTTGTCAGTGGGAGGGCGCATCTAGCACCAGGCCACAGTCTGGAGACCACTGCTATAGAGCTACTACCCCCCAGTGTTTTCAGCAGTGGTAGCTGGTGCTCAATATTTTGGGAACATCGACAAACCAACGTTACCCACCTCCCCCGCAGAAGACGGACGGAAATGCGGAGATCCAACCCACTGGAGACGAGTGGGAATGCGGCGACGATCAGAGGCCTCCTTACTTTAGGAAGGAGGCAGACATGGACAGAAGATATCTGTATAAGAATGACCAGACTGACTTTAACCACTTGTCCCCCGCCCACTGTCAATTGACGGCGGGCGGAGGACACTCTCGTTCTGGGAGGACGTCATACGACGTCCTCCCTTTAAAACGAGCTAGGAGGCCCGCCGCGTTCACAAGGCCCCGGTGCGCGTGCCCGGCGGCCGCAATTGCCGCCGGGCACCCGCGATTGCCCGGGAAACGAGCAGGAAAGTGGATCTCTGTGTGTAAACACAGAGATCCACGTCCTGTGAGGGAGAGGGGACCGATGGTGTGTCCCTTGTACATAGGGACAACCATCGGTCACCTCCCCCAGTCAGTCCCCTCCCCCCACAGTAAGAACACATTGAGGGAACATATTTAACCCCTTCCCGCCCCCTAGTGGTTAACCCCTTCCCTGCCAATCACATTTATACAGTAATCAATGCATTTTTATAGCAGGGATCGCTGTATAAATGTGAATGGTCCCAAAAATGTGTCAAAAGTGTCCGATGTGTCCGCCGCAATATCGCAGTCACAATAAAAATCGCAGATCGCCGCCATTACTAATAAAAAAATAAAAAAAATAAAAATGCTATAAATCTATCCCCTATTTTGTAGACGCTATAACTTTTGCGCAAACCAATCAATACGCGCTTATTGCGATTTTTTTTTTACCAAAAATATGTAGAAGAATACGTATCGGCCTAAACTGAGGAAAATTTTCTTAAAAAAAAATTAATGGGTATTTATTATAGCAAAAAGTAAAAAATTGTGTTTTTTTTTCCAAACTGGACTCTCTTCTTTTGTTTATAGCGCAAAAAATGAAAACCGCAGAGGTGATCAAATACCACTAAAAGAAAGCTCTATTTGTGGGGAAAAAAAGGACGCAAATTTCGTTAGGGAGCCACATTGCACGACCGCGCAATTGTCATTCAAAGTGCGACAGCGCTGAAAGCTGAAAAATGGCTTGGGCAGGAAGGGGGTTTTCGTGCACAGTAGGGAAGTGGTTAAAGCAGCAGTGGCTTTTTTATTGGTTCTTTGATGATGGGTATAGCTTAATTTCTTAGATCCCAGAGTATGCATCTGATATATTGTGTGAAATTAGGCATATTATACAATGCCTAGGCAATCTATAGAATGGCAAAACTGGGACGTCAAAGTATGAAACGGTTAATATTGCACACATTTCCTAGGCATTTTACCTAAATAGTACTTGTTCTGTTTAATGCCCAAGTATTATATACAATGCCTAGAAAAAGTATATACCATATTAAAATAACAGAAATGTGAGGTTTGCCTAAAAGCATTCTATACTTTTCACACACCGACAGTAACATGTACATGCCATTAGAATTGTAAAAATGTACAAAAAAGTGTATATATGTTGCAAATGTACACAAAAGTGTATACATTGCAAACCAGTAGACAGAAAAGTAATTTAAAAGACTCACCGGATGCTTTACTGAATAATTGATTATCATGTAGTCATTGCCAAGGGGTAACCAAGATCGTAAGGTTACAAAGTCTCTGTTCTTTAAGGGACTTGGACACTTCCCTGTGATGGACAGATAAACTATTAGAAGGGAATCAAAATAAAGAAGTGAAGACTATTCAGAATAATACAAAGGTTTTTATGTGGCACCTTATGATTTTCATAGATTTCACAGATTAGAGGCAGAATTGAACTGTGCTGCCAAAAGCAAGTCTGTCAAGTGCTAAAAAAAATTAAATCCTTCTTATGAAGAAAAAGGGAACTTAAGACAAATGTTTGCAACCTTTTGCGCAACCTGGGAAATATACAGTAGCCCCTGGCATCTAGGAATTTTTGATTGGTTCCGTCATACTTGAGTCGACCAGGCCTTGCTCTGGTTTATTGCACAGAATTGCTCTTTACCCTGTCAGCAAAGAAAATCCAGTATGTAGGAATTGCAATCCTAAAGTTCAAAACAGAATTCTACAATATAGGTATGATTTATAGGGAGCTAGATTGTGATTAGACTGACCTCCTAGCGACTGCCCCAAACATTGTATGCATCTTTCCTTGTTGCTCCAGTGTCACCCACTGGTAGCTGCAGCAAACTACAGAAGCCTTCCAGCCAGAATCTCCTTATACATATGCTCTAAATATGCTCCTTTGTTTCCATTGGAGGTTGTCTGTTCGAATCACAGCAAGGATACTATCTGTGTGGAGCCTGTATGTTCTCACTGTGCTTGTGTGTGAAAGTAAAAGAAAATCCCCAAATTTTCGGCTGACATCAAAATAGATAGGAAATCTTCAAAAGAGGGAAAACAGTTCTGGTGACACCACAGGATTCCCTCACTTTGGAGGGATTACCTCGTACTTCTTGTTTTGACTATGGGACAAGAAGAGAAGGCACATCGCTTCCTTATGGCACAAAAAAAAACTGACAGGGGTTATAACCCTCCCTTAAGCCCCAAACACACAGGCCGAATGTTGGGAGACATTGGCCGGTTCAAAAAAACAGGCCGACATTCGGCCCAAGTGCATGTCAGCCAATCCGACAGAAGCTGGCTGAACATGCTGGAAAACCAGCAGCCGACTGGCTCCCAAGTAGTGCTCTCAGCCAATGGCAGAGTGTTTTGGCAGGGGGGGGGGTGTTTTCTGTCAGAACACAACAGCTCAGTGGGGGAGATCGCTTTACTAAGGTTGGATCACTAGTACAGCGCTGGGTTGAATGATAAAAAAATAAATAAAAAATAATATTCGTGTGTACCAGGCTTTACTTGAAAAAACAAACTGCATTTAGATGCACTTTAAAACGGCAAACAAAAAAAAAAAAATATCCTGCGTAGAGCATCACAGAATACTCCAACCTCATAAATTTGTGTCAATGGAGTAGTAGGAAGAACAGTCATGGCAAATGGATGGGAAAATATTGATCAGTACAGGCTTTCCGAAATCAGTAGACTTCAGTACTGAGATTGGAGCGTTTTTTTGGTATACAGGATCCCAGTAAAACAGAGGTGGGTATGCAAACAAAAGATGACATTTTGGAAATTTTGTAGAAGACATGCTGGAAAAACAGATGATTTTTAGATGAGTAAATAGATTTTTGATTTCTATGTTTAGTTCACATTGATTGTAAATCTAAAAGCTACAGTAATTCATGAAAACAGTAACACTATTCCAACAAAAACATGTATGTGTATGAAGTATATTTATGATGACTATATACTATTTTTTTTAATACAAGTTAATAACCGCCTAATTCACTCATTTATACATTTCCACTATAAAAAAAAGATAAACAAACTTTTCAAATCTACTCGTTACTTGCTGATTGCCAGAATGGGATGGGAAAAGGTAGCAGCTTTGAACAGCTCATTCTTTTGGGCACAGTGGCAGCTGGTGCTCAGAATTTTTTTTTGGGGGGAGGGGCGAACTAAAAAAATTCAGAAAAATACTGAAACAAAAACATCAATTGCAGGCACTGTGCCATCATATGCAGCCAACTGTGCCCGCCCCACCCCGCTCACTCGCTGTTGTCTGCCCGGCACTTACCCCATCGTCGTGGCAAGTTAGGCAACGAGCGACATCGGCGAGCTATGGGACGGGTAGCGCGGGTCAGGCGATGACTCCTGTGTCCTCCTTGCGTCTCTTCTTCCTGTTCTGCTAGGCGGCGAATGGGATCGCCTCTGCCTTCAGCCAATCAGGTGACCTGTATTAGATCCACGCCTCCTGATTGGCAGAGAGGCGGTTGAGTGTTAGCAAAGCAAATATTAATTTGCTTTGCTAACACACCTGGGTGGACTGCTAGCGCAATGCGCAATTGTGCTATGCCCTTGATTTATTGCAGGAGAATGAAGGTTATAGGCTGGGTCCACCAGACATTTACCAGGTCCTAGCATTCCACTTAAGTTGCCTTAAATGACTTCAAGTGAACCATAGACCAGGGTGTTTTTCTTTTACCTCCTCTTCAAATTCTAAAACCCGACTGCTTTTCCACTGTATTACTGATAACGATATTGCAGAAGGACTCATGCACACTAGACAGATTTTCAGCTGCTCCTAGGGGTGTCTGGCCTTTTCTTTCCTGCCTCTAAATGCCCCTGCATGTTAGCCTATGTGTCCATGCACACATAGGCTTTTAGAGCAGTTTAGAGGCAGGAAAAAAAATAACTCCACTGCCAGTGCATCCAGGAGCAGCAGAGTTTTGCAGAAAAAATGCTTGATGCGTGTAAACGCGCGTAAACGCGTGTAAACGCGTGTTAACGCTAGGAGCATTAATGCTTTTCAATTGCCAGAATAAATTATTATTCTGGCCAATGAAATGAACACCCAAACGTTTGATGCCTGTAAACACGTTACACACTTTTAAGCTTCCTGCGTTGTTCTGCCAAAATGATGCTGCCAGGAGAAACGGCTTCTTTGAGAGTTGGCCAAACGTCCTGTGTGTATGAAGCCTCAAAGATAAAGATTTGGTCCTGTGATGAATGTAATGTAGCACCCTCTACCATAGGTAGGTGCTAGAGTGAGGATTTTTGTGCTGCCAGCGCAGGTAAATTTAGGCAGGCCTATGCTGCATGCTTGGCCTGTTTGTTTTGATCTGGGGGCAGGGAGTGGTTAGTGCAGCAGTGGGTGTGACCACCTGTTCATTAGTTCTGGGGCGCCTCCCCTGCTTCCAGGGAGAATTTTCTGGAAGAGGGGCAGGACACAGGACTGGAGTGACAGGGAGCTCATGTGAGGAGCCCTGACCAATCCCCATTTGGAATTGGCAGGGGGCAAGCCTCCCATATAAGCTCAGGTCCAGCCCACTGGAGGGGAGTTGTCGGCCAGGAGATGTGGAGAATGGAGTGCTATATAGCAGCAGGGGCCCAACCCCATCTGGGGGGGTGCGCAGCCCAGGGAGGAGCCTGGGAGAGCTGGGAGGAAGCCTCATCCTTACACGGTCATGGAGGAGGTGTCCTGGAACAGAGGGGCTGGAGAAACTATTGGAACGCATGTTCAGTTAAAGTTCTCCATAATGGACTCTGTGCAGGAGAAGGTCAGTGAGTGTCACACAGTGGATTTCTGGAAGAGGCATGCCAGGGGAACTTGGTGCGAGGCCAGAGGAGAGACTGTGGGATTCGTGTCAAATCGATGCGAGCACAGGATTTGCCGATCGGGCTAGCTGGGATCAGTAGTCCACCAACTAATACAAGCTTCTAAATTACTATGCCGTCAGGGAGAGGTACCGCGGACCTCTGGCCTAGTAACTACACAGCAAATTACAGCCAGTATCTGGGATTATTCAGAGTAATCTATTTTGTCAAGTAAAGATGATGGACAGGAAGACTAATAGTTTACAGTGGAAGTTTTGTGCAGGAGGAGAGAAGTCCTGGGAGCAACAGTCTGCAGGAGTTTATGCAAAGGAGGAGCAATAGTTTGCATGGGTTTATGCAGGGGAAGTGACTGTAAATATTAGAGTTCATCAGTTCCTCAAGGCTCAATCTATTTTACTAAGTTCTTTAAATATGATGGCAAAGCAACATGTTCTAGGAGCATCCCATATTCCCTTTCCCCCAACCAAGTTATATCCCCTCAAACAAAAACAAAACAACGCAAATGACTGTTCATTGTCTCAGAGGTGATAGATGGAGGTCTGGCAGCAGGGTGATATGGTGGATGTTAGTAACTAGTAGCAACCATGCGCTACAGTAAAATAAGCTGCTAGTGTCCTATTTCCCAGGGTGTAATGCACCACCATCTTTCCCTGCAGAACAACTTGATTTTCCAGGATTGCATAAACTGGCTTATTCTGTATGCTAGTTTGAATAGAACAGTAGGTTTTTCTCCAGCATTCCTACAATAAATCTGTTTATCAGACGATGCGTACGTTAGAGTCTGTAGTCCTTGTAGAATGAACTTGGGTTATGGGGACTTTATATTGATAATATAATAAACTCAAATAAGTACATGCAGAGACCCTTCCTTAAAGTGGTATTTAAGCCAAAGGCAAAAAAATACTATATTGCATCCTACTAATTCTCTGATGTGGTGGCTGTGTTAATTTTCTTTTTCAGGCTTTTTTTTCCCTCTAATTTTCATCTAATGATCCAGATAGTAAATGTTATTTTTCTGTTATTTTGTCTGTTAGAGTTAGAAGGTTGTTGTGAAAAAAAACCAAACATTTAATACTGACAGAGGTGCTTTTATTTATTCATTAAAGTAAAACCTTCACCCGTAACAGGGGGGGGCGGGGGGGGGGGGGAACTGTTGCGGTAACTGCTTAGCTGAAGTTGGGCTTTAAAGTGATATTAAAGTCTTTGTTTTTTTTTTGTTTGTTTTTTTATAATAAACATATTATACTTACCTGCTTCTGTGCAGTTGGTTTTGCAGAGAGGAGCCCCGATCCTCATCTTCTCAGGTTCCTTGCCAGCGCTCCCAGCCCCGATGTACTGCCGAGTAGGGATGAGCCGAACACCCCCACGGTTCGGCAACGGACCGATAGTTTGCGCGAACTTTCGAACCCCGTTAAAGTCTATGGGATTCGAACGTCAAAAATCAAAAGTGCCAATTTTAAAGGCTAATATGCAAGTTATTGTCCTAAAAAGGGCTTGGGGACCCGGGTCCTGCCCCAGGGTACATGTATCAATGCAAAAAACAGTTTAAAAACTACAGTTTTTCCAGGAACAGCGATTTTAATGATGCTTAAAAGTGAGAAAAAAAAAAGTGAAATATTCCTTTAAATATCGTGCCTGGGGGTGTCTATAGTATGCCTGTAAAGTGGCATGTGTTTTCTGTGTTTATAACTGTCCCTGCACAAAATGACATTTCTAAAAGGCATAAAAGTAATTTAAACTGCTTGCGGCTTTAATGTAATGTCTGGTCCCGGCAATATGGATGAAAATCATTGAGAAAAACAGCATGGGCCCCCCCCCTCCCGCCCATTACCAGCCCCTTTGGATCTTGTATGGATATTAAGGGGAACCCCGCACCCAAATTAAAAAAAGGAAAGACAAGGGGCCCCCAGGCCCTATATACTCTGAACAGCAGTATACAGGCGGTGCAAACAAGACAGGGACTGTAGGTTTGTTCTTAAATAGAATCCGTTTTTAATTTTGAACTGGTACAGTTTTAAAGTGTAGCTCCAGCCAAAAAAACTATTTTTAAGCTTTTTGGAAAACATAGGGAAGGGTTATCACCCCTGTAACATTTGTTTTGCTGTCTGTGCACCTGTTCAGAACATTTCACCTCACTTTCTGTCCCAATGACAACTGGATTTTGAAAATTAGTTTTTTTTAGGGAAACAAGGATTGGTGATAAAGCATCAGTGGAGAGGAGACACGTTTTTACCATATTAACTCTTACAGGAGAGAATTTCCCCTCCTAGGGGTAGATTTCCTCTCACTTCCTGTTTTCTCCTTCCGTTTGTAAATAGGAGTATTTTGAAAGTCGGATGTTTGAAAGTAGGGGCCGGCCCTATGTACTCTGCATAAATTTGGACCTTAGGTGTTGGTGTTGCAACAACACTGTAAGCCCTCACAGGTTACTCTTGGTGGGCGCTGGAACGCCCTGCTGTGAACTATTATATCAAGAATTGTAATTACATGCCATTGTTGAACAGTGGTAGAAAAATTGGGCCTTTGGTGGTGGTGGTGCTGGTGCCACAAGACTAAGTCCTCACAGTTACTCTTGGTGGGTGCTGGAACGGGCCCTGCTGTGAAATATTAGATCAAGAATTGTAATTACATGCCCCTGTTGAACAGGGGCAGAAAAATTGGACCTTAGGCACTGGTGCCACAACACTGCAACCCATCACAGATACCCTAGTTGGAGCGCAAGAATGAGCCCTGCTGCAAAGTATTACAGCAAAAATTGTAATTACACACCCCTGTTAAACAGGGGCAGAAAAATTGGGCCTTAGGCACTGGTGGCGGTGCGCAGAACCAAAAATGCTCTTGCAAGCCATCAACATAAACAGGAGGAAGAGGATAGTCACTCAGCATAACGGGTTAATCACTCAGCATCAGCATAGGCAGTCTTGAAGGGATCTCACCATAAAAAAAAATTGTTCGGTTACATCAGCATCAGGTGCTTGGTAGCTGGTGATCCAAGACTGATTCATTTTTTATGAAGGTCAGACAATCGACCAAGTCGGTGGACAGGCGCACCCTGTGATCGGTTACAAAGCCTCCAGCAGCCTTGAATGTGCGTTACGAAAGAACGCTGGATGCAGGACAGGCCAGTAGCTCAATTGCATACTGTGCAAGCTCTGGCCAGTGATCCATCCTCAAGACCCAGTAACCCAGAGGATTTTTGGTGGGAAAGGTGTCCAAGTCTGATCTTGCCCCTAGGTATTCCTGCACCATGTGAATCAGACACTGGCGATGGTTAGTGGAACCGATCATACCTTGGGGCTGCGGACTAAAAAATTGTCTGAACGCATTGGTCAGACGGCCACCTTTTCCACCGCTCTTGCTGTGACTGACCAAAGCCTCAGCAACACGTTTTCCAGGACCAGGAATTTGTAACCTCCCAGGCTCTGGAAACGCGTTGCAAAAACCTTTCTGCAAGGCCTCCCAAAGATATTTCATCCTCTGCTCCCTCTGCGATGGTTGGATAAGGTCCGCAATCTTACCCTTGTAACGTGGATCAAGTAGGGTTGCCAGCTAGTAATGATCCCTCTCCTTGATACCATGAATACGAGGATCCTTTCGCAGGCTTTGCAGGATCAGGGAGGCCATGCAGCGTAGGTTTGCTGAGGCATTCGGTCCAGAGTCCTCTGGGTCACTAAGGACGACATGATCCGCAGCCACCTGCTCCCAGCCACGTACAAGTCCATTGGTTTCTTGGGACTGTAAATGATCCCTTGAAGACTGCTGCAAATGCTGAGTGCTAGGCTCCACCTCCATGCTGACACAATCCTCCTCCTTCTTCTCAACCTCTTCCTGTGTGATCGGCGGGCCAGCAGGAACACTGTCTGGATAAATGGTGCTTTGAGAGGTAAGGAAGTCCTCCTCTTCCTCCCTCTGTTCTGCCTCAAGTGCCCTGTCCATTATTCCATGCAGTGTGTGCTCCAACAGGTGGACAAAAGGGACAGTGTCACTGATGCATGCACTGTCACTGCTCACCATCCTCGTGGCCTCCTCAAATGGTGACAGGACAGTGCATGCATCCCTGATCATGTCCCACTGGCGTGGCAAAAAAAACAAGCTCCCCTGACCCTATCCTGGTGCCATAGTCGCACAGGTACTCATTAATGGCCCTCGTTGAGTTCCACCTGGTGGGGATGTCACAGATTAGGTAGTTCTTGGGCAGGTTGTATTCCATTTGGAGGTCAGCCAGCCGAGCACTGACATTATATGACCGGCGGAAATGCACATAGACTTTCCTGGCCTGCCTCAGGACATCCTGTAAGCCCGGGTACCTGCCTAAGAACCGCTGAACCACCAAGTTAAGGACGTGAGCCAAACAGGGCACATGGGTCAGCTGTCCCTGTCGGAGGGCGGAGAGGAGGTTTGTGCCATTGTCGCAAACCACCATTCCTGGCTTAAGCTGGCGTGGCGTCAACCACCTCTGAGCCTGCTCCTGCAGAGCTGACAGAAACTCTGCCCCTGTGTGGCTCCTGTCCGCCAAGCACACCAGCTCAAGCACCGCATGGCATCTTTTTGCCTGCGAATTTGCGTAGCCCCTTGAACGCCTACGGAGCACCGCTGGTTCGGAGGACAAATCAGCACAGGAAGAGGCCATGGAAGAAGAAGAAGAGGAGGAGGGGGTGGAGGAGAGAGGTGTGTCAGAATCACTACTAGTAGCATTTTGGAGGCGTGGTGGCGGAACAACCTCCAACACTACTGCACCCTGTCCTGCATCCTTCCCAGCTGCCAGCAGAGTTACCCAGTGGGCCGTAAAAGATAGGCAACGTTCCTGTCCATGCCTGCTGGACCATGAGTCAGCGGTAATATGCACCTTACCACTGACTGCCCTGTCCAGCGAAGCCAAGACATTGCCTTCCACATGCCGGTAGAGAGCCGGAATCGCCTTCCATGAAAAAAAGTGGCGTTTGAGAACCTGCCACTGAGGAACTGCACATTCCACAAACACACGGAAGGGGGCAGAGTCTACCAACTGAAAAGGCAGCAGTTGAAGTGCTAGCAATTTAGCCAAACTAGCATTCAACCGCTGGTCATGTGGATGGCTGGGAGCCAACTTCTTTCGGCAGTGCAGCAGCTGGGGCAGGGAAATTTGCCTGGTACAATCGGACGTTGGTGTACCGATAGCAGATTTCCCGCAAGTACTTGGCAGTGACACACCTAATTCAGTGCAGGTTTCTGAGAGGACTGAAGGTATAGTGGGGTTGGAGATCCCAGCTGATGAGGAGCAAGGAGAGGTCTGCTTTGTTCTTTGGTGTGGGTCTTTTATGTATGCTTGCCAACGGACTGCATGGCAGGTCGACATATGTCTGGTCAAGCATGTGGTGCCCAAGCGGCTGATGTTTTGGCCATGCGAGATACGCTTCAGACATATGTTGAAAATAGCAACGGTGCAATCTGATGCACACGTCTCAAAAAAGGCCCACACCAAATAACTTTTGGAATAATGCGCAGAGACAGCAGCACCCTGCACATGCGGAGCTCTGCGGTGTGATGCAGTCGGTGTGCTGCCCTTAAGCTGGCCCCTGGAGGGCATCCTGCCTCATTGGAGATGAGCCTCCTCCTCCTCCTCTCTCCTATCAGGCACCCATGTAGAGTCAGTGACCTCATCATCCCCTCCCCCTCCTCGTCACTGGAGCAAACCATGCAGTATGCTGCAGCTGGGGGAACATGACTGCCAGTTTGCTGTCCTTCTTGGGCACCCCCTCTCTCGGGGCTCACGTTACTGCCTTCCTCAAGCTGGGTACCATCATCGGGGCCCTCAAAACTCTGCGCATCCTCCTGCAGCATGTACCCAACACTGTGGTCAAACAGTTCAGGGGACTCCTCAGGACATAGTGGGGCAAGGGAAGGAGTGACTGATACCATTAAGCCAATGGAAGAGGCCGCTTTGGCAGCTGCTTTGGCAGACAAAGTACCCTGAGGCTGGGTGAGAGAGGATGAGGAGGATGAGGACGGCTTGGTCATCCACTCTACCAACTCTTCGGCATGTTGCGGCTCAACACGGCCAGCTGCCGAAAAAAAAGGACAAGCGTGCCCCACGGCCACGTGCTGAGGAGGATGCACCGTGTCCACGACCAGCACTGTTGCCTTTAGACACAGAGCCTGCTTGCCCTCTTTTATTGGCCTGTGTGTGTCTGCCTCTCCTTCTTGGCCTTCCAGACATACTTTATTTGATGTATTGAAATAGGTACACAAGGAATTGTCTGCAGTCCGCTTTAGCTGCACTGTGCCCAGTATACAGTACACTGACTTAATATACTGCAGCTTAGCTCAATCAACTGCCAGCCTATATTATTAAGAAGAGAACAGGGATGGTCTGCAGTCAGCTTTACCTGCACACTGAGCCCAGTATACAGTACACTGACTTAATAAACTAAAGCAGGGATATGCAATTAGCGGACCTCCAGCTGTTGCCAAACTACAAGTCCCATGAGGCATAGCGAGACTCTGACAGCAGCAAGCATGACACCCAGAGGCAGAGGCATGATGGGACTTGTAGTTTTGCAACAGCTGGAGGTCCGCTAATTGCATATCCCTGAACTAAAGCTAGCTTCGCTCAATCAACTGCCAGCCTATATTAGGAATAGAACAGGAATAGTCTGCAGTCAGCTTTACCTACACACTGAGCCCAGTATATAGTACACTGACTTAATAAACTGCAGCGGGAATAGTGAGATCTAGCTAAACTGAATACAGTATATATATATATATATATATATATATATATATATTTATTACACACATACAACTCATGGGATGCATATATATACTAAATACAATGACTGCAGCTACCTGAATCGCCTGCCTGCTCTAACTGAAATGAAATGACACTGACTCTCTCTATCTCTCTCACACGCCGCAACACACTACACAAGGCCGACATGTATGCGGCCTTATATAGTGTGGGGCGTGTACCTACTCCCCTGAGCCATGATTGGCCAAAGGCACCCTTCCTTTGGCCAATTATGGCTCTCTGTGCTGACGGCGCTGTGATTGGCCAAAGCATGCGTGTCATAGTGCATGCTTGGCCAACCATCAGCCAGCAATGCACTGCGATGCCGCAGTGAATTATGGGCCGTGACATGCCACTCGAATTTGGCGCGAACGGCCCATAATGTTCAAAATTCGGCGAACGCCTGAACAGCCAATGTTCGAGTCGAACATGAGTCCGACTCGAACACGAAGCTCATCCCTACTGCCGAGTGCCCCCACTGCAAGCAGCTGCGCTGTGTGTCCATTCAGATACAGAGCCGTGGCTCGGCCCCACCCCCTCTCTCCCCTCATTGGCTCACTGACAGCGCCTGCTGTTGCCTCAGCCAATGAGGAGGGACCCCAGACTAAGACCAAGACTGGAAATTTATTACTGGCTGGATCACCAGGTGAAAGTAAAAAGGGGGAAAAAAGCCAAAAAAAAAAAAGAAAACAAACGCAGACTCCTCATCTAAGGTATTCCAAGCTGCAAAATATTTAATTCTGGGGTTTAATACTGCTTTAACCAATAGTGTTCCTGGTTACATTTGGTGCTTGATGCAGCAGCCTGGGCTTTGTTTACCTTTTTTTGCTCTGCAGGTGATCCCAATCTTGAGTTGACTGCTTCTGCTTGCTGCTGTTGAGGCTTCAGTAGTCTGAGTTTGAAGAACCAATGACCAAGTTATGAATATGTATCCTCCCTAACAAATCACTGAGGATTTGGGTCAGTAGTGTGAGCTGATGAAAGATGATAAATGTTTGGATAAAACGTCCAGAGGGTTCTTTTCTTCCTCTGGGCTCTGCTCAGAAAAAGCAGTTTTAAAAGTTCCAGCTCTCTGCTACTGCTGTTCAAACTATGCACTTTTGTCCTGCTGTACTTCTGTATTGCTGCAATTCGAAAAAAAGCGAACTCTGCAAATCTCTCTCTCTACCCCCTCAACTCGCATCAACAGTCTCCTCACGCATCACTAATTTACTGACCGAATTATCAGTCTGGATGTCACACTACTTACTCAAACTCAATCTATTCAAAACCGAGCTCATAATATTTCCTCCCCCACATGCCCCTTCCCCTGACTTCTCCGTCAAGATCAATGACACAACCATCAACCTGTCCCCCGTGCCAGGGTGCTTGGTGTAATCCTGGACTCTGAACTCTCGTTTTGGCCCCACATCTAATAACTGTCCAAAGCTTGCTGCCTCAACCTCAGCAACATCTCCAAAATACGCCCCTTTCTTACCAATACCACAAAAAATCACTCTCTGGTCATCTCTTGCCTTGACTACTGCACTCCCTTCCTCCCTTCTCATTGGATTGCCTTTACATAAGGCTATCCCCCTCTTCAGTTCATCATGAATGCTGCTGCCAGACTCATCAACCTTACCAACCGCTCAGGGTCTACTACCCCTCTTTGCCAATCCCTTTATTGGCTGCCACTCATCCAACAAATCAAATTTAAAATAGTAACAATAGCTTACAAAGCCATCCACAACACAGCCCTCAGCTACAACACTAACCTTGTCTCAAAATACCAACCAAATTGTTCTCTTCCTTCCTACCAAGGCCTCTACGCTCCAGCTCCCTTGTCATTTCTTCCCATGCTTCCAGGACTTTTCCTGAGCCTTTCCCATCCTATGGAACTCCCTACCCCAATTTATCCAGCTGTCTTCTACTCTGTCCACTTTTTAGGCGATCCCTGAAAACCCTTCTCTTCAGTGAAGCGTATCTTGTCTCCATCTAACAACTGTATTTCCCCTGTCTTCACCAGCTCATCTCCCACAGTTATTACATTTTGTATCACTTGATCCTCCCTTTTAGATTGTAAGCTCTAACAAGCAGGGCCTTCTGATTCCTCTTATATTTAAGGGGAAAAGATTGTTACCGCTCCAGGTAGTGTATTGAAGGCAACACCCTCCTTAAGGTGGAAGTAGCAGGTGCAGGCTCAGCATGCAGTAATGGAGAGAAACTCGGGACAGCCGCACTTCAGTAAAAATGCCTTTTATTGTGAAAAATATATATATAAAAAGTTCATGACAGCAGCAGGGTACAGGCAGGAATAGCTGACGCGTTTCACACTCAACAGTGCTTAATCATAGCTAAGATTAAGCACTGTTGAGTGTGAAACGCCTCAGTTATTCCTGCCTGAACCCTGCTGCTGTCATGAACTTTTGATATATATTTTTCACAATAAAAGGCATTTTTACTGAAATGCGTCTGTCCTGATTTTCTCTCTTCATTCTTCTTGTATTTAATTGTATTGTAACTGTGCAGTCTGCCCTCATGCTGTAAAGCATTGGACAAACTGTTGGCGCTATATAAATTCTGTATAATAATGATAACAACAACAATAATAATAATAAATTATAATATTCACCCACAATACACATAAGGCATTTATTTAGCCCTGCTCGGGTACATGGCGTGTCTTACATGAGTAGTATCCAACATCTGCATTAACTGTAAGCCGCCCAATGTCAAAGGTGTCTATCATGTTTGTGTCCCATTTCCTACGGTAGCTGGTGTCATGCAGGACGTCATAGAGAACCTCAGCAGAGACATCCTTGCAAACAATACGCATCTGAGAAACATAACAGAAAAAAAAAGCAGATGTCAAGCAATGTAAATTACAAACTCAATTCAAATAGCAATAGTCAAGCATCCCAAAGTAACCCAATACTTAATCTGCATCAAGGACTCCAAGTACTGTATTGAAGCAAGAAAGCAAGGATGACAGACAGCTACAAAGAAAAGTGGTATAAAAGGTTTCTAAATGGCGGGACCAGTGGCGGTCCAAATGAGACAGTGTTGTGGTCCGCATTTGGCCCGCGGCCTGCCATTTAGTGATGCCTGCTCTAGAGGAAGCAGACAACCTGCAACACTCAGTCTGTCTCACTTAGCCACTATTTAGCTAAGTATCTGCTGCACAGGGAATCTATTGGTTACAGATGGCCGACTCAAAGCCTTGCATTGTGAAACAGAAGACCATAACCAAGCTACAGTGTAAAGCTAGCCATATTGTAGATGGATCAAAATTTTGCCAATTCAGCAGAAACTGGCAAAACTTCTATCCACGTGTGGCCCTCCCTGTTCGACATAAGACAATCATTAGATCGACTTCTGTCGAACAGGAATGTTGGAAAACTTTTGTCTATCAGTGGCTGCAGCTGCTGTTCAGTGCATTTTGATAGTGGGGGCCCCAGCTGTCAGAATGCAATGTCCCAGCAGGGGGGACTGAATGAAAAAAATAAACAGGTGGATGGAGGAAATACAAGCAGAATATACCCAAGCTCAACCACACAATGGAAAAATACTTGCTGAGATTCAATGCTTAGGCTGGGGGATCCCCACTCCTTTGTTCGAACAGCCAGAAAATGCTGGCAGCACTCATATGTCTAGTTCCCAAAGACAACCTCTGGAAATTACGCTGAGTAGTTGCACTCAACTTCTTTGGTCGACCATTGGCAAGGCCTGTTCTGAGTGGAACCTGTCCTGTTAAACCGCTGTATGGTCTTGGTCACTGTGCTGAAGCTCAGTTTCTAGGTCTTGGCAATCTTATAGCCTTTCAGATCCTCAGGAGTGTTCATTGCCATGAGGTGTCATGTTGAACTTCCGGTGACCAGTATGAGAGAGTGAGAGCGATAATACCAAATTTAACACACCTGCTCCCCATTCACACCTGAGACCTTGTAACACTTACGGGTCACATGACACTGACAATTTGGACATTTTCACTTAGGGGTGTACTCACTTTTGTTGCCAGCGGTTTAGATATTAATGGCTGTGTGTTGTTATTTTGAGGGGACAGCAAATTTACCCTGTTATACAAGCTGTACACTAACTACTTTACATTGTAGCAAAGTGTAATTTCTTCAGTGTTATCACATCAAAAGATATAATAAAATATTTACAAAAATGTGAGGGGTGTACTCACTTTTGTGAGATACTGTGTATATATATATATATATATATATTGTGACAGCAGGAAGGTAAAGTCACCTGGTTGCATCCAGGGGGGTAGATATATTTCTCCCAGATTCAGGCTTTATGCTGACTTATACAACTAGGGTGGAGAGTTGTATAAGCCCAGCTGAGGCTAGTAGGCTCATGGATGACTCATACCTCTAGGGAGAGTGTGGGGCGTCGTGCAGACAGAGATGAGACCAGCTGAACCTTGTCAGCTCATTTAGGCCTCTATAAGGAACTCCCAGCTTCATTAGATGTTAGCTCATGCCTGGAACCAGACCTGTGTGGACTGTCTAGGGAGAGTGAACCCCTGTGCGGTGAGGCAAAGCCTGTGTGGCTATTTGTTTGGACTTTTACTAAACCAGGGACTTAGGGACTAGGACAGCACCAGGCTGATCCCAGTTGTTAGTTTAGGAAACCTGCATGTTTAGTCAGAGGTCAAACTGACCAGGATTTATTTTGTTTGTTTCTTTTTGGCTTTGCTGTGTTTTTGTCACTGTACATAGAGAAATAAACCGCACCTTTTGATTTTGAAAACCACAACCTCCGTCTGCTGGCCCTGTTTTTGTGTGGGGAGCCCAACCAGGGGGTCACACACACCCGCTACCGAGTTAACCCCCTCACAGTTGGTGGAGAACCAGTGGCAGTTTTTTTTAAGCCAGCATGGAGGAGATACTGAAACAGCTGGCTCTAGCAAATGCCAATCAACAGCAGACAAATGCAGGTTTGCAAAGGAGCCTTGCAGCCCAGCAGCAAGCTCATCAACAAGCCCAGCAGCAATCTGAGGCCCGCTTCATAGACCTGTTACAGAAGCAAGAGCAGAGACTACAACAAATGGAAGCAGTAATGCAGCAACGTCCGCAGACCAGTGAGGAAAGCCGTCCCACTAATACCGCGTCCTTTGGGGTGAGTCGTTTATTGACAAAAATGACTGGAGAGGATGATCCAGAGGTATTTTTGACCACATTTGAAAGGACTGCTGAAAGAGAAAAGTGGCCTGAGGAGCAGTGGGCTGGACTGGTGGCTCCTCTGTTAACTGGTGAATCGCAGAAGGCTTACTATGACCTAGAGCCTGACCAAGCAAAAGACTATGTGATGCTAAAAGATGAAATATTGGCAAGGCTGGGTGTCACCCTGGCTGTCCGGGCTCAGCGTGTGCATAACTGGACTTTCCAGCTTGGAAAACCCCCCAGGTCTCAAATGTATGATCTCATTCACCTGAGCAGGAAGTGGCTACAGCCAGAGACTTTGTCCGCACCAGAGATTGTGGAACGTGTTGTAATGGATCGGTTTTTGAGAGCTCTTCCTACTGCCATCCAAAAGTGGGTAAGCCATGGAGACCCAGAGACGGCCGGTGGTCTTGTGGATCGTGTAGAGAAATACTTGGCTACAGAGAACCTGACGGCCTCTTCCAGAGACACTCGGACTTTCCACCCTAAGACCAGACCATCCCCAGGGGCGGATAAGAGGATTCCAAGGGGTGAGGGTGGAGAGAGTGAGAGGGTGGGAGCTCTACCCCAAGTTTGGCGAGAACAGCCTGGGAAATCAGCGGCTCAAGAGGCCGCAAGAAGGATCGTTTGCTACCGCTGCCGGCAAGCGGGACATATTGCAGCCAATTGCCTGGTTGTGGAGGAACCCATGCAGTGTGACTTTCTGACGGACAGACATCAGTCGCTGTGTGCGACAGTCGCATGCACTGCCATTCGGGGAACTGAGAAACATTTATGCAAAATGTGTATTAATGGTAGAAATGTTGTGGTATTGCTGGATTCAGGTAGCCTTGTGACCCTGATAAAGGCTGAATTAGTTAAAACAGAGGTCTCTGGGAATAGCAAGGTAGCTGTTATTTGTGTGCATGGGGACACCCGAGAGTATCCAGTGACTACAGTGTGTTTCGAGACCCCCAAAGGTACCCTCTCTCATCCAGTGGGGTTAGTATCTCAATTACCGCATGATGCCATTGTGGGAAGGGATTTTCCGAAGTTCTGGGAACTGTGGGATGATCCTGAGCCCCCCACTGGTGCCCCTATGTACCAGGAATGTGATAGCCAGAACTCCTCTGAGAGTGGGGAGGACTCTCCAGAATTTCCCTTGTCAGTATTGGCAGGGGAGACTCAAGAAACTGGAGAGGAGCCCACCTCCTCAGACGAAAACCTACCGTCTGTGGAGTTTTCTGATCTGGAGGTTCACAGGGAAAATTTTGCCACAGAACAGTTAAAAGACCCCGCCCTAATAAAGGCACGGGAAAACGTAGTGGAAATAGATGGCGAGTTAGTGAACCCAGATAATACCTGCACTTACCCATACTTCAGCGTAGAGAAGGACCTACTGTATCGGGTGGCAAAAAGGGCAGAAGAAACCGTTGAGCAGCTGGTGGTGCCCAAACCTTACAGGAAGTTGGTGTTGGAGTTGGCCCATGGGCACATTCTTGGAGGTCATCTGGGGACAGAGAAAACCCGAGAGAGGGTATTACAGAGATTCTATTGGCCTGGGGTGATGAAGGACATAGAAAATTATTGTTCCTCCTGCCCTGTGTGTCAGAGGTCGGCCCCGATGCCACATTTCCGTAGCCCGCTGGTCCCTCTACCCATCATTGAGGTCCCGTTTGAGAGAATCGCAATGGATTTGGTAGGTCCTATAATCAAGTCCGCTAGGGGGCACCAGTACATATTGGTTATAATGGACTATGCCACCCGTTATCCAGAAGCGATCCCTCTCAGAAATACCTCGGCCAAAACCATAGCCAAAGAGCTATCTCTTGTTTTTAGCCGGGTGGGTATTTGTAAAGAACTGCTTACGGACCAAGGTACACCCTTTATGTCCCGGGTTATGAAAGAGCTGTGTAAATTGTTCAAAGTGACGCAATTGCGTACATCTGTGTATCACCCCCAAACCGATGGGCTGGTTGAAAGATTCAACAAAACCCTAAAACAAATGTTGAAGAAAGTGGTGGATAGAGATGGAAAGGATTGGGACTGTCTACTTCCTTATTTGATGTTTGCTATTAGGGAGGTGCCCCAATCCTCTACGGGATTCTCCCCCTTTGAGTTACTGTATGGGAGACACCCAAGAGGGCTGTTGGATATTGCCAAGGAAACTTGGGAAAGTGAGAGTTCTCCCCACAGGAGTGTGATTGAGCATGTCGCCCTGATGCAAGATCGAATTGCACAGGTAATGCCCATCGTGAAGGAACATTTGGCCCAAGCGCAGTTAGCACAGCAGAGAGTGTACAACCGTGGAGCCAAGACCCGTACCTTTTCCCCGGGGGATAGGATATTGGTACTTGTCCCTACGGTTGAAAGTAAATTCCTTGCCAAATGGCAAGGCCCCTACGAGATAATGGAAAAAGTGAGCGAAGTGAATTACAAGGTCAGACAACCAGGAAGGCGAAAGCCCGAACAGATATATCACGTTAATCTGTTGAAAGCCTGGAGGGATAGAGAGTCCCTAGTCGCAGAAACTTGGTCACCAGCTCAAACTGGTTGCGTGATTCCGGAGGTTGGAATAGCAGCCACCTTGTCACAACCCCAACAACAGGAGGTTAAGGAGTTTGTGCTTCGCAACAAGGAGGTGTTCTCTGAGCTGCCGGGACAAACATCTGGGGTAGAGCATGATATTATTACCCCGCCCGGTGAAAGGGTGAAGTTAAAACCCTATCGGATCCCAGAGGCCCGACGGGAGGCAATACGGGAGGAAGTACAGAAAATGCTGAACTTAGGGGTGATAGAGGAGTCCCAAAGTGATTGGTCTAGTCCCATTGTGTTGGTGCCTAAACCGGATGGGAGCTGGCGATTTTGTAACGATTTTCGTCAGTTGAACAAAGTTACAAAATTTGACACCTACCCCATGCCACGTATAGATGAGTTGATCGACCGGCTGGGAACAGCCCGATACATGACGACTCTTGACCTCACAAAAGGGTATTGGCAAATTCCCCTGGCCAAGTCGGCCAAAGAGAAAACCGCATTTGTAACCCCAGACGGGGCGTTCCAATATAAGAGAATGCCGTTCGGGTTACAGAATGCGCCGGCCACATTCCAGCGGAAAATGGACCAGATACTGAGGCCCCATCGGAAGTATGCTGCGGCTTACCTGGATGACGTAATTGTCCATAGCACAGATTGGGCCTCACATCTGCCAAAAGTGCAAGCAGTCCTAGACTCTATCCGGGAAGCGGGGTTTACGGCTAACCCCAAGAAGTGTACCATTGGGCAGGAGGAGGCCAAATATCTTGGGTACACCATTGGCAGGGGAGTGATAAAACCCCAACTCAACAAAGTCGAGGCCATCCAGAGTTGGCCACGTCCCAACAGCAAGAAGCAGGTACGGGCCTTTCTGGGAATCGCGGGTTATTATCGGCGCTTCATTCCCCACTTTGCTTCTAAGGCTGTGCCCCTAACCAACCTGACGAAAGGGAAAGGGTCGGTCATGATTAAATGGACCCCCGAGGCTGAGGCAGCATTCCAATTCTTGAAACAAGCCTTATGTAGCCAGCCAGTGTTGTACTCACCCGACTTCTCTAAAGACTTTGTCGTACAAAGTGATGCGTCAGATGTGGGGTTAGGAGCAGTATTGTCCCAGGTCTGGAACGGGGAAGAGCACCCAGTCATTTACCTCAGCAGGAAGTTGAAGTCCCATGAGGTAAATTACGCCACGGTTGAAAAGGAGTGTTTAGCGGTGAAGTGGGCTCTAGATTCCCTTCGGTACTATCTGCTAGGTAGGCACTTTGACATGGTTACGGATCACGCTCCGTTAAAGTGGATGGCTCAAAACAAGGAGACAAATAGAAGAGTGAATAGGTGGTTCCTGGCCCTACAGGAATTCAACTTCACAGTAAAGCATCGCCCTGGCGTTCAAATGGGGAATGTGGATGCTTTGTCTCGAGTACATGAATGCCTGATTGCTGGTGTTCCAACCCCAAGGTTAAAACAAGAGGGGGGGGTATGTGACAGCAGGAAGGTAAAGTCACCTGGTTGCATCCAGGGGGGTAGATATATTTCTCCCAGATTCAGGCTTTATGCTGACTTATACAACTAGGGTGGAGAGTTGTATAAGCCCAGCTGAGGCTAGTAGGCTCATGGATGACTCATACCTCTAGGGAGAGTGTGGGGCGTCGTGCAGACAGAGATGAGACCAGCTGAACCTTGTCAGCTCATTTAGGCCTCTATAAGGAACTCCCAGCTTCATTAGATGTTAGCTCATGCCTGGAACCAGACCTGTGTGGACTGTCTAGGGAGAGTGAACCCCTGTGCGGTGAGGCAAAGCCTGTTTGGCTATTTGTTTGGACTTTTACTAAACCAGGGACTTAGGGACTAGGACAGCACCAGGCTGATCCCAGTTGTTAGTTTAGGAAACCTGCATGTTTAGTCAGAGGTCAAACTGACCAGGATTTATTTTGTTTGTTTCTTTTTGGCTTTGCTGTGTTTTTGTCACTGTACATAGAGAAATAAACCGCACCTTTTGATTTTGAAAACCACAACCTCCGTCTGCTGGCCCTGTTTTTGTGTGGGGAGCCCAACCAGGGGGTCACACACACCCGCTACCGAGTTAACCCCCTCACAATATATATATATATATATATATATATATACTGCTAAAGGCTAAAGTGTAGGTGTGGCGCTGTTCTTGAATCCTGGGATTTGAGTGCTCCAAAATCACTCTCTGACCAGTGACTTGTATATTATTATTATACACGATTCTTGTCCCCACAGTTATTAATAAATCTCATCAATAATGTAGAGATGCTACTCAAGCCATATCCAGACTAAATTATGGGTTCCCTTATCTTTACAATTCTGGCTTTTTGGTCCTCTTGCAGTTTGATTGTGGTGTGAAAAAATAGGATTTTTATAACAGCTTACCTGTAAAATCCTTTTCTTGGAGTACATCACGGGACACAGAGCGACATAGTCATTACTATGTGGGTTATATAGATACCTTCAGGTGCTGGCACTGGCAACTTCCAAAACCGGAAGTACCCTCCCCTATTATAAGCCCCTCCCATCCGGGAGTACCTCAGTTTTGTAGCAAAGCAATAAGTGTCCCCAAAAGAGGGGTGGGAGCTCTGTGTCCCGTGATGTACTCCAAGAAAAGGATTTTACAGGTAAGCTGTTCTAAAAATCCTATTTTCTTTCTCGTACATCACGGGACACAGAGCGACATAGTCATTACTATGTGGGATGTCCTAAAGCAATGCCCAATGAGGGGGGGGGATACACCATACATAAGCTGAGCGCTATCAGACATGAGGATCTTTTGCGGCCTGCAACACACTGCGCCCAAAGGCGACATCCTCCTGACTTCTAACGTCCACCTGGTAGAACCTAGTAAACGTGTGTACTGAAGACCATGTTGCGGCCTTACAGATTTGAGCCAGGGAGGCCTGGTGATGCACTGCCCATGAAGTTCCAACTGCTCTCGTGGAGTGCGCTCTAACTTTGAACGGAGGCGGTCTCCTTCTCAAGCCATAGGCTTGCATTATGACCTGTCGAATCCACTTGGCTAAAGTAGATTTTGACGCTGCCTGACCCTTTCTGGGGCCTTCCGGCAGAATAAACAAAGTATCCGTTCTGCGAATCTGAGCAGTGGCTTTTAGATAAGCTTTAACTGCTCTTACTACATCCAAAGAATGTAATAACTTTTCCTCTACCGAACTAGGTTTGGGAAAAAACGAAGGAAGAACCACATCTTGGTTCAAATGAAACCTCGATACCACCTTAGGAAGAAAGGCTGGATGAGGACGTAACACTACTCTGTCCTTATGGATAACCAGATATGGCTCTTTACAGGACATAGCTGCTAATTCCGACACTCTTTTAGCCGAACAAATGGCTACTAGAAAAATCAATTTCCTGGTGAGAAGAACCAGGGAAATATGCTGTAATGGTTCAAATGGTTGTTTCTGTAGAACCGACAGAACCAGGTTAACCACTTGACCACTGGGCACTTAAACCCCCTTAATAACCAGACCAATTTTCAGCTTTCGGTGCTCTCACATTTTGAATGACAATTACTCAGTCATACAACACTGTACCCATATGAAATTTTTGTCCTTTTTTTCACACAAATAGAGCTTTCTTTTGGTGGTATTTAATCACTGTTGGGTTTTTTATTTTTTGCGCTATAAGAGAAAAAAGACTGAAAATTTTGTAAAAAAAGGATTTTTTTTTCGTTTCTGTTATAAAATTTTGCAAATTACTATTTTTTCTTCATAAATTTTGGCCAAAATTTATACTGCTACATATCTTTGGTAAAAATAAGTACAAATTGGTGTATATTATTTGGTCTTTGTGAAAGTTATAGAGTCCACAAGCTATGGTGCCAATATCTGAAAATTGATCACACCTGAAGTACTGACGGCCTATCTCAATTCTTGAGACCCTAACATGCCAGAAAAGTACAAATACCCCCCAAATGACCCCTTTTTGGAAAGAAGACATTCCAAGGTATTCAGAAAGAGGCATTGTGAGTTTTTTGAAGTTGTCATTTTTTCCCACAATTCTTTGCAAAATCAAGATTTTTTTTTCTCTTTTTTTTTTTTCACAAAATTGTCATATTAGCAGGTTATTTCTCACACACAGCATATGCATTCCACAAATTACACCCCAAAACACATTCTGCTATTACTCCCGAGTATGACGATACCACATGTGTGAGACTTTTACACAGCGTGGCCACATACAGAGGCCCAACATGCAGGGAGCACCTTCAGGCGTTCTGGAGCACCAAGGCCAATTCTGACATTTCTCTCCTACATGTAAAAATCATCATTTATTTGCTAGAAAATTACATAGAACCCCAAAACATTATATATGTTTTTTTAGCAAAGACCTTAGAGAATATAATGGTGGTTGTTGCAACTTTTTATCTCGCACGATATTTGCGCAGCAATTTTTTTAACGCGTTTTTTACGGAAAAAAATGTTTTGTGCTTAAAAAAAAAAAAAAACAGTAAAGTTAGCCCAATGTTTTTGCATAATGTGAAAGATGAAGTTACGCCGAGTAAATAGATACCTAACATGTCGCCCTTAAAAATTGCACACACTCGTGGAATGGCGCCAAACTTCGCTACTTAAAAAATCCCCATAGGCGACGCTTTAAATATTTTTACTGGTTACATGTTTTGAGTTACAGAGGAGGTCTAGGGCCAAAATGATTGCTCTCGCTCTAACGTTCGCAGAGATACCTCACATGTGTGGTTTGAAAACCGTTTTCATATGTGGGCGGGACTTACGTATGCGTTCGCTTCTGTATGCGAGCTCACGGGGACAGGGGCGCTTTAAAAAAAAAATAAAAAATTATTCTTCATTTTACTTTATTTATTTTAGTTTGACATGTTTTTCCGCCCTAAACATTTTTTTGATCACTTTTATACCTATTACAAGGAACGTAAACATCCCTTGTAATAGGAATATGGCATGACAGGTCCCCTTTACAGTGAGATATGGGGGGGGGTGTCAATAAGACCCCACATCTCACCTCTAGGCTGGGAAGCCTGAAAAAAAAACAAAAAAAAAAAACAACAATCCTGGCTTTGATCGTAGCGGTGAGTCGGTAGAAGCACCGGAGGGCGGCGGGGGGGGGGGACATCCCCTCTCGCCTCCCGTAAGAATGATCAAGCGGCGGAACAGCCGCTATGATTGTTCTTATGGTGTAGGGAATCGCCGGCTGAAAAAGCCGATATCTGAATGATGCCTGTAGCTGCACCCATCATTCAGATATCTCCGCACAAAGTCAAGGACGTCATATGACGGCCGGAGGGCGGGAAGTGGTTATTGCAGAGTATTGCCGGGCATTGCGGAGTATTGCCGGGCATTGCGGAGTATTGCCGGGCATTGCGGAGTATTGCCGGGCATTGCGGAGTATTGCGGTGTATGGCAGGGTATTGCGGAGTATTGCCGGGCATTGCGGAGTATTGCGGTGTATGGCAGGGTATTGCACGGGTATTGCACAGGGTATTGTGGAGGGTATTGCACAGGGTATTGTGGAGGGTATTGCAGAGTATTGTGGAGGGTATTGCAGAGTATTGTGGAGGGTATTGCAGAGTATTGTGGAGGGTATTGCAGAGTATTGTGGAGGGTATTGCAGAGTATTGTGCAGGGTATTGCAGAGTATTGTGCAGGGTATTGCAGAGTATTGTGCAGGGTATTGTGCAGGGTATTGCAGAGTATTGTGCAGGGTATTGCAGAGTATTTTGCAGGGTATTGCAGAGTATTGCACCAGGGTATTGCAGAGTATTGCACCAGGGTATTGCAGAGTATTGCACCAGGGTATTGCAGAGTATTGCACCAGGGTATTGCAGAGTATTGCACCAGGGTATTGCAGAGTATTGCACCAGGGTATTGCAGAGTATTGCAGCAGGGTATTGCAGAGTATTTCGCAGGGTATTGCAGAGTATTTCGCAGGGTATTGCAGAGTATTTCGCAGGGTATTGCAGAGTATTGCAGAGTATTGCACCAGGGTATTGCAGAGTATTGCACCAGGGTATTTTGCAGAGAATTGCACCAGGGTATTTTGCAGAGTATTGGCAGGGTATAGCACAGGGATGGCTGAGCAGGGATGGATGGATGGCTGGATCTGTGACTGCAATTGTCACAGATCCAGCCCACAGTGCTGCTGCTGCCATCCGCTCCCTCCCCCTCCCCTCTCACACTGTACCGATCGGTACAGAGAGGGGAGGGAGGAACCGGCGTCATCAAATGACGCCGGTCTGTTTACAAGTGATTGCTCCGTCATTTGACGGAGCGATCACGTGGTAAACGGCCGCTATCAGCGGCGATTTACCGCGATTCGTGATCCGCCGGGTCCTCTGGACCCGGCGGTCACGGAGTTTCCCGTGTGCGCGTCCCAGGGGGCGCGCGGGAGCGCGATTCTGGGAGGACGTTATATAACGTCCTCCCAGAGTTAAGCAACCACCCTGCCGCCGTTATTTGTCGGCAGGTGGTTGTTAAGTGGTTAAAGTCCCATGGACATATGGGAATATTAACCGGAGGGCTAATACGCATCACTCCTTGTATAAAGGCTTTGACTAGTGAATGCGAAGCCAAGGGCCTCTGAAAAAATATTGACAAGGCCGAAATCTGACCCTTGATAGTACTCAAGGCAAGCTTCCTATCTACAGCCCACTGTAGGAAGTCCAGAATCCTACCTATTACGTACTTACGTGGATGCCATTTCTTGGCCTCACACCAGGCGATGTACGCCTTCCAGATTCTATAGTAGATCTGCCTGGATACCGGCTTCCTGGCATTGATCATGGTAGATACCACAGGATTAGAGAGCCCTCTCTTTTTTAGAATGTGGGCTTCAATAGCCAGGCCGTCAAACCTAGGGCTGGTAAGGAAGGGTGGTATATCGGTCCTTGCGAAAGCAGGTCCGGACGATGTGGGAGAGTCCAAGGACTCCCCACTGACATTTTTACAATCTCCGCGTACCATGCTCTTCGGGGCCACGCTGGAGCCACCAGAATCACTGGTTTCTTTTCTACCCTGATTCTGCGGAGTAATCGAGGTAACAATTGTGGCGGTGGGAATGCATATATCAGCTTGAACTGATCCCAAGGGAACACTAGGGCATCCGAGCCGCAAGCTAGGGGATCCCTTGTCCAAGAGACAAACCTGTCCACCTTTGCGTTGAATCTGGATGCTAGCAGATCTACATCCGGTGTTCCCCACCGCTGACATATTGTCCGAAAAACCTCGGGGTGAAGGGACCATTCCCCTGGGCATAATTGTTGGCGACTTAGAAAGTCCGCCTTCCAATTCTCCACTCCTGGAATGAATACCGCGGATATGGCTGGGACATATCTTTCTGCCCATTTCAGGATGCA
Organism: Rana muscosa; assembly: GCA_029206835.1. NCBI lineage: Eukaryota > Metazoa > Chordata > Amphibia > Anura > Ranidae > Rana > Rana muscosa. The sequence goes on from CM055118.1 coordinate 60,757,584, forward strand.
ATTTACTTCCCTCTGGGCTGCACGACTCCTGGTGCCACCCTGATGATTGATATATGCTACTGCCGTGGCATTGTCTGATTGAATTCTGACAGGGGACCCTTGGAGTTTGGATGTCCATGCTACTAGGGCATACCGGGCTGCTCGTATCTCTAAGAGATTGATGGGCAGGGCCTTTTCCGCATCCGACCATCTGCCCTGGAGAGACCATTGCTCCAGTACTGCTCCCCAGCCTATAAGGCTGGCATCTGTAGTGACCACCTTCCAAGAAATCGGACTGAAGGATTTCCCTTTTTCCAGATTCTGGGGAACCAACCACCAACGGAGGCTCTTGCGAACGGAAGGGGACAAGGACATTGGTAAGTCTAGGGCCTGAACTTTCTTGTTCCAGGCTGACAGTATGGCCCTTTGCAAATTCCTTGAATGGAATTGACCGTAGGGTACTGCTTCGAATGATGCCACCATTTTTCCCAGCAGCCTCATGCACAGGCGTATGGACGGCTGTCTTTTTGTACCCACTAAGTGGATCAAATCTCTCAAAGACAACACCTTTTTTCGAGGCAAGAATATTTTCTTCTGGCCTGAATCTAGCCTTAGCCCCAAGTATTCCAGACTTTTGACTGGTTTTAGGGCCGACTTGTCTCGGTTGATAATCCAACCGTGAGATTCCAGATACTTGATTGTCTTGTGAACGACCACTTCTAGTTTTTTCACTGAGTGGTCTATCCGTAACAAGTCGTCTAGATATGCCATTATCGTTACACCTTGCGTTCTTAGATTGGCCAATAATGGGGCCAGAATTTTTGTGAACACTCGTGGTGCTGTGGCCAGACCGAAGGGTAAGGCTCTGAACTGAAAATGGCGCCCTTCTACTGCAAAGCGTAGAAATTTTTGGTGGACTGGAAAGATGGGAATGTGCAAATAAGCATCTTTGATGTCGATCGAGGCTAACCATTCCTCCCCTTGTAAGGCAGTGGCCACCGATCGGATCGACTCCATCCGGAAAGTCCTGATATGCAGGAATTTGTTTAGCCCTTTTAGATTTAATATGGGCCTCACGTCCCCGTTTGGCTTCGGGACTGTAAAGAGGTTTGAGTAAAACCCGAACCCCCATTCTTCCAGGGGAACCTCTATAATTACTCCTTGGAGCAATAGTTGTTCTAGTGTCAACAGGAGGGACTCTCTCTTCCGGGGATCCCTTGGCACGTTTGACCTCATAAAATGGGAAGGAGGAGAGTCTTAACTCCAATCTGTATCCCAGACTTACTGCGGAGAGCACCCATCTGTCTCTGATCGTGTCCCGCCAGGTCTCTGCGAACAACTGGAGTCTTCCCCCCCACCCGATTGAGTGGGGGCAACCCTTCACGCATTTGACTTTGGGGGAGGTTTTGTACCTCTCCTGACCCAAGGTTTTTTATTACCCTGCGATTGTCCCTGATTTTTACCCCCGGGATTTGACCGAGGAGGCCGTCGGAACTGTTTCACAGCCGATGCCCCAGGGACTGGAGAAGCAGGCCTCTTAAAAGAGGGACCTCTAACTCTGTTTTTAACCGGCAAGAGTGTACTTTTACCGTTGGAAATTTTCTGGATATATTTGTCCAGGTTTTCCCCAAATAAGCGTTCACCATGAAATGGGAAGCTAACCAGCAATTTTTTACAGGGAGCTTCAGCAGACCAGTTTTTGAGCCATAGAAGCCTGCGCATATGTACTACAGACAGCGTAAGGCGGGAGGCCTGATGGATTGAATCCTTTATGGCGTCAACCGCAAAGCATAAGGCTCTAGGTAGATCAGCTAGGGCAAGGGCCTGCTGATCTGGCAAGTCCCTTAAGACTTGTTTCAACTGATCCTTCACTGCTTGGCAGACCCCAATAGCTGCCACTGCTGGTTGTGTCACCAAGCCTGCTGTAGAAAAAGCAGATTTTAATAAGGACTCCAATTTTTTATCTATTGGGTCCTTGAACATTTGGACATTATCCACTGGACAGGTCAGTGATTTATTCACACAAGAGATGGCTGCGTCCACTGTAGGGACCCTCCATTTTTTGATGAACTTATCCTCCATGGGATAGACCACTGGAAATCTCTTGGGGGGAGTAAATATTTTATCAGGATGTTCCCAATCCTGGTACATGAGCCCTTCCAATAAAGGGTGAAGTGGAAAGGAACAGACAGTCTGGGGAGCTTTTAGCGACCCCAGCGAGGAGACAGTAGTGGTTGATGGTTCCGCAAGGTGCATTTTAAATGCTGATCGGACCATGTTAGTCAAAGACTGAACCCATAATCTTTCAGCTTGAGATGCTGAGAAAGGTTCCTCCACAGTTGATTCCTCTATAACAGAATCAACCTCCTCCTGATCCCCTTCAGGCAGGTCGATCCCTGTATGGGACTGTTGCTCCGCTAACAGGTACTCTGAAGGAGGAGACGGAGATCGGGCGTGCTTTCCCTGTGACAGGGAGGCAGCGATTAATGTTGACAATCTCTCTTCTAATCCTCCCAGAGCTGAGGAAAAAACCTCCTCTGTTACATACACAGGAGCAGGTGAACTGAGGACAGCCACAGTACCAGGTACTCCTGCAGGGTCTCTACGGTCACTAACCTCTGAATTTTCAGGGGAGACTGGTGCAGCAGAAGCATGCCCAAGATCCTCAGAGCCCGATGGAGACCCCTTTCGCTTCCTGGAAGATTTAGTTCCGGAGCTTCTGGACGGCATATTCCTAAGCCCAAAGCTGAGGTATTCCAGCCGTAATACACCCCTTTTACTGAGAATAGTCTAGCACAATTGCTGCTATATATCAGTTGGTGTCTACTAAAGTGCCTTTCTAGGGGATGCCTGCATCAACCGCCTCTGTGTGCCTTTTTACTGTTGCTAGCTCTGTCTGTGCACTTCAATAGCCAGCTTGATTGCCTTTAAACATGCTGGACGCCCGCACATGCGCAGTAGCGCCGCGGCGCACACCGAGCGTCATCCACCCGCTCCGCCCCTTTTTCCAGATCGCCTCTATATAGAGAGGCGCGTGCACGCGCGCCTTCGGCGCCTTTTTTGAAAAAACAAGGAGCTAGATGGGAGCCAGGGTCCCTGCCGCAGGGCCCGGGGATGGATGAGCGCAGCAACAGGGCAGAGGAGACAGCTTCCCAGCAGAGAACTTACCAACTGCCTGGATTTGACTTCGGAAGAAAAAAAATCCACATTACAAGAAAAAAGAACCATAGCAGCCTCTAGTGTTTAACACAGGTACCGCGGTCTTACATTTTTTTTTTCTTGCCTACTATAAAAAAATTTACATTTTCTCAGTAGTAACAGGCATGCACAGAATATTTAGCGGGAATACCTTAGGTAACAGGCAGAAAGACAAAATAGGCTTGGGGGTCCCCCAATAGAACCAAGTTCCTGAGGGCCCCCACTTACCTTTTCCTCGCCGCAGGACTCTGTTTGGTCCACAGAAGCCCAAACTTCACCTATCACGGCAGGCATTGTAATTAAACCTTCAGGGACCGGGTTCCCAAGGATTCCACTCCCCTGGACCTGTATAGCACCCTGCACAGAAAACATCTTGGTCGTGGGTATGACCAGAGCTCTGGATCCCAGGGTCCAGCCCTCCTAAGAGAGGCATTACAGGCAAAACCTTGCTCTTCTCTTGCAAGGCCCGGGTACCGACCGTTTAGCTATGAAGTTTTTTTGGTCGGATCCGGAATAGCTTACTGAGGCCCAAAAGAACCTGTACGCAAGCTCAGTGAAAAACACATGTTACTTCTTGGCCAACACCTTAGACACTGGCAAAAAACTGAGGTACTCCCGGATGGGAGGGGCTTATATAGGGGAGGGTACTTCCGGTTTTGGAAGTTGCCAGTGCCAGCACCTGAAGGTATCTATATAGCCCACATAGTAATGACTATGTCGCTCTGTGTCCCGTGATGTACGAGAAAGAAACACAATTTACAGTGTACTAAGGACTGTGGGGACAAGACTAGGCAGCACAGGGCAAGGACTGTGTAAGACTCTGGGAGACTCTGGGAGACACGGATGAATATATACCAAGAGTAAACCTAGGCGTGGATCTGGATACTGCTGCACAGGGCAAATACTGTGAATGTGCAATACCCCTTCGAGGGGTAAGTATTTCTGGTGAGTGCATTACCTCTAGGGGCACTGTAAAGACGTACCATCACAAAGGACACTTGATTGAAGAGCACCTGTCACTTTGAAAAGCCATATATGTTTTATAAGGACTGGACATATTAATTTTATTCCAGCATAAGCCCAGGTTCACACTGGGCAGCGGGAGCGAAGCCGTGCGAGTTCAGCTGTACTCGCGCGATTTCAATCCCGCTGGTCAGTCCCAATTTTGGCCGCGATTACAGAGACATCTGTGCAGGTTACTGCACAGATGTCAATGTAAACCGTGGGCCGAAATCGCAAAAAGTAGTATAGAAAGCAGATGCGGCGTCGCACAGATTAGGACGGTGCCATTGCCGGCAAATGCCGCCTATTTGCCACGTTAAATCGCATGTCAAATCACACCAGTGTGAACCAGGGCTCAAGGACACTTACAATTGAAGAGCACCTGTCACTTTGGACATTTTATATTAGGATTGTGCACATCAATAGATTTTTTAGCACTTATCACTTTTCTCATGAATGAACTGTTTGCAGGATACGCATATGAATTACAGTATGTTTTAGCACCAGTCACTTTATAATTAATGCACATAAGTCTGTTTAGATTTACAAGTCACTGGTCAGAGAGTGATTTTGGAGAACTCAAATCCTAGGATTCAAGAACAGCGCCACACCTACCCTTTAGCCCTTAATTTCCATACTCCACCAAGGTGGTTGTATCTGTAGGGGCAGCAGTTCTCATTTACCAATTCAATCTAGCCATTTGCGTGGAACCACCCATTACCTTTCTTACTGTATAATCACAGATAAGCAAGCCAGCCCCTCTCGTTGGTGACATTAAAGGTTAGCCAGTTATTTGGGTTGGTTGTTGCCACAAAATAGCTGGCCCAACGGATAGGGAAATAAAAATTCTGCTCATAAATATCAAGATAATGATGAAAAAAGTTTCCATCCCTGAGATATCTGTCTGAGGGTATGTTCACACCAGATGCTATGTTCTAACCAAGCAGCTGGTGTGTGGTTCGGCCCAGCCTGATCAGCATAGTGATCCAGCACTGATCTCGACACATCACACTGCCCCCCCTTTTTTTTCTTAACTAACTTTATGTGGATTGCCTCGCAGTGCACTGCACACAGTACTTTTTTTTTTTCCACCACACACCGCCCCCACACCAACGCTACATGGTGGTATGAATTGGGCAGAAAGGAAGACTAGGTATTGTGGCTCGTCTTACGGTGGGACTCTGCTGGAATAGCCGCCCAATGCAGTCTCACTGCATATGATGTGAATGTACACTGAAGCTTGTAGCAAAAGGTACTAAAAAAAAAAAAATCTAAGCATTTTACGTACTGTGGATGAAAGCCTTGTGTAATAGGAGAATAGTTTCATTGCTTTAGATGAACAACAGGAAAACATCACAAATTGAAATTACTGTGGATAATATGTCACAGCTGGTGATATTAGCCAATATTTGTTCAGCTGCAGGAAAATCACAATTAAAATCATTTTGCATCACTGGTTTCTGCAAAGTAATTTTAAAGATTGTTTTCACACAGCAGATGCTCCTTTTTATCTCTAACTATTTAGGGTTACAAGTAAACAACATTTAAATATTAAAAAGGGGAAGTCCACCTTATGGTACACTCGCAGAGTTTATCTTCTCATGCCGCGTACACACGATCATTTTTCCCGTCGGGAAAAATTAATTTTTTTTTTTCGCCGAGAAAAACGATCGTCTGTGGGCTTTATGCCGTTTTTCTCGTTGAGAAAAACGGCAGGAAAAACGACGAGAAAAATTAGAACATGTTCTAAATTTTCTCATCGTTTTTTCCATCATTTTTTTCCGCGGCAGTTTTCCCATAGGGAGACACTGCCGCGGAGCCCACAGACGGTCGTTTTTCTCGTCAAAGAAAAAAATGACGGGAAAAACGGTCGTGTGTGGGGGAACATGCCGTTCCCTCGTTTTTCATTTTTTTTCATGCCGTGATTCACGGCAGTGTTTTCACCGCCGTGAATCACGATCGTGTGTACGCGGCATCAGAGTATTGGCTTCAAAGGGTTCTTATCAGTGAAGTATTAGCACAAAAAAATTAACTTATTGGCATGGTGGACAGGACCCTTGCTCGATTTTATGTACTGCTGGCACTGCAAACCTAAGGTTGCCAACATGTCATTTCAGTGGCCTCCAACAGGTGTCTCCCAGTAGTCACTGAAATCGTGCACTGCCAAAGCCTGGCTGATGTTTGAAAGCTCAAGTGAACATGAATGTGTGATTTATTACTGTAACAAACTCAGGCTGCATATATAGTAATAAATCTGTCCTTTTTCGTTTTTTTGACAAAAAATTACAAAAATAAAGTATAGTCAGACCATGGCTCTCAAACAAGCAGCAGCCTGGCCTTCAAGCATTTAGGCTATTCATGCCCAGAACTGTACTGTAAACCAAAACTGTACATTTCAGCAGAATGTAATGAACTACACAATAGCATGGGCCCATTTTTTTCTTTAAAGGCATGCAGACAGTGCAGATCAATGTAATGAAACCAAAAGCCACATTTTTATAAAGAAGTCAGCAATGGCCATCTTTAGATTTCAGACATTTCAGTTCCAAAGCACCAGTTAAAGTGACCCTGTCATTTATTTACAGATTATTTACTAAAAGCTGGAGTGTGCAAAATTAGGCTCACTTCTCCGGGTTATATTCCCAAAGCTTAAACAAACAAGTTGAGGTTTGAAGCTGATTAGCTAACTTGCACAGCTGCACCAGCCTAATGCTGGCCATACACTATACGAAAAATCATCCGAACGAACTATCGAAAAACGAACGTTCGGTCGTGAGCGCAAACGATAGTGCCATCATGTATTGACAGATAAATCGTTCAGTGGACATAAATAAATAAAAATTTGGTTCGTTTTTTTTACATATACCTAGTGCAGAAAGTTCGGATGGGAAACACATTAACCTTTCAATTTATCGTTCGGTCGGCAGAAAATTTCCAAACTTGTCCTTCGTTTTTTCGGCTCAAAAACATCCCAACGATTATCGATTTTGTGCCCATTAACTGTTCGAAAAACAAAAGAACTGTCTGAACGACCAATGTTTGCCCGATTTTTCGTATAGTGTATGGCCAGCATTGGTAAATCTACCCCTTTGTTATTTGGTGCTTCCCCCCCCAGTAGAAAAACTATTGTGCAAAAGTAATTTAGTACATTTAAAACAGTTAAAAAGACATTACACAAGAATATACAGTGATACCTTGGATTGCGCTCAACGAGCGTTTCGCAATACAAGCAATTTTTTTTCTTTAAATCCTGACTCGGTTTGCAAGTGTTGTCGCGCAAAACATGCAGGATTCAAGCCTCTGCGATGTGCAGTACCGCATTTGACCAGAAGTGCGGGGGTGCCGAAGCCGATCGAAGCAGTTCGAAAATACTCGGGAACCTAGTGTTTCCGAGCCTTTCCAAATGCAGCCGAACGGTCTCCAAGTATTTCCGAGTCTATCCGGCGCCCCCCCCACCTCTGTCCACATGCCAAAGAAGTCAATGTGGGACGAATTATTTTAGTTTCCATTGACTTCTATTGGGAAACTTTGATATGCGAGTGCTTTGGATTACAAGCATTCTCCTGGAACGGATTATGCTTGTAATCCAAGGTTCCACTGTATTTTTAGTTAATTTTTCAGTGTTTTTTTATTCCTTTTACATAATAAAGTGCCAACATTGATGAAATTAGGGGACATTTTTACTGAAATCTTAGCAAACACCAACATTTTCATTATAACCATCTTCATCCCTGGTCACATTTCACATGTGCTTATCGGGAAGCATCCAACACGGCTAACAAACATTTTTGACCCAGGAAGTTTTCATGGAGGCACTAAAGTCTTCAGTGCTAAATATATACATTGTGTGTGCACGCATTTCATAACTTTGTACAATGAAGTTCATAAAAAGCTAGCTGGTCAGCCCCACACTGGGTCATGTTCCGGTCACTCATCTCAGCCCGCTTTCCTTGAGCTCTTTCGTCACAGCAAGTGTTTGAGCTCTGCTGTAACTAGAAACCATTACCTAGTAACCTAAACTGATCTCTGGTATTGGGTATACAGAGAGAGGTGCATTATTCATGGCTCCCTCCTCCCATGCGTCTCTGTAGACTTCTGTGCAGGAAGTGACAGCTTGCGCAATGAATGGAATGTCAGTGGCCCTTCATTAGGGTCACCTCAATATTTAATGAACCCCCCAGCTCTGATGCTGAGTAATTAGAGAAGTGCCCTTTATTTTGTCTGCGCTTGCTTTGTTTTGATTATTTCGCACACTTATTAATGCAGCAGTTTAATCTCAGTGGGTGAGCAGCGATGGAAACAGTTTGAATATCAGATGCCTGCAGAGTCTGTTTGAGCATACATTACAAAGTTCCTGAGCTCACGAGGGTCCCTGTGGCCAGTCAGGGCTTCAGATTTTTAAATTATGAAAGAAAAGGTCACTAGATGTAAAAAAATATATAAATAAATAAACCTTATGATCAGTACTAAAACTTACACTCTTACAGGATACTAACACTAGCAAATGTAACTAAGTATTCACATTAGGTTACGTTATTATATTTAAAATATATGTAAACACACCTACTAAAATGTCATAAGCTTTAAAAGTTCATACAATTTTAAAAGTAATTTCAGTCTTTTTAAACCTGCAGCTTTTAATAAAAAACATTATTCACGACCCTGCCATTAAGGCCCTTGTTAAGTTACTTTCTGTTATAGGGAGACAACATTCTGTCCCTTTCTAATTTTGCTCCGGGTTTTTTACCCGGTCACGTGGGCTTTTGATAGACGCATGGTCTCTAGTTGCCATGCAATGCCATGCAGCCATTGCTGAAGTGTGATGTACACAAGGTAGCTGCAGGAGATCAGCAGCTCTGAGAAGCAACAAAGGATAAGAGATGAAAAGTATTTTATGTGAAAAGTGCAATTGCATAATACTTTAGTTGACTGTTTAAGTTTACAGTACGTCCACTTTAGAAGATGGATAAATTACCTAGTTCATATCACAGATCTGAAGACTTCAGATCCGCCCCAATTCCTGCACCTTCAGACCTCAAATCAGCCCCCAATGTCTGCACCCACAGGTCTAGGTAGGGTTGCCAACTGTCCGGGATTCACCCGGGCAGTTTGGGTTTGGAATCATGCGTTCAGGTTTCAGACCGCCTGAAACACGGACACATTATTCAGACCAGACTATGGCTTCCCAGCAGGGTTGCTGGCTTCAATTGTGTAAGCCAAGAGTGTCTGTTACACTCTCTTTCACACTGCCCAAAGCCAACACTAACAATTACCCCTCCCCGCCACGGATGGGAAAGGAGAGAGGGCTTGATCTGCTCCTCTTCCTCTCGCCCCTACAACTCTGTCTGCCCACACCACAGCAGCCTCAGCTACATCTGGATAAGAGGTGCTGACTACTAAGGGGTGAGTGAGCTCACCATCCATCCCTGTCTGTGACTGAAGTCTCCCTCCCTCTCTCTCTCTTGCCTCTGAGTGAGTTCACTAAAGTAAATCCGGGTTCTCAGAGCACCTCTTACATCAGAGTTCCCCTTTACACCATAAGCCACAGTGTTCTACTTTACATCAGAGTTCTCAGTGTTCCCCCCCCCTTAGATCAGGGTTCCCAGAGCATCCCTTATGTTAGAGTCCCCAGAGTTCTTCCATACATCAGTCTGCAGAGTCCCCCCTTACAGTGTAAGGGAACTCTGCGAGTTCAGAAGTAAAAGGGGAACTCTTTGGACTCTGATGTAAAGGTGGACTCATGTGATTAACTTCATTTGATTAGAAATGTTATTTAATTGCAAAATATATGTATAGATTATACTTTAAAGATTGCTGTGCGCCGCTAAAGTGTTCGGGTTTGACGTGAAGAAAAGTTGGCAACCCTAAAATTAAATATTTAACTGTCATTCTGCTGTTTGGCCACAAGATGCCGCTGTTTTTTTTCCTTCTGACACAGCTAACGGGCTGTTTGGACAGAGATTCATAAAAGAGAGCAGGCAGCCATTTTGAGAAGGAGTTTTATTCTGAGGACTGTGTGCAGAGAATCCTACAGCATCCAGGTGTGAAAACAGACTTCAGTGACCAGAACTTCAGCTGAGTGAAGCTACTTGTGTCCAAGATCCTGATCCTGTCCAGAGGAACGAGGAATTGCTTACAGGAAGTCGGATGAGAGCTGAGGAACAAACAATATATACTATTGGACCGCATACTTATTGGAGAGACATATTTTGTTCCGGTCAGAGTCACCAGTGGATGCAGAGCAGACCCGGGTCGGTAAGATCGTGCACGCACCCCATACTTTGTTGGAGCCTAGAGACGGAGACCAGGCCTGTAGATAGTTAGTAGGGTCTCTGTTTGTGTCAGGCCACAATTGTTGCTACTCTTCACTACAGGGACTCCATAACCTAAAGTGACAAACTCAAGATAGACTGGCGTCGTGCTCAGGAGGAAAACGCAGACGCATGATACAACACCGGTTAAGGGAGGGGGAAATACGGTAGAGCTTTGTAAGTTTGTAAACTGTTGTGCTGCACTGCAGACTAGCCCGCACCACACACCCATACAGTTATTCTTGTGTTGTTTTTAGGGTATTAACAGGTAAGGTGTGGCGGTTTGGTTGTGCCCACCAGTAGGCAAATTACTTTGTCTCTCTCCTGCATCCTACGTAGGGCGCTGCGCTGTGCAGCATAAGGGTCCCAGCCTTCGGCTGGGTGTCTGTAAATTTATTGTATGTTCCCAGAATTGGCGGTTGGGTTCATTTACTGCGTCTAAGTAAAATTCAGTTTTAACAAGAGCTGGTGGTGATGGAGTTGTTTTCCTTGTTCGTGACTTTGCTGTATCCTGGGGAGCCCACCCCGGTACACGTTCTACATAGGACCTAGGACCTTCAAACCTCAGATCAACCCCCAGTTCCCAAAATTCTATAAAAATATCCTTCTATGAAAAAAAAAAAAAAAAAAAAAGAAGAACAAACTCAATAGGTGTGAGCTGAAAAGAATCTAGATAATCACCTCAGAGAAAAGCATACATCAATGCCATCAGACCACAATATTAAATATTTTTTTTTTAAAAAGGTCCAACTTTTCAAAATTATACAATACAGTCCCTTTAACATTGAAGGTAAAAAAAAAACTCTATGCAGCAGCCCCCTCCACCCCAATACTTACCTGAGCCCCATCGCGATCCAGCGATGTGTGCGAGAGCCTCTGCCTCAGCAGTGGGAGTTGTTGGCTCCCACTGCTGTCAATCACAGCCAGTGAGCCAATGAGGGTTTGACAGGGAGCGGGCCAAGCCGCGGGTGTGAATAGACATGCAGAACAGTGGCTCCGGAGCAAGCCTGCTTGGGTTCCTTCATTGCAAGCTTCTTGCTTTGGGGCACTCGGCAGGAGGGAGAGGCCAGAAGCGCAGACGGGGGACCCGACAAGAGGAGGATTGGGGCTGCTCTGTGCAAGCACGCTGCACAGAGCAGGTAAGTACAACGTGTTTGTTTTAAAAAAAACATTATATATATATATATATATATACATATACACACACACACACACACACACACACATACACATACACACAAAGTATATACCCTTAAATATCGCTTTAGAGGATGGCTTTAATAACACCACTCTGTCTACTCCAAACCATAGGTAGGCACAGATATATTCCCAAAGATAATATGAAAACTATTAGTGCTCTCCCTTTAAAATATTTATTTAAGATACAAATAAAAAAAAAAAAAAAAGTACAGAACCGTTAGTTATGTGATCACAGTTGAGGCTACTTTCACGCTGCTTTAGCGCAAAAAACCTCGCCTGTAAAGCGCCTGAAAACTGCCTCACCTACAGCCCCAGTGTGAAGGCCCGAGTACTTTCACACTGGAGCGGTGCGCTTGTTGGAAAGCAAAAAAGTCATGCAAGCAGCATCTTTGGGGCGGTGCGGGAGTCGTGTATACACCGCTCCTAAACCGCCCTGCCCATTGAAACCAATGGGCAGCGCTTCAGCAGCGGCGCTTCAGCAGCAGCGCTTAGCGGGCGCTTTTAACCCCCCCTTCAGGGGGTTAAACAGCGGTAAAGTGCCGCTAAAACTAGCTTTACTGCTACTGCCCCCACCGCCTCAGTTTGAAAGTGCTCTTACTGATGGCTCCAGAATGTCTGTGTGTTCAGTTTCTTTTTTTATATCATTATTATATAATATGTATATATGTAAATTGAGAACATGGTTGGGATAAACAAAAAAAAAAAAAGGTACATTGTGCGAGGTGTATTTATTTTGTTGAATTTTGCTTTAGGTTTGTTAAAACTCTGCCAGATCCTTACATTTCTATCCTCCACAGAGAAATCCATTTGTTGTTACAGCAAGGGGGGAGACTGGTCTAGTCATCTCATTATCTTTCATTCATAATTGATTGGAACACAAAACGACTCTTTTGAAGCCACTAGCAGTCTCTTGCTAAGCTATTCACAGCCAAAAGGAAACAAACTCTGCAGCTTTGTGTAGATACAGAAACTAGGTGTAGTAGCTCATCTATTAACCCCTTTCTAGGTAAACGTTGCTTCTAACAAAATCAGAAGCTACACTGTTTTTCAGCAGTATAAATAGAACAATTGCAAATAATTGCCAGAGACAGTGTACGCCATGTTCCTGCAATTAACTGATCTCTTGGTTTTGCCGACTCCAGCATTTTGTTCACATATTTCTATAGAGAATCCACTAGGAAGCGACTAATACCACCATTGTGATGTTACTAGTTTGTGAAACTGGCCATAGTCCAGATTTTGCAACAATTTGTTACCTTTGAAGACTAACTAAAAGTAAAAGAATTGTGTACATTTGTGGCACACGTGCAGTGAAGTGTATACTCTCAGCCCATTCTCTGCATTTATAAGATATGGAGGACAAAACCTGGTCAATGCAACTTCACGAGAGTTACATCATCAATGACTAGCCAATGAGAAGGTGTCAGTTCACAAAAAGATAGCAGCAGGAACAGGGAATGGTCAATATTCTGTACACACTTGTACATTATGAAAAGAGCTGCCACTCTTTTCATAAATACAGTGGAGGAGTGAGCATAGCCACTTAAGAACAGGAAGTGAGTTATTTGCAGAATCACGAGTTTAAAGTATAAAAAAAAAAAAAAACAACAACTGACAAGAAAACTAGTGCTGCCACCTCTTCCTAGGAGCAGTAGGTTGTAACATTCCTATTTTTAGGTTTAGGCGTGTTTTAAATGAGGCAATTGACTTGTGGAGGTAGAGTGCTTAGTAAACATTATTTATTTGTAACAATAGTATCAAACAGGTAAAAAAGTATTTTCATATATATACATACACATGGCATGAATATAATGGCTACATATATGTCAGCTTGGCAGCACATGAGAGATAGTAAATATTGATAAAATGTAATACAAGGTATTTCCCATTAGCAGGCATTGGTACACCATATGCAAAAAGAACTGCCGTAAGAGATACACATACACATTAATAGTTATAGTACTCAATGAATTTTGAATGTATAAAAGATATATGGGCCAGTGAATAGGTAATAAACCAGACTTGACTTATCATCCCATGGAAACTCAACGTGTTTCATGGCTATATGCCATTCATCGGGAGTTGGGTACAGAAATAAACTGTAAATACAAATGAATATGTAGTATTAGTTAATATGTTCTACCCCTAAGGGGGAGAAGAGACCTCGTGGGGAGAAAAAAATCGACACTCACATGTCGGCTAGAGCACTCTGCTTGGCTAGCATCGAGGATGATGGGACCCCAAATGGTTGTCTGTTCCGGAGCTGAGGCAGGGAAATCCCACCCCAGCCAAGAAAACATCCACATAGCATGCCCAATCGTCACAACACATTCCACATGTGTGGGGATGATTGCAAGTATGGTTTTATGGAAAAATATTATAAAGATATGTGAAAAATATGTATGAAAAAAGTGAGAAAATATGAAAAGTGTTTGGAATAAAGAAAAAGGGGGGGGGGGGAGAAAAATAAATAAATAATGTTTTTTTATTTATTCATGCTCTTCCAACCCCCCTTTTTTTTTCTTTATTCCAAACACTCATGTTTTTTCACTTTTCACATTTTCTCACTTTTTTTCACGCATATTTTTCACATATCTTTATACATTTTTTCCAGAACACCATACTTGCAATCACCATGTTTGTTATTTTTAAATGAAAAAAAATAAATAAACTGGGGGCTACCATACATGGATTGAATTTTAAACAAAAAACTTTTCAGGAAAAGAATGTTGTATGAAAAAGTTAATTTGCTTTTCTAATCATTAGTGGGCCAAATCAACTTTCATTTTGGACCACAGTGACAAGAGCATTCAAAGTATAAGTATCGGGATGGAAAATGTTTCTCAAACAAATTTCTAATAGCATATGTGGTTTTCATTCAGTCCAAAATCAAATGTTAAAAGCAAACAAAATCTAACATTTGAACGTTCTAAGAATTTTTGTACAAATCTTCCTAAGACTTTTCTAAGAATTTTTGTTCAAAACTATCTATGGCCAGCGTTGGCGGTCTGAAGTTTTTTTTTTTTTTTTTTTAAATGCATTTTTTTCCTACAGTCCCCATTATGTCTTTACAGTTCTCATATACAAGGCCACGTTTTTTTTTTTTTTTATTAGAGTCCATAGTAGATTAGCTGTATCCCCAATTAAATGCTGTCCCCATTATCTGTCCCTTTTACTATTATTATAACCGTGCAAATAATGTTACTGTATCTGACTGAAGGTGCTGCTTCCAGATATTACTAGTGGATGGGAACACAGGACCTGGCTCAGGTAAGACAAGCACCCAAGGCGATTCAAGTGACTCCAATTACAAGATAAAGAAGTTAGAAGTAAGAACTTAGGTGGGGTTTTCCCATTTAAACCTGAATGGAAATATCCAGTAAATGATTCAGCTCTATACCAGTGTAGTGTCTATTAAGGGGCACTACTCAAAGTGACACTATTTTAAACCAACTGGAAGCTTTACTATTTTCAAAAGGGACAGATTCCATTCGCAAACTTTAGCAGTCCTTTTCATTTCACACTTCGATAATGTTCTGCTGACTTGGCACTAGCACTCCTTTTCGTTTTGTAAAAAATGACTGAACTTGTTTTTAATTAGAAGAATTTTCTGCCAGTGCATGCAGTTCTTTGGCTTGGAAGAGCCGAAGCTGGAATAGATCTTTTCATAACACGTACAGAATTAGCCTCTGGAGAAAAATGTTTTGTTCCATTCTGGAATAAAGTCCTAAGTGCCCCAGAGCAACCTCCAGACAACAGGCCAAATAACACGGATACCCCTGCAACAATCTGTTATTTTAGAAATAAATGGTAAGAAATAAAAAAATAAAAATAAAATAAAACATCCAATTTCAGTTTTGTCTACTTTTGTAAAATATCCAAAGTAATTAAACTATAACATTGTGCCTTGGCTAAAGTAACAGACCAATCAATTATTTAATCTGACTTGGTTATAGATGTAGCCCACCAGCTGAATGTCTTAAAAAACATATACATTTTGCAGTTCCCATGCATTTTTTGGCCACTACTTTTAGTGTACCAGGTGCACATGTGGCATTGTACTAGTAATGTACATGTGCCTGCATCCCCATGGCATTAAAACCAAAACCAAGCAGCTTTGGGTCATTCTAAAATAAGCTCTTTGGGCCTTCAACATTGGAGGAGTACAAGAAGTCAGCACTGGGGGTCATTTTTGGTCCAAGAGCAGGTTCTTCCCACATGTGAAACAAGTAGATAGCTTCTTTCCCAGGGATAAAGAGCAATTTGGTCTCTTTACCTGCTTATCAGTTTATGTGGACATATAAAAAGTTAGAAAAGTCTCCTCCTCTCACATTTTTTTTACTTTCAAAGTGTACAAAAAAAAAAAATACAAAAAAGTACCGCTGTCAACTGAACATATAAGGAAAATAGATGCAATGCACACAATTTTAATACCCACATTACCAATCTCAAAATAAAAGGTAACTCCTCTCACAATTTTAATAGTTTTTCCAAGCCATCATGCAACTACTATGGTTGTGTCAGAAACCATGAATTAGACCGAGACAGCTAAATCACACTAGTTTAATAATAAATAATAAAAAGGTAAACAGAGTAAGCGTAGTTAAAACATAGCCAGAGTTCAGTAACCGGATCGGATAGTCGGCCAAGCCAAAGTCCAAGAGCCAGTGATAAAGGTAATAGAACAGCGAGCAGGATCCGTAGCCAGAGGGGACAACAGTCAAGCAGGTCTTCAACTGGAACGCATGAGAAAGTCTCTTGTGATGTTAACACAGGCGAAGGAGAAGAGCAAATGAACTGGAAGTCCTTAAGTAGGCAGAGCTGACGAGCGGATCATCAACAGGTGGATCACTGTGGAGAGATGGAAACTGGCAATTAGCTGACAGCTGAGCTGCCAGCACAGAGAAGGAAGTGCTGAACCCAGCCCTGACAGTACCCCCTCCTCAATGACCCCTCCCCCTCGGAAGACCACCGGGCTTGAGGGGAAAAGGTCTATGGAAATCACGGAGGAGGACAGGGGCATGTACTTCCGAGGATGGGACCCAAGAGCGTTCCTCCGGACCGTACCCCTTCCAATGCACCAGGAACTGAATATGCCCACGGGAGTCAACAATGGACTGTACTTCATACTCCTCATGGTTCTCAACCTGTATAGGCTGAGGACGTGGCACCGAGGTGGTAAAACAGTTGCAGACCAAAAGGTTTCAATAAGGAGACATGAAACACATTAGAGATGTGCATACTGGAAGGAAGGTCCAACGTTTAAGCCACTGGGTTTATCCTGCAAAGGACACGGAAAGGCCCAATAAACCGAGGTGCGAACTTCAGAGAAGGAACACGAAGTCGGAGGTTGCGAGATGACAGCCAGACCCTGTCCCCGACCTGGTAGGAAGGCGTAGGCAGGTGTCTGCGGTCAGCATGGAGTCTGTACCTCTCGTTTGCCTGTCGCAAAGCCTCCTGGACTTGTACCCAAGTGGAACGAAGACCACGGAGATGTTCTTCTAACGCAGGAATACTGAGGAACAAGAGTCAGGCAACATGGAAGGTTGGAAACCATAATTCGCCACAAACGAGAACAAAGGGGAAGCAGAATTCAGAGCGCTATTGTGAGCAAACTCCACCCATTGTAAGAGGTCTGACCAGTTGTGATGGTCAGAAATATAGCAACGCAGGAATTGCTCCAAGGACTGATTGGCTCGTTCTGCGGCCCCATTAGACTGTGGATGATACGCAGAGGAGAAAGCAAGCTGAATTCCCAACTGTGCACAAAAGTCTCGCCAGAACCGGGACACAAACTGACTTCCCCTGTCAGAGACAATGACCTTGGGTAGGCCATGTAAACAAAAGATCTCCCGAGCAAAAATGGAAGCCAGTTCCTTAGACGTAGGCAACTTCTTAAATGGAATACAGCGAGACATTTTCGAGAACTGGTCTACCACCATAAGGATAACTGTGTTGCCCTGGAAATTGGGTAACTCCACAATGAAATCCATAGACAGGTGGGTCCAGGGCCTCTCTCCATTGGGTATGGGTTGTAGGAGGCCCACTGGAAGGTGTCGTGGAGTCTTACTCTGAGCACACACGGAACAGGCATCTACGAAGGCGGCTACATCGGCACGTAGACTAGGCCACCAAAATTGTTGGGAAATGGCCCAAAAAAGAGTTGATTCTTCCCAGGGTGGCCAGCAGCCTTGGGAGAATGGCAAGTCTGAAGCACGGCAGTACGGAGACTCTTGGGAACAAAGCAGCGGTCACAAGGTTTCTCAGGAGGGGCATCGACCTGAGCAGCCAGAATTTTGTCACCCAAAGGAGAAGTGAGACTGGTGCGAACCGTAGCCAGAATACGATCAGGAGGAATCACAGGAACCGGAACCGACTCCATCTTGGAAGTGGAGGAAAATTGTCGTGACAAGGCATCAGCCCTTACATTCTTAGTACCGGGTAAGAATGTGACAATATAATTGAAACTCAACAAGAAAAGAGCCCATCGTGCCCTTCTGGGAGAGAGACGCTTAGCCTCAGACAAGAATGTGAGATTCTTATGGTCAGTAAGAATGAGAACCGGCACAGTGGTATCTTCGAGGAGATGTCTCCATTCTTTCAGGGCTAAAATGATCGCCAAAAGCTCTGTCCCCAATCTCATAATTGCACTCCGCAGGTGACAATTTCTTGGAAAAGTAGCCACATGGATGCATAGCGCTGTCAGAGCTAGGACGTTGAGACAGAAGGGCGCCAACTCCAGTCTCCGAAGCATCGACTTCAAGGATAAAAGGCAACATGGGATCAGAATGTGCCAACACAGGAGCAGAAACAAATATAGTCTTAAGACTCTCAAAAGCCTTAATGGACTCTGGAGACCAACTCTGTGGGTTACCGTCCTTTGTGGTCATATCAGTCAGGGGCTTGACCAGAGACGAGAAGTTACGAATAAACTTTCGATAATAGTTAATAGTTGGCGAAGCCAAGAAAGCTCTGCAGAGGATGTAAACCCATGGGTCGAGGCCACTGTAGGACTGCAGAAAGTTTCTCTGGGTCCATCGAAAAACCAGCCATGGAAATTACATAACCCAGGAATTTAACCTGTTCACGATGCAATTCGCACTTCTCCAGTTTACAATAGAGATTGTTCTCTCAGTTTCTGAAGCACTCAACAGACATCTGTGTGGTGGCTCTCCATGGACTTGGAAAATATGGAGGATATCGTCGAGATAAACCACCACACATAAATGCAACAAGTCTGAGGACATCGTTAATAAACTTCTGGAAAACTGCCGGAGCGTTACAGAGGCCAAAAGGCATTACGAGATACTCATAATGACCTGTTCTGGTATTAAATGCAGTTTTCCACTTGTCGCCCTCCTTAATCCTGATGAGATTGTATGCCCCTCTCAAAATCAAGCTTTGTGAAGACCATTGCTCCCTTGAGGCGGTCAAATAACTCGGTAAACAACGTGATCGCATAGGCATTCTTAGTGGTGAAACGATTGAGACTCCTATAATTGATAAAAGGTCTCAGTTCACCACTCTTCTTCACAA
Source organism: Rana muscosa (assembly GCA_029206835.1). NCBI lineage: Eukaryota > Metazoa > Chordata > Amphibia > Anura > Ranidae > Rana > Rana muscosa. Next base: position 60,776,810 of record CM055118.1, read on the forward strand.
AAAAGAAACCAGCACCAGCAGGAGACCAGTGGCGTCACTAGGGTTGGTGTCACCCGGTGCGAAAAAAAATGGTGTCACCCCCCAACAACTATAGTCCCCCCTCAGTACAGACCCCCCTCCACTAACTACAGACCCCACTCCCACAGTATAGATCCCTTCCCTCAGTACAAACCCGCTCCACTAAGTACAGACTCTCCGCCATCAATATAGACCCGCCTCCCTCAGTATGAACCCCCACCTCAGTGCAGACCGCTCCATCAGTGCAGACCCCCTCAGTTACAGACACCCCCCTCAGTTCAGACACCCCCCTCAGTAACAGACACCCCCTCGTACAGACTCCCCCTCGTACAGACTCCCCCTCGTACAGACTCCCCCTCGTACAGACTCCCCCTCGTACAGACTCCCCCTCGTACAGACTCCCCCTCGTACAGACTCCCCCTCGTACAGACCACCCCTCAGTTACAGACACCCCCTCAGTTACAGACACCCCCTCAGTTACAGACACCCCCTCAGTTACAGACACCCCCTCGTACAGACACCCCCCTTAGTACAGACACCCCCCTGTACAGACTACCCCTCGTACAGACCACCCCTCGTACAGACACCCCCCTCAGTTACAGACACCCCCCTCAGTACAGACACCCCCCTCAGTACAGACACCCCCCTCAGTACAGACTCCCCCTCGTACAGACCACCCCTCAGTTACAGACACACCCTCAGTTAAAGACCCCCCCTCAGTTACAGACACCCCCCTCAGTTACAGACACCCCCCTCAGTACAGACACCCCCACCTCAGTGCAGACCGCTCCATCAGTACAGACACCCCCACCTCAGTGCAGACCTCCTCAGTTACAGACACCCCGCTCAGTTACAGACACCCCCCACAGTACCAGACACCCCTCGTACAGACACCCCCTACAGTACCAGACACCCCTCGTACAGACACCCCCTCAGTTACAGACACCCCCCTCAGTACAGACACCCCCCTTGGTACCAGACCCCCCTCAGTACAGACACCCCCTCAGTTACAGCCCCCCTGGTGCAAACTCCCCCTAGTGCAGACCCCAGCAGTACAGACACCCCCTCCCCCCATCAGTAAAGATGCCCCCTTACCTTACAGACCTCAGAACAGAGCGGCAGATACACACAGCGGTGTGTCTCTCGAGCGCGGGCTCCTCCTCCTCCTCTGTGGATGTAAACAGAGAGGAGGCAGAGGGGGCGGCGGCTTCCTTCCGCTCCGCTGAGGGACACAGCCGCAGCGTGAGCCTAAGGCACAGGGCAGCGGGCAATGTCAGTGTGGTGCCGCTGCGCTACCCACGGGTGTCACCCCTCTGGTGGGTGTCACCCGGGTGCGGCCCGCCCCCCCCGCACCTGGCTAGCAACGCTAGTGCAGGAGACGAGGATTTGCGGATGAAACCGCGAGAAAGTGCGTCTGCAACATACTCCTCCATGGCCTTATCCTCCAAGACCGACAAAGGGTAAACCCGGCCACAAGGGGGAATGGCACCAGGTTGAAGGTCATTTGTACAATCATACGACCGGTGTGGAGGCAACGTACTGGCTTGACCTTTGTCAAAGACATCGATAAAATCGCGGTACTCCTCCGGCAGGGAGGAGAGTGAAGAGGTGCACAGGACCTTGGCTACCTTCTGGAAGCATCTCTCACTGCACTGTGGTGACCAGGACAGAACCTCAGCACGGAGCCAATCAAAAGACGGGTTGTGCCTCTGTAACTAAGGATAACCAATAACCAGCGGAAACTTAGGTGAGGAAATAACTTGGAATTGGATTATCTCATGGTGAAGAGCCCCTACGGCCATGGACAACGGAACAGTCTCATGAGTCACATGGGCAGGCTGTAGAGGTCTCCCGTCAAGAGCCTCAATGGCAAGTGGAGTGTCACGCAGCTGCAGCGGAATAGAGTGCTTTGACACAAAGACAGCATCAATGAACAGGCCTGCAGCCCCGGTGTCGATTAGAGCCTGTATCTCGATGGATGACTGAGCCCAAGACAGGGTAACCAAAACCAGGGGCTTTTCCTTCTGGGTAACTGGAGACGAAACAACGCCACCTAAGGTCTGTCCGTGACAGGACCTCAAGGTTCGGGCGTTCCCTGGACGGGTAGGACAACACATCAAAAAGTGACCGGCCTGGCCACAATAAAGGCACAATCTCTCCCTCCTCCTAAGGGCTCTCTCATCCGCAGAGAGACGCGTGAAGCCCAGGTGCATGGGTTCATCTTCACAGACTGACTCGGTACCTGGAGGCATGGGAGGTGAGGGAGGCAAGGCTTCCGCAAGCGCTCCTTAACAGAGGGTCTTTCTCTGAGTCTGGAGTCAATGAGGATGGCAATGTGATCAACTTCTCCAGCTCAGTGGGTATATCTCATGGCTGCTATCTCATCCTTGATGTTATCCAAGAGACCATGAGAAAAAGCAGCCACGAGGGCCTCATTGTTCCAAGCAACCTCTGCTGCCAGAGTACGGAATTCGATGGCGTAATCGGCAACAGTTCTCATTCTCTGTTTGATGGACATGAGGCTCTTGGCAGGAGAAGCGGAGCGTGCAGGAACGTCAAATACCCTTTTGAAGGAAGCCACAAATTCTGGGTAACTCAGGACCATGGGTTTTTGCGTCTCCCATAGAGGGTTTGCCCAGGCCAAGGCTCTCTCAGAAAGCAAAGAGATCACACAACCTACTTTGCTTCTGTCCGTGGGAAACGCCTGGGACAGCATCTCAAAATATATCTCAATCTGGTTGAGAAAACCTCTGCATTGAATTGGATCGCCCCCAAATCGCTGGGGAAGCGGGGCGGAACCAGACATACCTCTAATAGAGGTAATACTCGAGGCGGGTGCCTGCACAGGGTCTACTGGAGTGGCCACAGTGGGAAACTCTAGACCAGCCGTGCGACTCAGGAGCGTCCATCGGCGTGGCACACTGATCCATGTGGTGATCCAGGTCATCCAATCTGGAAAAAATATTAACAAGTGGATTGGCTGCATCTTCTTAATTCATGGCCTTCGCCTACTGTCAGAAACCATGAATCAGACCGAGACAGAAATACAGTTAAATCACACTAGTTTAATAATAAATAATAAAAAGGTAAACAGAGCAAGCGTAGTCAAAACATAGCCAGAGTTCAGTAACCGGATCGGGTAGTCGGCCAAGCCAAAGTCCAAGAGCCATCGATAAAGGTAATAGAACAGCAAGCAGGATCTGTAGCCAGAGGGGACAACAGTCAAGCAGGTCTTCAACTGGAATGCAGGAGAAAGTCTCTTGTGATGTCAACACAGGCGAAGGCGAAGAGCAAATGAACTGGAAGTCTTTAAGTAGGTAGAGCTGACGAGCGGATCATCAACAGGTGGATCACTGTGGAGAGCTGGAAACTGGCAATTAGCTGACAGCTGAGCTGCCAGCACAGAGAAGGAAGGGCTGAACCCAGCCCTGACAAGTTGTTAATAATTGGACCAATATGGCAACTACAGATTTGTCAGGTGCTTAAGCCCAACTCTGGGCAACCCTTTCCCATCTCTCCCTCCCAAACCCCCTCAATCTGATTGCTGGCATTAAAAACAAAAAACAAAAACGCACCTATCTAAATGCCCTTATTACTTACATAAACCATGTTCACTTGATGTTCCATTGCCAAGTCTTCTTCTGTTTACTTGGGGGGTTCTTTTTCTTGTACCATAGAACTGCCTGGGTTACGTGGACATTTCCAGTTTGCTGTCCAGTGGCAGGGTTCTCTTACGATCAAGAATAAAAAGCGACATAAGCTCAAAAAAGAGATTGTTTGGGACTGGCCAGTGTAGGCACATTTCTGATGCTGGATTAGTGGTCTCCATACCTGGAAACCACACCAGCAAGGTAACCAGATGGTGAACTTAGGTGAGTATACCTTGCTTTACAAGGTAATAAAAATAAAATAAAAAAATACAATAAAAATGGGTTAGAGGAGGTAAGGGGTTCAAGTCTTAAGGTTAGTATGATGTGGCCAAGTGTAGAGGATAAATGTTAGGAAGTTAAATGCTGAGGATAAATAATACACCGGGTCATAAGTACTAGGAGTGGAAATTCAAAGTTTTGGTCCCTTAGGATCCACATCCATAGTATCCCATCAAACTAAAAAGTACTGGAAATGTGCTAAAAAATTATTAGCATAATATTGCTAGAAATAGTTTAATGAAATTTCCTTAAAATCCAAAGTAGAAAATACATTTACAGTGTTGATTAACCACTTAAGGACCGGACCAATACGGACCATAATGACCAGAGGTGATTTCACAATTTGGCACTGCGCTGCTTTAACTGGAAATTGTGCGGACATGCAATGTTGTACCCAAACGAAATTTGCTTCATTTTCTTCCCACAAATAGAGCTTTCTTTTAATGGCATTTGATTGCCTCTGCGATTTTTTTTTTGCGATATAAACGGAAAAAGACCGAAAATTTGGAAAAAAAATGATATTTTCTACTTTTTGTTATAAGACAAATCGAATAAACTCAATTTTAGTCATACATTTAGGCCAAAATGTATTCAGCCACATGTCTTTAGTAAAAAAAAAATGTCAATAAGCGTATATTTATTGGTTTGCGCAAAAGTTATAGCGTCTACAATCTAGGGTACATTTTCTGGAATTTACACAGCTTTTAATTTATGACTGCCTATCATTTCTTGAGGTGCTAAAATGGCAGGGCAGTACAAAAACCCCACAAATGACCCCATTTTGGAAAGTAGACACCCCAGGGAAATTGCTGAGAGGCATGTTGAGCCCATTGAATATTTTTTTTTGTCCCAAGTGATTGAATAATGACAAAAAAAATTAAAAATTACAAAAAGTTGTCACTAAATGATATATTGCTCACACATGCCATGTTTATATGTGGAATTGCACCCCAAAATAAAATTTTCTGCTTCTCCTGAGTATGGGGATACCACATGTGTGGGACTTTTTAGGAGCCTAGCCGCGTACGGGCCCCCGAAAACCAAGCACCGCCTTCAGGATTTCTAAGGGCGCAAATTTTTGATTTCACTCCTCACTACCTATCACAGTTTCGAAGGCCATAAAATGCCAAAATAGCACAAAACCCCCCCAAATTACCCCATTTTGGAAAGTAGACACCCCAAGCTATTTGCTGAGAGGCATGGTGAGTATTTTACAGCTCTCATTTGTTTTTGAAAATGAAGGAAGAAAAAAAATTGTGACAAAAAGCGAGATCTGCAAAATACTCACCATACCTCTCAGCAAATAGCTTGGGGTGTCTACTTTCCAAAATGGGGTCATTTGGGGGGTTTTGTGCCATCTGGGCATTCCATGGCCTCAAACTGTGATAGGCAGGGAGGAGTGAAATCAAAAATGTACACCCATAGAAAGCCTGAAGGCGGTGCTTGGTTTTTGGGGTCCTGTACGCGGCTAGGCTTCCAAAAAGTCTCACACATGTGGTATCCCCGTACTCAGGAGAAGCAACAGAATGTATTTTGGAGTGTAATTCCACATATAATCATGGCATGTTTGAGCAATATATCATTTAGTGACAACTGTGTGCAAAAAAAATTTAAATTATTTTTTCCGCAACTTCTGTCAACATATAAAATATTCCATGGACTTGACATGCCTCTCAGCAAATAGCTTGGGGTGTCTACTTTCCAAAATGGAGTCATTTGGGGGGGGGGGGTTTGAACTGTCCTGGCATTTTCTACACAACATTAGGAAGCTTATGTCACACATCATCCACTCTTCTAACCACTTGAAGACAAAGCCCTTTCTGACACTTTTTGTTTACATGAAAACATATTTTTTTTGCAAGAAAATTACGTTGAACCCCCAAACATTATAAATTTTAACGTAAAGGCCCTACAGATTAAAATGGTGGGTGTTGCATTTCTTTTTTCCACACAGTATTTGCGCAGTGATTTTTCAAACGCATTTTTTGGGGAAAAAATACACTTTTTAAAATTTTAATGCACTAAAACACACTAGGAGAGAGTTACCGCTCAGATGTGACTGGTGACTCATTCACAAGATCCAGAGCCGTGGGTGCAGGCAATGCATATGACAATGCAAAAAATCTGAGGAAAACGCTTAGACAGCCGCACTCCAAAAAAGGTTCTTTTATTTAAAACAAAAGCACAAATAACATGCCACAGCAAAAAAACAGCAAGTATGAGCTGCCGTTTCGCACTGCGATTCAGTGCTTAATCATAGCTATGATATTTGTGCTTTTGTTTTAAATAAAATAACCTTTTTTGGAGTGCGGCTGTCCAAGCGTTTTCCTCAGACTAAAACACACTATATTGCCTAAATGTTTGATGAAATAAAAAAGATGATCTTAGACCGAGTACATGAACACCAAACACAACATGCTTTAAAATTTTGCATGAACGCGCAGTGGCGACAAACTACATACATTTTTAAAAGCCTTTACAGGTTACCACATTAGATTTACAGAGGAGGTCTACTGCTAAAATTACTGCCCTCGATCTGACCTTCGGTGTGATACCTCACATGCATGATGCAATTGCTGTTTACATATGACGCCAGACCGACGCTTGCGTTCGCCTTTGCGCAAGAGCAGGGCGGGACAGGGGGTGCTTTTTTTTTTTTTATTAATTTTACTTTTTTATTTTATTTTTAAACTGTTCCTTCCATATTTTTTTTTATCATTTTTATTGTTATCTCAGGGAATGTAAATATCCCCTATGATAGCAATAGGTAGTGACAGGTACTCTTTTTTTAAAAAAAACTGGGGTCTATTAGACCCTAGATCTTTCCTCTGCCCTCAAAGCATCTGACCACACCAAGATCGGTGTGATAAAATGCTTTCCCAATTTCCCAATGGCGCTTTTTATATCCGGGGGGGGGGACATTCCCTCCCACTGTTTGTAAAAGCAGTCCAGAGGCTAATTAGCCGCTAGGATTGCTTTTACATGAAAGCCGGCCGCTGGCTGAAAAGAATGATACCAAGATGATACCTAAACCCACAGGCATCATTCTGGTATAACCAAAGTCCAGCAACATACCAGTACGTTGCTGGTCCTTGTTGGACATGTATTGTAATATTTTTTTCATGCAGCCTGTTGGCTGAACGAAAAAAATTGATTGATCGGTGGGTATGCCCACCATTAGAATACCTCCCTTCATTCACTAACTTCTAATGATGGGCATACATGCACCATTTATATATGCCGAAGCATGGGGGCATCCTCCCGCAAAAGTTATGCCGCGTACACGCGGTCGGACTTTTCCACGGGCAAGCCTCCGTCGGAATTTCGACCATATGTACGAGGCATTAGGAGCAAAATCGCTCCTCCGCCCCTGCTGCCCCCATGCTTCGGCATATATGCTCTTTTTTTTTTTTTTAACTGTGGTGGTGAAATCACCTCCTACAGCACTGGAGTCACAGGGATCAGGCCTGTCTCTGCGAACGCTGCAGTTATGTGTGTTGTGTTTTGTAAGTTACAGTGATGGATCGATACTGCACTTGGGTGGCCTGGGCTGGACGGAGGGGCAAAACGCAGGTGCTAGCAGGTATCTGGGCTGATCCCGCTAACACTGCGTTTTTGGGAACCCTAAACTGCTGGGGACGCTAGTATAGATCTGATCAGATCAGATATTGATCTGTTCAGATACTATACCACTAAGGGAGGTGTATGCTTTACGCGTGGGTGTTAGCGCTACTGGCACTAACCTGACGCTGCCTGGGGTGTGACACAGACCCTCTCTGACGCTAAAACCTAATTGATATCACCCGCCGGGCGATCAGGGGGTTAAATCTTTATTGGGTTATATACGGCGGGTGCCCTGACACTATAAAAAGCAAACTAACCAACCATCGTCACCCGTAACACTTATACAGTGATTACTGGTGAAAGGGTTAACTAGGGGCAATCCGGGGGTTAAAACCTTTATTAGGTAATATATGGGGGTACCTGACGCTATATAAAAACCTGACGGGGAACCTAAATAACAAAATAACTAACTGGCTAACCAGTGTCACCAGTGACACTTATACGGTGATCACTGGTGAAAGGGTTAACTCTAGGGGCAATCAGGGGGTTAAAACCTTTATTAGATAATATATGGGGGTACCTGACGCTATAAAAACCTGGCGGCGAACCTAAAAAAATAACTGACTTCCTAGCGGGATCACCAACGCTAATACAGCGATCAGAAAAACGATCGCTTAGTGACAGTGGTGCTAGGGGGTGAAAGGGTTACCTGGGGGGCGATCAAGGGGTTAAACCCTTATTAGGGGGGGGGTTAGGGGGCTACCCTGGACCTAAAGGGACCTACACTAACTGCCCTGACACTTTTACAGTTACATATGTCACTGTTTGCAGTGATCAGTAAATAAATGATCACTGCAATCAGTGACACTGTGGCTGTGGGGTGATCTGGGGGGCAATCGTGTTCCTATGTGTGTCTATGTGTCAGTGTAGTGTTTGTGCACTAACCTGACATGTTCTCTTCACGGCGCTCGGTATATGTGAGCGCCGCAGGAGAGATGACATCACTTCCTCTGCCTGTGTTTACATTACACAGGCAGAGGAAGCATTTCATTCGCCGGGAGCGAACGGGAGGGGGTGGCTGGAAACCAATGGCCGTCCCCTCATCACCGATCGCTCCCGGAGCGATACCGACCGCTCACTGTACCGGAAGGGGGGTCTGATCGGACCCCCCACCCACACGAAGGCAGTCACGTACAGGTATGTGATTGTGCCTCCAGGTGCCATTTTGCCGACGTGTATATATACAGTGAGCGGTCGTTACGTGGTTAATGAATTGTGAAGAAGAGTTAAAAAAAAAGGCTGTTTTTAGCAAAACAAGTCAGTGCCGACTATTGTTATCTCACATACTAAACTAATAGTATTTCCCAGTGGGACCATTACAAGCTTATGGTGAAATGAAAAATACGGGGATCCAACATTTCTTAGCTTTTGGCTGAAAAGACTGACCTTTTCAAAAGGTCTATAACTTGCTGTCATGCCCAGACAAGAATGTAACAGATTTTTACACTATGGTAGCAGAGAACAATGTTAAGAGTTTAACCATGGAGCATTTAGAGATTCATATAAACAATTTTTAAATATCCTTTTCATTAAAAGAAATGTTTACAGAAAAAGGATTACAAAACAGACCTAAGAACAGAAAAATAAAAAAGTTTTAAAGTGAAACATACAGTAGAGTCCACCTGGTCCTGGGTACAGTGCCAAATCCAGATCACTTAAACGAGCAAGTGATGTTGCAAGAGTAACTGGCCTTCAGATGGCAAATAGAGTCCCTAGCTGCTTACACAGGTACCTTTTCTTGTCCACTGGCCAGGGTGGTGCAAAGCTATGCCACCCAAAATAAAGTCTGGGGATGCTTCTATAATGCCCAGCAGAAACAACCGTTATGCCAGCTATCCCAGGTAAGTCTATATTACCATAGGACAAAGCATCACAATCCGAAAACCAGCATATCATTCATCAGAATGAAATAATGACAAAGAAGCTATATCTCTAATGTATATTTCACCAAGGAGGTCTAGACTTTTGAACCTCGAAATATGGTTATGGCATTAAATCTTTTTCAATGTTAACGCAAGGACTTTTTAGGAAAGTAACTCTTTTGCAGTAGGAATTATGGAAAATGGGCTAGGTTTGACTATGGGGAGCTCAGCTAAAGGGTCAATACCCCAGAGTCACAGGCATGTATTCTTAAAACTTTACACCAGGCCATTTAATGTGGAACCATTTAAGAAAGGGCCTCATCAAAAAAGTGTTTTGAAGACCCTCAGCCAAATAAAGTTTGCCTCTGCATGCTTTTTGATTGTCAAATGGGTTTACTTCCATGACTTCTTAGCACAATTTGGGGGCATCAGACCCTACTCTCATCACAGATATCACTCACAATTGAAAAACTTTCTGCAATAATTTTAATGCTAACATAGTACACAAATAACTGTTAACCGACACTACTACTGCTCTAGTCTATTATTATTGAAACACCTCCATCACAGATCATACAGACTTAACTTTAAAGCAAAGTTTTAAAAATTTCATAAAATTTTCCACCACCATCACCTCCCCCCCCCCAAAAAAAAGAAAAAAGAAACAGCATTATGAAAGAAATAAAATATAACATTAACCACTTAAGCCCCGGACAATTTTGGCTGGTTAATGACCAGGGCCCTTTTTGCGATTCGGCACTGCGTCGCTTTAACTGACAATTGCGCGGTCGTGCGACGTGGCTCCCAAACAAAATTTACGTCCTTTTTTTCCCACAAATAGAGCTTTCTTTTGGTGGTATTTGATCACCTCTGCGGTTTTTATTTTATGCGCTATAGACAAAAATAGAGCAATATTTTTTACTTTTTGCTATAATAAATATCCCCCAAAAATATATATAAAAAAAAAAAAAATTTCCTCAGTTTAGGCCGATACGTATTCTTCTACATATTTTTGGTAAAAAAAAAATGGCAATCGGCGTTGATTGGTTTGCGCAAAAGTTATAGCATTTACAAAATAGGGGATCGTTTTATGGCATTTTTAATATTTTTTTTTTTTACTAGTAATGGCGGCGATCAGTGATTTTTTTCATCACTGCAACATTATGGCGGACACATTGGACACTTTTGACACATTTTTGGGACCAGTCATTTTCACAGCGATCAGTACTATAAAAATGCACTGGTTACTGTGAAAATTACACTGGCAGTGAAGGGTTTAACCACTAGGTGGCGCTAAAGGGGTTAAGTGTGCCCTGATGAGTGTTTCTAACTGTGGGGGGGGGGGGGGTTGGGCTCTGTCTGACATGGCACAGATCTCCGCTCCGAGTACACGGACCCGAGATCCGTGTCATTGTCACTAGGCAGAGCACGGAGATGCGTGCTTACACAAGCATCTCCCTGCTCTATGCCTCCGTGAGATGATCGCGGGTATCCCCGCGGCGATCGAGTCCGCGGGATCCCGCCGTCCGACTCACGGGGAAGGTAGCAGGGTCGCGAGCGCGCCCCCCACGTCAAGCAGTTAAAGGGGACGTACAGGTACGTTGATGTGTCTGTACGTGCCATTCTGCCGATGTATATCTACTGGAGGCGGTCGGCAAGTGGTCAACTAAGGTAGTACAAAGGTCTAGATCCCCTTAGAAAATAAAGCAGCTTTCTAATGTAGGCACTAAAAGCCAGTAAGTATTTTATATTAAAGTACTTGATGTCCCCATTTAGAGGATACCAGTGTGGATGATACACTGCATATGTAGATTGGAATATACTTTTAGAATTCATAACTGGATAGTTATTAGCCCTTTCAAATAGATTAATTTACTTGTGGATGAATATCGAAAGCGTGAAAAAGTAGCCTCTGGGCTACGTGACCATCTTTAAAACATTGCTTCATTGACATATTGACGTATTATGGGCCTAATTCCAAACAGCTACTGTTTTCATCACAGATATTTATTCACCTTCATTCAAATCTCATAGGTACACTATTGCTTTGCAGAAACCCTTATGCCTTGTACACACACACGAGTGGAATTTCCATCGGAATAAACTCGGACGGGTTTTTCTGACGGAATTCCGCTCAAGCTGTCTTGCATACCCACGGTCACATTAAAATCCGACCATCATGAACGCGGTGACATAAAACACTACGACGAGGCAAGAAAATTAAGTTCTATTCTTCTGAGCATGTGTCAAATTGTTTCCGACCATGCGTGGTTTTTAGTTAGTCGGAAATGCATCCAGACAAACGGAAATTCCGATAGAAATATTTTTCATGGAAAAAATTGAGAACATGTTCTCTATCTAATTCAGTCGGAATTTCCGACGGAAAAAGTCAGATGGGGCATACACACGGTCGGAATATCCGATGAAAAAATTCCATAACTCAATGCTCAATCTCAAAAGTTGATGAATCACCTTCAGTTTGTCAACACTGCTCTTCTGATAACAGGTCCTTTCAGACACTTTCACAACAACATCATTTAGCTGACACATGGAGGAAACTACACCTGCTTCCAAAAGACTTCACTCATTATTCCCATCTACAAATTTTCACTCACTAACCATGTTTTTTATCCTAGACAGGTTCCTCCTCATATGAAACCTGCCAATATACTCACAGTTCCTTGGTCTGATCATGGCACTACTTTTACTACAATCCGATGCCTAAAAACCAAAAAACCTCATTGGGTACCTACTCACTGAATGACTGTCATATTTCCATATAGCGGAGGATATTCACATTGCTACTTATGTCTTCTTTTGCAATAAAGTTGGCTTTCTGGATTTGGCATGCACCTTATGGGCAGCAAATACATTGGTTATTCATGGTTAACCGACATGCACTGCTTCTCATTGTTAAAAAAATAAAGAAAAAATCTATACAACAACTGAGACCACATTTAAAACATCTAGATCTTGCCATGTCCCACCACTGCTAACCTCAAACCCCATTGAGAAAATGTGTACTGTCCTTAATTTTTGTTTAGTTGATGAGGCAGAATGCCATCTTATATGGCCTAAATAACAATTTTTAAGAAACAGCTAATAAGCAGACACTGTGTGGATATACTGTAAAACTTTGCTGCCATAACCCTAATGCCGCGTACACATGACCGTTTTTCATTAGAAGAAAAATGCCATTTTTAAAAATGGTCGTGAAAAACGGTCGTGTGTATGCTCCAGAGCATTTTTCTCGACGAGAAAAATGGGCGATTTTTTTTTAAAACCGGCTCTACTTTTTCTCGTAATTTTTCAAGTCGTTCTTTTTAACGTTGTGAAAAACAGTGGTGCGTATGCCTTTATGAGGGGAGAAAAAAAACGTGCATGCTCAGAATCAAGTATGAGACGGGAGCGCTCGTTGTAGTAAAACTAGCGTTCGTAATGGAGATAGCACATTCGTCACACTGTAATGGACTGAAAACACGAAGACTGAAAAGCGCGAATCGTCTCTCACCAAACTTTATTAACACGAGGATCAGCAAAAGCGTCCCAAAGGGTGTCGCCATTCGAATGGAACTTCTCCTTTGTAGTGCCGTCGTACGTGTTGTACGTCACCACGCTTTGCTCGAGCGTTTTTTTCCATGAACGTGTGTATGCAAGGCAGGCTTGAGAGGAAACACGAAAAATCACGTTGAGAAGGTCGTTTTTTTCCATGACATGAATAACGGTCGTTTGTTCGCGGCATCATACTTGACTCAACACCCAAAATAAATCACATTAGGATGTTTTTTTTTATACCCATCCTCAATATATCTTTTGGTGGTCCTCCATAAATGTGATTTTGGGATTGTTTATCATCACCTGGGTTCAAGAAATCTACTATTAACCGCAGGAAGAGATTAAATATAATTGATTCCAGTCCACCCCTTTCCCTATTAGGCTGGTTCCTGCCCTCTTATTATATTCTGGCACTAGAGTCATTGGTGGAATTAGATCTAATGTGAACATTAAAGTGGTTATAACCCCAAAACCATTTTTTTTTTATATATTGCATGGTGGTGGCTGCATTAGTCTTTTCCCCTCATTTTGTTTTTACCTGGTCATCTGGCCAGTAACACCTCCTGTATTAGAGTGTTCCCTCTCTTGATGAATAAGCATAGAAGGCACCTTTGGACAGCAACATTGTCAGTCTGGGGGGAGTGTTGGATGTACTAACAGATTTAAGTACTCTAACAAATTGAAGCCAAACTCCAGCTATTACTTTATAAGCAGTTACAGCAAATCGTTTTTTATTTTTGGGATAAAGGTTGCATCCCCGCTAGTTTTAAATGGTTTGTTCCATCCCTGTAACTGATACAATTTGCTTAAGAGCTTGTTCTTTTGAGAGAAAAAACAAACACACTTGCTTACTGGCCAGATCACTGGGTAAAAATGGAAGAAAGCTTAGAAAATAAAATGAATACAGCCAACTCATCTAAGAATTGGTAAGCTGCAATATAATAAATGTTTGCATTTGGATTTCATAGCACTTTAAGGGTAGCGCATCTTTCGATCTGTCAGAGAGGAAGATGGAAATATTGTGTTCCTGCTAAGCAGGAACACGGGTCTCTCTTCTTCCTGTTAAGCCATCCCCCACAGAGTTAGAAAGAACTCCCTAGGAGCACACTTGACCCTTTGATCACCCCTGATGTTAACTCTTCCCTGCAAGTGTCATTAGTACAGTGACAGTGTATTTTTTTTAGCACTGATCACTGTATTGGTGTCACTGGTCCCCAAAAGTCTCACTGTCTGATTTGTCCGCCGCAATGTCACAGTCCCGCTAAAAATTACTGATCGCCGCCATTACTAATAAAATAAAAAATGCCATAAAAATATCCCATAGTTTGTAGACAAGATAATTTTTGCACAAACCAATCAATTTATGCTTATTGGGATTTGTTTTACCAAAAATTTGTAGCAGAATACATATTGGCTTAAATTGATGAAGAAATTTGATTTTGTACATTTTTGTATTGGGTACATTTTATAGTCGAAAGTAAAAAAAAAAAAAAAAAAAAATTGTCAGCATTTTTGTTTATAGTGCAAAAAAAATAGAAAATGCAAAGGTGATCAAATACCACCAAAAGAAAGCTGTATTTGTAGGGGGGGGGGGGGAAGGACATAAAAATTGTGTTTGGGTACAGTGTCGCACAACCGTCAGTTAAAGCAACGCAGTGCCGTAGCGCAAAAAATGGTCTGGTCAGGAAGAGGGTAAATATTCCGGGGCTGAAGTGGTTAAGTTAGTTTGTCCCATATAATACAATATATTACCAAATAAGTCTGTACCATCATGCATTCTGATTGCACAAATCAACCACCCAATCTGCTATACCACATCTCCCATACAAACTACTGTGCCTCACCACTCCAACATATTAAAGTGGTTGTAAAGGCTCAAGGTTTTGCTTATATAGGTGAATAGGGATGGGCCCGGTGCTCGATTCGAACCCATGTTCGAATCGAGCATCGGGCGTTCGCTCGCTCGTCGAGCCCAGAACTATTTGGGCCGTTCGCATCACATTCGTGTGATGCGAGCGGCCCCGCAATGCATTGCGGCCGGCGCGGCCGGCGCAGTGCATTGCTGGCTGATGATTGGCCAAGCATGCACTGTGACCCCGCATGCTTGGCCAATCACAGCGCCCGAAACTCGGAGAGCAATAATTGGCTACAGGCAGGACGCCTGTAGCCAATTACAGCTCAGGGGCTTTAGTACACGCCCCACCATTTAAAAGGCCGCCACGCCATCGGCCCCGGTCACATGAGTTCCGGCTTTAGGAGAGATTAGTCTGCTGATTCTGTCTTTGCTTGATACTGAAAGATTTGCTCTTCTTTGCTAAACCATTGGCTATTTCTTTGCTAAACCATTGCTACCTAAGTCATTGATCGTTCATTGCTGCTGATTGCACAGTTAGTGTGTTATTAGCTGCTGCTGGGGATTAGTCTGGTGCGTGCTTACTGTTAGTACAGTATTGCAGTAGTACCAACCGCAGTGCTGTTAGCACAGCATTGCACCCCAACAGCACCCATAGGACTTCTAGTGTGTTAGTGGCAGCAAACAGAGCTCCTATATTTTCTTCTCAGCAGCACCCATAGGACTTCTAGTGTGTTAGTGGCAGCAAACAGAGCTCCTATATTTTCTTCTCAGCAGCACCCATAGGACTTCTAGTGTGTTAGTGGCAGCAAACAGAGCTCCTATATTTTCTTCTCAGCAGCACCCATAGGACTTCTAGTGTGTTAGTGGCATCACACAGAGCTCCTATATTTTCTTCTCAGCAGCACCCATAGGACTTCTAGTGTGTTAGTGGCATCACACAGAGCTCCTATATTTTCTTCTCAGCAGCACCCATAGGACTTCTAGTGTGTTAGTGGCAGCAAACAGAGCTCCTATATTTTCTTGTCAGCAGCACCCATAGGACTTCTAGTGTGTTAGTGGCATCACACAGAGCTCCTATATTTTCTTCTTAGCAGCACCCATAGGACTTCTAGTGTGTTAGTGGCATCACACAGAGCTCCTATATTTTCTTCTCAGCAGCACCCATAGGACTTCTAGTGTGTTAGTGGCAGCAAACAGAGCTCCTATATTTTCTTGTCAGCAGCACACATAGTACCTATAGTGTGTTAGTGTCAGCACCCATAGGACCTACAGTGTGTTGTGAGCACACATAGGAGTTCTATTTTTTATACTATATACACTACCGACTACAATGGCTGGAAGACCGCCAAGGAGAGGCAGAGCGTGCCGAGGCAAGAACACAGGGCAGGCAGGCTCTGTTTCTAGAGACAACAGTGCTGGCCGTGGACGTGGTCGTGCATCGTCATCAGCACGTGGCCATGGGACACGCTTGTCTTTGTTTTCGGCAGCTGGACATGTGGAGCCGCATCATGCCGAAGGCTTGGTAGAATGGATGACCAAGCCCTCCTCATCCTCCTCATCCTCTCTCACCCAGGCTCAGGGTACTGGCAGAGCAGCTGCCAACGCGTACTCAATGGCATCATCAGCCACCCCTTCCCTAGACCCACCATGTCCTCCTGAGGAGTCCCCCGAACTGTTTGAGCACAGTGTTGGGTACATGCTCCAGGAGGATGCCCAACGATTCGAAGGCTCGGATGATGATACCCAGCTTGAGGAAGTCAGTAGTGTGCGCGCAGAGAGAGGGGATGCTGAAGGACAGCAATCTGGCAGTAGTGTTCCACCAGCTGCAGCTTACTGCCAGGTTTGCTCTAGTGGTGAAGAGGGAGGGGATGATGAGGTCACTGACTCCACGTGGGTGCCTGAAGGGAGAGAGGAGGAGGAGGAGGAGGATGCAGCGTCACATGTCCAACGAGGCAGGATGCCCCCTGGAGGCCAGCTAGAGGCCAGCACAGCAACTGTACCACACCGCAGAGCTCCGCCTGTGCAGGGCGCTGCCTCTGCACATTATCACAAAAGTTCTTTGGTGTGGGCCTTTTTTGAGACGAGTGCATCAGATCGCACCACTGCTATTTGCAATATTTGTCTCAAGCGTATCTCGCGTGGCCAAAACATCAGCCGCTTGGGCACCACAAGCATGAGCAGACATATGTCGACCTGCCATGCAGCTCGTTGGCAAGCACACATAAAAGACCCACACCAAAGAACAAAGCGGACCTCTCCTTGCTCCTCATCAGCTGGGATCTCCATCCCCACTATATCTTCAGTCCTCTCTGAAAGCTGCTCTGAGAGGACTGAAGGTGTAGAATTAGGTGTGTCACAACCAAGTACTTGCAGTACACCGACGTCCGATTGTAGCAGGCAAATTTCCCTGCCCCAGCTGCTGGACCGTCGAAAGAAGTATACTCCCAGCCATCCACATGCCCAGCGGTTGAATGCTAGCTTGGCTAAATTGCTAGCACTTCAACTGCTGCCTTTTCAGTTGATAGACTCGGCCCCCTTCCGTGAGTTTGTTCAATGTGCGGTTCCTCAGTGGCAGGTTCCCAAACGCCACTTTTTCTCACGGAAGGCGATTCCGTCTCTCTACTGGCATGTGGAAGGCAATGTCCATGCCTCGCTGGACAGGGCGGTCAGCGGTAAGGTGCATATTACCGCTGACTCATGGTCCAGCAGGCATGGACAGGGACGTTATCTTTCTTTCACGGCCCATTGGGTCACTCTATTGGCAGCTGGGAGGGATGCAGGACAAGGTGCAGTAGTGTTGGAGGTTGTTCCGCCACCACGCCTCCAAAATGCTACTACTGGTTGTGACACACCTCTCTCCTCCACCCCCTCCTCTTCTTCTTCCTCCATGTCCTCTTCGAGTGCTCTGTCCTCGGAACCAGCGGTGCTCCGTAGGCGTACAAGGGGCTACGCGAGTACGCAGGCAAAAAGATGCCATGCCGTGCTTGCGCTGGTGTGTTTGGGGGACAGGAGCCACACTGGGCCAGAGGTTCTGGCAGCTCTGCAGGGGCAGGCCGAGAGGTGGTTGACGCCACGCCAGCTTAAGCCAGGAATGGTCGTTTCTGATAATGGCACCAACCTCCTCTCCGCCCTGCGACAGGGGCAGCTCACCCATGTGCCCTGTATGGCTCACGTCCTCAACCTGGTGGTGCAGCGGTTCTTGGGCAGGTTCCCAGGCTTACAGGATGTCCTGAGGCAGGCCAGGAAAGTCTGTGTGCATTTCCGCCGATCTTATAATGCCAGTGCTCGGCTGACTGAGCTGCAAAAGGAGCTGAACCTGCCCAAGAACCGCCTAATATGTGACATGCCCACCAGGTGGAACTCAACGTTGGCCATGCTGCAGCGACTGCACACGCAGCAGAGGGCCATCAATGAGTACCTTTGCGACTACGGCACCAGGACAGGGTCAGGGGAGCTTGGCTTTTTTTCCCCACGCCAGTGGAGCATGATCAGGGATGCATGCACTGTCCTCTCACCATTTGAGGAGGCCACGAGGATGGTGAGCAGTGACAGTGCATGCATCAGTGACACTGTACCTCTTGTCCACCTGTTGGAGCATACGCTGCGTGGGATAATGGACAGGGCACTTGAGGCAGAACAGAGGCAGGAAGAGGAGGACTTCCTTGTCTCTCAAGGCCCCCTTTATCCAGACAATGTTCCTTCTGTCCCACCCATCACACAGGAAGAGGAGGAGGAGGAGGAGGAGGAGGAGGATTGTGTGAGCATGGAGGTGGAGCCTGGCACTCAGCATCAGCAGCAGCAGTCTTTTAGGGATGATGTACAGTCCCAACAAACCAGTGGACTTGTACGTGGCTGGGAGGAGGTGGCTGGCGATCATGTCATCCTCAGTGACCCAGAAGACTCCGGACCGAATGCCTCAGCTAACCTACGCTGCATGGCCTCCCTGATCCTGCAAAGCCTGCGGAAGGATCCTCGTGTTCTTCGGATCAAGGAGAGTGACCATTACTGGCTGGCCACTCTCCTTGATCCACGGTACAAGGGTAAGGTTGCGGACCTTATCTTGCCGTCGCAGAGGGAGCAGAGGATGAGACATCTCAGGGAGGCCTTGCAGAAAGGTCTGTGCAACGCGTTCCCAGAAACTGGGAGGTTACAAACTCCTGGTCCTGGACGACGAGTTGCTGAGGCTTCGGTCAGTAGCAGAAGGAGCGGTGGGGAAGGTGGACGTCTGACCGATGCGTTCAGACAATTTTTTAGTCCGCAGCCCCAAGGTATGATCGGTTCCAGCAACCATCGCCAGCGTCTGATATACATGGTGCAGGAATACCTAGGGGCAAGGTCAGACTTGGACACCTTTCCCACCGAAAATCCTCTGGCTTACTGGGTCCTGAGGATGGATCACTGGCCAGAGCTTGCACAGTATGCAATTGAGCTACTGGCCTGTCCTGCATCCAGCGTTCTTTCCGAACGCACATTCAGTGCTGCTGGAGGATTTGTCACCGATCATAGGGTGCGCCTGTCCACCGACTCGGTTGATCGACTGACCTTCATAAAAATGAATCAGTCTTGGATCACCACCAGCTACCAGACACCTGAAGCGGATATAACGGAATAATTTATAATGTCACATCCCTTCAAGACTGCCTATGCTGATGCTGAGTGACTGTCCTGTTATGTTCACTGACTATCCTCTTCCTCCTCCTCAATGATCCATGCCACCACACCAGTGCCTAAGGCACAATTTTTCAGCCCCTGTATAACAGGGGCGTGTAATTACAATTTTTTAAAAAGATGCTTCGCAACAGGTGTGACTGCTGTGCTCAGAGTACAGTATCTGTGAGGGGTTGCAGTGTTGTGGCACCAGCACCAGTGCCTAAGGCACAATTTTTCAGCCCCTGTTGGGGCGTGTAATTACAATTTTTAGGCAATGCTTTGCAACAGGTCTCATTGCTGTGCTCAGAGTACAGTATCTGTGAGGGGTTGCAGTGTTGTGGCACCAGCACCAGTGCCTAAGGCACAATTTTTCAGCCCCTGTATAACAGGGGCGTGTAATTACAATTTTTTAAAAAGATGCTTCGCAACAGGTGTGACTGCTGTGCTCCAAGTACAGTATCTGTGAGGGGTTGCAGTGTTGTGGCACCAGCACCAATGCCTAAGGCACAATTTTTCAGCCCCTGTTTAACAGGGGCGTGTAATTACAAATCTTGATCTAATAGTTCACAGCAGGGCCCATTCCTGCGCCCACCAAGAGTAACTATGAGGGCCTACAGTCTTGTGGCAACACCGTCCACCACCACCACCACCACCAAAGGCCCAATTTTTCTGCCCTGTTCAACAGCTGCATGCAATTACAAATCTTGATCTAATAACTCACAGCAGGGCCCATTCCTGCACCCACCAAGAGTAACTGTGAGGGCTTACAGTCTTGTGGCAACACCGTCCACCACCACCACCACCACCACCAAAGGCCCAATTTTTCTGCCCGGTTCAACAGGTGCATGCAAGTACAAATCTTGATCTATTAACTCACAGCAGGGCCCATTCCTGTGCCCACCAGTCTTGTGGCTACACCAACATCTAATAGGGCAAATTTCTGCAGAGTATATACGGCAGGCCCCTACTTTCAAACATCCAACTTACAAACGACTCCTACTTGCAAACGGCAAGAGAAAACAGGAAGTGAGAGGAAATCTACCCCTAGGAAGGAAAATTCTATCCTGTTAGATTTAATTTGGGAAAAAGGTATCTCCTCTCTACTGATGCTTTATCACCAATCCTTGTTTCAATTAAAACCCCACTTTTCCAAAAACATTTGTCATTGGGACGGAAAGTGAGGTGACATGTTCTGAACAGATGTGCAAAGACAGCAAATGTTACAGGGGTGATAACCCCTCCCTATGTTCTCCAAAAAGCTTAAAAATTGATTTTTTTGGGATGTAGCTACACTTCATAATGTACCTGTTCAGATTCTACTTAAGAACAAACCTACAGTCCATGTCTTGTTTGCACCACCTATATACTGCTGTTCAGAGTATATAGGGTTGTAGGTATAGGGTTTTATTTTGGGTGCGGGGTCCCCCTTAGTATCCATACAAGACCCAAAGGGGCTGGGGTGGGGGGGGGGGGGTGATGGGGTAGCCATGCCATTTTTCTCAAGGATTTTCAGCCATATGGCGGCCAGGACAAGACATGACATTAAAGCCGCAAGTGGTTTTAAATGGCTTCTTTTTTTCCTTTACAAATGTCATTTTGTGCAAGGACAGTTCTAAACATGGGAAACACATGCCACTTCACAGGCATACTTTAGACACCCCCCAGGTACCATATTTAAAGGAAAATTTCACTTTTTTTTTTTCACTTTATGCATCATTAAAATGACTGCTCCCGAAAAAACTTTAGTTTTTAAAATTTCTTTTTGCATTGATATATGTCCCCTGGGGCAGGACCCGGGTCCCCAAACCTGTTTTATGACATTAACATGCATATTGGCCGTTGTAATTAGCAATTTTGATTTCGAACGTTCGCGTCCATTATAACGAATAGGGTTCGAAAATTCGCGCGAACTTTCGGTCCGTTCGAAGGTTCTGGTGCGAACCGAACCCGGGGGTGTTCGGCTCATCCCTATAGGTGAAGTTAAGAAGGTTTATAATGCCTTGAAGGCTGGTTCACACCCCAAGTTACTGTATATGTTTTTACATATGTGTTTACAAGCATTTTTGATGCACGTTCATGTGTTCTAGTGCGTTTTTTTCCTTTTTTGGACACTTGAAAAATGTCAGAACAATGTGCATTCCAGTGCATTTACAAGAATTCAAATGTGTTTTCATGCATTTTGCTGGCTTCCAGACATGGTCCAAACAAAAAAAATGCAGCAAGTTCTATTTTTGTTGACTGCAATGCAGATCAAAAACACACTGAACTGCATCTGGTGTGAACCAGCCGTTAAAGGTCCATCATTAAAAGGTGAGAGCGTGTCCACCTGGGAGTGGTTGTAGCTACACCAAAACCTTTGTTGTAAAGCATGGAGGCCCTTGTTAACTTAGAGGATCACGGATTTATTTTCACACAAATAATTTTGATAAATTTGGGACTTTTCACTATGATGTATTTTGGTCTGTTCATTATTCACATATTTGTCCATTGAACACTTTCCACTCTATGTGGGTTTGGCTCACATTCCGCATGTGACTAGAGTAGGAACAGGTCACCCATCTGGTAGGAAAGTGCTTAGCATCAGTGAAAGTTTCCCTGAGTAGGGAACATGGAGGCACACATCTTTTGTGGAAGCCTCCCCACTTGGGTTCGGACTTGAAAGGCCACATTCCACCCCTTAAAACAGACGCTGTTGGCACACCTGAGGCCTACCTAAACTACAAATCATTGTTACGTGCTATGAGTGCTCCAGGTCAGGTTGCCATCCAGCCGGCCCTGTTATGTATTGCCGAACTTTAGTCACAATATATTTCTGTTTTTCTGCACTAGGACTACGTTTTTCTGCCGCTGCAGCCACCCACAGGCTGAATAGGCTCCCCTTGATGTCCTAGGTTTCAAGACATTCTGCATAGTGAGCCATCTATTAGGCATCATGGGGAGTCATTATAGATGTAGGACTTGATACAGAGTAGCTTTAGACCTCATAAGTGTGGCTGCTCATAAGTGTGGCTGCCCACCAGAGAGCAAAGTCTTTTTCTTCCAACCCCCCCAGATCATGTGACTTGCCACATGAATGCAGAAAGGGGAATTTCATTCCCCCCCCCCCAACATGGGCAGTTTTCTCAGCGAACAGAAGGTATGTGTGGACGGGGGAAGAGGGGGGCAGAAATCTTCCTGCATTATCCCCTGTAAGTTCACATTACAGTTAAATATTTGGGGTTTGTTTTGTTCTCTTCAAGAGCAGTTTATGTTGCATCTTGATTTTCTTTTACAAATTTTGTTATATTCTTTGAAACTTTCAAATGATTAAAGTGTTCATTTGGATTTTTTTTAATGCCCTTTTCTTATTCTTTATTTTTTATCATTGGACCTGGGCTACATAGTGAAATGATTGTAATAATATAAATTAATTATCAGGACTCCATTTTGTTAAGTGCGCAAATATCTCTGTATATTTTCTCATGTGATAAATCTGTATGGTATGAAGGAATGATTGTATAAACAACACACCCCCTATTATGTTTGATGTTGGTCAAGCCTGGACATCTTGTTTTAAACCTCAGGCAACACTTTATGACCAGGTGTCCATCTTCTGTTAATTGATAAACAAAACCTGTTTTCCTCCATAGTCATGCAACCATAAACAGCCCCTCCCTTATCTTTTGTCGTGTAGTCCATATATACTGTATGCCTTCTCAATAAAAGCAGACATCATACGAATGCATAACCTGCCTCTCGTGTCTCGTTAATATGATATCTCCAGATCATCTGTAAGAACGCTGTTGGAAGACCTTAAAGAAGGATGGTTCGTCCAGAATAACCAATATTTCCTTACATAGGTTTTACTTTTAGCCTTTTAAGCTTATTGCCCAAGGGAAAATATTTCTTCAATGTATGCAGTTGATTAAAAAAAAAAACATTACGATTTCTGTTCTGTGCTCTTCATTGACAATATTCCCTCCCATTCCAAGTCTTGAAAAGCATCCCTCAGCCTTTGAAAAGTTTACCCTCTTAAAATTGTGCTTTTATCTTTCTGGCATGTGCTTGTTGTTTACAACTTGATGGAATGTCCATGCATAATGAATGAGCACCACCACACTCTCCATTAGCAAGGCCCCCTTTCACACACTCCCTTTTAGACCACTTCTCACAAAGACAGGGTAAAACAAAATGTGGCATAACCAAGAATATTAACTGCCCAATCTTGTAAAGAATAAAGCAAAGATTTAGAAATAACAATTCAATCATAGCTCTTGATGCACCAAAGCCTCCAATTCTTCCATCCATTTTACTTGGCAGATTTCTGACATTGGCGAACCAATATTTTAATCCAATTGTTGCATTTTAAATGTGTATTTACCATATCTTTTTTACAAGTGATACTATAAATGCTAATTGTTGTTTGTAACATAGGATTCTCAGGATCACATACTATCTTCTCCCTTTCCACCCTCCATTAGTGTATGACCCTTGTCTGACTTGTCTTCCCTGTTATATTCCAATTTTCCCTCCCCTCTCAATCCAAGTTGCAATATACTATACATATATTGTCTTCCCTCATATATGTATAAGTTTGAAAACTATACAATTAATCAAGGTTTATAAAACAAAGCAACTTGCATACTATTTACAACAGACCAAATCACTTTTTTTAACTTTGGTCCAATACAACTGATATTTTAAGTATATTTAAAGCTAAAGCTTTTTTCCCCCCATTTTGGATAGATTAGGGAAGGGTTAAAACCAATGTCAGATTTTGTTAATGTTATCTGTGTCTCATTAGGGAGATTCTTTAATTTTCTGTCCTGTAGGCTCAACAGGAAGTGAGAGGATATCTTTGCAATAAAACAAACGGAGTTCAGTCAGCGCGAGAACAAAGACTATATACTAACTAAAGCTGGCCATACACCATTAGATTATCTGCAGATTTTCTATGGTTAGATGGAAAAAGTGCAACAGATTTCTCCATGTATATTAACTGTGTGGATGGAGGAATCTCCCACGTTTTCCATCTAACCATAGGAAATCTGCAGATAATCTAATGGTGTATGGCCAGCTTAAAGCAGCTAAACACTTAGCTCAGGTTCACACTGGGCTGCGGGAGTGAAGCCGTGTGAGTTCAGCTGAACTCGCACGATTTCACTCTCGCTGGCAGTCCCGATTTCAGCCGCGATTACAAAAGACATCTGACACAGATGTCAATGTAAATTGCGGCCGAAATCGCAAAAAGTAGTACAGAAAGTAATTTTTGAAATCGGTGCAGTGCCGCAGATGCGGCGTCGCACCGATTAGGACGGTGCCATTTCCGGCAATTTGCGGCAAATATTGCCGTTTTGACATGCAATTTGACATGCCAAATCGCATGTCAAAACGCACCAGTGTGAACCAGGGCTTTGGGTCAATATATCACACTCCTGAAAAAACATACATAAAATAAAATAGTGCAGCGCTCATGAAATAATCTAAAAACGTAATACAATCCAATGCATAATAAATGTCCAATCAAGTTTCTAAAAGGCAACGTGTAGAGAGTTCACAGACTTGATTCCTAATTAGAGCCAGATGGCGGAAAAATGAATATTGCAACACAGAGAAGATTCCTCAAAGGTGATTCAGAGTGCTTGTAGATGAAACTGATAGTGAATCCTTAAAGTGCTTCCATCACCACATATGCAGGCCGCTCACCTCAATATATGGGTCTCTGAACCAACAGAAGACCAAATGCACATTCCCCTCTGGGGCAGTATCCAGAAATAAATGTGGTCTCCAAATCACTTCTGTGTTATCATCAGATGTTCAACCATTCCTTCCCATATACTTGGCAGTTAGCAATCATGCAAGAAATCAATTGAACAGACATGGTGCTCTCTGTTTCAAATATGATCATCAACATTTATTGGTATATAGAAAACACTCATATAAAAAGCACTGATCCCAGTGCTAGGTATGAAAGCCTCTGGTATAAATAAAAGCCTCTGGTTTAGATGAAAAGCATCCCTCTACACGTCCTAGGTGGGTAAGGGCAACTGACGCCACACGGTGGTCCCGTCCATACGCGCGCGTATCGTCCCAAGGGCGGGACTTCATCAGTGATACCAGTACAATGACCCCATTTGTTTTTCTAACACATCTGGGTGGACTGCGAGCGCAATACTCTGCGCCATGAGTCCACATTTTTGAAGCCTATTAGAGCCTATGGCTCTAATCAGGTGCTTCAAAAAAACACCCCGCCGCTGGAATTCAGGTGCCCGAAAAGGTGCCGGATGCCTGAATAGGGGGTGGCAGCAGCGGCCATGGATAGATTCATACAATGCATGAATCTATCCATTAGTCATAGAGGGGGTGGCTGAGGAGAGGGGGCAGTGCCTGTGCGCCCTTAATGGACGCACCGCCACTGGACCCCGCACCACTTTACCTGCAAAACGCAATCAGGATGGTATCCTCCTCAACCATATGACATATTTTATATGCATAGCCAACATACAAACAATCTTTTTATGTGCTCTTTCACACTGACAGCTGGGGGGGCACTAAAAAAATAGGATTTTTGGGGGCGCATGCGCGGCACCGAACGGGATGGACGCTTGAGTGAGTAGCTCCACTCTACCCGGGCTGAATTTGACTCTTAGAGGGCTATAAACTTCCATGATCCTTGCTCTTTTAACACCCCTCGAGTCCTTCTAGTGTGGTGCATGCCTTCAGCTAAGAAGAAAGGCCGGGGCTCTGCTCAAAAATCGCTCACTCACTACCTTCTTCGCACGAGGGAGCTGTGCGGCATGGAACAAGATGGCGCCAGCAGCGGAGCTCGCTCATTTACTCCAGCTCCTTCCCCGGGTCCCTCGGAAGCACACAACCGTGAGTACCCGTCTACGCTCTCTAAGGCGGACCTGGATGCCAGTCTGGAGGACATGTATACCAAGCTAGCTGCAAAGTTTCAAACGGAACTGCAGAAAACTTCACAGACCCTGTCCATAGAAATCGCAGCACTTGGCACTAGGACCGACAAACTAGAGACCAAACACGATGAACTTGCCCTAGCCTATAATGATCTTAGCCGTGAACATGACTCTCTGGCTGCGGCTTTCTCTCAGATCCAGGCCCAGGTCAAGGATCTCGACAACCGCAATCGACGCAATAATTTGCGCCAGCGGGGGATCCCTGAAACAGAGACGGATCTCATCCCCACAGTCATCCGGCTGTTCAAATCCCTCCTGCCAGAATGCGATTCCGCGTCCTTTACCTGTGACAGGATCCACAGGGCTTTAAGGCCCAAACCACCAGCGGATAAGCCGCCGAGGGACATTGTCCTCTGTATGAAAGATTTCCTCACCAAAGAAGAGATCCTGAGAGCCGCGCGGAACCAACAGAGGATCACCCTGGATGAACACGTCGTCCAGATCTATCCGGACGTCTCCCCTGCTACCCTGGAGAGACGTCGGGGCCTGAAGGAGGTTACCTCGGTTCTACAGCCCGCGCGGATTCGCTATCGCTGGGGGTTCCCCTTCAAACTAGTGATCCCGCACAACGGCTCCACATACACAGCCACCTCCCTGCTGGAAGGTCAAGAGATCCTCGTCAAGTTGGGTCTCATGGATCCAGAGCTAATCCGCCGCCCCCCGCTGACCCCAGACCGTCTCCTATATGGCGCATGCCCCCCCTCGCCTGAACCGTAGAAGGATCAGATATGATGCAGGTGACCGAGTGGTGGACTGATACCCGGCTTTACTATGCTTGACTGCACCCCCGTGCCTTCTTACACTCCCACAGGCTTTTTCTTCTTGATCCCTGTCTGTTTTGCCCGGACATTTTGGAGTTCTCCCATCGAGGCCATTGTATGAACTCCCCCCACCAGCCTCCAGTGGTTTTTTTTTCTCTGTTGCTCTTTTGTTGACCATATTCTCTGATGAGCCCCTCTCCAGTCTTTTTTCTGGACAGAGATCGGGAACTGCTCTTAGGCTGGGTTTGAGACGAATATGTCTCATAAGTTTGTTCTTTTTTTCAGGTTATGTCTTTTTACCTGAACCATTTCACTTTTTCAGATTCTTATTTTATATACTTTTTGATTCTGTGTCATTTTTTTATGCTTTATTTTTTTCAGGTTGGTGCTTTTTTGATATGTGCATGTTCTATCGCCTATATGTTCTTGTGGATTTACGGATGATTAAGTTGCTTGGCCTCTTAGTCCTGTTGGGTAATCTCTTCTCTGATATAGTTTCACTTTACTGCATTTGGGCATCCCCTGCGGTTTCTGCAGGGTACTGCAGGCTCCAATGTAGTGAATTTACCCCTGTCAGTTTTGATAACTTAGCTCTGTTGATAGTTCTCATTCTAAAATATAATGGTCTTTAATTGCATATCCCACAATGTGAAGGGACTGAATTCCCCTGTTAAACGGAAAAAGGCATTCGCCTTCTATAAGAATTTAAACGCTAAAATCCTCCTACTCCAGGAAACACATTTCTCTCACCCCAAGTTTTTCCATAGACACTTCCCCCACTCCTTTTACACACTTCACTCTACTAAGAGTAGGGGGGCTGCAAATTTTCTGCATTCCTCCCTCTCTATGGATGTGAAGAGGGTGTATAAGGACAAGGAAAGCAGGTTTGTTATAATACAAGGTCTTTTGAACAACAAGGAACTAACTATTGCAAGTGTCTATGCCCCCAATGACTCCCCTGCTTCATTCTTTGTATCATTATTTGAATGTCTCGCACTATACCAATCTCCACATATGATTGTGGGAGGAGATTTCAATTTGGTTGCTAACCAGGCTCTAGATAGATGTTCGGTTGCCACTTCCTGTAAGATTTTTCCCAGATCACTTACTAAGAGTTTGCGAGAGTGTCAACTGGTGGACTCCTGGAGGGCACACAATATTGGAGCTAGGGAGTACACTTTTTACTCCCATCCCCACAACAGCTACACTAGGCTTGATTATATTTTTGTCACCCCAATTATTCTGGCCAACTCCACGGCCGCCTCCATACACCCCTGTGTTTGGTCCGACCACCAAGTTACCTCCTTTGAGACCGAGTTCATTGGATTAGCCCCCGCCCCCTTCACCTGGCGCCTAAATGAGTCTCTTTTGTCGGACCTGGCTATTGTATCTGAGGTGTCACAGGCCATAGACCAATATTTTGACCTCAATGCCATCCCTGAGACACCCATCCCGGTAGTCTGGACGGCCCATAAGGCTGTTATCAGGGGCAAGCTCATTGGCATTGCCTCTGCCCGTAATAGGGAAAACAAACAAAGGATCCTTCAACTCACATCTGATCTGGACCTGTTATATAAACGTTCCTCTGCACTGAACCAGGAGTCCACCAGGGAGTTGATTGATAAGAAACGCCTTGAACTAGACTCTTTGCTTACCTCTAAGGTAGAGAAGGCACTCAGATGGTCTAGGGCTAGATTCTTGCTCCATAACAATGCCTCATCAACCATGTTTGCCAGGCGACTGAACCAGTCTGCTAGGCCAGCACATGTCTATAAACTGATGACAGACTCTGGTCTGACCATGTCACACCCTCAGGAGGTTCTTAAAATATTTAATCATTTTTACTCTACTCTATTAGCTCCCTCTCAATCTCGGCCCTCCGCTGAGGATGTTGCCTGGTTTGATTCTATCTCTCTTCCATCACTCTCCCCCTCCCAGGTGGACAAACTGAACTCGCCTATCTCGCAGGTTGAGGTACTGAATATTATCAAATCAATGAAATCCACCTCAGCTCCTGGCCCGACGGTTTCACAGCTATCTATTACAAAAAATTCGCCCCTGCCTTGTCTGGTAGGCTGGTTCAGTTGTATAATTCGGTCCTGCAGGGTGGCTCTTTCCCAGCTGAGATGTTACTGGCGAACATGTCGCTTATTCCCAAACCAAACAAAAACCATACCCTCCCCCAAAACTATCGACCCATATCGGTTATGAATAATGATCTAAAGATATTTAGCAGGATCCTGGCAGACAGACTGGCCCACACCATCTCCTCCCTGATTTCCCCTTATCAGGCTGGCTTCATTCCCCACAGGCTCATTACGGACAACATCCGTTTAACCACTAATATTATTCAGGATGCCAATTTGTTTGCTAAAAAAGTGTTTCTATTAAACCTGGATATACAGAAGGCAATCGACAGTGTATCTTGGGATTACCTGTCCACCTTGCTACAATGCATGGGCTTCCAGGGTGAATTCCTCTATGCCTTCCAGGCTTTGTATGATGATCCTCAAACACGGATCAAAATACCGGGATGTAGTTCCAAATTTTTCACATTAGGTAGGGGCACGAGACAGGGGTGCCCGCTTTCCCCTCTGATCTTTGCCCTGGCCCTGGAACCCCTGGCCGTGGAGCTTTTGAGGAACCCAGATATTTCTGGATATCGCAAAGGCACTACAGACTATAAATTCTGCATGTATGCGGATGACGTTTTGATGTTTATCACCAACCCATTGATCTCCCTGCCCAATCTTTTTCAATCCCTGCCCAGATTCGATGGGATCTTGGGCCTCTCGGTGAATGTCTCTAAATCCCTGGCCCTCCCGATTGGCTACCCTCAATCCGAGTTGGAACACCTCAAACAGTCTTTGGGTTTCTCATGGGCCGGCCAATCCCTCCCATATCTAGGGGTTAATTTGACAGGCGATTTTTCCAAATTATTTGATGCTAATTACCCCCCTATGGTCTCTAAACTTAAGCAACTACTCAGAATCTGGTCCCCACTTCACATCTCCTTCCTGGGTAGGATAACCGCACTCAAAATGACTGGCCTACCCAAAATTACTTTACCTATTCCGTTCCCTACCGATTGGGCTTCCCAAGTCATATTTGCTTAAAATTCAAATAATATTTAATAAATTTATATGGAAGAGTAGGCCGCCTAGATTCGCTAAAGCAGTTCTTTACCGCTCAGCCAGACAGGGAGGTCTCGGTGTCCCGCAAGTCTGGCTCTACTACTTATCCAGTAGGTTTTCACAAATAGCTCAGTGGAACATCCCCCACTCTAAGGTCCCTTGGGTGAAGTTTGAACAGGACTCGATTTCCCCTGCTTATCTCCCAGGCATTATGTGGTCCTCTAATTCCTCACATTCCTTGGTTCCCTTCAATAATAGTATAGTGACAGCGAGCTTGAAACTTTGGGATAGATATAAACTAAAATGCAATCTTGTTTCGAGGGTCCCCTTGGGCGCTTCATATCTAGGAGACTCGAGGTTTCCCCCAGCCCTCGCTCGCCGGGAGGAATTTCGACTCTGGATGGGCTTAGGGCTGATTAGGCTGGGTGACTTTCTTCAGGAGACACGATTTGACTCTTTTCCTGATATACTGACTAAACATCCGACCCTTGCTGGCGAATTCTATCACTATCTCCAAATTCGGCATTTCTTCTTGAGTCACTATGGGGGCCCCCTTTCAAACTCTAGAACATTCTATGAGAAGTTGTGTTTTACAGCACCTAGACAAAAAGGTCTTATTTCAATTGTGTATAAGGTTCTGGAGACGACTCTGGAGTGCCCAGTGCTCAAATACAGGGCCCAATTGGAGAGGGAGCTCGCTCTTAACGCAGAGGACTTAGACTGGAATGCTGGCTTGACCAATATGAGAAAATGCACGCTCTCTCTCACGATTAGAGAGACAGCGGTTAAGCTGTTGACCCGCTGGTATTACACTCCTCTGCGCCTCAACAGGATATACCCTCAGGTGTCGCCCTCTTGTTTTCGAGGTTGCGATCTCCCGGGCTCCCTCTCCCATTTGTTTTGGGAGTGTGACAGGCTGCGGCCCACATGGACTGCTGCTCTGGACCTCATTGATAACCTTGCAGGTGGGCAGATGCATCTGATGTGCACTCAGTGCCTCCTTTTCCAAAAAATGCCGGACACTCCTAGGCCCCTTTTGAGTTTGATTCATTCAATCTGTTTGGCTGTACAATGGGCTATAGCTTTCTCTTGGAAATCGGACTCGGTTCCCTTTTCATTAGTTACATCCAGAATAGATCAAATGATGCTAGCCGAAAAAATACACCACACGTTGCGTGATTCCATGCCTCTGTTTGACGTTAAGTGGAACCCCTGGTCCATCTTTAGACTTTAGCACTGACCTCTTATTTGTTTTTTTGTTTTTGTTTTTTCTTCTCTTTTCTCTCTCTCTTATACTCTCTATCTTGTTGTTCTCTGAATAATTACTCCTATTCCTCAATTGTGTACTACTACTGTTGCCTCATTGCAATGTTAGACGTAGCGGGGTCCTTATTGTATCATTTAGATTAACCACGTTATACTGGTCTAGTACCCTAGGACATAAGTTTTTTGTTTCTCTGCAAGAAATGTGATCTAGCTATGTCAATCTGCAGTTTTCTTCATTTTACCATATATGTACACTGTATATCTATGCTTTCTTTCTAATAAACTTTTTGAAAACCAAAAAAATAGGATTTTTGTACTCACCGCAAAATCCTTTTCTCTGAGTTCATGGACGGACACAGCTTTAATCTTGAGAAGTGGGTATTATCCCTAATTTAGGAGTGACTAGGCAGAAAACTTGTAGAAAAAGTGTTAACACATCACACCTTATACAGTACCGCCCAGGTGGCGGCCCCTCTGGGTATAACCCCTCTCTCTGCATCTCGCAGATCAGTTCGTCAAAAAGCAGTACAAACTTAAAAAGGAGGGGTGGGTGCTGTGTCCGTCCATGAACTCAGAGAAAAGGATTTTACGGCGAGTACAAAAATCCTATTTCTCTTTCGTTCATGGACGGTCTTCAATCTTGACAAGTGGGACGTCCCAAAGCATTGTCAAAAAACGAGGCGTGGGAACAGCATAAAAATAAACTTCACCCCAAAACAAAACAGAGCTCCTCATCTGAGGAGTTGCAACTCTAAACAGCCACCTGCAAAACTTTGCGGCCGAAAGAAGCATCCGAAGATACACCTATATCAACTTTGTAGAATTTAGTGAAAGTGTGAACGGACGACCAGGTCGCCGCCTTACACAACTGGGAAACAGACGCTTGATGTCGGAAAGCCCAAGAGGCACCTACTGCCCTGGTCGAATGCGATGTGACAGGAAAGGGGGGCGCCCGACCCTTTATGGCGTAAGCCTTAATCCCTATCTGTCGAATCCACCTTGAGATGGTGGCCGACGAGACCACTAGGCCCTTCTTGGGACCAGCCACCGAAACAAACAGTGAGTCTGACCTCCGGAACGGAGCAGTAGCAGATAAGTATACTCTCAGAGCTCGGACAACGTCCAAGGAATGCAACACCGACTCCTTAGGATTCGACGGATGAGGACACAAGGATGGAAGTACAATGTCCTCATTGAGATGAAAAGCCGAAATGACCTTAGGAAGAAAGGAAGGTTGCGGACGCAGCACCACCTTATCCTTGTGGAAGACCAGATAAGGAGCCTTGCATGACAAGGCTGCCAATGCCATCTCAGAAACCCATCTAACTGACGTAACAGCCACCAAAAAGACCACTTTCTGAGAATTTCCCTAATGTTCTCAAACGGTGACTTCTGAAGCACCGAGAGGACCAGATTCAAGTCCCACGGAGGTAGTGGAGGACGGACCCGAGGGGCCACATGTTGAACCCCTTGCACAAACGTACTGACGAGAGAGTGAGCTAGGGGTCGCTGAAAATAGACAGCCAGGGCAGATATCTGCCCCTTGATCGTACTTAAGGCAAGCTTTTGGTCCACCCCACGCTGCAAAGAACAGCAGGACTCTGGAAACCAAATAAGTACGCGGATGCTACCTAATTTCCTCACACATGGATATGTAGGTCTTCCAAGTGCGATGGTAAACCTTCCTAGAGGACGACTTCCGAGCACTTCTCATTGTAGAGATCACCGAATCTGACAGGCCCCAGTCTCTCAGAACCTGGTTCTCAATAGCCATGCCATTAAAGCCAGTGACTGTAAAGCAGGATGAAGTATGGGACCATGCGACAGCAGGTCCTTCCATAGTGGTAGGCGCCAGGGGACGTCTGCTACCAGACGTACTAGATCGGCGTACCAAGGACGCTGAGGCCAATCTGGAGCGATCAGGATCATTGGAACCCCCTCTGCCTTCACTCTGCGAAGCAGATAAGGGAGGAGCTTCAGGGGAGGGAAGGCATAGATTAGCTGATATTGACCCCACAATGCCACCAACGCGTCCGTTGAGTCTGCCCATGGGTCTTTTGAGCGGACCACAAACCTCAATACCTTCCGATTGAGTCGGGATGCCAGGAGATCTACGTCTGGCGTGCCCCATCTTTGGCAGAGGAGCTGGAACACATCCGGGTGTAGAGACCACTCTCCTTGGTCCAGAATCTGGTGACTCAGGTAGTCCGCCTGCCAGTTCTCCACGCCCAGAATGTATATGGCCGACAGGGACGGTACGCTCCTTTCTGCCCACCTCAGGATGCAAGCGACCTCCGATGCTGCAGCCGAGCTTCTTGTTCCTCGATGATTGACACATGCCACAGCCATGGCGTTGTCTGACTGGATCCTGACTGGACGCCCGTGTAGCCTCTGAGACCACGTGGACAGGCACTGCCTGATCGCCCGGAGTTCCAGGACATTGATCGGCAGGCGGGATCCTCTGGGGTCCAGCAACCCTGCGTCAACTGAACACCCCAGACTCCCCCCCCAACCGGTAAGGCTGTCATCCGTCGTGATCACCATCCAGTGAAAAAGAAGGAACAACTTCCCGGACAGAAGTGCCGGAGATGTCAGCCACCAAACCAGGGAGGTCCTGACTAGGTGGCTCAACCGGATTTGACAATCCAGGGATGACGGGCATTTGCCCCATCTGGACAGAATTTCCTTCTGCAACACTCGAGTGTGATATTGAGCATACGGAACCGCCTCGAAGGAGGCTACCATGAGGCCCAGGACTCGCATGCAAAAGCGACCATCTTTTGGATGCCAACTGCCGCACCGCAGCCCGAAGAGTCTGCAATTTTTCCACAGGAAGAAAAAACCTTTGCCTCTGAGGAATCCAGAATCAACCCCAGATACACTAGGCATTGAGTTGACACCAATACTGACTTTGCGTGTTTAGCACCCAACCACAGTCTTGGAGAGTCTGACAGGTTATAGACACGCTCACCTCTAATTCTGAGCTTGAAGCGGCCCTCAGAAGAAGATCGTCCAAGTAGCCCACGATAGTGATGCCCCACTGTCTTAGAAGGGCTAGAATCGGGGCGAGCACCTTGGTGAACACCCTGGGTGCCGATGCCAGGCCAAACGGGAGGGCCACGAACTGATAGTGGTCCTCCCCGACTGCGAAGCGCAGAAATCTCTGATGCCTGGAGCATATGGGAACATGCAGGTATGCGCCCCTTGATGTCCAAGGATGCCAGAAAAGTCCCCTGGATGGAGGGCAGTGACTACAGAGCGAACCGACTCCATCCGGAACCTTTGTACTTTCACAAAGCGATTGAGGGCCTTAAGATCCAGGATTGGACGAACCCCATCCTTCTTTGGCACTACGAACAGATTAGAGTAAAACCCCTGAAACCGTTCCTGTACTGGGACAGGAATGATCACCCTTGCGTACCAGCAGATCCTGAACCGCCCCATACAGGGCCTTCCATTGGGTCAGCTGAAGCCGGAGGTTGGAGGGAAAAAAATCAGTTCGGCGGACAAGAGAGAAACTATCTTGTATCCCGAGGAGATTACTTCGCAAACCCACCAGTCGGAGATCAGAGATGTCCACTGAGTCACGAATTCGCAAAGACGTCCCCCCACCGAGAGATGGGCGGGGGCAGACCTTCATGCAGACGCAGATTTGTCCGCAGGCTTGTTGGGCTTGTGAAACCAAGCACGCTTTTGTCCCTGAGCAGGCGCTTTATTGGCCTGGGATCTTTTACCTGCCACACTGGGAGGACGAAAAACCGCTTGTGTGTAGTAAAGGAGGGCCCTTGCCTATGGCGGGGCTCCTTACCCTTTTTGGATTGCGGGAGCAACGTGCTCTTACCTCCTGTGGCATCTTTAATGATGTCATCCAGAGAGGCTCCAAAAAGTCTGTCGCCCTTAAAGGGCAGATCCAACAGGGCCTTCTTGGAAGATTGGTCTGCAGACCAGCACTTAGGCCAGATCAGGCGGTGTAACGCCACCGCATAAACCGAGGCTCTGGACAGCAAGGGGATAGTATCCATGTCTGATTTGCAGACAAACTTAAGACCCTGTACCAACTGGTCGGCCAAAACTACCTCGTCCGGAGGAGCCTCCCGTGCCTTTAAACCCCTGGAGTAGCATCTTTGCCCACTCAGTAAGTGTCTGAGACACCAAAGCCCCAGCCAATGCTGGACGCACCGCTGAGCCCACTACTGTATATAGGTAGCGAGCGATTGCCTTAGCCTTCTTGTCCACAGGGTCCCTGAAGACAGGAGCCCCTTCCACTGGAATCATGGTAACTTTGTTAAGTCTGGACACAGGGGTTCCACTATCGGGGGAGAGGACCATTTTTTCAGGAAACTCTCCTCAAAGGGGTAGCGGACCGCAAACATTTTTGGGGCCGAAAAAACCTTCAGTGGTTTTTCCCACTCTATCGAGATAAGACACACAAAGAAACACCTTGGCAGTGTGGGCCAGCTTACAGAACCCAAAGGGAACCGCCGACTCTGCTGATTCTGCAGAATTCTCCAATTTCAGCGTATCCCGCACTGCGGTAATAAGGTCAGATACCAAAGCCTTTTCGCGTGCTGACCTGGACCTGGAGTCATTCTTACAGTCCGACCGGTCACGGTCCGCGGTCTCCGATGCATCAGAATCAGGGCCATGAGCCACAGCTGGGCCTGGCTCTGCTTCAGAATTAACCCAAGAAGATGGCGGGGGAAGGGGGCGCTTTCTACCCCCCTGTGTTCCCACGTGCCGCTTATACCTTGGCAACAAAAGCCTCCAGGATTGCCGACATAGCGTCCACTGATATATCAGGGGCACCAGTTGCCAACTCAGGTGTTTCAGGGGGAAAACGTCTGCTTCTGTCGTATGCTGACCCACGCGCCTGACACCCACAGGGACTCCAGGCAAGGTATCAATAGCCCACCCTCCTAGCTGCTACAGAGATGCAGGGTCTCCCAGAGGACTCACCACCCTTAGAACGGTACTGTTACTGCTGCCGTCTGCTCCCGCCTGAGATGCTCTCCCACAGCTGCCTGTGTCAATCTGATCCTCCATCAGCGCGTGTCTGTATATTTCGCGCCTGTAGAATGCACCCTAGAGGCCAAAGACTTCCACAAAATGGCCACCGAGCAGCCGTGCTGAAGAACGGCGTGGACCACAAGAAAATGGCCGCCGAGCAGTCAACAGAGGCCAAAGCGGGCGCAGACCACAAGAAAATGGCCACAGAGCGGCGGTAGATTCATACAGGCGCGAACCACAAGAAAATGGCTGCCGCAGTCGACAGAGGCCAAAACAGGTGTGGACCACAAGAAAATGGCCGCCGAGCGGCAAAATAGAGCTAGCTGGCATGGACCACAAGAAAATGGCCGCCGAGCGATAGAGGCCAAAACAGGCGTGGACCACAAGAAAATGGCCGCCGACAGCATGGAGGGAGAAAAAACACAGGTAAGCAGAAAAACTGACATTTCCAATGATAGCCATACAGCGCAGTTCCCGCTCCAGATGGAGCCCCCCAGGTGAACCCCCAGCACCCAGCCTAGCTCGCAGAGCCCATGGGAGGAGGGAAGGCGGGGAGAGAGGAAACAAATGGCAAAACCACTTACTTACTTACTCCAGGAATGTCCAGCCAAGTCCTCCTGCCGAAGCAGGGGAAGCTACTTACCCTTCCTGCGTGGATTATGCTGGAAAACATTCCGGACAGACCATCTTCCACGCGGTTACGGAGGTGACTGTCGGCCCAGCATGCTGTGATTCAGCCATAGAGACCGATCATATGCATGCCCTGCAGCACAAAGCTCACCGGCCACCCGTAGAGCGACGGGCATGTCGTGGAAAACCCAGCGCGTAGCTAGGGTCGGCACACGTTCGATGACCGAAAACTGGGGAGACTACAAGGATCTGGGATCCAGCCTGTCACCCAGTCGGCAGTTAATTGGATTGCAGGATCAAAAAAGAGACATAGAAAAAAAAAACCCGGACCAATGGGCCCGAAGGGAGCCATGTCCTTCTCCTATGCTATACAGAAAAAACTGATCTGCGAAATGCAGAGAGAGGGGTTATACCCAGAGGGGTCGCCCCCTGGTCAGTACTGTATAAGGTGTGATGTGTTAACACTTTCTACAAGTTTTCTGCCTAGTCACTGTTAAATTAACCCACTTGTCAAGATTGAAGCTGTGTCCGTCCATGAACAAAAGAGAAACAGATATTTGAGCTGCAGTTTTGGTGCCCACCAAAATTCTAACATTACAGTCTGGCAGGGCTGTACACATGCTGCAGTCGCAGGACTCTGTTTCACGGCCAATTTTAACTCGGTTAGTACCGCCTGTCAAGCTCAATCAATAAGATCAATGGGGACGTACCTCAAACATGAGCCAAATGCTTGGCATGCAGTTATGGCATGGTAGGCAATATAAAAATAAGAAAAACGTAAAAAAAATAAAAACAACAATTGACTGCCATCACTTTTCAGGAGGGCGGTAAGCGGTTCTGACAGTTTTAAAGAGCCATGTAAGTTACAGTAAGTGGGCAAGTAGCAGATTGGCTTGTCACACAAGAGGATCATCATGTCATGTTCAGCCAGTTTAGGCGCCTTTCCCAGAAGAACACACATGGCGAGGCTGCAGGTAAGTCTAGGTTTTGATTTATGCTTAATAAACTAGTCCCTGCAAAACCTCTTAAAATCAAAAAGTGCATCAACTGAAAAAGCCCAATATTATTTTGATTGACTTCAGTGCACCTGTACTTTGTTATGACTGTTACAGGTTATTTTAGAAGGGCGATTTTAACCACTTGCCGCCCGCCCTATAGCGGATTGACGGTGGCAAAGTGGTTTCAAAATCCTGACAGGGTGTCATATGACGTCCTCAGGATTTTGAGCCACTGCGCGCCCCCGGGGGCGTGCATCGCGGCGATCGTTGCTGCAGGGTGTCAGTCTGACACCCCGCAACACCGATCTAGGTAAAGAGTCTCCAACGGAGACTCTTTACCACGTGATCAGCCATGTCCAATCACGGCTGATCACAGTGTAAACAGGAAAAGCTGGTCATCGGCTTTTCCTCACTCGCGTCTGTCAGACGCGAGTAGAGGAGAGCCGATCGGCTGCTCCTCTGACAGGGGGGGTTTGTGCTGATAGATTATCAGCGCAGCCCCCCCCCGAGGATGCCCACACTGGACCACCAGGGATGCCACCAGACCACCAGGGATGCCAGCACCAGGTATGCCACCCTAGACCACCAGGAATGCCAGTTAGTGCCCCCTAATGGATGCCAATCAGTGCCCACAATGGATGCCAATCAGTGCCCACAATGGGCATCAATGATTGGCAGGCATTATTGCTTGGCACTGATTGGCATCCATTACAGTACATCAGTGCCGCCTATCAGTGCCCACCCGTGCCACCAATCAGTGCCCATCAGTGCCCATCCATGCCCATCTGTGCCGCCTATCAGTGCCCATCTGTGCCGCCTATCAGTGCCCATTCGTGATGCCTATCAGTGCCCATTCGTGCCACCTATCAGTGCCCATCCGTGCCGCCTATCAGTGCCCATCCGTGCCGCCTATCAGTGCCCATCCGTGCCGCCTATCAGTGCCCATCCGTGCCGCCTATCAGTGCCCATCCATGCCCCCTATCAGTGCCCATCCGTGCCGCCTATCAGTGCCCATCCGTGCCGCCTATCAGTGCCCATCCGTGCTGCCTATCCGTGCCCATCCGTGCCGCCTATCCGTGCCCATCTGTGCCGCCTATCCGTGCCCATCTGTGCCGCCAATCAGTGCCCACCCGTGCCACCAATCAGTGCCCACCCGTGCCACCAATCAGTGCCCACCCGTGCCACCAATCAGTGCCCATCCGTGCCGCCTATCAGTGCCCATCCGTGCCGCCTATCAGTGCCCATCCGTGCCGCCTATCAGTGCCCATCTGTGCCGCCTATCCGTGCCCATCCGTGCCGCCTATCCGTGCCCATCCGTGCCGCCTATCCGTGCCCATCCGTGCCGCCTATCCGTGCCCATCTGTGCCGCCTATCCCTGCCCATCTGTGCCGCCTATCCCTGCCCATCCGTGCCGCCTATCCCTGCCCATCCGTGCCGCCTATCCCTGCCCATCCGTGCCGCCTATCCATGCCCATCCGTGCCGCCTATCCGTGCCCATCCATGCCGCCTATCCGTGCCCATCCATGCCGCCTATCCGTGCCACCTATCAGTGCCGCATATTAGTGCCCATCAATGCCACTTCATCAGTGCCACCTCATTGGTGCCACCTCATCAGTGCCCGTCAGTGCAGCCCCATCAGTGAAGGAGAAAACGTACTTATTTAAAAAGTTTTGTAACTAAAACAAAAAAAATACTTTTTTTTTTCAAAATTTTCGGTAATTTTTATTTATTTTAGCAGAAAATAAAAATCACAGAGGTGATCAAATACCACCAAAAGAAAGCTCTATTTGTGGGGAAAAAATTATAAAAATTTAGTTTGGGTACAGTGTAGCACGACCGCGCAATTGTCATTCAAAGTGCAACAGCGCAGAAAGCTGAAAATTAGTCTGGGCAGGAAGATGTATAAGTGCCCTGTATGGAAGTGGTTAAGGACCGTCTTAAAAAATATATTATGATGTACAGTATATACCCTTATTCAATCACATACTAGTAACACCAATGTGTATTCCCTTTTGATGAATTATTCATGACTGAAAAGAAAAATAGCACATGATTGCAGTTATATTGCACAGTAAGCGATCATTTTGTTTAAAGTGGTTGTAAAGGCAGAAGGTTTATCTTGATGCATTCTATGCATTAAGATAAAAAAAGCCTTCTGTGTGTAGCAGCCTCCTCAGCCCCCCAGTACTTACCTGAGCCCCATTTCTTTCCAGCGATGTCCGCGAGTGCCTTATCTGTCCGTTACTCTCCCTCCTGATTGGCTAACGGATTTTGATTGAGCCAATCAGGAGAGAGAGGGGCGGGGCTGAACTGCAGCTCTGTGTCTGAATGGATACACAGAGCTGCAGCTCAGCTTGGGTGCCCCTATAGCAAGCTGCTGTGGGGGCACGCAACAGGAGGGAGGGACCAGGGACCCGAAAAGAGGAGGATCTGGGCAGCCCTGTGCAAAACCATTACACAGAGCAGGCAAGTATAACATATTTGTTATTTTTATAGGAAAAAGAACAAAAAAACAAGGAGGAGTTTAAACCACTTTAAAGCGGAGGTCCACCCAGAAAAAAAAAATACATTAAAAATCCTAAAAAAGAAAAGAAAAAAATTAATAGAATTTTTTTTTTTTTTATACTCACCCGAAATGCCTGTTGCTATGCGGAAGTCCCCTAATCTGCCTTCTGCTGTGCCTCTTCCTTGTCCTCGGATTGAGAACTTCCGTTTCCTCTTCTTGTGAATGGGGCACGCTGCCTTCTGGGAACTGTGTGTATCCCAGCAGGCAAGCCGCCCATTCACAAAGCGCCGTGCGAGTGGCGCATGCGCAGTAGGAAACGGGCAGTGAAGCCGTAAGGCTTCACTACCTGTTTCCCTTAGTCAGGATGGAGGAGCCGGGAGCCTGGCAGCAGCGATCGATCACCGTGGCAGGACCGACATCGTGGGCGAGTAGGACAGGTAAGTGTCCTTAGTAGCTGCTGACTTTAAAAAAAAAAATAGAAGCTGCACCTCCGCTTTAAGGTTTCCCCAAAAATAAATTGTGAAATCAGATTGGTTCCAATTACTTACAAATCCAGGTCTCTGCATGTTTTCAATTCCCATTCATTTCAAGTGCAATATTTAATCATTTGAATGTACCTAAAGACTTGAAACTTGATGACCTTAAAAAAGGGAAAATAAAAATTAAAAAAATACATTGATCTTGTTTGGAATTATCCTTTAAATGTTTAATACCACCGCCTTTGGGCGTGACTACATATTTTTGCTTGACTACTCTACAAAAATTACCATGATCTAATTATCATTTGAGGGTCTAGTCCAGGCTCTCAACTAGGGTTCCCCCAGAGGTTGTTAGGGGTTCCTTAAGCAAGGAACAATTTCTGCCAAACGAGCAGCCACTGAAGCCATTGATCTTTTTAGCGATGTATAAGAGGGGGATTTTTTTGGCCCTATGAGGAAGTCCGTATGTACGAAACATGTCAGGGTGCTACCATATGTTGGATCGGATGTGACGCATGCACGCTAACCCTGAAGTTAATACAGCCGCAAGGTGGTGAGACGCCCTGAACCCGGCAGATATACGTGAAGCGAGCATACTTATGGATGAGTGATTGATAGAAGGTGAGGTTTTATATAACTTTTGCGAGAGGTTTTTAAATAGATTAGTTGCCGTTACGTTACTACACTATTATGAGCCTCTCTCTTTTATGGGCAAGTGTTGGATGGAGAGTATTTAACCACTTAACGACCGCCCACTGTAAATATACGTCGGCAGAATGGCACCGACAGGCAGAATCGCGTATATCTACGTGACTGCCTTTGTATAGTTGGGGGGTCCGATCGGACCCCCCTTCTTTACAGTGAGCGGTGGTTAACTGATCGGGAGCAATCAGGCATGAGGGGATGGCCGTTCGATTCCGGCCACCCCCTCTCGATCGCTCCCGGCGAATGAGAGAGCTTCCCCTGCCTGTGTAATGTTTACACAGGCAGAGGAAGTGATGTCATCTCTCCTGCGGCGCTCACATATACCGAGCACCGTACAGGAGAAGATGCCAGGTTAGTGCACAAAACACTACACTGACACCAGGACACATATGTACATAAATCGCCCCCCCAGGCCCCCCCAGATCACCCCCAGATCACCCCCCAGCCCCCAGCCACAGTATCACTGATTGCAGTGACCATTTATTTACTGATCACTGCAATCAGTGACATTTGTGACTGTAAAAGTGTCACCAAAGTTTAGTTTTAGGTCCAGTGTAGCCCCCTAACCCCCCCTAATAAAGGTTTAACCCCCTGATCGCCCCCCAGATAACCCTTTCACCCCCTATCACCATTGTCGCTAAGCGATCATTTTTCTGATCGCCGTCTTAGCGTCGGCGATGCCGATCGGTAGCCAGTATTTTTTTTTAGCTTTGCCGCAGGTTTTTATAGCGTTGAGTACCCCCATATATTACCTAATAAAGGTTTAACCCCCTTGATCGCCCCCCCAGGTAACCCTTTCACCCCCTATCACCACTGTCGCTAAGCGATCGTTTTTCTGATCGCTGTCTTATTGTCAGTGATGCCGATTGGTAGCCAGTTATTTTTTTTAGGTTCGCCGCAGGTTTTTATAGCGTCAGGTACCCCCATATATTACCTAATAAAGGTTTAACCCCCTTGATCGCCCCCCAGGTAACCCTTTCACCCCCTATCACCACTGTCGCTAAGCGATCGTTTTTCTGATCGCTGTCTTAGTGTCGGTGATGCAGATCGGTAGCCAGTAAATTTTTTTAGGTTCGCCGCAGGTTTTTATAGCATCAGGTACCCCCATATATTATCTAATAAAGGTTTTAACCCCCTAATTGCCCCTAGTTAACCCTTTCACCAGTGATCACCATATAAGTGTTACGGGTGACGCTGGTTAGTTAGTTTGCCTTTTATAGTGTCAGGGCACCCGCCGTATATATAACCCAATAAAGGTTTAACCCCCTGATCGCCCGGCGGGTGATATCAATTAGGTTTTAGCGTCAGAGAGGGTCTGCGTCACACCCCAGGCAGCGTCAGGTTAGTGCCAGTAACGCTAACACCCACGCGTGAAGCATACACCCCCCTTAGTGGTATAGTATCTGATCAGATCAATATCTGATCTGATCAGATCTATACTAGCGTCCCCAGCAGTTTAGGGTTCCCAAAAACGCAGTGTTAGCGGGATCAGCCCAGATACCTGCTAGCACCTGCGTTTTGCCCCTTCGTCCAGCCCAGGCCACCCAAGTGCAGTATCGATCGATCACTGTCACTTACAAAACACAACACACATAACTGCAGCGTTCGCAGAGACAGGCCTGATCCCTGCGACTCCAGTGCTGTAGGAGGTGATTTCACCACCACAGTTAAAAAAAAAAAAGCATATATGCCGAAGCATTGGGGCAGCAGGGGCGGAGGAGCGGAGGAGCGATTTTGCTCCTAATGCCGCGTACATACGGTCGAAATTCCGACGGAGGCTTGCCCGTGGAAAAGTCCGACCATGTGTGTGCGGCATAACTTTTTTGCGGGAGGATGCCCCCATGCTTCGGCATATATAAATGGTGCATGTATGCCCATCATTAGAAGTGGGTGGATGAAGGGCGGTATTCTAATGGTGGGCATACCCACCGATCAATCTCTTTTTTCGTTCAGCCAACTGGCTGCATGAAAAAAAAAGATTACAATACATGTCCAACAAGGACCAGCAACGTACTGGTACTACCTATTGCTATCATAGGGGATATTTACATTCCCTGAGATAACAATAAAAATGATTAAAAAAAAATAAAATATGGAAGGAACAATTTAAAAAAAATAAAAAAGAAAAATTAATAATAAAAAAAAAAAAAAAAAAAAAAAAGCACCCCTGTCCTGCCCCGCTCTTGCCCAATGGCGAA
Organism: Rana muscosa; assembly: GCA_029206835.1. Lineage (NCBI taxonomy): Eukaryota > Metazoa > Chordata > Amphibia > Anura > Ranidae > Rana > Rana muscosa. The sequence goes on from CM055118.1 coordinate 60,820,943, forward strand.
CACAAGCGTCGGTCTGGCGTCATATGTAAACAGCAATTGCACCATGCATGTGAGGTATCACCGCGAAGGTCAGATCGAGGGCAGTAATTTTAGCAGTAGACCTCCTCTGTAAATCTAACGGGGTAACCTGTAAAGGCTTTTAAAAATGTATGTAGTTTGTCGCCAATGCGCATTTGTGCGAAATTTTAAAGCATGTCGTGTTTGGTATCTATGTACTCGGCCTAAGATAATCTTTTTTATTTCATTTGGGCAATATAGTGTGTTTTAGTGCATTAAAATTTAAAAAAGTGTATTTTTTCCCCAAAAAATGCGTTTGAAAAATCGCTGCGCAAATACTGTGTAGAAAGAAAAATGCAACACCCACCATTTTAATCTGTAGGGCCTTTGCTTTAAAAATATATATAATGTTTGGGGGTTCAACATAATTTTCTTGCAAAATTTTCATGTAAACAAAAAGTGTCAAAAGGGGCTTTTTCTTCAAGTGGTTAGAAGAGTGGATGTAAGCTTCCTAATGTTGTGTATAAAATGCCAGAACAGTTCAAAACCCCCCCCAAATGACCCTATTTTGGAAAGTAGACACCCCAAGCTATATACTGAGAGGCATGTCGAGTCCATGGAATATTTTATATGTTGACACAAGTTGCGGAAAAAAGACAATTTATTTATTTATTTATTTATTTTTGCACAAAGTTGTCACTAAATGATATATTGCTCAAACATGCCATGGGTATATGTGGAATTACACCCCAAAATACATTCTGTTGCTTCTCCTGAGTACGGAGATACCACATGTGTGAGACTTTTTGGGAGCCTAGCCATGTACGGGACCCCAAAAACCAAGCACCGCCTTCAGGCTTTCTAAGGGTGTAAATTTTTGATTTCACTTCTCACTGCCTATCACAGTTTCGGAGGCCATGGAATGCCCAGATGGCACAAAACCCCCCCAAATGACCCCATTTTGGAAAGTAGACACCCCAAGCTATTTGCTGAGAGGTATTGTGAGTATTTTGCAGATCTCGCTTTTTGTCACAAAGTTTTGAAAATTGAAAAAAAAATAAAAATATATATTATATATATATATATATATATTCTTTCTTCATTTTCAAAAACAAATGAGAGCTGTAAAATACTCACCATGCCTCTCAGCAAATAGCTTGGGGTGTCTACTTTCCAAAATGGGGTCATTTGGGGGGGTTTGTGCTATTTTGGCATTTTATGGCCTTCAAAACTGTGATAGGTAGTGAGGAGTGAAATCAAAAATTTGTGCCCTTAGAAATCCTGAAGGCGGTGCTTGGTTTTCGGGGCCCCGTACGCGGCTAGGCTCCTAAAAAGTCCCACACATGTGGTATCCCCGTACTCAGGAGAAGCAGCAAAATGTATTTTGGGGTGCAATTCCACATATAACCATGGCATGTGTGAGCAATATATCATTTAGTGACAACTTTTTGTAATTTTTTATTTTTTTTGTCATTATTCAATCACTTGAGACAAAAAATAATAATATTCAATGGGCTCAACATGCCTCTCAGCAATTTCCTTGGGATGTCTACTTTCCAAAATGGGGTCATTTGGGGGGCTTTTGTACTGCCCTGCCATTTTAGCACCTCAAGAAATGAGATAGGCAGTCATAAACTAAAAGCTGTGTAAATTCCAGAAAATGTACTCTAGTTTGTAGACGCTATAACTTTTGCACAAACCAATAAATATACGCTTATTGACATTTTTTTTACTAAAGACATGTGGCTGAATACATTTTGGCCTAAATGTATGACTAAAATTGAGTTTATTCGATTTTTCTTATAACAAAAAGTAGAAAATATCATTTTTTTTCAAAATTTTCGGTCTATTTCCGTTTATATCGCAAAAAATAAAAATCGCAGAGGCAATCAAATACCATTAAAAGAAAGCTCTATTTGTGGGAAGAAAAGGACGCAAATATCGTTTGGGTACAACATTGCATGTCCGCACAATTTACAGTTAAAGCAGCGCAGTGCAGAATTCTGAAATCACCTCTGGTCCTCTAGCTACCAAATGGTCCGGGGCTTAAGTGGTTAAGGATATGTGAATGCCTAAAGCAGGAAGATCCTGGGAAAGCTGGGGGCTGATTTATTTGCCAATTATCTTTGATGTGAGGCATTGATTTTTGGTGAGATAATTTAATGTACACTGTGAGAGTTGTTGTCACGAGCACTGCATGAAGATTGATAATTATCATTGAAGATATATGGGACACTATTGGTGACTTTTAGCGCACACTTACTGTATAATGTATGTGTTTTTTTTGCGACTATTTGTTACTTTGAATGCTTTTTGATACTTGGTCACTTTTTTGATTTTTAAAATATCTCGTAAGAGGATATGTGTAGCACCAGCCAATGTTTGTATACATTTTGCTTTTACAGACACTTTGGGGGGTTATTTACTAAAGGCAAATCCACTTTGCACTACAAGTGCAAAGTGAACTTGAAATTGCACTTAGAAGTGCAGTCGCTGTAGATCCAAGGGGGACATGCAAGGAAAATAAACAGCATTTTAGCTTGCACATGATTGGATGATAAAATCAGCAGAGCTTCCCCTCATTTCAGATCTACCCCTCGGATTTACAGCGACTGCACTTCCAAGTTCACCTTCAGTGCAATTTCAAGTGCACTTTGCACTTGTTAGAGCAACGTGGATTTGCCTTCCCCCCCCCTTTATCGAATAAAAGGGGGAATATTCCCACTGACCACAAATGTAAGGAACATTCTTCTTCTTGACCATTACACTAAGTTACAGTGAGCTGTAGATGCAGTAATTTTAAGCATGTGTTCCCTGGGACCGGAACATTATTTCAAGGGCTCCTCCATATTAAAAACTTTTGAGAAAGGCGGGGCTAGTCTTTTTAGTCCTTCTAGTGCCAAAAAGGTGACTGTGAGAGAGTCCGGTGCTCCCATTAAATTCATTCTTTAAAATTGTAATAATTATTTGAGGTCTACCATAACTCAATGTCAATGACTTTTTGCAATAATAATAATAATAAAAAAAAACCCTATTACAATTCAACAAACTATTACTAAACATGCATTAATAAATGCAAGCATTTATTGTAAAAATACATTTTCCTTGTTTATGTAGCGGGGTGCTAAATTTAGGGGAAGTGTTTGGGTGGTAATTATGCCCAAACACCCTAATTGTTAGAGTTCTTAAAACCATTTTTGTCCACAGGTGGAGTATTGGTGAACAGTTCCCTGTGGCCTGCAGGTGGCGCTGCCATGGTGTGCCAGGGTTGAACCGCTGATACAGTGCTGTGCCTTGTGTGTCCCCTCTCGGCAGCCATACAGTGGGTGTGGTCTACCTGCTGGGCATGCTGGGAGAGGATATAAAAGGGCAGACGCTGCCTGTTCGGGGTTCTTGTTCCTGTCTGCCCTAGGCACCCTTAGCCCAGGGGCGGGTCTGCGGTTCGTTGTCAAGGGTCCCAGGCACCTTCAGCCTGGGACTGCAACAAAGGTCTGGGCCCAGCACATTCGGCTGGAGCCCACCGGGGATCGAGGAATCTCAGGGTGCTGCCTTGCAAGGGGACCTGTATCCTAGATGAGGAGGCCAGGGGAGGAACCGTTCCGAAGGACTGGTGCGGAAGTCACAGTGAAGGAAGGGTCCCGGTAACTCTCTGGAGGGATGTCATCCTCTTGAACAGAGACCGAGTTCACCAGGTCTGTGGCAGAGACCGAGTTCACCAGGTCTGTGGCAGAGACCGAGTTCACCAGGTCTGTGGCAGAGACCGAGTTCACCAGGTCTGTGGCAGAGACCAAGGGTAAAAGTTTGAGCATCATTTCGGCTGCTAGTCCTAAGTTAGGGAGACTACCCGAATGGGCTGAGTCTGCTTGAGTCTGCTTGAGTGAATTGTGTAACGTTTGTGCCTGGACCTCATCCACATCTTAAGCTGTCCTGTTATCCCTCCAACCTTTCCTGTCAGAGACTGTGTTTTATAAGAAATAAATCTCTGCGTTGGAGTGCAGCTGGTGTGGACATTCAAGTTACTGTGGGGATACAAGGACTTGTCTTTATTCAATATAGAGGTGAGAGACATTCTCTGGTTGTCTGACTGTGGAAGACCCATCAACAACACCGATCAACCTCTTCACACAGGAGGGTACGGGCTTGTGGTGCGGTGTGCCTCTCTCTTCCTGCGAGGAGCCAAAGTTAATGCAGGTAAAGAAAGGGGTCTGTGCGCTACATTTAATTATCTCTGCATCACAACTTCCGCACAGCCTGTTGGGGGAGGCTACTTAAAAGGAGAGGCGGGGCCGCGCTCAGTCTCTCTGAACTCCACGCTCAACCAAGCAGGAGGTGTGTGAGGCCTGCTGCCAGAGTGACTAGACCCAAAGCCTGGGCCTACAACCTTGCGGAGGCTCATCAAGCCAGAGAGGGACCTCTTCCAGTGTGCTCAGTCTGCGCTATCTTTGGATCAGAGTTGTTCTGTCAAACCGGCATCTACAGCTGCTGTGAGAGGAAACAGAGATCGTGTATTGCGGAAAGGTCGGGGATCGAGGTACCGACCACAGAGCGTGTCAGGCGGACTAGGCCTGTCCGGGTGGGCGGGCACCTGCCCAGAATCTACAACCTTCTGTTAGGCCTGTGACTTTAGAAGGCCTACCCTCAGCAGTGAGCCACATATATCTCAGGACATAGCGCAGTGTGTGTTAACTGCGTAGTTAGGAGTTTAGTTCATGTTCTTCATCTCCTGTGGATTACAATTAATAAGTGCACCAACGTTTTGCTAGCGAAGATTCCCACCCTCCAGGAACTAGTATAATAATCTGTGTCAGGCCTGACAGGAACTACTTTGCTGGGACACGGGGTGGTATTGCCCGCTAGGGGGAGCTTGCGAGCTTAGAATTGTTATCAATAGAACATAGGAATTAGCAATTGTTAGAATCCTTTTACTAAATAATATTACTGACTCTCGCAGGGCCCTGCAGAGTCATTTAGATCTATATTCATATATATGTATAACATTGTTTTAATCTGTCTATGATCTCTAATATAAAGTAAAAACTGTATATTTGTGTAGCGACCTCACCCCTCTCACCCCTTCTTATTCTCGGCTTGTTGGTCTTGTCTAGGGGGTTAGTACTGGGGGGAGGGATGTGATACACCACGGCCCATGTCTTCCAGAGAGACTGGAGGTGAAAGCCAGAACTATCGGGTTTTGTGTGCGTGTCCCAGAGTCAAATCCTTTCCTTCGAAAGGACTCCCTTTGCTCCTAGTAACCAGAGTTCCACACACTGAAAAGGTCCAACTCGTATTTATTCTCTTCCAGCAATAAATAGTCATACAGCACAGACAGGTTGAGACCCATAGAACACTTCAGTATTTGTGGGGAGTAGGTCAAGGCACAATTCTTTAAGTAGAGCTAACCACTGTGGTGTCACCAATGGTTATGATGTATAGTCACTGCCACCGACTATATAGAACAAGAGCATGAATTACCTTCGCTATCACAGCCCCTGTCAGAGGGAAGACATCCGTCCGAGAGTTACCGGAGGCCTCTCCGTCACCGGCAAATGCTGCGCCAGACTTTCCGCTCACCGGCCTCCTCAATCTCAGACATGGGCACCCAAGGCATTAGGGCCCCCTCAGATTCCTCCACCCTCGCGGAACCCAGTCGAAGGTACTGAGTCCCAGGCTTCCGCATTAGTACCTCACCCCAGGCTAAAGGTGCCTGGGATGGACTCCATCTCCCGCTCCGGCCAGGTCAAGGGCACCTGGGCCCGGAACTCCAGAATGCCAGCACCCAGGCTGAAGGTGCCTGGGCGCGGCTGCATCCTCTGACTCTGAACCCCAAGGTCAGGGCATCCGCCCCTTTTATCTCCTCTCCCTTTGCGTCACAGCAGGTTCCCCGCCCCGCTGTACCAGCGCCAGGAAAGGACAAAAAGTGATGCAGTCTTGCGGTGAGTGTTCAGCTCCGGCCCAGGGCGACAGCGCCACCTGCAGGCCGCAGGGAACCTCACACCACCAGAGTCCTCCAAGAACCATAAAAGGGTCTCAGATTCCCTAACAATCAGTGCATCTGGGTTACACTACCACCCAGATGCCTCCCCTAAATTCAAATACCTGCTACATTTGTTTAAGTATACATCTGTGTGAAGTACTTTTATGTGCCTGAAGGACCTCAAAACGGAGAAAGGTAACACACACACACACATACATATATATACATATATATATATATATACACACACACATGCATAAGTGTACTTAAGGCAGTATATTTACTTGCAAAATTGTGTTCCCCAGCAACCAGTGGGTTCCACAATATTTATATCTACCAGTTGTGCCAAGGGAGGGTTCGAGCCAATTCCAAGGGGTTGATAGGCTGAACGTAGACCCAAAACAAAACCAGCAGCTCCTACAGGGGTAGTGCTACACGTACTTTTTTCCTTTAACAGATAATGAGAGGAACGCTCCAATAAATGTTTACATGGAGCTAGAAAAATTTCTTTCTAGTTTAGATTAACAACAGCATTTTCCGCTTCCAATTTTGGAAAAAATATTTCTGATTTAAAATTGTATGGATCATTAACACAATGTTCTGAGACAAAGTGAACCAGAATTATGTAGGACGATAAAGGTCTGTAGCTGCCATGTATACCATTATCAAGCTGTATGCACAATTACAAACGAATGAAGGATTGGTATTATATTAAGTATGTCTATTTAAAAAATTAAAAGCCATTCTGTTTGTTAAAGTGGACCTAAAGCTTATTATAAACCAAACTTCTCTCCCCCTTTCCTCCTGTAGGGCCCCTATGTGAACTTTTACAGGTTTTTAAATACTTGTTACGCCACATGCAGGATCTTCTTCTTTTTTTTTCAACACAGGGTGTTGATTTGATGCCAGATTTATAAGGGGGCAAAGGGGGAACTGCTCTGGGCCCTCTTACAGAAGGCCCCCCTCTATACAAAAATATTATAAAATAATATGAAAAAATAAACACATAAAAATAAATAAAAAATATATAATAAAAAAATAACTTATTAACCGTAAGACAGCTAAAGCGTGGGCCTAAATTGCCGGGAGGGCGTCCATGTACGTCCTTCCGTGCATGAGCGGTCTTGCCCACCCCCTGCGGGGCACTCGCGGCTCACTCTGTGATAAGCTGATCACAGATCAGGAGTAGGGGGCTAATCTCGGCCCCTTACCACATGATAAGCTTTCAGCCCACTCAAGACCACTGCTGCTAAGCAGTGCCCACTAGTTCCACATACCAGTACCACCTACCAGTGCATATCAGCACTGCTAAGCAGTGCCCACCAGTGCAGCCCATCAATGACCACCAGTGCAGCCCATCAATGCCCACCGGTGCAGCCCATCAATGCCCACCGGTGCAGCCCATCAATGCCCAACGGTGCAGCCTCATCAGCACAGATCAATGAAGAAGAAAATTACGTTTGCTAAATTATATATCAAACTATTTGTTTGTTTAGCAAAAAAAAAAAACCCCAATGGTGATTAAATACCACCAAAAGAAAGCTCTATTTGTGTGGAAAAAAAATGATAAATTTCATATGGGTATAGTGTAGCATGACTGCGCAATTGACAAAGTGTGACAGCGCTGAAAGCTAAAAATTGGCCTGTGCAGGAAAGGGGTTTAAAGTAAGCAAGTGGTTAAATGCATCTTGTTTTTACTATGGACTGGTATATTATATCGTTTAAAACTACATTTTGGCAGCTCAAGCAAACCACACAGAGTGCGATGACTGATTGTGTGCACTCCTGACCTCAGAATGATGCAGTGTCATGCATTTAAAAAAATGTGTGACTGTCATGGAGAATGTAAACCAACTCTGTATGAGGGGGACCCCAGAACCTGAAGTTGCTCTCACCTCAACGTTCGTGACAATACCTTGTGTGTGGCGTAATTGAGGTTACATACACATGCATGCCCTATGCTGTTTATGGGGTGTGGATGGGCGGGAGTGCTTTACATTTTTTCTTGAGATAAAAGTGGTTGTAAACCCTTACATATACCTGGTGAATTGACTGGCCTTAGGCGATTCACAAAGGTGAAACAAAAAACCCCACATAAGAAGTTGTACTTATCTGCGATTTTCTGTTCTCTACATCCGTTGTGCTGAATATATAAAGCTTTTTTGAGCAGTTAGAAAGAAGGGTGAGGAGAGCTGAAATTACTCTCTGCAAAGCTCAATGTGGAGAGCTCTCGGAGCTGATTTGAGGGAAGAGACACCCTTTCCCTTCACACAGCACGCAGGAACAGAGCTGATGCTGTCAAATCAGCTGGGAGGTCCCTACCTGTCACCATTTTTCGCTTGGTGTCAGGAAAACTTGACAGAAGTGATTCATGCTTATAGCAGAGGAACAAAGCAGCAGACAGAAATTACACTTAGTGTTCGTAAGTATGGAGTGATATGCTTTGTTCATATTTCATGTCTGAGGTTTACAACCACTTTAATTTATATATTGAGAGTGCTGAGGATAAGGAGTATATATAAAAATTGGTGCCTTCGTCCCATTAGACGTTGTATGGAGGGAGTGATGAGGCTGGTTGTGGACTATGTTGGCACCTTATGCTAACTGATGACAAGTTAAGAGTAAATCGTAAAAAGAATTTTTATTACAAAATAAAAAACAGACAATGATAATTTCGTGACATTTCAATGTATTGTACCATTACAATCAATGGAAAAGAATACAACTGTACATACATAATATATTGTGCTCTATTGTGATGTGACAACACAATTTCCTCATATGTCCATTGAAAACCTATACATATTTAGATATAGCTCCTGACGAAGCGGATTCTTTCTTGAATCATAACGTGAAACATGTAGAGCACAATATATTATGTATGTACAGTTGTATTCTGTTCCATTGATTGTAATGGTACGATACATTGAAATGTCACGAAATTATCATTGTCTGTTTTTATTTTGTAATAAAAATTATTTTTACTATTTACTCTTAACTGGTCATTAGTTAGCATAAGGTGCCAACATAGTCCACAACCAGCCTCATCACTCCCTCTATACACTTTAATTTATAGTTTTTTCTCACGCATAGGCTTAAGTGCCTGGGCACACCCTAATCACCCTGTGCTGTGCAGATTC